>JADMNL010000027.1:187102500-188455000 GCA_016271365.2 Neoceratodus forsteri
CTGTCCTGGCCTTAGAGTCAAATAGGCAGCACTAGGTTAAAAATATCAACACTATCAAAACTGGGCAAACTGTGATAACAGACACCAATACAACATGTTAGAGCAGTGCTACAGTCTAACATGAGCATGGGATCAGCTGCTTTTTAGGTCTGAAACAGAGTACTGTGAGCATGCACATCAGTCATGAGCACAGCTATCCCAAGAACACAGACATACTGAGGAGTACTGCATGTAAGGGGTTAAACTGGTCACTACAGCAGAGGAAAAGAACCTAGGAGTCATCATTAGTGATTTCTTAAACAAGCCAGCCAGCCTGGTGGCACGGAGGGTTGAGGCGCTGAGCGCCACACCTCGTGCCACGCCAGCGACCCGTGTTCGGGAACGAGCGCAGACCGCCGGGGGTCAGTGAGGGAGAAGGACTGAGCGTCCCAGGGAATGTCTCTTTCAGGGAAAGGGGGGGTGCACCAGTAGTCCGCAAACACCTGGCCCCTATTGAGGCTGGGGCAAACCCCAACAAGGTGGGCGGGAATAGGACAGACGCCTGAAGGAACGTGTGCGTTGTTCTGCTGCCCCCGGAAAGAACAGAGGAAAAATAAAATGCGGTTGTGCGGCTTGATGGCTGTCCCGACGCGATGGCTCTGAGGCGCTGCCCCCAGAGAAGACTGTATCCGGATATGGCAGTGAGTAAAGGGGAGTTTCGCCACCACCCCACCATTGGGGGGTATAGCCATGGAGGTACAACTGGGGTGAGGGCCTCAATGGGGCCAGTGCGCCAGGACAGCGGTCAAATGTGTGCTGACCGCTTGGGAAGTGTACCAAGAAAATAAAATAAATAAAAATACAAACAAGCCAGTGTGACATTGGTACCAGCCCACTAGCCAAATGCTGGTAGATTTCTATCGGGCTACTAAGATTTTCCTTTAATGAGCCCTGCAATCTTGTACTGGAGAAGGAAACATTTCAATAAGTACACCAGCTGGGAGAGTGGAAAAGTCTGTGGGGCTAGTGAATTTCCCCAGTCACTAGCCCTGATGGCTGGTGGCTGTAAAACTTAATTTTGACCCCTGTAATAGGATGCTGGCGTGCATCAAAAGGGGTACAGACAGCAGGAAAAGGGAACTACTACTACTACCTCTATGTAGGTCACTCATGAAGCCACATCTGGAATACCGTGCTCAGTTCTGGAGTCCTTATCTAAGGAAGGACAGGGAGAGGCTAGAGACAGTGCAACGCAGGGTCACCAAGCTGATTCAAGGCCAGTCTTACAAAGACTGTCTGGAGGCACCGAACATGTACTCACTGGAGACCAGGCAAGAAAGGAGAGATACAATGGATGTTTTCAGGTTCCTGAAGGCAATAAGGTGAACTGCAGGGAACTACTTAGCAGGAGCACAGGGTCAAAAACACGAGGTTACAAGTGGGAACTGGCAGGGGGGTTTCAGAGGGATATGAGGACTGGAACAGCCTGCCAGCAGAGGTGGTGGGGCACCAAGATCATATATGGCTTCAAGCATGGCTGGAACACAGTGAAGGGTTTGGTGGTCACTCAGGTCAGTAGCAGTGGAGAGAGGAGAAGAGGGAGGGATAAAACCCTGTATGGACAACAGGTCCCAGGGTAGATAGGCAACTCTGGGCAGACTAGATGGATCTCTGGCATTTTTCCACCATCATTGTCTGTTTCTACTTAAATAGCTTAACTCCATGTGGGAAATTTTTTTTAAATCTAAGTGATTGTGAAATCAAGCCATTTTTCGGTTATCCAAATATATAAAACAAGAAGTGCACTATATGTGTAACATATAATGCTATATCTGGAACTAAAGAGCTTATAAAGCCACACGCCCTTTGGGTTCATGGTTTACTAGCCCCACCGCAAGCATCATTTCCTTTTACAATACACTTTCCTAGCAATTATTCTACATTGTGTGTGTGTGTGTCTGCACACGCACTCAGAAAGACATGAGCAGGTGTGTGATTAAGCTGTAATACCCATATGCACAAGGCCAATGCTTGAGTGCCTTTAGCTCCTGGAAGTGTGGTTCAAAGACCACAACCTCAAACATGACTGTTTTCATTGCGCTTATACAAAGAGTATTACAGGTTAAAATATGGTGCAAGACTCTGTTTTGCAAGGAAAAACTGAATATAGTACTGTTTGAATCAAGGAAGTGAAAGTTTTCTTTCTGTTAGTGTCAGGGTTCCTTGAAACAGTAGTGAACTGTGACAAGTAGTTCTTTTGTTTGTTTTTTGAAACAGCTGTCTTACTGCACGCGCGTGCACACACGCACACACACGTCTGTGTATAGGTCTATACAGAAACTTGTACCCACAACATACCTTGGTGGAGGTGGTACTGGCTGTTTAACACTGAAACAGAGTCCATGAGCTTGATTAGGTCCGTGATACGGATCTTGCCCCAAAATAACAACCTTTACCTACAGGAAAAAACACACTCCTTATTAAAATGAGTTTAGGAAGTAATTGCAAGTTTAGAGAGCCAAATAATGCTTGTAGTACATCACTATCAGAAGCCACCCTTTACGAGTGATTTAATCAAGAAGTGTTGAGAGGGTGTGGGTTGTTGGGGGATTTACCCACGCCTCGTGTGGTGTGTGACAAGGTGCAGCCGACTTTTTTTTTTTATAAACAGACTCATTTTCCCTCCAGTCATCAGAGATGTGGCCTCTCTCAGGCATCATCTTGGTTGTCTCCCGCCCAACCTGAAACACCCCCACTCTGGGTCCCTTCCCGGGGCTCCGCTAATGCCTACCTCCACCTGGCGAGAGACCTCCCTGGCTTACCCCCAGGGTGGGGCAGCCACTCCTACCAGCACCCAAGACATCCAGTAGCATCCAGGCAGAGGAGGCACGCAGAGGATTGGGACCCAGGTGGGTGGGGTCCAGCGGTGGGCATTAGGTATGCAGTCGCCCATCACAACTCCGGAGTATTTCCTTTCTTTGTGGTTCCAAACCCCTTCCCTTGGCATGCACGAACGTGCAATGACGTCCGGGGAGGGAATGCACTCACTCTCGAGTGCACTCCTGCCGACGTCTGCTGTACGCCACCTCCCCACTTGTGTGCAGGCTGCAGCGTGTTGTCTCCCCTCCGGGAGGCACTCAAGTGCTGAGCCCTGCAACCCTCCCTCCCCAGGAGAAATTGAGCTGTTGGTGGACGCTCAAGCCTTCTCCTCCCCAGCCGACCCCCAGCGGCCCATGCTCGTTCCCAAACACGGGTCGCCAGCGTGGAGTGAGGTGCAGCATCCAGCGCCTCAACCCTCCGCGCCACCAGGCTGGCTCAGCAGAGTGACTTAACCACGCAAGAAGAGGATAATCCCTCAATTACCCATGTCCTGGAGTGCCTTACTGCAATTATACAATGTATCCATGTGTAAAATAAAAAAAGTAACAAAGAAATATTTAATTATGTTTTTTATAAATGCCCTTCCGCAGTTGCAGGTTATTGCAGGATTTACCCACATGTAAAGACCTTAAACTGACCAATCAGGTAACAGTAGTTTTCCATGTTCTTTGTATAACATTTTAATAACTACACATCCTTTTCAGTCTCCACTGCATATAAAATGCTTGAGCTCTTGCTTCAAACCCATATTACATATTGTATTCCCAAATTCTCCAAATCCCTGAAATTGGTACCAGCAATTTTCCACACCTATTATTAAAAGAACTTTATAGGTGCTGTGAGAGATCTCGTATGGTATGAGAGTGTTATCCAGCGCAGCTCGAGTGAGAAGACCACAAACTGCAGCCTTTCCATCTGCCCAAACTGTAAGAGATGACGCTTTTCTACCAGGAGAGACAATTCTTACAGCACCTACAAACTTGCACTTACTAGTTAATGCTGTCTTTTTGTTTTGGTAATTAACATTTTGATTGAGTGGTTTTCCAGGAGCATTACAACACCTTTATAAGCACATGTCTGGTTTGAGCACAACTCAATTTACAATGCATCTTAGTAAAATTAACAGGAGGTAGGTTCAGTAGAGATGTGTACTTTACGGAAAGGGTGGTGGAACCTCGGAACAGTCTGTCGGCTGAAGTGGTGGGTGCGAAAGCAGTCAGGGGATTCAAGCAGGGCTGGGACATAAAGGAAATGGTGGTTACCAGGGGCGACAGGGCCAAGTAAGAGAAGAGAGAGGACAGCACCAGGTGCCTCCTCACACATTTTATTAAGATGCATTGTAAATGCAGGGATTGAGCTTGCTAAACCCTTTATACCGATTTGAATGCAGGAGAATGATGGCCTTCTTCTAACTGGTGAGCTCCCCAATGAACACATGTGAGCCTCTTACTGGCAAGAGCACACTACGCAAGTAATGAAGCCGGAGTGGTTTTCCCACAAGACAGAGAAAGCAGGGGGACCTCAGCTCAGAATGGCAAGATAAAATGTGATGCTTTTTCCTGACCGATGGAGGTGGTCACCTTGTTGTCATGGTCAGACTTGATCATAGTTCAGCCAGATGATGAGACTAAAGAACCCTTCCAATAATTTATAACAAGTAAGAATAGTGGAATTATTTGAACACACAAAAAAAAAAATTTGCAGGCTTTAAAGCAGGGTGGGAAACATATATAGGAACATAGAAGTTGACAGCAGATAAGGACCGCAAGGCCCATCCAGTCTGCCCATTTCTTTTTCTACCTTATAAATGTGCCATAGGCCTTTGCTCTGTCAATGGTCTATCTATTCATACTCATCTGTATTGCTCCCTTATGCCTATCCCATGCCTGTTTGAAGCCCTGCACTGTATTCATAGCCACCACTTCCTGAGGTAGGCTGTTTCATGCATCGACCACCCTTTCTGTGAAAAAGAACTTCCTCACATTACCCCTTAGTCGGCCTCCCTCTAATCTCATGCTGTGTCCTCTTGTCCTGCTATTTTTCTTATACTGAAACATGTTAGACTCTTTCACCTTGTTAATGCCCTTAAGATGTTTGAATGTCTCAATCATATCACCTCTGTCCCTCCTTTGTTCTAGGGTATACATATTGAGCTCCGGTAATCTGTCCTCATATGTTTTCTGATGCAGTCCCTGCACCATTTTAGTTGCCCTTCTCTGGGCTGCCTCCATTTTGTTAATGTCCTTGTGAAGGTGCGGCCTCCAGTACTGCGTGCAGTACTTCAGATGGGGCCTAACCAGTGTCTTGTAAAGAGGGATTATTACCTCCCTCTTACAACTTGTGATACTCCTACTAGTACAGCCCAACATCCCCCTAGCCTTACCTACTGCTTTAGTGGTCTGCTTGGATGATTTCAGGTTATTGGTGATGATGCCCAAGTCTCTTTCTTCCCTTGCGATTGCCAGCAACTCCCCTCCCAGCCTATAGGTGACTTCAGGGTTTCTCTTCCCTATGTGCATGATCTTGCACTTCTTTGCGCTAAACCCCAGCTGCCACTCTTCCAACCATTTTGTCAGTTTATCCAGATCTCTTCTCATTCTGCCCATCCGATCTGGATCATCTGGGACCTTAATTACATGCTTTTGTTTGGTCACATACCAGGTGCCTCCCCACAAATTTTACTAAGATGCATTTTAAATGCAGGGGTTGAGCTTGCCAAGCCCTTTATACCGATAGATTTCCTGCCTAACTGCCCTGTAGGATGACCCTAGATAGGGAGTAGCCGAAATCCCAAAATATCACTGCGATTCTGCCTGCTAATCCCCATACAGTTTGACGCTCAGATGGCAAATAGCTAAGATCCCCCAATATCACCGCTGCTACTGGCTGCCTACCCCGGTGACCGATCCTAGATAGGGAACATGTGCTACCTGAATTATATCCCTATTTACCTTGGATTTATCTTACCTGCCCTACTCTGAAAAGAGTGGCCTGCAGTTCTATCTGTGGATGCTCTGACAACGCTATGTAGACAGATGCCATACTTCTGCTTTGTGGCACTCCTGCTTTAGGGTCACTTTACTCTCTGGGTATTTTATAGGGACTACAAGCACCCTACTGGCTTTCTGCAGCCATGTGGCACTGTGCTCCAGCCATTGGTGACCAGTGCGGCAAGGTCTCAGTCTCTCCCCGTCCCCACTGTTAGCCCATTCTTATTGTTTTAAATGAAGACACAATCCCAAGAAAACACACACACACACACACACAGACACAGACAGACACACACACACACACACACACCCCAACCCCTGCCATCCCTGATCCACTCTACCACTCCTCCTCGCTGCTGCAGAGAAAGGGAACAGAATATGGACTGCCACGATTTTAAACAAAGACTACAGGCATTCCCATTGGTGTCCTGCAGCCACATCGCACTGCACCCCGTCCAATGGCACTTGCTGTAGTAATGTCTTGTTCCTCCCTCAACACTCCCCCCAATGGCTTCCTCCGTCCTCCCCCTTGTCCCCAATAGGTGATTCTGTTGTACCTTAACGAAACAGCTGTTCCCGCAGCTTTAATTACTGCAAAATGATGTTTCATGCAGAGGGGTCAACCCAGTGAGAATTCCTATTGCTCCCCCCAACTGCAAAAATGTCTCATTGTGAGAGTTGTTTGTAATGATCTTTAGTAGACATTATCTGTGCCAGTCATTAGCTGTCTACAGTATCCAATGTTGTCGTATACTGCTAGTGCATATTGTACTCTGTAGCTATGCCCAGATTCCAGACTCAAAATACAAAAAAAAAAAACAAAACAACTCTCTCTCTCTCTCTCTGAAGTCCATCACAGGGGAAAACACACACTACAAGGACTCCATCAGCACAATGGTAGCACTACTGCTAGACACCGACAAACCAGGATCATCTAAGGCACAGCTGGGGGGGGGGGCGCCGGGGACTGAGCACACCAAAAGAGGCCCTCCTCCAGGGAGGAAGGGTGGCAGTCCTTGCTGCTATACTGCCTCCTGGGTGACCACAGGTGGCAAGGCAGCTGTGGGCACAATGGAAGGGAGCAACACAGGTAGTTAACAGGTGCGGAGCACGCACTGTATGCAAATGCTGTTTGGGTCTCATAGTGCACCTGCGTTTCTTTGGGTATGGGAAAAGGGCCTCGTTAGTTAAGCGGTCACTTTTATTTGACTCCAGTGGCCCTCTAACATATAGAACAATAAGATCTCAAAACCAGCCCCTACTGCCATCAACAGAACACACCACAGCGCTCGCCATATAAATTTGTCATAAAACACGAGAGCATGGGAGCGATGCCTGCTACTATCGGGACCAGATCAGTTGGTTGGCTCCTCTGACTGAAGAATTAAGATCCCTTCCTCTTGGGAAAAAAGCCATTAATAAATTCAGGAAAGTGGACTTTTCAAGTCCTTACCAGGTAAGCTGCTGCAGGGGAGCTCGATTAAATATTTGCAAATGAGCACAACTGGTGCTCTGTAAAATACAGGTAAATGGTTGAAGCTGCAGTGGCTTTGGGGATGCAGAGGGTTGTGTCAAAATGTTTAGAGCTGCCGGATTACAATTCATAATTTCCTCGTTTTTCAGGATTTACAGTCACCAGGACGAACTCCACTTTTTGCAGTCAGTGCAAGATGTTGCCCAGTAGCTTCTAAGGCTGGCCTCCCATTTGTGGCTAGTCCTGGCCATCATCTCTCTTGCTTGGAGTCCAGCCTGGGACAGCAGTTGCACAGCTGTAGAGCACACACTGCTTTGTGTACAATGTTGATAAACAGGCTTCCTGACTTAGCTGTGGCATTAGGTTCGATAAGTAGTCAATGGCTCAGAACACAGGTTCTCTCTGCGCTGAACTGTTTTATCATGGATCTGCTTCAAAAAGGTGGGACAGCAGAGAACACAAGCAATGAAGTGATGCATAAAGAGGCTCTAAAAACTAAAATGTATTGAGGACCAACAAGTTCCCCGGTGCTTCGAGGGAGAACCCTCTTCAGAGGGTGGAGCCACACAAGTCACCTACTCAAGTACACATGACCACAGTGAAATTTTTTCAAATAAGCTCCATCTCACCAGTCATGCGCAATGTTCCCCAGGCAATTAAATACAATATAAAGTGATGTGATAAAAACATTTAAATATTTCTATAATAATTCCCTTAGAATCGCTAATATGGCGGATCCACATTTAGTACCACACACACACGGCAGCAATCTTTGGATGGGTCCAGCAGAGGCTTCATCAACTTTAAAGCTAATTCTAAGGGAATTATTTAATACAGAAATATTTAGGAGTAATCCAAGCTAGATGAAATAGGCTGGGTGCTTTTATGGTAGTACATGGCAATAGCCAAAAGGCTGAACGTCTTTTTTAAATGGGGTTTTCTAGTGTTTTTTTACACTTTATATTGTATTTAATTGACTGGGGAACATTGCACTTGATTGGTGAGTTGGATCTTATTTGAAAAAAATGTCACTGTCATTATATGTACTTGAGTAGATGACTTGTGTGGCTCCACTCCTCTGATGAAGAGGGTTCTCCCTTAAAGCACCGGGGAACTTGTTTATCCTCAATAAATTCTAGTTTTTGGAGCCTCTGTGTGCATCGCTTCATTGCTCAAGTAGTCAATGGCTCCCAGAGTATAACACTTGATTATCCAGTGAAGGTTATTTAAAACATCTGGAGTGTAGGTAGCTGTATACGTGTAACCCCCTTGTCACCCAGGGTTACTAGAATCCCACTTAGATCAAGTGGCAGGCAGGGAAAAGCAGCTTGTGAGACACCAGTTAAATGGGTTTCACACTGTCCTCAGTCTCAGCCGAGCTGGAGGGATGACATCACTATAGAATTCTCGCAGCAGCATGAGCCACAGTGGAATGCTGCAGTAGGGAGTTAGGTTAGACTGTTCGGGATTTCAAAGTTGGTCTTCAGCCAGACTCAAGAGAAGGAGGTGTGCTGCAGTTGGTAGCCCCTCAGAGCCTCACTCTGCTGCAGAGCTACTTCAGAAACAGAGTAGTGTGTTCTCACCCTAGAGAACAACACTGAAGATACCAGCAGAAGTAGTAGAGACCGCTCCCCGACTTGTTCCAGTGCCCCATCCCTGGAGGGATGGGGGTAAAAGATACTATCATCTCAGGGGCAATCCCCTGGCCCTGCTGGGGAATGGGAAAAGCATCCCGACAAAGAGTTTGTTCTGAGTTCCAGAGAATGTTGTGTTTCCTCTGAGAGAAGCCCCGGGGCACCTGCGAACCATGGTGAGTCTGCTCTGACATAGAGCCCATGTTTTCACCAAGTACAGTTGGGCAAAAGTATCTGCCTACTGTGGGGTCAGGAAAGGACTAGCCAAGTGCAGTACTTTGAGATATGTGTATGACTTGAAATGCATCTAACCAGTGGGGGTCTACAGGGATGGACATTGGCACTTACAGTACGTTGCATGTCAGGACACCAGCTACATACAGAGTAGAATGTTAAATGTGATATACATTTCAAGATAGCAATCTACAACCAGAGAGTTCAAAGAAAGGTGTTGATTCCAAATGAATGGCCAGGTATGGATTTGGGAGCAAGAGGTGGGAGACCCCCCCCCAACCCCATCTGGAGTAACCAGGTTTACCTCTACGGATTCACTTTGGGCACCTACAGCTTTCTCCCAGGCACTTGGCCAGTGTCTGCAGAAAGTACCCAGACATGGGATTAAGGATGAGATTTTCCCTTTAGAGCTAGAAAGTGCTCGAGGGTGGTTGAGGGAGCCACCACCAAAAAGCCACGACATATGGAAAAGTGTACTAGTGCTGGCCGAGATGCCATGCCAGGGAATCCAAGAGTGAGAGTACCAGATCAGGCGTGTGAGCCCAGATGTGTTCAGAACCTGAGGGTTGTTGTGATGATGAAGAATATGTGTTCTGATCTCTATAGATCTGCATATCCAGTGAGTGTAGCCCTGTGGGGGTCCATCTTGCTTTGTATTCTTGTGTTGAAGCAAATAAAAGCCACACTTTAGACTCCCACTCCTGGTTTGGACATTTTCAGTTATTGCTTCCTGTGTCCGGAATTACTTGGGTGACCCTGACCAGAAGTGCAAACCTAGCCCTGATGCCAAGCGAATGTTTAGTCCCCGAATCTAAGCTAGCCAGGTAGTGGGATTACAAAATTGGAGGCACAAACACCCTCTTTCCATACATATATACAATGTTGCTCAAAAAATAGAGTGCATATAACATTTTACTGAAGACTTCAGAGATTGTAAATGAGCACTTGTGCTCAAAGGTAAAGGTTCCATATCAAATACAGGCACAAAAACATTACAAGTACAACAAGCAGTTTCAGAGGAAATGCAGTAGAGTGAGGCTCGAAGCATTTAATACAGAACAATTTGTAAGTTTTGAAAAACTTAGAGACACATCTTGAAATATTTTTATTTCCCCCCACAAAATGTTTAAGTCTGTCGTGAAGCACAGAAAGGTCTCTCTATTACAAGGGGAAACAGCAGCCAGCCAGTCAGTAAGAATGATGCCTAGCTAGGCAAAATTTGCAGTTTGGAGGCCTGGTCTTGGCTTCTTATTGCTGCTACCGGATGGTGCACGTCCATAGCGAGACATCCCGCTGCATTAATGAGCTTTCCAGTGGTAACGAGGCGCCTCTCATGAATCTCCAAACGGAAGAGATCTGGATTTGCTGTGGCAGTCTCCTCGGTGCTGCCCCAGAAAAGGGGGGTGGGGGCGGATCCAGTCTCTCAGAAGTACCTCACTTCAGCCAAGCCTCAGGTGGCACATAAGAATAGGGCCTCTTTTCTCCTAGAGGATACTTCATCACAAGGTGGCCTTGCATCTTTCACATTGTGGAGCCTTGAATCTTACCTCCCTAGTGCTGCTGCCAGAGGATGCCGCGTGCACAGGACAATGATGCCTTAGATCTGGGCTATAACAAAGCGTATCTCAGCTCTGCTGTCCCTGTGATAGAGCAGGATTAGCACTGGCCTTTGCTCATGTTTACAAGAATAAGCCAGACTGCAAGGAGACAACAGTAGCCAACCACAGGAGGACCAGAGCCTAGTGTGGCATCTCTTTTACACTTGGGCACCCCGAAGTCCTTGTGTCCTTGAAGCTCTGCAAGCAAGCCTTCCATGCTGAGGTCAAGAGGGTCTTGAAAGCTCTCCAGCACAAAAACAAAAGATGACAGCAGACTCAGCCCAGCAGTGGACAGCAATGGATCATTGACAGCAAGCTAGGAAACCCAAGAAAACATACAGCAGATGGGGGCAACAAGAAAAATCAGTAGGCTGGACTGTCAAGCAGCACAGCAAAAGGAGTTTTTACAGTGGCCTTAATTCCCACAGAGCCACCTCACATGATGTCTTACAGGCTACAAATGCAATGGATGGGCGGCTCATTCGTCTAGACAAAAAGATGGCAGACATACAATTGAAGCTGTTTAGTTGTGGACAACAGAGCACACAAGCTATGACCGAGGCTAAGGTGGGGTTGGCACGGCAGGAAAAGCACTTGGTGCCACAACAAGATAAAGGGAATCAGGCCTTGAGATTCAGACACTAATATTGAGAATAAGATTCAAGCTCAGTGATATTAGAGTTGGGGGGGGATGCCCAAGGTTCTAGAGATAACCCCATGGAATTTCTGCAGAGTTGGTTTGTGCAGCGCTACAACGTTTCTCCCCCTTCAGTCCTAAAAGTATACGGGATCCAGGATCACAGCTAGATGGGCCCTGGAAAGATCAAATGGACCTAGGACAATGCTGGTAATTCTGACAAATCCACAGGACCGGGACAAAATACTAGGAGCTATACAGAAAAGGGGACCAGTAATATCGAATGAGAGCTTGAATAGCTCCCTTTCCCAGACCCCAGTTTTGCCGCAATGTCCCAGAGAAAATTGTTTGACTATGCTGCTTTGGGGGAGTTAGCAATCTCTCACAGCCTACAATTCCCCTCTGAAATGTTTTCAGTGACCCAAAGGAAGCAAGGAACTTATTTATCTATTCAGGTTTTGTTTATCAGGTAGGATAACTTACTTGGTAACTTAATTACCAAGATCAGGAAAGACTCTTGAGACGGGGGCAGGTAGAGGAGGAAGACAGACAAGAATTCTGCTGAAAATGAGACAGACTTTTTAGTGTTTCCTGGTACCGGTGTGTGTGTGTGCGTGTGTGTGTGTGGGGGAGATAAAGCCGGACATCAACTAGAGAGTCTGCAGTATTACAGAAGGTAGGTAGGGGAAAAGGGCAGAGTAGGTGGGCAAAGCAGCTCGTCTGCCGTCAATTTCTAAGTTTCTATGGGACTGAGGGGAGACGGTTTGAGGTCAGGGTCGCAGATACGTTTAAAAACTAGTTTGCTTATGTACCTAGTGCCCTCTTGTTAAATAGACAATCTGAGATATAGAAGTGAACTTTACTGGACTTGGGGGTCACTAGTTCGATTACTTAAGATGACGCAGATCTCATGGTTTTCATATTCTGCCCCCACCGTTGACTTTACTTGAGGTGCCAAGGATTGTATCTGGCGTGCACAGTTTCCTGTCTACACTCGTGGAGACATTCGCCGTGGTGCCAACACCTCGGCAGTAATCCTGGGTTTGGACCATTCAACAAATTAAAATGTGCATCACTGATCACGCTCTTTCATGACATTTTACAGACTTTGCTATTGTTGATGTTTTTTGCCCCTTCACAGTCAGCAACTACTTGGTACAACTGAAGGAGTACAGAAAGCATAGTGCAATTACATCTTGTTGTTTTGGAATACTTTACAGGTCAGGCCAACAGGACACAGTGCATATAGTACCTCCTTCTTAGTTACCACGCAGAGGGGTGGAAAACATAATTATTATGCTGCAAGAATGAACAAAAAAGACCTTATGCTCCAAGAGCCTTCCCGCCTCTGAAAAATCTGTGCACAGTAGGACGGGGAGAGAGACAGGCAGCAGACCACCACACTCAGGACGGGACCCAGCTCAGGTCCCACTGCGGCCGTCAGGAATGCGAGTAACCACTGAATGAGTCTTACCCCATTCAAGTAATCAATAATTCTTAAGGGAAGCTTTTTAGATCGAAAACAGGGTGGACACTAGTCTACTGTCTCAATCCGTAAGGTAGGAATTCTGGGCCCTCGAGTATCACGTTAGACAAGCTCAATTCTAATTTAATGTTACGCTTATGAGTTATTTTCTCCGTTTTGTATATCTGGTTTACTATGGCCCTCCAACCAGTCAGGGTGGGAACCAGTTGTGTGAGCCGGGCTTAGGTGACCGCCTTTTTTTTTGCAGCCAGTAACAAAATGCCCAGTAAGACATCATGTAGTGGCATCTCAAAAACCCAGGGGTCGAAACTGGCACTGGCCCACTAGCCAAATGCTGGAAGATTTTATATTGGTTACTAAGATTTTCCTTTAAATAGCCTTGTGGGCCTGTACTGGAAATGGTAACATTTCAATAACTATACCAGTTAGGCCAGTGGAAAAGTCTGTGGGGCTTGTGGATTTTCCCAGTCATTAGCCCTGCTGGCTAGCAGCTGCAAACCTTAATTTCGACCCCCGAAACCATGTGGAATTATGCAGAACAGAAACAATTCTGCAGTTAGTGGTACTGGCCTACAGTACAACTCTTCAAACTCCCTCTGGAGGGAACCGGGGCGCAGCTTAGGGCAGGACCAGAATATGCGAGTATGATGGCGTTATGACTGTTGCACTGCATCCACTGTTGAGAGTTATAGTTAAAAAGTACTAAATTCCGCAATACTCCCAGGAAATCTTGGGAGATAAATATCCTACTTGGTGGGAAGGGTTATTAATAATCTTTACAATTGTTTTAAGGGTTTACTTATATTTGAGAGTACAGCCTGCACACGAAAGACAATAATTGAAGAAGTTTTTATACGATGCATCCAAACAGTTAGCAGCCTGGTGGCTCACTGACTAATATTTTGAAAAAGAAGAGTTTGTAATATTGGTCTGCAGCTTGTTGGTGCAGTAAGGCTTCCTTTAATAATTTAGCTTAAGCTCCAATTAGAGTGTTAAATGCTAATGTATAAAGATATGTGCCCTCATGATGCAAGTACCTGTGTGACATGTGCTTTTTCCTACTGTAATGTATTTGATATTACTGTACATGTCTCTGCACATTCATTGTGGATCAAAATGAAAAGTTTTTTTCTTATGAAAACAATAAAATATAAGTTAAAAAAATGCTTTACAATTATAGCCACTGCACTCCACAATACATGCCTGAACTGTACCAAGATGGCCACCGTGCTCCTATGCATGCGTAACCTATACCAATATGGCCACCGGTCAGCAAAGTGCAGTTTCTGGCCTACCTAGATGGTGCCGGTCACACAGGGGCAAACAACGCTGCAACTCCTTCCTATAAGGGAAGGCAGAATTTGGCCCAACAAGCCACTGTAAGGCAAGTGTGGGATACAGCAGCCCTACAACGCACACCAGCCTAGAGTTCCCAAAGCTGCAGAATGAGCCCCTACAAGCTAAGTAGATGCTGAAGAATTCCTTTAACTCGATAAGTTACAGAAATTGGAGATAAATCCATTTGCTAAGAAGAAACAGATCCTTAGCAATGATTTACCAGCTAGAACAGGACAAAAAGGAGTTATCAGAAGGGGTTTGCCTTAAGACTTTCTTGCACACCGTTTCTTCCTGTGCCAGCTAGCAAAGGAGGACAGCCCATACCAACCGAATGCCTGTAAGAGCTGACACACTTCTGTGACAACACATATTTCTGTGTTCAAGCAACTCGAATCCCCCATCTGCTGTTTTTTTTTTTTTTTTTTTAATACATTCTTAGCAAGGCCAATTGGGCTATCCAGTCTATCTCTTTTGTACTATTAAATGCATTTTTTGATCTGCTAATTGTGGCCAATCCTGTCCCACCCCTTCCCCATACTGGAGTCCCCTGGGGAACAAGAAATCTGTACTTTCAGTGCTGGAAGTCAGTGGCTGCAACACAAAAGCCATTATTCATGGCTGGAAGTCCTCTGAAGACCCCAACCTCTCTTTTATAAGAAGTCTAATAAACCACCCAATGAGCTTAGGGTGGACAATCCTGTGTTGTCATCTTTATGCATCAGTCACCTGGAGTCCAAAAGCCTCTCTACTATAATACATAATAGGATCTGCTGCTCCAGGATTCAAATCGGGTCATGGAATGAAACATGGGTCTGGCACACTGCAGCGCCACTCATACCACCAGGCAGAGTAGTAAATGTGGCCATTTCTATGTTTAAAGCTGTGCTTTGGCAGAAGTGGGAGAGAAGGATTCAGTAACGACTTGGGACTTGGTACTCCTTTGGCTGCTGGAGGGTGGACGCTTTTCAAGAGTGATGCAGAAGGAGAGACAAATTCAGTAATGACCCTGGGTCTCTCACCTGGTAAAAGGTGGACCATTCATAGGGGTGCTGTAGCAAGAGTGACCCAGAGTCACCTGGTCGTTTGGTGGAGGGTGGATCCTTCTCTCAAGTGATGGAGCCAAAGGAGATAGATTCAAGAATGACCTGCAGGTGTCTCTCACACTATCCTGGTAGAGGGTAGACCCTTGCCATGGGTAATGCAGAAGAGGATCAAGACCCGCCGAGTGTCTCACCAATAGCCTGGTAGAAGGTGGACCCTTCTCAAGGGTGATGCAGCAAGAGAGGATACAGGAATTACTCTGGGTCTCATGCCCATTTGCCTGGTGGAGGGTGGACCTTTCTTATGGTGATACAGCAAGACAGAGATATTCAGTTATGACCCAGGTGCATCACTGTCGTTAGCCTGGTGGAGGGTAGACTATTATATAGATGACACAGCAACAGACATTCAGGAATGATCTTGGGTGCGTCACTTACTAGCTTGGTGGAGGGTGGACCCTTCTTGTAGCCCCCAGGGTCCCTTTGGGTTCCTCCTGTAAGACTGTTAATTTCAGACTGCAGTTAACTTCTCAGAGCTGGAGACAGAGTACCTGCAGGGGACAGGGCTCGCTGCAGCAGCATAAACACCATTCGAGTCTGTCAGTGACAGAGTACTGTGTGCCAACATCTTACTTCCCTGCTGATCAATTTTCGGTGCGAGAAGGAAAACACCAGCAATCAAGAAATATGTGGTGGCAGTGGTTCTTACAGCAGTCCCAGATGGGGCACAGCTTGTCAAGTCATCTCCCACGTGGTAACAGTGAGTAAAAGCCTCATGGCCTTCCTGAGTAGACGGGACCAATACCCTAGTGTAAGATTTGATTAAAGCATCACGTATTCAGAGACTACAATGCCTGGGCAATTTATCTATTGTGTCACCTGAAAGACAATTCTGTTAAAAGTATAAGTTTGGGATGTGTGTGCCTCTGGACATTGGACTCTGCCCCTGTGGATGGCGAAGCCAGAGACTGTACCAATTAAATGGACTTTAAGAATGCTAAATTTTGATTGCCATCCTGCCTGCTGGCTAAACAAATGAGTGCTGTGATATAAACAACAAAAAAACACACACAAATCGTATCCAAGGTTTAGACTAACATTTTGGTGTGAACACTCCCTTGTGTTAAAATGTTCTGCCACTAACGTTTGCATTGTAGCCCCTTGTCAGTGATTTAGTAAGCTGCCACTGTGGAAGGTCACCCCAGATCCGGAGGTCAGATAAGTGCACAGCACTGTTACTGATGTAATGCAGCCCTCAGTAAACGAGCTGTTGTGTTTTCCCTAGACCTGGGAGGGGGCTCACACCGTCAGTGGTGAAGCAGCAGGACAGAAGGATTCAGGAATGACCCTGTGTGTCTTACAACCTAGCCTGGTGGAGGGGGAACCCTTGGAAGATGCAGCAGGAGAGACAGATTCAAGTATGACCCTTGGTCACTTGTTCATCTGCGTGGTGATGGGTTGTCCCTTGCATCATACCACAGTCCAGCAATCCCTTTAGCAGAGCCACAAGGAACGCTACCCGTATCCCATGCATCCATGGTCTCAAAACAGAAGATGAACCTGTATTATTACTATGTAGAAAACACTGTCAGGTTCTACAACTGCCAAAAACAATCGTAAGAATAAAACTTACATTCTTGATATTGCACATCTGTGTCCAAGTAAAGACCTCGTAAGCAGGTGGGTAAATGGTGTATCGCCTCCTTTCTTCGGCAACAAATCCCATGAGCTGCCAACGAAAACAAACTTTATAGAGCGCATCGTGCATATTCAGTAATACAACAGAAAATCACATGGTACATCTATGGCACCTTTTTTTTTTTTTTTTTTTTAAAGGACAGAATGCAATAATTCAAGGAAACTGTGCGCTACATAATCTAATTGTAAAACTGCAAGCAACTTCTTGAATTTCAGTAGCCACAATGGTGCAGTAAACAAGTCTTTAGGAGGCAACCTGAATGCAACCGACAGCAAGTTGGTTATGCTGTTCCCTGGTATTTTCAACAACTCTCCTCTTAATTTCAGAACACATTACATGGAACTGCGTATTCACTATTTTGCAGATAATTCACGACTACTGAACAGAATATTAAATAGGTATCATATAGCAAAATGCTATGCAAAACAAGGGGTAATGCTAATAATTTTCAGAAATGCGTAGCAGTAGACTGCTAACCATTTTTTTGAGCACGTCCATGGCACGGACAACATAAAACATTTTTGTTTTCATTTTGCTAATCAATTTGTGCCAAGTGCTATGCACTTTCACAGTTGACTAGCACTGTTATGCATAAAAATGGCTGATCAGTTTTCTTCCGGCTTATTTAATACCCTGCTGAACCTGTAGTTATGCAAAACCGCTGGGCCAGGCTCCTTGTTTTTTTTTGGTTAACAGGTGGCAATGAATAACCAAGTTAAGTTTTTTAGAGACTCAAGACAGAATTAGGGATGTCATTATAATCCTTTATTTATTTTGACTTTGATAACCAGGCAGGTGCACTGGTCCAGAGAACCGTTTACAGGCATAACCCGGGCCACGAGTGAAACGATACAATTTAAACAATACTTAAGGTTACATCAGAGTAGCAACCAACAGGAATGCACAGCACTGAGTACAAGGTACGGTAACAGGAATACAGCCATGTGGGTAAAGTAGAGGCAACTATGTAACAGCATACCACGTACAAGCATACAACTAAGTAACAAGCATACAGCCCACTGGAAATAAGGAGCATATAAAGAATAGGGGGCAAACAGATAGGCAAGATAAGGGGAGGCCGAGACACGGCCTGGCAATAACCAAAGTAGAAGGGCAGGGAGAGACGTGGCAGAAGGTGAGAGAGTGGGAGGAGAGGGGAGGAGGTCTTAGCAGACAGGGCAGTTACACATATATTTGTGCAGAAGCCAGGATTTGACGTTCAATTTATACATTAGGTGGGTGTTGGAGACACGCAGGTGGGGCAGGTAACCTATTCCAGAGAGGGGGAAGCTACGGAGAGGGTCTTCGCACCCATGTTAGTGGAGGTTCTGGGGACTTCAAGGGTATGAGCGTCAGAGGAGCGGAGGCGCCTAAGTAGGGGTTTTGGTGTGAAAGATTGTGGCAAGAGGAGAGGTGTTGCCACATCCAAGGGTGGTGTCTAGGAGGCAAGTGAGAGAGTAGTCAAAGCGACCATGTAGGGATAGCCACCCAAGGGAGCTATAAAGGTCGCAGGGGTGTGTGGAATAAGAAGCCAACCGTGCAAAGCGGCAGGTGCTGTTGTAAGCAACTGATAACCAAGACAGAAGGGTGGAGAAGGCTCGAGGGTAGATGGGGGAGCAACAGTCAAAGATAGGGAGGAGGTTACCAGTGACAATAGCCAAATGACCCTCATTGGTGGGGTAGGGTTTAACATGGTAGGCAGCTCCTAGCTTCAGATTTACCCTGTGGATTAAAAGATCCACAGGATCTCTGAAGGCAAGAGAAGGGTCGAGCGTAACCCCCCCCCCAAAGTATTTAAATGAGGACACGTTATCGAGAGCGTAGCCATCAGGGCAGTGTATGGGAGAGGAGTTGGGGTTTAGCATTTTAGTAAGGAAAGTTTTAGATCCAAACAACACAGACTTTTAGAGTTTACTAACCGCAGATTAGAAGAGAACAAGTTGTGAGCAGCAGAGTAGTTCTGGGAGAGTACGGAGGAGATATGCGGCAAAGATTTATTGCTATGGAAGATAACTAGGTTGTCTGCGTAGAATAGGGAGTTACAGGAAAAGCTATCAGCAGGAAGAGAGTTTACGAATAGGAAGAAAAGCAGGGGGCCCAGGATGGAGCCCTGAGGAACGCCAGTAATGACCGTTAATGGAAAAGAGTTGATGGTACCAATGTAGGCAGATTGGAAGCATCCAGTGAGGTAGCTCCGAAACCAGCCAGTAGTCTCAGCCTAGCAGCCAAGAATGGATAGTTTTGATAGGAGTAGGGAGTGGCTGACCATATCAAAAGCTTCTGACAGGTTGACAAAGACAGCACCCGTAGCACATCCACAGTCCATGTTAGAGAAGATGTGGTCCGTGAAGAAAGCCAGAGCAGTAGAGGTACTGTGGAACTTACGGAAACCGTGCTGTTGGTTACAAAAGAGGTTGTACTTGGCTATGTATTCAGACAGCTGTTGGTGGACTATCGTCTCTAGGAGTTTGCTGAGATGAGGGAGGATGGATATAGGCCTGTAATTATTGGAAGTGTTGGGGTCACTGGATTTAAAGGATAGGAACTACTCTAGCGGACTTCCATGAGTCTGGCACAGTGGAGGTTGATAGGGCCAGGTTAAAGATAAAAGTGAGTGGTTTACAAATTTGGGGTGGGTCGAGAGACAAGCTTCAGAAAGACAGGAAGAGGCCATCTGAGCCAGGGCTGCCCTTGTTTGAGTCTCTTAGTATAGTAGATGGGACTCATGGAGATGGCAAAAAATAAAAAGGGAGGGGCATCGGATAGGGAGGGGGAGAGAAGGAAGGCAGTGTCCCAGGGATGGGAGGTTGCAGAGGAGAGCCGAGCAGTCAGAGAACTGGGCGTTGAAAGCTTCCGCAGCCACCAAGAGTCAGAAGGCCGGCACGGGAACTCAGGTGGACAGAGGGGCTACAAATGCGGGGATTTAATAGGGAGTTGAGAAGAGTCCCAGAATTATTTGGGGTTGCCCAGGTTCTCACTCTGGAGCCTGTGGTAGTAATCCCATTTAGCTGATCTGGTCAGGTACTTACATCTGTTACACAGGTTCCTGTACTTGTTTCACAGGGCAGGGGAAGGGGCCAGTTTGTAGGCAGCCCACTTGCTGTCTCTCGACTTCATGAGGGACAGTAGGTCTTTCGATAACCATCGAGTGCACCCACCTCTGACACATCGAGTGGTGGTGGGGAAGTGGCAGTCCTGGATGGCCAAAAGGGAGTTGGCGAAATAGGCTGCAGCCACAGACACGTCTGTGAGTGCATAGAGGTCCCGCCAGTTGATGGCCTTAATGTTCTCAAAGAGGCGGGCAGTATAAGGGCAGTTGAAGCTGCGGAAGGAGAGGTACTTAAGGGGATGGTGGGAAGCCTTAGAGGACCAAATGGCAAAGGTAGGGGACTGGTCGCTTAAGGCGTCACAGTGCCAGTATGGGCAACTCCGCTTGTGCAGTTGGTAATCACCCAGTCGGAGTGTATGGTTAGAGGTACGGGTGTAAAGGCAGGTTGGGAGCCTGAGCATTTGCTCCAGGTTGTACTGGTTTAGAAAAGTGGCAGTGTCAGGTTCGTGAGTGCTGAGCCAGTTAAGGTTAAAGTCCCCAAGAAGGATGGTTTCTATGGTGCGGGAAGAGTGAACCAAACCCAGCTAAGAAGCTGCTGAGGCCTTCAATACCCCCATCAGGAGAGTTGTAGCAACATCCCAGGAAGAGTTTTTTTGTAGAGCCCAAGGCGGCTTCAACGAAGAGCCAGTCACTGGGGAAGGCACTGTCCGAGCAGAGGATAGTGGATGCCAAGAGGTGTTCTCTGACAAAGATAGCAGCACCACCACCGTTCCTTTTTCCAGGACAGTCCTTGCATAGGAGGGAGTACCCAGCCAATTGAAACATGGAGTCATGGTGCTGAGGCTTCAGCCAAGTCTCCGTGAGGCAGAGGACGTGGGGCTTGTGGCAAGAAACCCACGCTTCGATGTCCGGGTATTTTGCCGAGAGACTGAAGACATTTATGTGGGCTATTTTTAGCCGGGGGGGGGGTTATTCAGGAGGAATCGGCGGATGCGAGGTTGTACTGGACCAGAGTTACATTCTATGTCTCCTGCCAGCAAGAACAGGGAGAGTAGAAGGCAGTGGGCACAGCAGACATGAGGAAAGGACAGAGATTGTTGGGGGGGGGGGTCCAGCAGGAGGTGACAGAGTAGTCTGCGCTCACGGTTTGTAAGGAAGCCGAGAGAGAGGGATCCCAGAGGGGTCAACTCTCACCGCGCAGGTGTGTGTGTGTGTGTGTGGCCTAGGATGAGAACCGATAGTAAAAAAAAATAAAGGAGGTCCACCTGGTCAAGGGACAGTACCCAGGCAGAGAGATCTACAGTCAGGATGGAGCCTGTCAGGGAGGTAACCACGAGGGACAGGAAGAGAGGATTCATTGTGCAGCAAGAAAAGTGGAGATGCAGAAGAGATGGGGCCTGTCCGTGTAGAGATAAACGCAAGTTCCCAGGAAGTGAAAGGCTTGTACATGTACCGGCGAATACTAAGTAAGATCGAAGCCCCCACTAGGTAGGTAGCTCAACTCTACTAAGGGAATGGCAAGTAGAGGTGCACCGAGGGCGCCACTCAGAGTAGGGGTAGTGGAGTCCTTAGAAGTGGCAGCAGGGGAGAGTTTAAAATTGTGCCTCTGGAGAAGGAGGAGTGCAGTCGTAGAGGTAGGGCAGTGTAGACAGCTGGTGTGTACAAACAAGGAAAACCAGTGGTTACAGAAGGGGAAAACACGTAGGCGAATGACAGCATAGAGCTGCAAAAGGGTTCAATAGTGAGATTGGTGACAATGACGGTACAGCTGGGGATGCAGGTAGGGTTTGCAAAGAGGCAAATCGAGCCTAGCCATGCTCCTAAGAAGCCACGAGTTACCAGGCAGTACTGATAACAGACAAACAAAAAAAACACACTCAAACATTTGCATTGCTCAAAATGCAAGTCACATTTCTAGTAAAGGGTACTGCTGGTGTGTGGCATCCAGTGCATCCTCCCACTCCGTGAAGAGGTGGTATAGCTTGCTCACCCTGGAATTTAAATCTGAAAACTAAGAGGACCCACCTTTTTCATGGAGTTTAAAGTAAGTAAAGCCAATAGGCTATTGGATTGTTTAAATATTAACATGTGCCATGTCTTTTGGGGGTGGGGGTTTGTGCTCTGGTATTCCGTTTTTTTTTTGTTTTTGTTTTTTTAGTTCTGATAACAGTCTTGATCGAGGATAGAGTTCCTGATAGGCTGGGAGACCACACGGGGCATAGCTCTACAGCCAGGTATGGCATTTAAAAAGTGTCGGGGTGGGGGTGGGCAGGCTGAAAATTTGCTCAGGATCAGTAGCAGCAATGAGAGCTGCGATCCAAATGAACTGATTCAAGGAAGGAATAAAATGCAGTGAAAGAGTTGCGATCCCCAGCAAATAATAGGAAAGTAGAGTCTGCAGTCGGAAACAGAGACAAAGCAAAATTAGACTCGTCAAGATCTGCTTTTTTTTTTTTTGGGGGTATGGGGGTATTATTTTCTCTCCTCCAGAGCTCTGGCTACAATCCCCGCTCTCCGCTGTTCCCCCAGCGCCATCCCCGGACATCAGACCCTCCTTCTGCACCCTCCCTTCTGCACCCCACGACTTACCCTTCAAGGGCAGGGTGGTGGGGAGCGACTCAACCCACCCCAACGGATCCATGCCAGGGAGGCGCCTTCCAGGAATGGCGCCATGGAGGAACAACTTCATGCTGCCGGGCTCGCTTTTGCTGTTTTCCTCGGCGGGTCATGGCGTGCAATGGACGCTAGCGACTGGGTGCACGCACGCCTCCCGCATGTGCTCCAATCTGCCGCCTGCCACGACCCGCCTCCCAAGCTTGGTGCCACGCGTTGTTGACCCCCAGCCTCCGCCAGGGTCAGGCAAGCCCTGGCCGCCCAAACCCCTCCCCGAGATGGAGAGCAGTCCTGGACGCCAATCCCATCTCCACCCCGCGTCGACCCACGGCAGCCATGCCCGTTCCCGAACACGGGTCGCCGGCGTGGCGCGAGGTGTGGCGACCAGTGCCTCAACCCTCAGCGCCACCAGGTCAGCAAGATCAAGCTTTTGAAAAGGGCGGCGACTGGATGGCGGCACAAGGTGGGTCCGTACCTTGCACTACAGGATGGGTTGGCTTCAGCTGCAGGTTGAGACTGTGCTATCGCCCAGGGCAACCTACTGCCTGTACTTGACTACTGTTCCCCACCTTGAAATCAACACTAAACAGTACCTATAACTATCTGTCGTTTCATCCTTCAAGCTCCTCACCGGACCCACCACTGCACTCTCTACCAGTCACTGGGTTGGCTCCCTGTACAAGGTCACTTTGACTATGTGATGGGCTGTCTAGTGGACAATGCACTAAGATACCGACACCTATCCCCTTACTCTCTCCTCTTGACAGAGTGGCTCCTAGGACACTTAGGGCATCCTCAGTCCCCCATTGGAGACACCCCGCGTCTCCACAGCAATGGGAAGTAAAGCCTTCTCCGTCTCTGTACCCTCTCTATGGAACAAGCTCCCAGTCTATCCGCGCGTCCCCCTCACACCTTGCCTTCAAACAGGCCTGAAAACCTGGCTCCTAGCAGCTGCTGACTGTCACTGCACCCAGTAAGTAACTCTAAGGCACCCTAATGCCCATGTCACCTTTCCTCCCCTGCCCTTCTGTTCACCCCTCCCTTATCACTGTAGTTCTATATAGCCCTCCTTCCCTCGCTACCTCGAATCCATGAACTGATGTGAGACTAACTATATGAACCCGTACAACTCTACTGATGACTGTACTAAACTGGTCTCACATCATATTTATAATTTACAGGGCCCCGTGTTTACTGCGGCAAAGTGGACCTATATTCTGCGGCAGGACCTCATGCTTTCTGTGGCAGAACTGCTGCTGATTCTGCGACAGATAAATTGTGGTTAATCAGCATACCTTCAAGGGGATTAAGTCTTAGTTTATCCTTTGACTGCCTTTGTGCAACCACTGTGCTACACTGAAAGTGGAACAGCAGGCCACGTAACAGTACGTAGTCTTCTTATCACACATATTAAAATGCAATAACCCAAACCTGGTGTTCTCTTTTAATGACCCCACCACCCCTAATTTGAAGGCTCATCTGTTCTTCTGGAAATTAGTAGTTTTTGCTGTTCTTCTAGGTTATAATTGGAGGAGGACATGAACTCTCAGCTAAAACTACACCAAAGGCAAAACCTGCTTGGCTTTCTTCTGCTTTATATTTACAGTTAGCAGAAATAGAGACACTCCAACTTGAAGGCCATTTTATTTTTTTTCTGATTTTGATCAACGTTCTTTTAGATTGTAATTTTTCTAAACTAGGAATACCCCAACTGTCTTGCAACAAACATGGTGAGTGCAGTGTAGAAATCTGTGTTTTTTTTTTGGGGGGGCGGGCGGATTGTCTTCCTGTACCAGTGATGGAGGGTGTAACTTGCAGTGTCTGTAGGATTTGTTGACACCTGATTTTTCTTTTGGGGAACACTAAAAAATGCAAGCAAGTCACTCTTATTAAGCTGGAGTGACCTTGACTAGCATGTTTTCTCCCAGCAACTCAGGGGGTGGTGGTGTTCTTTAGTCACTGACCCTCATTTCACTTATGTATAGCTGCAATCAATACAACTCTCCATTCTGATTTTTTTCCTTATCTGCTCGCTTCAGTTCTAGTACACCCTGGTCCCGAACTCTATTGCAGCCAGACAGCTTGACCCTCCTTAAGAATTGAGCTTGATGCCACTTAGGCTGCAGGTTCAAATTTGCCAAGAAATTACTCTCACACTTGCAGGTACAGATCTGCAGACCACAAATCAAAACCGTGATCAACGTCCATCAATGGGGACAGAGTCCTCTGCTCAGTCTGCCGCCAGCCACGTTTCTGCAATCGGCTCCTCCGACGATACCCGCCACCACAACAAGATCGATTCTACCTCCACGGGCACCTCTGAATCTTTTCACTTCTTGACTACTGCTTGCCTACCAGTTCATCCTTCCAAATTCATCTTCCAGGAATTCAGCATGCACTGTGAGCAGCCTTGCAATGAAAAATTAACATGGCTGAGTTACCCCACCTACACAGCAGCAAATCATAACTGCCATGGACCTAATCAAGCTCTGCTACTCTTGTGTCAGTCTCCCCCGTCCCCCACAATACTGGCTGGCTGGAGTTATGTGATAAGAGCCAGCACGAGTCAAAATGCCATGCGGCCACTAGCATTTTGGCTTTGTAGCGGGCGGCATCAGTTTGTTGCCCCTTCTAATGAGTATGTATGCCATGGCATACTTAACATATCAGTAGCTATGCCCTTGCCTTGTGTCACCGTATAGCATAGTTAACATTTCTGCGCCTAAGCAGTGTCAGTGGCTCAGTAGGTAGCACACTCGCCTCTGAGGCCGGGAGATCAGAGGGCTGTGGGTTTAGTTCCCACATCTGGCACTTGGGTCAATATCCCAGTGGTGACACTGTAGTGCAGCATGAGAGGGGCGCTGCACTTCTGAGGTGCCGTCTTTCAGATGAGGCGTTAAACCGAGGTCCCATCTGCCTGGATTGGTGGTAGATCAGGTGGATGTTAAAGATCCCATGGCACTTATCGAAAAGAGTAGGGGAATTTCCCCGGTGTCCTGGCCAAATTTCCCTCATTCACTAAAAAATATCACCAACAGCTTAATCTGGTTCAAGTTCAGTTGGCATTCATCTGTATCCCCCTCCCCCGGGTCGTGCCTGAAAATAGGCAGGATTAGTCTAGTGCACTTACCTGGTCAACAAAAACGAAAATAAAAATTAAAAATAAATATTGCTGGTTTTCCCCGATTTCTGCAGCCAGTACCGATTTCTGCAGTTAGCCCCAATTTCTGCGGCCACTGCTGCAACCGCAGAATCACAGAACACACATGGCCCTGATCATTTATAATGCTACATATGCTCTCCTGCAACACAAAATGTGGCTCCAGTACCTCATGTTATTTCTATTGCTATGCATGGCCCACTTTCACACTGTGTGCCTGGCCATTGCCTTGTACTATTATGTTATCTGCATTTTTTTTTTTTTTTCCACACCACCTCGTGCCTATAGATTGAAGTTTCCCTGTATGTGTTGCTGTGTTTCTCTCTCTTGCTTGCCACCCTGTGGGCCGGGTCGTGACTGAAAACGGTCCTCTGGATCAGTGCACTTACCCGATAAACAAAGACATAAATAAGAAAGGGGCCTGGCCAGGGTTACCTTACACTACAGGGCAGGTCGGCTTCTGCTGCAGGTTCAGACGGCGTAGGAGGAGGGGGCCTGGCCAGGGCTACCTTACACTACAGGACAGGTCGGCTTCAGCTGCAGGTCCAGACGGTGCAGCAGAAGGGGGCCCGGCCAGAGCTACCTTACATTACAGGGCGGGTCGGCTTCAGCTGCAGGCCCAGACAGAGCAGCAGAAGGGGGCATGGCCAGGGCTACCTTGCACTACAGGGCGGGTCAACTTCAGCTGCAGGTTGAGACAGCGCATCAAAAGGGGGCCCAGTCATGATAATTTTTACCGACAAAACATGACACTGTGACGAAGCCAGGCAGTATTTAACTCCTTGCCACAATCCCTATGCCTGGTAAACTGCTCCTTGCCCTCCAGTACAAAAGTCACAGAATGTGTTTGCATATCATGGTAACCATTTTTCATAATATAATTGCGATAAAGTATGAAGAGTTCCGTTCCTCAGTCTACTGTCCTGTTCTCTCCCCCAGTTTTAAGAGTTTAGAGTGTCCCTCGCACAAGCAAGAAAACAACAGCATAGCCTTTCTGGAAACACACTGCCACCAAGGAAATAAACTGCTCTGTGATATACTGCCCCTTGACAAAGCACCATGGCACCAGCTATCATGGAAGACTTGTGTGCCTACTGCACCGTCACCTGTCTGCGTCACCTTCTGTCATTTTCTCCAATAAATCTGCACCACAGACACTCAAACATCTAGCAGTTTTTTTTTTTTTTTAATGAATTTTCATTTGATAGGTTGGTGCAGCAGACATGGTACAGACAGAAATCTTACAGTGATACACTGCAATGCTATGCAGACCTCATTACGGTCAAAGTATGGTTATGCTGAACAACTGCAGAGGACAACCATCTAGTAGTTTGATTTGACTGGTGGCAGTGTGTTTCTGGAAAGGCTGCGGTGCTGTTCTCTTGCTTTTTGTTGCTGTACCCTGGAGACTGCTCTTCTCTATGGCTGCCCCAAGATCCTGCACCAGAAAGCGTGTGCACCCTCGGACCATTTGGAGTGTCCCTCACACCCCTGGGTGGGGCAGGCCAGCCAGCTAAGAGGAGGGACGAGCAGAACTTTAAGGACCAGGAAGCAGTGATGGGGACCAAGAGGTACGGGTGCAATGCCTTGGCAAGGTGACCATGGCAGCATAATCCATTTTTAACGACATTATGGTTACCAACTGTTTTTTAATCCATCATATCCGCTTCCCCACCCTACTGCAGTGCTGTACCAAGGCATGAGCTTTCTGGGCAGTCGACCAAGGATCCAAGACAGGACCTGCAGGTACGCTTTGAGTGCTAATAAGAGGGAACAATGCCTCAGATGCACTTCAGAGAGAACAGGATAAAGTACAGTTCCCTCCTGTTCCCCAAGGACAGCCAGTTTAATGCACTGTAGAGCTTACAATAGTGAGGGTCATAAGTGCAGTCAGGTATGAGCCTGGCTAGCCTGCTGCAAAGAACATCTAGGGTGGGATATTCAAAAGGGTTGCGCAATGCGCAATAGGGTTGCACAAGCACAAGTCCGAAAATGCGCCATTCTGCGATATTCAGCAGGAGGCAGTTGCACCACTGAAAACATGCTGAGCAACAGCGTAATGCTAATTAAGGCATGCACAACCGAAGGGGGTGGAACCATGCATAAAGTGCGCAATGTGATAGTCAAAGGCTTGCGCATCAGTGGATCAGGCGGAAATTGCGCCATAGCGGAAATGAGCCAAAATAAAAGGCTCAAGGAAGAGGCGTAAGAACGCTACAGGGAAGCCACATGAGGCAGGGAGACAGACAAGGCCAGAGGGAGAAAGAGTGCAGGCCAGGAGAGCACAGGACAGAATAGGGCAAGGAGAGGTGTGGGCCACAGAGTGCAAAGGCCAGTAAGTGTACCCGGTGCAGTGGAGGTAGCAGTCAGGACAGCGGGGAACAGAGCAACAACGGCAGGGCGCGAGCCAGGGACATGGACATTGCCAGCTTCCACATGGAGCTGTAATGAGGGTGAGAAGGCATGCTGCAGGGGCGAGCTGGAAGGGCTCCGTCAGCAGTACGCCCCAAAAGGCAGTACCAAGCCCGCATCAGCTTTGAGCTCTACTCAGATGTCGAGATTGTGGGCCGGTACCGCCTGAACAGGGCAATACTGAGGCAGCTCTGTGAGCTGTGCAGTGATGTGATGCAGGCACCCACACGACGGAGCCATGCCCTGTCAGTGGAGACAAAGGTAACAGCCTGCATGTGCTTGCTCGCCACGGGTACCTTCAGGAAACAAACAGGGGACACCACAAGCATAACACAGTTGGCCACGTCACGCATCCTCACCCAATTCCTCAGCGCACTGCTGCCACATGCTGCGGAGTACATCCATTTCCCCAGCACCGCGGCGGAGCGCACAGCAAACATACAGGAGTTCCACAGGGTAGCACGTATGCCTGGCATGCTAGGGGCGATAGACTGCACCCATGTGGCCATTCGCACGCCACCTGACCCCGATGGGGCTGCCTATAGGAATCGGAAGGGTTATGCCAGTGTCAACTGCCAGGTGGTGTGTGATGCCAGTGGGTGCATCAATGTCTGTGCCATGCACCCTGGCGGAGCACACGATTCATTCATATGGTACCAGTCGGCACTGTGCCATCGATTCGAGAGTGGGGACATCCCCACAGGACATCTAGTGGGTGAGTATACATGTAGGACTGGCAAATCGGGGGCAAGGGTGGGTAAGCCACAGGTGCCATGGGTGTGGCACACAGGGTTAGGGGCAATATGAGCCTGAACAAGACACTAACCTCCACTATCTCCACACAGGTGACAGTGGATACCCACTCCGTCCCTAGCTGCTCACAGCCTACCGGCGGCCCACGACCCCATCGCAGCAACACTTCAATGAGGCACACGCCGCCACACGCAACATCATCGAGCGGGTGTTTGGGATGCTGAAGGCGCACTTACGATGCCTAGACACCTCCGGCGGTGCCCTACAGTATAGCCCCTTAAAGGCCTGTGGGATATTCCTGGCCTGTTGTATCCTGCACAACATGGCCAAAGACTGTGGGACAGCCGTACAGGTCGAAGAGGGGGACAGCGATGGGGACGCCGGTGATGATGGGGATGAGCAGCCCCCCCCTTGGACAACGTGACCCCCGACTGATCCGGCTGGCCCAGCTGCAATGGGACACCATCACAGAGGAGCACTTCACCCAACACAGGTAAGTCATGGGGCCATGTGCAACCAACAGTGGCTAGGGCACAACCCACATACACACAGGGAAACACACCAGGGGTGCATGACGGCAAGGGAAGTGGCAGGGCACAGAAGCACACACATACAACCAGGGAGGGGTGAACAGTTAACACACCACATAGACACACACACACACACACACACACACACACACACACACACACAGAGTGCACAGGGGTCAGGTGCACAACAGAGCAGGAACACAGACACTGAACACCTTCGCACTTTGGTGTACAGCGCAATGCAGGCATAATCATGCACACGCACCTGTGGACAGCAGTCAGGAGGGTATGCAGGTGGTCCGTGTGTCGGCGTGTAGGGCAGGGAACCCACTGGTGCACTGCCCAGTGAAACACACATTGCACACAGGGCAGCACCAGACAGGGCCCACACTGGGAGACAGCTCAGTCATGCGGCACAGTGCCACGGCCACCTCGGATGCGTGGGCGGCCCTGCCGAGACCCAGCAGCACTGGCAGGCTGAGCACGGGCCTCATGGGGTGGCACCGATGGACCACCAGGGGTTCCACTGCGCGAATGCAACCTTGCCCGCACAGGGGTCTGCAGCATACCGAACATACCTGCACCAGGGGTGCTCGGGATGCCCACAGCTGAACCCGGCGTCGACAGGGTGGGTGTCGCATGACGCCGGGAACGGGAAGTGGATAGCATACTGTGCGGTGTGAGTGGCACCGGGGCACCTGACTGTGTGCCCAATGTGGCCACAACAGCAACCAATGCCTGTGTCTGCCTGTCGATGGCGGCGGTCACATCCACCTGCAAATGGTCAATACGGGATAAGATCCTCTCGTTGTCCCTGCTGTGCCGCTGCAGAGCCACACACAGTGCCTCCACGGCATTGCAACCCGCATCTGCTGCTGTACTGATGCCTGCAGCAGGCGGGTGTGCTCATCAAAGAGGTCATCTGCCACATCGGCAACCTGTCCCTCCAGGTATGGAAGGGCCTGATGTACAGCACCCCTTGAGGATGGGCGCTGCTCACCAGGACCAGGTATAGGCATGTCCACAGGCGGTGCAACTACATCACCGCTGAGCCCTGTACCCCCAGTCCCGGTGGGTGACTGCTGCTGCTGCCCCTCCGCCTGCTGTGCCCAAGGGATCAGTTGTTCCGCTGCTGTGGCCGCAACAGTGCCAGTGACCTGTACAGCCACCGGTGCTGACAGGCACAGCCTGGGACTGTGCTGATATGCTGGCACACACGTCGGAACCAGCTAGGTCCACGGGTGTGAGCTGTCCTGCTGTGTGTCCATTCTGTGACACACACGTCAATGCCCATAGTGGTCGGTGCATCATCAATGGTACAGGTCTGTGCCACAGCCAGAGTGTGCTGGCATGCTTGCATGCCAGACCACTGAGATACAAGAAAGGCACCCCACACACCTGTCTCAACGACATCAGTGATGGTAGCCAGGTATGCACACTGGCGCAGTGCACACCGGCAACCTGCGGAGATGGATGGTCCCTCCTCCAACTCCAGATGGCTGTCCGCAGTGGACAGGCCCTCCACCGCTGACCCCTGCAGACGCACAGATCTGTAACAGAAAGGAAGGACACGTTAGTGCATGTGATCTACCTCCCCCCCCAACCATGACATACCATGCAGTGATGGGCTACCACCTGTCTGGAAGCCACCTCCAGGAACGCCCTCAATGGCACTGCGCTGCATGCTTGCAGCGAGCATGTCCTCTGCCGGAGTCAGCTGCACCACCTCCGGCTGGCCCCCGCCTGTTGCAGCACGTGCCGCCCTGATGGCTGCAACCTTCTCCTTCACCCTCCTCCTGTCGGTTCCCATCTTTTTTTTTTTTTTTACTCCTGCACAGAGCGCTGGTGGCTGCCGTGCAGGTTGACGGCACGTGCTACCCCCTCCCATGCAGCAGCAGCACGGGCCTGAGGGGTGCCCTGCCATCCAGTGAGAAGTGGCTCCTCATCCAGGTAGGCCTTGAACAGTGCCTTCATAAAGTTAGGCCTCCTCTTCCGCCCACCATCATCCTCCTCACCCAGTCCTTGCTCAGTCATTTCACAGCCTGTATGGGTGAGAGTGGTCACCTGTGACTGTGCAGTACACAGCAATTCTCTGAGGCCATAGTCCAGAACATCACAATGCATGCAACTCACCTATCAACTGCAGTAACCGAATATGGCCTCTGCAGAACAGTGTTGCATATTTATAGCGCAATGCATGCAAATTAGGTCTGGAGCAACTTTAATGAGATGCAAATCGTGCTGCTGCCCCATTGAATGGCTGATCGGATGATTTGCATATGACGGCTGAATATCGTGCTGTTGTGCTTTGCGTAATACGGTTGAATGGGCTGAGCCAATGGCGCAGTTCTGTGACTGCGTAGTACACCAAACTGCGCATGCCCAGGTAGCTTACGCAGGCGTCTGCCGCGCTGATGATGTGCTGTGCGCGGTAGGCAATTCAGGGCATGGCCACCATTGTGCCAGTGGCGCTACAGCGATGGTCACTACATGGCGCTGTGGCACAACTGCGCAATAGTCCGCTGCGGCAATGGCACACAGGCGACCGATGGCGCTGTGCGTGGCCATGCGCCAGAGACCCATGACCCTGTGCCCGACCTTTACCCCCTTGGCGCTGTACGTATGGCATGTCTGCAGCTTTATCGCGCTGTTCGGTAACAGCGTGATAGGGACTAGCGGTGCTGTACCAACAGCGCAATAGGGAATAGCTGCGTTGTATTGCGCAACAATTCCACATGGGGTTGCCGCGCTGCGAAGCGCCATATTGCCTACTATACATCCAGGGATGGCACGCTGAAGAGCCCCCCAGTGGAGTTCCCTCGAGCTCGCAAACTTGGTGGCCGTAGTGGAGCCTCACTATGGCCCACTATTTGGGGATGATCCCCTTAACAGGGCCAGGACACATGTGTGGCAGCAGGTGGCCACTGAGCTAGAGGAGGCCACTGGCCGGCGGAGGTCCGCAGAGCAGTGCAGGCACCGGTACGGGGACCTGCGGAGGAGGGAGCCGGCACTACTGGCACGTCAGCGGTCACGTGCCAGGAGGGGTGTGGTGCCTCGGCCAGATGGGTGATCCGTCTATGCACCTGTATGGTCCATATGGGTAACACTGTCTATTGTGTCCAGCACATGGGGGAGGGTTGGTCTAGGGTTGGCTGTGGCGGTGTTAACAGGATATGTGATGTATGGGTCTGGCTGGGTGGGCGGGCACACTCATTGGGGCAGGGGGAATCTGCTTTGGGATTGCACTGATGTGTTTCTCACCTTTTGTTTCCCACAGGCGTGGCACAGCGGAGGAGGGCCAGGGCTGAGGTGCAGGGAGTGGTGGTGAACCACGACAGCAACAGCAGCAGCAGCCCAACGAGGGTGAGTGCCATGACATCATGAATGCTATAGCATGCTGTGTGACAGGGTGGGGGGCATGGCCACCATCCATGGACACCACTGCCATGCACGCGACATGTGACAGTCAGCACTGTCCAGCGGCACTGCATGTCTGGGAGTGCGTCAATGGTGGTCCATGCATGCACTGAGCACATGGCTGTGGCACTGCCTGCCCACCGCGTAGCCACGTTACTGTACAGCCTTGGCTGTGCTGTGCTGGACATGGGCGGTATGTGAGTGTGTGCACTGGTACACAGGGCTGTTGCTGCCTGGTTGGGCATGTCTTGTGCACACGGTCACTGTGGGTGGGTGCAGTCCATCACAGGAGCGGGGCACTTGGCTGTATGCCATGCATGATGGGTGGGCTTCAGGGATATGGACAGTCACTCCCATTGACTCTGATCCCTTGTCCTAGGCGTCCGGATCCTGCGCCGGATTGAAAGGTCAATGCAGCAGCTTTTACAGGTGGCGATGGACTCGCTCGCCATCCTGCAGGACCTACACCAGCATGGTCTGAGACGCAGAAGGAGGCCCCAGGACCAGCACCAGGCAGCACGGGAACAGGCTGGCAGACAGTAGCTGCCCATCACCTCCCCCCTTTACCTATCCCTCACACCCTGCCTCCCCTCTCCCAGTTGTTCACCCCTGCCCCTTACCCACCCCTACCTTGTACCCGTACCCCACCCCTGTTTTGTAAATACGTAAATAGTCATTGTTGTTGTTCTTTTTCTTATTCTTGTTATTTTTGAAATACAGATATTTTGATATGAATACTGTGGTGGTCTCTGATTCGCAGCTGGCTATAGGTGCTCAGTTGCAGTGGTGTGCATGGCATCTGGGGTGGTATAGTATGTGTGTGTGTGCGTGGGGAGGTGTCTCTGGTGTGGGAGTGGCTTTCAGTCGGTATCTGTGGTGTGTGTTGTTCCCTGTGCATTGCATTGCTGTGTGCAGTGTTCCATGGTGCCTGCTCTGTGTCCATTGTGCCCCTGTCAAGCTGCCCTTGGCCTGTGCAGCTGACACCCTTGCATGTCTGTGGCCTGCCAGATCTGCTGCCTTGTCAGTGGGTGCTGTCCCTGCAGGTCATCCACTGTGACAGTCACGATGCTGGGTTGCCACCTGTCACCGGTGGGGTGCACGTTTGCCTCAGGTGACACTGTGGACTCCACAGTTGCTGTCCCACCTCCATGCTGTGTCTTGTGTGTGTTGCAGGGGCAGTGCAGCACTGTCTGTGACTTGTGCTCCAGGCGTATGCTGGTGGCATACAGGGACACAGTACATGCACAGGGTGGGTGTCACCCCTGTGCTATGGTGGACTGCAGGCTGTGTGTGCACAGTTTTCATGTGCCCACACTGGTGGCTGGGTTGCCACACTATTGCGTCCTTGTGTTGGTGTCCCCGAGGGTATGGGTGTGTGTTTGCCCCTGCACTGTGTTGCATCCGGTGCGATGCATGCTTCCACACACCACTGTGGGTGTCTGTGCTGGCTGCTGTGGCTCGTGGTGAGTCGCGCTGTGACACCCGTCTACTGTGCAGGGTGCTTGGTCAATGGCAGTGGTGTCAGGGGCACGCCCTTTCCCGTGTGGGGTACCACTTGTGGCGACACATGTTTGTTGTCTCAGCTGTGCCTCAGGGGGCTTGTGCGTGTTGGCACTGTCTGCCGTTGTTGCATTGCCATGTGCTGCCACCCACTGCTGGGTGCTCATGGTGGGTCTGGCTTGTATGGTTCTGTGGTACACGGGGTTGCAGTGTGGGGGGGTTGCCTTGGGGTCACAGTGCAGGGTGTGCAGTGCACGGGGGGGTGCTGCTGTACACTGGGGTGGTCCGCCCCCTTGTGTGGCTGTCTCAGCTTGCCGGTGGGTGTGTGGGGGCAACATAGCCCGGCTGTGCTTTGTTTGCTTGTCCCCATGGGCCGGTGGATATTCCGTCCCTCCCCCAGTTATGCTGTGCTTGGGGTGTGGGGGTGCACTGTCAGTTCTGCAGTGTGTTCCTGTGCCCATCTGTGGCATGGGTGGTGGGCCCCTGCCTACCTCCGATTGTCCAGTTCCATTGCTCTGCTGCTGGGGGGGCTCCCTGCTTGCGCTATGGCGCCACTGGACTGCTCAGCTGGGCTGCCCTTGTTGCGCTATAGCGCATCGTATCTGCTCAGCTTCCCCTTCCTGGTTGCGCTATGGCGCAGGTTGTACGATATTCAGACATTGGCTGGTTGCGCAATTTGGCTTGCTCCATGTTTGAATACTGCGTCTATTGCACATGCGCAATGGACTTGTGCTTGCTCCTGCTATTGCGCACATTTTGGGCGCAGTTTGAATATTTGGACCCTAATATCACAAATCGGAACTTGTAGGCACCATTGTAACCCCCCTATAAATGGGGGTTCCCGAAAAGTCTTCTCGAGCTTGCCTGAATGCTCACTGCCAGGAAGGTGTTCTGCGTTTAAGCAGTTTAAATGGTGTTGCCAAAGAGTGTTGTGTAGCCTCTATGTATTGTTGCTTTAAGAGCTGCCTGTCTGCAGTAATATTAATCTCAGAAGGAGAGCCTGACTTTTCATGCTCGAGTCCTGCCCCGGACTGCCAGAAGATCGCTCCATTTCTGCCATTGCTAATTGTGCGGAGGGAGCCCTGTTGAAACATATAACTAATTGCTGAGAATCATTTAGAGTGATAGAGATGTTGTTGTTTGTTCTAACCTGCCTGCTTCTTTGCAGTGAAGGGTTTCTGTCTGTCTCAACCATTTTGGTCCAGAACTGCCGAACTGGACCAATCAGTACTTGGGGACTCTAAAATGGAGCCTGCATAACAGGGGCTGACTGGATCACAGGCTTGGAATTTGTAGTTTTAAACTGCTGGTGCCTTTTGTAACTGAAGGGGGAGCTCTTGCTGTGACCGACAGCTGAACTGACCAACCAAACCTTTTGGACCAAAGGGAAATCCCCCCCAAGCTGTCTGCTGGCGGGCCAGATCTAGGCTGGAAGTTGAGAGAGGAACTGCTCATGATAGTTGAGCAGTGATCTGCGTAGTTTCGAGCGGAAGAGCTGTGGGAAGGCCTGAGTTGAGGCCTGCAAGTCTGCCCGTTGCCCTTAAGAGGAATAAAGAAGCTCTTTCAGAATAAATCCGGTATTGTGGGATTGAATTGAGCCACCGAAGTGAAGCCAGGCTCAACCTGCAAAGGACTGAAGATTTTGCTGTATGTGATCAGTCTGGTAACAACTCCAGCTACTTCTGAGATCCCTGTCCAAGCAGAGACTGAGCGATCGTGACTGGGGAGTGTTGTGCCTGGTGCAGTAGAACTGCCCTATATATAAATGTACTGTGTGCTGGAAGGGGGATCGCTAGCGGGTTCCTCCCGTGGTGAACTGTGTTCTGCTAGCTGGAAGTGCGTCCAGCACCAAAGGACTGAATCAGACGCTCGCTCCATGTGGCTGGGTCTTGCCACGAGAGCCCTGCCATCCTACCCTGCTGCACAGAGAAGAGCCATCGACAAGAGACCTGCCCGGGGATCAGCCCCCTGCTCCACACCTGAACAGGAATGATGCCACAGCGAATCATGTGGGCCCTGCTTCTCCTGGCACTCCAGAGAATACATCTGCTGTCTCAATTTGTCATCCATCCTGTGTCCAGTTCTGGGTATCGTGAGTAACCACCAGGGTAGCCCCCTGCAGCTAAATTTAAATCCGAGTGTGTCATCTGATTGCTGTGTTTGTTTCTTTCACGAACCGAGCCATCTGGCTCCAGATTACAAAGGCACCCGTTTCAGAACTCAGGCCCCTTAACCTGCTAGTAGCCAAGCAGGCAGGGGTAGTAGCCCTTGGGGTGGCGCCACCTAGGGGTTACACCATAGAGGAAGAGGTCTATGAAGATGAAGGGAGTATCAAAGATTGGATCTCTGTCTCTCGTCAAGTTTGTCAATACAGGAGTTCCCTGTAAAGAGTGAGATGACTCAGAATCCCAAAAATTTGTATTTCACTAACCAGCGTAATGACACAGCAGAGGTCGAAACTGGCACCGGCCCGCTAGCCAAATGCTGGCAGATTTTGTATCGGGCTACTAAGATTTTCATTTAACTAGCCCTGTGGGCTTATACTGGAAAAGGCAACACTTCATAATGTACACCAGCTGGGCCAATGAATTTTCTCAGTCACTAGCCCTGTTAACTAATGGCTGCAAACCTAATTTCTACCCCTGCACAGGACTGGACATATGACACCACTGTGTTGTGTGTCAGCATCCTGTATCACACGAGAAGCAGATCCTCTTAACACCCCCAAAGAATACACTTTATTTCTGCCCATGCGATTCCCTTCCCTCCCCTGGTATGGGGGGAATCTTGTCATGGCAGAAGCCACCCTGAACAGCCTCTGCTGTATCCAGCCAGCTCTCATGTGCAAAAGTGGACAGAGGGGCCAGCAGATGGCACCTTACAGAGTACTCAGCCCATCACTGAGAGAGAGGAGTGATAACAGCAAACCTGGTACAGTCTTGACATGTCCCAGAGCACTTGGCCCATCACTGAAACATAGATAATGCTAGCAGAAAAAGACCACCAATCCATCCAGTCTGCCCAGTTTTACCCTACATGACCCATCTAAACAAGCTTTTCTCCCTCACCTTCTCCCCCTGCCTTACTGCTGCCGCCCTCCCGAGTAACAGCTGTGCCAGAACTGATTGTTTTTTTTCCGTCCATCTCTGCTGGTAGGCTGTTCCACGGTTCAACCACTCTCTCCATGAAGTAAAACGTTCTGCATCCTGCTTGAATCTCCTACACAAGCTTGCATTCATGCCCCCTTGTTTTTGACCTGTATTCTCGCTTAATAGTTCCTCGCAGTTTACCTTGTTTATTCCTTTCGGGAACTTGAAGGTCTCAGTCATGTCCCCCTCTCCCTTCTGGCCTCCAGCAAGCACCTGTTCGGTGCCCTAAGCTGATTCTCCTAGGATCTGCCCCGCTGGCCCCAAATCATATTGCACAGCTTCCAGCCTTTCATTTTTCTCAGGTCAGGACTCCAGAACTGGTCTCACCAGTGATCGAGAGAGAGTTTTATTACCTCTTTCCTCCTACTGTCAAAACCCTTTCTAATACACCCCAACACTCTGGCTGCCTTGCTCGATGCATTGTCACACTGCCTCGTTTGTTTTAGGGAATCGCTGATTGGCTTCAAATTACAAATTTTTGTTGACAATACAGTCTTGTATTTATCTAGACCAACCCTTGACAGTGTATGTTCTGACCTCCAAGTGGAATTTAATCTATTACAAATGAATCTTCTACAGTCTAAACTGCTCTTAAAATGCAAAAAAGACAAAGGTAATGTTTCTCTAGTCTTCAAATATAGCAATCTCCTCCAAAGTCGACTATACCATTTCCACACTTCTGGGGGGAAACACACCTGAAGTAGTGGCCAGTTACACATATCTGGGCATATGGCTAGACCAACGATTGTCCTTTATTACTCATGCAGATAAGCCGTTCTGTTGGCGCTGAGGGTTGAGGCACTGGACACCACACCTCGTGCCACGCCGGCGATCCGGGTTCAAGAACGATCTCAGGTCATCAGGGGCTGGCAGAAGATTGAGCGTCTGTAGGATTGCTCTCTTCTCCTGGGCGTGGGTGGTACAGTCTTCCGCAGCTTGGGTGGCCTCTGGCGGTGGATGGGGATCACACGCTGTGGAGACAACAATGGAGTATGGGGGCTGCAGCGGATGTCCTGTGGGCAGGTGTGGGAGCATGCCTGTTTCACATTGGATGTCACTGCTTGTCAGAGTCCCCAGGAACTAAGGAAATGAGAAAAACCTTGGCACCCAGGTAGGCGAATGCCTGCTCCCCTCCGAACTCCGGCTCCTCCATTCCCTCTGGCGGCCACTAGGCACATAGAGCGCAGGATGAGTTGGTGCCCCTTACCCGGGGGCTCAGAGTCAGGTAGTCAGTCAGCTGGAAGAAGAACTGGAGGATGGGCCAGGTCAGAGGTAAGGTCAGTAAGGGGGTTTCAGACACAGCGGAACAATGGGTCAGGATTGTGGCAGAGCTGGAGAGAGGCCTATGGGACCAGCAAAGGAGTAATAGTCTACGGAAAAAAAAAAAAAATCCATGTAGATAACATTTGCAAAAAATTAGGAATGATGTTGACATTTTTTTTTTGTTTTATCCATTTATTTGATTTTACTGCATAACAGAAATACAGCACATTGTCATATAGGCAGACAGACACATAATATACGCATTCCATAAAAATTCCTTAAAACAGTTTCACAGTACCTCATTTATACATGCCCCTATTTCTGGTTACATCATAAGGGGGTTAGCTAATATGTATATATTTAATATTTTCCAACACTGGCTAAATGCTGCCAAGAGCAGGGAGTATCCAAGATCGTTTAATCCCAAATACAAATCCCTATCAAAAAGATAGATACAACTTCCTATCCAGATCTGTAGCAACAATAAAGTCAAAGCTTTGTTATTACATTTACTTCTACTTTAACTTTTAATTGAGCAATGCAACAGTATGTATACTGTATATCTGACACAATTTAAAAATAATTAGGTACAGTACCATAGTGCTCCAATTAACCTGCCTATAGTTTGATTAAACAACAGATCATGGCATTCTTTAAAAGAAAAAATTTCCCCCACAATAAGGACAGAAATACTGCCATAAGATAACATGATCTAATGAAAAAATTTGCCAAGGTATTATTTAAGTCTCTTCCCAGGAAATAGGCAGTCTCTTTCACACCAAGGTATGGTTAAGTTTGAAATAAAATGAAATATTAATTCAGTACTTAGCACTTAGTCACTGTCCCCATTATCACTTCTAGATTCTCGTCCCTTAGATTGGAATTCCCTCTCCAACCGATCAATGTGCTTTCTAGCTTCTCCCGGATCCGCGAATTGGTAGCATTTCCCACCACAGAACAGTCGAAGGCTTGCTGGCATAATGAGGGTATGCTGAATTCCTAGTTGTCGTAGGCGTAAGCGGGCCCCGAAGGCCTTTCTTCTCTGCCGCGTGGCGTAGCTTAAGTCCAGGAAAATGTGCACTGTATTCTCCTTCCACTCCATCGTGCCAGATTTCTTAGCTTGAGAGATAAAGTCCCGTTCTACCACTGATCCCAATGTTACTAGGAGCATTCAATGGGGTAATAATCCTGTAGCCATCCGTTGCCTTGTGCCACGTGGAGTAATCCTGTAAGCTCGTAACACAGAGAGATCCTCAGAATTCGGCAACAGGTCCCAGAGAAGCGATTTAGCAAATTCAGGTACGTCTTCTCCTTCAGTTTGTTCCAGGACACCTAAAATGCAAATATTTGCTGCTCAAGACAAGTTTGAGGTTTTCCAGGCGCATTCGCAACGCTCCACTCTCCTTCACGAGGCTTGCGGATGTCATCATTGCTGCCGAGGCAGATTTTGCCGCTGCCTGGGTTTCCCCTTCCAACTTCCGAAGTTTAGTATCTATTGTTTTAAATTGCACTGCAAAGTCCTCCAGTTCACAGTCTAATTTCTGGATGGCTTTCAACAACGCGGCGTTTGTTGGCTGAACAGTCTCCTCAGTGGGTCCTGCGCCACCTTCCTTGCTGCTCCCGGATCTGGTGTCTCTCAGGCGAGTTGCGTCTCCACCAGCTACTGCTTTGTTATTTCGCCCCATAGCTCCGGATCTGTTCGTAGTAGGTCCAATTAAAGGCAATCAGGGTAATCAGAATCGGATTCTCTTCCAGTCCAAAATGCTATTTTTTGTTTCAATAGTATTTTCAGCAATAAATGCTCGTTTAAAGTCCAGTAGTTACAGAGCTTATGCTAAAAGCTGTTGCATGCTCGGCAACTAGCCATGCACTCCCGGGATTTTTTTTTTTTTTTTTTAATAGAAATACAGAAACAAGAACTTTTTTTCATTTGATATCAGAAAAGGGCTAATGCAGACCACATTCCTTCCATTACTAGATTACGCAGACGATCTATACTCGCTGCCCTATTTCATATCTAAGTAAATTAGACTTACTGTACCATAGTGCCCTTCAATTCACTACTAACTCTACACCCAGAACGCACCATTGCTCTATATTATGCAATGGGATGGACATCATTGGACATAAGGAGACTTATCTGCTACGATATATCATAGACCTAGTCTCTTACTCACATAGTAACTCTTTGAGAAAGAATTACTATGTGTTACTAGAAATTCCTAGGTTCAGTACTCTATGGGAAATCATCAGTAGTATCATCCCTTGAGCTTGGAATAAACTTCAAAATTCACTTAAACTTGTCAACCTGGTAAGTGTGGGTATCTTTAAATCACTGCTGGAAATAGAGTGCAAAGCAAGATATCCCTGTAACTGTAACAATGCGTGAACAAGGTTGTCTCGGTTAATGAGATGCTTGAATATTCAGCTGTCCTATGTAGAATTTTGTGTATTGTTCGCATTCAGTTCTTTAGCACAGCTATATTATCATTAACTGTATGTATTATATTCTGGTTGTATCAACATGCACATACTGTTTAACTATGGCACAGTAACTGTATCTTTCTGCTCTTCAGCTCTTTTGTATTTTTTCAACTGTATGCACCTATTCTGTATGCTGTCCTACCAAGGACCTCCTTGAAATTGAGCTTGCTCACTGGAGTCTTTTCCTGGTAAAATAAACTTGAACATGAACTTACGATGACCCCCAAGTCTTTGTTCCTCTTAAGTAGTGGCCTAGCGTAACCCTCCCCACCCAGTATTCCTTCCTGGGATTCCTATTCCTATGTGCACCACTTTGCACTTTTTGACACTGAATTTCAACAGCTAGATCTTGAAACACCTCTCTTGAATCTCTGTAGGAAGCAAACAGATGTTTTACAAAGTATTACAGTGACTGGAGGTGTTTAACAGTGGGTCTTTGTTCGTGGCATTCAGAAACTTGGAAAAATACTGAAGGAATTTAAGGAAAATAGAAAAAGTATTTTTAAGAGAGCAAAAACAGGTTTTGTTTGAATCAGGATAGTGGAAAACTGTGAAAAGAATGTGAAAATTTAACTTACATATTTGTACTTGAAGGAAAGTGTATGCATGGAGAAGTAGTTTGACAGCAAAGTGCAGAGAAAGAGCAGAACTATTAAAAGTGTAAGACTGTGCTAGACTTCTAGGTGTGGTGTCACCCTGTCATTCAGGAGTTTGCTTAACGGAAATTTCAAGCTGTGAATCCCCAACTTTAATTTTGATAATCAAAACAGGTGAAAGCTTCAGAAGCCAAACAGGCAGCAACGTAGAGGTTAGAGTAATGAGTTGTGAACGGGCTTGGTACATCCGGCAGACCTGGGTTTCGATTCCCACAAAATTCATTTCCATACTGTGTGACCCTGATCAAGTCACTTAACCTCCCTGTGCTCCCAGAAGGCACCAGGAAAGTAGCTTTGGCTCACTGTGCCTTTGCCAGCCAAAGACTGTAACAAAAACACATATAATCTGGATGCCCCCAGTTATGTATTAACTAAGCACTATTTTTGCTGTTTCACCTTATCCCATGTTCCAGGATAAATCAAGTCCAATCTTGACGTCAGTGTTCTGATAGACAGTACTGCCAGTGCCATGTAGTAGCATGTGTAGTGATGTGCAAAGCTGGCAAAAATTCACGCCACACATTAATTCATATCGTTTGCAAAATTAATTTTGCAAAGTTTTCGGCATGCAAAGTGGTACTTTTTCAAGCAAAGTCGTGAAAATTCATCTTCACCCGATTTTGCTGGAAAAAGTGCCACCTCCCCAGGAAAACATTATAAAGTGGGCAATTCGTGACATTTTTCATGAAGGTGAATTCTGCAACTTTGCCAGCAAAGAAACTTTTGCAACGAGTCAGTTTCCATTGTCAGATCTGTCCTTTCCACCTGCAACATGCAAAGATATGGCTCCCCTTATAGCTAAGGCACACAGCAACACAATATACTTATGATCCTGTGGGTTCACTGGGGTCCCCTCCCACTGTTCTCAGTTTCCAAGTTGTCCCACCTTGTATGCTGCACATCAAAGTGCATCTCAAGTTGTAAGGAAGCATTTTAGCCACTAGAGGGAGTGCATTTCCTGGCTTTGTATGTGCTAGCTGCTTTACTACTCTGCAGGAGCAGGATGTTTTACATTTTGGGATCTTCCTAAGAGTCTGTCCATAAATGGTTTTGTAACATGGCAATTAAATTTCCTCGTGAATCGAAGAACACCACAGGTTGAAAGGCAACCCATGACACAAAATGAAGCTGGCATTAACTCCCTAGTAATGCCCGCTTCATTTTGTATTTATTTTATTTATTGAATTTTGATGACTGTGTTGGCCCACTGGGCCCCGAGGTTCCCTTTTTCAGGAGCGACCCGGGGAACAGAAGCAATATAATACATACAGTCAGGTAATACAGGGTTACAAGAAGTAGACAAGATCATGAGGATAACAGTACAGGCAATTATTCAAATCGTAGACCATAAGTGCAACACTTGAAAGATTTAAGGCGTGATTTAATGTAGGTTAAGGTGAGAAGAGAGGGGGATGGGTGTTGTGATTAGGATCGGGGGGTGATTATCCTATACCCTCACAGTGGCACAAGCTTGTCCCGAGCAAATGGGACTTAAGCCTAGTGCGAAGACTGGTAGAGAGGGGGCTTCCTGTACTTGAGGTGGGACAGTTTTCCATAGTTTAGGGGCTGTGAGAGCAAAGGAATTGCCTTCCTTGTGAGTCTTGATTCTGGGGATTGCCAGTAGGGACCGACCCGAGGTCTTGAGCATTCGAGGGTTAGGCTTAGCCATGATTATTCCTGTTAGGCTTGGTGGGGCCGCTGGGCTCTGCAATTTGTATGCTTGGCAGAGCAGGGGATACTGTAGACAAGCCTCGAAAGAAGGCCATTGCAGCTGGGCTAGTGAGATGCAGGGGTGGCTTCTTGGTTGACACATTGTAGTACTCCATCTTTCCACAGAAGACTCGCCAACTGAGCATCTCATTACTTGTTACCCCCCACCCACCCGCTCCGCAGCAATCATTCAGAGGTGGCTGAAATACTAGTAGTTCCAGGGTCTAAAAGTAATGCCCTACCAAATTTGTTAAATTCTTGCAGCTATAGCGCCCACCAGCGCAGCAGTTGGATTTCCTTGGACACCAGCGACCGCGGTTCGAACGAGCCCGGTCGCTGGAGGGTCAGGCTGGGGAGAAGGACCAGCGACCCATGGACAGCTCTCCTCTCCCGGGACTGGTCCGGCACCTGCTGGCTCCTAGCAGAGGCTGGGAGTATCACAGGATGCACGGCCCAAATGCTAACTGGGGCAGGAGCGGACGTTGGCGTATGCCGTGACGTCACTACGCTGCCCCCAACAGGAAAAAGGGAAAAATTGCTCGCTGGCCGCCAGATAAAGGCTCTCTGCTCCCCGAGTGCCTTCCCAGGGCCTCCTGCTCCTCAGCAGCATCCCCGGACCCTAGTAGTGTGTGCTGGAGCCATCCCCTCTCCCCCGTGCCTTCCCCCTCGGAGGAGGGGGACCTGCCCGACGAAGCGATACTCCGGGATATCCCAGGGATCGGCTGCCATACGAGGACCAAAGGAGGGCTGGGCAAGGACAGTGGGGCTGGAGGGAACCTGTGGAGCCCGAAGGAGTGGGGGGGACCAGCGAAGCACGCAGGCGGGAAAAAAAAATATAACATTTCTTGCAGCTTGTGTAAATTTCGCAGTGTGAAGCCGAAGGTTGTTAGCGATATAGAACGTTGATGAGGGATCGCGGGATGTAAATGTATGATCCCATAATTCCACTCAGCGGTAAAGCCAGTGAAAACAGTTTTCACGAGTGTTCTATTCTGTTCAAGGTTAATAGTTTGAAAATATAACCGGTGCCTCAAATATTAAAATGAAGTACTAGAGCATATCCTTGCATTTGTTAGAAATAATCATTCAACAAATCACAATATTAATACATGTAGCAATTATGAAAACCAATTAACACAGTTAAAAGCACAGAAATAGCAGACACCTGCATCTGTGTATGTGTCTCACATGTTTTTCTGTCAATTTTTCAAATGCTTGCCATGTTACAAGCCCGTTAATGCACTCCAAAGCCGGGCTCTACTAGGGAATTAATGCCCGGTTGGTTGTTGGAGGCACTCTGCCTTCGGCCCCATGCCCAGCCCCCCCAACTGGGCGTTAATGCCCTAGCAGAGCCCTCCTTTGTCGTGCATTAATGCTTACATATACTACAATCCACTATCATGAGAATAAAGCAGACTTGGAGCCGCAATACGACTCATTTATGGTGTGTTGGATTTGGGTCTGCAGCAGTTTATTCTCAAGCGTGTTCCAAGACACCAACTCCTAACTTGGTGTTGCAAGAACATTCAACAAGTAATTAAACCACAACAAAGCATGGTTCCACTGTGGAATTAATCCATGGGTTGGGGCACGAGGCCGCTTTATTTCACTGCCTGTTATTTTTGCTTTCTGTTATAGAAGGTGCAGGATCATCTTTACCATAGTGTGTATTTACCAAGGTAGTGATGCCCACTACTTCACAAACACAAAAGGTGACATTAAAATTATCCATTTCTCTCCTTCTGCAATTCACTTGCAAATGGCGATCCACTGGGTGGGTGGGTGTGGGTGAAAATCAGGGAATTCTGCTGTTTTACAATGGTTGTGAAATGATGCTAGCAGCACAGCACTGTTTTACAGCCACCTGCTGGGCTGCCATGGGAACTGCGCTTGAGCAAAGAATTGCTGGAGCAAGCATGGATTATTCGAGAACTGTGCTATGCATTTTATATATTTGATGTTAGGAGGCAAGGTGGAGCATGACCAAAGAGCAGAGTTTGAACTTGACTCTAATGTTCCATAATTAGCATAAAGTTCCAGTCTCCAAGACTGGTAATTTCTGAGAAATGACTGCACCTTTGTGAATACTACTGAAGGATCCCTTAAAGGGACACTGTCAACCTTTTTTATTATTTATTTAGTTTTTGTTAACCGGGTAGGTACACTAGACAAGTTATATGCCTATTTTCAGGAACGACCCGGGAGAGTACAGTGGAGGTATAACAGGTACAACAGTTACAGCGATAGGCTATAACAAGTACATCAATACAGCAAGCAGTAGAGAAAGACAGTTTACAAATTTTACATTGGATTGGAAAAGAACACCCAGTTTCAATTTTGGGGCAAGAGTACAATTTGTGAGATAAGAGTGCAATGACCAGCAGGGCTGGCGGTATAAGCACGGGCAAGGTGAAACCAGCTATCCAGTGGACACCAGAACTGTGTTCTAGGGAGGCTTTAGGCAATCGCAGCGAGAGGCCAGCTTTAGATGTTCCCACAGGGAGGTCCGGAAAAGTTTGTGAGAAGGGGGTAGTGCGGACATTTTCAGGAAGGGAGTTCCAAAGCCTGGGAACATGAACAGCAAAGCTCCGGTCCCCCATGACGGTGCGGGTGGTAGGTATATTCAGTAGGCTAGGGCCCTGGGATCTAAGAGGTGGAGCGAGAAGCCAGGCAAGTTCCGGAGGGGTGCTGGAGCTGACTACTTTGCTCGTGAGGCACCCAGTGCTAAAGTGGAGGTGATTGACCGGGGATAGCCAGCCAAGCTTATCATAGAGTTCACAGTGATGGGTGAGACAGGGAGCGGCCAGGGCAAACTGACAAGATGTTGTTGTACGCCATGCTCCACTTGCTTAGGAAGACCTTGGAAGTATGAGCAAATAGGAGGGGAACCATAGCTAAGGGAAGGTAGTAGTACTCCCCTGGCAATAGCTAGACGTGCCGCAGGGGTGAGGTTGTACCGAGCCCTGTAAGCCAGCCCCAGCTTACGGTTTACCCCACTACAGGCATTGTGGATATGATTTCCCAGGTCCAGTTGGGGATCAAGCGTCACACAAGATATTTAAGGAGGTCACTGTAGGAAGGGAGTACCATCGTCATAGTTGATTTGCAGGGAGTTGAGAGGCCCGAATCTTGGCTGAGGAGCCAAATAGCATGGCCTGGGTTTTTTCTGGTTAAGGACCAGCTTATGGCTGGAGAGCCAAGCTTGGATGTTCAAGAGGTCCTCTGATAGGTGACGATTTAGGTATGGCTGTATCGCGGGAGTGAGCCAGGAGAACCAGATCATCCGCGTACATGGTAACTCGGCATCTGGTGATCACGGCAGGGAGATCGTTAATAAACAGGGAAAAGAGTAGGACCCAGCACTGAGCCTCTGTGACACCGGAGGTTACGGGCAGGGGGGAGGACTTTGTTGAATTTAGTTAGCTGTTCTCTGCCATGCAGATAGTCAGAGACCAGTTTAGAGCAGAAGAGGACAAACCAGGGACCTCATCTGCGAGGCCAAGCTGCTCGTGTGCTGCTTGGTCGAAGGCCTTGGATAGGTCAATTGACACAGGCGTCGAGAGTTGCCCCAGATCCATTGCAGCTCTGATGCTGGAGGAGACAGACGAGTGCCGTGGTAGTGCTGTGCTCTTTTCGAAAGCCGTGTTGGGCAGGGGACAGCAGGCCATGGGTGTGGATATACTCCGAGAGTTGTTTGGCTACCACCTTTTCCAGGAGCTTACCGACAGCCGAGAGGATGGCTATAGGACGGTAGTTGTCCAGGGTTTTGGGGTCGCCCTGCTTAGGGACAGGGACGACCTTGGCAACCTTCCAGATGTCAGGGATCCGTCCCTGGGTGAGGGATAGGTTGAAGATGTGGGCCACTGGGGAGGCTATGAGGGGGCGCCAAGTTTGAGGAGCTTTGGCTCCAGGTCAGGCCTTGCATTCTGGGAGAGGCCTAGAAGGAGAGACCGCACCTCGGTTACCGATACTACCCTTAGGTGGAAGGGAAGGTAGGCCAGGCCAGACTCCCGCTGGGTCGTGGAAGCATAATGGTTAGAGTTCCAGGCCGTAGACCCTGGAGGGAGGATGGTGGGGAGGTCGGTGAAGTGAGAATTAAGTGCATTGGCAATCACGTGGGGATTATTGCAGGAGACACCTCCGATGAGCATGTCAGTGACCCTGGAGTCGGAGCGACCACTGACCAGTGTTTGGATGGTACTCCAGAACCGTCTAGGGTCATCTGCAGAGCTGAGAAGGGCGGCCTTACAGAAGTCACTTTTTGCGCCCCTGATGGTTTTCTTACACTCATTTCTGAGTTTTCTGTATTGCTGGAACAGGGCAGTGTCGTGTGAGCGTTTGTACCGTGCCCAGCACTTGTCTCTCACTCGCATAAGGGAGAGGAGACCCCCATTCAGCCACTGGGTGGCTGTCCCACGGACCCTTCATCTAGTGATAGGGGCATGCCTATCTTGTAGGTCCGCAAAGATGTTGAGGAACGCAGCGACAGCAGAGGAGGGGTCATGAGCTCGATGGACTTCTGTCCAGTCCGTGAGCCTTAGTTCCTCCAAGAACAGGTCCGGGTTGAAACTGGCAAAGTTTCGGACCTGGATAATTTTATGGGGGACCTTAGGGGAAGGGATTTTCCAATTACAAAGGACAGGAGAGTGGTCAGAGATGGCGTCGGGTAGAGTCCCTACAGAGGAGATCCTCTCGGGTCGGTTTGACATGATCCAGTCCAGAAGGGAGCAGGAAGTCCCGTTAGCCTTCCGTCGAGTGGGCTCCTTTACAAGTTGAGTCAGGGATTGGGTGGCAAGCAAGGCCTCAAACTGCTTGACGTTTTCCCCTGCCCAGTTTAGGTTTACATCCCCCAGGATTAGAAGTTCGTTGACCCCGGTGCTGGGACAGACAGTATCAAGGAGATGGGTGAGGCCCTGGAGCCCTCCCTTGGGTGGGTTATAGGTGCATACCACGTGCAATTTCTTGGCGTTGCCAAGTAGTAGCACGCAGTGGAGGAGCTCACAGGATGTCGGCAACAAGGAGGTGTGGTTTATAAGGGAAACGTTGAGATAGCTCCTGTAGTAAATCAGGATACCTCCACCCTTTGCTCCCGGCTCTGTCAGCTGTTTGAACTTCGTAACCAGGAGCCCACAGACAGAGTCAGGAATTTGGAGTTTGAGCCAGGTCTCCGTTATCGCAAGATGTCGGGCTTGTAGGGAGAGGCCCATGCGGTGAGCTCATCGAGGTTAGGAAGTAGACTCCGAATGTTAAGGTGAGCTACTTTCAAACCCTTGCCCGTCCACCAATTCTGAGGAGAGTCGGAGGAGGGGGGACCGGATTCAGTTCGATGTCACCAGATAAGGCAAGGATCAGTAAGAGTAACCACCGGAGAAGTCCACTAGGGAGGGGCCTTTTTATTTCAAGCCTTCGGACCCGGCGACATACTATCCGGATTTGGAACAGGATGGGTCTAGGCAACAGTCCGCAAGGGGGATAGCGTGGACCCACTGCTTTGGCCATGAGGTTTGAGAACGTAAAATCGGTCACTGAGCAGTGGGGGGAGGACCTGTCCCTGCCACTACCCCGGCCTGGGGCAGTGTCAGAGTGGAGGGACATGAGACCCAGGATGAGGAGAGAGAGACAGGAGAACTTTGTGAGGGGGAGGAAGGAAACAGATACCTTTGGGAGCACTCATTTGAAAGACCGGACTAGGTTATGGTAGGAAAATCAACTTAGGCAGGAGCACGATGGTGAAACACCTTTGGGGGATTGGTGGCAGGGGCAAGTTGTAGGGACCTGGGAGAGGTGCGGGGATGCTCGTCCAGAAATGTGTATCACTGGTGGTGGCAGAGTGAGCTCAGGGATAGTGGGGAGCTGGAGGGCCAGGGAGCTGTGTGGAGACTGAGGACAAAGTCAGGCAGGGTAACAGAGGCACCAGGGGTGGGCTGCTTGCTAAGCATAAAGATTCTAAGCAATCTAGCTGAAAGGTCAAAATTGTCAACAGTTTGTAATAAACAGTTACACTTGGAAAAAGCAACAGTTTCAGGATTAGACAAAATAAACAGGGTTAGTAAGCGCAGTAGGCACAGTAACGGGTGGGCTGAGCATAAGTGGGAGCCATGGAGTAGGTAGAATCAACGCAGCCCCTTTTAAACCAATAATCTAGGATTACAGCCAGTGGGCGGAGCAGGCAACGATCAAAACTCACCCCACAACCAGGGCGGGTGGGAGGCACTAAAAAGCCGTTAGTAGAGCAGGGCTCGCCACTGGATGCTGCCGGGTAGGATTTCCAAGTTATTTTTTGTAAAGTTCACCTGCAAAGGCAGGGCGAAAGATTCTTGGTCCGCAGCAGTCACAGTTCGATGTCCCGAGGAGGCCGCCGATGCTTGCGCAGTCAAGCTGGCACCTCCACTCGAGATAGCCTAGGAAGTATGAGTCGTGATAGAAGGGCTGGGGCGGGGGGTTCCTCCAGGTCAGGTCTCCCTCTCTCCCCTCCGTGGCAAAGTGGCAGGAGAAAATTGACTTGGGAGCGCTCCTTAAATCAGGAGGGCTCAGGAGGTTGGGGATAGCAGCAGCCAATCGGAGGGCGCGGTGGGCAGACTTTATTGGCGCCAAAGTAGACAAAGGACCTTCCGAAAAAAAAATGTCATCCGAGAAACCGTCGGTAGAGCAGGGCTCGCCACTGGACGCTGCCGGGTAGGATTTCCGAGTTATTTTTTTGTAAAGTTCACCTGCAAGCAGCAGGGGCAAAAAAGATTCTTGGTCCGCAGCAGTCACAGTCCCAATGACCCCGAGGAGGCCTGCCGATGCTTGCCAGTCAAGCCGGCACCTCCACTCGGGAGAAGTAGCCTAGGAGGCGCGAGTCGTCGGTAGAAGGGCTGGGGGAGGGGGACGCCTCCAGGTCAGGTCTCCCTCTCTCCCTTCCATGGCAAAGTGGCAGGAATATGAATTCTAATTGAAAATACGCATTTTATGATTGCTTACCTTCTCTAAAATTCATTGATGTTGCTGGTCAATTTACCCACTTCCTTTCTTAGCAGAACTGAAATGCATGCTAATGGCATAATTATGCACAGCCTGGTTTTGTTTCAAATCCTTACAGGGCTGACACCTTGGGTTAGGCAACTCTTAGCAAAGAGCTGCCCGACCAGAAGACCCAAGCTGCACATAGTTTGACTTTCTTAATGCAAGCATTTATAAGAAAATTAAGTTACATTACTTGCTATCTCATTTCAGCATTCAAGAAAGCCACTCAGCTCCTGCTGCAGCCCTGCCCCCCCCAAAAAAAAAAAATCAGTGTTTTGATGACAAGTACAGAAGGAGTTGCATGACTTCTAATGGCTATAAAAGCAGCCGGGAACAGCCGGCCAATGGTTCTGAGGTGCTGGATGCCACACCTTGCGCCACACCAGTGACCCAGGTTCGGGAACAGACTCGGGCCACCGGGGGATCGAGCGTCTGTAGGACTGCTCTCCTCTCTCGGGGTGGGTTGCAGGTTCTGCTCAGTTCCTCAGTGGCCTCCAGTGGAAATCAGCAGCACTACAGGTGTTGGTTATGTAGGGGTGGAGCAGCAGACATCCGCAGCATGCCTGCACAGACATGACTGCACGTCCGTGTCCCCGGGAAACTCTCCGTAAAAACCCTGACCCTGGGACAGGTGACGGCAACCTCCAATGCACCATCACCACACCCCCAACGCCAGGCTCGTCCCGTCAGCTCTCCCGGCCCCTCGCCCTGCTTCGGCTAATTAGCTTCTAGATAGAGCACCATGGAGAATGGTGGCCCCACCTCAGGGGGTTCAGAGCTGGGGGCTCCGCCGGTCTGGGCGGGTGGGGAGCATCTGTCCCAGATTTCCCGACAGGGGAGCACCAAGCCGGGTGGTAGAGCGACAGGTGGGGGGTCTGCCTCAGAGAGTTCCCAGGCACCAGAGATAGAGTCTTGGGAGGTAGGGGGATTAAGCAGTTGGGAGCTGGGACACCCTGTAAATTCAGTTTATTCTGTAGGCATTTACACATGTTAAGGGGGCAGTATAACAACATTTATATACCCCCTAAACATGTGTAAGTGCCTACCAAGTAAACTATGTGAATTTACAGGTTGTCACTGCTTCCGACCGCTATCTGTAGCTACTGAAAGTCATGCAGCCCCCTTCCCTACTTATCAAAGCGCTGATTTTAGGGGAAGGGTTGCAGTGGGAGCTAAGCAACTTTCTTGAATGCGGAAGTTAGATAGCGGGGTAATGTAACAATTTTCTTATAAATGCTTGCATTAGCCATCCCGGTGGTGCCAAGGGTTGAGGTGCTGGACACCACACATCACGCCATGCCGGCAGCCCGTGTTCAGGAACAAGTGCAGGCCGCCAGGGGTCGGCAGGGGCAGAGAAGAATCGAGCGTCTCCCCTTCTCTGGGGAAGGGGGTTCCAGCAGTCGGCAAATGCCTGGCCCCTAGCAGAGGCCGAGGCGCAGCAAGCCAACGCCGCAGATGAGGGTGGGGATGGAGCAGATGCCTGGAGGAGTGGGCGCACTGCCAATGGCGTCATTGCACGCTCCATCTCCGAGGGGAGAAAACAGAAAAAAAGGGTCCTCTGCCGCACAAAAGCATGACGATTCTCCCCTGCAGCGCCATCCCGGGAAGACACCTCCCTGAAGCTAGATACAGTCTGGTGGGTCGACGCATTCCCCAACCCCTGCCAAGAAAGATAAGTCACTGCGGCATGGGGGGGCAGAGGTGGTCTCAATTCCGGGGGGGCCAGCACAGAGGGGAGAGTCTGAAAAAAAAAAAAATACACCAGCAGAGTTCCTGAAGGAGAAAAAGGACCAACAGAAAAAATAAATAAATGCTTGCATTAGAAAACAAACTATGTGCGATTTAAGTCCCCAGGCATGCAACTCCTTGCAATGAGTTGCCCGACCCGAATATACAGGTGTCAGCTGCTCTTTAATCTTCTCTTATTGTACTTCCTGAATATCAGAAACCTGCCACAGTGCAGAAATTCACGGTACAGCAGTCTCCTCTCCTACCACTGCATCATGAGTGGCTAAACTGTGTTGGGGTGTTCCCAAGTCCAAGAAAGATGTAGTGGGAGCTGATCAAGGACTGTAAACAAACATGTTTTGTGTGGCAACACCACTATGGTGGGCAGTCTGTTTTTCACTTTTTAAAAAGGAATCAGAATCAAAACTACCAGCTACATCAACAGTCTCTATAGGATGGTAACGATCATAACAAGCGTTTCTTAAACTAGGGACACACTGGGGCCTAAAGTGGTTGACAGTGTCCCTTTAAGAAGAAACAACATTACTACAGTTAATTTTTTCTTTTAGTTCAATAAAATGTTTCTGATTAAAAAAAATTTTTTCAGCCGGCCCGGTGGCGCAGAGGGTTGAGGCGCTGGACGCCACACCTCGCACCACACTGGCGACCTGGGTGAGAATGGCTGAGCGTCCGACGACAGCTCTCCTTCTCTGGGGGAGGGGTCCAACCCGGCACGCGGTGACCTCTGGCAGAGGCTGGGGGCATGACAGCGCGTCTGCACCTCGGGGGTTTGACTGGTCGTGGGCGGAGGCCCGCAGACCAATCACCTCTAGGGACTGCATCATCTAGGGGGAGGGTGTTGCAGACGTCAGCGCTTGTGCCTTAATGTCAGAGGCTGGCAACGTCCTTTACAGAACAGGGAAAAACGCCCCTCAGAGCCGGGAAGACGGAGCGTGGAGCCAGGTCCCGATGTGCCAGTGCCTGCCTGCCACCCCAGGACCCTGACAAGACTTGTAAGATTCGGGGGCTGGCCGCCCCCGCCCGGGGGGGTGGGTTCCGAGGCCGGATGGAGGGACCGGAGGCTGCAAGGTAGGCACTGGTAGGGGCAGACTTACTGGGCGACTCCCGATGGTGCAGCTCTGGTGGGGCAGTAGGAGGGGAAAAATAGAAATATATATAAAAAAAAAAAATTCACTTTCTCTATAAATGACTACATTTCAAGATAACAATAATGCTGATATGCGGCAAGTGAAACTGTCTTAAGCGCACTATGTGGCAGAGATAAAAACCTCAGACCTTAGACTTTGTCTCTCTGATGTACGCAGTGCACTTATGACCTTGCACAACTGCCCTATGTTAAACAGCTCCAGTTTCGGTGCTTTCAACAAGCCTCCCACTGTTGCCTTGCCTCAACAGAAATCAAACAGTCCTTATCCTGTAATTTTTTTTTTTTTTTTAGTAGCAGGTTTTGAAAGGAAGGCATCGTATTTCCAAGCTGGCTACCTGATCCCTTCCCTGATATTGAGAGAAGCAAGTTCTGCTCCCGTGCCATCCCCTGCACGCTGATGTTTTGTGAGGTATAATTATTTGTAGAGTGTGGGGGCACGCTATACTAACATGAATGGGGTCCAACTTTTAAATATTTTAGAGATCCACTGGGGTCAGCTCAAAGCCAGTGCCAACAATGGTGGCTTTAATTCGTCCCCAGTGGACCTCAAACATTTACAGAACACTCCTATGCCACTTCAAAGCTCCGACATTTTGTGAGCCAATTGTAGACTGTGGGGGCGCACTACACTAATATGAATGGGGTCAGATTTATTTTTTGTAAATATTTTAGAGGTCCACTGGGGTCAAATTAAGGCCACCGCACAACAGCTGTGGCTTTGATTTGACCCCGTGGACCTCAAACACATTTACAAAAAAAACAAACAAACAAAAAAAAACCTTAAAATTCACCCCCATTCATATGACTATATCATGGTCCTGTGCTCTACAATTAATTACCTCACAAAACATTGGTGTGCGGAGGTGGAGCCAGCCTCTCTCAGTACCAGAAAGTGGAAGGGATTGGGCAGCCGGCTCGGAAGTATGATCCCTGCCCCTTCAAAAACTGCTACTAAAAAAAAAAAAAACCACAATTACAGGATAAGGACTGTCTGCCTCCTAGTGAGGTAAGGCAACTGTGTGTGTGTGTGTGTTGGGAAGGTTTTCCAAAATGAGCACAGCTGTTGCTCTTTCAAGATTATCGCTGAAGCAAGAATCCCAGGACAGAGTACTACCTGGGTGGAGTTCGAGTATCTGCATCAGAGGAGAAGGACCTGGGAGTGATCACTAGTGACCTGAAGCACTCCACACAGTGCAAGAAAGCAGTAGCAAAGGCAAACAAAATGCTGGGATGCATATCTAAGGGGATCAGAAGTAGGAGAGAGGAGGTTATACAACCCTTGTACAGGTCACTGGTATAGCTGCATCTAGAGTATGGAGTTCAGTACTGGTGCCCACACCTCAAAAAGGACATTAACCTGCTGGAGAAGGTCCAGAGGAGGGCTACAAAGATGATAGTGGGTCAGCAGGATAAGGCATACGAGGAGAGATTGAGGGCACTGAACATGTATTCCCTGGAAGACAAGCGAGAGATGGGACATGACTGGGACCTTCAAGTACTTGAAAGGGATAAATAAGGTTGAGAAGTAGAGTCTCTAAGCTGAGTGGCAACCACAGCACGAAGGGGACAGTCTTAAGCTACAGGGTGGGAGGTTAGGCAGCACTTCTTCACAGAGAGGGTGGTGGACACTTGGAATGCGCTGCCAGAAGAGTTCATGTCGTTAATGACAGTGGGCAGCTTTAAGAGAGGCTGGGATAGGCATAGGGGAAAGTAAGGATCATGGGTAGGAGGGAGGGCAGGGACATTAGCTGAAGCTGTGAACCCTGCAATACGAACAGACTTGATAAACCAAATGGCCATCTGCTGGCTTCTTCATATGTATGTTCATAGCAATTTTGCTTCGAGTCAACCATATTCTACCTTTACAGAACTGAAATAGTTCTAAACACTTCGGACCAAGTTTAATTTACTGCTTAAAAAACTTTCAAGAGGCACTGCTGTAGCAAGACTGCCTCCCTCATATTCTAGGGACCGAGTGCTTCCTAGACCCCACTGGCCAGAGGCGGGGAGTTGGTAACATGACACAAACCACAAGTCACTTATATTGTAGTGTGCTACTGTATGGCACCACACACACACACACACACACACACACACACACACACACACACACACACACACTACTACTACTACTACTACTACTACTACTACTGGTATCACAAAGCAAACAAATCTTTTCAGCAGTCTATAACTGGAAACACAATATTGATTTGTTGACCCATTAGTGTAGGTGTCACAGCAGACAGGCTGGGGTATTATTAAAATGTACAGTTTAGGTCTGCACAAGCTCCCCCCCATTACCCTCATGTCGCCAGTCCTACGGTTCCTCCTTCATTGCCAGACGCTGACTTGGTTCCCGTCCCTCCTACTTCTCCTTCCTACTCTTTCCACTCCAACGACTCCCATACCTTCTCCATTCCCCACCCTCTCTTCTCTGCTGGACAAGCTGGTTTCTCTTACCACCTCCCCTCCCTCTGGAACCAGCTCCATTTAACTTCATACCTTTGTATTCCCCGTCCCCACCCTGCTGTGGGTCGCACCGGGAAACAAATCTCGGCTCAGTGTGCCTTTGCCAAGTTACCAAAATAACCCAATAAAAGTGAGGATGATCTAACAAATTCCTGTGTCCCAATTCGGCAACTGTGAATCTCCAGACCTGAACGAAACAGTGAGATCTGTCCATTCATATACCTCTCAACTATAAAAAAAAAAAAGTGCCACTTTTTTTGTGCTCCCACTTCCCTCGGCACCCACTTTTAGGCACTCCCTGGCTTCCTGCCAGAATAATCTTAAGAAGCCGGATTCTTTCACCAGGCCTCCGGTACCCCCGTCATTAAGTTACTATGACTTATTCTCGCTGGGCCCTCCTGCTGCCACCAAAAAGCAAGTGTCAGTTCCCTGTGACAGCCAGAAATGGAAAGGCCAGTCCACTTTGGGGGCCTGGTTGCGCAGAACAGGCTACCAGGAAGGCAGCCACCTAGGATGTTTTTCCTAGGTGGCTGCCACATGTTTTTCTGCTTGTGGTAACTATACCATTCTTGCTCACTACATCCGTGAAAGTCTCCTGGACTGGATTTCTGCAAAAAATCATCATCAGGTATCTATTTTCATTTTAAAATCAACTTTTTGGAAGCTATCCCAAGCAAAACATAAGTGAAGCAACTACATTTGACAAACTTGGTGACTCTGGGTCCTGTTGGAATCCACATTTTCGTCTGACCTGCTCCATGATCTGTATGTGGGCTTTTCAGCAACCTGTTTGAATGACAAAGAAGCATACAGACAAAGGGATTTCACATCCTGCATATGTGCAGGCACAGTTAATCACCTTCAGGAATTTTAACATTTCAGTGACTCTGGACTTCAGCTGTTGATCATTCTTTTGGCTTTTGACTTAACCACCAGGTACTTATCTGCAAGCGACTGGGTGCAACTGACAAGTTACAACAAGGATAAATGGGCATATCATCCTCTATTACTAACAACCTCCTTGCTTTGGGACCCTAGACGCCTGCACTGGTCCAAGCCGCATAAGCAAGGCCACTGATTTACGGTGATTAAAACAATTAAATTCCGTTTTCAAGACTTAAGATTCCGGAATTTCACCGGTGATTATTACTCTAATTTCCGGATTTTACCGGGATTCTGTTATCATTCTTTTAGTATGTACATAAATAATCAGAATTAAAGAAAGCTTAATATACAGAGCATTAAATAAAGCAAACTAAAAACAGTACAGGAAGGAATTAAGAAAAAAAAGACTTTTTTGTAGATTTACTGATCTGATAGAAAATGCCAGATTCCATGAAATCTTCGTTTTTAACGGTTTTCAGGCAGCCCTAATTCCAGAATTTTACCGGATTTTCCGGTAAAAACCGAAAAACAGTGGCCTTGCGCATAAGCCTCAGAAGTGTAATTCTATTGACTACGAGGTACGGCAACTGTCTCAAACTCCTACTCCTCCTCTTGATATCAGGTAGTGTCCACTCAAATCCTGGCCCTGTCTCCTACAGTACAACAAAGCCTGCCAAAATGGAGGGGGGGCTCAAAATTGCTACCTTAAACATCTGCAGACTCCTCCCAAAACTGGCCTCCCTTCAAATCTTTGCCAGCCAACACAACCCGGATATCCTTGCCATCGTCGAAACTTGGCTGACACCTAATACTCCAGATCATGCCATCTCTATACAAGGCTACAAGACATTCAGGCTGGATAGGACCTTGAAAAGGGGTGGTGGGTGTACAATCTACATAAAGGACTACCTCACCTGTCTCCCTGGTTCTTACCCCACCACAGAAACCTCAGTGCAACTCCTCCCTATCAAGATACTACTTGGTGCCTACAACAAAGTCCTCACGATTGCTGCTGTCTATACCCACCAAAAGATCCTGATTCCGGCCTACGGGCTGTCCTCGAGTTCGCAAGTACACAACCTTCTGACATCGAACTCCTTCTCCTTGGGGACTTTAATATCAATTGGCTTGCTTCTGATGCAGGGTCAAACAAAGATGCTATCCTAGCAGCAAATTTAACACAAGTGGTAAACTCCCCTATCAGGAAAAACTACAAATCAGGGACCAGCACCCTCACTGACTGGATCCTTACCAGTCACCCTACCCGTATAACCAATATAAGTGTTCTCCCTGACTCGCTCAGTGATCACTCTCCAATAATATGTACCTGGACAAATAAGTTTAGTAAGCCGCCTCAAAAACCATCTACAGCAGAGTCCTACCTTATGGCAACCTTACTCATCTCAAGACCTGTCTTTAGGCAGATAGACTGGTCCTTGATTACAAAACTCAAGATGTGGACCCTAGCCCTTGATTACTTTATTACTACTTTCAACACTGCCTGTGACACATATGCACCAGTAAAAAAGCGCAAAATCAAAGCACTCACAAATCCCTAGCTCACAGCAAAGCTATTGGCACAACTCAAAAGTAGGGATCACCTCTGGGCCACTGCAAGAGCTACTGGCACTCTGTCAGACATCCAGAAATATAAACAGGCTCGCAACCACTGTACTAAACAGATCCGCTTGATGAAGAGCTCCTACTTCAAGAATGCCCTCTCCAACTCCTGGGGTGAAGGGAAATCCTTCTGGGACAACATAAACAATATCATGGGACAGCAGTCCAAATCTCCTCCTACTATAATGAATGTGGATGGAACCACTACATTAGACCCAGAGATCATTGCAAACACCCTAAATGATACCTTCACGGACCTTAGTGGTGTCCTCTCATCTGATTTGTTCACTGATGCTGACCCTCCAATTTCTACTTCTACTACTCCTCCAACCAAACCACCTTCCATTTCAAACTAGTAAAGGCACATGAAGTCTATAAATATGCAAAGAAGGCCATTTCTAAGTCCGAGCAAGCAGCGACACTATTGATTTAAACTTCTGTCCCTCACTCTGGAGGAAGTACTGCTCCTCACAAAAATGTTCAATCTCTCCTCTGCTACAGCCAATTCCCTAGGAAATGGAAGGCTGCAGTTGTCCTCCAGTGCACAAAAGTGGCGATAAGTCACTGCCTGGTAACTATCGCCCGATATCAATACTACCATCTCTCTCTAAGGCCCTTGAACGTTTGGTGGCGGACCAACTTTCAGACTACCTGGAAAAGCACAACATCCCATGCACTCAGCAGCATGGATTTAGGAAAGGGCACAGCACATCGACTGCCCTACTTGAATTCTCAGGAGCAATCCACAATGCCATGGACAAAGAAAACCTAACTGGAGCAGTCTACATTGACTTAACCAAGGCATTTGATACAGTACACCATGGCCTACTTATCAAACAACTACTATCCCTAGGGCTCTCGCAGGGTCCTGGTGACTGGGTAGAAAATTACCTTGCTCAGCGCTCTCAATCTGTAAAAGTAGCTGGAGTTCTCTCAGACTCAAAACTGGTTCGCTCAGGAGTTCCCCAGGGATCCATCCTGGGCCCCCTCCTTTTCCGCCTTTTCCTAAACTCCCTCCCCAAATCCTGCCCTGAACAAATAATCCTCTATGCCGGCATGTACGTGATTCTTGCCACTCAGAAAGATCCGAACCTCTTACGCCTCAACCTTCAGCATGCTTTTTCACAAAGTTGAGATGTGGTTCCTTGAACATAAGCTGGTTCTAAACCACAAAAACTAAATCCATGCTCTTCTCTAACCTGCAAAACAAGAAACGGCAAGTCCCACTCACCATTAGTACATACCTGGGAAATACCCTTGAACAAGTGCCAATTTTCAAATATCTTGGAATCAACTCTGATCAAGGCCTAACCTTTGCAACTCACATTGATAGTACAGCAAAAACTATTAATCAGCGAATTGGGATTCTGTATCGGAACCGACAGCTCCTTACCCATTCTGCACTGAGGATTGCCATCCAATCCTCTATCATCTCAGTCGTTGACTCTGGCTTAGTTATATATGGATCTGCCACTACTACAGCACTTAGTCGCATTACAACATCCCTAAATAAGGCTTGTCGGCTGCTCACTGGTGCACATCAACGTACCCACACATGTGAACTCTATGCTGACTCAGGTTGGTTGCAACTCTCAAACCAGATAAAGTACCTTACCTGCCTGATGGCGAAAAAATCCACTCTGGGCCTCACTCCATCTTGTATCCAAGACCTGTTATGCCCGAGCGCTAGCACCCGTTTTACCAGAAGATCAGAACACCAGCCTCTCCAAGTCCCCCGATGCCGGACTTCTCAGGGACAAAGATCATTTGCCTATCGTGCCCCCAGCTGGCTAAATGCCCTCAGCACTCATATTACTGCCTCCACCTCTCTAGGTATTTTCAAATCAAGGCTGTTCTCTCACCTTGCCACCTCCAGCTCCTGTGACTGCCCTGATTAAACCTCCTATTTTCTCACTACCCACCCTGTTCCATTATTTGACAAAGACATGTTTGGGAAACCTTTTCTCCTGCTATTGTCTGCTCCCCACACCTTTCACTTACCCTCTCTGTTCTGGAGTTTTTCCCTATTTGTTTCTCCTAATCTGGCATGACCTCTTTCTTGTAATGTGTGATTACTGATATCTCATGTCCTTTTGCACAAATGATTTGATATGTATTTGTATATGTTTTCTCGCTCTTGACAGCACAAATTGTTGTGTTATCTATGTAACCTTTTTTGTACTGTACCTAATTGACGTGGAACCTTTGTAAAAGAGCCTCTGGCTCAAAGGTAGTAATTCCTAGAACAATAAACTAAACTAGGATGCCCAGCACAACCCTTTTTCTGTGTTCAAGACCCCCACCCACCACCAGAGAGCACACTAACACAGCAGCATCCTGGGGCGAGGAGCACCTTTGCAAAGCCACCATCAGGAGCTGATATTAACGCGGATCTCAGTTACCCATCCTAGGGGAAGGAAGCGGAATCTCTCCCCGCTGACCTCTACTCTTGACATTCTGGGCTCGGTGCACACACTCACTCGGGTCGCCAGTTTCCCCACAGTGATGCCCACTTACTCAGTGCCACAAGCCAGCCTCCTTACATAAATTTTAAAGTATGAAAAAAAAAATCATATAAATCTCTATGTAACAGCAAACATTATAAAAATAAAAGTCCACACTTTCAGGGTCCTAAGGGTCTAACTCCCAGAGAACATTTTTGTGGGACAGTGTGCCTATTTGCTAAACATACAAGTTGAGAGACAGGCTCCTAATTATTTAAGGTTCATAAAAAAGGCTTTTTTTTTTTGGGGGGGGGGGTTACCTGAATAAAATAGGGTTTACAGAACTCGCCCATCAGCTCCTTCCGCCAGCTCTCCCCTAGCCCATCGGGGACATTGCGTGCCGCTAGTCTCTGCAGCGCTGCCTCTTTATTCCTGCGGATCCGCTCCAGCTGGTCGGGGCTCAGGGGCGGCGACGTAGGCTTCAGCTTGCCATCCTCCTCCTCGCATCGTGGCTTCTTCACGGGGGTCAGCTGTCGAGTGTCAGAACAAAAAGGGATCGTAAACAGAGACGAAAGCAAAGGACGGTCCGGAAACCAACTAGCGCCTCGGAAACGGCCACTATTCCAGGCCAGGACCCTGGCATGGGGGCGGAGTATTACAGTAAACATAACGGCGGGCTAGTTTAGTTTTTGTTAACCGGGTAGGCACTCTAGACAGCCTAGCTGTTCAAATTCAGCGAATGCCGCTGAGACTTTGCATGTACTTCAACTACAGACATCCCACAAAATGCCGAGTCCACTTGAAAACATATATAAACTGCATAAATCACATAATTTATCAGCTGTGAGAACCAGTGAGGCTGCACTGGTAGCCATGTGTTAGCGCGCATAAGTAATGACGTCATTATGCCAGTTCGCGGCAAAAAGACATCGCTACTTACATGCTAAGCCCCGCCCATCTTCAACCGGGGTCCGATCAGAGGCCTGTACTGGGAAGCGGTAAATCCCACCCCTACGGTAGGCACGCCCCTAACACAACTGCGCGCCAAGAAAAGGGACCTCCCCTCCGACTTCATCACCTAATTTACTCGTATCTTTCATAGCACGTGGAACTAGTGTTAATAATTACACTAGGAGCATTTAGAGCCCATGGAATCTATTCTTCATTCATCCTTACAAATTTATTATTTCCCCAAGCAAGCCATGTGGCAGGCTGTCTAGTGTGCTCTATATGAACGGCTGCAAGCCCAAGAGGTTAGTCTATCCGGCTCCTCCCACGCAGCCGCCCCCCCACCGCAGGTTTGCAAAAAAAAAAAGTAAGACTTCTGCATCAATTACCACGTTTCTGATTTTTGCAGCTACAAGTTTCTAGAAATACAGTTTCAGTAAAGAAAAAAGTGAAACGTGATGTATTGGAAATGACAAGCGCACACCAGTATGTCTAATAACTTTCTTGACAATTTGGAGCACTAGTACTACTGCTAATTAAATCAATGTTCAAATTGTAACAGTGGATGCCCTGCCTAGTACCAATGCATCCTGAAGTTGTCTTACCTCAGTGTTCTCGTTTGCCTTTTCATTTAAAACCCTTTTCTTCGAAACAGGATTAAAATACGAGTTGATCGTTTTCTGCCCGATCATGTTGAAGTTCTTTGGGTTGTATTTTTGAGATATTTTGAGTGACTACAATTATACCACCACCCTGGCTCAGTGTCCACCTCTTTCTAAAGTTTGTTTCCTGCAGACCACGAGAATTTTTTCGCGCCATGTGAACATGTAAATTACGCAAGCGCAGCTCGACCTAAACATCCCCAACCACGTTCCTCAGGAAATAGCGCTCCTAATAAATATGTTAAGTATCAACAGTGCAATTCAATGTGTGTCTCAATTTAGAATATTTAGAAAAAAAATCTCATTACTAAAATAATATGACAATTGAAGGTGGAACCTCTGACACCTGCTAATAGCCATGTCATTAAATCTTTATAGATTGAGGTAGTACTGTCAGGTAATCAGAGCGTTTTTAACCCCCAGCATTGTACTTTCTTCTGGCACCTCCCGCCCACCGATGCTCTTCTTGCCTGGGCATCCTCGGATTATATGGCACATGCATCTCACTGCTGTGTTGCATCCCTGGTTTGAGGCGCCTGGCCTGCCTTCAGCTCCTGAGCAGCTCCACCCTCAATATCCAACTGCCCATGTCAGAGGTGAAGCGCAGAAGCATTCCAAGAGCTAGGATGAGTAAGTCTGATTGTGAACTTCGGGGGCAGGCAGGGCATCATCTGCCCTTTTCCCCTGGTTTTTATTCCCCTAGGATACTGCCATATGATGACACTCTTAAGCACACACCCACTCACATGTGGTCAACGCTGGCATTGGCAGCAAGGTGCCATGCCCCCTTTGTTCTGCCCAGCCCCACTGCCAGCCAGCCTTTGCAAGATGGCAAACAGTGGGCTGCACAACCCACCCTGCCAAAAGGAGCTAAGCAGTTCGTAGGACACTCAATCCTTCTTCAGTCGACCAACCCCTGATTACACAAGGTCACTTCTGAACTTGGGTCACCAGCGTAGTGAACAGCAGCGCTACTGGTCTGGCAATCAGAGTGCTTTCTTGTGCTTCTTTCCTCTGCATGCAAGACACACACTTATTCTGTAAGGATATACTATGATATCCTGACACCCTGTAGCCCGATGCCAGAATCCCGAAACACAAAATCCCAACAGTGGGATTTTGCTTGTTTTCCATGTTTTGGGGGGGCTTCACACCCCCCTTAATTAGGATTACAAACTTGGGAGGGGGCAAAATCCCACTGTTGGGATTTTGTGCTTTGGGATTCTGGCATCTGGCTACAGGGTGTCGGGCAAGCAAGTTCAGGATATCGTAATAATACCATTCTGTAAGGAGTGTCAAAAACACAATGCTCTGTAAACAGACACGTTCAGGGAGAATTTTTAATATATTATTCGCCGTCTATCACTAGTATAGTAATACAACCCCTCCATCATCACACCCTCTTTCCTTTTTCCTAAAGGGTGCAGTCTCTCCACTCCTTGATTAGTTGGCAGGCAATCTGAGGAGCCTCCTCCACTGCTGCTCACTGTATCTTCAGCTGAGGGCTCACAACATATGATAACCCTCTTTTGCAATCAGGTGGAGACCTGAAAGTGCTGGCTTTAGCCCCCAGCAGTACATGGTAACTGCTCGCCAGAGGCATCCCCTGGACAAAAACAGTATTCCCAGTCAGCAACTATTTAGTTTTCCTTTTGCCTTTCCCATTCACTCCCTGGTGAGCTTTTTACGCAGCACCTATTCTATTAGAACAGAAATAAATCACTCTTGTACATGGCCAGTTGTCATGTTTACTAATATATTCACAGTCACTCAGGAACACGGTCCCGTAAATACTCTCCTTGTCAGCATTGCAAAGACAGGCTAGATGCTGACCCTGGCCATAAGTCAGAACTTCAGGTTTATTTAAGAAAGGTTGTACCCTTTTCACAATGTTCTATGACGCTCATGACTCCACTTATTCCCTGCTATTCACCAGTGGGTAAAGTTATATTCAGGAAAGATACATTTTTTATTCTGCCTTCTAAATTTAGCAGATCTCTTACCTTCCTGTACACTTTGGGCTCGATTTTCAAAGGGTGACACAGGGCTTGTGTCAAGTCCTGCGTCAAACCCATATTTTTGCACAGCTGCACCAGAGTCCTCTGACGCCACTACACCTAATTTTAGTACATCGGGCTCAGTTGCGACAGTTTCCTCAATTTACAGCAGATTTGGCACAACCCTCATAAAAAGGGCCCCCAAATGGTGCAAGTTAGACCAGGGAAAACCTAGTCTAACTTGTGGAATTTGGCATTCGGGATTGAAAATCCTGATTATTGGATGGGAGAATGCTCCAAACGATCGGCGCACCAGGGTCTTGTGGCATTCTCCAGGCTCTGAAAATCGAGCCCTTTGGGTTCAAAACAAAAGCTCCTGCCCAACCAACCTCAGAATAAAGAGAAAGACTTATTGAGGGGAGGGGCCTGTTTCAATCAAGGCTAGTAACAGCAAACAAACAAAAAAAAAGCCTGGAAAGACATCCCACTCACCACAGATATGTGCTTAAATTTACACTTTACAATGCACAAATAAAACCAGAAGTGTGAGTATAATAAACACCAACACACACCACCATTTTGGAGTTCAATTTTCCTTCTTCAGGGAAATCTGTTAATTATTTGTGTTTACACAAAACAGTGCACTAACCCTTTAAGGAATGGTACTTGCTTCCTCAAAGCTTGTTATAGATTCAGATGTCTCACACATAAGTAGTTCCAAAATCTAGCTTCAGAATATATGCTTCATAAGTATTAGCTTTTTGTTTAGCACTGCTTCTCAGTATTTTGAGAAGCAGAGTAGCACTCTCCAAAGGGATGCCTTTTTTTTCTGTGTGTGTTTGTGAAAAAATGCACTGGCTGTGGGGCAGCAGACTTCCGGGAAACTTTCTGGAGGTTGCGATGCTGCCCTAGTTGTAGGCACCTCTCTGGTCTGAGGGAGGAGGTTGCTTGCCTCCCAGCTGACTTAGCTAGGAATCATGAAACCTCCTTCCCCACCCAGGGACCACCAGGGCCACTGCCGCTACCTCAGAGGTTGCCAAGCTAGAGGAGCAGTTGGACCAAGGTGGGCTCAGGCAGGGAGAGGGTGGTGGAACAGAGGCACATTCCTCCAGTTATACCTCTCCACAATTCATACACTCTTCTGGCAGAGAGTGGTTCCTCTATGGAGGCACTGGCAGTGGAGATCAAGGAGGATGCTGGGAACCTCCACAAAGGAGTCCCACAGGAGGGGGGCATGGGATCCCACAGGGGAAGGAAACAAGTCCTGGTGGGGGACTCAATCATTAGGGGGGTAGATCTGGGGAACAAAGGGCAGAGGGAGGTAAGGTGCCTGCCTGGCACCACGGCTTGGAGGGACAGGGAGAGAATCCTCAGGATCATGGGAGCAGCTGCACGAGGGAGGGAGCTGGATATCATTGTCCACCTAGGGACAAATGACCTAGCTGTGAATGGGATCAGAGCAGTGCAAGAAGGGTTTGAGGAGTTGGGGAGGGGCCTTAGACAAGTAGCACATACAGTAACCTTATCAGAGGTGCTGCCTGTCTATTGCAAGGGTGATGCTAGAGTACTCCACACCATGGGATTCAATGAATGGTTGAAAAACTGCTGCAGAGCTCAGGGTTTTGGCTTCATTGGGGACTGGGGGTTCACCTGGAGGGATACAGGCCTATACTGGCACGATGGTCTGCATCTGTCCAGGAGCGGAACCAGAATCCTAGGTGATAGGTTTAAATGCATAATTGGCAAGCATTTAAACTAGCCAAGGGGGGAGGCACTGAAAAGGAGCAGAGAAAACCCAGCCTCCCCCCACAAAACACAGTAGTTAGAGAGGTAAACACCAAGGTAGAGAAGTTAATGGGGAGCAGGACAGGGGTAAATGCAGAAAAAGGCAGTAAGGACAGGGATGGGGCTAAAAGGGGTAAGGTCATCAACAAATGGAGGGTGATGAGTACCAGTGCCCGTGGTCTGTGTAACAAGCTCCCTGAACTAATGGCCTTGATGGAAGATGGACATCTGGATATCGTGGCAGTCACAGAAACACGGTACACTGAAAACCATGACTGGGATGTCAACATACCAGGGTACACAATCTACAAGAGGGACAGGGAGGGTAAAAGAGGAAGAGTAGCTCTCTATGTAAGGGAAGAGATCAAAGTAACAAAACTAAAGGATAAACAGGGAGTAGAGGAGGCACTGTGGGTTACCCTGGAGACAGGGTATGGCACCACAATTCACACAGAGGTGATATACAGACCCACATTTCAGGGGGAGGCAGTGGACAGGGAAATGATAGAAGGCATCCTTAGAATGGCAGAAAAAGGGGAGATATTGTTGATGGGGACCTGAATATGCCAGACGTTAGCTGGAGCACCCTGGCTGCAGCCACATCAAAAAGCAGGTTTATTCTCAATGCCCTACAGGAGGCATGCCTCAGACAGCTAGCGGTGGAACCCACTAGGGAGGGAGCAATCTTAGACCTGGTACTGTCAAATGGGGATGGAGAAAAGATCTCAGATTTAGAAGTGGGTAGCCATCTGGGAACAAGTGACCACCAAACAGTGTGGTTCATGATAAACACAGCCATAGGTACAGCCATACAAAAGCAAGCGTGTTGGACTTTAGGAGGGCTGACTTTGGGAAAATGGGAGCGTGCCTCAGAAAAGCACTAGCGAACTGGCAAGAAGGAGAGGTGGAGGAACAATGGGGAAAAATCAAAACAGCCATCACAGAGGCAACAAGCCTTTGTGTGAAGGAAATCAACAAAGCAAAACGAAGGAAAAAAACACTATGGTAATCAAAAGAGGTGGTGGGGAAGGTTAAGGAGAAAAAGTTAGCATTCAGGAAGTATAAGGAAACAAAGAAGGAGCAGGACAGAGAACTGTACCAGTTAAAGCAGAAGGATGTGGGGAAGGCAGTCAGAATAGCAAAAGCCCAAACTGAGGAAAAGATAGATGACTCAGTTAAGAAGAGGATAAAACCATTTATAGGTACATTAAGGAGCAAAGAAAGATGAAGGAAGGGAGTGAGGCTTACTAAAGGGAAGGGAGGGTGGGCAGAGGATGACAGTGAAAAAGCAGGATACTGAATGAATACTTCTACTCAGTATTCACAAAAGAAGAGGAAGGGGAGGTACCTAAATCAAAGAATAGAAGCACTCTGGATAGGGAGGTCGATACCAGTCCATTCACAGAAGAAAGGGTCCTGAAAAAACTCTTAAAACTGAAGGTGGACAAAGCAATGGGGCCTGACAGGATTCACCCAAGAATTCTAAAAGAACAAAGGGTAGAACTAGTGACACCACTGACTACCCTTTTTAACAAATCATGGGAGGATGGTGTGGTACCGGAGGACTGGAGGAGGACAAACGTGATTCCCCTTCATAAAAGTTGGAGCAAGACAGAGGCAGGAAACTACAGACCTGTTAGTTTGACCTCAGTGGTAGGGAAAATGATGGAACCACTTCTAAAGGAAAGAATTGTTGAGTTCCTAGAGGCCAGAGGGGCACAGGACCCAAGGCAGCATGCATTTACAGGAGGAAGGCCAGGTCAGATGAATCTAAGATTTCTTTGACTGGGTGACCAATGTAGTAGACCAGGGATGTAGTAGACCAGGGATTATGTCAATGAAAATCTCAAAGCTACAGAAATTCAGAATACACATAAGGAGCCAGAAGAACTGTGGGTCACCCTGGAAACAGGAAATGGGACAGCCTTACAAACTGGGGTTGTGTACAGGCCTCCAGACCAGAGGGAGGACACAGACACGTTACTGTTAGAAGATATACAAAACATGACAGCTAAAGGGGAGGTTCTGATAATGGGAGACTTCAACATGCCAGATACAGACTAGTCAATACCCGCAGGGACATCTGCCAGAACTAGACACATGGTGGATTCCCTGCAAGGGCGGGCCTCAAACAACTGGTACAACAACCCACGAGAGACAGGGCTATCCTAGATCTAGTACTGACTAACAGGGAAAGGATCACAGATCTCCAGGTAGAAGGTCACCTGGGGGCCAGTGACCATCACATGGTATGGTTCAATTTAGCCACTAGAACAAAATCATCCCATTCCAAGGCAAAAATATGAGACTTCAGATGAGCTGACTTTGATAAGATGGCCAACAGAGTTAAGCTAGCCCTGGCAAAAAGAAATACAGGTGAGGGGGTACAGGCAAAGTGGGCAAGCATTAAAGATGCAATACTTGAAGCAATATCCCACTGTGTTAGTGAGAAAAGGAAGTGCAAAAGAAGAAGGAAACCACTTTGGTTCTCAAACACAGTCGCAGAAAAGGTCAGAGCCAAAAGGCTGGCCTTCAGGAAATATAAGGGAACGCAGCAGGATGAAGATAGAGAGGCATACCAAACTTCCCTAAGGGAAGCAGGGAAGGCAGTAAGGCAGGCAAAGGCCCAAACCAAGGAAACACTAGCATGAACAGTAAAAGAAGGTGACAAGACTTTCTATAGATACATTAGTGAAAGGAGAAAGTCCAGAAGGGGTATTGCAAAGACCAAAGGGTATAAGGGGGGCATGTGAGGAGGAGGACCTTCTAAAAGCATCTATCCTAAATACTTATGTGCAGTATCTACTGAAGAGAAGGTGGAGCAGGGCCCACAGCTCTGCACCATGGACACAGGGGGAAGGGAGGTGTGCATTAGTCCCTTCACAAAAGAAAGGGTCCTACAAAAGCTCGCTAAGCTCAGGGTGGACAAGGCAATGGGACCTGATGGCATACATCCCAGGGTACTAAAGGAACTAAGGGTGGAACTAGCAGAGCCACTAGCAGAACTGTTTAGTGAGTCTCTGAGCACAGGAGAGGCCCCAGAAGACTGGAGAAGGGCTCATGTGATCCCACTCACAAGAGTGGTAGCAGGAGGAGGCAGGAACTACATACCAGTCAGTCTTACCTCAGTAGTGGGCAAGATTATGGAGACACTCTTAAGGAAAGAATAGTGCAACACCTGGAATCCATAGGAGCACAGGATCCAAGACAGCATGGGTTTACAAAAGGAAGGTCCTGTCAAACTAATCTCATAGATTTCTTTGACTGGGTAACCAGAGTGGACCAAGGGGGAGCAGTTGATGTTGCCTACCTTGACTTCAGCAAAGCTTTCAATACTGTTCCACATAGAAGATTGATTAATAAGTTGGGTAGGCTGGTGGGTCAGACATTGGTCATCTGGGTGGCAAACTGGTTGACGGGAAGAAAACAGAGAGTGGTGATAAATGGTATACAGTCAGAAGAGATGCAAGTCACAAGTGGGGTACCTCAGGGATCAGTCCTGGGGCCAGTCCTCTTCAATATCTTCATCAGTGACATTGCAGATGGACTGGAAGGTAAGGTTTGTCTGTTTGCAGATGACACCAAGATATGCAACAGAGTAGATGATTCAGATGGTGTGGGCAGAATGAGAAGAGATCTGGATAAACTAGCAAAATAGTTGGAAGAGTGGCAACTGGAGTTTAACGCAAAGAAGTGCAAGATCATGCACATAGGGAAGAGAAACCCTGAGGCCACCTATAGGCTGGAAGGGGAGTTGCTGGCAGTCACAAGGGAAGAAAGACACTTGGGCATCATCATCACAGATGACCTGAAACTATCCAAGCAGACCACTAAAGCAGTAGGTAAGGCTAGGGGGATGTTGGGGTGTATTAGTAGGGGTATCACAAGTCGGAAGAGGGAGGTAATAATCCCTCTTTACAAGACACTAGTTAGGCCCTGTAAGAGGTCTAAACCTCGCTTTCAGATTCTTGACGATATTGGGAATGCAAATAATCACAAATAAGTTGCATTCGAGTAATAAACAAGTTTATTACTACAAAGGGATAAATCACAGTTGCCCTAAGCAGTTCTTACCAATACGAACTGGGAGCCAGTGCTAAGCGTTCCCTACACCTCGAGGTTTCTCTGTAGTCTCTTGGGATCTCTCGGGTCTCCGAGGTGTAAAGCCTGTGCATAACACTATATACCTGTGATAATTACTATGGTTACTAAAAGATAGAAACATTTCTAGTTACAGAAATGAACCCTATTGACTAAATTAGAGGTGGCTCCATGGTCCAAGATAACATTATATAATTCTGTAAAGTCATCAGTTTTAGAACAAAGAAGTTCTTATACAGAGTCTTACATAACAAGGTGTAGTGGTGCACATCACAAAGGATGGCAATGTTGCCTTACATATTATAGTTACTTCAAGGACAGGTGTCTTGGCATTTGACAAGTAAGAAATAGACAGAAAATACATGGTATAATATGTGTGCATTAGCAAGCAAAGTGGATTACAACAATATGCATTCATATCCTGACATCTACTCTTATACGGTAGATGCCCTTAGCCCTATGTATTAGTATAACCTATACCTAAGCATTAGCTGTCTACGGTGTACCTCTGAGGGTATCAATTAGGGTGCAGGGACCTTGTGTAACAGCCCCATCTGGAGTACTGCATGTAGTACTGGAGGACACACCTTCACAAGGACATTAATCAAATTCAGGCAGTCCAGAGAAGGGCAACCAAAATGGTGCAGGGACTGCATCAGAAACCATATGAGGACAGATTAACTGAACTCAATATGTATACCCTAGAGCAAAGGAGGGAGAGAGGTGATATGATTGAAACATTCAAACACCTTAAGGGCATTAACAAGGTGAAAGAGTCTAACATGTTTCAATATAAGAAAAATAGCAGGACAAGAGGACACAGCATGAGATTAGAGGGAGGCCGATTAAGGGGTAATGTGAGGAAGTTCTTTTTCACAGAAGGGTGGTCGATGCATGGAACGGCCTGTGACATGAACAGCCAGCTCTGAGTGCTCGAGTGCTGTATTAATTTTTGTTATTACATATAAAATATGTGAAGGGAAGGTTAGTTCAAGGAAAAGGCTGTCTTACTGGAACTGACACAACAAGACCCCCCAGGGATAAGTTCAAAGGACAGGAGGTATTTTAAACTGCAGAGATCTAGTGTGCAATTACCTTGTCAATTTGCTTTCATCCCAGGAAATAAGATTAGCCAATCATAATGCCCTCAGGGAGATCCTTTGACTTGTATGGTTACCAGGAAGGACTTGTGGGGAGGGGCGTCGAAGAGAGGCCAGAATGGACATTGAAGAGGTTTGATGTCTGAGCCAGGGAGAACCCAGACGGATTTGGAATGTCCAAAATACATTTCCCGGGGAACCCTTGAATTACTTCAGAAAGACCTGAGGTGTAGATTCCAAGGTCCAGACGGGATTAAAGAGGCCAATACACTTTTGCTTTGAATACAGTGACTTAAATCAAAGAAACTTTTGAGATGTATGTGTAGCAGAGCAAAAAACAGTTTTGACCAGTTAACCTGTAGAGAGGAAAGTCAGTGAGGTCATCTCATATGTTTTTTTAAATATTTTATTTGGAGACCCTATATTGTAAAATATAGAGTTTGATACACCAAGGCGGAGTTAGTGACCTCATGAGAAGGCCAGCTCAGAAGTGTGTTTAACTGCTGAAGTGAACCTGACAGAGACACAAGAAAATATTTCTGACTGAGAGAAGAGAGAGACCCTTAAAGCACTGAAAGAAAGTAAGCATTAGCTTATACCAGTCTGAAGTTATAAATTGTAGGAACTGTACTTTTTTGTACCTGTTTGTTTTAAGGCTGTATGTGTTGGGATACATATTTGTTCTGTAATTATTGTTCTGTTTTGATATTTTTAAAGTAAAGATATTTTTTATTTACAAACGAAACTGCTGGAGTGCCTTGATATTTCTTTTTATTTTAAGTGGAGCTTTTAAAAGGTTATATATACACTGTGTATGGGCTTATTATATACCGAACTGGGAAATGGATAGAGTTCTCTAAAGTCTTGCATAGAGTTCTAAGGGTTTATTTGAAAGAAATGGTTGGGTGCCCGTAGACAAAGATCTCTGTCCCCCCGAAGACAAAATTATCTGAGCCTGATAATTGGGTACGCTAACAAGAGGTTATCAGTTTGAATACCTTCAGAGCTTGAGACTACAGTGACTTGAACCCACAAAACTGACAAGAGGGTTACATTGTCTGTTCACTGTACACAAATCATACGCTCAGAGGTTGGCACTTTGGGAGTAGAGGGCTGACCGAGATTGTGACACGGCCTACCTCAGGAAGTGGTGGATATGAATACAGTGCAGGGTTTCAAACAGGCATGGGATAGGCATAATGGAGCAATACAGATGAGTATGAATAGATAGGCCATTGACAGAGCAAAGGCCTATGGCACATTCATAAGGTAGAAAAAGAAACTGGCAGACTGGATGGGCCTTGTAGTCCTTATCTGCCATCAACTTCTATGTTTCTAGGGAGTGGCTGTGGACATGGCCTACCTAGACTTTAGCAAGGCATTTGACACAGTCCCACACATAAGATTAATATACAAGTTAGCCAGCCTTGGAGTGGGTCCCCAGGTGGTAGCCTGGGTAAAAAATTGGTTGGACAACAGGATACAGAGGGTAACAGAAAACTGAGTTTACTCTGAAGAAAGGTGGGGTTACTAGTGGGGTACCGCAGGGTTCAGTACTGGGACCGGTCCTCTTTAATGTCTTTACAAGAGACATTGCAGAGGAACGAGAAGGAAAAGTATGTTTCTTTGCAGATAACACAAAGATCTGCAACAGGGTTGATACAGAAGGTGGGATGGAGAGGATGCAAAGGGACTTGGCAAGGTTGGAGGAATGGTCAAATGTATGGCAGCTTAGATTCAATGCAAAGAAGTGCAAAGTAATGCACCTGGGAAACAAAAATCCAAGGGAAGAGTACACAATGGGGGGTGAGATAATAACAACAGAAATGGAAAGGGACCTGGGGGTAGTCATATCAGATTACCTTAAGGTGACGGGTCGCTGGAGGGCCGGCCAGGGGGAGAAGGATAAAGCATCCTACGGACTGCTCTCCTTCTCTTGGGGGGTAGGGCGGGGTAGTGCCTGGCACAAGATGGACCCCTGGAGGAGGCCAGGAGTCACGCAGCTGCCGGTGCTTGAATGCAATGGAGGCGGGGTGGACGCTGGACGCACATCCCCGCCTCCTGGAGGAAAAACAAAGAAAATGGAGGGGAGAGCCTCAGTCTCCATGAAAGCCCTCCCCGGGCTTCAATTAGCCACTGCTGCCGCACTCCCAACCAGACAGTCAGTGTCAGTGGCTCAGTAGGTAGCACACTCGCCTCGAGGCCAGGAGATCAGAGGGCTGTGGGTTCAGTTCCCATGTCTGGCACTTGGGTTAATATCCCAGTACTGACACTGTAGTGCAGCATGAGAGGGGTGCTGCACTTCTGAGGTGCCGTCTTTCAGATGAGACATTAAACCGAGGTCCCATCTGTCAGATTGGTGGTAGTTCAGGTGGATGTTAAAGATCCCACGGCACTTATCGAAAAGAGTAGGGGAATTTCTCTGGTGTCCTGGCCAAATTTCCCTCATTCACTAAAAATACCATCAACAGCTTAATCTGGTTCAAGGTCAGTTGCCATTCATCTGTATCCCCCTTCCCTGGGTCGTGCATGAAAATAGGCAGGATTTGTCTAGTGCACTTACCTGTGGTCTACAAAAACTAAAAAAAAAGATACTATCCAGGCCCGGAATTGGGAGAAGCGGAGCCTGGCCCCACGCTCCCTCTGGGGGCAAGCCGGGGTAACCAGGAGATTGTAGGCATAGGCAGTTGGTGGAAGCATCGGGGACCGTGGCGAGAGCAGGAAATTGACGGAGGACCTCCCGAATAAAGAATAAAAAAAAAAAGATTACCTTAAGGTGGGCAAGCAATGTGAGAAGGCAGTAGGGAGGGCTGGTAGGATACTGGGATGAATAGGGAGAGGCATCACCAGTAAAAAACAGGAAGCTGTTATCCCTCTGTACAGACAGTTGGTGAGACCCCATCTGGAGTTCTGCGTCCAGTTCTGGAGACCCCATCCCCGCAAGGTCACAGACAGGATGGAGGCTGTCCAGAGGAGGGCAACTAAAATGGTGCAGGGTCTGCACCAGAAGACATACGAAGAGAGATTAAAGAAGCTTAACATGTATGCACTCGAGGAGAGGAGGGAGGGGGGGGACATGATAAAAACTTTCAAGTACATCAAGGAATCAACAGAGTCCAAGATGGTAGCATCTTTCAGAAAAAGAGATGTGCAAGAACAAGGGGGCACAATTTGAAGATAGAGGGGGGATGGCTCAGAGGTAATGTGAGGAAGTATTTTTTCACGGAGAGGGTTGTGGATACGTGGAACAGCCTTCCTGAGGAGGTAGAGGACTCAAAAATAGTCGGGGAATTCAAGAATGCATGGGACAGACATAAGGCAATTCAAGTGGGGGGTAGTAGGAACTAGCCTGTTGGTTAACTAGGATCTGCAGCCCATTCATTAGGTAGGGAAATGGGCAGACTAGCTAGGCCAAGCAGTCCTTATATACCGTCAAATTCTATGTTTCTATGAACCCCAAAGTATAATAGCAAAAAGCAGACTGGAAAGATGTCCCACTCACCAGAAATATGTGCATAAATTTACACGTTACTATATGCACAAATAAAATCAGATGTGTGGGTATAATAAATACCAACATTTTGGTGTTCAGTTTTCCTTCTTCAAGAAATAATGCTATGATGAAGAATGGGCAAGCGAGGGTGGGGGTAATCACTTCACCACCAGGGAGTAATGATATGATGCCCATGACGCCACTTTTTCCCTGCTAACATGGCCTGATATTCAGTCAGCGTTGCTCCATTGGTGAGCGCTAAGCAGCTGAATATCGCTCAGAGCCAGTCTTGCGCAACTGCAGCACAAAAGGCAGTGCTGCTGTTCACCAATGGGTAAAGGTATACTCAGGCTAGAGACATTTTTTATTCTGTCTTCTAAATTTAGCAGATCTCTTACCTTCCTGTACACTTTGGGCTCGATTTTCAAAGGGTGACACATGGCTTGCGTCAAGTCCTGCGTCAAACCCATTTTTTTTGCACAGCTGCACCAGAGTCCTTTGACGCAACTACACCCCATTTTAGTACATCCTCAATTTACCGCAGATTTGGCGCAACCCTTGTAAAAAGGGTCCCCAAATGGTGCAAGATAGACCAGGAAAAACCTAGTCTAACTTGTGGAATTTAGCATTCAGGATTGAAAATCCTGATTATTGGATGGGAGAATGCTCCAAACGATCGGCACACCAGGGGCTTGTGGCATTCTCCGGGCTCTGAAAATTGAGCCCTTTGGGTTCAAAACAAAGCTCCAGCCCAACCAACCTCAGAATAAAGAGAAAGACTTATTAATAAACACCAACACACACCACCATTTTGGAGTTCAATTTTCCTTCTCCAGGGACATCTGGTAATTATTTGTGTTTACACAAAATAGTGCACTAACCCTTTAAGGAATGGTACTTGCTTCCTCAAAGCTTGTTATAGACTCAGATGTCTCACACGAGTAGTTCCAAAATCTAGCTTCAGAATATATACTTCATAAGTATCAGCTTTTTGTTTAGCACTGCTTCTCAGTATTTCGAGAAGCAGAGTAGCATTCTCTAAAGGGAGACCTTTTTTCCTGTGTGTTTGTGAAAAAAATAAGTGAACCCCACAGTGTAACAGCAAAAAACAGACTGGAAAGGTGTCCCACTCACCACAAATATGTGCATAAATTTACACTTTTATCGTATACACAAATAAAATCAGATGTGTGGGTATAACAAATACCAACACCACAACACCAATGTTTTGGAGTTCAGTTCTCCTCCTTCTTCAAGAAATAATGATATGATGAAGAATGGGCAAGCGAGGGTTGGGGTAGCCACTTTACCACCAGGGAATAATGATATGATCAAGACTGGGTGATTAGGCGGTGGGGGGGAACCACTATACCATTTGCACCCAGCTCTGAATATGGGGGTCCCATGACAAAAGAAGGCCACTGGTCCATCCAGTCCTCCCATAAAACCCAAATAAACCTGAAACCTATTGTTCATACAGGGTTCTAACCCAACACTACCCACCCCCCTGCTTCCCTCCCTGTTGCTGCCGCCATAAGTAACCATTAAGCCCATCACTCTCCCAGCTGTGTTTGGAACCATTGATGGTTTTGGTGCCCATGACATCAGCTGCAAAATTGCCCCGCAGCTCCACCACCCTGGGGCTGGCCTGGTGGCGCAGAGGGCTGAGGCGCATGACACCTTACCTTGCACCACGCTGGCGACCCGGGTTCAGGAGCCAGCTCGGGTTGTCTGGGGTCAGCCAGGGAGGAGAGGATTGAGTGTCTGGAGGACGGTTCTCCTCTCCTGGGGAGGGATGGGGTTTGTGTTCCCTGCACTTTCAACCCTCAGTGGAAACTGGGGCTGCTGCAGTGGGGAACACCTAACTATGGGACTGGGGCAGCAGCAGATGTCCTGCGGGCAAGCACAGGAGCCCGCTCGTTGTGCACTGGATGTCATTGCATGTCCATGCCCCTGGGGCTTAAGCAGAAGGCTCCTCTCCAGAGAGTGCCATGATGCCCACAACAGGCTACCACTCCTCTCGGCCAAACAACGCCCAATGTAAGTTGGGCGGGGGCTCCAGAGGGATGTGGTCTCCCGCCCGTCCCCCTTCAGGATGGTCCCTCCGTAGGGAGCAGGCTACGGTCCTCCCTGTTCCGCAGTTGTGAAAGAGGCCATCCGAGAGTGTTGAGAGCCAGCATACAGGGCAAATAGGGGACTAGGCGCTGTCCCCACAACTGAAGAGGTGAATAAATAGAACTGAGAAAAAAAAATAGCTCCACCACCCTTTCTGTGAAATAAAACTTTCTCACTTCCCACCTGAACCTTCCCTGTCAGTTTCCATGCATGACCCCGTGTTCTTGATCCACTACTTATGTTGAATGGTTTCTCACAGTTTAGGAAATCCACAAAAAATACTGCCTAAACACCGGGATGTGTACAGTGTAGAGGGCAGAAAGCCCAATAGTCATACAAATACAAGTGTAACCCCTCTGTTACCCGGGATTACTAGAATTCCAGTAAGACCTAGTTGTAGGCAGGGAAGGCAGCTTGTGAAACTCCAGTTAAATGGATTTCACACTGTCTCACTCTGTTCTCAGTCTCAGCTGAGACTTACAGATGACATCATTTTAGAATGGTCGCAGCTGCATAAGCCACATTGGAATGTTGCAGTTGGAGGTTAGAGTGGAACATTGGGGAATTTGAAGTCAGTCTGTGTGCAGTCTGAGCGAGAGACAGTAGTGCAGCTGAGTGTGTGCAGGCTCTCAGAGCTTTAAGCTCTGTTTAAGAGCTACTTTTGGTAAGGTGTGTGTTTCCACCTGAAGAGGAACACAGGAACTGGTAATTGAAGTGGTGGAGACTACTTTCAATGGTTGAAGATTCCCATCCCTAAGGGAATGGGGGGAAGGTGTTTGCCTGTTTTCCAGGGACAACCCTCCTGGGTCTGGCTAAGGGAAAGAAGCTGCCTGTTCAAGTTGTGCTGAGGCACCAGAAGCTCTAAGAGAGAAATTCCTTGTGGAGGAAATGCCTGTGGGGCACCTGCAACCAAAGGGTAAGTTCGCTCTTAAAAAGGGCAAAGTGTTTTTCACCTGAACAGAAGGAAACTAAAGGGACTGTTACTGTGGGGTCAGGAAAAGACAGCCAAGTACAGTTGGAAAGTGGGATTGGACTGCTTAAATCTGTGGGAGATCTAGAGTAATGGACAATGCCACTTAATTCAAGTATGTTCAAGTCCAGCACAAAGAGCTGAAGGGAATAGGGGATTCGACTGCTTAACCTGTGGGGGGTCTAGAGTAATGGACAATGCCACTTAATTTAAGTATGTTCAATTCCAGCACAAATGGGAAGCAAGACAAGTAGATGGAATGTGAAATACATTTAGCACGAATCTACATTGCAAAACTTTACAGAATGAGGTGTTTACTGTCCAGAGAAATGGCCGGGTATGAATTAGAGTTTAGATGTGGGGGAGACCCCCCATCAGTAGTGTAACCAAATTCACCTCTAATGGATTTGCTTTGAGACACCTTTTGCTTTCCCTCAGGTACTTGGCCAGTGCCTGAGGAAAGTACCCAGATGTGGGATTGAAAGGAAGATTCCCTTATGGAGCCGAGGTGCTCTTAGGTGGTTTAGGGAGCCACCAGAAAATGTTTCCATGAAGTATGGAAGGTGTCCAAGTGGCTGGCAAGGGAGCAGAGCCAGGGAAAACCCAGAACAGTGTACAAGTTCGGGCTGTGTAACCCAAAGCAGCGTGCAAATCCGGGCTGTGTGCCCAGTGGGTTCAGAGCCTGAGGGCTAAAGTGTTGAGGAAGTGTTCTGGTCTCTTTTAATCTGCATTACCAGGAGTGCAGCCCCGTGTGGGTTCATCTATGCTTTGTTTATTCTGTTTGGATGTGATTAAATGCCACACTTTAGAATCCCACTTCTGGTATTGGACATTACAGTTATTACTTCCTGTGATTGGAGTTACTTGGGTGTCCCTGTACAGAGTAGCCAAACCTAGCCTTTGTGCCGAGTGACCTATTCCTCCCCCGAACTCAGCCCACCTGGTATTGCTGTCAGATGGCAACGGCAGACCGGGTAGGGGTTACACAAGGAAAACTGCACTCCACAGAAATAAATGCCATGAACAAAGCTGTAGTTGCCGATTGCAGAATTTAATGCTGGCAAGCCAAGCTACATCAGACCCCAGCACTTCGGCAGTTAAGCCTTCATCAGGGGGTGTGGTTTTGGAAGCAGTTACAGTCACTGATGAGGCCACTTGAACGTTGTACAAAGCGCTGGGGTGTGATGTAGCTTGGTTCCTCCAGCATAAAATTTTGCAATTAGCAACTACACCTTTGTTCGTGGCATTTATTTCTGTGGAATGCAGTTTTCCTTGGATTTGTTTCCTCACAGTTTACCTTGCTCATTCCTTTCAGGAACTTGAGGGTCTCTATCATATCTCCCCTCTCTCATCTGGCCTCCAGCGAGTAGTGCCTTGAGCCAATGTTCAGTGCCTTGAGACAATCCTCATAGGATCTGCCCTACTGGCCCTGAATAATTTTGCTCTTTATTTGCAAGGGGAAAACAGAGGGCCTCTGCAAGACAGTGGCATTAAGACAGCTGCAATGGGGATCTCAGAGATAAGGCACAAAGTATTTACCAGTGAGAGAGTTTGGAAAGGGCTAGAAGGCCTAAAGATAAATGAGGCTCCGAGGCAGATGAGCTGCATCTGAAGATGCTCAAGAAATATGAAATGGACCAAACTGAACCCCTGGCAGGGCTATCCTGTAGCTGAATCAGAGAAGGGTAGTTCCAAAAGACTGGAGGGTAGGGGATGTAGTCCCACTCAACAAGATGGCGGCCACACCTCTCAACCTTTTGTCACTGAAACGAAGGACATGGACATTTTTGGACACTCAAAACAGGAGGCAATGAGGGACACAGACCCTCAAACACAGAGATGCCAGCTCAGAACCCTGTGGAAACCATTGTGTTTACTTGTGAAAAGTTTATTTTTGATTTATTGTCTTGGAATATTATGAATTTCCGCTTTAAAGTCTGAATTTACAGCCCATTCTCTGTGTGGGCAGTACCTATTACATGAAGGTCCGATAAGGGATGGAGCAATTTAATGGGTAAAATGAGGGACGTCCCCTCGTAATCCCCTTCCGGCCATTAGAGCACCAGCACATCAGGGCACCAATTTTGGGATTTGCGCCCCCTCCCTTGGAATTAGAATCCTAAGAAGGGGGTGGGGGCCACACCCCCTTGCAAAAACAGGGGTCAGTAAAATTCTGACCTGGCACCCTGATGACTGGGCGCACTAACGCCAGTGCTCTCAATGGATGGAACTGTCTTCCCCCTTTCCCCCATTCTCTGGCTGTCATATAGATTAACCCTTCGTGTTCAAAACAAGTAGATTCTCAGTACCGAGTTAGAGGGGGTAACATCAACAGCATTAAAGGAAAAACTGAATGCCTTCTGATGTCATTGGTCTAACGAGGTGTTGAGAATCTGCAAGTTCTTAAAACAGAGACGTTTTATTTTATATAATACAATTTAGGCATGTTTTCCAAGACATTATCTTTATATAGTGACAGATTAGGTAATGCTAATGTTTTCTGTTATGAACAGCATATGTATGAATAGCTGAATCTGGGTCGGTGATAGTTCAGCTTGGCTTCTGTGATTCCAGAATAAACTTTAATATTTGGTAGCATGATTCTGATTGGTATGGCCATGAAAAGTTGCTTTTCACATGACAACGTGTTAATAAAAAAGTATTCTAATGGGTAAAAGTTGTATAAAGTGCACGATATGTATAAAGGCGGTATTTTGACTTACTTACATAAAGTTAAAAGAACACTTAACACCTTAAACCTTAAAGGAAAATGCTTTAAGCACTACTAAGGACACAAGGTTGAGGTGCCAGGGTACCTTTTATTGTTTATTAACATCACAATAAGATGACCACATATACAAACAAATACACAAAGATGACTCAAGGGTTTAAGTAATAATACACCATACAAATACAAAGGCAGCTTTGTCATTTACAGTAGTGAGAATAATACTATCAAATAAAATACAACTTAAATTAACTAACACAACAGCATGCTGACTGTCTCCGTCCACCTTTAGGACGTGATACTATGGGATATGTTTACCTTGTATGCTATTCATTGTAAACTGTACGACAATTAGTCTACAATCAGATGTTATATTTGATGTATGTATGTACCTTTTATACTCAAACAATAAAAAATGTTTAACTTAAAAAAAGAAACATGGATTCTATTTGTCTCAGCATTGTGAAAGGTGAAGAACAAGTTTTCAAAACTCACACAATTATTGTTCAAAACTGAACTGTAATTTTCTTCCCATGTGTTTCTGTATTCCAGTGCTGATACTTTGTTGTGCATAGGTATACCAATGTTGTAGTTATTGTCCTGGCATGTACTGTAAATGTCACTGGTTTGTACTCTCCCAGGTTGTGCCCGAAAACAGGCAAATGTTTGCCTAGTGCACCTTACCCCGTAAACAAAAACTAAATAAATATAATAACTGGCCAGCAAGTTCTTTCAATGTACTGAACAGGTTGATATTTTCCATAACAACTGGCTGGTTGTTATGACGTTTATGAGCCATGCCAGACAAACTATGCTACTGTCTCATTGGCCAACATTCTGTGTGTGGGCAGGCCAAACAGCCTCACAAACTGCTGGAGAAAAATTGCTGTCCTGTTATTATAAAAGATGGGGAGGGTGTTTCATATGAGAATTTAATGCACACTCTCGTTGTGGGATGCTTTGATAAACCCTGTTTAGGTAGCATCCCACAACTCGGGTGTGCATTAAATTCTCATATCAAACCCTTCCCCATCCATTATTCTCTATAAAACCACCAGTACAGTTAAGACATGCTTACACTGTATTATATACAGTTACTAAACATGCTATTGGTGGGGTTGGGGAGTCCTCCAATGTCCCATGAAACCTCGGGATACCTGTGCAGGCCTTGTAGCCCGACTGGCTGTTGTGCTGTCCCAGAATCTGGTTTCCATGGTGATGCGGTGCGAGGGGAGCCAAAGATGACGAATGACCTTTCAGTCTTCTGGGGACACGGGCCCCAAAGTCGTTATTCAAATGGTTCGTTCACGTAAGCATTTATTTCTGCTCCTGGTTTGTTGCAGCGCGGGTGCGCTGATGTTCCATGCCGGGTGGGCAGCTGTTCTGCCCTACTCTGATGTGCGGCAGAAGCTGCTGAAGACAGACAACCCCTGCTTCAGTCCCGGTCTTCGTCCTCGGGATCAGAGGAAGCATCGAAAGTGTCAGCCTCCACAGACCGTGAAGGAGACACCCGAATCCACTACTTTACCTGTGATCTTACCAAAGAAAGTGCTTACGATCTCAAGAAGTGACTCTCCTGTTATAAGGTGCTGGCCGGTGGCGTCACCAACCAATCCCGTGTCCGTACGGTAGCCTATGCGGTGCAAGTGAACGAAACGCACGTTTTGATGGCAGGGAGCGTGTCATTCTGTCCCTTGTTGCACTCGTTTGCTGAACTTCGCGCTGATTTGCATGTTTTTATAGTGGAGTTTTTTTGTTACAAACGTATTTAGAATTTTGCACACCAATACGACCGTGTTTGCTTAAATGACGATTTCGTCCTAGGAAGGGGAGAGTGCATTTGAAATGGCCCCTACAGAGGACGGCACTGTTTGGTGATTTTTCCCCAGAGTTCCGTCTGCCAGAGGTATCTTCAGTGACTGCGATGGACAAATTTGTTACGACACAGCCGCGGACATCTGGAAAACGAAAGCTGGAACTGTTGCAATTCAAACTCGAGAAAGAAGATGGCATTTTAAGCAGTGAAGCCATAGGTTCGACAAAAAAGGTCAAAGTTGAAACAAGTGAAGGGGCAGCTGTTGTCAAAGAGTGCAGCTGGAAAAAAATAAAATCTCATGGACTGGACTGTGATTACATCAAATTATTCACCAAGACACAGGCAGATGACATTTTCCAGCAATTAGAAAATGATGTGGAATATTTCTCTGGTAAGGCAGTACTCGTGGGCCGATTAATGGATGTGGGGGCCCTACTCCAAGTCATATTTTGTGGCCTGGGGTCCCCTAAATGCCAACATCCCACTCTTCTGCGGCGCTGGGCTGGCAAGGTGGCAACGGCCAGGGTACTCAAGCAGGATCTCCCTGCACATGCCTCCTTGGATAGCTATTCTCTCTGCCAAAACCAGAAACCTGATGCATGTATTATTGAAGCAGTCAGTGGGGCTCACAGCTCCCATCATCTCCCTGCTCCAGACTCCTTCAAGCTCCAAACCTGAGAAATGCGCAAGCTTCTTACCTCCACAATGCATCTGCCACAGTCTCCCTCTGTGCAGCTATCTTTGTCCTCAGTTCTCTCTGTTCTCCCACTGTCTCCTCCATTTTCATTGCTGTCAACCTAAAAGTTGCTTTGCCGCTGAGTTGCCATCCTTGCCCCTACTCCAAGTCATTGATGCCAAAGCACCTAAAGAGAGTTGTGCCAAGACTGATCCTTAAGAACCCTGCAGGTGACTGTAGTCACCTAAGAGATTGTTTTCTAGAGCAACTTGCTGCTACTTACCAGTAATGTATGACTCAAACCCAGACAAAACTGTGCCAGCCAGCAAGTCCCATGTAGTCCCACATAGTTAGTTTGTCAGGTGATTTGTCAGCAGGACAGCACCCCATGATCCACTGTGCCAAACTCAAATCTTATCAAAGACTCAGTACTCAGATTACTGAACGTAGTCCACAGCTTAGTTGGTTTCTCCAATAACTTATTTCATTTTGCAGCTTGGACACTGCAGCACACAGACTAGTCAACATACCTGGTGTGGCCTGCCTTGGTTGGCCTGACTGACGTGATGACTGTCCTGATGATTGAACTGGAGGAAGATAAATGCCAGCCTCAGCCTGGTGGTGGACAGATGAGACGTCTGAGATCCTTTCCTCAAGATCATGCAGGCGACGGTGACATGACTCAGCCTAGCATGGGAGGACTCTGAGTCCTCACAGCAGGACCAGAGGCCCAAAGTAAGCAGCACTGACTGATCCTGGCTACACTGAAAACACCAGCAGCATGCAACGCGGCACACTAGATGGCGAAGCCAAATCTGACATCGCCCCCCCCCCACGGCCTGCTCTCTCTCTACTATTATTGTGTCTTCTTCAGTCAAGATGGAGACAAGACTGACCACCGGCACTGACGAGTTGACTGACCGTCTGTCCACAGCTCTCTCATCCTCCTGGACGTCTCACTGCCTGGCCACACACCCTGATGCCACGCACATGCATGCACTGATTCCCGCTCCCAGTAGCCACACCTCCAGAGGATCTCTGATGGACATGATTGGTTGTGTGGTGGGGTCAGGGCAGATCAGAGGCAGAGCCAGAGCTGCCCATCAGACTGAGAGGCTTGCTCACTCGGGCGGCGGGGGTGGGCAGGCTGACAAGTCAGGGCAGGGGGACAACTGGACCAGGGGCAGGGGCTGGCCTTCGAGGAGTGCTTTTGGGCAATTTGGCTGGTCAGCGGCAAAACGGGTACAGGGATTGAAGAAAGTAAATAAGTTAACAGTGGGGGCCCTTCTGAACAGTGGGGCCCTACGCCATGGCGTAATTTGCGTACAGGTTAATCCGGCCATGGCAATACTAAAACCATAGAAGGCAGGAGCAGATAAAGATATGAAGTCTGTCCATGAGGTACTTGGTCTTGAGCATGTCCACTCTAGCTGGCCTGTGCTCCAGGATGTACATGTTGAGATCCTTCAGTCGCTCCTTGTATGGGTTCCTTTGCAAACCATGCTCCATTATAGTTGTTCTCCTCTGGGCCGCCTCCAGCCTGTCTGTGCACTTTTTAAGTTGTGATTTCCAGAAATTAAAATTACCTACTTAGCTAATTTTTGATTTTATAAGAATATCTTAACCATTGATTTGCACTAGTGGGTCTGAGCTGGAGACACTGACAAGGACCCAGCGAGAGCCCAAACTTTTCAGAGGGCTGGTGCTGTGCCAGGCAGCACACATGCCCGGCGAAGGGGGTCAATGCATGCAGCTGCTGGTTCACGATGACATCAGCCCTAATTGCCTCAGTACCTTTTTTACCACGGAGGTGAGTAGTATAACAATCTAAGGGCTGAAGGTAGCCCTGGTAGCCTGTATAAGAAGGGCCAGCAAATCCAGTAACACAGTGACTTCGTAGCCCAAACCAAGTTGACTAGAGCGGTTGCGGCTGAGGGCTCACTCAGGATAGTAATCCATTCAGGACTGTCCTGCTGAATGTGGCATGCTGCCTGGCATGGACATCCAGGACATAGTGCTTAGTAAAAGTGTGCACTGTGCTTCAAGTTGCAGCTCTGCAGATTTCTCCAATAGGTGCAGAGTGTATTTCTGCCAGGGATTTGGCAGCTGCTGTGGTGGAGTGGGTGTGTATGCTGTCCTCCAATATAAGCTGAGACATGGCAAAGCAAGCAATAATACCTGACAGGGTGGGTGGTAATGGGCAATACTGGACTGCCTAGGGCCTTATAGCCACTGGAAGGTCTGGTATTGCCCTTACCACCCACCCTGGAGGGTATTCTTGCACTTAGAAAATGGGCTATGTGTGTTCTTTTTTTATACAATTACAAAAAAATTTAAAGTAATTGTATAAAAAATGACAACAATTGCAGTTTCAGATCTTTTTTTGATAAAGAAGTCCCTCTACTGCTGGCAGTAGTTACTCCAATAGTGGGGGGGGGGCTGTTATGTCTTGTCATCAGTGGCCTACTTTGTTTTTTCACACAGTTTTCATGGTCCTGGTTGCCTGCCCTAAGGACCGAGAGAGAGACACACACACACACACACACACACACACACAAATTGTCTCTCTTACTTGCTTCAGCCAACAGGAAAACATAATTTTTTTTTGGGGGGGGGTTAAATTAGTAGAGCTAGCATGTTGTGTGCTGCGCGTTACTGGTGACAGGTTATACCAGCTCACCCTGCCTCCAATCCCGCTTGACCCAAAATACAAAAAAACGCAATAAAAACACAGCAAAATGTGGCATTTACATTTTTAGTCTGGTACCCGCTACCTGCGCTGGGGACCAGAATCAGGTGATTTATGTTGAGAACTTCTGATACCCGCTCCCTGCCGTGGGGATCGGAAGTAATGGCTTTGATTTTTTATTTTTTTTTACAGTTTTCCCGGTCCTCACTACCTGTCCTGAGGACCGGGACTGAGTCAGTATGTTTTTCTTTTTTGTTTACGTGCTCCCGGTTCTCGCTGCCTTCCCTGAGGACCGGGAGTGTGAAAAGGAGCCTCAGGAGAGGAGCATTGGTCTTGAAGTGGAGGAACCGAAAAGAACAAGCCAGTTTGTAGCTGACAAGCAGCTAGCTATGGGGTTTTTGAGCATGAAAGTGGAAAGAGGTACTGTTAATTTCTTAATTTGTCCTGTCTAGGATTGGTAAAATGAAATGGTCCATAGATGCTCTTGAGTGTGAGTCTAACTCGCGTTTTCTTGTTGCTGGTCCATTTGTTTGGCAACGCTGTCTTTTTTGAGAAAAAAAAACAACAACAACTGGCAGGCGGATCTGGGACATAGTCAGAAAGGAGTGTACCAAGTTCCCCCAAGTTTGGATACTGTCTTTACAGAACACAGAACTCTGAAACAATCACAGGATTTAGGAATGCATGGGGTAGACATAAAGGAGTTCTGGAGGTCAGGGGTAAGGGGCAACAGACTTCTAGGAAAACATAAACTGAACTTACAAGCTCAAATGGGCAGACTGGGTGGGCCACAGGCCCTTATCTGCCGACACTGTCTATGTATCTATGTGCCAGGGGAACTGGCATGCTCAATCTGTCTTCCGAGGGGAAGAAAAGTTGTTTTTATTTGTTCTCTATGTATACTGTTGTGATTTTTTTTCTGCAGATTACTGTGCTGAGGACTGAAGGGGGGGGCTTTCTGTAGCTCTCTCGCTAAGCAAGGGGAAAAAATGGTGGCAATTTCAAATTTAAATGAGGTGTTTAAGCTATTTAGGAAGGAGGGTGGGCACTAGGATACTTCAGTTGGATGAAGGGGCACTATAGGCTGGCACTTTTTATTTACTGGTCGTCTATTGAAAGTTAATGTACCCCCCATGGCAGGGGTACCAGCCAATCAGAGACCAGAAAATAAAAAGCCAATTCACAGTCCAGGCAGAAATGCACTTGATTGTAACAGTCTGTCCCCTCCAATTAGGATAAAGGGAGAAAAAGAGCTGTTTGCATTGTCTGAAATCCTTGGTTTTGTCCAGATAAAACCTAACTACCCTCTTAATATTCAGCGAGTGGAGAGTCCTTTTTTCCTTATTCTGGATGTTGGCAAAGTAAGTAGGCAGGACTAAGGTCTGGTTCAGATGGCACTTTGATACCACTTTCAGTAGAAACTTATGCAACCCTTACCCCAGTCAGGAGCAGCATAGTGAAACCAGGACCCCCCCAACTTGTACACAGACAAGGCAACAAATCACAAGTAGGTATAGACAAAGATACCGCCCCTGGCTTTAGGGTAAATACTTGGCTCGGCATCTAAGAGGTCGGAGGACTAGAGCGCAAAATAACATTTATATTTACACCGAGTTCTGGGAGCGAGGTGCCAGGGCTATGCTATGTCTCCTGTCTGAGGGGGCCCAAAAACATTTTACATTTTAACTCACAGATGGACTGTCCACACCAGAAAATTGGGATTGTATTGTATGGGTTTATTTTCTAACAGATGGAGGCAGAAAACGGGTGGTCCCCCAAGTTTGGATACTGTCTTTACAGAACACAGAACTCTGCATCAAGAACACTTTGCTTTCTCCAAAACAGGCAGTATCGGCATTTCACATCTACTTCTTCCCAACAACGAACAGTCCATACTTCTTTCCCAGGAATCTCTGGACTTAACTCTACATAGTGTCTGTTACGTGGGGGTTGCCACACACTTTAAATTCAAAATCCTCCTGACAAGATAGGCTAAGATAACACCTGCAGGGCAAACTGTGCCTTTCAGGTAACCAGTTGGCCCTAGGTACAACTTCAGGTGAGCGTCTGCCCACACTGGCCCCGACCAGCCTCTGCCATTCCTTCCAGGACACACATTGGATCCTTCAACCCCTCATGGATTGTTGAAGGCCTCCACACATTATACATTTACATTCAGCATATATCTGTGGTGAAAACGGAGTCCTGAGTGATGTAATCTAGCCCTGTCTTGGGCACATACATCACCAGCCAACATCCTGCCCATGTTACTGTACTCATGGTTTGTTTTTCCCTATGTTATAGATATCAGGCTTTACTGAAGACACCTTTCTTCCATCGAAGCCATAGCTTTTCACACAGAAGACTCTCTCAGTCTCTGCTCTAGGCAGCTGGACAATCTTTTAGTCCCTCGGGATTGCCTTTTGGACCTACTGAATTCTCAGTCCCATTTTACTTTAACAGAAATGACCCACTAGGGTCCTGTTGACACATGTTTCCACCACTTCTGGTAGAAAGGCTGTTGTCTCACTCTGTAGGGTGGGAAACAGATGGCCAGAGGTCCTTCACCCAGCCCAGGGTGGGCTGGCAGGCACCTCTACACTCAGAATTCCACTCTCTACTCTGGAAACTACACTACACTACTACATCCAAGATTCTAAAACTGTTCCCCTGCAGCGGAGTCAAATGTGACTCATGCTGCTGTGAGAGTTCTAAATGACATCACTCCTCATCCATCTAGCCTAGCTAAGTAAACAATGAGCTGTCTGTAGAGAGCTTCTAATAAACTCCTTACCAGCTGCCCACTACCTTCCTAGTCTAACACTGATGGGATTCTAGTAACCCCAGGAGACTGGGTGGTTACACTTAGAGTGTGTATGGAGAACTAATTTGTCTTTATGGAAAACAGTATATAGAGGATCTGTGACCAAAGTAGTGATTTCAGGTACTCTGCAAGAAGAGATGATAGCCACCAGAAATGTGGCTTTCCAAGTTAAGAACTTTAAGTCACACGTCACAATATGTACAAAGGGCTTGCAAGTGAGAATGTCCAACACAAAGTTGATGTCCCAGGAAGCTACTGGCTTCCTGATGGGTGGCCTTGTGTGTAAAATGCATTTGAGGACCCTCTTGAACAGTGGCAGCTGTGCCAGGTAGAGGGTACCAGTGGACTCATAGTAGGCTAAAACAGCACACAGGTTGACCTCTGCTGTGTAATACTACAGGACAGCATCAGCAAGGTGCAGTAGGTACTCCAGAACCTTGTCAGGTGGACACTTAAAGGGATCCATGTGGGTTTTGGAGCACCAGATGGAAAATCTTTTCCATTTGGCTGTGTGTTTTCTAGTGGAAGGTTTACGCACAGCTGAAAGTATTTCAGAGACCCTCTGAAATACCTTCTGCCTGTTCACTTCAGGAGCCAGGCCTGAAGGTGGAGGAAGAGCAGGTTGGAATGGACCATCAGACCTTGTGTCAGCAAGTCCGTCCTGAGAGGCAGAGTCCTCGGTTTGCTGACTGAAAGTCTGTTCAGCAGAGGAAACCATATCTGTCGAGACTAGCAGGGGGGCACTAGAATCATTTTGGCCCTTGTGCTTCCAGTTTGGCAACAGTCTCTGAATGAGAGGGCTTGGAGGGAATGCATAAAGAAACTGATTTTGCCATGCAAGTTTGAATGCAGCATGACAAAAAGTACCTTGTCCTGGATTTCTGGAGCAGAATCGAGGCAATTTGGCATTGAGTGGGGATGCAAAAAGGTCCACATCTGGGGTACCTCACTCGTTGAATAGCAGTCTTGCGATGTGTGGAGCTAGTGACCACTCATGAGGATTGACCTCTGTTCGACTGAGCTTGTCTACCAGAGTGTTCTGGATTCTTGGCAAATAAAGTGCTTGAAGCAGGATCCCCTGTTCCAGGCACCATTCCTACACACTCATTGCCTCCTTCCAGAGATGGTAAGAGTGTGCCCCTACTTGCTTGTTGATATAGTACATGACAAACTTGGTGTCTGTCTGGAGAACTGTTTTGTGGCTGACTAAATCCACTAGGGCTTTCAGAGCATACAAAACTGCTTCACATTTTTTTTTTTTTTTTTTTTATAATATATTAGGTTTATACAACCGAAACACACATTTCATACTGTCAATGAAAAGGTGCATATGCACCACTGCATTACATCCATGGTCACAAGACACATACAGTTTGATATTAAGTAAGTCCATTCTCTAATTACTCAGTTTAAAATTCAATAGACATCTTCACAGATCACTTAATGTTATAAAGGCTAAGCGTAATTGTAGTTTTTGTGACAACCAAACAACCCCCCTTCCCCTTTCAGTGAGAGCAGCACACCTCATCCTCTTCTGTACCCATGTGTTTAAGGTACAAAAGATGCTTCAATCTGCATCATGTGTAACACCCATCATTGCCATTTGTCATTAAATTTTGTAGTTTTGTCCTGTAAGGCTACTGGGAGTTTTTCCATTTGATATACGGTCATAATATTTCTCCATTCTTCTATTGAAGGAATTATTCTAGACATCCACCGTCTGGTGGTGGTCTTTTTGGCTGCCAGAAGATAGAGTGGCAACAGGGTATGTATCCAGGGCGGGCTGTGGGGTTTCATAATAGACATTAATACCATTTTTGCTGTTATTCTATTCCCTTTCCTAAGCATTCCTGTCAGGGCCGACTTTAGAGTTTTGGGGGCCCCCAGCAAGACAAGTCATGGGGCCCTTCCTCAATCCAAACATACTTCATATTTTACTTTGTCCAGAATGCACATTTTATGTTCAATACAACCAGTAATATTTGTGTTTTTAGGGAGTGGTAGCAATGTTAGTTTTTGGGGCCCCACTGTCCATTCAATCAATGTCTGTTCATTAGCCTCTGAGTGAACAGGGCATACCTTGGCGAATCATTTAATGATGTTATAACACCACAAGAAAAGGCTCCACAGAGCCTAGTGATGTCTTTTGGTGCTGTTTTACGAGTAACATGAATAATAATAATTAAAAAGAAATTAAAGTGGTACTCTGGATCTGGCTGGGGCCCCTCGTTAGCAGGGGGCCCCCAGCAACTGCAGGGTTCGCTGGTGCCTAAAACCGGCTATGATTCCTGTAAAGCAAGTTGGATTATGCACCAAAATGGAGTTAACAAGGGTCATTCCCAAAAAATACGGCCCAAGTCGGCTATCCTACAATTGCAGCCATGCCAGCATTGTCTGTATTTTTGATGTAAATATTTAACTAGAACCGCTGGTGCACGAAAAAATCTATACCGGCACTTCCAAGCGTATTCTCTCCATATGTGTGAGAGTGTGACTTTGACTGCTGGTAAGGCACTGGCCTGCCAGGTTTCATGCGTTACTGAAACTTGCAGATCAGTATTCCATTTCTGGAGCACCAATAAGTATTGCCTCCCAGCATCTCTCTCTTAGTATTTTATATATGCGGTCTATCACATGTCCCCTAAATTACCACTGAGAGTATCTGTAACGAAGCTCATTAAGGGTGGTCAGGGTTGGGAAGTCAGGTTCTAGTTAAGGTTTAATTTTGGATATAGGTCCTTAGTTGTAGAAAACGGAAATGGTCCCCTGATGGGAGCTCATATACTGTCAGCAGTTCTTCGGAAGAAAGTGCATCTAACATACTAACATACTAATTGCCAGCAGTTTAGGCCTTACGGTCTATCGAGTCTGCTCGAACCTCAGATCCCTACTAGGGTGCCGAGGCCCTCCTCCCCCTTGTGTTCCAGAAACCTCTATCATCCATCCCCACCCCCCTGGGCCAGGCCATCATCTGGTACATCCACTTTCAGTGTCTGTCCCACCCTCTCTTGGAGCCCTCCACTGTGGATCTCTGAACCAGCTCGCCAGGCAGTGCATTCCAAGGGTCCACCACCCTCTCAATGAAAAACCTCCTCCTTTTTCCCCCTCACCCTTCCAACTTCAAACCATGCCTTCTGGTGATACCTCCCTGCTTTAGTCTAAAGATACCCTCCATGTTTACCCTATTCATACCCATGAGGTACTTGAAGACCTCAATCATGTCCCCCCGTCTCTCCTCTCCTCCAATGAAAACAGGCAGAGCTCCTCAAGTCTGTCCTCTTATGTCAAATCCCCTAGTCCTCGTATCATCTTAGTTGCCCTCCTCTGTACCCTCTCCAGGAGCTGTATGTCCCTCTTCAAGTGTGGTCTCCAGTACTGTACACAGTACTCAAGGTGTGGTCTAACCAGTCCATTGTACAGCGGCAGGATCACTTCCCTACTCCTAGAGGTGATCCCCCTTACGATGCATCTGTCTCATTTAGTATTTGATCTATAGTGAATCCTCAGCTGTCTCCACTTTTTGAAGGCTGGGTCTAGGGATGAAGTAGTAAAATTTTCATCTTTTGATATTAATCGTAAATAGTAGAAAGTTTCTGCAAATTTTGGATGGTATTTTACTGAGTTCCAGACTTGGAGAAGGTCGCCCGTCAATTTCGAGAAATGTTGAAGAGGAATGGAGTTATGTCTGGTTGAAAATAATATTGACGAGGTATCATATAGGTCATTGAGGGCAAATTCTATATCTTTCCAGGGTGCTGGATATAAGGGAGTTATCCATTGAAAAATAATTTTGAGACACCCGCCTTGGCATGCCACTCCAAACTGGGTAGATTAACACCCCCTAAGGCCATGGGTAGTTGCAACACCAAATATCAAATTTTCAGGCGTTGCCCTCCTCATATAAAGTTTGAGATAAGTTTGTTCCACAAGATGAAATAAAAGCTGGGGGGGGGGTGAATTTACACGTTTTGGAATACATAGAATAGTCGGGGTAGGGCATGCATCCTTACATCCTGTTGTATTTGAAGAGTAAGGGGCTCATAGTTCATAAGGTCTAAGTTGTCAATATTTTGCGTTATGGTAATCCCCAAATATTTTATTTTAGTTTTTCTCCAGTCTAGGGGAATTTGTTCTTTAGAGATATTGAAGGGGTGAAATTAAATGTTAGAACACATGTCTTTTGGACATTAAGTTTGAACCCTGCTATTTGTTCAAAGATTTCCAGTATTTCCCATAGCCTGGGAACCGACTGCTCTGGGGACAAAAGGAAGAGGAGTATGTCGTCTGTGAACAGCGCTACCTTGCGCTGTGACTGGCCCATAGGTATACCCTCTATCCCCACCTCCCTGCAAATTGCCATAGCCAGAGGCTCCATGTATAAAGCAAATAGGAGCAGGGAGAGAGGGCAGCCCTGTCTGGCTCCTCTTTGCAAAGGAATCGGGGGAGGTCAAAGACCCACTAACTCTGATATAGGCCCTTGGGTTTGCATAAATATTTTTCAACCAAGTTTGAAACATTTCTGGAAAGTTGAAAGCCGACAGGGTGTCCCAGAGAAAGTCCCAGGACACCCTGTCAAATACCTTGTCAGCATCAAGATTTAAAAGAACCGTTGGGATCTTTCTGGTGTGTATGTATTCGAGGAGTAATAATGTATGACAAATATTATCCATCATACATCTGGCTTTGATGAAGCCCAATTGGTCTGGGTGTATAATTGTGGTTATTATGTGTTCTATTCGCGTTATGGCCGTGTATATTTTATAGTCTGTGTTTAATATCGAAATAGACCGAAAAGATGACTGAAGTGTTTTATCTGGCTTCGGGACAGCCGCTAATACCGTGTAGTCCCACGACGGAGGGTGAACCTCTCCCTCTGCAACCTCGCAAAATAGGCGAGTTAGTATGGGGAGTGTCGGCCCCTTGACTGTTTATACCATAATGCCTTGAACCCATTGGGTCCAGGACATTTGTAGGGTTTTGCATTTTGAATTTGGTGGGTTATTTGTTCTGGAGTTATCTGCACCTCTAATCTCTGCTGTTGCGTCTCTGTTAGCCAGGGGAGGCCTAGTGTTTTTCAGAATTGTTGTCTCAATTCCTGGTTACTGCCTGAGGTTTCTGTATAAAATATTTGATAAAAATTGACAATAATTTTTTGTATCCCTTCTGCTGTATGAGTAACAGTGTGAGTGGTGGGATCTTTCAGTTTCAGAATGGTTGCATTTTTTTGCTGTGAACGAATTTTCCGTGCCAAGTTCCACGCTCCCCCTTCATAATTAGTTTGTTTAAGGTACATCAGTGTCTGTTGAACCTTATAATCCATTATTTTCTGTATTTCTTGTTTTGTATCTTTTATTTTGGGTTGGAGCGCCCTGTGTCCTTCTCTGTATAATTGTTGATACGCCTGAAGGTTATCCATCAATTGGTGATATCGTGCCTCCTCCTGTTTCTGCTTTTTAGCAAAGTAGGCTATAATTTCCCCTTGCAGGACAGCTTTTAAAGTGTCCTGTAGGATTGAGGCAGATACTTGTTGTGAGTCATTGTCTCAGAGAATTTGAGGGATCCTGTTTTGTACCAGGGATAAAATTGGGAGTGTCTGAGCAGGGTTTCATTAAGTCACCAGAGTGTTTGTTGTTGGTCGAAAAGAAGGCACGGGCCGTAGGACACATCCTTAAGCAAGTGAAAGTCTTTGCACAAGACAAAAAAAATAGTCTAATCCAGAATAGCTACGGAATTTCCACGAGTAATGTGTATAACATTTTTGTGTAGGATACGTTTTTCTCCATGTGTCTATTTGTTTATTTAGTTAGTTAGTTTTTGTTAACCGGGTTAGGTGCGCTAGCCAAGAGTTTACTATTTTCAGGCATGACTCAGGAGAATACATACATAAAAGAGATGAGATTATACAATTACATAGTATATGGTTACATAGTATATAGTACATGTAGGTAAGAATACAGATCAATTCAGACAGTACTTGAGATTATACATATGGCTAGGCAGAGATGACACAAGATGACAGTAGTACAAGCAAATAACAACTGAGACTGGGCTAAGTGACTGCTATTAAGACAAAAATAAGGCAAAGATTGATTCCTAGCTGCTCAAAGGAGCCCCTGAGAAAGCGCAATGCATTGGTCATGCTATGAGAGTGAGAGTTTATTGAGTCCATCTCTACATTCCAAGTCATGTTGAAGTCACCTCCTATAATCAGTTTTCCCCTATGTAGGGCTAACAGCTTATTCAAGAGGGTTCGGACTACTGGGGTTGAAGACTGTGGCGGGAAGTAGACGTTTACCAGTGTTACACTCTGTGCGTAGAGTGTTCCTGCAAAATCACATACCTGCCCTGTTTATCCATACAACTATTCTTAACCTCTAGTGGGGTAGATCTAGGGACTGAGATTGCCATCCCTCTCTGTCTACCACTAGGGTGGAAAGAGGCATAAACCCCATATCCCCCCTTCAATTTAGAATGTTCAGAATCTGATAAATGAGTTTTTTGGATAAAGTATAAGTCTGCCAGGTTTTTCTGTAAATATTGTATAAATCTAGTTCGTTTGATTGGGTTTTTCAAGGCTTTGATAAAACTCACATTTCCAACATATTTACATGTATGTGGAGACGAGTCTTTGACAGGTTTCAGACACCTTGTGTTTGAAGTGCCTGGCAGTGGGCTCCCCACCCCAACAGTGAGGTATCTGTGGTAAGGACCAATTTTTTGTTGTTGTTATCGCTACTCTTTTTTTTCTTCCTACTGCGACTCTACCGGCACGGGGCATCCAGCTGCCGGTTCACACCGTGCGGAAGGCAGCAGGGTCACTCGCATGATGGGGTTTGGTGCAGCCGCCTCCCAACCCACTGGGGGGCCCCCCTAAGCCTCCCCATGCCTGGCTGGGACCAGACCTCCAGCGTGATTCCACAACAGTCTCCCAGGCAGTGCAAGCACGGCTATCAAGCTGTACGATCGTGCCCAGCCATTTTTCCTCCATTGGAGTGCGGACGTGCAGTGACGTTGAGGCACTACGTGCCGATGTCTGCTGCACTCCACCCACAAGTGCACTACTCTTGCAGCACTCCCAGTCTCCATCGGGGACTGCTGCAGAGTGGTGGTAATTTCAGTCCCTTCCCAGGGATAGGAAAGCAGTCCTCCGGGTGCTCAGTCCTATCCCTCCTCCTGCCGACCCCAGTGGCCCGGGTGCGTTCCCGAACCCGGGTCGCCACCGTGGCGTGAGGTGTGGTGTCCAGCGCCTCAACCCTCAGCACCACTGGGCCGAGCGTAAGGACCACTTTTGACTTTGGTGGGGAGAAAGGGAAAGCCATAGAGGAGATTTTCCTCCCCTGACCACCCTCTCAGGGACCTTTCTAGGGGTTTGATCACCTGAAGGGGGTGATTCTGAGGGTGTGATGATGGTGACCATTGAGCATCCACTGAGTAGTCCTCATGTGAAGACTCGCAGGAAGCATGCCATATGCAGTCTTGCTCGTAGTATGCCTTCTAGAAGAAAAGTCAGAGCATGGGTTGTATCAGAACAGCTCCTAAAAACAGCAGCTGCTGGTAGGGTTTGAACTGAGACTTGTTGAGGTTCAGCAAGATTCCCATGGAAGTTAGGAACTGAAAAGCAATGGTCACTGCTTGCTCCATCTCCTGTTTGTATGGGCTTGAAATTAACCAGTCGGCCAAATACAGGAAGACTTGGAGTCTAGATTTCTGCAGTTGCGCTGCAGGTACTTCAAAGTACTTTGTAAAGATTTGTGGCACCGAGGAAAGCCCAAATGGCAGTACACTGAACCTGGTAATGGTGTCCCAGCACAACAAAACAAGTGTCTTTGGTGCCTGGGGTACACCAGCATGTGCTGGTGTGTATCTTGCATATCCAGGGATGTTAGCCAGTCCTGAGGTTTCAGGTAGGGTAGCAGGGAGCTGCCCTATCCTTCTCGATCCATGAATTTGTTCAGCATTCTGACGTTGAGAATAGAAACATAGAACCCGACGGCAAACAAGGACCACCTGGCCCACACAGTCTGCCCACCATCCCTACCCGCAGTCCCACCATAGACCCTACCCGACCTCCAGCTTTACCTCCCTCCCTTTCCTTACTTCTAAGGTACCCTTATTCCCTGTTTGTATGTATCTTGTTTAGCAGTGTAAACCAGTTGTTCCACTTGGGCTAGTGGAGATGCTGCAGCCGGGTCCCTACCAAGTCCCCTACCAAATGCCCTAACCTGCAAATAACGAAAATAAATGAGAGTGTGGGAATCCCGTGCTTCACTGCAGGTCCGAAAAAGAGTGTACACCCTTGTTAGTAAAGAGGGTACCCATACAAACCACTCCCCTTTCTTTCCACTCCTTAAATATACCATCAAACAGACCTGGTAGAAAGGAGGGGTTATTTGCCACAGGTCCCAATAGCGTATTATCTTCCATAGCACCCCTGTGGCGTCTCACTGGGTCCCATGCCTCCAACACCCAGCACACCAGGGGATTAGCTTTATCTAGTCAGTTATATGTCTTACACCCTCCCTTAACTAAGTATGCTGAAAGCCAGCCAGGGCAACCCTCCTCCAGCCAAGTTCAACCAGTCAGCAGCTGGAGATTGGTTCACCTAGTCCTGGATATACCTATGTTGAATGGCCAAATAATAACTTTTCAGGTCTGGAAAATTCAGGCCCCCCCTTTAGAAGTGTCAGACTTAAGGTGTTGTAAACTCATTCAAGAGCATTTGCCCTGCCGCAAAAAGGGGGCAAAACCATTATCCACCCATCTCAAGTCAACCCTTGTGAGACCCATCAGGAACATTTGCATCGTATATAATATTCTCAGAAAGATATTCATTTTTATAAGATTAATGTGGCCCATTCAAGAGATAGGGAGTGCCTCCATTGAACAAGATCACTAAGGACTGTGATTATTAGCGGCATATAATTCAACTGAAAAAGGGAACCCACATTCCTGCCAGCCTGATTCCCCAAATATTTAAGGGAGCTAGTAACTGCCTTAAGCCCCCAGGCACTCCATGCGCCCAACCCCCTGTGGCCACCTGAGATGTAACGACTCCGATTTGAGGAGATTAATTTTATACCTAGAAAAGACAACAAAGTCAGCAGTCATTTACAACAGTGCGGGCATCCATTGATTTGGCTCTGTAATATATATAAAAGTAGGATATCTGCGTATAAAGCAATTTTATGATGACGTCCAGTTTCCCTTGCACACCATGAATTTCCGTGTTCTACCGTATCCTGGCTGCTTGGGGCTCTATGGCAAGTGCAAATAAAAATGAGGAGAGGGGGCATCCCTGCCTGGTCCCCTTGTGATGGGGAAATTAGTAAGGGTCCCATTAACCAAGATGCGTGCCACTGGCATCCTATTTAATGTCTGCACAAGACCAAAAAAAAAAATCATCTCTCAGACCAAACTTATGCTTCCTTGGTACCAGGTCTAGTACAACGCACAAAACTCCTGACTTAGAGTATGCATAGCGTAAATCCCACTTCTTACACCAACTGTCGTTGAAGCACAAGTCAGGAAGCATAGGAAAACAAGGAGCAGTTATAAAATTAGCAAGTAGCATTTTATTGTCAACAGCAAAATAAATAAAAAATAGTTCGGTATAACTATTTACATAGTCGTTCGTCTGAGAGTATCTCTAATTCTAAGTTTCAGTCTCTCCCTAGTAAAAGTATTGCTGCTCTTTTCATAAGTCTTTGCCTGGAAACTCATTAAGAAAACATCCTGTTTTTCACAAAATATTCTTGTTAGTTTCTTTGCAGAGCAGGCTTGCATATAGAACAGGGTCCCAAGCTGGCCTCCTGCTGACAGCTCTGCAAAAGAGTTTGGAAATAAGCCTGAGAGGAGCTCAAACTGCATCTCATGTTAACCCCCTAAATTCTAATTAGCGTTTTGCAATAATTTCAACAGTATAATTATATACATTTCAAACAAAGGGATCCCAGTTTCACATACAGATTCATATATATATTTTTTTTTAATAACCGCATATACGCAAGGGGAAAGAAACTACAGGAACAACAAGTGAAGGTAGAGAGATAGCGAGGCAGAGAATTGCGAGACCGTCAGAGTGATCAGTTCGTAGATCTCATGAGAACATTTGGTTGTGCAATCAGACAGACAAGAGACAGAAAAGGAGAGGATAGAACTGATCCTTGCATATACTCTTTCTGCATAACAAATGGGACAGGGCCTTATTCAACCCTGTCACATACTCCTCCACCAGACATCCATCTCAACAGAGTCAGCCTAGCTGGCCCGTCGGCGCAACGGTTGGATTTCCGCTGGCGACCTGGGTTCGGGAGCAGACTCGGGAGTCAGAGGGCCGGCCGGGGGGGGGGATGTCTAAGCATCCGATGGATCGCTCAGCTCCTCCCGGGGGAGGCACACTGGCTCGGGAGTGGCCTGACCTGTGGCGACAACCAGCGGTATCATGGCCCCAATGCCCACAACAAGTGGGGGAGTTTGATGGACGCCGGTGGAAGCCATGGCATGATGTAACATGTCACGCTTGGGGAGGACGTGCCACAGATAATACCTCTCGCCGACACCGACGCAGCAAGGGCCCGATACAGTGGGGTCCACCTGCCCACGGCCGCATTACTCACTGCGGAGACCCCGACACAGTCTTGATCTCCTCTGGGGAGGGGGCTAAGAGGAGCCCCACTGTGTCCCCATCTGGGGGTAAGCCAGGACTCCATGGGGGTCTCCAGGTGGGAAGAGGCAGCCAGAGCAGGTAGTTGGGTGACAGTGCTGGGAGGGTGGGGGAAAAACAGATTAAAAAACAAAACAAAAACAGAGTCTGCCTTGGGAGGGTGGTGACGCACAGGGCATTTAAGCCCAGTGGGGGTCTGCAGTACCAAAATCCTTGAGGTGGGGTAAGGTACAGCTCCTCCGGACCCCGTGGGATCCCAGTATCTGCACTGGATGTACTTAGGGGTGAAAGGATGGAGCCAGGAAAGCTCAGGGCCAGGGAGGGATGATGAGTCATCACTGACATTCCCAAGGGATCTCAGAGACAGGGTAGCAGGATTGTGACCAACAAAAGACCCCATATTCAGCTCCCTCAACATCTCCGTGAGGAACCTCTGATATTCAGAATATTCTGCATCAGTGACCATCTAAATGGAACGTCCTCTTCCTCAGAGGAGGAAATAGGAGAGGAGAAGCTGGACTCAAAGATCAATGTTGCCGGGGCCATGGACCTGAAGTTGGTCTGGTCAGACTGAATGTGGTCTGAACTGCTGCCAGGTTATGGGCCAAAGAGGACCCTCAATACCCAGCAGTTCAGGAAGGGGAGGCAGAGGACCCAGAGTGATATTGAAGCCAGTGGCTCCAGGTTCTATGCCAGGGCTTCATCAGGGGACCTCTCCCGGGGGGGGGGGCCTAGCTAACTTGCCTGAGTGGAGCCTGCTAATCTCAGAAATCTGACCCAGATGGTGCCCTCAGGTAGAGAACCACACCCACAGGGCGGCCCTGATCTCCACCAGTGACATTGTTGGTCAATTCTTGGGAGAAATGAGCCATCAGGCTAGTGTGGAACCTTGGGTAGTGCTGCCTCTAGTACCAGTCACAGGGTCAGCGGCAGGCCAAGTGGCAAGTCCCTTCCCCTCACCAAGCCTGGCACTGCCCTCTGAGCCAAGCCCTGTGCCAGAGTCCCCTGAACTGCCCCCATACCTGGCACCATGAGTTGTACCGATCCCGGAGCCGGCACTGGGGGACAGCACCTGGACCCAAACCATCTGGTGCTGTGGGCAACACCAAAACTAGTCCCAGCACCGTCCACGGAACTAGGCCTAGGGCTGACACCATCACCTGCATCTGTCTCGGAACAGGGACCAGGGTTGGTTCCACCATTGTCATCCCCGTCCCCAAGTTGAAAGTCGGCACCCTCATCCTCCCTCAGGCCACTAGGGTGCTTAGGGGAGGAGGTGACCACTACCTCAGCTCAGACCAAGGTGCCTATCTGTGTAGACCAAACGTATAGCTTTGGCCTCACCACAGGGGGCATCCACTACCCAGAAGGGATGACAGATTGAGGGGGTGCTCACCGACCCCACCCCCGGAGGAAGCAGACTGTCCACCCAGGTCCCCACCTCCAGTGTCTTGGTGAAGTGAGCGCAGGGAAGATCCTGGTCTTTCTCAGTACCAAAGGTACTTGGACGAGACCCAGGGGAAAGGCCAGAGACCTCACCTTGGCATCTTTTGTGTAGTGCCTTCCTCCAAAAGTAGGGGGCAAATGACCCCACCCAGTTCAACATGCAGATTTCCTGGGTACGCTTGTCCATTGAGAAGCAGACACCGCATCGCTCCATGTCATGGTCCAGTCCAAGGCAGACCTGGCACTTCTGATGCTGTAAGATGATGCCCACGGGGGTAACAACACATGGGGGTGCAACCTTTTTTCTTCTGCCTCTTTGAACTTGGCATTCTGATAACCAAAATAACAAAACAAGAAGATAAGGATTTCAGCACCAAACTAAAGACAAAAGCAGTACCATAAGAAAATGGTGCTGACAATGGTGTCAGAAAGCATTCAAAATTGAAATATAAAAAGAGGCATTGAAGTTGAGGTTACGCCGATGGCGCAGTTTAAAACTGACTTGGGTTGCTCCCACAATGTACACTCAATGGCAAGCAAAAGTACTGAGGAAGGAAGGGGGTCAGCATTGGTTACTGGCTAGCTTACATGTGCGATGTCACTGCATCGGCCTCGTGGGTGGTGCCAGCGCCAGTGATGGTCACCTCCCTAAGCTGCAAAAGACTTTGCTCCCACGGGGTCCTAATGCCTCTGGCTTAGACCTGTTAGTGTGAATGAATGGTGAAGAGTGATTCCTGAAAGATCAATTTCTTCTGTTACTCTGGGGGACTTGATGTGCATGGTAAGGACTGGGTGTGAGGGTGAGGCTTCTGTGAGATAGCCAGCCGTAGTGGGTGTGTGTGTGTGTGTGTGTGTGTGTGTGTCTAAAGAGCACACTGGCTTTTCCCTTTAAGAAGACTCTTATTAGGTGTACATGTGGGCTTTCAGACTAATGTACTGCTCTCCACTGGACCAGACTGCCTGACAAAAAAAAACAAAAAAAAAAAACCTTTTTTGTTGTTGTTATGGGGTAGAATGGGGGTTGGGGGGAGTGTTGGTTGCAAGCTGGACCACCACATTAATGCTCCTTCAGCAATCTGCTCAGTTTGAAATACAAGCAAGAATGCATCTCCCCCCTTCCCATGGGTGCTGCCGTCTCTGTCATTCCGTTCCTTCTGGCTCATTCCCAACCACAGTAACAGCCCATCTTGGCAGCAGAAAAGCTGATCTTATTTATTTATTTATTAAATTTTGGTGACCGGGTAGGCCCACTGGGCCCCGGAGTTCCCTTTTTCAGGGGCGACCCGGGATAACAATACTAGTAATATACAAAAAGAGCAAAACAAAAAGAACATTTGTATATATTGTTTGTTACAACATGTGGAAGTTCAAGGACACAGCGGGTACAGGCATGGTTATCATCATGACACAGTTTGAGTAGGTAATTCTCAGTATGTGGTTTAATTCAGAAGGAAGCATTTGACCCCAGGTAATGAGAGCAATAGGTAGGCATTTCTTAGTAGAAGGTGTGGTGGGAGGAGGGGAGTGCCTAAGGAGCCTTATGATCCATGGCAGTGGCATGAGCTTGAGGTCAGCATATGGGACTTGAGCCTGGTGCGGAAGGTAGTGAGTGAGGGGGCGTCTTGGACAGAGTGGGGGAGCTTGTTCCATAGGCAAGGTGCTTGGGAGGAAAAGGACCTAATGTCGGAGTTTGTCCTTACCCTAGGGACCTCTAATAGTGTTCTTGCTGAGGTCCTTAGGTTCCTAGGGTTAAGCTTAGGAGTTATGGTTTTGTAATACTAAGCGGAGCATGGGGTGAGAGAAGCTGAGGCCTGGACAAGCAGAGAAATTGGAGGCGAGCAACCAATGAAGGCCAGCTGACCTGGGCTAGAGTGTCGAGTGGTGACGCCGTGGGTGGTCTTGAGTGGCAAATCGAGCTATTTTATTGTACAGGGTTTGCATCCTGGTTATCTCTTGCTTTCCCATGCCCTGTGTTATCGGGCGCAAAGGTCAGAGTAGGAAGCAGGACACTAGTGGCAATGGAGAGCCTGGCCTCGGATGAGCTGGTCCCTGAGTGGGTACAAAGTGCCCGAGAGTTTGCGATCTGAGTCCTTGTGACCTGGTCTACATGTTCCTTGTAAGTAATGTTCTGGTCGGCGTAAGGCCCTAGGTATTTAAGGGAGGGAACTATATTGATGTCTTTGCCAGAGAGTGTGGTTATGCGGAGGAGGGAGGACCTGTCAAGTCCTAGGGATCTTGGGCCGAATAGCATTGCCTTGGTCTTGTCAGGATTGAGTACCATTCTGTTCTCACATAGCCAAGTCTCAAGGGATGTAAGATCGTTTTGGAGGATAGGGCCTTGAGTAGCTACATCACTCATGGGACAGAAAATGACAGTGTCATCTGCATACTGTACGACCGAACTCTCCCCACAGAAGGAGCTTAGTTCATTAGTGAACAGGGAAAATAGTAGGGGGCCTAGTATAGATCCCTGAGGTACACCCTGATTTAGGGGTACCAGATCAGATGTGACTTTTTCCATGTGACCCTCTGAGCCCTTCCTGATAGGTAGCTTCCGAACCACTTGAGGGCATGGGTGTCGAGGCCAATATTTTGCAGCTTTTGTAGTAGCAGGTTGTGGTCGATGTCGAACGCCTGATAAGTCGAAAAGACTGCCCAGTGGGTATCCTTTGTCAACTGCCCTAAGAACTTCATCCGAAGTTGATGAGGGCAGTATCAGTTCCATGGTTTGGTCTGAATCATGTTGGGAGGGGCAAGGAGCAGGTGTGCTTCTAGGTAGTCTCTGAGTTGGTTGAAAACTATCCTTTCTTGCACCATGGCCGAGTGAGCAGAGGAGGAGATGGGCCTATAGTTATTTAGTTTATCCTAGGCCCCCCTTTGTGGATGGAAATGCGACAATAGCGTGTTTCCACTGGTGGGGACTGCTCCTTCCTAGTGATCTATTGAGGAGCACAGTTATAGGCCAGGATAAGGAGGTCGCGCCTGCTTTTGAGAAGCCGGGGCTGATCCGCCAGGTCCACCTGACCCTTTGGGTTTCAAGTCCTTAGGAGGGTGAGGGACTTCTGTCCGCTTGGCCAGTCTCAGGTGAAAGAGGGACGCTCGTAGAGTTGCTTCAGCTGAGGCTGAAGGGAGGCTGGAGGGGCTGGCATGTCTTATAGGCCTCTAGGTCTGAGAAGTGCCTGTTGAGGGCAGCAGATGTTTGAGAAGAGTCAGTTGAGAGCTGACCGTTGATCTCCATGGGCAGGATTCAGGCTTTTCGCCCTTGATAAGATCGTTAACATGGTTCCAGAATTGCTTAGGGTTGCCCAGGCTGGATTTCTGGAGGTGTGTTAGGTACTCGCGTATAGTTTAATAGCTCTCTTGGCTTTGTTTCTTAGGGCTTTGTAATCCATGAGATCTGCCGATGAGGAGGAGAGCCTAAACTTTTTCCAGGCTTTGTCCCGAGTGGCCATGAGGACTTTAAGGGAGGGAGTGATCCACTTGAAGCAGCTGCCTTTTACCCTCAGTCTCTTAAAAGGAGCGAGGAGATTGGCAGCTACGTTGAGTTCGCCCTGGAAGTATGACAAGGCCTCAGAAAGAGTTGGGAGAGTATTTATGGGGCTCCAGTCCCGGCTACTTAGATAGTTATTGAATTGCAGCTCTGAGAAACTGGAGTAGTCACGGACGGAGAGGATTCTTGGCTGGACCTTTGGTGGTTTGTTTTTCCACGTACAGAAAATCGGGAAATGGTCACTCAGGGAGTCTGCCATTGTGCCCCGCACACTGTATGTTGGAGGGATTTGACACCAAGGCCCAGTCGAGGGTGGTGTGGTTCCCGGTTTTGTAGTTCAGTCTGGTCGGTACTGAGATGACCTGAGTCAGACCTGCTTCTTGAGTCAAGGACATCACTGCCTGGCCAGGGTCCTGGGTCAATTATGTTGAAGTCACCCAGGATAACCTGCTCCGTAGCTGCCTTGCCAGCGACAAGATTAGCTGATGGCCTCAGGGATTGGATGGCTGTTTTGGTGGTGGTAGACATCCGATTATAAGTTGTTTGGCTTGTCCTAGGGTTATACGGATGTATATACTCTCTCCCTCGGCAGTGGATTGGTCTCAAGGGTTAGGGGCGATGCCGAGAGTTCAACCTTTGTGTAGATTAGAACCCCTCCCCCTTTTTTGGATACTCGGTCCGTCCGGAAGCTATTGTAACCTGGAACTTGTATCTCGTGGTCCAGGATGTGGGCTTTTAACCAGGTTTCCGAGATGGCTAGGATATCTGGTTTGTAGAGATCCATCCAGGCTTGGACTTCATTTATTTTAGGTCTGAGGCTGCATATGTTCATGTGTGCAATCTTCAGACCCTTGGTAGCTGCCCAGTGAGGGTCCAGGGGATGCTACCAAGGTATTGGTGGTATCGAGCCAGGGTTGGGTTGGATATCCCCGGACAGGAGTAGTAGCCCGGCTAGAAACCTGAGAAGACTAGTGATGGTTTTGGAGATGTGGTGTCTTCGACGGGTCCTGCTCACATAGTATAGCAGGTCATAGCAAACTCCCTTTTTTACCATCTCATGCCCATTTAAGTGAGTAGCCAAAGCTGAGATAGGGTAGCTGCTATATAAGTTGGGAGGGGGGGGCTTGTGAAGATTCCTCACTGGTTCAGGGTGGCATGGGTCAATGAGCCTATCCACCCAGAGTAGGGTCAGTGAGTAGACTATAGCAAGGAATATGACCCTGTTAGGTGGAGGGACACCTTGGTTGCGAGCACAAGGGGGTGAAAGGGAGGTGATGCATGCTTTCTCAGGCATGATTTGGTGATATCTGCCCCGTATCGGATGGGGTTTGGTGCTCTGAGGTTACCTGACTTAGGTCAGTACGGAGAGCAGCGGACTCTGGGCTTTGAGTTAACCTGCAAGCCGAGCAGTCAAGTGTAGAGATTTCAAGGTTGGCAGCTGGTATTAGGTGTTGCCTCAGTGTGTGCTAGTAGCGTAGGGGTCCTGGGGCTACTGCCACTCCTTGTGGAAGGGCTATGTTTTTCTTTACTCAAAGGCAGGCAGTCATTAACTTAAGGTTACAGATAAGCAGTTGTTCAGAATAATAAGCTGTAGGTAGTATAGCACGTTAAGAGAAAAAAATAAAAATAAACCTTAGTCTGTTACATCACTTTTTTGGGGCACTTAGTTTTGCCAGAGTGAGAAATTAAATGGATAGAAATACCTTAGCCAACTAAGATACAGTATAGTAAAGCCAATTAATTCTTGCTCAAGGGCAGTCAGCACATTTGTCATGAATTATTACTCTAAGGCAGTCAGCACAATCACCCTATGTAGAGCAGACAGGTAATAGAAGAGGCAGTAGCAAGTGCAGCAGTCCTGGAGAGAAAGAGTTATTCACTTGTCAAACAGTTTTGAGAGAGATTATTATCATAGACAGATTCTCAAGGTGAGAGATAAAGCTTTAACCTCAGTTGCACAGAGAGCTAGTGGCTAGGGGTTCACAAGCATCCGTAGACCTGCAGTATGAGCACTTAGTAGTTAATTAGTAAATTGCCAGTCGTAACCCCACTAACTATATGTAGATTGGCTGGGTGAGTCAGTGGGCGTGGCCCGCCCGGATTTTCACTCACAACATGAAGTGGGCGGGAAATACAAAAGTCAATGTCTCCAGTCGTCCCCTGCTCCGGTGCAGGGGAGGTGTCGGCTTGGGGTTGCAGCGGTCCACGCGCTTCTGGGTCTGGTTGTGGGGAGGAGGGCCCACTAGCAGCGAGGTCTCCCTCGCTTCCCCAACTGGTTTCAGCATGGATAGTGACCCGCGGGGCCTCCAACAGGCCTTTTGTACTAGCCTGAGTCGGAGCATCACCGCAGTCGGGCAGCCAATGGGTAGATCCCTGGAGTGAGTTTAAACTTGGCGCCAAAAATCGGATTTCAGGTGTCCGTGGGGTCGGCGTTCACTGGCAACCTGGAGCAGCGCCACGAGGGGAGGAATCCAGAAGTCGAGAGAAGGTAAGCCCTTGGTAACTGGTGGGCTGAGATTGTTAAGGCATCATGGTAGAAAGGCACAAGCAAAGCAGTAGTCAATGTCTCTGGTCGTCCCCTGCTCCGGTGCAGGGGAGGTGTCGGCTTGGGGTTGCAGCGGTCCACGCACTTCTGGGTCTGGTTGTGGGGAGGAGGGCCCACTAGCAGCGAGGTCTCCCTCGCTTCCCCAACTGGTTTCAGCCTGGATAGTGATCTACCTAAAAATAAATGGCAGACCATTTCTTCCAGCAGTTATTTTGACATGGTTGGCCCTGATGCTGGTTCCTTTGTACTGTTTCCAGTTGCTAGTTTGTGTGTGACCGTAAGTAGTGTCACAGTGATGTCACATATGGTTGCAGCTGGCAAAAACAGAGTATATTGGCTGGCATCAGGGGCAGTCACAATGACTGCTGGAGGGGCGATCTGTAGATGTCATGTAAATCGGCTTTTCTGCTGTCAAGAGGAGCTCTTGACCCTAGTCATGTTGTGACCAAGTTGGATTCACTGCAACTCATTGAACACAAGCATTCAAGTTGGCCCCAGTTTAGGAATACAGTCCTAAAAATGACAAGTTTCAGCATGTGTAATAGCATTCCATTAGCAGTTCTAAGGATGAGACCCAAAGTCCTAAGTGTGAATGTTGCCTTTCATCAGGTTTATTAATTGTTTGCTTTTTACCTTTTTCTATTTGCTAGGTGATCTCACTAAGGTACAGGTATATGGAAAGTGGTACAACATTCCAAGGAAACAGGTGAGCTATGGTGATCCTGAATTAACATACAGATACTCTGGAGTTACTTTATCTCCCAAGCCATGGATACCTGTAATGGAATTCATCCGATCTAGGATCACCAAAGTAACTGGACACACTTTTAACTTTGTCCTCATTAACAGGTACTGTATAATGTGGTTTGCTTTTCAACCAGACTTTTATTGCTGTTTTGTGATGCTGTCTATTTGTGCCCAACCAGGTTACTTACTGCACTGATGTACATATCCTACTCGCTGCACTGACGTACCATATCCTACTCACTGCACTGATGTACATATCCTACTCACTGCACTGACGTACCATATCCTACTCACTGCACTGATGTACATATCCTAGGTTTGCCGAAGGGCAAATTCATAGTATTGCGATGTAATGTAGCAATGTTATTGTAAACAAAAATGCTTGAAAACCAGTTATTTGCAGACATTTTTAGACACGTTTAACAGTTTACTATACATAACATATTGTCTTTAAGATAAATGTAGTTAGGAAGTTATATGACTGGTTTGCTGCCTGACAAGCACAGCATCTTATTTGGTGTATTGTCTGTGGAAAACAAGAAACAGCGATACACTTCGGTACTCAGTTTGTCATCACCCTGCAGATCTGAAATGCATATGTAACAGTGAGAAACTGGCACGAGCTGAGGGAGTAAAAATTAATCTCCCCTCTAAAGAATCTTAAAAGCAGTGGTTAAACTCCACTCTGAAAAAAGTTAGATAAACTAGGTTTCTCAACTTGGGGTCCGTGTTGTCCAAGGTTCCCTTAAGCTTCTTTTGGGGGTCCCTGGCAGGTAAGGCACAAAAAGCAAGAACAAATTTCTTACTGAATCACACTTTACTATTTATAAATATTGTACAAGTAAGGCAATGTCATTCCTCATGAATACTAAAAGTGAAAACCTGCAACATATGAAACTCTGCTTAGGGATAGGTGGTTCTTGACAGGTCTGGTCATGGTCAGGGGAAAGTCTGAGAACTGGACCATCTTCTAAAATGAAGGATATGCTAGAAGCGTTTTCCTGGTGCATTTCCTTCCAGTGTGGGAACAGTATTTTGACAGCTGATTTACCCAACATGGTTCAGCAACTGCAGCTTCTTGTTTTCCTTGGTGTCCTGTTTCTGCTCGCTTTACATTTAGTTGAACTGCAGCACTGAGCGGGTAAGTGATTTGCTCAATGTCGCAGAGTGAGTATGTTGCTCTGATGGGAAAAAAATCTGGATTTCCAGGTTCACAGTTCTACGCTAATCACTAGGCTCTACTAGGAACTGGTGAAATGAGTGAAACACTGAAACCTATTAGAGGACCTCAGTAATGTTTATAGTGAAAAACCACTGGTTTCTGCAGTTCAGTTCCCAGTGTAGAGCTAAATTGGTATACTTAGAGAGCACCTGCTTCCTCCCATATCAGTGTCTTCTAGCTTCACTTTCTCACCTCCCCCACACGGAAATGGTAAATGTGGGTCATGGGCATAGTGCAGCAATAACATCAAACATGACCACCCACATACCGGATGGGAACGTAAGATAAAAGGGTTTATGATCTTTAATGAACTTATTACACTGCTTTTGTGACCTGTGCCGTATTGGAAACTACAACCAGAACACCTGACTGAGGAAGCCGCTTGCAGATTCCTCCTTCAGTTAGAAGCACTGTGAGTCTGCCCATCAGCTCCCAACCTTGACACAGCCTGCGTTCGAGAATCGGGATTGCCATATCTTTTGACGCAAGGTGCCCCTTGCATCATTTCTTCTTGATGCAACCACCTTGCGTTAGTCGGGGAACTTTGAAAGTCAGGCCCATGGCTTCAAAATTCATGCCTAGCTGAGGAGCACAACAGTCAGTGTTAATGTTCCAGAAAGTCTCAAGCAACTCTTGGCTTCATGTAACAGTGCTTGGTAGCTGGTGAGGAAAGAAAGAACAAACCTTTCCCAGGGGGAGCTGGCTGTGTAAACTGTACCTTCCATAGTAACAGTGCATGCATTATTGAGCGATGGCTGATGTTTCAAACTGTAATGAAGAACAAAACAAATTTCTTAAACACATCAATCCAGTACCAGCATCACCCATCCCATTTAACTTTAAACATAGTGCCATGCCTCAGAAATTGATTGTGTGCATCCTACTACTCAAAATCGGTCCCTGTCTGCCTCCGAAGACTCCGCTTCCTGATGATGTCGTTCAGCCTCTTCCATCTCCTGGGCCCATCATCCAGCATCATTAAGGACGTTGAGTCCCACTTCACCGAAGTGTTGATAGGGAAGAGACTGGAAATTACAGGCCAGTCAACCTGACTTCGGTAGTGTGCAAGGTAATGGAATCACTGCTGAAAGAAAGGTTAGTTGAATACCTTACTATGAGTGGTCTGCACGACCCGGGACAACATGGATTCACAAGAGGGAGGTCCTGCCAGACAAACCTACTAGAACTTTTTGGCTGGGTAACATAAGAGGTGAGTCAGGGTGGGACGGTGGACATGGCCTATCTGGACTTCAGGAAGGCCTTCAGGACCGTCCTCCATAGAAGGCTGATAAACAGACTGGGCAGTCTAGGGGTCCAAAAATAGCAAAATGGATGGAGAGCTGGCTTCTTGGCAGGAGCCAAAGGGTGGTGGTAAATGGGGTACATTCTGGAGAGGGAAGGGTGATGAGTGGGGTGCCACAGGGGTCAGTTTTGGGGTTGGTCCTCTTCCATGTCTTTATTGGCAACATTTTGGAGAGTCTGGAGGGGAAGGTACGCCTATTTGCGGTTGACACCAACTTTTGCAATAGGGTGGACACAGTAGGAGGGGTTGAAAAGATGAAGGACCTTAAAAAAATAGAGGAATGGTTTAGAATTTGGCAGCTAGGATTCAGTGCAAAAAAGTGCAAGATCATGCACATGGGGTACAAGAACCTGGGGGCACCATACGAACTGGGGGGGTACATACTGACAGTCACGAAGCAGGAAAGGGACCCGGGAGTTATCATCTTGGATGACCCAAAGGTGACTAGACAACGTGACAAGGCGATAGGAAAGGCTAGCCGAATGCTAAGATGCATAGGGAAGGGTATCACCAGTAGAAAGAGGGAGGGAGGGAGTAATACCCCTGTGTAGGACACTGGTAAGATCCCATCTCAAGTATTGAGTGCAGTTCTGGAGGCCCCATCTCAGGACATAGGGTGGAGGCAGTGCAGAGGAGGTCAGCTAGAATGGTGCAAGGCCTACATGGGAAGATCTACAAGGAAAGACTAAAGGACTTGACTATGTATTCCATAGAGGTGAGGGAGAGGGGGGATATGATAGAGACATTCAGATACCTCACTGATAAAAACAGAATGCAGGAAGGAAGCTTCTTCCAGGATTGGAGATGCTCAAGGACAAGGGGGTGTGGTATGAAGTTGAAGGGGGAAAGGCTTAGGGGTAATGTGGGGACGTACTTTTCACGGAAAGGGTGGTGGACGCTTGGAATGGCCTCCCAGGGGAGGTGGTGGGGGCTAAATCAGTAACAGGATTTAAAAAGGCACGACAACCCCAACACACACCCCGATGCCTGTTGGTGGTGGTGCAGGGTAGGGGTGGTAACCCTAACGTTGAATTTCCACACTTTTGTTGGTGTGGTATCAACCCTAACTGATGCATTAGCGAAGTTTTTGCAAAGAATTTCCTTTCTTTCTTTTTTTAAAAGTGTAATCTAAGTAGGCTTGGGCCCCACGCCCCACCAAGCTGCAATGGCAAAGCAAATGGTATATTTGTGGGAGCGTATGTCCGGCCTGTGCTCTTACTAACAGTTAACTACGGTGCCATATAGCAGTTGTATGAAGCAAGGAGGTGTAGTTACAGTAATTTTCCCATATCTCGAACCGTACACGCCGCGAAGTTAAGTGTAATTGTAATTGTGAAAGTCAGTAGTTGTCACAGCAACGCAGCGGGCAAACACATTCACTCATCATTTCCCTGTTGGGGCACCGAAAAGTAGTGTGAGTGTCAACTGTGAAGGCATAGCAATCATCAACACATGCGAAAATTTACACATGGGATAGTAATTGGCAAATATCTCAGGAACCGTACATGGTAGAAAAAAAATTCAAATTTCAGTGGTTTCATGGCTTTCTAACCTAGTTCTTTACTGTTTGCAACAAAAAGTCCATATCTCTAACTGTTTTCGAGATACGGCCCCCAAAAGGTGTCACGAGCGCCGCAATGGTATCCTATGGGAAAATTTCTGAACTTTGGAATGCTGTAGCTATGGCCCTGTTGAATGTTTTCGTACCAAACCACCAAAAGACACACCTGTGGGAGTAGGACTTTGCACAGTGAAACATTCAGGGCAGTAGCGCAATCCACGTTGCCACAACGAGGGGACAAAGAAAAACCTGCACCGCAGTGTTATCCTATAGGGACATTTCCAAACTTCACAGTACTGTAACTATGGTCATGTTCAGTGGTTCCATACCAAACCAGCAAAAGGCACACCTGTAGAGTAGGGCTTTGCACCCTAAAAATTTCAGGTCAATACCACAGCGCACATAGCCACAATGAAGTGACAAAGAAACAGACTCCCACAACGTTATCCTGTAGGAAAATTCGTAACTTCGGAACTCTATAACTAGGGACATGGTGAACGTTTTTGAAGCAAACCACTGAAAGGCACATCTGTGGCACTAGGGCTTGCCACCGTGAAAGTTTCAGGCCAATATCACAATCCAGCTTGTCCCAATCAAGTGACAAAAGAAAACAGCATTTCAGAATATGTGGCTGTGCAGTGTTACCACGGTCATTTAAGAAATGATCGCGACACTCCTATCTTTATAATGGGAATATAACCGTGAACGTAAAATATAGTGTCCTGCTTGTATTTTTTATTGTCACGCATATTGCCGCGGCACTTTAAGATAGTGCCGCAATCAAAAAATGGCAAAATGGTGGAAAAAATCTGAAAAACACATTTCCAGACCAGCTGGTGAAAAACTGTTGCCAGACTCCTGTTCCTCAGGCCCCGAATAGGTAAACCCAATGGTTGGTGTGTTGAAAAGTGCAGTATTTTTTGAGTTATATTGTTTTTTCTCACTTGGTAGCTGAAAACAAGATGGCGGCAGCATGACACTATTTTCGGCAAGCTCGACACTAAAAAAATACCACCGTGACAATTTTCGAGCTGCACATCTACAGTAAATTTTCCCATAGAATATAATGGGACACTAAAAATGCTATAACTTTTGAACGGAACAAGATTTTTACACACAAGCTTCAAAAGGCACATCTGCGACCAAGGGCCTATGTAGCCCACCCAATTTGAACCCACTCAGATGCATTCTTCAGTACAAAGTGGACGTCCAAAGAAAACGGAATGTTGAGGATTTTTCATGTTTTTCAGCGTACATCCGATCGACACGGAAATTTCCAGATTCAGATACCTTCCAAAAATCTTCCTCCATTCCAAATTTCAGGCAAATCAGAAAGACGGTTACAAAGTTATTAAAGTGCAAACTTTGAGGTTTAACATAGAAACGGTTACGCAACCCTCACTATAGTGGCATTACCGTGCCACTATTTTATATATATATAATATATATTTATAAAATTGGGGACAAATCAATATCCACATCCAAAGTTCTGATTGTTATAAAACACTTCACATGACCATTCGTGTATCAGAGCACAACTGCACACCTGCACTTTTACCCCCCTCCAAAACAATTTTGCCATTTTATAAGATAGATAGCCCACTCTGTGGTGTGCTGTCGTGCTCTGATATCATGCGCCTTGGGTGATTGACGCACTCAGCCGTACAGCACACACCAAGGCGTGCGTATATCAGAGCGTGACCGCACACCTGAGAGTGGGTTATCTATTATATGTACATAGATAGGAAGGGCTGATGGAATATACAGTGGCAATTTTAGGATTAGAAATGAAGATAGTTTAGTAGAGAATCTTTTGCTTGGGTTTTTCCATAAAATAGATTGTCAAAAATGCAGAAATATCTATTTTCAATTCTGATCAATGATGCAAAGAAACTTTTCATTCAAGCAGAGAAGGCTAGTATAATATGGTGAGTGTGAGTGGTGAGATGGAGAAGCTGACCCAACCTGCAATATGATAGAAGGATGCTCTTAACAATATATGTAGTAGTACTAGTAGTAGTAGTAATATAAATTTATTCACAAAACTCTGAAAAGGAAAATCCTGATAGAGCCATTGCTCATTTACAGCAGGGTCCCACATGCACTCAGCTACAATAAGTATTTACAGTTCACGCAATCACAAAATGTATAATTTGCAAAAGTATACACAAAATATATGCAGAATACAGTAAATTTGTTTAAATTCATTATTATATTACTAATTTTAGCAAAATAACATGGTAACCCGACTGTGCTGCTAACATTTTTAATGTACGGGCACTTTCAGTTATGTATCAGCAGCAGTGTATAAGGCCCTTTAGCTAAGAAAGAGAATAGCCCGGAGGGCAGCATATGCAACAGTTCTTATCTGCTATGTTAACAGCAAGATTTTGCTCCCACTGCAACAGCGTAGAACCAGTTTCTGATGTGCACCCATGGCAAAAGTGATGATGACAATAACCTAATCTGTGGCAGTAGGCTGTTCCAAATTCTGGAGCCAGTGGATGAAAAGGCATTCTGGCTTTTGCTGTTGTTACAGCTTGGAGCATGGAGATCTAAACAGCCTGAGGATCTCAGTCACTCTTGTGGGTTCTGAGTCTCTAGAACTCTGAGATGTAGGTTGGGGACATTGTTATGAAACTGGTTATAAACGGCACACACCAAGTGTTGTAATCTGGTCATATGAACTAAGCCAATCCAAACAGTCACATATAAGGCAGTGGTGGTATTTCTGCGGAACATCCAGGGCAGAGGGAGCAAGTCTGTTATAAATGGCATAAAGCTTCATTAGCTCCATCCCAGCAGCCCCCCCCGTCCCAAAATACCATGTCAACATGGTCAAAGAGCCAGATTAACAGAGAGTTAATCAGTTACCTGCAGTTTAGAAGGATGCAGTCCTTGTGCCTGTGTAAGAGGCAAAGCTTTATACTTGCACTCCTAGATCGTGCATTATTGTGAATATCCCACCTGCACAAGGAGTCTGACCAGACTCCCAGATACTTGTAGGAGTCCACCTTTTTGAAGACTGCGCCCCTCCAAGGTTTGGCTGTTAAGACTATCCTGAGATGGCCTCCTGTGATGACTGCCTACAAAAAAGCATGGTTTGTGATTTTTTTTTTTTTGGATTCATAACCAAACTGTGGGAAAGAAAGTAGCCCTGTAACAAATCAGAAGATTTCTGTAGTGTGTTCTGGATCTCGGGTACACCTGTCCCCTCTGTGTTATATTACTGTGTTATCAACATACAAATGATGTCGGGCCCCATAAAGAAGAGCCAACATCATTGTATGATGATTGAGAAGTACTGGTCCAAGCATTGATCCTTGCGGGTCCCCTGATTTTACACAGCTGAAGTTTAATTTGAAGGTATTCAGAAGATCTTTTTGCTTTCTGTTTATGACGTGACCTTCATGGAGGAAGCAGCAGCCGCTATAGTGGGCACCTCCGCAGTCTTGACGCATTGTTTTTGTACATTGTAATCATGTTTCCTAGCATCTGGAAGAAAATTCCAGTAGTGAGGGACCAGCTTGTAAATGAGCTTGCTCAATGGACCAAGGGAGGCATGTGATCTACCATAAGCCAGTGAACTTGCTCAATGGTGTTTTTCCTGGTTAAATAAAAATTGAATTGAATTGAGTGAGGGAAAAGTTGAAAATGGTGGCCAAAAAAGGGGCCACAGCAGGAGCAGACATTTTTTTTTTTAACTTACTTTTTATACCGCCTGTCTGCCCTCTCCGTCCACTCCCTTGAACTGGTCAACCCCCAGACCACCATCACAGAGTCTGCCCCTAGAGTACCAGACTTGTCCATTGTCCCCTTCCTCAACCCTCTCTTAGGAGAGCCTGTACAGCGGGATCTGCCTTTGAGTAAGTGACTGGAGGCATAGATTGATCGTCATCTAGGACCGAGATGGGTTTTTTTCAGTTTTTCTCCCTTTCCTCCCTGCTCTCCCACCCCCAAGGACGTCGGCACGCAGGACGAACGTCCAGACAGATGGCATGCTGACGCACGCCATTGTCAAGTGCCCACGACGTCCTCCCCACTCCGACTCCAGAGAGCTGCCTGTGCTTCCACAGGCATAGGTGTGTCGAGTGTGTGTAAGCACCCCAGGAACCCACCCCTGGAGGAGGGGGAGAGCATCCATTGGGACACTCGATCCTACTTCCACCCTCCAGCCCCCGACGATCCAGATCCATTCCCAAACCTGGGTCGCCGATGTGTCACGAGGTGTGGCGTCCAGGACCTCAACCCTCAGCGCCACTGGGCCGGCCCAGGATCAGCCATTTTTAATCACTTGGAGTGAACGTCATCCAGGCATATTGATTTGTGGACATTAATCTTTATTGGTTCTACCAAAACCTTCTGAGTAGAACAATGTTTAAATTCAAAAGTAGTTCCTTCACCCTTGGAGGATATAGTTGGGGTGGGGATAGATGAACAGCCAGTGTGTGCACCCTAGTCCGAACCATTTTGCTTGTCTTTCAGCCCCAGTTCACGATCACAGTCAATGATGGAGAGTAAGAAGCCTGACTTCAAGTTCTGTACCCAGTGCCGGCAGAAAATGTAAGACAAGGATCTGCACGGCATGTACTTTTACTGCCTCGATACACAGCACAACATTGCGGGATGCAGCTTGTGCCAGACCATGTTTCCTCATCCATTGAGGACTGGAAGACTTGTCTCACTCTCTGTCAACTAAAAGACTGAAAGAGGGACCGTAAAAAGGTCTCAATGACTACCTGGCCGGCTGCGCTGTCAGCAGTCATGGAAGAGGAGGCAGCTGCAGTGAGTTCCTCTTTGGTCTCGGCGCGACTCCCTGATATTTCAGAAAAATGTATCTGGCCCTACAGACCTTTGAGGAGAGCCCACCGTAACAAGAAATACAAACACTGTCTCAGCAGATCGTGGGACTGGGAAAGAAAACTTTCTTCCTGCTCCCTCAACTCCCCTCATGTTGGTTGAGCTCCCTTTGGTAGAGGGTAAGGTCAAGGGCACCACGGTAACCCTGTCGGGCTCTTCAGCCTCTACCCTGCTCTAGCAGGTGGTCAAGATCTTTCTCAAATTTGTCAACTGGCTTTTAGAAGAGACAGATGAGGTGTCAATTTCCCAGATCCCGGTTCTCCTGATCCTTACTCAGGAGGACGTGGCCCAGTGAATGTCCCCAACTGGATTGCCTTGGGAGCCACTTCCACCAGTGGTCCTGCCCCCGAAGTCTTTTCTGTTCAACATGTCGAGGCATGTGGTCTACCATAACCCACTAGAGGGTACATGTCCTACGTCAGTCCCTGGGTCACCAATTAAAATTTAGGTGCTGCTCCCACAGTCAATCCTGCTCTACTGGGAGGTGCTGCCATTGATGGTCCTCAACCTCATCCTCAGGTGAGGCATCGATACAAGATATGCTGACTCTATGAGGAGCTCCTCTGGCAGCAGTGGAGTATTGCTGGGGGCATGGCTCTGCCTCCTAGGCCTGCAGTCCCTTGGCATGCGACAGTCATTCCCCATACCAGTCCACACCTTGCAGATGTCTCGGGCATCTGCTTCTTCTCCCCTCCTGGTGGAACCACCTCCGCTGCAGCCCCTGTTTATTACTCCAACCAAGGTATTCCACACTGCTGATGGCTTGCCAGGCTGGCTCTTGGTGGAGATAACCTAGTCTGAGAACACTAGGGTGGTCCACAGTTGTAAACAGTCAAGGGCTGTCTTTTGAGGAGTCCTCAGATGATTCTGAGAGTGAGTCATAGAAACATACAAGTTGACGGCAGAAGGAGACCACTAGGTCGATCTAATCTGCCCACATATCAGTCAGTCATTCATGGCTTCCACCAGAACTCTCACTTTCATCTAAGATTCGGTCGAAGAACTTGATTATCAACTGTGGGCCAGTGTCTTTCGGGGCTTACTCTAACTTATGTTGGAATTCTTGAACATGCTCTTGGAACCAGTTCAGAAGCAAGCTAAATACCCCTTAAGTGATACTCTGGACAAGGATGATTTCCCCAGAATTGCCTTTCCCATAGCTGTGGCCTTCTAGGGACCAGCCCTCTAGCTTTGGCAACACCCAGCATCCTGCCCGGCACCCTCCACTTGTATGATCCACAAGTATGCGGTCCCTATGGTCTCCCTTTTGGGGTTCTTTGACCACTCCTCTGCTGAGGAACAGGTTTCAGACTCTGCTTTCCATAAATCACATAGCCAAAGGGATGGGAACAAGCTTTTGGACAAAGTGTCCAAAAAGATTGGCCACGCAGCAAAGAAAGTGTACCCTGTTGTGTCACTGGGTCTCCGTCAGGCCTGCTAAGCGGTGATGATTGCTAACGTTGGTCACTCCCTGCTTGGAGTGTTGGCTGACCTGCTTCCTCACCTTTCTTGCTGATAAGCAGTTGCTGGTGAAGTTAGAGACCGGGGTCAGACCAAACACCAGCTCTAGACTGCTCTGGACATGGATGACTCCTGTGCCCGTGCCATGGCAGCAGCCATTGCTGTGTGTTGCAGCGCCCTTTGTGGCAGATACCCAGCACAAATTGGCTGATGTTTCCTCCTTGGGCACTGACCTCTTTGGCCTTGGGGTGAAGGGACATCTCACTTGGATAGAGAAGTCTAATGCCACCCTTGATTATGTGGCTGCTTCCCAGAAGGCTAAAAATAAGGCCTTCCAGTATTGACTCTTTCAGCCACAGCAGTCTTGGCAGCAGCTCCAATCCAGCAGGGTCAGTACAGCACTAGGGTCCAAAGCCTAAATTTGTGAAGGGGGGGGCAGAGGTGGTAGTACTTCATTGTCCTGAAATGGACAGGACTCTGGTGTCCCATAATGAATCTGTATAATCTGAACCAGTTCATAGTAAAGTGCAAGTTCCAAGTGGTCACTCTGAATCAGATCTTACCATCTCTGGAGCAAGGCGTGTAGTTCTGCTCCCTGGACCCAGGCCATCCATCCGTCCCATTGCTGGTACCTGCGATTCCACGCAGAGGGGATATTGTATCAGTTCCAGAGATGCCCTTTGGCCTTACTGATCTAACTGCTGTCTCTCCCGAGAAGGACTGATTTAACTTGGATTAGCCGAACTGGGTGAGTGTGGTCTGTCCTCCCTGTGGTAGGTGCCTGGCCTGGGTTGTTTTCCTATAAGGAGTCAGCTGGCACCGACTGGAGTGTGGGTGTGGGTTGATTGACTTGGAGGCTGTGGTAGACCGTCTGACCGGTGCTGGGCGTGCATTGCCGGCTTCGTGTCGGGGGGGATGCTCGGGCTGGGTGCCTGCTATGGGGGTGGGTGGATCAGCTTACTGAAGAATCAACTTCATTTTCTCAGGTTGGGTGTGTCAATGCCCCCTTAAAAGCTTAGACTATGGTCTAAATTTGTGGATCCTTGCTGGGTACTGTACTGCATTAAACTGGTTGAAGTCAACTTGGTGGGGCTGTGAGAGAGCCTCAGGTTTCTGTTTGAAATCACTTTCAAATAAAATAGTGGTGGCAGTGAGAGGGTCACGATAGTCGGGACAATCTGAGAGGGAGTTGATGAGAGCTCACCCTCCAATATTTTTCAGTATTCTTCAATGTTTAATATTTTTTCAATATCTCTAATACTTTATAGAGTTGGGGAGTTTCTTGGCGGACTCCGAGAGTAGAAACTGTTATTTTTCATCATCTGGAAAACAAACTTTTTGGACTATACATGATAGAGGACTGTGCTGTTAGTTTTTCAAGTTGAGTTTGTGGTTGATGGGTGTTTGGGGGGGGTGTGTGGGTGTGGAAGTATTTGTTGGTGGGTGGGTGGTCTACAAAGTTGAAATTGTGAGGGTTGTATTCAGAGTTTGGGGTTTTATTTGGGGTGGTATTTGTTATTTTGGAGGACTTGGTCAGAATGTGTTTTGGACAAGCCTAAGGTGCAACTACTCGGGGGAGGCTTCCTCCATGTCGACTCTTTCAACTTCAGCGCTCCTGGCAGAGGCCTATAGGAGGTGCAGGGCCTGGGTATAGCCGGGGGGGGGGACCGGAAGGGGTTGCACCCGGTTGGCTGCCGGAGTGTTGGGGATTCAGGTGGTAAGGGCAAGGAGATGCCCTGGGGTGAAATGGGAACTTGAAAGAGAGTTGTCATGTTTAGTTCCCATATCCAAGGGTTCCAGCTTAGTGGGTGGGCAGATGACGGGCCCAGCTACCTCACCTCATCCTACTCGGGTTGTGTTATGTAATGCAGTGCCAGGTCGATGAAGAACAAGACTGCCATTATGGCGGATTTGATATCCTCGGTCAACCTGGCTTGTATCACAGAGACGTGGCTGGATCAAAATGCTGCTCTCATTTTGGAGACAGCAGTTCCAGCCAGGTATTCTGTGATACACAGCCTGAGAGAGGATCACAGGGGTTGGGGGTGGCCATTTGTTTGAAGTCTAACCTGAACGTCACGGTGCTAAACGTAGGTCTTACATGGTCTTTTGAATGTGTGGCCACCCGGAGAGGCATGGATGTGGGTTTCGGGGTTCTCTTGCTCTGTTGTCTCCCCGGGAGTGAGTGGGAACTTTTTGAGGGAGGTCGAGGAGCTCGTCGCTGGCCTGATGCTGGAGTTCCCCAGATGGTTGATCCTGGGGGACTTCGATGCATGGGTCGACGACGGGCTCTCGAAATTTGGACGCGACCTCCTGAAGAGCATGGAGGCCCTGGGTCTGACACAACATGTAACATCGGTAACACACTCGGGCGGCCACACATTGGACTTAGTTTTTTCAAATGGTCTAAACATTATTGACCTCCATGTTGACCCAGTGGTTTGGTCGGATCATAGCACCATGGGGTTCTTGTTTAGCGGCCCCCCCCAGATGGTCCAGCCCCTGTGGAGATGGTCCGGTACCACTTGTTAAGAGGAGTTTCCTCTGTGGGACTGTCAGTGGTACTGGACCTATCGAGAATTGGGGCAGCTTGTGCGGTTGGGCTGGAGGAAGCAGTGGTGGACTATAATGAGGCTGTAACTGCGGCCTTTGACTTAATCGCACCCATTCATGTCTGCTCCTTGCCTACTCGCCGGAGATCCCCCTGCTATGATGAGGAACTCCAGAGTTTAAAGACTAAGGGGTAGAAGTTAGAGAGATGCTGGAGGAGATCTGGCTAGATGGGGGACAAATTGGCCCTGAGGTCACATTACGCCGACTGTCAGGGGCAGTCTCCTGAAAGAAAGCAAGTTTCTGTCTAGGGAGATTGCTGCAGTGAGGCGAAGACCCACTGAGCTCTTCCGTATGGTAGATAGACTTTTACATCCTGTCTGTCCCCGTGTGGGAGGAGCAGTTCTAGCACTAGGTGTGAGGAGTTGGCTCTGTTCTTTGCTGACAAGGTGTTCTCCTTTAGGGCTGAGGTCTCCTCGAGTATCTCTCGAAAGGGATGCAGTGTCCGGCCTGAGTTGTGTCGAAACACTCCTCCTGTCTGGGATGAGTTTGAGCTAGTTGGGGTGGAGAAGGTGATGGGGATAATCTCAAAGCTGTGGCCTACACATTGTGATCTGGACCAGATCTGACCTGCATTGTGGTTGAATGTTTGGGCCTGACAGGACCTGTGGTTGTTGAGGTTATCTGGAGTTCATTGAGGAGTGGGGTCTTCCCAGTGTCATTGAAAGAGGCTCTGGTTAGGCCCTTTTCAAAGAAGCTCTCTTTGGATCTGGACGCCTCAGCAACTTCAGACTGGTCTCAAACCTCCCATTGTTAGGGAAGGTTACAGAGAAAGTGGTGGCTGTTTAGCTTGAGAGACACCTCGCATCTTCGTCTGCCTATGAGCCTTTCCAGTCTGGGTTCCAGGTGGGGCATAGTACGGAGACCGCCCTGGTAAGGGTGCTTAATGATCTCCTGATGGCAAGGGGCAGGAGAGCTTGTACCATCTTGGTTCTCCCGGACCTCTCTGCGGCATTTGACACTGTGGACCACAAGGTGCTGCTTGATCGCTTGCAGTTCCGGTGTGGCCTGTCCGGTGATGTCATCAGCTGGTTCAGGTCATATCTGATGGACAGAGTGTAGAGGGTGAAAGTGGGACTCGTCTCATCTAACCTGAAGCCTCTGAGCTGTGGAGTGCTGCAGGGGTCAGTCTTGTCACCCTTACTGTTCATGGTGTACATGCTGCCATTGGGGAACATTATCAGGCAGTGCGAGTTGGGTTTTCAGTGCTATGCAGATCATACCCAACTGTACTTGTCCTGTGCACCTAATGTCCAGGTGTCTGACTCCGTATTGAACAGCTGCCTCGAGGAAATCCAGTCATGGATGACTCAGAATTGGCTTAGACTCAACCAGACAAGACTGAGGTACTGGTGGTGGAGCCAGGTCGTCGTTGGGGGGATGGGGTTGTCCCCTAATCTAGTGTTGGGAGGTGTTCCCCTTGTCCCTTATAGGCAGGTGTCGGATTTGGGTGTGATTCTGGATGACGGCCTGACACTTGATGCTCAGATGTCGGCCGTGGTCAAAAGTGGTTTTTATCATCTCAGGTACATTGCCCGAATCCGAGTCATGATTCCTCCTGAGGACCTGCCCACTCTGATGCATGCTTTCGTAACTTTCAGGCTGGATTACTGTAATGCCCTGTACCTTGGGTTATCTGGGCAGCCTCATGAACTGCAACTGGTGCAGTGTAAGACTTCTGACGGGGAGTGGAGGTGTGAGGCATATTATCCGGTCCTCCGTGGACTGCAATGGTTGCCGGTCACATGGAAGATTGTCTTCAAGATAGGGCTCCTTACCTATTAGACCCTACATGATGGGGGTCCCGCCTATCTGCAAGATCTCCTTGACTCTTACTGTCTGGCCCGGATGCTCCGTTCCGCTGAGGGGGCCTCCTGGGGGTTCCCAGGGCTAGGTTGCAGCACTCAGGAGATGGAGCGTTTGCAGTGTCCGCACCAGCTCTGTGGAACTCCTTGCCTGACTATCTAAAGGGACCCCTTGGTGGAAGTCTTTAAAAGGGGACTGAAATCATATTTGTTTGAACTGGCTTTTATAACGTGAGTTTGCTGATAGATAGAATGAAATTCTGTATTTGTACTGATTTTATTATGTGTATTTTGTGATTTTAAATAATACTGTATTGTAATTTTATTGTACAACGCCCAGAGTCTCAGGAATTGGGCGCTTCATAAATAAAAATATCTGTCTGTCTGTCTGTCTTATGCTCAGAGTCTTTACCAAATGCATGGCAGTGGTGGCGGCCTTCCTGTGGTGCAAGGGCATCAGGGTATATCCCTGCTTGGATGACTGGCTGCTAGCTGGGTCCTTCAAGGAAGCTGCGAAAAGGTTGAGAGATCTAGCCCTCCAGACCTGTTGGAACTTGGGCCTGCTGGTCAACTCGGCCAAGTCTGAGCTGGTCCTCATTCAGGTGACCAAGTTCATTGGAGCAGAACTAGACTCCCTGTGGACTAGACATCAAATTCTTACTTCCTTTGCCCGATCATTTCAGGTTGGGCTCTCGTTTCCAGCCCACGACTTCCTGTGGCTGCTGGGTACATGGCATCCTCCACCAATGTGATCCATTGGACGCTGGCAGATGCGCCAACTGCAGTGGGAGTTTGGTGTCTGTGATCCCAGTGCCAAGGTCACTGCACCAGCCAGTCCTAGTGACCCATCTGATGTGGGAAGCCATCCAGTGGTAGCAGGACCCACAACATCTGGAGGAGGGAATCCCATTTGTCCACCCAGAGCCATCCGTGTCGCTTATGACAGATGCATCTCTAGTGGGATGTGGAGCACAGCTGGGAGACCACAGAGCCCACAGGTTCCAGTCACCCCAGGAGGCCCTTCACCACATCAGCCTGCTGGAGCTCTATGCAGTGGATGTGGCTCTGATTGAATTTGCTCCTCTGGTACAGGTTCAAGTTATGCAGGTCCAGACGGACAACATCATGACCATGTTTTACCTGAACAGGCCAGGCAGGATGAGCTCCCTCCAATTGTGTTGAAGGCCTCTCTCCACCTGGGCTCTCTTATGCAGTCTGGGTGCAGATCTTCTAGCGATCTGTCTTGGGAGTGAACAGTCAACTGGTAGATGCTCTCAACCAGGTCGAAGAGACACTGCACAAGTGGTTCCTGCATCTCAGGAAGTGGTAGACCACATGTTCTCCTAGTGGGGTACACCTTTGGTGGACCTTTTTGCCTCCAAAGGCTGTTTTGTGCCCCACCAACAGTCCAGGACACTGTTGGGGGATGCCATTGTGAGGTCCTGGACCCCAGGCCTCCTGTACGTCTTTCCTCCCTTCCTCGTAGCCCACAAGGTTGTGGTCAAGGCCCAAAAAGACAAGCCGCTGATGATCCTGATAGCCCCTGACTAGTCTAGGCAGCTCTGGTACCCAGAGCTCCTCATTAGCAGGACTCAGTGATGGTTGCCACTCTTCCCTGACCTGTCCAGACAACAGGGGAAGGTATTGCACCTGGATTTTCAGTTTCCTGAACCTCTCAGCCTGGTTCAGAGCAGCTAGAGGTCCAGGCCCTGTGTCTTTTGGAAGACTTCCTCCAAGGTGTCACGTAAGGAGCTGACTCGAAAGTGCTGTTACATTCAAGTGGAAGAGATTATCGATCCAGTGCCAGGGCAAGGAGCTTGACCCCCTTACCTTTCACATGGCGAGCATCCTCGACTACCTATGGTCTCTCTTTGTTGGGCCTGCAAGTGATGACCCTCCGGGTGCTCCTGGCAGCCATCTGTGTGTACCGGTAACAGGCTGATACAATGGTGGTCCAGGAGAAAGTGGGCAGGCAGTTTTTCAGAGGCTTGGATCACCTGTACCCTCCATTGTGTGAACCTCTGCCTTTGTGGGACTTACTGCTGGCACTGGGAAAGCTCATGGGCAAAGTCATTTGAGCCACTGCACAAGTGTGAGATATCATACCTGTCATGGAAGAGTACCTTCTTGGTGGCCATTTTGTTAGCCAGAAAGGATTGGTGAGCTCCAGGTGCTCTCAGTGGATTCTCCTTACCTGGTATTCCACAGGGACAAGGTCGTCCTTCGCCCCCACCCGAAGTTCCTCTGGAAGGTCATGTCCGAGCTTCACCTTAACCAGGTGATTAACTTACTGGTATACTTTACTTACCGAGTTCGAATGGTGCTCTCGTACTACACAGCGCGCATGACTGGCATTTGGGATGAGGCTCGCCAGCTGTTTGTAACTTATGCTGAAGCCCCTCCTGGCAGACTTGGCAGCAAAGTGGACGAGTGCCAGGTGGATCACATCCTGCATCAGCCTCTGCTGTAGGTTGGCTAGTAGGGAGCCACCCAAGCGGCTTAGGGCTCATTCCATCAGACATACCACTGCCTTAGTGGCTGCGTCCAGGGACATCCCTACCCAGGAGATCTGCAGGGTTGCCACCTGAAGTAGAGCATACACCATCACATCACATTACAACATCTACATCCTGAGTTGTCGGGATGCTGCTTTTGGGTTCTCGGTCCCCCAGTCTCTGTTTGCTGAATAGGAGCTGTGTTTGCCTCCTCCTCCTCCTGGAGGACTGCTTGGAGTCTGCCCGCATGTGGATAGTGAACTGTATCCATGTTGTTAGACATAAAAGTTACTCACCTGTAACAGCAGTTCTACTAATGGTATACAGGTCACATCCACATAGCCCAACCCACCTCCCCTGGCCAGTGGCACATGGATCCCTGCTTCCAGCATGCAAAGATCAGATGACATGGGACAGAGCCGGAGGATACACTACTCGTGTGGTGGGAGGAGCTTAGCATAAAGACTTAAGATGAATTACCTGTTTCCAGGAAACTGTTTTGTGTGTGGATGTGAACTGTATACCACTAGTAGAACTATAGTTACAAGTGAGTAACGTGTTTATGTCACCCTGGGGTGTGTGTGGTAACAACCCATAAGTAGTATGGATTTACTAAAAGGGTTCCAGATGGCATTTGTCACCATTTCAGTCCCTAGTATGTGAAGAACTTCTAAGTCAACCTGCCCATAGATATGACCCCCCTTTTTTTGTTTTTGTTTCTGCTTTTTCTCTAGTGTTGATATCCAAGAATTTCCAGTCTTGAATCAGGTAGGTCTGTGATAAAATCACAAGGTCTGGATTTTAGTCTAAAATCCATTCCTTGACAGCATCAAATTTTGGAGCAGTACTTCTTGTGTTAAAGTGCACAAAGCTAATTTTGCAGCTGAGCAATTGGCTGTGAAGCAGCCTTCAACAGAGGGGACTGGATTTAAAGCAACAGTGCAACAAAATTGGGCAAAAAAGGGACCCTTCCATTTTGTCATTATAGAATACTCTAGAGATGGTCCAAATTTATTTTATGGTAACATTTTCCAGTTCTACCAAAATTTGAGTATAAGAGTTTTAATTTAGTTTTTTTTTTTTAATCAAAAAAAAGATGGTCATCATATCTGGCTTAGAAATAGAACTGTAAACCTAGCAATGGTTAGGATCAAGACAAACTCACGGTGAGCAACATAGGAGGTACCTAGAAAAGTATATTTGACAAATATGCTAATACAGTATTTTTATTAACTGTAGTTAGAATTAGCTGTTTGGAGAAACATTTTTCATTGCACTACTGTTTTATATGAATGTCACCAACCATGAGCAAAAACATTAAAAACCTTAGTCTAGCAGAGTATTTTGTAGGTTTCAGGACCCATCTCACCAAAGTTCGGCGATGCTTCCTGATACAAGGTACACAGGCCCTCCTATGTACACATGTCCAGATGCTTGCTAACCAACAGAATTTTAGCCAAGGAAGCACTTGGCATCTGTATGAAATGAAAATGATGTACTCACCGTAATTCTTGATGTTTTGGGAGTATCCTCACCATTGATTCACACTAGTGGGTATGAGCAGGTGGCGCTAGGACCCCCACAGGAGCCAAAACTTTACAGGAGGGCTGGTGCTGAGGTATGCTATGCACATGCGTGGTACTGAAAGACTTGCTCACGGGCGCAGGCTTACCTTGGCACCACCCGTCAACTGCCTCACTACCTTTTTTTTTTAACTTTCTTTTTATCCCTCCTGACCTGCCCTTGTCGTTCCACTCCTTCGGGCCTCTCATACGATCCCCTGCCTCAGTCCTGGGGTCTGCCCCTAGAGTGCCCCCGGCTACTCAACTGGTCCCTTCAAGCGCCTGGATAACCCCCCGGATGGGGCAAGGAAGGCTCTACCTTCCTCCTTCTCAGTGGAGTGCCTTCACACAGCGGGGTCTGCCTGTAGAGCTTGTGGCTGGATGGCTTGGAGTGGCCGTCATCTAGGACCTCCGAGGGGTGTTTTCTGCTTTTCTTAGTGATCCCCTTCCATTCCTGGGGACGCCAACTTGGGCGGGTTCGTGCTGATGCACTATGCCTGCAAGTGCGTGGCAGTCCTCCCTCCCGACTCCAGCGCCATAGGAGCCGCCAATCACTCTGAAAGTCGGTGCCACCGCACCTCGAGGGATGTTGGGTGCAAGAAGCACCCCGTAATTCCACCTCAAGGAGGAAAGCATCATTGGGACGCTTTGATCCTCCTTCCCTGCCGACCCCTCGCAACCTGGGCTTGTTTCTGAACCTGGTCGCCATCGTGGAGCGAGGTGTGGCATCCAGCGCCTCAACCCTCAGCACCACTGGGCCGGACCCCTTTTCTTTCTTTTTTTTTTTAACCAAGGAGGTGCAGCATAACCTAACAAGTGCTTATGCACTTAACCTAAGGGCATAAGATAGCCCTGGTGACCTGTGTAAGAAGGGTCAGCAAACCAGTAACCCAGTGTCTTCACAGCCCAAACCAAGTACTATGGGTGATGACCAATAAAACATACTGGAGTGAGCCCAGGGGATGGCGGTTGGGTATGTGAATCAATGGTGAGGATATTCGTAAAAGATTAAGAATTACGGTGAGTACATAATTTTCATATCTTACAGGAATCGGCCTTCACCATTGATTCACACTAGTGGGTCAGAGTACGAAGGGCAGACAAAATCCCCCGGACTAGGGCAGTAGGAGCCAAGTGGTCACTTAGAATAATAATCCATTTAGGATTGTCCTGCCAAAGGTGGCATGCTGCCTGGCATGGACATTCGGAGCACTGTGCTTAACAAAAGTGTGCATTGTGCTCCAAGTTGCAGCTCTGCAGCTATTATGGATGGGTACAGAGCAAATCTCTGCCAGGGATCTGGCAGTTGCTCTGGTGGAGTGGGCATGTACCTGGCCCTCCAGCTTCCTGAGCTGTGGCATAGCAGTGGCACAGGCAGCTCACAATCCAGGCAGAAATGCACGTGAGTGTAACAGACTGCCCCTTCCAATTGGGACCAAAGGAGACAAAGAGCTGTTTGGAATGCCTGAAGTCCGTAGTTCTGTCCAGATAGAATATGAGGACCATTTTTAACATCCAGAGAATAGAGAGTGTGCTCTCCTTCATTCTGGAAGTTGGTAAAAAAGTAGGCAGCACTAGTGACTGGTTCAGAGGGAACTGCAACACCACTTTCGGTAGGAACTTAGGGTGTGTGCGGAGAACTATCTTGTCCTTGTGGAAAACAGTATCTTCCTGGACTAAAAGTTTCCACCACTCATTCACACTAGTGGAACTACGCCGGAGGCACTAGGACCTAGTGGGAGCCAGAAATCTTCAGGAAGGCCGGTGCAGAGGTAGGACCGGGCATGTGCAGTGCCGCAAGACTGGCTCGTGTCATATAGGCTATCTCAGCATCTGCCCACCGACCGCCTCAGTTCCTTTTTTCCCACCTTCAAATGCGCTTCAGTGATGATGTTGCTCGCCCGCCGGGAGTCGAACCTTCATGTCTGTACGACAGCAGCTTTAGTTGTTCAGTATTTAGTTTTAGCGTTTTAGTAGTATTTAAAAAAAAAAACAATATATATATATATATATATATTTTGTAGTTAAAGTAACAATAAAAATAAGTCTTCTTCAGCCTGCCATCAATGGAGTTGACTATGAATGGTGCCTGTAACGGTAAGGAGACTTCGCTTGAAAGCTATTTTGGCAGTGGGGCTGGGTCCAGTCCGCTGCCCTCTTCGGGGGGGGGTCTGACCATGGGCAGTCCGGTGCTTGGGAGGAAGGGCGGTCCTCCCAGAGGCACAAAAAGAAGCGGATCTGTTTCCGATCGCAGTCGGGGGCTTGGCACCGCTTGGCCTCGAGCTCTTCTTCCTCCCACTGGTCAAAGAAGAAGTAGTGCCGCTCAAGTTCACCCTCTGGTATGTCTGCACAGAGATCGTCAGTAGCAGGGGACAGTAGGCCGACCCTGGCTCCATCTGGATCGCCTGCGGCCTCAGTCCCTAGCGGCTGCGGTCCTTGGCTCCAGAGACTCTCCCTGCCCCCGGAGAGTCTTCCAGTGAGCAGTTTCATCATTGAGCCACTGTTATGGAGCAGTGGGTCTGGCAGTTGTCCTGACTTCCCTCGCCTGCGGACTTGGTCCCGGAGCCTGGGGGCTGTTGGCCTACGGGCGGAGCAGTTGGTTCAGCTTGGCTCCCATGTCACAGGTGGCTCGAAGGGTTTGCGAGTGAGGATTTTCAACACTGGGGTGATATTCAAGGCAGTCATTGGCTTCCTGATGGGAGGCTTTGTATGTAAGATGCCCTTAAGGAACCTCTGTAACAGTGGCAGCTGTACTAGGTAGAGGGAACCTGTGGGCTCATGGTATGCAGGTATAGCACACAGGTGGACCTTAACTGTGGAATACTATAGACCATTATCAAAAAGGTCCAGCAAGTACTCCAGAACCTTATCAGATGGGCACCCAGAAGGGTCCATGCGAGTGTTGGTGCACCAGACAGAAAATCCTTTTCACTTGGCTGTGTGTTTCCTGGTGGAAGGCTTAGGAGCAGCCAAAAGTATTTCAGAAATATTCTGTGATATGCCGGCCCAGTGGCGCTGAGGGCTGAGGCGCTGGATGCCTTGCCTCGCGCTACACTGGCGACCTGGGTTTGGGAACGAACTAAAGATGCGTTGGGTCGCACAGGGAAGCAGTGAACAAGCTTGAGCAAGCTGGAAGGAAGCTGTCCTCTCCTGGGTGTTCGCTGCCCCCCTCCCCTGTAGTTCCGCTGCCACTGGGTGGAGGTCCGGTGGTTAGCGTAGGTCGCTGGGGCAACACGAAGGGAGGACACCTTGAGATGCGGCATGCGCATGCCTCCACATGCACGCACGCACGCGTCCAAGCTAGGGGGCTGGGATCAGGGAGAAAAAGATAAAATACCATAAAAATTGTATGGAAAAGAAGAAATATTCTAAGATAACTTGTACCTTTTCACATCTATCTCTTCAAGAGCCAGTCCTGAAGATGGAGGGAGTGCAGGTTGGGATAGACCAGGTGACCCTGAGTCAGCATGTCCGTCCTGGATGGAAGACTCCTGAGTTTGCTGAATCCTCAGTTCAACAGAGGATACCATATCCAACAAGACCAGCAGAGGGCAACCAGTATCATCTTGCCCCCGTGTACCTCCAGTTTGAGCAGTACCCTCTGCACTGGAGGACTGTTTTGTGGCCAACTGGGTCCACTAGGGCTCTTAAGCCAAACAAAACAGCTTGCATATCCCAACACATTGATGTGGAGATGAGTCACTGACAGGCCCCAGACGCCTTTGGAGACCCTGACAGTTGGCCTTCCATCCCAACAGGAAGGCATCTGTGGTGAGTGCCACCTGAGGCTCCAGTTGGGAGAAGTGGAAGTCCTGGAGGAGACTGTCCTCCACTAATCACATGAGTGACCGAATCAAGGGCTTGTTCACCTGAATGGGGTAGGTGTGGGGATGTGATGCTTGTAGCCACAGTGCACTGAGCATCCCTTGAGTCGTCCTCATGTGCAACTGTACCAGGGGTACTGTGGACATTCTGAGGAGGCTGTCAAACCAAGCATGTGTTGCATGGAGTGGGCTTACACAGTTTTGCACTCAATAATGTAGTGTGCTATCTTCAGGATGGCCTGTAATCTACTGTCTGAAAGAAAGACTTGGGCCTTGGTCGTATCCAGGAGAGCTCCTGTGAACAGCAGCTGCTGTGAGGGGGTGGAGCTAAGACTTCTCCAGATTCAGCAGAACCCCAGTTGAGGTGAGGAACTAAGAGGCAGTGGACACTGCCTGTTTCATCTCCTGCCTGGATGGACTGGCTATCAGCCAGACATCCAGGTGTGGGTAAACCTGGAGGTTTCTTTCTCTCAGATGCATTGCAAGTACTGCAGAGCACTTTGTAAAGACTCAAGGCACCGAGGAGAACCCAAAGGGCAGGACTCTGAACTTGGAATGCTAACGCAGCATGACAAATCGGAGGTATTTGTGGGGGCTGGGGTGCATTAGTATGTGCTGTTATGCATCCCGCATATCCAGGGAAGCTAACCAATCTTGAGGCTTCAGGAAGGAGAAAGAAATTATTTTGAATTTGTCTTGATTCACAAATTTGTTCAGTTTTCTGAGGTCAAGAATGCACCCCTCTTCCCCACCACCACCACTACTGATTTCTCTGGTACAAGGAAGTAGTGGGAGTAGGAGCCTGTGTTTCACTGACTGTGGCACTATCTCCACTGCTTTGTTGCTCAGAAGGCCTGCAGTCTCCTGTGCCAGAAACTCTAACACATGAACCGATAAGACCGAGGATAGTCTGGAGGGATTTCTGTAAAATGCAGGGAGTATCCTTCCCTGATGATCCCGAGGAGCCACTTGTCCATCGTAATGGACTGCCACCAGCGATAAACATGAGTCAGCCCCCCTTCCTCCACTGGAAAAGAGAGGTCTGCCTCGGGCAGCTGAGACAGGACTGGGGCCAGAGCTTCAGAGGGCGGTACTAGGTGCTTTCAGCACCTGTGCCTTAGACTGCCCCTTCTTCTCAGGCTGGGGAGACTTGAGATTTGTTCTGGACTTCCCTGCCTTTTCCATGAAAGGACTGCTTGTTTTGAAAAAAAAAACAAAAAAAACTAGGTCCTCTTCTGAGGGTTGGGTTGGCTGGGGCTGGCCTAGAAGTCTTAAGAGTGGTAATAGACTTCTCTACTTCCTGTCCAGACAGGTAAGTTGTATCAGAGGGAACATTCATAACCTGTTGTTGGACATCTTTGGAAAAACTAGAGGCTCACAGCCAGGAATGCCTTCCGATGGAGATGCCTGCAACGGCAGAGCAGGAGGCGGTATTAAAGACATCCATGGTGGCTTTGAGCTGATGACTGTTGGACTCGATTTCATGTTTGGCAGTCAGCAGAATCATTTGTTTAGCCACTGAATCTGGTAGGGATTTTGCCAGGGACTTGAGCGGGCTCTAAAGAGTATACTTGTATCTGGAAAACTGCCCTTGGTAGCTAGCAACCCGCATTCCTAGGGTAGCTGCTGCATAGGCGCATTTACCCACAGTGTCAGTCTTGCATGACTCCTTGTTAACACGGTGCACATTGACCTCTTGGAGGAGAAAGGCCTTGTCATTCCCAGTGAGAATAACAATGGCATCAGCTGTATGTTGAGAAACATACAGCGTTCTGTCCTTAGGGGCAGTCTGTTTCTTGTCTGCCTGCCTGCAGATGGATGGTACTGAAGCAGACCTCCTCCAGACCACATCAGACAGCATTTCAAATGCGGGTAGAATAGGAGGAACTAAACTGACCGGTGTGGTAGCAACATTTAACCACTACAGACTGAGATGTGAACCTTGGTCAGTGGCTGTAGGCTTTAAGTGCAGAATGTATGTTCCTGAGCAAAGCCTGGAAAGTTAGATCCTCCTGAGGCACGGCTGTTGGGTCTGGGTCCAGAGAGTCCAAGCTAAAGAGTCATTGTCTCCGCCCTCAGAAATTATGAGGTGGGGGGTCAGAATCACTCCCTCTGCATCCTTCCTGGAGGGAGGGTCATAGAGAGAGGTGGATTGTAAGCCTTCCAATTCATAATGCAGCCTCAGCAACACCAGCTCCAAAGGACGAGGGCTGATGTCAAGGGCGACATTGGAGCTGGAACTGAATTTGGTGCCTGGCCAGGCCCCGAAGGACCCAAACCCAGCACCGGCGTAAACTCCGTGCCAATGACCCAGCCAGCACTGAAGTGACCAACAATGGTACTGTGGCTGGTCCCACTGTGACGGTGGATGGGGGTGTTGGAAGTGGGACAGGGCCCGGCAAGGGCCCTGGCTGTTGCTGGAGCCAAATGGTCTGCCTGCCAGCAGGTCCAGTTCCACTGGACCCCAGGGGCCAGGGTATGATTTCACCGGCAGCGGCACATGGGCCAGGCGCTGCACCCACTACTCCATAAGAGCTGCCCAGTGATGGAACTGCCCTCCACAGTCCCCACTTACAGACAGAGAGGGACTCTTGGCTCGAGACCTCAACCTCTTTCAGCCAGGGTCCCCTGGTAATGGCTGGACCTCATGTCAGCCCTCACAGAGGGTGACCTCGAGCGGTACTGTTTCTAGAACTTCAGGCCGAGAACCCATTCAAGAATGGGCCCCTTGTTTTTGTACTTCAGATGGACTGTACTTCTGCCAGGGCAGTGGGCCACCTGTGGTCAGAACCCTTCCCTGACCGCAGCCTGCCTGAAAAGGCTCTCTTCCATCGTCCTCCATGGCCATCAACCGTTGACATGGTAGTGCTGAGAGAAACAGAGAAATATTTTTGTTAAATCACTAAACTGATACAGAAATAACAAATTGTAGCATTACACACTAAAACTGAGAATAACTGAATGCTGTTGTCATGTAGACGTGAAGTTCTGACTCCTGATAGGCAAACGACATTGCCACTGATGCTTACTCAACAGCGAGAAAAAAAGGAACCGAGGCAGTTGAGGGACAGTGCCGAGATAAGCCTGTGCCCGTGAGCCAGTCTTGCAGTTTCGTGCATGTGCACAGCTTTCCTTGGTGCCAGCCCTGCTGAAACGTTCTGGCTCATGTCGGGTCCTAGTGCCTTTAGATCATGCCCACTAGTACAAATCAATAGCAAAGATTGATTCTTGGAAGATCATGGTTGCTACCGCCTGTACACTAGGACCTTGATTGCACATAGTGTGGAGGAGCAATTTAGTCCCAAATAATATAAATGGTTACGGCTTAGTGAATATATTCTGGCCAGTATTCTGCATAGGAGTAAAATTAACATCCAGCTCTGGCCATTTTTTTTTTTTCTGAAGTTTGCTACACCACCTGTGGACAAGATGAACCCCGTTCTCCAGGGCAGTGATGTTACAATATAATTAATTGTTCAGAAGTGTTACATCAGTACTAACTCAATGCCTAGAGCTTTAAACAACTTGTAATTTATGTGCATACTGTAAAATTCCTATAGCAGTTAAACAGTACACACACTATTTAAGTGAACATGAAATGCAAAGAAATGTTAAAAACAGCATCCCTTGCAGGACTCCTGAAAGTGACTTTTAGCACTCCTCCAGACAGCCACTGGAGCAGCTCATGTTTGTCGAGTGTTGGAGGGCCTGCCCCCACTGCCCGGTAGTTCCCTTTGCTTACAGGGACCTCATGTGGGACACTCGAACAGGTAGCAGAACTTGTGTCAGTGGCTGGGAGGGCAGATTCAGATTGTGCAGTACGGCAGTCCAAACACATGCAGTTCAGTTCCCCCTGTTGTAGTATAAATGGATATGATGGATGGTATTTATCATCCTGGGATTCATTTATTGGGTTCTTAAGGAGATGCCTTGGACTGCAGAATAAGAAAGGCGACTATGCAGAGCTCGAGAGTCTGTAACAAGCAAAGAGCTTTAATGATGAGCAACTAAAATGGCAACTACGTAGGGTGGTAGCTAGCAAGGCAAACGAATGTACGTTGAGGGAATATTTATAATTAGGTGGAGAAAAACATTATGGTGCCTCTGTATAGATCCTTGACCACGCTTCACCTTAACTAGTGTGCAGGTTTGTTTTGGGTTTTTTTTTGCAATAAAACTTTATTCACTTTGCAGTACAACCACCTACACATGGAACAATGCAAAGCATAACACATTTACAAAACTCAAGTGGACAAAACAGGAGTAACAAATTAATTATGGAACACTTATCATTTAACAGTTCCTGAGTGCGTATAACCTTTCTGCAGACATCTAATGAACAATGTGAAGTCATTCCTTAGCCATAGAGGAAATAAGAAAAAAATAATCCAATATGATTTTGCCAGGCGAGGCTGCAGACCAAATGAGCAGGGGGCTTGTCTACAAAAAAAGCCATTATTGGTCTAAAACAGTAGACTAAATCAGTGAAAAAAAACAAATTTTAGAAGGGCGTCAGGCCTCCCACTGGAGCCGCCTTTGGATTCCGCTAAGATTCACGTGCAGTTTTGATCAGGTTCGCTTGTTGGAACACAGACATTGGCATGACTGAGAACAAGCAGAGGTGAATGACCAGAGTGACTGAAGAGTTGGAAAATAGGGGTTATGAAGAGCAGCTGACAGAATTGAGGCTGTTGTTCATAGGAAAAAAAGAACTTGAAAGTACGTGATCCCAGTCTTCAGGTATCTGAAAGGAATACCACCTTTCAGCCAAGTGCATCTCCTCAGAATGCACACAATTTCATTGAAAGGAGAAAAATTCAAGGGAAACATCAGAAAGAACTACTTCACAGAGTGAGTAGTGGAAACTTGGGAGTAAAATTCCAGAGCAGATGTTATCAACTGATGGTGTAAAATGTTTGGGCATTTCTTTTTTCCTTTTTTTTAACTTTCTTTTTATCCCACCTGTCCTACTCTCTTTGTCCACTCCTTCGAACCGGTTAACCCCTTAGACTGCCATCACGGAGTCTGCCCCTAGAGTGCCAGGCCTCTCCATTGTACTTCTTCAGTGCCCGGTTATCCTCCCCAGGTGGGATGAGGAAGGGCCCCTCTTCCTCAACCTTCAGAGGAGAGCCTGCACAATGGGATCTGCCCGTGGATTGGTGACTGGGAGGTGTGGATCGGTCATCATCTAGGACCGAAGAGTTTTTTTTCATTTTCTGTGGTCCCTTCCATCCCTGAGGACGCCTCGCTCGGGTAGACGACGTGCAGATGCACGACACTACCGGCGCTCTAACAGTGTCCTCCTCCTGACTCCAGCGCCATTAGCCGCCAGCCCAAAGTCAGTGCTCCCACCAACCCACAAGGACGCTGCATGCATGAAGCACCCCTGAAACCCACCTCAAGGAGGAGAACATCTGTTGGGACGCCAGCAATCCTCCTTCCCTGCCGACTGATGACCAGGTTTTCGCTCCAAAACCGGGCCACCAGTGTGGTGCGAGGTGTGGTGTCCAGCGCCTCAACCCTCAGCACCACCGGGCCGAATGTTTGGGCATTTCTTTGCCATTTACCTGGCACCCGTGTTGTTGTTTTTTTGTCATGGTGAACATAACTCATTTTTTTGTACTTCCATTTAAAAGGCACAGATTGCTCTGGGTGAACTAGAAAAGTATTTACCAAGAGACATCACATTGTCTAATTTACAGTTGTCATATGTATATATTTTATAACTTATACTAGGCTTTCTTTCCAGTTGGATTAAAAAAAAACAACTGAATGTAGTAAATGTTGTTTCGCAAGTCCTCTCTATAAGGCCATCTTTTATAAGACTTTAACGCATTAAATCACAGTTGCTATATCATGCAAATGCAAGATGGAACAAATCTCATGGCCAGTGGGCACTAAACATTGATTTGGCTACCAGGTTTAGGAGGATACCAGCCAACTGGCTACCAGCCAACAAACTGATTTTTGAGCCCTTAAAAATGTTTACCACTGTTTATTTGCTACCAGATTTTGAAAGCTAATGGCCAACCTGACCAACAACCAACAAACTAATTTTTCCCGGCCTGGTAAACTGGGATTTGCACCAGAGGCCTGTAGTCGCACAGTGAAGCAGAGGAGGTGGGGGGGGGGTGTCAGCACACTGCAGAGCTGTTCTTGACTCCCGCCTCCCGAGTAGGGTGCTGGCTACCAAGCATTTGCGCACCTCCTGCTAGCCAGCTATGAAGGATCCTCACCACCCTTCCCACCCTAGAAGTAATGCAGTCGTTGAGTGGGCTAAAAAAATTATAAAAAGGTCAGGTCTGTCAGCACCACAGAAGGGTTACCACTTATGATTCTGGTGACCCGGATTCAGTAGCTGGCTGGGGTAGGAGGGTGGGTGTATGGGTGTTCTATGGGAGGAAGTAAATGATAGATGGCGGGGTCCTGAGGCTGGGGCTATGCATGGGACCTGAGAAGGGTCCATGGGCCAAGCAGGAGAAAAAGTAAAAACAGAAAAAGTTAGTCTGGCTCGACGGTAGGGGAAGGTTCACACCCTAAGCCCAGGATTCTCTTTGGGACTGGCAGAGGTTGTGAACCGTCCCCAAGGAACACACTGCTTATGGGGTTAGTTGATGGCATCTGCCACTGTTCATTTGCCTCCTGGTGGCCTTGGGGGTGGGGGTGCATACCAAAGGGGACAGTACCCTCCTTCCCAGCTAGTTGTTCCTCGATGTCACAAGCAAGACCTGCCACTAAATGCTTCTCCCAGACCACCAACCATAGATGGAGACTACTGATTCCCCTTGGGCGCAACTCCCAGAAGGATTCTTGCTGGAGAGGCTATGTGTTGTGGAGATTTCTGGGTGGCGAGAGGAAATGGCCTAAAATTGAGGATGTCGTCCTGCACCTAGTGGGGTTGGGGGCTACTCAGAGGGGTTGCTTTTAAGGGTGGAGGGGGACTTGTTTTTTTTTGTAATTTGCCTGGCTCCCACAGCTTTCAGAGGAGGCCTCATACCTCCTTCTACTCCGTCCGCCAAGGCGATCCCCACGGCATCCCATCCCCTAGTGTCATCCGCTCAGAGGGCCAGGGGTGTTTCATTTTTTCCCCTGTTTTTCTCCCATTCCCCTGAGATGCCTGCACTTAGGACTGACGTCCAGGCTAGCCAACGTGCTGACGCCCGCCGACAGCCATGTGCGGAACAGCATCTTCCCTCCCCGACTCCAGTAGAGCCACCGGTGCCCCGAAAGCCCGTGCATCCACTGGCTTTAGGGGCTTCGGGTGCTAGAAGCACCCCTGGTTTCCCACCCCAGAGGGAGGAGAGTTCCGTTGGGACGCTCAATCCTCCATCCCCCTTCCCGACCCCCAGCGACCCAAGTCCATTCCCGAACCTGGGTCGCCGGCGTTGCATGAGGTGTGGCATCCAGCACCTCAACCCTCAGCACTACCGGGCTGGTGAGGGGGACTTGTTTTGGTGGAAAAAGTGATTAAATCTTCTTAATTCATCTGAATGTTTTTCAGGCTTTATGCAGTTGTGTAGCAACCTATGTAGAGTGTTTTTCCTCCATAATAGGCTAAAACAAGTTGTTTTTCTTTTCAAGGTATAAAGATGGGAATGATCACATTGGTGAGCATCGCGATGATGAGAAGGAGCTGGAACAGCGGAGTCCTATTGCCTCAGTGTCCTTTGGAGCATGCAGGGACTTCATATTCCGTCATGGGGCATCCCGTGGAAAGAATGCAACCTGTAAGATAGAGCCTGTTAAGCTGCAGCTGGAACATGGCAGCTTGCTGATGATGAACTACCCAACCAACGTGTACTGGTATCACAGCCTGCCAGTCCGAAAGAATATACCACTACCAAGGATCAACCTGACATTCCGCAAAGTTGTACCTCTAAAGAAGAAATCATAAATAAAATAATGGAACATGTGTGAAAGACTTGACTGGGAATTGTTTTTAGTTTTACTCGTCTGCAATAAAACGGCAATTTTATCTACAGATCCGTCTGCCAGTCCCACTACTGTGTTGTAAGAAATAACATGACAGAGTGAGAGTTGTGCTGGATTAAACCACAAAGACTGGTTTTGGAGCCATGAGGCAAAGCCAGGTGGCTTTAAGCGCCTGGCTCTTTGGTTCAATCCAGTATGACCCCCAAACCCAGGAATGTGTTGTTGCACTTATTAAAGTGGAATTGCTATTTATAAGAAAAAGGTGATGAAAGGGGAAAGAAGTTGAGAGACTGCTGTGCTCTGGGTGTCTTGAACCGGGGGAGAGGTGATATGAATCAGTAGCTTTCAGAGTGCTCTCTGGCTGGGATTCCTTGAAACAATACCAAACTGGTTTGTGCTAGATTAAACACTAGATTTTGACCAGTGAGAGTGCAGGATTTTCTGAACCCCTTTTGTAGCACTAAATAAGTAAAAAAAATGTGAAAATGGGTATCCTGGCCCTCGGCAAAAAAAAAAAAAGTATGACACGCTGTCTTTTTTTCTGTATATCAGACTTGTATTTGATTGTAGGATAAAAGGTGGCTCACACCTAAGACTTCTCTTAACACAGTCTCCATGGTCTGCATTCCAGAGTAACAAGTACAGCTCAAAGGATGTAACTTTTTTTGTTTCATTCTACCCTTTATGCATAAAATTTCAAGAACCCGCAAAACAAAATTTACGGTGGAATGTCTGAGATACTGTATTTAAAAAGGTGCTTCCCAGATTTAGGCAAAATGATCAACATAATGCTCTTATGTTTTAATTGTCTGTAACAAGCAGCATTGCCACAGATGATTGCCTTGCCTGTGATTAACAAACATGTACATTCAGGGATCCACATAATTTTGGGGACTGGGAAGTATTTACTGCTAGTTTCTTTCACCTGGTTGTATTTTCATCTAAACAGTAGCAATACCATCCACTGACCTGTCTTGGACCCATCCCTCCTCTTTACCAATTCTCAAACCCAGTGGACAACGGCGGCCGCTGACTCTGTCAGATACTGCTTTGGAGTGTTGAGATACTTCCTCACTGCTGTGCAGCGCTGTGACCTTGTTTTAACATTTTAACATTTTGCCCTGTTGCAACTGCTGACAGTGTGTCCAGCGCTGTACACAATTGATATTGTTGCTGTTTTCTGTCACCACCTTTACTGCGGACATAATGTGTGGATCCATGGCTGGTAACATTACATGGTGCTGACAGAATTTTTTTTTTTTTTTGGGGGTGACTTAGGAATATTTTATTAAAAGATGGAACACAAGCGTTACAGATATATACCCAATCAATATATTTTTCAGTAATTTCTATAATCTCTTATTGTAAGTCTGTCCCACAGAAAGGAAGGAAAAACCAAGTCCGTGGTTTAAATAAGTCTCATTCAGGCTGAAGACCTTCAACCTTTAAGAGGTTACTTAAATGTCGTCATCGACGTAAGAAGTCCAGTGAAGGCAATCAATACATTCATGCCAAAACAATAATAAAGAGGCTTGTTAAAAGAAATTACGTTTCCTTTTTCTATGTGTGTCCTTATTACATCTATTTTCATTGGTAATCTAAATTAATATTCAACCAAATAATATATGATCAATAACCATTATATCATTCATTAAATTAACATGTATACTACTGTGTTGGTTCAAGTTGCTATTACAGTCAAGCTGCCCCTCCAAGTTGTTTCTATAAAGCAGGAAGTTTATTAACATAAAACCTGGTCCCCTAGCTGACACGGCCCATAGGGTAACTATCTCCCCCAGACTTTCCAGGGGTATCAACTTGAAGTGAGCCTCTGGGCTATGTTTGGAGCAACTGTTCCAGAACTGGGACCCCCTCTGTCTCCTCAATATGATCAAAAAATGGCAACCACCTCTAGTTAAATTTGTCTACCAATAGCCTCAGCTGGGCTGCAACAGCCTCCATGCTTTTAATTTGACGAATATTACTATACCAATTTGAGATAAAGACTGCATCCATGGACAGCCAGTCCTGCATGATCACTTTTAGGGCTGCCCCAATTAAGGATATAGATAAGGTATCTTTTGGTTGAGGAGGATACCCCCATAGGAGGCAAGCCCAGTACCAAATTCTAAAACTCCAGAGGATGCTTCAGTTCTAGAATAGACCCAATAGCTCCTGCCACTTCTTTTTTTTTTTTTTTTTTTTAACCAGGAGATGCACACTAAGCTGAAAGCTTGTTTACAGGTGCGACCTGGGAGCACAAGGAAGTTAAGTGACTTGCTCACTGTCGCACAGTATGCAAGTGGGGGATGTGGGATTCAAACCCAGGTCTAAAGGTTTGCAGCTCAGAGCCTTAAACCACTGCACTATACTGCCTCCACCAACTTCTCCCCAAAACAATCTAATCTGAGAGCACTCCCAAAAAATGTGGTAATGAGAGCCCATCCTTCCACACTTCCTCCAGCATTTCTCGGAGAAGTGAGCAGCATAATTTTTTTTTTTTTTACTTTCTATTTCTCCACCTTATCCCGCCCAGAGCTCACGCTTCTTGTGAGACTCCTATGTGCCCCGCCGACTGGCCCACCTGAATCTCGGAGGTCTCCCACGGAGTCAGGTTATACCTGGGCTTCAGGCTACCGGGTAAGGCAGGACACCGATATCTTCGTGTCTCAAGGTCCCCGTGGTCAGACAGGCAGTCGCAATCAGGGCTGGCACTGGAGCTCAGTCTACCAGTGCTCAGTGGCCTTTCCCTTTTCTCTCTGTGTGGGTGTGAGCCCTGACGTCAAGGCGTTACGCCGATGTCCACCACACAGTTCCCCATTGGTCTGTCCTACCAGCTTGCTGTACCTCGGGCCTCCGCCCAGGGTCAGACAAGTCGCGGATCCTGTCGCTCCGTCCCCCCTGGAAAAGGTGAGCAGTCCCTAGGATGCTCGAGCCTTCTCCCCCGGCCGGCCCTCCAGCAACCCGAATCCATTCCCGAACCCGGGTCGCCGGCGTTGCAAGCAGAAATCCAACCGCTGCACCGACGGGCCAGCGTCAAGCAGCATAATGTTTAGATATGATGGGGATTCTGAAAAATCTGACATGGGTTTCGAAAAATCTGGTGGAGTCCTTCCAACGGAACTCCCACCAAGGTGGCGAATTTGTTTTGTGTATGCCTCGCCAGTTGCCCAGCTGCAGTTCCTCCAGAATATCCCTTCCCAGCTCTGCCTGCCAGCGATCCTCTATTTTCTGGATAGCCAACATCCCCACATCCTCCTGTAGGATCTTGTATATTAGAGAGATATAGTGTTTAGTATCTAGTAGCTGACTCTACTGCCAGTTTAACCAAATAGGGGTGGGTGGTTCCTGGGAGAGTGCCACGGTTCCTGGGACTGTATTTATATAACGTTGGTACTGAAGAAAGTCAGTTTTAGGTCAGTTCAATTCTTGTTGGAGATGCAAGATACTCTTAATATGATCCTCCTGTAAAAAAATTGATGCAGATATCTTAGGCCCTGTCTTGCCCACCGTTTAAAGAGTGGATCTGTCCGAGACACAGGAAAATCAGGCAGGTAGGATAATGGTATATATTTCTGGATTGGCAGTGGTATTTCCCACCATTGATGGGCTGACAGCCAAATGGCCATGGTATGTCTTGTTCATCAGTTTTCTAACCCCTTGAGATTCGATGTACGAATTATCCATGAGAAGATACCCAAAGGGGCCAGGGAACAGCCCCTCTCCTCCATAGCCATCCAGCACCCCCTTTGTATTAGAGGTAACAACTGAGCTGCCAGGTAGTACTTTTGGAAATTAGGAAGTCCCAGGCCTCTCTTTTTTTTCCTTGGCCTCCATCAGTATTTCCCAGCGCACCCTGGGCCTTCTACCCACCCATATGAAATTTGAGAGCTTCTTTTTCAGGTCTTTTCGGGATTAGAACTGGTAAGGCCACAAAGAGAAAAAGATAACGCGGCAACACATTCATTTTCACCACCTCAATTCTGTTAAAGAGGGTCAAGGGTAGCACCTTCCATCGTTAGTCTGTATAAATGTGTTGTCTTAAGACCTCATAGTTATGTTGGTATAGTTGAGAGGTGGGTGGGTGGGAATTTGAATTCCTAGATATCGAATTTTAGTTTTTACCCACTTAAAGGTAATTGTTTTCTTAATGTCCATGTTAATAGTACCACCAATTCTCAGAACTTCTGTTTTATCCACATTTATTTGGAAGCCTGATACCTGTCTGTATTTGTCTAGAAGTTGTATAAAAGGTGGAATGGAGGCCAAAAGGGTCTTTAATGAAGACCAGGGTGTCGTCTACGTAAAGTGAATTTTTTTGGACTGTGTGGTTAACTGATATCCCTTTAATCTCTATGTCTTCTCTAATGGCTTGAACAAGGGGCTGTACGCTTATAGCGAATAATAGAGGGAACGGGGGGGTATCCCTGCCTAGTGCCCCTTTGGATCTGCAAATAATCCGAGATTGTTCCATTGACCCAGACTCGTGCCCTAGGCTCCTAGTAACAGAAAGAAACCCATTTCAGAAAGTTGCCCCCAACCCCATATATTCCATGACTTTAAGCAAATAGGACCAGTTAAGACAATCAAATGCTTTCTCGGCGTCAAGAAATATGGCAGTTCTAGGGAGGTTAGTAGGAGATTTATGGCTCATTATATTTAGTTTCCTAACATTGTCAGTTGTGGCGGTGGGATATAAAACCCATTTGATCTGTGAGAATCAACAGTTCTATGTGCTTTTGTAAGCGAGTAGACAGGATTTTAGTAAGGATTTTTAAATCCTGATTGAGTAAGGAAATGGGGCGAAACGCTTCGCAGGCTGTTTTGTCTTTACCGGGTTTGGGGAGAACTGTGATCAGGGAATCATTCCATGAATCTGGGAGTTTTTCTTCTGCTAGACAATTATTAAATAATTCAGCTAACGGGGACAACTACACTTTTTATAAAATTCTGCACTTAACCCATCAGGGCCTGGTGTTTTGCCCGTGGGTAGTTTAATAATCGTCCATGCCTCCGAGATGGGCCTGTTGAGCTGAGCTCTAGCTGCTTCTGGAAAAGTGGGGAGCTGAAGAGAGTTTAAGAAAGTATGGGTTAGGGATTGGACCTCCACTGAGCCCCTGTCTTCCATGTAAAGAGTCTCATAGAAGGATTTAAATTGTGCAGCTATGTCCTGAGGTCTGGTCCACTTTTCCTTAGGGTTCTTTTTGTTAATCAAGTAAGGGATAATGTGTTCCACTCAAGCCTTTCTCAGGCAGTATACCAGCAATCTAGATGCCTGACCACCTACTTCATGATACTTTTGGCTGGCAAATCGGAGGATCCCCTCCGCTTGTTTATCTTTGTAGGTTTGTATGGCGGTTTAGGCCTGCTGGAGGGCTTTAAGAATCTGCCTGTTCATGGGAGATATTTTATGTTGTTGTTCTAGTTCCACTAACTCGGCTTTTAGTTTATTATAGGTTATAGGGGGTGAGGATATAGCATGCACCAAGCAGGAAAGGGATCTTGGAGTTATCATCTCTGATGACCTCAAGGCAGGGAAACAGTGTGACAAGGCAGCAGGTAAAGCAAATAGGATGCTGGGATGCATAGGCAGGGGCATCACCAGCAGGAAAAGGGAGGTCATAATTCCACTATACAAGACACTAGTGAGGCCGCACCTGGAGTACACTGTGCAGTTCTGGAGACCTTACCTACGTAAGGACATAGACAGGGTAGAGAAGGTTCAGAGGAGGGCAACAAAGATGGTGCATGGATTGCATCATAAGTCCTATGAGGACAGGTTGAAGGCACTGAACATGTACTCCCTGGAGGAGAGGAGGGAGAGAGGGGATATGATAGAGACATACAAGTATCTTACAGGGAGGAACAGGGTGCAGGAATGCACTATTTTTAAGCGAAAAAAGTTGTTCCAGGACTAGAGGGCATGGGATGAAGTTGGAGGGAGGACGATTCAGAGGAAACGTGAGGAAGAATTTCTTCACAGAACGGGTGGTGGACAAGTGGAACACCCTGCCAGAGGAAGTGGTGGGGGCTGAAACAATCCACGGATTTAAGAATGCATGGGATAGACATAAAGGAATTCTGGAGGTCAGGGGTAAGGGGCAACAGACTTCCTGGAAAACATAAACTGAACTTACAAACTTAAATGGGCAGACTGGGTGCGCCATAGGCCCTTATCTGCCGACACTGTCTATGTATCTATGTATGTATGTATCTGTGAATGTTTTTTTTCTGGCCGACGTAAAGCTTTTTATCTCCCCTCTTAACATTGCTATTAATGCATCCCACTGTATAAGCGGAGAGCAATCCCTGGTCTGATTCAGGGCAGAAAACTCATTAATGCTACTTGTGAGTTTTTCAACAAAAGCTTTATAGGTCAGAAGGGAGATGTTCAATCTCCATAAAGACTGGCGATCCTGCAATGGAATTGCCAGTTGGATCGAGACTGGGGGAGTGGTCAGAAAGGGTCATATTGTGGATCTGAGATTTAGAGATAAAGTGTAATTCAGTAGGATGGGTATAACATAAGTCTATGCATAAATACAACTGTTTGGAATTTGAAAAAAATAAGTCCCTTTCCCCTTGGCGTTGGGCTCTCCAAATATCAGTTAGAACCATCTCCCCTACATGATGATTAAGAGACCTAGTGGCCGCTCTGTTAGTGGCTGTATCCCCAGAGGATCTGTCCCTCTGTGGGTGTGGCACAGTATTGAAGGCTCCCCCCCCCCGATTATCTGCCTCGCTGGCAATGCTGCCATTTTAGAAAATATGGTGGAAAGGTAGTGTTCTGGGTGTACATTGGGGGCATAGATGTTAATAAAAGTGAAATGTTTTACCTTGTATGGAGCCTGTAACTTGTACTTATTGCCCCTGTAAGACCACTTCAGTGGACTCCATGGAGAAGGGGATGCCCCGCTTTATAAGGATGGCTGTCCCTGCTTTTTTAGCTTTAGGGTGAGATGTAGCAATCACTTGACCCACCCATGATCTTCAGAGTTTAGAATGTTCTAACTCTTGAGAGGTGGATCTCCTGAAGATAGGCTATGTCACACTGTAATTTTTTCAGTTCTACTACATTGGCTCGTTTTATTGGGGAGTTAATTCCTTTCACATCATAAGATATGATGTTTAAATGAGCCATATCTCAAGGGGGGTAAAAGAAAGGTTCAGTTAACATAACATTTATCATTCCTGCTAATTTGCAATTCTCTAATCTCTGTGCCTGGTTGGGGATAGCTTGAATCAACACTTTACAAACTGTAGCATTTAAACAGTATATAAACTTCGACCAAAACACAACTTCAACAAATAGCCTACGGATCACGAACCACAAAAACCTCAAAGATGTGGGTCCACTCATGTAGACTTAAGGTATAGTTTACTTTAACACCTGACTTCCTAGGTAAATCTCCCTCCATGACTCTGTAAAACTACCACCGAAGGTCACAACATGTGTAGTGTTTAAAACACCAAATGTCCCAATAGAGTTAGGGATTGTGGGCAGGTATATCTGACTCTACCCAACTGCAAGTGTCACCAAACAGAAAAATCAAGCAGAGAAGCAAGTACCCCTCTAGAACTTGCCCCATCTTATATTGCTTTATACATTTACGTTCCTTCCTGCACCCTGAGGGAGAGAATCCCAGATAATTCCCCTCACTCCCTCCCCCTCTCCAGTCAGAGAGGTCGCTATGAAACAGCGCAGAGATATCATGCCCTAGTAACTCGGTGTCTACCGAGTCTTGACCAAACAGCGTTCCCATATATTTATTCCCGTTGTTGCTATATCTTTATGGCAAGGGGCTATTACTTGCAGGGCCCATAGAGCAGCCTCTAGGACCCATAAGTGATCTAGTAGTTAATGAACAGCTAATATTCTTCAAGTGAAACTACCTCTGGCTGGAAGCTGCAATACTGAACATAGGATTTGCAAGAAAGTGAGTTGTGCTCACAACAGAGGGAGGTGAACCTTACAATTGTCTTTGGTTTGTAGCAGATATTCTGCAGGTGGAGGCTACTTCTAACTGAAAGGTGAAATAAGGAACTTAGAATTATCAGGAAAAGACAGTCTTTCAAGCAACAGAGGGAGGTGGATCTAGCTTTACTTTTGTTTCAGTTCTTAAGATTTTCAGTGCAGGAAGAGTTTAAACCCTGGGCTAAGAATTTATCATAAGTCCTGAAATAAGTGCAGGTACAGGTTGTATATTTGACCCAGACAGTGCCCTAGGGGGTGGAAACTGTTTTTTGTGTTTATCTGTGTGTGCCTTAAAAGGCCAGGCCAGACCAGACTTTGTCAGGAAGTGCTTGCATCATAGCTACTTATCTGCCAATAGCTTTGGTAACAGACCTGAGAACAATAGTATTATAAGCAAGTGTTTTATAGCAAACTCATCAGAACAGCTAATATTCTTCAAGTGAAACTACCTCTGGCTGGAAGCTGCAATACTGAACATAGGATTTGCAAGAAAGCGAGTTGTGCTCACAACAGAGGGAGGCGAACCTTACAATTTTCTTTGGTCTGTAGCAGATATTCTGCAGGTGGAGGCTACTTCTAACTGAAAGGTGAAATAAGGAACTTAGAATTATCAGGAAAAGACAGTCTTTCAAGCAACAGAGGGAGGTGGATCTAGCTTTACTTTTGTTACAGTTCTTAAGATTTTCAGTGCAGGAAGAGTTTAAAGCACAGCTGACTTATTTTGGGGCTGACTGCTTTCAGAGCACAAACCACCAGGCTGTTTTGGGGCTGGGGAGGTTTACCTGTGTCTGACTTGGATGTCTGGATTTTTCTGTTTGATTAGCAGGCTATTTTCTCTGTCAAATTGTTGTGTAGGGCATCTTGCTGACAGGAAGGCACTCATCGCAGTGGTAGGTCAGAGCTTTTAGCTGATTGTTTTGTGAGGGCACAGTTTAGGCCCAACCCTTCCCACCCTCACCCCCACCCACGCCCCTGAAATAGTTCCTTTATACCTGGGGTTCTGACATCATCCTCAAGAGTGCAGGTGCATATCACTGTCATATCCTCTCTAGCACACTGCACTGACAATATAAGCATACACATTGTATAATATATTTCTATATAACAAACCAATCATACACACACACACAAAAAAAGTAGATAAACATGTGGGGAGTAGTGCAACGTAATGGCTGTGGGGCAGCAATCTTCCAGGAGTCTTTCTGGAGGCTGAGATGCTGCCCTATTTGCAGACAACTCTCTGCCCTGAGGGAGGAAGTTGCCCGTCTTCAGGCCACACTGGACAGTAGTAAGGGAACCTTCCCCAGGCCACACTGGATGGTAGAAAGGGAACCTCCCCATCCAGGGAGCACCAGAGCCACCACCACTACCTCAGAGGTTGCGAAGAAAGCACAGCAGTTGGACCACAGTGGGCTCCAGGGAGGGGTGAGGATGGTGGAACAGAGGCACACCCAGTCAGTTGTTCCTCCACAATCCATACACCATTCTGGGGAGCATAGCTCCCCTATGGATGCACCAGCAGAGGAGGCTGAGGACAACTGTCACAAAGGGAGGCCTACAGGAAGGAGGCAGAGGACACCACAAGGTAAGGAAGCAGCTTCTGGTGGGGGACTCAATTATTAGGGGGATAGAACTGGGGGAGCAGGGAAAACTGAAGTAAGGTGCCTGCCTGGTGCCATGGCTTGGAGGGACAGGAAGCGCATCCTCAGGATCATGAGAACAGCTGCACGGGAGTCTGAGCTGGACGTCATTGTCCACCTAGGGACAAATGACTTGCCTCATCATGAGATTAGAGCAGTGCAGAAAGACTTTGTAGAATTGCGGAGGGGCCTAAGACAAGTAGCACACACAGTATCCTTCTCAGAGGTGCTGCCTGTCAATGGCATGAGTGAGGCGGGTACTTGCACCATGCAGTTTAATGAATGGTTGAAAAAATGGTGTGGAGTACAGGGTTTGGCTTCGTTAGACTGGGTTCCACCTGAGGACACCAGCCTATACTGGCAGGATGGTCTGCATCTGTCCAGGAAGGAACAAGTCTTTGAGAAATCGGTTTGAAATGCTTCCATTGGCAAGCTTTTAAACTAGCTAAGGGGAGGCACTGATAAGCAGCAGGAAAATCCCAGCCTCTCCCTACAAAACAGGGTACTAAATGAGAAAAAGACCGAGGTAGAAAGGTCAGTGGGGGATGCTGCAACAGAAGGTAAAGCCATAAAAAAATGGAGAGTAATGAGTACCAATGCCCGTAGTCTGAGTAACAAGCTTCCTGAAGTAGTGGCCTTGATGGAGGAGGAACATCTGGATATCGTGGCAGTCACAGAAACATGGTACACACAAAACCATGACTGGGACGTAAACATACCAGGATACACTATCTACAGGAGGGACAGGGAGGATAAAAGATGAGGAGGAGTAGCTCTTTACATAAGGGAAGGAATCAAAGGAACAGAACAAAAGGGTAAACAGGGAGGAGAAGAAGCACTGTGGGTAAATTTGGAGACCGGCAATGGCACCACAATCCGCACAGGGGTTGTATACAGACCCCCTTCTCAGGGGGAGGAAATGGACAAGGAAATGATAGAAAGTATACTTAGAATGGCAGAAAAAGGGAGATATTGCTGATGGGTGATCTGAATATGCCAGATGTTAGCTGGAGTGCAGTTGCAGCACTCAAGAGTGGGTTATTCTAGATGCCCTACAGGGGGCATGCCTTAGACAACTAGTATTGGAGCCCACTTGAGAGGGAGCAATCTTAGACCTGGTTCTCTCAAATGGAGATGAAGAGAGGATCACAGATGCAGAAGTGGGTAGCCATCTGGGAACTAGCGACCATCGAACAGTATGGTTCACAATAAACACAGCAATAGAGTCAAGCCATACAAAGGCAAAAGTACTGGACTTTAGGAGGGCTGACTTTGCCAAAATGGGTGAGTGCCTAAGGAATGCACTAGCAAATGGGCAGGAAGGAGAGGTGGAAGAACAATGGGGAATAATTAAAACTGCCATCACAGAGGTAACAAGCCTTTGTGTGAAGCAAATAAACAAAACAAAATGATGTAAGAAACCACTATGGTTCTCAAAGGAAGTGGCAGTGAAGGTTCAAGAGAAAAGAAAGCATTCAGGACACAAGGAATCACAGAAGGAGCAAGACAGAGAACTGTATCAGTTAAAGCAAAAGGAAGCTGGAAGGCAGTCAGAACAGCAAAGGCCCAAACCGAGGAAAGATAGCCAACTCAGTTAAGAAGGGGATAAAACCTTTTATAGGTACATCAGGGAGCGAAGGAAGACCAAGGGAGGATAGTGAGGCTTAGTAAAGGGGAGGGAGGGTGGGCAGAGGGTGACTGTGAAAAGGCAGAGATACTAAACAAATATTTTGCTCAGTATTTACAAAGGAAGATGGAGAGGTACCTAAAACAAACAGTAGAAACACTCTGGATACAGAAGTTGATACCAGCCATTTACAGAAGAAAGGGTTCTGAAGAACTCTTAAAACTGAAGGTGGATAAAGCAATGGGGCTGATGGGATTCATCCCAGAATTCTAAAAGAACTAAGGGTAGAACTAGTGACACCACTGACTACCCTCTTTAACAAATCATGGGAGGATGGGGTGGTACCCGAGGACTGGAGGAGGGCAGATGTGATTCCCCTTCACAAAGGGGGGAGCAAGGCAGAAGCAGGAAACTACAGACCTGTTAGTTTAACCTCAGTGGTAGGGAAAATGATGGAATCACTTCTGAAGGAAAGAATTGTCGAGTATCTAGAGGCCAGAGGGGCACAGGACCCAAGGCAGCATGGATTCACAGCGGGAAGGTCATGCCCGACAAATCTGATAGATTTCTTTGACTGGGTGACCAAAGTAGTAGATCAGGGAGGGGCTGTGGACATGGCCTACCTAGACTTTAGCAAGGCATTTGACACAGTCCACAAAGATTAATATACAAGTTAGCCAGCCTGGGAGTAGGTCCCAAGATGACAGCCTGGGTAAAGAATTGGCTGGAGAATAGGACACAGAGAGTAATAGTAAATGGAGTCCACTCTGAAGAAAGGGGGTTACTAGTGGGGTACATGAGGTTCAGTATTAGGACCGGTCCTCTTCAATGTCTTTATAGCGACATTGCAGAGGGACTGGAAGGAAAAAGTATGTCTCTTTGCAGATGACACAAAGATCTGCAACAGAGTTGATGCACAAGGTGGGGTGGAAAGGATGAGAAGGGACTTGGCAAGGTTAGAGGAATGGTCAAATGTATGGCAGCTAGATTCAATGCCAAGAAATGCAAGGTAATGCACCTGGGAAACAAAACCCAGGAGAAAGAGTACACAATGGGGGTGAGATACTAACAACAACAAAATGGAAAGGGACCTGGGGTAGTCATATCAGATGACCTAAATGTGGGCAAGCAATGTAGAGGGCAGCAAGAGGGTTGGGGAATACTGGGATGCATAGGGAGAGGCATCACCAGCAGAAAACAGGAAGTTATTATCCCTCTGTACAGACAGCTGGTGAGACCCCATCTGGAGTACTGAGTGCAGTTCTGGAGACCCAATCTCTGCAAAGACATAGACAGGATGGAAGCTGTCCAGAGGAGGGCAACTAAAATGGTGCAGGGTCTGCACCGGAAGACATATGAAGAGAGACTTAAGGAGCTTAATATGTATAGCCTCGAGGAAAGGAGGGAGAGGGGGACATGACAGAAACTTTCCAAGTACCTCAAGGGAATCAACAAAGTCCAAGAGAGTAGCATCTTCAAAAAGAGGTGTGTAAAAGAACAAGGGCACAATTTGAAGACAGAGGGGGCGGCTCAGAGGTAATTTAAGGAAGTATTTTTCACAGAGAGGGTTGTGGATGCATGGAATGGCCTTCTGGAGGAGGTTGTGGAGTCAAAACAGTGGTGGAATTCAAGCATGCATGGGACAGTCATAAGGCAATTCTAGGGGGTGGGGGTAGGAAGAAGTAGGCTGCTGGTTAACTAGGATCTGCAGCTTATCCATTAGGTAGGGAAATGGGCAGACTGGGTGGGCCAAGCGGTCCTTATCTGCCATCAGATTCTATGTTTCTATGTAAGTAGCATGTCCCTGTACCTTTAAGAATTCCAGTTTACTCACCCATGCGCGAGTCTGAAGTCCCACAACTGGCGGCCCTGCAGGGGAACCCATTGCTGGTTTCCAACAGATATCCCTCCCCAAATATCTCCATTTAGTAGAACAGGCAGCATTACAGATAACCTGGAGATGGGGAGAGGGTACCTGAGCTCATTGCCCTCACCAAACAACAGCAGAGAAACTCTTTCCCTAGAGAGCTGTTTATCTGTATATTATTAAGTTACTCCAGAGCCTTACCCTACGTAAGGACATAGACAGGGTAGAGAAGGTTCAGAGGAGGGCAACAGAGATAGTACAGGGATTGCATCACAAGTCCTATGAGGACAGGCTGAAGGACTTGAATATGTACTCCCTGGAGGAGAGAGAGGGGATATGACAGAGACATACTGGTACTTCACAGGGAGGAACAGGGTGCAGGAATACACTATTTTCCAGTGAAAAAGATGTTCCAGAACTAGAGGGTATGGGTTGAAGTTGGCGGGAGGGCGATTCAGAGGAAACGTGAGGAAGAATTTCTTCACAGAAAGGGTGGTGGACTAGTGGAACCCCCTGCCAGAGGAGGTGGTGGGGGCCAAAACAATCATAGGATTTAAGAATGCATGGGATAGACGTAAGGGAATTCTGGATGTCAGGGGTAAGGGGCAACAGACTTCTAGAAAAGCATAAAGGGAACTTACAAGCTTAAATGGGCAGACTGGGTGGGCCATAGGCCCTTATCTGCTGACAGGATCTGTGTACAGCCACCTCCCCGTCCTGCTCCATGTTCTTGTTTATCAAGATTTAAGGTGAATTAGCAAACGTACTTATTTATCGCCCCCATGAATAAACCTGATGTATAACCATTTAGATCAGATTTGATTATAAGCCAGAATGCTCCTACAGTTCAGTACTTTACCATGCTGTATGTGGATACAGGAACTTTCAGCAGTTCAGGTCAGTTCATTCCATCTTCTCCCTGCCATTCGAGAGGGGGCATTAGCCAAGGCAAAAGAGGTTTCATGGCCAAGATACAGTCAACGCTTCGGGGGCGACTGGGGAGATGCATCAGAGGTCTTGCCCTGCTTCCTTTTGTCTGTGCGCTGCATAATCTTTCGAACATCTGTGGCCATGGCTTTTGGTATGGCCCCTGGGAAACTTCTCTTTTGCCCTCTGGATACTAGGTTCCAAGCACTGTTAGATAATTTGTGTTCAAGTTCAGTTTCCAGATCTGGTAAATCGATGTCCCATTCTTTTAGTTGGGGTAGAGCTTCCACTATGGTAGGGAAAGTTTTTGGGCCAGAGTCCAGATGCAGTTTTAGTCTAGCAGGGAACAAAAGTTGCACCTTTATGTTCTTTTTCTCCCGCAATTCTTTGATGATTCCTCTGACTTTTTGGCATTCCATCTGCAAAGCTGTGGAAAAGTCCTGTGCAAAGAAAATGGGCACATCCTGATATTTCAGGTCGCGGTGCCTCCAGGCTTCTCTGAGCACCCATTTCTTGCTCTGAAATAGCACCATGCGCACTATCCACAAGCAGGGGCGGGCCGATGGATTTTTTCCCGACTTTGGCATCAAGGAGCGGTGGGCCCGGTCCATTGTTAAATTGAGGTCCGAGGGGATGGAAAGCACAGACCATAGCAGCTGTTGGATGAAATCAGTGGGGGTAGCAAACCCCTCCTCTGCTCCCTCTGGCACCCCATGGATACGAAAACAATTCCTCCATGCCCTGTTTTCTGTGTCCTCCAATCAGCCTTGCACCTCTCTATCTCTTTTCAGTAAGTACAGAAGTACCAGCTCGCTGGTGTCCTGTGCATCTGATATGTCCGTTATTTTAGCTGTATTTGAAATGACCGTCTTGTCAAGATTCTGGACGTCTTGCCACAGATCAGCGAGTGATGATTCAATTTTCTGTACCGAGGTAAGCAATTTTTGTAAAGTTTTCTCGGCCTTGCGGGATAGCAGCATTTCTTCACCCTCTAGGTCTAAAGAGGATTTGAATGGTGAATGATTGTGGTGGGAGTGGGCCGCAAAGCCCTCGACCTCCTCGTCCAATGTAAGTTATTTCATTTTGGTCTGTGAGGTGGACAATTGTGATCCTATTCCCCTTAATGCCTTTGTGACCATCTCCAACATGTTCTGGCCAGGTTAGGTAGCCGGATGAAAGATTTGCGAGGGAGGATTATGAAGGATTGCTTAGGCAGGTCTCTGGGCTGCAAGGTTCAGGCTGCTTCCATTTTGGTGACGTCACCGGAAGTCGATCCAGGTGCTGCAATTTTGTGAATACATACCAACATACTGCAACCATGCAGGGCAGAAAACAAATTCCTAAAATCAGAAAGTGGGAGTAAATCATAACAAATGGTAGTAAAATACTCCTTTACTCCCCTTATCTGTTCCTCTGTGACAGTATATGATTGAAACCATGTGCTCATTCCAGAATGTTAATAGAATGGGTTAAACAGGGTTTGATGCTGGTGACACTTCTTTTTCTTAAAATACATTGTATACATGGCATAATCCTCACGTATTACAAATCATCATTACAATAATAATGTTTTAATCCCAGGATTTAATTGTAAATGCACGTTACTTCACGAGGAGGAGCTACAAATTTATATATTTACCACAAAAATTATCTGAACTGTCTAAATGCCATCGTGGAAGTATGAAATATAGCATATCTTACAGACTTCAAAGCATAAAAGCCACCTGGAAGGACAGAACATAGTGTACTGAAAGGGTCATACAGGACGTAAAAGGCCATGCAGCCTCCACTATAGGCTGTTTGCTCACCCTATTATCTTGCCATTTTAATAATAATAATAATTTTATTTATAACGTGCCTTTCCAAATCCAAGCGCCTAACAATTTAAAAACAATTTCTATAAAAATCCAATAAAAAAACAGTACAACAAAAAAAAATCACAATCAATTCAAAAAATTCAGTTCTCCAAAAAAGCTTTTTGCCACAGAAAGGTTTTTAAGCCCTTCTTAAATATCTCTACAGATGTGCACTCCCGTAACAGACAGGGTAGAGAATTCCAAAGGGTGGGAGCTGTATAAGCAAAAACTCTTGAGCCAGATGATTTCAAATTCACCCTTGGAATCTCTAGCAACCCCTCGTCGGCCGAGCGGAGTGATCGACCAGGGCAGTAAGGAACCAGGAGCTCTTTCAGATAGTCTGGGCCCAGTCCACGCAGGGCTTTGAAAGTCAGTAAACTGACTTTAAAGGTGATCTGCCACCGTATTGGCAGCCAGTGCGGTTTGCGCAGCACTGGGGTAATATGGCAGGAATGATTATAAGCTGGGTTGCTGAGTTCTGCACCAGCTGCAGGCAATGGATTTCAACCCCAGAAAGCCCTAGATAAAGGGAGTTGCAGTAATCCAAGTGTGAGGACACCAAGGCATGGACCAAACTCGGAAGGTCATCAGACGGAACCAGGTGTTTCACCCTGGCAATATTCCTAAGATGGTAAAAGGAGGTCTTGATGACAGCCGGCACCTGCGAATGTAGAAGTTATAATGCATAAACTGTGAGATATATATGCAGCATGTGTGGACTCAGAAGCTGTTGTATAAATTTGTTTATCGACACAGCTGTTGTATAAATTTTATATACATATAGTAGACATATCACCAATTAGTCCCCGTCCCTCCCAGCCACCCTGCTGGCACTACGTTTACACCCACACTATCCCATAAACTGCCTTACAACACCTACCCTACAAAGCCACTCACCATTAGGAATGTATCTATTCCTACCACAGTGATCTGCACTATTTGTAAAGCTGCTATGTTCTGCTGCAAAAAAAGTTACTTTTTTTTTAAAGTTGCACTTAGGTGCCAGCCTGACATTTTGCCCGCTCTAGGTCCCTTTTCTGCTGCAACTACAGCTGCTCTCCTCTACTTTATTAAAATGACCCCCTTCGAACAGTGGCTTACATTCATTTCTCTGTGTTTTTTTTTTTAATTAAAAAAAACAAATAAAAAAATGGAGCTCCCACCAGCTCTCCTAAACTCCGTCACGCTCCCACTCGCCCGCCATCCTCCACTGTTCAGTATTAAGGACACTAGCTCCAGACACCACCACCTTTGCAGGGAAAAAAAATTCCCAAGTAAAACTGGCAATGGCATTCTAAAATAGTCACTGCATTCAAGTAAGCTTGGGACAAGTACTGTGGTAATCTCAGGAAAAGAATAAATTGGGGGGGGTAAGCAAATTGAGCAGACTAGATGGATCTTGCGTTCCCCTTCTGCCATTACCTTCTTATGTTGCTGCTTCCAGAGCTCTGTGCAAACTGGTGTGAAGAGTCTGCTCTTGCTAAATCTGCTTGCCATCTTTCTTTGAATTTTTTTTTTTAGAGCTGGTGACGCATTTCCAGCAATCCAGTTTGACACTGCTGCATCAGTGCTTGCTCATGAATGTTGCATCCATGGCAACGGCCCAAGCAACGAAGTCTCATTTTTATTTATTTATTTGAAAGTTGGTGACTGGGAGAGGCACACATAGCCATGGCTTGTTTCCAGGTGCGACCTGGGGAAAGGGAAGGGAAGAGGAATATTGTACAGATGCAAACTGACTTACAGAACCGGATTAAACTGTTGGTGGTATTAGTGAATGGTAATTAGCTCATTAAAGCACATTAGGGCTTCACAAAGTAAACCCATCAACAAAATGAATAGAAAAACACAAAAAGCAAATAAAAAATATGAACACACAAGGTCCTGCCATGTTCCATTAATGGAATACGCGATGGGGACCTCGTTGTCTAAATGATATATGTTCACTTGAGCAGTTTGACCTCAGGCATATCCCTCATGGCTTATGCTAGTTGTGACATTACTGGAAGTCAAACTGCTCTTGTGAAGATAAATCATTTACACAGCAGGTCCCCACTGCATATCCCTGGTATGCTGCCACTACAGTGACACCCGCACAGTGAACCCCTCACCGCGCCTAAAATGGCAGCGATGGGTGGGGTTTGCTTCGAGACACTTTAGAGTGACGGGGTACATCTAACTTCACTGTTGGTGCGACGTGGAGTTAGATATATATAGTGAGGGGGTGGGCACAGCCCCCCTGCATTGTGTGTCGCAATGTTGCCGGTTGGTTCAGAGTTCCTGGTGCTGTAGCTGACATCGTGGTTGGGGTTGTCGCACTGGTGTCATGGATCCCATATCTCTTATCTCTATCTATCAGTCTATTTATATATCTTATATAAGGGATATGCGGAGGTGACTGTGTGACACAGCATTTATCTTGTGTAGTTGCTATTGGTTTTACCATGCCGAATCGACAACACTGTTGTTGAATTTTGGCATGGTGAGATCCCAATGTCGACAGGCACCCCCTTCTATGGATTACTAACTCCGAGTTGGAGTTATTTTGAAGGGGGGGTGAAACATGGCGAAAGGGTGAAATTTCGCCCTTGGGTTCCTCACAGCGACAATCTCGAAACCTGTCGAGATTGTCACTGTGAGGGATTTCGCCATGAATGTTTTGTGCGGTCAGCATACTGTTGCTATTGACCTCAAGTAACCTCATAAGTGGCAGAGCCATGAGTGATGGTTATGAGAGAGCAGTGGCAACTACTCCAGATAAATGCTGCATCACACAGTTGCCCCCCGCATATTTCATTTATGCAACGGGATGTTCTTGATACTGCAGTGAAATTTTGTATTAAATTATTTATGCAATGAATCATAGAGGACTTTTTGTAATTGTACCTCTGTTTTATGATGAGGTTGCTAGGCAGTCGTTAGGGACACATCAGCATCCCAACACATCAGATGTCCCCAACATGTTCTGTGATTGGATGTTAGGGCTGCTTATCAATAATGTTGAAAATGGTGCTGTGTCTTAGCGAGGAAAGCGGGCAGGTTTCCAATGGTTGTGAGGAGAGGGCAGGTGTGGTGCAATGGCGCTATGATGCAGTTTGTTTGTTTTTTAAAAACCAAATCTGGAGTATTTTTTGGTGCTTTAAGTCACGTCCTGAGAGGTAGCTGTAAAAAAGGCAAATGGAAAAAATGCCCATTTTTTAATTTCAGTTCATATTTAATAAAGAAAAAACATCTGTACTAGTTTGCAATCTCGGTGGTGCTTTAAGCACTATTAAAAGCAAGTTGAATAGCTGGAAGTAGTGCCGTTGGGCAGGCAGGGAGTGTGGGGGGTGATGTAGAAAAGTACAGTTACATAAGAACTTACCATAACAGTAGATCTTTGAGAGAGGCTCTTGGAGTAGGTAATAACCTTGAGGACTGCACCCCCTGGCATCAGGACCACACGGAAAATTAACTAGCAGTGTCTGACAGGGGACCGCCCACCCGACATCATGTGACCGACGTCAGCATGACACTATATAATAGGCGGTCCCCACACCCATCTTCCAGATCTCCCGCCAGACACCCCCAAATGGAGCAACAAGAGAACGGAAAAGAGGCTCCTGGAGCCAAAATAAGCTCATATAGGAAGAGCAGCAGAAGATGGAAGGAGGGAGGGAAAAAGGTTACCTACTGCAAGAGCCTCTCTCGAAGATCTACTGTTATGGTAAGTTCTCACGTAACTGTACTATCTTACTTGAGAGGGCTGTTGCAGTAAGTAATAACCTTGAGGACTGAGTTCCAAGCAGTGTGAATCAGAAGGAACTGAAACACAAGAGGCAGGAAAGGTCTGCAGAAAGGCAGAACGTTTAGGACAGAAGGCCTTGGAGGACAGCTAGTCCAAAGTCAGACCTACACCTAAAGGTAATGTCCAGTCTGTAATGTTTGGCAAAAGTGTGGATGGAGCTTCAAGTGACCATTGCACAGGTATCTGCGGTAGACACATTCCTGAAACAAGCAGTAGAAGCAGCCATGCCTCTGGTAGAATGCCCCTTAACCTCCCCCAGGATGGTTTTACCATACCTCTGATAACAGAACACAATACAGTTTGCCAACCACTTGGATAAACACTTCGGAAACTGCTGCACCCTCTCTTTTGGGTGCCAAAGAAACAAGCTGATCTGATTTTCGGACAGACTTAGTATGGTTAGTGTAGTAACGTAAAATTCTGTGAACATCTAAAGTATGCAGAATTGTCTCCCCGATTGGAATACTCAGGGTAATACACCGGCAGTTGAATAGACTGATTCAGTGTGAACTCAGAAACCACTTTTGGTAAAAACTGAGGACTGGTACGCAGAGCCACCCGGTCTCTGTGAAAAATCAAATAAGGCTCCTTACACCACAGGACCTGAGGCTCAGAAATTCTTCAAGCAGAAGTAACTGCAACTAAAAAGAGTGCTTTCCAAGACAAATAGCGCATATCGCAACTACCATCCCATTCAAAAGGAGGCAGGGTAAGTTTCTCTAAAATAATATTTAGATCCCAAGGTGGCACTGGACTGTGCACCAGGGGTTTCAAGTGGAGGATCCTTTTCAGAAAAGGTTTTAGAGACCTCCAGCTGAGCCACAGTTTCGCCTTCCACCAAGGTGTGGTAGGCAGAGATAGCAGACAAGTGAACCTTCTGCGAAGAGTAACTCAGGTCCAGGTTGGAGGGATGTAGCAAGTACTCCATGACCTGAGGAATGGGGCACAAGAAAAGGTCCCAACCCTTCGAAGTTGCCCAAATGGAGAAACGCTTCCATTTCATAGCATAGGTAATCTTTAATGGAAGGCTTTCTAGTCCCACAAGGACTTGAACCACTCTGGAGGAGACTCCAAATCATGAAGCAGCTATGTCAGAAGGTGCCATGCATGAAGGTAAAGGGACTTCAGCCCTGGATGGACCAACATGCCTTTCTCCTGAGTCAAAAGATTGTGGCAGAAGGGCAGGGGAACTGGAGGTTCCACTGCAAGCTGCCGGAGAAGTGGAAACCATATCTGGCAAGGCCAATATGGGGTGATCAGAATCATGTGAACCCCCTCCGCTTGAAGTTTGAGCAGCACCCACTGCAGAACTGGAAAGGGAGAGAAGGTGTACAAAAACCTCCATCCAGTAAAGAGATAGTGTGTCTCGCCATAAAGCACCATGCCCGGGAGCATGTGAGCAAAACCTGGGTAGTTTTGCATTGTATGGGGAGATGAACAGATCCAGGTCTAGATGACCCCGTAGGTCGAATATGTCTTTAACCACCACTTGCTTAAGCTCCCATTCCTGGGCTCTTACTCTGGTGTGACTGAGTGTTCACTAGGATGTTTTAAATGCCTGGAATGTGAACTGCTATGAGATATGTTTGATACAGAATTGCCCAATTCCAAACCTGCATTGCCTCCCTGCAGAGGGGATACAAGCGAGTGCCCTCTTGCTTGTTTAGGTACCAGACTACACACATATTGTCCGACTGGACTAATAGTGGGCCCTGGCACAGCACGTGATGGAAGGCTTGAAGAGCGTACAGCACTGCCCTCATCTCCAATACATTTATATGTAGGGAGAGTTCTGATGGAGACCACAGCCCTTGAGTCCTGTGGGTCTCCAGATTAGCCCCCCAGCCTTTCCTGAAACATCCGTAGTCAGGGTCTGGATGGGAGGAGGGGACTGGAAAGGGAACCCCCTGGTAAGGTTGCTGAGGTCCTGCCACCACAGGAGATCTTGTTGCATCAAACTGGAGACCATGACCATGCGGTCTAGGTCATCTGACCTCTGATCCCATTGCACCCTGAGTGTCCACTGCAAAACACGCATGTGAACCCTGGCCTGAGGGACAGTGGGGATGGCCGCTGCCATAAGGCCAAGGAGCTGGAGAACCGACCTGGCTGAAACCCACTTGCTGGAGGCTATCAGGCAAGCCTGCTTTTGCAAGGTTTCTGCCCTGTCCTGAGGGAGGAAATTCATACTCTGGGCCATATCCAGCACCACTCCAATAAACTGGAGACACTGGGAGGGGACACGTTAGGACTTGGGGTAGCTGACTGTAATCCCCACTTGTGTAAAAAGGGACAAGGTAGTGGAAAGGGAAAATTCCAGCTGCTTCCTCGATGGAGCTGACAGAAGCCAGTCATCAAGGCAGAGGAACACATTGTGGCCCTGTCTTCTCAGTGCCATCACCACTACTGCGAGGCACTTGGTAAAGACCTGGGGTGCCGAGGACAGGCCGAAGGGGGTCTTGAACTGATAATGTTCTCATTGAAAGGAGAACCTGAGGTAGCGGTGATGGGCCTGAAAAAACAGGATAAGCTGGTAGATATTCTGCATGTCCTGGGCACAGAGCCATTGTCCCTTGTCCAGGAGGGGCAGCAGACCTGGGAGAGTCAGCATAGGAAACCATTTGTACTCTATGTACAGGTTTAGAGTGCTGAGGTCAAGAATTGAATGCAAATCTGTCATCTTCTTTGGCACCAGGAAGAAGTGCAAGTAGTACTCCTTTCCTACCGGGGCAGTGGCGCTAAGGGTTGAGGCGCTGGATGCCACACCTCACGCCACACTGGTGACCCGGGTTCTGGAATGGACTTGGGCCACTGGGGGTCAGCAGGGGAAGGAAGAGATCTAGCATCCGGAGGACTGCTCTCTCTCTCTTCTCGCGATGGGCTCTAGGGAACGCATCATCCAGGAGTGACCTCTGGCGGTGGTCGGAGGAAGCCAGGTTTGCGTCGCCACACAAAGTGAGGGGGTGGAGCTGCAGCAGGCATCGGCACCCAGTGCCCAGATGCCAGTGCATGACTGAGCTCCGGGGGGAAACAGAAAAGTTTTGGGAGGATAAGCGAAGAGCACCACCTCCTGCATCACACTGTCAATGCTGGGCACTTCACTCTCCCCATGGCCAACACTCCAACTGGCCCTCCATACTCTAGATAGAGCACCCTGGGAGGATAGGGCAGCCCTTCCCCATGAGGGTTCAGATCCGGGGGGTTCGCCAGATTGGAGTGAGGGGAGTAGATGCAGTGCAACAGTGGAATGTAGAGAGCACGGTAAGGTGGATGCTGGAGAGAGTTCCTCTCAGTGGGGTGAAGAAATAAAGTCTACAAAAGGAAAAGGACTTCTTTCCTACCTGGTTTGCTAGAATGGACTCTATTGCTTCTTTTTGCAGAAGGGTCTCAATTTCCTCCCTTATGAGGGGGATGTGCGCCTTTGGATAGTGAGGTACCCCCAGAGGCTTGATTGGGGGTCTCTCCAGAAGTTCTGTGCAGCCTTGACTCACCAGCTGAAGGATCCATGAATATGTGGTGACTGCCTCCCACCCCAGCAAGTGACCGGCAAACCTTCCACGGGGGGGGGGCGGGCCGTGAGTCAAGAGGTGGAGGGAGGGTTGGGAAGAGCCGCCCCCTGAGGCTCTCTGAGCTTTGGCTGGAGGGATGACTGCAGCTGAAGGTGTCCGATTTGGTCTGTCATCTGGCTGTATGCTGCTGTTTCGTCTGCCACTTGGTGTGGCGACGAAATGGCTGTTTGGCCTTAAAGGAGAAGACTCCTGTATATTTATCATTTGGATATGTCTGATGTATTTATTATACATTACATCAAGTACTGTACATATGTCAATAAGAGATCAGCCATTTCTTCTGTTGCAACACATATCTAGAGTTTGAGGCTCTGACACAAGGTAGTAAAATGTCAAGCAAGCCCCCATTTACATGCAAATGAGTCACTTGTAATACAGTCCCTCCCATTCCTTGATGTCACTGCAGCAACAGCGGAGAACAAAACATAAGGGTATCAATGCTGTCTAGCTTGATTTTAGTTTAAGTTTGCAATGGCTTAAGGCAGTTCTGTCATGCAACTCACTCAGGGAGTAGTACTTGTAGCCTTAATACTGTATGTGTAGAGCAAATAATACATCTAACAGTATTTCATTCACAGGAAACAAAATATGCTTCTTTGTGCTACTCATTTCTCTCTGTGAGACAGTTGTAATGTGGTAGAGAGCAGTAGACTGAATCAGTCAATCAACCAACTAATCAATCGAGCAGTCAATCAGTCATTCTGTATTGAACCAGGTGAACACCCTTGAGAAGATTCATTACAAGGTGTGCCAGGGCAGTTTACCAAAGGATCACAAATGACTGAATTATACACATCCCCTTTCAGCAGCCTGAAAGTGGAGAGCTAGATCATTTACTTTATAAAGTGTATTGTTTTACATTTCCAGTGCTCCTTAAATCTGAGTTTCTGACTTGACATACCAAGACACAGAATGCATATGACATGGGAGGAGTGAGTTAAACAAATACAGAGCACTACAGACACTGAGACTGATTCATTTCTTTACCCACAATAGCTGAGGTGTAGCATCTGATTTGAGAGGTACATCCTACTTCAAATGCTGACATTACAAAGCGGGGTGCTTGCCACAGCTTATCCTTAGTACCTTGAAAGTGAAGTGCTGTAGCTCTCACATCACTGCTAATGATTTATAATGGGAATTGGGGCACTTTTAGTGTCATGGACCTTAGGGGCCATCACAATTTCCATGGATGTTAGGGGAACTTCTTAAGGGTTAGAGAGTAAGGGACTCTAGTAGGATTTGAACCAGAGTCCCCCAGTGCTTGTGCCTGTGCTTTAACCACTAGAGTACCCTTCTTCCATATGCTGCAGCTGATGCTTTCCTGGTAACATATTCCTTGTTATAGCTGAATTCTTTATTGCCTTACAGCAGCCAGCCAGTCACTGACTGCCTAGTTACAAAGGGAAACGGGCTTATTTACAAGATTGTTTCTCACTGCTGGTGTCAATCAAAACAGAGAATGCTAACACACACTCATACACAACATAATACAACAGCTGTATAACACCACTTAAAACTCTTGTTGCACCCAGAGTCATTTATTGGGTAAACTGTGTTTGCTAACAGAAACAGTAACACAACACATACAGGCACTTCCTTATATGAATACTGTATATACCTCAAATCAGTGCTGCATCACACTCACATAGTCCTAGTCCCTATTAGACCGGCACTTCAGGTTGTGCACAACACTTAAAGGGTTCCTCCATTACTCAAGTGGGGAACCAAACATTGTGGGCTTGGTTTACTGGTGGAACTGCATTTAGTGCAGCACCATTATCTGTTGCTTTGATGACATCATCCTCCAGCAACATTGATGGTAAAATGGAGGACAAACACATTGATAACTTCTGGGGGCTGTATATTTTTATTTATAATCTAGATTTGGACTGCAATAGGACTGCTGGCAACTGGAGGAGGCACACAACAGTTCCACATAAGGACCTGGGAAAGTATTGGTGTGAAACTATGGTAGACTTCCCCTTTAAATCTGGGGTGGTACATAGTATGGACTGACCATAAGGCCTTGCCCTTGTCCTGAAGACTGGTGATTATGTCTTGGGTGTCGCCCCCGAAGAGGACAGAACCCTGGAAGGGGGCATCCTGAATGGCTGCCTGGACATCAGGTGCCAAGCCTGACACCCTTAGCCAGGAATATCTCCTGAGTCAAACCGCCATAACAGTGCCTCTTGGCCGAAGAGTCCACTGTATCATATTTCGCCCTTAGTGAGTGGTGACAGGTGACCTTAGCGGACCTGATAGTGTCCATCAGAATGGTCTTGGACTTGGAGTCTGGCATGGCATCAATGACAGGCTGCAGTTGATGAAACAGAGACTTCTGGTAGACTAGCATGTGCACCACGAAATTTAGGGTGCGCATGACCAGTGCGGAGGAAGAATAGAATTTCCTCCCAAATTGATCCAGCTGCCTTGACTCCTTGTCAGGAGGGGAGGTGCTCATGTGTCTCGGCTTGGTGGGCCTGTTATGAGCTGCTGCAATGACCACTGAGTCTGCCATTGCGTGGACACTGAGGTGATCCTTCCCCTCTAGTGTCCTTTATGTCCTGTTAGCCTTTTTTGCCACTGTCGGGATGGAGGAAGGCATCATCCAAATGGTAGAAGCCAAATCTTCACGGGGCTCTAACCATGGGCGCGTAAGGATGGGTGCTGCCCCCTGTATATCCAGGTGCTCAGCTAGTCTCCAATGCTTGGGATCCTGTGCGTCAGTCTTCCACTCGTAGGTCTCAGCTATCTTTTTCAGGAGGTCTGCGAACGAAGGGTCCTCCGGAGGTGATTTGGGGGACTTGTTGGGCTTAGGCTTCTCTGGAGGGGGGAGTCTCAAAACCCAAAACTGAGAGAGAGACCTGGACTTAAATTCTGAATCCGAGGAATCTGAGGACCTGACGATGGGACAGGAAACCACATGAGACCTAGGAGGGATACTGTCCATCACCAGTCCAGTTGAAGGACCTTTCATCAGGCCCGACATAGACTGGTGTGGGTCCGCGGAGAGGAGAACCTGGGAGTCTGATCCAGGTGATCCTGGGTAAAGGCTGTTGCCGGGAGCCAGCTGTCCAGCTCCAAAATGAGCTGTGACTTGGCCTGTGACCACCAGGACTGGAGGATGGCCCGGAAATTTGCCTGTGGCTGAGAAGGAGGCAGAAGGGGCTGATAGGCTGAAACCCTGAAGAGAACCCTGGCATTGGGTACCCTGACATATGGTACCTGGGTGTCAGGTAACCTGGCAAAGAGTAGGCAGGCATATACCCCAGCATTGTAAAGCCTGATGTCAGGTAGCCTGATGGAGGATAACCTGGTGTGTAATGAGGTGCCAGGTAACCGGGCGGAGGGTAGCCCAACGGAAGTGCTGTGGGACCCGATGGATGACCCCAAGGGAGCCTGAAACATGGCCCAGAAGGACCTGAGCTCCACATAGGGAGAGGAGGGGGTAACCCAGTAGGGAGACCCAGCCGGTGAAGGCTGCATGAAGACCAGCAGCTAGCTCTTGTCTGGCTGGATGTCGTTGGGTCCTGTGCCAGAACCCAATGTGAGCATGTTGGTCGGGTGGTTGTTGGAGGGTCTGATGACCGGCTTATTGATGTTGGCTGTGCAGACACTGGAGTTCCCAGTGCCTGACTTAGCCCAGGCTGACCATTCTTCAGGGGATCCAATGAGTGACTTATCAGTCCCACCTAACTGCATAGACCCCACAGTAGAGATGGGCCTAAGAGTGGCAGAGGCCTCAGACTTAGCCGAGGTGCCCACAGCCACCGTGACCAGTGGTGGCAGGGGAACCAAGGGCTGCTCTGGGAAGGTGAGGCCAGACTTGGAAGCAGCAGCGGTCTTCCTGGAGGAAGGGGGATGCTGATCACTCTAGGTGTCCGAGGGTGGCTGCAGGTGAGAGGGGGACCTATCCTGGTCCTGGTGCTTCTCCTTGTCCCTTTTCTTCTTGTGCTTATAGGAGTCCGTAGGTGAGGATGAAGCGCTCCTCAGCTTCTGTAGCTCTTTTTCCATTGTGGACATCTTTTTTAGCAGGTGGGCCTTGAGGGCTTGCTGGTGGTGCTTCTGTGTGGCCTGACTGAAGCTCAGGCAGGCCTCACAATCCTCTGTGCTTATGCTCTGGGCCCAAGCAGAAGAGGCAGCAGGAGTGGGAATCCTTGTGTGGGAGCTGCATACTGCAACAATCGCACTTATTTTTATGCAACTCAATGGAAGATGGAGAAGACATGCACAAAATTGAGATTTGAACAAGAGAGAAAGAAAAAGAATACTCCGATGAAAAAAGGGCAGTTGAACTGCAGTGACGATCTCCGCGAGATCCACCGTGCACAGGATGACAGATGGGGGGAACTGGAAGGAGGGTGTGGGGACCACCCACTATATAGTGTCATGCTGACGTCAGTCACGTGATTTCGGGTGGGTGGTCCCCCACCAGACACTGCTAGCCAAAGTTTCCGTATGGCCCTGATGCCAGGGGGTGCAGTCCTCAAGGTTATCACCTACTGCAAGAGCCCTCTCGAAGTAAGATCTGTATGATAAATGGACTGTGTCATAAGAACTGTGTACATAAATGGAGTGTGACATAGTAACTGTGTATATAAAAATTTATATACACAGTTACTATCATACTCCATTTATGCCCACCCCGTTGCATAAATGTATATATACAGTATATATATATATAATTTAGGCAGAAAACCTAGTCTCATAAGAATAACAGAACCAATACCAAAGCTATAACTGAAGATGAACCTTCGGTTGAAAAACAGAATAGCCAGACTTTGGGTTCCGCCTCCTATCCTTGTGACTGTAAATTCTGTTGGCTTTCTCCCCCGATGATTAAATCCACTGGAATAGGCACCAACAGATAAAAATTTTGACTTCAGTTTGTGCTACTCTTAATTTACAATATGACAGTTAACAATAAACAAAGAGATCTCAAGCTGACCAGTCTGCCTGACAAACCTGATACCCAGGCCCGCAGCTGCAGCAGGTCAACCTCTGTGACTTATGAGCGCAGCAGTTGTCACAGCGATGAGGTGGTGGTGTGTCAAAATCTGCTGGTGGGAGAGGTACCAATTGGCCTTTATGCTTAAACAGTTTCTAAGGCATATGGGAGATCAGGCAATTAACTCACCAGATAGGTCCCAGACCCAACCACCATGGCTGCATATGGAACAATATCCTTTGAAACCTGTCTTATGGATTTCATATATCTGCCTCTCCACCCACTGGTTAAGGATAATCCGTGTACAAAAGGCTCAGTTCTAGCTCTTAAAAAGACCAATAATATCTTAAATCTGGAGAAAGCAGCCCTTACAGGAAAATCCAGCAATTACAAAAGATAAAAAGGAATCTCAAATGCAGCCTGGTTAGCAGCAGGTATATCCAAGATTAGTCATCTGGTTAACCAGGAATCTGGAGTTCTGTTTCAGGCTACCGAAATATCATTTCCACTTCTACTTATCCTTAAGAGAAATATTGGGGGAAAATGTGTTGTTGGATGGATTATACTTTAACTCAAAATACTGAATGGAATCAAATGGCTAAAATAGGGTTCCTGAAGCAAGGTGCTAGTCTCACCTATAAATCTCTAACCAGTAATATCGGATCTTCTTGTTTAACATGCAAGGCCAGGGAGTCCTGGGAGGAGGATCTATCACTGGTACTTACTCTGGAGGATTGGGAGGATGTATGGGAAATGACCAACCAAAGCTATAAAGAACTGCAAGGCAGGCTTATGCAGTTAGAAAACATTCACAGGTTCTATTTAAGCCCCAATAAAATGCATGCATTGGGATACCTGAATATACCATGCTGTTGGAAATGTAATTGCAATGAGGCTAGCCTTGCGTATGTACTCTGGGACTGCTCAAAACTTTTTAATCTCTGAGATATAGTTTGTAAGTTGTGCTCAAAGGTTACAAAAACCCACATCCCACACTCTCCACTTACATTTATTCTAGGTATATTCCCTGACGGTAAAGACCTGAATCTGCAACAAAAAATGTAGATATGTCATGCATCATTGAGCGTCAAAAGACTTATTTTAAGTCACTGGAAGGATCCACTTTCACCCACACTACAAGAGTATAATCAAGTGGATTTCATTTCCAATAATGAAAGACTTTTTTATTCCATGAATGATAGGTTAGATACATACCATAAAATATGGTTACCGTTTATGGAACTGAGGTAATGAATTAAGTTAAACGGTTCAAGAGGGTATTATGTGTTAAGACGTCCCCAGAGCCACTCGTTGCAGAAAACGGGTGGTTTTGCGCGCATTCAGCTGGAGCGAGAACAGCGAAGCGAAGCTGAGCTGTTCTGGCTCAAGGTGAAGGCAAATGAAACCACTTGTTTTCATCAACGAATGGTGACGGATGACATATTAACATATTATTGATCTAGAGTGATCAATACTATATTTAAAAAAAAAAAAACTTCCCAGAATGTGCCCGTTTCCAGGGCATCTGCGCGTGAGATGCTCTTCATGGAATAAGAGTGTCTCACGCGCAGGGAAAAGGAGCACTCCGATTGGTTGGGAGCACTCCCTCGATCTCTAATAAGCGTTACTATTGCCAGTTAATGATTTTAATAGCTACATTACATCCATTTTTAGGTGTCTCTAAAATAAGTATCAGAAGTATTTTCTAGCATGTGGGCTGCTTAGAATTCTAAATGTATACTGAGTGGTAATGTAGATTTAATTGTATTATTCTGTCACTGTGTTTTCAATGTATTACTAAGTAATTCCTACTTGTATTTTGAAATTTATAGATGAATAAAAATTATTATGGAAAAAAAAAAAAAAAGACATTCTCTGGTGTTTCAGCAACCCCATGTCAGTTTCATAATTTTTTGCCCAGTACATGATGGTAATCTAAATGTAAAATCTTCAACAAAAAACATGGTTTGTCATGCTTATTTTTAAGTTACGTGGTGAGATTTAATCCCTCTTTTTGGAAAAAATCTGTAAGGAGTCAACTTGTTTTATGCAGTTATAGCATCAGTGTAGTAGGTGTCAACATGAGTGTGAAAGAAAACATGAAACAAGGACACATCATTTGTCAACAGGTTTGCTTCATTTTTTTCCACAAATGCAACAATAAGGAGTAAATTATCAATACAGTGACACCCTCTTGAATTAGCATTCCCCACAATGGGGGAAATATAAAATTTTTTGGTTTTGCACAAGATCATTTCAGACCTTGTCACTTTCACAAAACTTTTTTGATAGATGTTAAATGTGGTTGTGGATATAGCAAAAGAAAGAAATATTGGGGGTCACCATGCTTCTTTTGTTTATATTTGCTTTCAAAGTTGTAGTTTCAGAGCTGGTTGGCTCAAGACAAAAATAATTGAAAAATCCCAATAAAAATAAAACTTGCCAGAAAGTTATTCAAACAATTAAAACATACATGCAGAATGACAAATTAAAAAAAAAACATCACGGATCCCAGCATGGTAGCCTCCGAATTCAATTCCTACTTCTCCACTGCTGCATCATCTCTTCTCTCCTCCATTCCCCTTCCCCCACCCACTACTCCCCCTATTGTACCCTCCTCATCTTCTTTCTCCTTTTGCCCTGCGTCATCAGCTCAGGTGCTAAAATTACTGATGTCTCTCAACCCAGACAAAGGTAAATGTCCCTCTGGCCTCGACTCCAAAATGCTCCTGCTCTCTGCACCTGCCATAGCCCACCCACTTACCCTGCTTTTCAACCTGTCATTTAAACTCGGTACAGTCCCCAAAAATTGGAAACAAGCCACAGTCATTCCCCTTCCTAAAGGAGGGGACCTCTCCTCACCTTCCAACTACCACCTTATATCCCTGCTCCCCATCCTGGCCAAACTTCAAGAACGTCTTGTCCTCTCCCAACTCCACCACTATCTTGAGTCGATAAACTTCTTAACCCCTTACCAGGCTGGCTTCAGGAAAAATCACTCCACCACCACCTCCTTCTTCCGGCTCACAAACGCTATCCTCACGGGTATGGACAAAGGGGAATTAACAGCTGCCATATTTATTGATCTGGCAAAAGCTTTCGACACCATCTCCCACCCCTTGTTGCTGGCTAAACTTGCTCTAGCCGGGCTGTCGGCTACTGCAAATAACTGGTTCCACTCATACCTGTCAAACAGGTCCCAATCTGTCCGCGTTGGCTCAGCTACATCCACCCTACTCCCAGTCACCAGCAGAGTCTCCCAAGGGTCGGTTCTAGGCCCACTACTGTTCTCTATATTTCTCAATGATCTGCCTGCAGCCTGCCCAAATACGGCCATCCACATGTACGCTGACGACACGGTGTTGTTCGCCTCTGGTCCATCCTCTAGTGCTGTGACAGCCTGCCTACAGAAGGACTTCGACTCCATCCAGCGTTGGCTCATCTCAAACCAACTAGTCCTAAATTAAAAAAAAAAGTCTCCCTCACCTTTGGCTCCCGGCCCAAACTCACATGGCTTACTGCGCCACCTACGTTCTACACTCTGGACAGCGCCCCACTGGAGGCCTGCACCTCCTATCATTATCTAGGTGTCTGGCTAGATCAACACCTTAACTTCTCTGCACACATTGATGCTATACACAAAAAATTGAACCCCATGTTGGGAGCCCTCTACCGGAATAAAAATTGCATACCCCTGCCAACCAGGCAAGAAATAGTCCAAAAAATGATCCTCCCTATATTTGACTATGGTGATATTGTCTACTGTGCGGCCCCTCAAACCTCCCTAGCAAGGCTAGACCCCCTATTTAACTCCATCTGCTGCTTTTCACTGGACTGCCCTCCCAGCACCCACCACTGTGTCCTCTACCAATCCTTGAACCTCACCTCTTTACACAACAGAAGATCACTTCACTGCGCTAGAACCTCGGCAAAGTTCTGGTCACAATCACTCCCATCCTACCTGTCAGCCTCCCTAGCTGCCCTACCCCCACCATCCTACGCGCTCCGTAACAGCAACGCTAGGCTCCTGCATATCCCACATAGATCCATCTGGTCCAGCCAGGCTGCCTTCAGCTTTAGGTTACCCAAATTATGGAATTCCCTGGCAGCCGATATTAGACACTCCACAAGTACTCCCCAACTAAATGCCCTTCTCAATACGCACTTCTCTACCACCTGCTCCTGTAACCCCCCCTAACTCCCCCCTCACTCCTGTACCCGCCCAGCGTAAGAATCAAGTCTGGTCTCTCCACTGTTTTGACCTGCTTCATTGTACAACACTGTATACTGTACAATAATCTGCCTACCCTCAATTTGTTCCAGTCACATTATGTATGTTACCCACTGCTGTTCTATTACTCATTATGTATGTTGTTTTCTGACTATATCATGTTCCACTGTATGTTTTGTTCAGATTGTATCATGTTCCCACTGTAACCCCAAAACCCCAGGGCGCATCTGGAATTGAGCGGTACTCTGCTCAGCATGCCTTCCTGGTAAATCTCTTAAATAAATAAATAATCAATAAATAAAAGAAAACGAGTAACAAAAGACAGATGTGTATGTAAAGCACCTTAAATTATGCCAACAGCTGTAATTGTGGGATCTAATTCCCCTGCTGCCCTCCTACATATATTCTTAGTTGGACATGACATAATAGGATAAACCATTTTTCTAATAATGCTTCCATATATTTAAGAATATTCTTGTGCCAATAAATAGCCTTGAAAACATTTTGGGGTTCATCAGGAATATGGGAATTTGAAACACCAGGGAATATCTTTAAGGGAGTGAGGGTAGGAGACTGCAAACAAAAAATCTCGCTCTATGCCGATGACTCCCTGTTCTACTTCTCCTCCTCTCCAGGGACATCAGTCCCAGCCCAATTAGTGGAACTGGATGAATATGGGGCACTTTGGAGCTACAGGACAAATTTTGATAAATCAGAAGCCATTCGTGTGGGTATGCCCACCAACTTTTAGAACACAATGCCCCTTCACATGGGCCTCGAATAACGTGGTCTGTTCTCTTGGGGTGAGAATCTCACCTAACCTTCCTTTTCTATTTTAACTTAATTGTGGAAAGTTGCACCAAAAAGTGAAAGCAGATATTGCACACTGAGAGCTATTAGCATTGAGTCTAGTAGGCCATGTGGCTCCTCTTAAAATGAATGTTCTCCCAAGATTTGTATTCTTTTTTTAAGAACTCCTACTTCACAGATGGAAGATTTGTGGAAATGTGGATTCTCAGCACTTTTATTTGGGCTGCTGTGGACACTTGAGTGAGCAGGCATCTCATGACTGTCTCTAGGGACAAAGGGGGGCTCGCTATGCCAGACTTCTGTCTCTATTACCTAGCAGCACAAATTGGCCCAGTGCTTATGTGACTCAAACAGAGGAGGATATGGGCTGGCTAGAGAAGGAGCTGGCTTAGTCCATGCTGGTACCACTGTTTGCTCTCCTGCATATCTTCCTCACACTCTGCTTGTTGTCGAATATCTCCAACCCATGGACCAGAACCACCCTCCAGATGCTCCTGAAAGTCAAAAAAGTTACTGGTACCCAAAATTCCCTGGACCCCGTCTAGCATCATAAAGGATCCCCTATTCTTTCCCCCAGGCTTAGACCCAGGTTTCCACAAAAGGAACCGCCTAACTTTAACACAATATAAGCATTCGGTACAGGGTGACCATTTTGTCTCCTTTCTCCATCTCCAGCTCCAGCACTACTGTGGTTTACCAAAGCAATGTTTTTTTAGGTACTTACAAGTTGTGCACTACTTAAAATAATCTAGTGGCCCAGGAGGGTAGAGAGATGACCCTGTTTGAGGAATTTTATATTGGGCTGCAATGCTAGCAGGGAGAGGGGGGCACCATAGCCAGAGGACAGGAGGCAGTATAGCGTAGTGGTTAAGGGCACTGAGCTGCAAACCTGGATACCTGGGTTTGAATCCCATCAGCCTCCATTTGCATACTGTGTGACCCTGAGCAAGTCACTTAACTTTCTTGTGCTCCCAGGTCGCACCTGGAAACAAGCTCCGGCTTAGTGTGCCTTTCCTGGTTAAACAATTTCCCCTATATCAAGTCCTCCTGATGGGGAGTTCACCCAAAATTGGACAGGCTTAGGGAACAGTGGGAGAAGAATCATGAACCCCTATCCCTGAAACTGACTGAACCAAAATACTCACTGGAAGATTACAGCTTTACCTGGGTGGAGAGAATTCTGGAAGTGTGTGGTTTGCTTCTTCACACCCCTACCATAATGTGCCACTTCAGAGGGGACATTCAGATTTATGTTGGAAGGGGTACGGGGGAGTGGGATCCCACTGCCATATATTTTGGAACTACCCAGTGCTTCAGTAGTACAGGAAGCAGATTCAGGTGGCTCAATGTTCCCATTCCATACAACTTCTTAAACTTGGTCCTGGTGGTCCCAGTCCCTCAAGTGGTTAATCAGTCACAGCAAAAACTATTCAGGGCACTTTGTACTGTGGCCCTAAAAGGGATAACATCCTTATGATTGCAAGCCACACCCTACCACACAGAATTCTGAAAAAGCAGGGTGAGGGAGCTCTGCAAAATGGAAGGAATCACAGCCACACTTAATATTATTTTTGACAAATACCTAGCCCTGTGGCAGAGATGGGAGCTCCATATATCATATATAAAGTTGGGGGGGGTGATATTTTTAGGTTGCCTGCCTATCTACATGGTCAGTATCAATACAAGTTAATGTGGAAGTGCGAGTCTGGTTGAGGGATAGTGTAGCCCCATACTATTTTCCTTTGTTTCAACTTAGAAACAGACTGTACATCCAGACTATATCACTTGACTCATACCACTGGTTATGACTGAGTGGAAGGGAATTGTACAAGGAAATGATATCAACTCTATATTGGTGAAAGGTACACCTGTGTATATTATCTGTGCATATATAGCATACATTCATTATAAAAAACTTTGTTAATGCATCAGTTAGGGTTGCTGCAACAAAAGTAGGGAAATGCAGTGTTAGGGTTTCCAACCCTAACAACCTGCCCCCACCCTGCAGGCAGCAACAGGCATGGGGTATGCCTAGTGGTTGTCAACCCTAACACTCACCCAATTCCATATGTAAGTAAGCTGAGATGGGTACAGTATGTGAGAATGAAGTGAGTGTTAGGGTTGATAACCGTTAGGCACACCCCTCGCCTGCTGCTGCCTTGAGGGGAGGTAGGATGTTTGAGTTGGAAGTCCTAACACCACAGTTCCCTACTTTTGTCACAGCAACCCTAACTGATGCATTAACAAAGTTTTTTGCAATGAATTTTCTGACTTTTTGAGATAGTTTAGTTGTGTCCTTATTTGCCTGTGGGACCTCTGTAATTGTCCTTCTTTGGCTGTGGGAGTGCATGGCCAATTCCTTTCTCATGAGTCCTTTTTCATTCTCACGTATCAGAATGTGGTGCATAAGCTAAGTATCGATACATATGCTGATATCTACATATACTGGCAAGATCCAACATTTTAAAACAGTGCCCATAGGTTTCAATAGAAGAACTGGAGTGGAGTTGCTCCGATGACATCATGTACGCACGTCATCGTCATTTTGTGAGTTGAGCTGAGGCTCGTGTCGGAGATAATCAGAGCTTTTGTTTACATTTTGGGGAACTTTTCATCAGTCCAGAAAACTACATAAATCACAAAATTACAGGTAAATACCATAAAGAAAATCAGTGTTCCTTACTGTACTAATAGGAGCATTTGTGATTTGATTCACCCCCCCCCACACACCAAATTACTAGTTTAATTGTCCTTCAAAATGGAAAAAAAATGGCATGCAGTTTCATTTTTCTACCAGATAACTTCAAAATCCACCTAATGGAGTTCTGATGGACAAGATACATGTCTTGGTGTCTGTGATTAACTTCATTTTTGTGGGTTTTCCTTTTTTATTTTTTTGGAAAAACAGAAAACAAGATGGCAGCTCGCGAAAAAGGAATTTTTTCTCATTAAGAAGGACTGACCCCTCACAAAAAAGAATCCTTTTTCAGTAGACCAAATTCCTTTTTCGTTCCAGGAAGCTATTCTAGAGAGTGAAATCCCACTAAAAATAATGGGAACTTAAAAACGTAATAACTTTGGAATGGATTAATATTTTTTCACCAAACAAACGCAAGGCAGTTCTTTGACCCACGCTCTTTCTGCCATAGAAATTTCACACCAAATTCCACACTGTCTGTTTGCAAGGCAAGAGAAAGAAAAACTGTGAAAGAGGGCGAATTTTAAGGTTTAAACTTGGCAGATAGAGAGAGACTGTCCCCATGAGACAGTGTATGCCAAATGTTGTGCAAATCTGTTGAATGTTTGCAAAGTTAGTAAAGTGCCAAATGTGAGGTTTAACATTAAAGTGCCTACTCAACCCAAACTATAGGGGCATGACCGCACCCCTATAATAATGGGTAAGGGTGGTATACAAGGATATAGACCCATTGAGGGGACTAATTAGGACTACAAGGCCACAAATCCAAAGGGCAAGTGACTTTATTGCCCTAAATAGCCCCTGAGATGGGTATGCTTCCAAGTGTGCTACTCGTACCCATTTTTTGTTGAATATATTACATTAGCCTGGTTACAGATCACATTTGTGATCATTTCCAGGTTTGCCTTTCAGTGTTTGGTCATAATATGTTTCCATAGTGCATTGGGGGGGGTTGCTTTTTTTTTGTCCATTTGTTTTCCACAGTGAAGTGGTTCTCTACATAAGACGGTGTGGCAGGGACCAATTATGCCCTCAGATTGCAGTGTGAAGCTGCGGTATGGGCATGTGTCAGTGTGGCATGGTGGTATGTCTGAGCAGCGGTGTTCAGCTCTGGTTTGGGCTGACAGGAGTGTCCTCGATGACTTTCATTTGTGGAGTGTGGCATTCGGTTCCATGCTGCTGTTCGGAGTCACAGCAGCCTTGGCATGGTGAGAAGCATGGTGAGGTTGTCATGGCGCCTTGAAACTGCAGAACTCTTGCAGAAAGGAAGTAATGGAATGTGGTGAGTGCAGCTAAGGGTCTGGTGGAGTTCTCGGTTTGGGAGGGAAGGTTTTGTAACAGTGTCTTTTTTGTTTTGTTTTGTTGTTTGCAAGGTTCAGTCGGTACCTAAAGCCTAGTTATTTGGTTTGGCTGGCTGATTATTGATGTGTCAACTGGTTATTTATTTGGGTAATTAATATTTACGCAATAAAGCACGACAGGGTGTGGGTTATTGGGGGATTTACCCACGCCTTGAGTGGTGTGTCACGAGGTGCAGCCGAGTGACTTAACCACATAACAAATGGGTAAATCTCCCAATAACCCACACCCTGGAGTGCCTTATTGTGATTATACAATGGACCCATGTGTAAAATACATTAAAAATGTATTTAAGTATGTTTTTTATAAATGCTATTTCTCAGCTGGGGGTTATTGCAGGATATACCATGGTCATGTGATGTGTTTTGACCAGTGAGGTTACAGGATTTTCATACTCCATTGTATAATGTTCCACATGCTTTAATCTAGTGTAGGTTTATACTTTTTATTAATGTGGGTATATACTTCTAATTGATTAGTGCAGATATATACTTGTAATTGTTTGATTAGTGTAGGTATATACTTTTAAGTGATAATTTACTTACAGGTGTACATAGAAATATATGATAGCCTTTTGTATGGGAAACTTCCCCATCTTTGCATTATATGTCAGTATTTGACTATATATGCTTTGCTTCTAAATAAAGCATATCTAAAGCAAGAGGCTACACAGAGATGCAGGATCAAGCTATGGAGCATTTTTTGTTTAAAGATTAAAGATGGACCAAACTATTAACAGTGGCTGCCAAGTCAACGCCTCTGGTAAGACAAACCATAGGCGACAGATAAAGGGTAAAAGTATTGTAAATCAACACTATGGTCACCAATTAAATAAGCAGCCTGGCTGGAGTTTTCTCCTTCATAGTATCATAGTAATGTGTCAGCAGAAAAGGACCATCCTGGCCCATCCAGTCTGCCCATCCCCCCTCCCTTACTTGTCACCTGCGCACAAGGAGCCTCTGTCCTCTAACCAACCCCATATATTTATCTCACGCTCTCTTGAATCTGTCCACTGTTTTGACATGTACCACCTTCTCAGGTAATCTGTTCCAGAGTTCAAACACCCTCTCAGTGAAATAACACTCCCTTACATTACCTTTAAAACTTCCTCCTTCCAATCTTAAAGTATGACCTCTTGTTTTAACTCCAACTTTCCTTTTAAATAGACTTCCTTCCCTCACTTTATTTATCACCTTCATGTACTTGAATGTCTCTATCATGTCTCCTCTCACTCTTCTAAACTCCAGTGGATACAGATTTAATTTTCTCAGTCTTGTCTCATATGGTTTCCCTTGCATACCCTGCACCATCTTTGTTGCCCTTCTCTGAGCCCTTTCTATTACATCTATGTCCTTTCTTAAATGAGGCCTCCAGTACTGTACTCCGTACTCTAGGTGCGCTCTAACCATGGTCTTATATAATGGCATCAGCACCTCCCTCTTCCTACTAGTTATGCCCCTTCCTATGCACTCCATCATTCTGTTAGCTTTGCCAACCACCTTACTACATTGGTCACTTACCCTAAAGTTTACTGGGTAAAATAGGACAAAAGAAGGCACAATGCCCATTGAGATTGTCCTCCCTCAAAAGGGGGATATTATATAGGGTTGTTATGCAATAGCCAGGAATCAAGATTGGATTCAAAGGAATCAAAGCTAACTGATTCTACAATAAACTGTGGAAGAGTGTTCCAACATTTAGCTGTTCTTATATTAAAAAAAGTTATCAAATGTCTTTGTATTAACCCATTCAACATTTAGTTGCTTAGAATAACTAGATATCATTGTCCACCTCGGGACAGATGACCTAGCTAGGCATGAGATCAGTGCAGTGCAGAATGAATTTGTGGAGTTGGGGAGGGGCCTCAGACAGGTAGGAAGCATGGTAACCTTCTCAGAGGTGCTGCCAGTCTATGGCAGGGGTGAGGCTAGGGTACTGCACACCATGCAGTTTAATTAATGGTTGCAAAACTGGTGCAGAGCACAGGGCTTTGGCTTAATTGGGGACTGGGGGTCCACCTGGAGAGATGAAGGTCTATACTGGCAAGATGGTCTGCATATGTCCAGGAAGGGACACATCCTCCTAGGTGACAGGTTTAAAGGCTTCCTTGGCAAGCTTTTAAACTAGCCAAGGGGGTAGGTGCTGATAGGAACAGGAAAGTTCAAGCCTCCTCCCACAAAACATGGCAGGCAGTAGGGTAAACACTGAGGTACAGAGCTTGACAGAGGGCAGAACGGGGTAAATGGAAAAATGGACAAGGGCAATAAGAGCAGGGATGGGGTAAAAAAGGATAAAACCAACATTAAATGGAGTGTAATGAGTACCAATCCCCATAGTCTTGGAAACAAGCTTCCAGAGCTAGTAGCCCTGATGGAAGAGGAACACTTGGATATTGTGGCAGTCACAGAAACATGGTACACGGAGAACCATGACTGGGATGTCAACATACCAGGTACACAATCTATAGAAGGGACAGGGAGGGTTAAAGAGGAGGTGGAGTAGCTCTCTACATAAGGGAAGGGATCAAAGCTACAGAACTAAAAAGTAAAGGGGGAGGACAAGAGGCACTCTGGGTCACCTTGGAGACAGGTAATGGCATCACAATCCGCACAGGGGTTATATACAGACCACTATCTCAAGGGGAGGAAATGGACAAAAAATGATAGAGGGCATTCTCAAAATGTCTGAAAAAGGGGAGATACTGTTGATGGGGGACCTGAATATGCCAGATGTTAACTGGACGAATGGACTGCAGCCACATCCAAGAGCAGGGTCATTCTCGATGCCCAACAGGGGGCATGCCTTAGACAGCTAGTGGTGGAACCCACTTGGGAGGAAGGGAGCAATATTAGACCTGATACTCTCAAATGGAGAGAGGATCACAAATTTAGAAGTCAGTAGACATCTGGGAACAAGCGACCACTGCACGGTGTGCTTCACAATAAACACAACCATGGAGACAAGCCATACAAAGACAAGGATACTGGACTTTAGAAGGGCTGACTTTGGCATAATGGGTGAATACCTGAGGAATGCATTAGCAAATGGCCAGAAAGGAGGGGTGGAAGAACAATGGAGAAAAATCAAAACTGCCATCATGGAGGCAATAAGCCTCTGTGTGAAACAAATAAAGAAAACAAAGCAGAATAAAAAAAACACCATGGTTCTCAAAAGAGGTGTCAGGGAAGGTTAAGGAGAAAAAGGCTGCATTCAAAAAGTATAAAGAGTCACAGAAGGAGCATGACAGGGAACTGTATCAATTAAAGCAGAAAGAAGTGGGGAAGACAGTCAGAAAAGCAAAGGCCCAAACCGAGGAAAAGATAGCCAACTCAGTTAAGAAGGGGGATAAAACCTTTTATAGGTACATTAGGGAGCACAGAAAGGTTAAGGGAGGGATAGTGAAGATTAATAAAGGAGAGGGGAGGAGGGCAGAGGGAGACAGTGAAAAGGCAGAGATACTGAATGAATACTTTTGCTCAGTATTCACAAAAGAAGAAGAGGAGGAGTTACCTAAACCAAACAGTAGAAGCACTCTGGGTAGTGGGGTTGATGCCAGTCCATTTACAGAAGAAAGAGCCCTGAAAGAACTCCTAAAACTCAAGGTGGACAAAGCAATGGGGCCTGATGGGATTCACCCTAGAATCCTAAAGGAGCTAAGAGAGGACCTAGTGACACCACTAACCACACTTTTTAACAAATCATGGGAAGATGGGGTGGTACCTGAGGACTGGAGGAGGGCATATGTGATTCCCCTTCACAAAAGTGGGAGCAAGGCAGAAGCAGGAAACTACAGACCTGTTAGTTTGACCTCAGTGGTGGGGAAAATGATGGAATCACTTCTGAAAGAAAGAATTGTTCAGTACCTAGAGGCTGGCGGGGCACAGGACCCAAAGCAGCATGGATTCACAGCAGGAAGGTCATGTCGACAAATATAATTGATTTATTTGACTGGGGAACCAAAGTAATCGACCAGGGAGGGGCTGTGGATATGGCCTACCTAGACTTTAGCAAGGCATTTGACACAGTCCCACACAAAAGATTAATAATCAAGTTAGCCAGCCTGGGAGTGGGTCCCAGGGTGGTAGCATGGGTAGCAAACTGGCTGCACAACAGGACACAGAAGGTAATAGTGAATGGAACACATTCTGAAGAAAGGGGTTACTAGTGGAGTACCTCAGGGCTCAGTACTGGGTCCAGTCCTCTTTAACGCCTTTATAGCTGACATTGCAGAGGGTCTGGAAGGAAAGGTATGCCTCTTTGCAGATGACACAAAGATCTGTAACAGAGTTGATACACAAGGGGGGTAGTAAGGATGAAAAGGGACTTGGCAAGGTTGGAGGAATGGTCAGACATATGGCAACTTAGATTCAATGCAAAGAAGTGCAAAGTAATGCACCTGGGAAACAAAAATCCAGGAGAAGAGTACACAATAGCAGGGAAGGTACTAACAACAACAATAATGGAAAGGGATCTGGGTGTAGTCATATCAGATGACCTAAAGGTGGGTAAGCAATGTGAGAAGTCAGTAAGGAGAGCTAGGGGATACTGGGATGCATAGGGAGGGCATCACAAGTAGAAAAAGGAAGTGGTTATCCCTCTGTACAGACAGTTGGTGAGACCCATCTGGAGTACTGCGTGCAGTTTTGGAGACCTCATCTACGCAAGGACATAGACAGGATGGAAGCAGTCCAGAGTAGGGCAACTAAAATGGTGCAAGGTCTACATCAGAAACCATATGTAGAGAGATTTAGAGAGCTTAATATGTATACCCTTGATGAAAGGAGGGACAGGGGGGACATGATAGAAACTTTTAAGTACCTCAAGGGAATCAACAAAGTCCAGGAGGATAGCATCTTTCAGAAAAAAAGATGTGTAAGAACATGGGGGCACAATTTAAAGTTAGATTGGGGCGGCTCAGGAGTGTGATGAAATTATTTTTCACGGAGAGAGTGGTGGACGCATGGAACCACTTTCCTGGAGAGGTTGTGGGGTCTAAAACAGTGGGGGAATTCAAACATGCATGGGATAGACATAAGGCAATTATAGTGGGGGGGTGGTTGCAGGAAGTAGGCTGTTGGTTAACTAGAATCTGCAGCTTATCCAATAGGTAGGGAAATGGGCAGACTGTGTGGGTCAAGTGGTCCTTATCTGCTGTCAAAGTCTATGTTTCTATGAAGTCCACCTACAATTCTTTTATTGGCCAATGATAGCCCACGTGTCTTAAACAGACTGGGATTATGCACTGTTTTATACATTAATAATAAATCACCCCTTTGCCTTCTCAGACATAATGAATGGAGCTTAGTTTCCCTAAGTCTAGAATCAATGCATTTATTACTGAGTCTGGGAATTGATTTAGTAAGCCTCCTTTGGACTTGTTCAAGATGCTGTATATCAGTTTTAAGGTAAGGATTCCAGAAGGGAGAGCCATAATCCAGATGTGGTCTGATATAGGCTCTATATAATGGAATTAAACAGTGTTCAGATTTACAAATATTTTTTTTTAACTTGATTTTTATTAATTTCAGTACTATACATCATAGGTACTAAGATCCGTATCCATGACAAAACCCAGTCCAGTAGCAATTTATGGGGGAATACAAGCCCCCTTAATCAGAGGATTAGTGTTTCATAGATATATTAATACCTCACATGGGGGTAAACAATGTATACTCTATTAGGGTAATCCAACAAATGCTGTGACATAAGCCCATGAGCAGTGTGACTTTAAACAAACAACTAAAGTCCTGAAAACAAAAGTCCTGCTTTTGCATACCTATATTTAGGCTAATGGCATCACACTATACCCTAAAGAGAGTAGAAGAACATTTTCTCAAAATTTTTAAGGCAGCTAATTATCAGTGTAAATCTGCTATTATATTCCAGAGCTCTATCCTTTTTAATTTAATGATTTAACAACCATTATAGAGATATATAATTATAGAAAAAATCTATATGATTCAGATAGCACTAGCATTTAAATCCCTCATGGAAATCTACACAAATAGGGTACGAAAACCCTTTGCCTTTAAGTGATCTTGAACAGTCTCAGACCAGCAAGTAGTAAAAGAATAGAAGGAAAAGTACTTATGTGCTTCCCTGTGTCATAAGTAGTCATTCTGCTGGCTCCATTTAAGTCCAACCCTATAAATTCCACAATAATTCGGGACAGTTCAGGAACTCCAGATTAGGCCATGATCGCCCTTACTGATCAATCGCCCTCCTCGTCTTGTGATTCAGGATCCTCCGGCACCAGCAGTTGTTGATCCCATTGCTTCATTTGAAGTTGAGTGGCCCATTTCCCTGCTTCAGTTGGGTCCGAAAATATGCAGACCTTGCCCTTATAGAAGATTTGCAATCTGGATGGATAGATTATTGCATGGGGAACTGAGGCCTCTCTCAATTTATGTCGCACCCCTTCAAACTTTTTGTGCCACATGCGGGTTGCATAGCTTAGATCCGGGAAGATGTGGACTACCTGGTTGTCCTGTGTTAATGGAGCCATTCGTCTTGCCAATCTCAGAATCTATCTCTGGTCCCCACACCGTCTGTTACAACTAGCAAAGTCCTTGGCATCTCCGAATTCTCCCGATATCCACGAGGGGTGATCTGGTATGCTTTGTGGATCAGATTTACAAATATTGATTTGTCTCAGGATAATACTGGCTGTTCTGACTACTCTACTGCAATGATCACTTAATGACAGTGTAGTATTGATCATAATACCTAGGTCTCTTTCACAATATGATGACTTACTTTCTTGGTTGTTAAGATAATGTTTATGAGCAGCTTTATTCCTACCTAAGTGTAGAACCTTACTTTTATCAGTGTTAAAAAACACTGAATTTTCATTTGCCCACTTCTCAATGGAGGACAAATCCTGCTCAAGGATATCTAAATCAGCTGAAGTTTTAACTCTGCCTCCAAGTTTTGTGACATCAGCAAATTTCGATAGATAGTTGTTAGAAGTAATGCCCATGTCAAGAATAAACAGGTTAAAAAGAATGGGCCCCAGTACCGAACCCTGGGGGACTCCACTAGTTATCCTGTCAGACTCAGAAAATGCCCCATTTATTCTGACCAGTTGGGTACGATTGGATAACCACTGTGATATCCAATTAACCGGAAGTGAGGGAATTCCCATATTATAAAGTTTGAAAGGTTGTTTGACATTATAATCCCTAGATCCCTTTCCTGTTATGTTTGCTTTATCTGCTGTCCTCCCAGTGAGTACTTGGCCAGTCGATTTTTATGTCCTATATGCATCACTACACACTTCTTTGTATTGAACTTCAGCTGCCATGTTTCTCACCATTTCTCTAGTATACTCAAATCCCTCCTCATGGCCTCAACCCCTCCTTCAATGTCAAGTCTATTCCATAACTTTGCATCATCTGCAGACACATTTTCCATTCAATTCCCCTCTGATGTAGCACTAACATACATGCTAAAAAGGATTGGTCCTAGTACAGACCCTTGAGGAACTCCACTTGTAACCTTCCTTACCCCAGAATGTACACCATTTACCACCACCCTCTGACTTCTATCCTTCAGCCTGTTCTTCACCCATCTAGTTATTTTCTGTCCCACCCCAGGCTCTCTGTCTTATTTACCAGCTTGCGGTGAGGGACAGAGTCAAGGGCCTTACTGAAGTCTAGGTAGGCAACATCAACTGTCCCTACTTGATCAACCACCTTTGTTACCCCATCAAAAAATTCTATCAGATTTGTTTGGCAAGATCTCCCAATAGTGAATTAATGTTGGTTTTTTCATCTAATAGTTTGTTGTCCATTAAGTATTTTACCATTCTTTCCTTTATTAGCATCTCCATCACCTTGTCCACCACTGATGTGAGACTGACAGGTCTGCAATTCCCTGCCTTCTCCTTGCAGCCTTCCTTATGCAGTGGTACCACATCTGCCTCCTCCAGTCACTTGCAACACACCCTGTATTTAGGGACACATTAAATAACTTTGCTAAATGTGTTGTTAACTCATCCCTCAACTCCCTAAGAACCCTTGGATGCAAACCATCTGGTCCCAGACCAACAACAGTTGGGTTGCTCATCAGTGAGTCAACAACGTTCCAAACATCAGTGATCCAGGTCTCCACACTACAAAAGGGATGATAAGTCTAAAAATGTGTCTGGTATGCTGAAGGAACAGGTGGGTTCAGCCTTTGCTAGGCCAGATCCTCACCCTGCTAAAGGCTTGGATCCAGTTTCAATGGTACCGCAGCCTCCCATTTGCACTTCTTGAACTGCGTTGAGTACTGCCTTGGTCAGCAATGGTGGTGCCTCCATTGCCGTTCCAGGTGCTGTTCTAGCAGAATTTGCTGATTTGATAGATTTTTCCCTCTTTATCTCTAGTTATTATTCAGCCACCTCCTAAGATGTTCCTGGATTGACCTAATGTGCCTACCCACTCCACAGCCTGCTACTCCCCAACCACTGTCTCCTTGGAGGACGAGGAGTACAATCCAGATCTAGTGGATGGTGAGGATTGGGGGAAGAGGAGCCTGATCCTCCCTGGGACTGGAGGACTCTGCTGGATCTACTATAGGCCACTCCTCCCCCACCTCCACCGACAACCTTATTTTCCAGGCTTTGAGGAGGGAAATCCAGGGGAATTTGAATTTCTCCCTGAAGGAAGAAGATTCTTATATAAAGTGTGATAGTGCCTCTTCAGTCATTGTCCCCTCATCCATATGGCAGCATAGCCTAGTGGTTAGAGTAATTAGCTGTGAATGAGCTTGGTACATCCAGTTGACCAGACCTTGGTCTGATTCTCACAACCTCCACTTGCATACTGTGTGACTCTGAGCAGGTCACATAACTGCCCAGTGCCAAGGGAAGGATACAGAGACTTAATAAAGGGGAGAGAATGTGGGCAGAGGATGACAGTTAAAAAGCAGGGATACTGAGTGAATATTTCTGCTCAGTATTCACAACAGAAGAGGAGGGGGAATTACCTAAGCCAAACAAGAGAAACGCTCTGAATAGGGGGGTCGATACCAGTCCATTCACAGAAGAAAGGGTTTGAAAGAACTCTTGAAACTGAGGGTGGACAGAGCAATGGGGCCTGATGGGATTCACCCAAGAATTCTAAAAGAACTAAGGGTGGAACTAGTAATGCCACTGACTACTCTCTTTAACAAATCATGGGAGGATGAGGTGGTACCTGAGGACTGGAAGAGGGCAAATGTGATTCCATTTCACAAAAGTGGGAGCAGAGCAGAGGCAGGAAACTACAGACCAGTTAGTTTGATCTCAGTGGTAGGGAAAATGATGGAATCACTTCTGAAGGAAAGAATTGTTGAGTACCTAGAGGCCAGTGAGGCACAGGACCCAAGGCAGCATGGTTCCACAGCAGGAAGGTCATGTCAGACAAACCTAATGGATTTATTTGACTGGGTGACCAAAGTAGTAGGCCAGGGAGGGGCTATGGATGTGGTCTACCTAGATTTTAGCAAAGCATTTGACACAGTCTCACACAAAAGATTAATATACAAGTTAGTCAGCCTTGGAGTGGGTCCCAAAGTGGTAGCCTGGATAAAAAACTGCCTGGACAACAGGATGCAAAGGGTAATAGTAAACGGAGTCCACAGTGAAGAAAGGAGGGTAACTAGTGGGGCACTGCAGGGTTCGGTACTGGGACTGGTCCTCTTTAATGTCTTTATAAGTGACATTGGAAGGCACCTGGAAGGAAAAGTATGTCTCTTTGCAGATGACACAAAGATCTGCAACAGGGTTGATACACAAGATGGGGTGAAAAGGATGAAAAGGGACTTGGCAAGGTTGGAGTAATGGTCAAATATATGGCAGCTTAGATACAATGCAAAGAAGTGCAAGGTAATGCATCTGGGGAACAAAAACCCAGGGGAAGAGTACACAATGTGGGGGTGAGAAAGTAACAACAAAAATCGAAAGAGACCTAGGAGTAATTATATCAGATGACCTAAAGGTGGGCAAGCAATGTGAGAAGACAGTAAGGAGGGCTGGGGGGATACTGGGATGCATAGGCAGAGGCATCAACAGTAGAAAACAGGAATTTGTTATCCCTCTGTACAGACAGTTGGTGAGACCTCATCTGGAGTACTGCGTGCAATTCTGGAGACCCCATCTGCTGAAAGACATAGAGTGGAGGCTGTTCAAAGGAGGGCAACCAAAATGGTGCAGGGTCTGCACCAGAAGACATAAGAGGAGAGACTAAAGTAGCTTAATATGTATACCCTTGATGAAAGGAGGGAGAGGGGGGACATGATAGAAACTTTCAAGTAATCTCAAGGGAATTAAAGTACAAGAGGATAGCATCTTTCAGAAGAAGAGATGTTCAAGAACAAGGGGGCACAATTTGAAGATAGAGGGGACAGCTCAGAGATAATGTTAGAAAGTATTTTTTCACAGAGGGCTGTGGATGCATGGAACAGCCTTCCTGAGGAGGTTGTGGAGTCAGGAACAGTGGAGAATTCAAGAATGCATGGGACAGACATAAGGCAATTCTAGTGGGGGGTAGGAGGAAGTAAGCTGTTGATTAACTAGAATCTGCAGCTTATCCAGCAGGTAGGGAAATGGGCAGACTAGGTGGGCCAAGCGGTCCTTATCTGCCATCAAATTCTATGTTCTGTTTCTATGTGCACCCAGGTCAACCCTGAAAACAGGCACTTGTGCCTAGTGGGCCTTACCCGGTTACTAAAAACTAAAATAAAATAAAAATATAGCTTTGGAAAAAGCTACCCTGACTGCCTGGCACAGACCCAGCACACTGCTGGATGGCCTTCGGAAAGCAGATTTGCAGAGTTCCAAGAAGTATGTTCAGACTGTTTGGTCCTTGACGCCAAATGATTCCCAGCATGGTTGTGGTAACAGCTCTCACATTTATACTCCCTGGGTTCATGGACAAGATTTTACTACCCAGCAGCAACACTAGGAGCAGCATTTCATGGGAGGCCCCCATAAAGCCCCCAAGGTATGTTGGAAAGGAAGCTGTCGACCACCCCTCCTGATTCCACCCCCCTCACCAGATCACTGTGTAGAACTCCGAGTTGGGGGGGGTCAGGATCTCTCTGTTCCTGCCTCACTAGCAGGCAGTGACTACAGACAGGTGAGTTCTGGACACCATTTATCATGGGTATGCCTAGGAATTAGCATTTCAACCCCTTGTGATTCCTCTAAAACCTTGACACTACTTCCTCGAGCACCTTATCATCCTGAGGGAAAGGGTGCAGGCATTGCTTTGCAAACATGCCATTCAGCCAGTTCTCCCCTGCAGAAATCAACCAGGGGTTCTATTCCAGGTATTTCCTGGTACCCAAGAAAAGCAGTGGTTTCTGGCCCATCCTGGACCATGAGGCTCAATGAGTATGTGGCAAACAAAAGATTCCCCATGCTGTCTCTGGGCCCCTCCTCCTCCTGTGGAGAAAAGATTGGCTGTACACTTTAGCTATGCTTTACACCTACCTGCACATAAAAATCAGATGGTGTCACAGACTGTTCGGTGGATTTAGCACGAGTGGTCAGCACTGCTTATTTGGGTCTTGCCATTTTGGTTGTCACCACTGCTGCTTGTCTTTATCAAAATGCTTTGACTTGTTAGCTGCGCCACTGTGCTGGAAGAAGCACTGTATCTTCCCACGCCTGGATGACTGGCTCCAGAAAGGGGCATCAGTGGCCAAGGTGGAGAACACTTTGCACCCTTAAGGTGGTACAGTCTGATCTTACTTTGATAGTGCTCCTGCAGCAGGTAACACTTTTAGAACTGAAGCCGGCAGGTGCCAGGACCCCATGTAAAATTCTAGCAGTATCCAGCAGGGGACTGCCCCTGACGTCAGCCCACCCCCAACGTCATGTATGGTATAAAAGGGGCAGTCCCCCAGCCCATCCCCAGTTCTTTTCCTGGCATAGACCGTGCAAGTCGGGCCTCTGCAGATTCCTTCAGCTTGTCGACTGCCATTTTCTCTGCATTGCACCATGTTTGTATTTTATCCAGTGGTTTCTTCAATGATTTCTTGCATGTTGTCTTCTTCTCCATCCTCTTCTATCAAGAAGTGGCAATCCAAGTGTGCATGCGGCAAGAAGATTCCCTATAAGGACAGCCATTCGGCCTGCCTTTTCTGCCTAGGCCCGGACCACAACATTGATGCCTGTCAGCATTGCCAAGACTTTAACCAGCGTACCAACTCCACCACCAGAAGACCTTTGAAGCCTTACTGCTTTCCTAGAAGCTATCTGAAATGGAGAAGGAGCTTCACCACAAGAGTTCTTCATCCTCTATGGCCTCTGGGGCCTCTACATCTTCTTCTCATAAACAGAAGAAATCAAGCGGCAAACACAAGCAGTGGGAAAAACATAAGGAGAGATCTCAGGCAGACGACTGCTTACAGTCCGCGACGAAGTTGGCAACAGCCTCAGGCTCATCCCCCTACGTGGAGTCAACCTCCAGCACTGGGGCTACCCTTTCACCCTCCAGGCTCCCAGTGACCAAACCTTCCTCCCTCCATTATCTCTGGAGCAGGAGAAGGTTCTTCGGGGCACAGGAAGTCTTCCCCCACCCCTCAGCCTCTTAAGCTTAGGCCCATCGTTCCTGTGGGCCCTAAGCCAACTGCCTCAGCCATGTGGTTCTTCAGGCAGCAGGCCTTTGCCTGTCGCTCTCCTGGCCAGGGTGTCTGCCAAGTCTGACCCAACATCAGAGACCGACACTACCGGGTGACACCTGTGACCATCGCCCTCCTCCTCCAGGAAAGAGGGGCATCTGTCTGGCTTGGGAGCTAGCTCCCCAATTCAGGCGACTTCACCCAGTGGCTGCTGGCTGACTCTCTGGCTTAGCCTCAGCCTACACCGGTCTCCTCAGCTGATCCCATTGCCAGATACTCTGAAGTCGCCAGCCAGCAGGGCCTGAAGCTCCTTCTCAGCCGACGCACGATGGTCGGACACTGGGTCCAGTTTGTCCGATGCCAGACGGTACTGTTCTTCTGGATCTGATGCCAGGTACCTCGCGCTTATCTACCCCGACACCCAAGCTACTTTAACCTGATGACCAGATGCCGGGGCCTTCTAAGCCAAACCCCCTGAAGTTGGACACACCAACTTTGCTGCAGAATCCTCTGCAGGGTCCGAATATGCTCTTTGCGGCCAAGTGGCCTATTTTAAAGATAAAGAGGCACCCAGGGCACCTGCCCAACCAGTTCCTCAGGTGCCACCTCTGGACAAGCCTCCGGTCTGCCCATCTACTCCTCCTCCTCCCTGGAGACCTGTCCTGATGCCCGATAGGAATGTCACCCCTCTGCTTTAAGGCCAGCCATGTAAGCATCCATGGTCGCCTTCCCCCTCACCAAACTCAGGAGATTCGATGTGTAGTCTTCCTCTTCCTCCATCCGGTGTTATTCTGACCTGCCGTCGGAGCCCGAGGGTGGCAAACATGTCCCTTGTTCCCTGCCTGATGACCCAACATTTATGGATATGATGCATAACATCCAACAACTGAATAGTTGGGACACAGAAGAGTTGGACCCAGAGTGAAAGCAACTGGCCACCTTTCTCAGGAAAGAGAACACTTTGCCTATGGTTGTCTCTCCTATGGTTGAGTTCTACAAGGACGTCAACAAGATTGCTTGGAAGCGCCCCTTTTCTACACCAGCAGTGTCTTAAGAAATTGGACCAGCTGTATGCAGTACCCAGGGAAGACCCTTTTTATGGGGAACAACTGGAGGTGGACTCAGTCATGACTAATGCTGCCCATGACTGGTCCAGGCACCCTCAGCACCTCAGTATGCAACCACCAGATGAAGACTCAAAGCAGTTTGACTATCTGGCCAGGAAGGTGTACTCATCAGCCATGTGTGCCATATGCTACCAAAACTTCCTTGCCCACATGGTTCAGTACGAGAACACCTTGTGGGACAAGGCAGTGGAGGTTACCCAAGCCATGACAGATTGCCCAGGAAGGGCAGAGCTGATGGCTATTCTGAAGTCAGACTCAAACGTTGATAATCTTGTCCTTGGGGCATCCTATGATACTGTGGACTCTATGGGTAGGGCCGCGGCTTGTGCAGTTTGTATCTGCTGGTATTCCTAGCTGAGAGTATCCAGGTTTGCCCTGGATGTCCACTCCAAGATTATGGATGCCCTCTTTAGAGGGCCAGTCCTGTTTGGTGAGGATTCACAGAATATCATCACCCGTTTACAGAAATTGTGGAAAGCCATTCATTCTGTACACGTCTCAACCCACGCAGCATTCCAAGCAGCCCTTTTGAAGGAATGCTAGACAACAGCCAAGAGGGCAGCAGCAGAGAGTGAAAAGCCTCCTTTCCTGCCTCTGGAGATTCAGCCTTCAGACCCCCAGAACCTCCCAGCCTGCACTCCCTCTCCCAGGCTCCTCAGCCTGACTTATTGCCCAACCCCCCTTCCCAGGTCGAAGCCTTAGGGGAGGTGGTGGGGGTCAGTTTTCCATGCACATAGAAACAACAGACTTTGACGGCAGAAAAGGACTGCTTGGCTCACCTAGTCTGCCGATTTCTCTACCTACTGGATAAGCTGCAGATCCTAGTTAACCAACAGCCTATTTCTTCCTACCCCCCAAGAATTGCCTTATGTCTATTCCATGCATTCTTGAATTCTCCCACAGTTTTAGACCCCACAACCTCCTCAGGAAAGCAGTTCCATGTGTCCACCACCCTCTCTGTGAAAAAATACTTTCTCACGTTGCCCCTGAGCCATCCCCCCTCAAATTAAGAAAGTACAGTTATGTAAGAACTTACCGTAACAGTAGATCGTCGAGAGGAGCTCTTGCAGCAGGTACTGTATTTCCCGCCCACCTTTCCCCCTGGTAGTTGCCTCTCCATCTCAGGTACCTTCGTTCCTCGGTTCTCCTTTTTTTACCTACTTGCCGGGTCTGCGGTGGGAGAACTGGGGAAGGATTTGGGGGACCACCCATTTTATACCATACATGATGTCAAGGGCAGGCTGATGTCGGAGGTGGTCCCCCACTGGATACTGCTAGCTAGGAGTTTTCCATGGGGTCCTGGCGCCTACTGGCTTCAGTCCTAAAGGTGTTACCTGCTGCAATAGCTCATCTCGAAGATCTACTGTTACAGCAAGTTCTTACATACAGTCGTAGCCAAAAATATTGGCGCCCTCGCACTTTTTCAAATAACTCACAATTTCCTTTAAACATAAGTTGAAATTAACAACAGTACAGTATTTGGTCTCTACAATTCTTTATTTCTCTGTTAATATTACAGAACCTTTGTTTTTGATTCAGAATTTGATATATCATTTTAAATCAGAAAATGAAAAGAAATGGCATTGACAAAATTATTGACACCCTAGACTTAATATTTGGTAGTACAGCCTTTGGTCAAAATAACTGTAATCAACCGCTTCCTATAGCCATGGATGAGCTTCCTGCACCTCTCTACTGGCAGTTTGGCCCACTCTTCTTGTGCAAACTGCTCCAGTTCTCCCAGATTTGAAGGGTGCCTTCTCCCAACTGCTGTTTTCAGATCTCTCCACAGGTTTTCAATGGGATTTAGATGTGGACCCATTGCTGTCCACTTCAGAACAGTCCAGCGTCTTGTCTTGAACCATTCCTGGGTGGTTTTGGAAGTGTGTTTGGGGTCATTGTTCTGCTGGAAGACCCATGACCTTCAATGGAGACCCAGCTTTCTGACACTGGGTTCAACATTGTGCTCCAAAATGGCCTGGTAATCTCCAGATTTCATGATGCCATGCACACGTTCAAGGCACCCAGTGCCAGAGGCAGCACAGCAACCCCAAAACATCACTGAACCTCATCCATGTTTGACTGTAGGGAAGGTGTTCTTTTCTTTGAAGGCTTCATTTTGTTTTCTGTAAACATAGAGATGACATGCTTTACCAAAAAGCTCTAACTTGGTCTCATCTGTCCACAGGACATTCTCCCAGAAGGATTTGGGCTTGTTCAGGTGTGTTTTGGCAAACCCCAGTCAGGCTTTCTTATGTCTCTCTCAGCAGTCGGGTCCTCCTGGGCCTCCTACCATATAACCCCCCTTTCATTGAGTTGGCAACGGATGGTGCGAGTTGAAACTGTCGTACCTTCAGCAGTGCGCAGCCACCCATGCCACCATTGACATCATCATAAGCCCCCACCAGGAACTGCTAAGGAGTGGTGCTACCCCCCTCCCCCCATGAGGGAAGCATCCATCGGATGCTCTGAACTCCCTCCCTGCCAGCCTCCACTCCTGGCATCAGAGTATGGGTGCGAACCTGGGTCACCAGTGTGCCGAGTGAGCTCCCATCGCTCGGTGCCATGGGGCCAGCTGCAGAACTTCTTAATTACTGTGTGAAACCAAACTCTTGGGGCAAGTAGGTTGAGACCATTTAGAGTTTTGTACGAGTAAACTGAAGTATTAGACATGGCAAAGCCATTGTAACCTGAAGGGTTTCTAGCTGTCTGGTGAGAGACAGAAGTAACTAGTAGATAGTGCTTACAAGTAACTTACAATCTTTTCCAGAATCCATGCCTGGCTCCTGTGGACATTGAGGTCCCTTGGTTTGGATCTCATCCATGGGCTCAGCTGACCCTGCTTCCTGCTGGGAAACCTTCCACAGGCTACTCCCCAAGTGGAAGCATTTCACTCTATGGAGACAGCCCCCCCGCTCACTTGCCCTGTACAGGTGGATCTGGGATAACTTGGGGTGTCAGCCAAGGTTTTGTCTGTTGTTCTTGCTACTAGGCAACCTTCAACGAGGCACACCTACTCCTTGGAGTGAAAGTGTTTTGCCATATAGTGCCAGACACCATCCTTGAACCTCTTTACTTGCCCATTGCAGTGGGGGCTGGACTACCCAGATTTAGTCTTAGTCGAAATTGTAGTGCTTGGTGAAGGTTCACCGGCCAGCCTGAGTTGCAGTACTTAGTGAAGGCTCCCCTATCAGCCATTTCAGTTTCCATGCTGGCTGCTATCAGGGACAGGATGGTGGCCCAGTTGGCTATGGTCAGCAGATTGCTGAAGTGCCTATTGCATATGGTCCCCTCAGTCTACAAACCCTTTTTGGTTTGGGACCTGAACCTTATGCTTGAATCTTTAAAGTGATTTAGTCACATTCCAGAAATGCCATTGCCACCCATGCTTCAGATGCTGAAGCTGCAATTTGCTTTGTAAAAAAAATCTGTTAATAGTCATTTTTTTGTATGTTTTTGTTGCTGCCCGGCCTCCAGTTTTCTGTGTGTGACCACACTCCCAGAATGATGTCATGCAAGGGAACGGTCAATGTTTTATATACAGCAACAAGAAATTCTGGGTAAGTTATAAAGTTAACTTAAATGGTCATTACTCAGAGGTGCAGTCCCTTATTTTGGTAGTAGGGACTGCAGCATAGCACCCAACATGTAGATATATAACCTAGTTCTAGAGAAGCTTGAAGAAGCTAAATACGTGTGCACGTGGACAGACTAGGTGGGCCGTATGTCCTTATCTGCCATCAACATCTGTGTATCCATATATATATATATATATATATATGTGTAACAAGGCACTGTGGGTACAGTACATAGCTGATTTTTCTGTCTCCCTCTTCAAAGTGCAGCCTCCTATGTCGGTAGTGTTTACAGCAGTGCAGTCTGTAGAAAAGTTTCTGGAAAACTGTTTTTGTGATGCAAACAAGCCAAAAGGATAGTTTGCTAGTCTGTGTAGATGTTGTTTGACTTTTACTGCCTGCTGGTGAAGTGACAGGTATGGAGTGGCAGCTCCTGTCAGAATGTGGGAGCGTGATGACACTTTTCTATATTTATGTTATAGGGCCTGAATGACTATAGTTCTGAAGAGTAATTATGGGTCAGTCTACTTTTTCTCTGGTGTCACGGTTGGGGGCTTCAGCACTGAGAAAAAGGGGCAGGGTTATGTAAATAAAGCAGAGCACAGAAATAAAAGCATTTTGTTTCATGGAAAGCAGCACTTTTTGGTAGTTTGAATGGTAGGAGATTGATTCACAACTCCTACTGGTTACTACTCCCATTTGCTATGGCAAACCTGACAAAATCACTTTAACGAGAGCCCCTTTTATCCCCATGTCATCCTGTATCATTAAATAAATGTTCTGGAAAATGCTATTCCTTCTGGCTATTACTTGGTCAGTTGGGTGTCCCTGAACTACAGGCCTTGGTTTGTGTACCACCCTTGCTATTGTTTCTCAGGGCTAGTGCAGCGTTGCCTACTCACCCCAAATTCTTACCTAAGCTGGTGTCTGATTTCATGTTAACTCAGACCATAGATTTATCCATCTTCTTCCTTACAGAACCTGTTCCACTCCATGGACATCCACAGAATCCTTCGGTACTAGATAGACTGTATCAAGGACCGTGCCTGTCCCCTTAGTTCATTTCCTTTCGCTCTGGCACCAGAGGTAAGCCAGTCTCCTCAACTGGATCTCCTCTTCCATGGTATTCTGCTACAAGCAGGCAGGGCAGGACCTGCTGAGTACCATTACATGGTACACCACATGGGGCATGGCAGGATCACAGGCCTATTTTTGGTCCATTTCAGCCAGCTGCTAACTGGCTCATGATCCACACTTTTGCTAAGCATTACAGTCTAGATCTGATATCCCCCAATGGAGCAGGTTTTTGACCTTGCTGTGTTGTAAGTGTAACCCCCCCTACAAATGGGGGTTCCCAAAAGTCTTCCTGGGCTTGCCTAAATGCCCACTGCCAGGCTGGTGTCCTGTGTCCTAGCAGTTTAAAAGTGTTTCATATGAGTGTCTAGCTAGCCTCCGTGCCTGTATCTTTAAGAACTGCATATCTCGTAGTTATAATTAATCTGGGTTGGGGGCTGAGTAGTTGCAAGCTCGAGTCCCGCCCGGGCTGCAGTATTATTGCTCCATTCTGCCATCGCTAATTGCGCAAAGGGAGCCCTATTGACATCTGTGATTGTTTGCTGATTATCTGCATTAATAATAATAATATTGTAGTTTGTGTAACCTGCTTTCCTTTGCAGAAATGGACATTTCTGTATTGCACCACAATCTTGGTTCTGGACTGCCAGCTTGGGCCAATCAGAACTTTTGGGGACTCTAAAATGGAGCCTGTCCTCAGGGGTTTTATGGAAGTGAATTTCTGTAGGAATTGTAGTTTTCACCCTTTGGCACCTAAACGAACCTTGATGGGGAGCCCTTGCTGTGACAGACAGATGGATAAACGAACCGAACCTTTTGGATCACTAGGACGTCCCAGTAGAGTTAAGAGTTGGACGAGTGAACAGCTCGAGAGATTCGAGCAGCTGCTCCTGCGTGGTGCACAGGGGAAATCGACGGGAAGGCTGTGACTGGCCTGCCTGCTACCATCTTCCCAAGTGAAGAGACCTTGAGCTGAAATCGGACTTCATCTGAAATTGCAGTTTTTGTGATCGGAACCTGAATCGTGACAAAGTGAATTTCGCCTGAAGTGGACTGAAGATTTGCCTAGTAGCGATCGGCCTGTCAGGACTTGAGACTGCCACAGAGCATACGGTTTGCGCAGAGACACTGTGTATAGTAACCGGACTGTCATCCGAACTATGGTATTTACTGGCTTTTACTAGGTGTGCTGAATGTGGAGGGTGGGTTGCGATCTGGTTCCCCACCTTGTTTAATGTGTCACACTTGCTGGAAGCTGCATCCAGTACTTTACCGGACTGTATCCAAACTGTTCACCTGGTCTGGGCCTCACCAACTCGGCCCAGATTGCCACTCATGCCGCAGAGTTACATCCGACGAGAGACCCACCTGGGGATTTGGCTACCTGCTCAACACCAATGAACAGGAATGACACCACGGTGCATCATGTGGGCCCTGCTTCTCCTGGCAATCCAGCTCTTCATCCTGAAGTCTCCATTTCATTCATCCTGCATCCTGAACTGGGTAGCGTGAGTAAACACCAGGGCAGCTCCCTGTGACACAGCTCAAATCAAAGTGTCTCACCTGATTTAACTGTTGCTAATCATTTCAGACTGAGACATTCAATTCCGGATTACAAATTAAGGGTTAAAGTGCATGTTGTCTCTTTCTTCCAAAGGGCCCCAACAACAGCTGCAACGCCAGGCAACACTTCAGGCTAGCCTGTAGTTCCAAATGGGTACCCAGAGTGTGTGTGACTGTGTTATAGGGACCTTTGAGTGCATGCCTTATAACCTGAACCATTCAGATCTAAAATCAGTCACTAGATTACTGCCCCTCCCTTATTCACATCCCCCTAATAAATCATATCTAAATATTTTTGCATCCAAACTGGTTGTGGTGTACCTCTGTATAGAAAGTACTGTGATATTGCTGTTTGCTGTTACAGGTCTTGTTTTACAGGGGGTCTTCAGGGCCGTTCCAGGTAATCCAGCCCTGGTGGTAAGTGTGTTACAAGAGAGGTTAACAGTGCATTACAGTGTGTATTGGGATTGTGTTATCTCAGACATGCTTTAGCCACTGGGGAGAAAGAGGGGGGTATCAGTGTCCTGGAGAGCTGTACCCAGAGCAGTCACACTGCCATTAATCCTGTCCTCGGGTGGAGGCACCCTTTTCACGAGCTCATGCCCATCAACCTGCAGATAGTCACGCAGGCAGGGGTAGTATCCCTAGGGATAGCACCACCTAGGGGTTACATCTTGGAGGCACCACTGGGATTTGCGCCTTCTAGTGGTCAGAGGTGGGTACTACAACCCCATGCTTAAAATTTTCAATAAAATGGAGGCGCTTGCTACACCTAAGTTTAAGATTGCCCCCCATAAGTTGGTGGTGCACCATATGATGGGGTGGAGCGAGGCTGAGGGAGTAGACCCCCAACAGGCCCTTTTGTTAATGGACATCCCATTGGGGACCACCAATGCAACTATTATAGAGACTGTTGAACAAGTCAAGTGTTTGGGGAAGGTTGAGGTGAAAGGGAGGGATCTATTTGATCAAACCATGGTGACCCTCCTTTCCTGTAGTCTCCCCATAGATCCTGAGAGAGTGCCCCCTGTTATTTTGCCTGAAGGGTCCCAGAAAGGGTGGAGGGTCATTCATCTGCATAGTGACCTGGCTGCTCCTCGGGGATCCCCCAAGTATAGAAGGGTTTAAAGACAAATTGCTTAGACTGCTAGCCACTGAGGGGCGATCAGCTAAAGAGTTAGTGAAGATGTTACATAGAAACATAGAAGCTGACGGCAGATAAGGACCGCAAAGCCCATCCAGTCTGCCCATTTCTTTTTCTACCTTATAAATGTGCCATCGGCCTTTGCTCTGTCAGTGGCCTATCTATTCATAGTCATTTGTATTGCTCCCTTATGCCTATCCCATGCCTGTTTGAAGCCCTGCACTGTATTCATAGCCACACTTCTTGTGGTAAGCCATTCCATGCATCCACCACCCTTTCTGTGAAAAAGAATTTCTCACATTCCCCTTAATCAGCCTCCTCTAATCTCATGCTGTGTCCTCTTGTCCTGCTATTTTTCTTATATTTAAACATGTTAGACTCTTTCACCTTGTTTATGCCCTTAAGGTGTTTGAATGCCTCGATCATATCACCTCTCTCCCTCCTTTGCTCAAGGGTATACATATTGAGCTCCGTTAATCTGTCCTCATATGTCTTTTGATGCAGTCCATGCACCATTTTGGTTGCCCTTCTCTGGACTGCCTCAATTTGGTTAATGTCCTTGTGAAGGTGTGGCCTTCAATACTGCACGCAGTACTCCAGATGGGGCCTAACCAGTGTCTTGTACAGAGGGATTATTACCTCCCTCTTACGACTTGTAATACCCCTACTAATACACCCTAACACCCCCCTAGCCTTACCTACTGCTTTAGAGGTCTGCTTGGATGATTTTAGGTCATCAGTGATGATGATGCCCAAGTCTCTTTCTTCCTTTGTGACTGCTAGCAACTCCTCCCAGCCTATAGGGTGGCTTCAGGGTTTCTCTTCCTATGTGCATGATTTTGCACTTCTTGCATTAAATCCAGTTGCCACTCTTCTGACCATTCTGCTAGTTTATCCAGATCTCTTCTCATTCTGCCCACCCCATCTGGATCATCTACTCTGTTGCAGATCTTGGTGTCATCTGCAAACAGACAAGCCTTACCCTCTAGTCCATCTGCAAGGTCACTAATGAAGATGTTGAAGAGGACTGGCCCAGGACTGATCCTGAGGTACCCACTTGTGACTTGCATCTCTTCTGACTGTATACCATTTACCACCACTCTCTGTTTCTGCCCATCAACCAGTTTGCCACCCAGTTGACCAACTTCTGACCCACCCGAGCCTACCCAGCTTATTTATCAATCTTCTATGTGGAACAGTGTCAAAGCTTTGCTGAAGTCAAGGTAGGCGACATCAACTGCTCCCCTTGGTCCACCACTCTGGTTACCCAGTCAAAGAAATCTATGAGATTAGTTTGACAGGACCTTCCTTTGTAAACCCATGCTGTCTTGGATCCTGTGCCTCTATGGATTCCAGGTGTTGCACTATCCTTTCCTTAAGGGTGCCTCCATAATCTTGCCCACTACTGAGGTAAGACTGACCGGTCTGTAGTTCCCGCCTCCTCCCTGCTACCACTCTTGTGGAGGCGGATCACACGGCCTTCTCCAGTCTTCTGGGACCTCTCCTGTGCTCAGAGACTCACTAAACAATTCTGCTAATGGCTCTTAGTTCCTCCTTTAGCTCCTTAAGTACCCTGGGATGTATGCCATCAGGTCCCATTGCCTTATCCACCTGAGCTTAGCAAGCTCTTGTAGGACCCTTTCTTTTGTGAAGGGAGTAGTGCTCACCTCCTCCCTCCCCTGTGTCCATGATGCTGAGCTGGGCCTGCCCTACCTTCTCTTCAGTAAATACTGAGCAAAAGTATCTATTTAGGATAGATGCCTTTACAGGGTCCTCCTCCTCCTCACATGTTCCCTTTTCTCCATTAAGCAGCAATACCCCTCTGGACTTTCTCCTTTCACTAATGTATCTATAGAAAGTCTTGTCACCTTCTTTTACTGTTCATGCTAGTGTTTCCTCAGTTTGGGACTTTGCCTGCCTTACTGCCTTACCTGCTTCCCTTAGGGCAGTTTGGTATGCCTCCTATCTTCATCCCGCTGTGTTCCTTATATTTCCTGAAGGCCAGCCTTTTGGCTCCTGACCTTTTCTGCTACTGTATTTGAGAACCAAAGTGGTTTCCTTCTTCTTTGCACTTCCTTTTCTGTCTAACACAATGGGATGTTGCTTCAAGTATTGCATCCTTAATGCTTGCCCACTTTGTCTGTACCCCTCACCTGTGTTTCTTTTGCCAGGGCTAACTTAACTCTGTTGGCCATCTTATCAAAGTCAGCTCCTCTGAAGTCCCATATTTTGCCTTGCAATGGGATGATTTAGATGTAGTAGCCAAATTGAACCATACCATGTTATGGTCACTGGCCCCCAGGTGACCTTCTACGTGGAGATCTGTGATCCCTTCTTTGTTAGTCAGTACTAGATCTAGGATAGCCCTGTCTCTTGTGGGTTGCTGTACCAGTTGTTTGAGGCCCTCCCCCTGCAGGGAATCCACTATGAGTCTAGTTCTGGCAGATGTTCCTGCTGGTATTGACCAATCTGTATCCCACATGTTGAAGTCTCCCATTATCAGAACCTCCCCTTTAGCTGTCATGTTTTGTATATCTTCTAACAGTAATGTGTCTATGTCCTCCCTCTGGTCTGGGGGCCTGTAGACAACCCCAGTTCTTATGGCTGTCCCATTTCCTGTTTCCAGGGTGACCCACAGTTCTTCTGGCTCCTTATGTGTATTCTGAATTTCTGTAGCTTTGATATTTTCATTAACATACAGGGCCACTCCTCCCCCCCTTTTTGCCTCGGTCTCTTCTGAACAATACATAGCCAGGTACTGAAGTCTCCCAAGTGTGGTTGCAGGTGAAACCACGTCTCACTAATTGCTACTATGTCCAGTTTAGCCTCTGACATTATTGCCTGCAGGTCTGGGATCTTATTTCCCAGGCTGTGAGCATTGTGTACATGATTTTCCATTGGCCAGATTTTGGTGTGTTAGTTGTTGGGTGAAGTTTGGCATTACCCTGTCGTCGAGTGGGGAGACAAACATTTTTCTTACCTGGTGATGCAAATGAGCGGCAAGCATGCTGAATTCTGTTTGACCACTAGCTGAGGGGAGGGTGTTCTTCCCATTCGACGATGGGTGCTGCACCCTCTCCCCATTTGCTAGTTTAAATATTCTGCAAAGACGCCAAACTTCTGCCCCAATGCACTGACTCCCTCTTTAGTCAGATGCAGTCCATCAAATTTAAAGAACTTTCGCTCCCAGAACTGTTGCTAGTTCCCTACAAATCTGTGTCCTTTTTCCTGGCACCAGTCCTTGAGCCACGTGCTTAGCTCCCCTATCTCCCCTTCTCTGACCTTCCGTCCATCTGCTCCCCTCTCCCAGACTGGCAGGATCTCAGAGAAGGAGATGCCGGACGAAAAGATGATAGTTTGTCACCCAGCCTAGTCAGGTGTTCCTTGGTCTCCACAACTGACCGGCTGGCGTGATCATTAGTCCCTATGTGTACTAGGACATCAATGTTTTCTCCTGCTTTGTGAATAATTTTAGCAATGCGGTCAGTGTCTCTCCATGCTGATGTACCTGGGAGACATCTGACCATCACCCCTGGCTGGAGATGGGTATCAACTCCCCGAATCATGGAGTCTCCTATGATCAGAAGGTTTTTGGATTTCCTTTGTGCTTGTTTTGTTTTGGTTCCTGATTTGGGTGAGTTTTGTTGTGCTAACTCCTGTGCATTGATGTCCTGCTCTGCAGTGTCTTCTGCCTCTTTATTTGATTTCAGAGATAGAGGCAGATACCTGTTTATAGTGTTTATATGGTTTTGGAGGTAATGTGTTGGAGAGCAGAGAGTGATGGGGCACCTGATTTGCTCCTCCTAACCACCTGCCAACCTCCCGGACCAACTACCCTCTGCGGTCAAGGTTTTCTGTTGGATGCTGGGGAAATGGCAGGTGGTTCTTATAATGTATTTCCTCTTCAATATGAAATTTGAGATGTGCAATCTCTGCCCATGCTGCCGGAGCTGAGCCCAAGATCTCCAAGGCCCAGCATGTAGGACAGTATCCTAAATCCTGTAAGACTGTCCTTCTGAGAATTGTTCCACAGTACCTGCAGTTAATGAAATCCATTCCAAATAGGTTGCTGGGTTTGTAACCTAGTCAGAGTAATTAGAAGGGAAAAAAAAGGAAAAAAATGCAAGTAATGGTTTAATTGTGCTTTGTTTAACTTGTTATAACAAGTTAAATTACTAATGCCCCTATAAATGAGATCACCTTGTGGAGGCCCCACTGATCCGCCCTTCCTGCTCTGCCACAGGAAATGTCACAACTGTGGTACCCTATAAAAGGGTGTAGCATGGGTGTTGGTTGGGCCTTTCCCTGCCTAAAAGAAGAACCACGGATGAAGAACAAGGAGGTAGAGCAGAAACAGTCAGTCAACAACAAATGCAGTAACCCTGAAAGCTTATCCTAATGTTAGATAAAACTGTAAAACCTGTAAAGCACCACCTGTAATAATTTCAGAGAAGATATACACTGTAAGAAACACTTTGCTCCAGAGAAAAATAAAGCAGTAACAGAAGATATACCTTGCAAAAGACAATTTGAATCAGAAGATTACAGGAGTAATCTGTTAGCACTACCTGTAAGCACACCTTGTAATAATGCAGAAGAAGGTATACCAGCAACAACAATTTGAATCAGAGAAAAAATAAAGCAATGAAATGTTAGCAACAAACAGTAGCAATCCCTGTGAGTAAAAAATAAAAACACCACCACACAGTAAATCTGCTTAGCCAAACTAAGTCTTAATCCTTTTCCCTTGCTCTGGTACGTTTCTCTACTCTGCCTTTCAAGCAGTCTTAGAAGGAAAGAGCTCAGGTGAAGCTAGGTGCCTTGGCCAGCAAACCAAGTCTTCTACCTCCTGTTAGATCTTTCTGAAGAAACCACCCCCTTTAGCATCTCCTGCCACCCCTAGAGCTTCCCCTATAGTAACCTCCCCCATAGTGATACCATCCGTACACCTGGACTCTTACCGTAGACTTAAGACTCTTATCAGGCACGGACATGGTGCCCGTGGGGGAGGATGACCTAGAAACGTGGATGGGTTACACCACCCCCCTGGTCCAGGAGTGGCAGTGCTCTGAGGGAGAGAAAAGAAAGAGGCTCATGGAGAATTTGAGGGTCCCTGCACTGTAGGCCATCCGTTTTCTTTGCTCCACCAGCCCGGAGGCCACTGCTGCCGAGTAGGGAGGGAGGCAGAATAGCGCAGTGGTTTAAAGCTCTGAGCTGCAAATCTGGTGACATCCAGCAGACCAGACCTGGGTTTGAATCTCACAGATTCCACTTGCATATTGTGTGACCCTGAGCAAGTCACTTAACTTCTCTGTGCCCCCAGGTCGCTCCCGTAAAAAAGCTTTCAGCTTAGTGTGCTACTCCTGGTTAAACAACTAAATAAATAAAAATAAAAAATGTCTCTGCCCTGGAGGGGATTTTGGCAGCACTGAGTCAAAGGAAGACCTGATGTGGAAATTCAAATCTGTCAAACAATGGAAGAACGAAAAGCTGTCCATGTTTGTTACCCAGATTGAACGGGTCTTGTAGAAGACCCATAGGAAAGGGGGAGTGCCTGCCCGTGAACTGAATCGAGTCAGATTAGAACATGTCTTGAAATCTGCCAGGTACTCTAGTGTGATGATGCTGAAACTGAAATTGTAAGAAGACTAATCCACCTGAATACTGCTACCTTATGAAAGAAATTCGAGAAGCAAAGAATGATGAAGAGGGGTGGGAGCCCTATACTGGGGTTGCCCGTACCAGCCAGAGAACTGAGGTATTGCGCCTTCAAATTGACAGACACTTTACTAAAACTCTGCCTGAGCTGCAGACCATGAAGACCACTACTAAACCTAGAAGGCTATTCAGGCTCGCAGCCAGGGGGGCGCAGAGGGGCAATTTATTATAATGAATGGGCACTAACTCACAGTTGTGACATGGCCAATATACTTATCACCCAGGGAAGTAATTCCCCGACTCGCCTGCACCAAGCAGGAAACCCAAGTGTATGGAACTTCTTGAATGTTTCACACCGACTTGCTGTTGACTGCTGGGACATTAATCGCATAATTAGTTTGACGTTTGCCCGCTTTGCTGTTTTTCTTATCTCTTCTTCTTTGTTTGGTACATTGAGCTTACCAGGGGGTCCCAAAAGATATAATGGTTTACCGTAATGCTGTCCAAGTTATTGGTGGTCACTGGAGTCACCTTCCAGGACCCCTTTTTCAAGAATTTTCAGATGGTTAGCAAGATTACATGTATTATGATTACTAGTATTTTTGGGGATGTACGGACTACCACCTCAACCATGAAGGAAGCAGGGAATAAGTGGGGTTTATAAGGCCCAGGGAAGGGGGGCAGGTTTGAGCACATTACTCTGGGTGTATGAAGATTGGTGGGGGAGAAAGACCCCAGGAGCAGTTTATGGTTGTGTTCTCCTAGAAGGTCTAAGTTTTTTCTAAAAGACGTTTAGTGGGGGGAAGAGGTTCGATATCCATTTGGTATGTTGGGACTGGGGGAGCGTGGGGGGACCCAGAGATGGTCAGGACATACAGCTATTAGAAGCACCAGCACCACATCTGATAAAGTAGGATGAGTACTCTAAAGGTCATAATTTGGAACACCAATGGTCTGGTGGCTTACAGCTCCATAGGTGCGGCCTGATGAAAGAGATATACTCAAAGAAGACCCATGGTGAAGTGAAAGAAAGTCTGGCCAGCATTCCAAAAATTGGGGGGATATGGCACTCCTCCAGGAGACCCATATGTCAGAGGAAGAAGCCAAGAGGATGGCCTGAGGCTGGGGGGACCTTGGTAGCCTCCTGTTTTAACATGAAGGCGAGGGGAACAGCCATTTGGTTCTGGCAAGGCCTCCTGCTAAAAACTGTCAAACAAGTTAATGACCAGAAGGGGAGATGCACACTTGCGGAAGTGAAAGCAGGAAGGGGCAAATACACATTTGTCTCCATAACAGGCCTACGTACGATTGTCCTGAATTCTTTCACCAGCTGGCAATTACTCTGGCAGCCTTTCCAGCCTCACACATAGTAGGGGGAGACTCCAGTACTGTCTGGGACCCAGTACTGGACAGGTCTTCACCCTCTGCCCGCCTGCCCCAGAAGAGCTCCAAATCCCTCAAGCATATGGCTGCAGAAGATGGGCTTTCAGATTTTTTATTTTTCCATGTTTGGTCAGGAAAAACAGGTTACTCAGCTGTAACAGTAGTTCTAGGAGTGGTATATGTTGTTCATCCACACTGTCTGGCATTGTCCCTTTCCCCTTTAAATCTTGCTGGAAGTCTTCAAGCTGGCTCCTCCCACCCACCCGGGTGGTAGATACCTCGGCTCCGCCCCATGACGCCAGATCTAGCCCGCTGGAAGCCAGGTTGTGCGCCTTAAGCTGGGGAGGTCGGGTGGGTGCATGTGGATGAACAACATATACCACTCCTAGAACTACTGTTACAGGTGAGTAACCAGTTTTTCTAGGAGCGTGGATATATTGTTCATCCACACTGTCTGGCAGACTCCTAGCAGTTCTCCGGGAGGAGGGAGGCAAGGTGCACACCCCCTACTAAGAAAAAAGACTGGAGAACTGAGGCCCCAAAACCAGCATCACGTCATGACTCAAGATCGATGTGGTAATGGGTAATAAAGGTGTTCGCTGACTTCCAGGTAGCAGCCCGACAGATTTCCTGGATAGGGATGTCCCTGGAAGCAGCCACCGAAGCAGCAGTGTGGCAGGTAGAATGAGCTCTTATCCCTCTGGGAGGCTCCTTGCTCACCAATTCATAACAGACTTATGCATGATGTGATCCATCTTGCAACAGTCCTCTTGGCTGCAGGTCTGCCAGAAGCAGCTTCAGCATAGGTGACAAACAGCTGGCGAACCTCTCCCCGAATTTCCGCTGTCCTCTCCTTATAGTAGGAGAGAGCACGTCTGAGGTCCAGAGTATGGAGCCTGTACTCGGCATCCGAGGTGTAGTTAGGGTAATATACTGGCAGAGTCAACACCTGGTTAAGGTGAAACTCTGACACCACCTTCGGAAGGAATTTCGGGTGGGGGCGCAGGACAACTTTGTCCCTGTGAAAGACCAGATAAGGGGAGTCCACCAAAAGCGCCTGGAGCTCCCCTGTTCTTCTGGCTGATGTGATAGCCACCAGGAAGGCAGTCTTCCACAACAGATGCGAAAGCTCGCACTTGCGCATGGGTTCGAATGGCTTGCCCATGAGCTTTGCCAAAACTAGCAAGAGATCCCATGGAGGTGGAGGTTCACGCACTGGAGGGGATATGTGATCCAGGCCTTTGAAAAAGTGCCCAACCACTGTCTCCTGTGCCAAAGTCGGCTGATCGGCCCATGCCCGGTAAGCAGAGATGGCTGCCAGGTGCACCCTAAGGGTCGATGACCGAAGACCCCCTTTGGAGAGAGACCAAAGGTAGTCTAGAATGTTAGCCACAGAGCAGGATAAGGGGTCCAGGCTCTTTCCCTGACACCAAATGGAAAACCTTTTCCATTTGAAGGCATAACATTTCCTGGTCGATTCCTTTTGAGATGCTTCCACCACAGTGTAGACATCCTCGGAAAGACCCAGAGCCTGGAACTCTAGCCGCTCAGAAACCAGGCTGTGAGGTGCAGGAATTGAAGTTCTGAGTGGAAGACCTTCCCCTGGTTCAACGATATCAGGTCCGGGTGTGTACAAAGCTGCTCCGGGGCCCTGCAACTGAGGCTGAGGAGATTTGGATACCAGAACTGGTGTGGCCAATCTGGGGCTACCAGGATCACCTTTGCCTTGTCCCTCCTCACCCTGAGTAACACCTTGTGGATCAAGGGAAATGGAGGGAAGGCGTAGAGGAGGTCTGGGGTCCACGGCCTCGAGAAGGCATCCCCCTGCAGCGAGCCCTGCTGAGGGGGGGCGGGTACGGAACAGCCTCAGCTTGGTGTTTTCCTGGAGGCGAACAGTCCACCAACGGTTTGCCCCAACGGGAGAACAGATCGTAAGCTACCTCTGGATGGAGAGACCACTCGTGGGATGTCTGGCCTATGCGGCTGAGAGCATCCGCCAGTTGGATCGAGACTCCTGCCACAAGAATGGCTAGGAGATCCGCCCAGCCAGCTGGACGAAGGTCCAGATCCGGAGCGCCTTGCATAGCAGACGGAGTGTGCCGCCTGTTTGTTGAGGTAGTACATGGTCATGGTACTGTCCGTCTGGACTTGAACCACTTGACCCCGGAGCTGAGGAGCAAAAGCTGACAGTGCCAGTCTGACTGCTCTGAGCTCCAACAGGTTGATGTGGCATCGGGACTCCTCGGGGGTCCAGAACCCGTGGGCTCTGTTGTCCCCCATGTGGGCTCCCCAGCCCATGAGAGAGGCATCGGTCGTAAGGACGACAGTCAGCTCAGGGTGGACAAATGGGATTCCTTCCCGCAAATGACTCGGGATGGTCCACTATTGGAGAGCGTCCCACATCCTCTGGGTGACCGTGACCAGCTGGTCGAAGAGACCCTGATGCTGAGACCACTGGGCGGCCAGCTCCCATTGAAGGGGGCGTATGTGCAATCTGGCCCAATGGACCACTGAGGTGCACGCCGCCATGTAACCCAGGAGGTGCAGGAAGTCCCAGGCAGGGCGCAAGTACCCAACCAGAAATGATTGGGCAAAGGAGGAAAGAACCTCCGCCCTGTCTGCCAGGAACCGAGCTCTGGCTTGACGAGAGTCGAGCTCTGCCCCTATAAAGCCCGTCACCTGAGAGGGCACGAGTTCTGACTTGGCCTCATTGATTAGGAGGCCCAGGTGGGAGCAGGTTCGGAGGGTCAGGTCCCTGGACCTCTCCACCTCCTGTAGGGAGGACCCGCCAGGAGCCAATCGTCTAGATAGGGGTAAATGCGAACCCCTTCATGTCGTAGATGGGCTGCCACCACTGCGATGCATTTGGTGAAGACCCTTGGGGCCGATGACAGGCCGAACGGCATGGCTCTGAACTCGTACAGGGTCCCTTCGACCCTGAAGCGGAGGAACCACTGATAGGACAGACGGATTGGGACGTGGTAGAATGCGTCCTGAAGATCCAGTGTACAGAACCACATGTTTTGCTCCAGAGATGGTATGATCTGGTTCAGAGTTACCATCCGGAAGGTGCGAGACCTGAGATACTGATTCAGGTCGTGGAGATCTAGTATGGGGTGCCAACCCCCTGTCCGCTTGGGCACCAGGAAATACCTGGAGACAAAGTCTGGGTCTGAAGGAGGATCCCGGCACTGGAGCTATCGCCTCCTTGAGGAGGAGCTGAGCAATGTCGTCCCGAAGGGCCGACTGAGCGCAAACTGAGATCCTTTCCTCCTGTGGGGCACGGGCCCGGTTGGGGGGGGGGTTACTGCTTGAACTCTAGAGGCAGTCCCTGCCCGACCACTTCCAAAATCCACCTGTCCGAAGTGATACCGGACCAGGTGGAAAGAAAGTGGCGGAGCCGGCCCCCCACGGGAGGACCCAGAACTGGCGTGATGGGTGCAGGGGAGGCCACCCCTGACCCGTCACTGTGCAGGCTTGGAGGAGGAAGAGACACCGGGACCAGCATCTCGGCCTCCTTTGCGGGGCTGCTGGGGACCTTGCTTGGGCCTAGGGCGCCAAGCTTGAGCCTGCTACTGTTGCTGACCTCCCTGGAAGGAGGGCTGTCTAACCACAGGGGAAGATGCCGAAAGGACTTCTTCTTGCGCTTCTGCTGGTTCTTGCCCGAAGAACCTTTAGCAGAAGTGGCATTAGACTGCTCAATGTGCTGTAGATGACCTGCCACTCCCGGACCGAAGAGGTCGGTGCCAAGGAAAGGCTCGTCAGCTAGCTTGTGCTGAGTATCCGCGGGAAAGGAGGATAACCTCAGCCAAGCCCTGCGGTGAGTGGCTACCGCGGCAGCTAGTGAACGGGCACAGGAATCACCAATGTCCAGGGCCATCTGGAGCTGTTGTTTAGCAACAGCACGGCCCTGGTCCCGGACCTGCTCGACCGTGGTCTGCATGTCTGCTGGGAGATGAGGGAGGACTTCATCAAGCGACCCCAAAAGGGCGTGAGAGAAGTGTGCCATGATCACTGCTGAGCTAGCCTGATGAAGGCCTAGGGATGATGCCACATAAACCTTCTGGGCCGAGTGGTCCATATTTTTGGACTCCTTGTCTGGAGGGCGGTCAGTATCCGCAGAGCTGCCCATTCGCCTAAACACTGAGGCAGTCACAAGGCTTTCTGCCGAGGGATGCTCAGTGAAGCCCACCAGGGACCCCATGGGCACCGCGTACTTGTGGGCCATGCTGGCGGATGGAGCCGGGCAAGAGGCTGGACGCTGCCAAAGTTCCAGTGCCGGGCCAACTATGGCTTCTGCCACTGGGAAGGCCTCCGTCAGGGTATCCCCCCTTGAGAATATCCGTGAGAGGATATTCCGCCTTCTTTTGAATGGACTGCAAAGGCATACCTGTTGACTCCGAAATGAGTCGAAGGATGCCCTGGAAGGAAGAAGGCCCTTCCTCCAGGCCTGTCACTGACAGCTCATCTTGTGAGTGAAGGCGGTAGTATCCGAATCCGAGGAATCCGGATACAAGGGTCTCCCACCTAAGTCCCCCTCAATACGCCTAGGGCGATCAGGAGTGACCGTAATGGACAACCTATAGTTGGGCAGTCCTCCTTAGAGGGAGCCCCTCCCTGAGGCTGTTTTGGTGGTGGTTCCACCAAAATTGGTGGGGAGCCCGTAACAGGCCGAGCTGAAATGCACACCAGTCCCACTGGAGTCCTCGGAACCGAGGGAGTCTATGTCGGCCGAAGAGGCTGGGGCCAAGTAATGGCCGGTACAGCCGGAGCAGACGGTTTTTGACCCGTAAAAAGAAGTTGCTGCCACATGAGGTCCTCATAACGTCGATGGAGCTTCCGTCTAAGTCTCTCCTCGTCCGAGGAGGATGAGGAACGGTGGCGGCGCTTCTTCCGGGAGTGTTTGTGACCCTTCTTCAGTTTTCCGACCAATGGGGTCCTACTCCTCGATCGAGACTGACGGCGTCAGCTCTATTGGTCGGCAGAAGCTGGATTCGGTGAGAAGCGAGGTTCCGGCTCTTGTCCCTCGATCGGGATGCCCGAAGGACAGGTCTCTTCGTCGAGGAAGGAGAGAATGGGAGTCCTTCTCAAGGGAGTCGTCAACAGAGCGCAGCATAACGGCTCGATCGGGCCGAGAGAAACTTACGGCCCGGCTGCATCTCGCCGTGCCCGGTCTGACGAAGGTCCGAAAAGCCAGCAGCCGAGGAGACGATCTCGACCTTGGTCGAGACCCCCTGCTCCTGAGTGTCAGACCGCTCTCGGTCCCAGGAGTGTCTTCTTCGGGTAGAAGAAGACGATTTTGGATCCTTATCCTTCTTCTTGGATCGGGAGGAGTGCGAGTCCGAAGGGGCCTCACCCTTAGTAGGGAGAGACTGGCACAGCTCCTGGAAGGATCCCGTGAAGGTGGAGCCCAAGTTGAGTGGCACAAAGAAGCTTCGGTTGGCCAAAGCTTGGACATCTTCCTCTTCAAAGGCCGCCATCTGCTCGAGCTGCTCGGCGGATCCCGCAGCCACGGAAACCGCCCACCTGGCCTCCTTCGATTTCACCGGTGGATTGCGAAGCTCTGGTCTCCCCAACTTAAGGCGCGCCTTGCGGTCCTCCAGAACGGTGGGATGGAAGGCCGAACAGATGGTGCAAGCCGAAGTATCATGCACGGCGCCTAGGCAGTAGACGCACGAGAGGTGGGGATCGGTGCCAGACATTTTTTGTCCACAAGAACACTGGCGAAACCCGGGGTACAACTTGTCCTCCATATCCGAAGCGTTTGGATCTGAATCATAAACTCTGACAAGTTTTAAGGCAAGTAAGTGCGGCGAAAACTGTCGATTTGACTCCAGGGCCTATGGTACTGCAAAGTAGCAAGAGGGAACCTGTATCTTCCAGCGGAAAGGAAGATCTGGCGTCATGGGGTGGAGCCGAAGTATTTACCACCTGGGTGGGTGGGAGGAGCCAGCTTGAAGACTTCTGGCAAGATTTAAAGGGGAAAGGGACAATGCCAGACAGTGTGGATGAACAACATATCCACGCTCCTAGAAAGACACATTAAGCAAAGGCTTGTTTCCAGGTGTGTCCTGGGAGCACATGGAAGTTAAGTAACTTGCTTATGGCCATACAGTATGCAAGTGGTGACTGTGGGATTCAAACTCAGTTCTCCAGGGTTGCAGCTCTGTGCTCATAACCACTACGCTATACTGCCTCCTTAATGTCTGGAGAACTCTCAACCCCACCACAGTCAAGTACTCTTACTGTTCATGTGCTCACCAGTCTATAGAAGGCTGGACCTTATATTAGTATCTACTCATTTGATACTATAGGCAGAACCAGCACTATACCAGCCCATCTTGGTAGTATCAGAGCATGTACCATTGTTAGTTATCACAGGCTGTGGCACTGTGCTCAGGGGGACCCCGAGAGGAGACTAGATCCCTGCTTATTAACAGATCCTCAGTTCAAGCAGAAGATGAGAGAAGCACTCCATACCTTCTTAGAATCAAACAAAAGGGGAGATACATCAGACAGGATTAGGTGAGAAGCTTTTAAAGCATATGCCAGTGTGTAGTTATCTCATATACATCCCACAAAAAAAAGGCAAGAGAGGCAGGAAACTAGGTGCAAAGGAAGTGAGGATCTGGAAAAGCTGCATATGGCCAACCCATTCCACAACTGTACCAAAAACTGAAAAAGGCTGAGTGCACTTACCCAGATTACCTCTAGTCACTAAGAGAGAAACCTACTCCTTGCTCGCTCTAAACAATACTTTGAGGGTGACAAATGATGTAAATGGCTGGCTTGGCAGCTTAAACAGTGTGAGACAGACAGAACCATCCTGCAGTTGTGGGGGGAGGGGCGTGCATGATTTTCAAACATGAAGAACTAGGAGACACCTTTGTACAGTTCTACAAAAACCTATACAGTTTTGTGGTGACTCAGGAAACTCCTGCTCCCGAAGTGTTCCTCAACCCTATCCTCCTCCCTAGGATCTCCCTACAGGTATGGGAGGGTCTTGAGGAGGATGTCACAGAGGAAGAAGTGGAAAGAGCGGTGAAGGCTCTCTGGGTGGAAGGCCCCCGGCCCTGAAAGCATACTGGGAGAGTTTTACAGACTCTTTTGGGGCCAGCTGAGATCTCACATGACAGCTATGGTGATTGAAGCTCTAACTAATGTGTTTTGCACCCCCTCGCATTACCTGGCCACCATCACTGTACTTCCCAAGCTGAAGAAGGACCCCACGGAGTGTGATTCTTACAGCTCCATCTGGCTTCTTAATGCAGATTATAAAGTGACGGCCAAGGTACTTGTTGGGAGGCTGGAGGGAATTTTACCTTCCTTCATCCACAGGGACCAAGAGGACTTTGTCAAGAGGAGGAATGCCAGAAATAGTATCAGGCAGTCCCTTAATGTGATGTGGGCCTGGTCCGGGGGGTACCACTCAACCCATTCTACTGGCACTAGATGCGGAGAAGGCCTTTGACCGGGTCGAGTGACCCTTCATGTTTGCCACTCTGAAGAAATTCGGCATAGGACAATGAACTCATGGATTGCTGCCCTCTATAGGTCTCCCCAAGCTCAGATACCAACAAATGGAAGTATCATGGAACCATTCAACCGGATCAGAGGCAACAGACAGGGGTGCCCCCTCTCCCCTTCTATATGTCATGACCACTGAACCCCTAGCAGCAGCCATTAGGTCTAACCCAAATATAGAGGGACACAAGCTGGGAGGATCCCATCATGTCATCTCACTTTCTGCAGATGACATTCTCCTTTATCTTTCAAATCCTGCCAAGAACCTTTAGGAATTCACCACCTTATTGAAAGTATACGGGCTGGTCTCTGGCTACATGATTGGCTACAAGATCAATTGGGCTAAGTGAGAGGAGCTGCCCATTGGGGGGGTTGGTTCGACCCTGTCAGTGGTAGGTTTCCACCTAAAGCTGGACACTCAGTTGAGGTACCTAGGAGTTGCACTGCCCAGGCAGCTTTCCCAGTTGTGGTCACTGAGTTACAAACCTATACTTCAGGCCACTAAAGCAGGTTGTGAGAGGTGGAAGAATCTACCCCAGATACTCATGGGATGTGTAAATACAATTATAATGTCCAGCCTGCCAACACTTTCATACATGTTTCAAGTGTTACCCTACTGGATCCCCCAAAGATGTTTACAATGGCCATCATTTCTGTGGAAAGGTGGGTGGGCGAGGCTCAGATGGGAAGTGCTCCAGAGACCCCATGAGGAGGGTGACTTGGGCCTCTCCAATCTTCAGCATTATTTTCTGGCAGCACTGCTGGCTTTTCTAAAAGGTATGAGCCCAGAGGTTTCAGTCCAACTGGTTTGGGTCTCCATGGAATTAGGGGAGGGACAGGACTCCCTCATATCAAGATCCTGTCCCCAGTGCTAGCTCCGGACGTCCTGAAGGCACAGGCTAACCCCTCACCAGGGCCAAATCCAGGGTCTGGCTGAGTGCTCATAAAGTCATTAGGTACGACAAAAGCCTATCTCTGTATACAAATATCAGGAGGGTGGCCTGGGGGGAAGGGGGGAGTCCCCCATGGCCAACTGTCAAGCAGTTAACTGATGGGAGGCAAAGGGGCTGGACTCAGGATTCAGTATCTCAGCTATACAAGGGTGCCACTTTGAAATCCTACCAGGATCTGGTTAGAGAGTATGGCCTTAACCCTATGAAATTATCTGTGCATCTACAACTGATGTATGAGCTTGACACCTTAGTAGATAAGCTGCAGTGTCCATGACAAGAGTTCCCCCTCTGGAAGAGCTCTTTATGCAGGTAAAGGGAACCACCAAGCCTTTGCAAGAAGCGTACAACATGCCAGTAAAAAGTGGGACAGACCAGACAGCCATCACCAGAGGTCACTGGTCTAGGGACCTGAGGAGGATCCTGTTATCCAAGCCAGACTGGAAACTTGCAGTAAATACAACTCCTTCTTGTTGCAAGAGTGACCGCATGTGGCAAATTCAATTTAACTTTCTACACAGGATATATTTCACACCAGTAATTAGGTATAGGATTGATCCCTCATGCTCAGATAAATGCCCTATGTGCAGGATGGAAGAGGGTTCCTTCTTCCATATAGCATGTGCTAAATACCCAAGGTCTCCAACTTTTGGGCCAGGGAAGTAGAAATATTGACAAAACTCTTGAAAGGGCCCCTACAGCACTAATGAATGTTATTCTTCTAGAACTAGCACCACTGGCAGACCACCACCCCAGGTACTCCAACCCCTTGTGGCTTCTGAGACTGGTCACTGAAAAAAAGCTAATTGCCCAGGAGTGGCTGGCAGAAATGGTACCAACTCTGGCCAAATGGTGTAACCATCTCTTAGAGTGTATGAGACTGGAAAAGATCCAGTACTCCATTCAGTGGAGACAGCAGGTTTATGACAAGATATGGGCACCCCTGGAGGCGGCATTAGAGGATGTCGATTTCCCTCTGTGATCCTCCACCTCTTCCCAATCTACCTGATGGAGCACATTTAAGCTGAACCTTGATCTAAGACAAAGGATGGAGGGAGAAGGGGAATGGCCAGGGCCGCACCTAGGCAGGATATGAATGGTGCCTGCTAATGTTAAGAACATGTACAGCATCTTGATGACATAGTCTTTTGAGTTATACCACATTTAGTGATTTGGAAGCTGTGTTGATTGGCACCCGACGTCGGGCCTGTGCACCCTGGCTCTCTTTTCCAGTCCTTTCAGCACTGTAAATGTAGAAACTGCAAAGTACTTATGATGTATGCTCGAACGTCAATAAACAAGTTTTTCAAACAAAACAGACCTGAGTCATTTTTAGAATTCTGAAGGAAATGTAGGGCTTGTTCGACATCACAGCCTAACAATTTGGACTCCTTAAAGGGAGTGTTCAAAACTGCCTGTTGCACGTCAGTGGCAAAGCCAGCAACTCGGAGTCCAGAATACTTTCTCATGCAAATGCCAGAATCTGCAGCCATGGCAGAAGCATCAGAGACATCATAAGCTGAGCGCAGCAAATGTTTGCCAACCTCAGTACCAGCAGACAATGTTGTAAGCAAATCAGTCTTGTCAGATCCATCAGGCAAAGCCTAAGCAGCAGTATGAGCAGCTTTCAACAGGCTGTTCTGATATTGATCATGTGGGCCTGGTAGTTTGGATTCTATGTGATAATAGTGATCACCAAAAGGCGATTCCTATTACTGTGAACTGCATTATCGCCAAAAACATTTTCGGCGATATGCACTAAAAGGCCAGCGACAACAGTAGGTGTGCGGGGGCTGTGCCCTCAAGATCCCCATTAAAGATTCTCAACTCCAGGGGGTATGTCGGGAGGGGGGGCACAGCCCGGTTTTAAAAAAATTAAGTCCCGCAGCTGCGGGACGTAGAAAAATTGTACCTGCCCAGTCCCAAACCCAGGACCTGCTCCATCAGAGCCAACCACACTACCCACCACACGGTTGGCTCAGTGGAAGCAGGCACACTACAGGGTTACAACCCTGTTCCCTATCCCTCTACGTCCTGTTGCCCACCCTACCCTCGACGTTGCAACAGTGGCCGTCCCCATACCATCGCCCATTATGATAGCGCCCTATTATGGATTGCCATTTTGACGGTCGCCCATATGCGTTCGCTATCATCACAGTATACCGGTAGTTTGCAATCCTAAGGTCTAGTGATGCAGAGGCATAAGTAGCTTGCCCATCACATCCAACCTCCTAGATTCCTTATCAGGAGACAAAGTACTCATATGTCCAGGAGCTCTAGACCTATCGTGAGAATGTAGAATGCTGGGATGTATTGGCAGAGGTTTCACTAGCAGGAAGAAGGAGGTCTTTAATGCCTCTGTGCAAGTAATTGGTGAGACCACACCTAGAGTATGGGGTCCAGTTCTGGAGGCTACACCTTAGGAAGGATGTAGAGAGGGTTCAGAGAAAGGCAACAAAAATGGTGTGGGGGGGGTCTTAGTCAGTTGTCATATGAGGACAGACTGAGGGACCTTAACATGTACTCCCTGAGCCGGCCCGGTGGCACAGAGTGCTGAGGCACTTGACGCCACACCACGCGCTACGCCGGCGACCCAGGTTCGAGTACAGACTCGGGTTGGCAGGGGGAGGGAGGATTGAGCATCCCAACGGATGCTCTCCTCCCTCAGGGGTGGGATACCAGGGATGCACCAGCGTCCAACACCCCTGTAGAGATCCAGTGGAAGCACCATCCCTTGAAGGGATTTGCGGCTCTGATATTCCGGAGTTGGGGAGGGGGGATGTCGTACGGCACGTGAAAGGAAGACGAGCGTCAGCATGTCACCACTCTGGACAAAAGTCCTAAGCGCCGGCGTCCTAAGGGGGCTGGGATAGGGAACACACAAGGCAGAAAAAAAAACACCCTCGCGGTCCTAGATGACGACCGCTCCAGCTGCCCAGCCCACCAGTACCAGGACAGACCCCACTGTGCAGGAGGACGAGGGAGCACTTTAGGGGCAGATCCTGAATGGGGTCTGGATGAGATGAGCAGGTCCGGAAGGAGGGACCTCAAGGGCAAGGAAAAGGAGGGTACAAAAAGAAATTGTAAAAAAAAAACAAAAAACACATGTACCCCTGGAGCAAAGAGGGAAAGAGGACATGACTAAAGTACTTCAGGGGAGTAACAGTGTACTGTTGAGTGACATTTTCCAGCTGAAGAGACACTCGAAATCTAGGGGTCACGAGTTGCAGATTCGGGGGCGTGGTTCAGAGGAAACATTAGGAAATTGTATTTCATGGAGAGGGTGGTGGACAGCTGGAACAGACGCCTGGAGGAGGTGGTCGGGGCAAGGACAGTGAGGGGATTTCAAACAGCATGGGATAGGTACAAGTGTATTATTAGAAGGCTAATTGGGAAGGCTAGCTCCCTAGAGATGGCTTTAAGGTAGAGAGTTGTGGGGCAGACTGGGTGGGACTGGCAGTCCTTTTCTGCCGGCACATTCCATGTTTCTATGAGCAACAATGATGACCACAAAGTCGGTTTCAGGCTGGTTAGCATAATGAGGCTTAGCAGATGGTGCAGGAGACTGCTTATTAGCCTTTCTAGGGACTGCAGGCAGTGAGTTTGGTCAGTATCATGCAGCAAAAGTAGCATCCTCTAATGCAGGCTATATATGTGGAATAATAATACATGGGGTGCAGGGCATCTCCAAAAATTCCATGAGATTCCGTTCAGTGGAATCTTTTAATTCCACATCAAAGCCCATGGCAGACTGCATTTGCTGCACCATGGCTTGGAAAGATAGGTCCTCAGAAGGAGACTTCAGGGTATAAACCACTGAGTCCTCAATAAAGGGTGAGATGGCAGAACCTGGAGTGAGGGGGACCCTCTACAAATTGTTCTTCATCCTCATATTCTTCCTTTAAATCTGCCTCGAAGTCCATGAGATCAGGATTACATTCCATTTCATCATCATCCCCATGAACGATGATGGGAGCCGCAGAAGGGTCTGACAATGGCAGTGCAGGCTGAGAGGCAGGAATCTGTGGAGTGCTAATGAAATCTGTCCACTGGGCATAGAACCAGAAGGCCCCGTTGGTTGAATAATTACCTGCCATGGCAACCTTGGCAAAATGCATCAAATAATTTCAGAGAACGATGCCAGCACAACCTGGCAGTCGATGGCACCCTAAAAAGGGTCCAGGACTGCCTGCATTGACAGGCCTGGACCCGATGACGATAGCGTCATACTGTCCATAGTTTAGGTATGGCAGCGCCTAAGCCAAGCCCCAACCTTGGTGTCTCAACGATGGTTTGGGGGGGGGTGCTGTAGCTGATGCAACCAGAGTGGGTGTTGACGAAGACATACCTTTTTTCAGTGGCAACTGGGACCTCGCTGGTGAAGCAGACTTGTCCTTGTCTCTGTGTTTGTGCTTACAGCTGGATGAGGAGGAGGCCCCAGATGACAACCTTTCCTTGCCCTTAGACTTCGATGACCATTTCTTGGCCGATGACAACAGAGAAGCTGATTCTGAGCCATTCTCCTTCTCCATGGTTTTCAGTGCTTTTAAGGCAAGGAAATTTTCTAGAGCTTTCGTATGTCATTGCCTTGTAGCCTGGTTAAAACTCTGGAAAATCTCATAAGTTCTCACATTGTGAGACAGGACCAAGCAACACACAAACCGTGTGCATGTCTTCCTTGTAAATCTTACATTCGCACTTACAATGCCAAAATAAAAGCTCTTTCGACTCTGGCGACATATGGACACGATGAGAGAAACTAGATAAAGTAAAAAAAAAAACTGTTTGGTTGACAATGTTTCCTTCAGCAGGTGTGAAGGGGATCGATGGCATGAGAAAGAGCTGAGGAGTGATGGGGCCATCTGTGTTATATATGCGCCAATGCTGCACATCACTGTAGGCTTACTCTGGCTAGCAAAAAGTTTCAGAGTGGTCCTGATGTAGACAGCTTACAGTTCCAAAGGTATGGCCTAATTGAGGCAATATCCTTGATGAACATCTTAGGTTCTGGATGTCAATGTTGAAACTGCCCCTGTTGGGGTTACTGCTGAATGAGCTGTGGCTGAAAACCCTCAAACTGAAAGGCCTTTTTCTTAGGCTTGGGTGGTTTGGGGTCTTTCTGGGATGAAGCCAGAGTCCAGGATGGGGTTGGAATTCTCAGTCCATGTGAGATGTACCTCCACCCAAAGAGGTTGGTACCCAGAAATGGGACATCCTCCAGCTTATGCAGGGTGTCCTCTATGAAGGTGGACGGCCTCAGGCTCCACAGTGCATGGAGACAGCTGTAGCCATCGCATGGAGGCACGGGAGTCACCCATGTCCAAGGCCGTTTGTAGCTGGTGCTTAGTCAGCATGCAGCCTTGGTCCAGGATCTGTTGGGCCACCTGCTGCTTATCAGCAGGAAGAAGATGGAGGAGGAGCCCAACCAGTCCAGTGAAGGAATGGCCAAAGTTAGTCATCAATACTGGCGAATACTGGCAATACAGCTGGTCTGCCTGAGACCAAGCAAGGAGGTTGAGTAGACCTTCTTGGCCACATAGTCCAGTTTCTTGTATTTCTTGTCCGGGAGCTTATCCATGACTCTTTGGACTTTGGCTTGCGGAAGACAGAGTACGAGACCAGTCTCTCCACAAAGGGGTGATCCGAGAATCTCAAGAGTGTATCAGTGAAGATCACATATTTGATGATTATCTGAATGGGGGGAAGGGGACGCCAGGCAGGATGCTGGGTGCTGTCAAAGCTCCAGAGCTGGTTTATTCTTTTGGTAACCGGGTAACGCCCACTAGGCACAAATGCCTGTTTTCAAGGGCAACCTGGGAGCACTGGGGTGGTTAAGTGATTGCTCAGAGTCACACAGTATGCAAGCTGAAGTTGTGGGAATCAAACCCAGGTCTACTGGATGTACCAAGCTCATTCACAGCTCATTACTCTAACCTCTAGGCTACACTGCCAGCCCATTTAGTATGTCAGTAAATGGGTATTTAGCCTGCTTTTGAACCAGCTCCAAAGGGACCGACATCAACTGGATAAAGGCTCAAAGGGACTTCGAGCCTGACGATGCAGCTCTACCATCCAAGGAATCTCAGTTGAAGAGCTGGGTTCTTCTCAAGGTCATCGAGAATTCACTCGCAGACTCCAATGACTCCTTGAAGACTGCCTTGGTCCTCTTCTCACTGTAGACTACTCTAGTATTCTCCTAGGTAATTTCCAATGAGAGGTGGCCTGGTAGGCCAGTTGTAGGGTGAGACTCCTTGATGGAGACCACAGCCCCCTGCTGTGGTGGAAGGGGCTCCAGTGGATGAGAGGCAGATGTGACAGTTTGCTGGTTCACCATAAGGGGAACAGCCTAAGAAGCCAAGGACCACTGGCTGCAGGAGTAAGGCCCTGACCCTCCCTGCGAGAAACCACTGCTGCCACACAAGGTCTTCGCAGTGTTGATGAAAACAGCATCAATGTCAGTCCTCCCCTGGAGGATGAAGAAGTCAACATATGTTGGGACCAACATTTCCTGGTCAAGCAGGATCAAGACCTCAAGTGATGCCTCGATCTTGACCACCAACACAAGGGTCAATGGCAGCACATGTCTGCAAGTCTACAAGTAGAAAACGTACTTCTGCAGCAAGACAACCAAAAGCCTCTGAAGTACAACCACTGGGGCAGGCACCTCCCTAGGCAGCTCGGACGGGGACACTGACCAAGGTAGGTCCTCCTGAGTGAGGACCAGGAGAACTGAGGTCTTTGAGATGGATAGTTCCTTTGTTGACCTCCTCTGACAGCCGGTCAACTGGCTTTAGAAAAATATTGACTGGAGTCAGGGTCGAGTGATCCGGCAGGCTTACCGGAGGAACCTCGACCTGCCCCTTGAGCGAAGAGAGCTCAGCTTACCATGTCCGGGATGTAAAAACCCCAGGAAGAAAATTGCACAAACTACATAAGATGAATACTGTAGTAACAGTCAGTGTGGTATGTCATCTGTTACCTGGAACCATAGTAATTGTGTATTAACGAACTGTCACGAGTGCAAGTCATTTCCTGTATAGTCATATGTGTAAAAAAAAAAAAAAAAAGTTCTAGTCGTATGTGTACAAAATGTCTTTCATAATGTATGTCACTTTGAACTGCTATTATTGTTCTTAAAATTGCCTTGTCTCATTGAAATGTCCTATATCCAACAGGTTTTCATGTGATTAACTCCAGGCTGCCCCTGAAAAAGGGACCTCTAGGACCCAGTGGGCCTACCTGGTTAACAAAATGAAATAAAGAAAGAAATCAACTTTGGTTGATCAGTCGGGGGAGTTGAGGGGGTGATCATCCCTGGTCCCACAATCTTCTACAGTGGCATTTCTTATGCCTTCATGGTGGGGCAGGCTGTCCATGTAGGTCTGGATGGCCAAATACATTTTACAGAACTTGTCCATGAACAACCCTCCAACAATGGGCCCCTCCTGGATCGGTGCCAAAATGGAGGATGAGCCGCCCTGGCCACCTCTTCCATTGGCACAAAATAAGATGTCAACCCTGTCACACCCGTGGGTGGTTTGTGGCCCTTAGGCCTACCAAGGAGGAGGTGAGCCTTCCATTCTGCTAGCGATGACAGCAGCATCGCTCAACAGCGAAAGCAAGCCGAGGTGTCCTCTTCCTTGCCCAGGCAGTAGATACACGTGTGGTGGTGTCCATGGCTGACATCTTCTGCCTGCAATGCACAGAGTATTTAAAGCTGGATTTCTGCTTATCTATTTCGATTATCGACAGAGTGAAACCAGAAGATTAACAACTATCAGTGTAGCTGAACAGAAAGTTTTAAATTGAAGTTCAGCAAGAGGAAATGTGAAATCCTTAAAAGTATGCAGAGCTGTGAAGGAGGAGATCTGCGCCTTCCAGTGGAATTAACAATTTTAAGTCGGGGTGGAGTCGTAGGGATATACCATGTGAGTAGTGGTGGGAGCAGAGCTTGAAGATGTATAGATGACTTAAGTGTCTCCAGCCAGACTGCCATAGTGTGGACAGTGAACTGTATCCATGTTTTTAGAATAATAATCTCCATCATAATACGTCTGTCAGAACAGTTCTAAAAACACACTGGATTAATATTAGTGCAAAGATTTTGTATTTGAATATAAGTACATATATACACCAGCAGTGCACATCATTACAAAATTACATACAATATTGTTAAGTTACTAACAATTTCAGTTATTGATATAGCTTCTTACATACCATTATCACATACATAATCACATTTAGAACCATGGGTGACATTGCTGTAAAAGAACAAGTAGTTTAATGGATCTCAGGTGCATCATTCTGTTCGTGCAGAATGCAGACTCCTGTTTTTATGCTGTTGTGTGAAGAAACAGGATTCCTACACTAGGGTATTAAATAGTTGGTATAGCATAGCAAAACGCTAAACATATCAAGAGGGTATTGTTAACCATTTTCTGAATTGCATACCATTAGACCGTTAGACATTTTTTATGTTTTTTATTCTGGTTTACACATTCAAAACACATTACAAATAACACATTTTTTTCATTTTGCTAATCAGTCTGTGCCATGTTCTAAGCATTTTCACAGCTGAATAGCACTTTCATGCACAAAACTGCTAATCAATATTTTTTGATTACATAATACCCTGTTATATGCAGTCACTGTCAGGGCTGGCAGACACTGAGAGCACACAGAGGCTCCTCTATACTGCCACCCCAAAAACTGCGATGCACTAAAGTTTGGCGCTGTTTGCAGGGGACAGATTTCCTTCTGCGATGATGTTGCTGAGACTCACTATGCTAATGAGTACGGTATTCCAGGTGTTAGTAGTCACACCCAGAGGGTGCAACCACTAATACGGTGCGTTTCCACAGCTGCAGGGCTCCAATCATGGCATATCTCCAGAAGCACAGTGCCATGCAAGGGTCAGTAATCCGAGCTCGTGGTGCAAATACTGTAGTACCCGCCCCCCCCTCACTCAGTACCTCCGTTTCATGATTTGGCCATCTGTATATATACTGTCCATGTACCATGTCAGTCTCCCTTTTTTCCTGGTGTCTAGTGGATTCCCCTCTGTAGCCCAGCTCCTATACTATGCAAAGACTGGCCATCCAATGCACTGCCTTAGCCTTCCCCTCTGTCTGAACACAGGTTCTGGTGCCTTGTGACCCCTTTGTTTATAGCATGAAGGCGTGCAAGGAAAAGCTGTGCCACAGTATCCTTTGCAACCACTCTGAGGTACCAAATAGTAACAATGTATCGGGCCCCAGTAATTAACTGTATTTGACAAAAGAATGCAAAGTTGCATGTTATCAAGGAGCTCAAATGAAATACTGACAAGCAGCAGTGCAGTGGAAAAGGTCAACAGATTGAGACGTTATTCAGTTTGAAGTGCACTGATATTGTGAAGCATGTGAAGTTTGTGAGGTCTGCACCAAGCTGCACATTTAGAAAAGTCGTACAGCTTTAATGAAGCAGCTACTACAACATAATCAGCTGATAAGAACACTCAGTAGCAAACCAGTATTGTCTGGCATGCTAATTTTCTGCATGCATGAACAATCCGACTCCCAAAATATCCAGAAAAAAAGCAGCGTGGCCTTGTGTTAGGTGTAATGAGCAGACATCTAAAGTACAGCAATTAACCATATGCAGGCATACAGATTACCAGGAAGCGTTTAATTAGGAATTACTAAACCATTTTGCTGAGTTTGTCCTCAATATTCACCCAATCAGTATCTGAATTATGGTATGGAGCTGTACTTTAACATATTTTCGTCTTTTGATCAGGAATTTGGGGTTCACTACCCAAATCCAAACAAGCCACGTGGAGGGAACGGTACGATAATAATGTGCATTCGTGCATCACATACTAGCAGCATATGCATCCCAGCAGTCACACTCTACAACCACTAGAACAAACCTGAGGCACTTTGCAGAGGAGTTAACCAGATTTTACCACAACTGCTCCTGACAGTAACCTTCTGATCAGCTGTTCAATGTGATATCGTTGGGCTGTGATCTCCGTTTTCAGATTAGGTCAGGCAAATGAATGCACTGTGCTGTAACCTCCGGGAGCTAGGTTGAAATACTACCTGGTCACTAGTGCTGCCAAACCCATCCCAAGTAATATATGGTACGCTGATGTGACTTAGTATCTTCTGATACCAGTAAAATTTGAGTAAGGTCCAAGAAGACATCATCGTTTCCCATACATCCTTACCTTCTATCTCTTTTTGTGACTGGGGAGATAAAGTTTTTAAACTAACAAAACATAAAAGTATGGTTCCACCTTCCAGAAGGCAGTGATAGCACAGCTGAAGTTGTGGCTTCTTTTATTTACCCTTGGCAGTGGCAGTTGCCACCAAGTCATGGAATGTTTGAAGCCCTGTAGTGGGTTCATTCTCGTTCTGCACAGTAACAAGTCTTATCCCGAACATTTTTGTCATGTTACCATCACTCCAGCTTTGTAGCACAGTCATTCTTACACCTCTGAACTCTCAGCTCAGACTCTGCACACTGGGTCGTACACGCTCATAAAACAGTAAGTAAGCATTGGAAGAAAGCACCTCCTGTAAGCTGGCTCTGCGAACAGAATCATCTGAAATCCAGAGCCATTGATTACTGATAGTCACATGGTTCTTTGAAGAGGGTGGGGAACGGCGGTAAGTCACAAAGTGTCCAGAGTGCATGTCCCCATGGTGAACAACTACTGCCATCAGACGAAAGAGGTACACCGAGGAACTGCAGGAGACAAAAAGGAACAACCAGAAATGTCACTAACATCAAATTATGAGATCCCTGAACTTCAGAATTAGGGTCTTTTTGATTAATTTGTCTTTTGTCCCAGCCGGGGGGGGGGCATGTCCTTCCATCCTGCTATCCAGGTCCCCCTTTTCTCAAACCCCCGACTCCTTCTCCACACTCTGCAAGCTGCCTGACCTTACCTCTGTGGTCAGACTTTCCAGCATTGGGGGTCATAGATCTTTTGTCCAGGGCACACACAAGCTGTGTGTTTGGGCAGTGAGAAAGGGGGATGATATGGCTTTGGAAGAAGGCTTGTGATTGGACCAGCCTGATGTGGGAGATTCTGGGACATCATCCCCCACCCCCATGCTGCACTCCTCCTACAGTCCCCTCCCACCACCCTTGCTGATGAATGTGATTGTGCTCATGCTAGGTGCCCACTTCTCCACCTTGTCACCCTGAAAGCACTAGGGAATAAGTGGTGCAGACATCTGCTCCCTACCTAAGAGCTGGAGCATCTCCTGTTGGACGCCTCCTCGGGGCTGGGCCACAGCTAGAAGGGATACAGGGTGTAAATGCTGATCATCAGCATACCAGTGGCAGACCTACAACAAACCTAAATTTAGGAATTCTAAGGAAAACCCCTTCATACTCAACGGTAGTTTCCTTTTTCATGTTCCAATGTATCCATGTAGATTTAAAGCCACAACATTTAATATACTATTCCTGGAAGGTAAAGACAGGAAATAAAACTGTTGGATTATCTGCATCCAGCACACTATACAGCTCAAAGTCTTTCCAAGTAGTTATATGCTCCTGCGTAGTCACTTAATACATAAAAGGAAAACAAAAACTGCTAGTACTAATGGATATATATATATATATATTTATATATATATATATATATATATATATATATATATATTTAATTCTCTTATTTGTCAACTTGTCAATCTGTAGAAATACTAACAGATTTGAACAAAGATTGTTTTTTTTTTTCATATCTACTTTGTGCTCCTTATCTGCAGCCTAATCTGATCGACCCTCCCAGCCCTGTCATCCAGTTCCTCCGGGTGCTTACCTTAAGCTGTGCTGGCCACAGGATACGGCTAGCCCAGCCACCAGTGCGGATCCTGTGTGTATGTGTGTGTGTTTGATCTTCATCTGCTGCCACAGGTGTTTTTCCATCATTTTATCCCTTGCCCTCACTGGGGTGCAACACGCCAGTGTGTATACGTACGCTGCGGAATGCCACAGCACCCACTCTCCGTTGGCACCCCCCTGTGATGTGATAGAACCGTACCTTATTGTTTTGGTCATATTTCATATAATTTTATGTATATAATACACCAGGGAAGCCCATGAAAAGCCAGGTCATGTTGCAAGGAATCATGACTGCAAAGTACCTGGGCTCTAGAATGATGTGATTTTCTTGTTACTGAGCATAACAACTGTTTGCTGCTAGTCAGGGACTAGGGTTTCATTAAACCATTTAAAAGGAAACAAAAGGGACTAATTAAGCAGGGCTGGAAGGCCAGGCATACATTTGTGTCTGAATAGCCCTCAGCATCTAGTGGTGCCATTTCATCTGGGTTCCTTTTGTCTCTGCAAGTCGATCCTGAGTTAATCTAGTTACAGCTAAATGGACTAGCATTTTAAGTAAATGACTGTACAGAGTGTCACTTAATTATAGCCATTTCAAAGGGAGGGAGGGAGGCTAGATGGTCTCCTAAAATTCTGGTTTAGACTAGCTGACCTCTGAGCCCTTTTTCTCTCATATTCAGAGATGAACATTTGTTGTTTGTAAAAAAAAATACTAAAAGCTGATTGGTTGCGTAGCCATGGAGACGGAATGCTAGCCAATCGCAGGGCAAGCCACTGTCCACTGGACCTGCCCTTTTAGAAGCCCATAAAAAACAAGGGTGCAAAGACCGTATCAAGGTATTTTACCCTTCTGCTTTTGCTGCTGCCTTTTGCCATTTTACCCTTTGACTTTGGTGAAAGAAACTGTTTGCACTGGGACTCTGTCCTGCTGAGAAAGAGCGGAGACATTTTCTTTTCAAGAACTTCTCCTGGACCACAAAAGCCACGATTTTAACTACTCTTCTAAGGACACTTGGCACTTCATATTCAGCAACCAAGGACTTGAGACAGAACTTTAAAACTCAGAATTTTAAAGTGTAGGTTTTCACTGTATATTATTCATTTTCTTTTCCATATTCTGTAACCAATGTCTAAAATCATCTGTCTTTAAGTTATTTACTGTATTTATTAATTAATTAGTAAAGCTTATTTTAAGATAGTTCTGCCAGTGTTTTCTGTGTGTGTTGTTTAGGGAAAGAGCTATTCAAACTAGACTATGCCTGTGTGACTGCTTAGGGCCAGACACTACCAAAGTCAGGTACCACTAGGGACTCTGTGGATGAAAGAAGGGGAAGGAATACAAAAGGTCTCAGGAGGAATCAGTGGGGGCTTGAACCAGTCTCTGCATTTCTGGGGAAAGATACATAGTATTTATTTTTATTTAGCTTTTGTTAACCGGGTAAGTGCACTAGCCATAAAATGACTATTTTCAGGCACAACCCGGGTATAGGGCCCCCCCCCAAAGGCCTATACACACCTGTGGTTTTCTGGTTCACTGTACAGTGGCCAAGAGGGTTCTCTCCCAGGAACACAGACTTGAGACTGTATTTGTACCCCCTTGCACGGAGAGAGGGCACCCGGGGATCCTCTGGCGTACGTTCTGTTGTGAAACAGCGAGTGTGCTAAAAGGACAGAGGAGGGGTATCCCTGATCCTGATCACAAGGGGATTCACTGTAGCCTAGGGAATTCCAGTCCCAAAGGAGTGGGCTTGTGACACCCCCCGTCCTGTTCTACCCTCGGGCCTTCACCTGGGGTCAGTCATCTGACAAGGATGCCAAGCCACCCTCCCCAAGAGAGGAGAGCTGTCCTTTGGATGCTTGATCCTCTCCCTCCCCGGTGACCCACTCGCACCACAAACATGGGTCACTGGCGTGGCAGGAGGTAAGGCACTGATGTCTCAGCCCTCCACACAATTGGGCCAGCTAAAATTTTTTAATAAGGTTGTGAAAATGAAAAATGATTCAACAATACTCAAATCAAAAATGTTATTATTTATTCTGACAATATTCAGAATTTTTCTCAGAAATATATTTGGATATCTGGCTATCCCCTTCTGCAGGAATTTACAGGGATATACTGAAGCCACAGAAAGGAAACTACAGATGGGCATGAATGAATTTTCCTTTTATGTGTCATCTGATGTATCCCTGTAGTACAGCTGAAGTCCTGACATTGGGATGTCTATAGATGTACTGCCACAACAAAAATGAATGGGTGGAAAAATATTCTTATGGTGGTCATGACTGAATTACTGACTGCGGCATTCAGCAATCAGCAGCTACATGAGGCAGAGCTGGAGAAGTCCAGCCTACGATGTTCTGTCAAAGTGCGAACAGATGACCATGTTGCTGTCTTGCACAGATCTGGTGTAGATGCCTGTGCTCTTTTCTGCCGAGAAAGTGGCAAGTTCTCTAATTGCATGAACTCTCAGCACATTCAAGAGTTGGTAAGTCTGTGGTCTCACATGCTTCAATCTATATTTCGATTAATTAAGCCATGGTATACTTTTAGGCTGTTTGACTGCCATTCATGGGGACTGATAAAGTGCAGTTATGTAAGAACTTACCATAGCCGCAGATCTTCGAGAAGAGCTCTTGCAGCAGGCAGTAACCATTAGGACTAAGCAGCCAGGCACCAGGACCCCGCAGAAACCTTCTAGCTAGCACTCTTCAGCGGGGGGCTGCCCTCAATGTTAGTTCTGCCCAGCGTCGGCCAATGTATAACAGGGGTGGTCCCCAGTCCCACCTCAGTTCTCCCGCCGGAGACCCAGAGTCTAAAATGGAAGGAGAACCGGGCAGGTTCTTTGCCAGATGTAAACAGCAGAGAGAAAGCCGGGAAGGAAAGCAACGCCTGCTGCAAGAGCTCTTCTCTAAGATCTGTTACGGTACGTTCTTCCGTAATACTATCTTACTTCGAGTTGAAGCTCTTGCAGCAGGCAATAATCGTTAGGACCGAGTCCCAAGCAATAAAGGATAAGGACTAGGAAATTCTGGGAGGAGGCTGAAAAACTGCCAGCTAAGGACTTGGGTGAGAAAGCCCTGGAAAACTGCCAGGCCAAACCCAGTCCTTCGTCTGGAAGCCACATCCAAGCTGTAATGCTTGACGAAGGTGTGAAAAGAACTCCAGGTGGCCGCTGCACAGATGTCTGCTGCGGAAACATTCTGAAGAGAGGCAAAGGAAGTAGCTACCCCCCCCCCGGTAGAATGACCTTTTACTGTACCGGGTAAGGGATTGTTGTACTTGTTATAACAAAAAAACAATGCAGTTAACCAACCATTCAGTCTCTGTTTGGAAAGTGATGCCCCCTGAGATTTAGGAGCAAATAAAAAAAATAACTTATCTGTTTTTCGAAAAGCAGCCATACGGTTCAAATAGTAGCAAAGCGTTCTGTGAATGTCAAGAGTATACAGTAACGCTTACCCCCTATTAGAGTGCTCAGGAGTTGGGACAGTAAACTGGCAGGGTGACGTCTGAATTTAAAGTAAACCCTGACACCACCTTCGGTAAAAACTTAGGATTTGTGCGTAAGGACACCCTGTCCTTATGAAAAACTAAATAGGGCTCTTTACACATCAGAGCCTGAAGCTCCGAAATTCTTCGGGTGGAAGTAACAGCAACTAAAAATGATGCTTTCCATGACAGAAAGCGTAGCTCTCAATCCGCAGCTGGTTCAAATGGGGGAAGCGTGAGCTTTTTCAACATAAAAAGGAGATCCCAAGGAGGAATGGGATCTCGGATGGAAGGCCTTATTGTAAGATGCCCCACAAAAAAGTACAGGACACGTCCAGCTGAATAAGGGTTTTCCCCTCCACTCGTGTGTGATATGCTGAGATGGCGGACAGATGCACTTTAATGGAGGAGTAGCTCAGGCCCTGCTCAAATAGAGAAAGGAGATGCTCTAGGATGGAGTTTGGGAGGACAAGAAAAGGGGTTGCGCTGGCGTGCAGTAACCCAAGGCAAAATCTTTCCCACTTCATAGCATATGTGGATCTAGTGGAGGGTTTTCTGGCTGCCACCAGAACCTCCGCTGCCTTGTGGGAAACCCCATAACGTGCCCTCACTAGGTTTGTAGGAGCCACGCGTGAAGATGTAGGGATCTGAGATCCGGATAGCTCAAACTGCCTTGGTCCTGTGAGAGCAAGTGCGAGCTCAGAGGCAGGGAACTGGAGGTTCCACTGCCAGTTGATGACGTAGTGGGAACCAAATCTGCCAAGGCCAAAAGGGTGCTATGAGAATCTTCTCTGCCCCCACTGCCTGAAGCTTCAGAAGTACCCTCTGTAGAAGGGGGAAAGAGAGGAAAGGCATAGAGGAACCTCCCTGTCCAGGAGAGGGATAATGTGTCTCGCCAGAAAATTCCAGGCTCTGGATCTAGCGGGCAGAAATTGGGCAGTTTGGCGTTGAGTGGGGACACAAAAGGATCCAACTCTGGTCGGTCCCACCTGTCAAACAGCTGGTCTGCCACTGACTGAAGAAGCTTCCACTCGTGAGCCTTGGACCGAGATCTGCTTAGGCTGTCAGCCAAGACATTTTGGATGCTGGAAACATGAACGGCTGTGAGCTTGAGGCGATGTTCTAGCACCCAATACCAGACCCTCATCGCCTCCCTGCAGAGGGGGTAGGAATGAGTTCCCCCCTTTCTGTTGATGTACAATACTATGGACATGTTGTCCGTCTGGGTGAGAAGAGGGCCTAGAGATAAGTCCACCTGAAAAGCCTGCAAGGCATTTAGGACTGCTCACATCTCTAGAATGCTGATGTGGAGCAATTGCTCATTTGGGGACCAGGTCCCCTGGGTCTGCCTGTCCTCTAGATGAGTGCCCCAACTGAGGCTCGAGGTGTCCATGGTCAGAACGTGTCTTGGGGGCTCCTGTCTGAATGGGACCCCCCATCAAGAGATTGAGTAGGTCCATCCACCAGGACAGTGTCCTGCGAACTGGGTCGGAGACCAGGAACACCTGCTCCAGGTCATCCAACCTTTGGTCCCACAGTACCCGGAGTGTCTAATGGGGAACCCTCATATGGAGGTAAGCCAAAGGAACAGTCGGGATGGCTGCTGCCATGTGGCCAAGGAGCCTTAAATAGGTTCTGGCCGGGACATGGGGACCTGAAACTACCATCCAAGCCTGCTCCTGAAGGCGATTCCCCCTTGTCTGAGGGGAGGAAGGCCTTGCCCTGAACTGTGTCCAGGACCACCCCGATGAGCTGGAGTCTCTCACTGGGCCATGGGGATGACTTGGGAATGTTCAGGGTGATCCCCAGCTCTCGGAAGTGTAAAGTTGTCTCTGACAGTGTGGACCAGCTGTTTCTGTGTGGGAGCTGCCTTTCTTGCAGCATTGGTGCTCTGTCCCCCAGCTGCCACCAGGGGTCAGAAGAAAAAATTACTCACCTAAGTAATGTTGTTTCTTCTAATGGAGTCTTGCTATATTATGACAGTAGCAGTTTGATCCAGCTCTAGAACTGCTCCGGAGGTGAAATGGTTAATACCATTCCAAAATAGAACTTTGAGCACGAGGCTCTAAGAAGCAGCTCTATCTGTGTAATTTCAAACCTGAACTGTCAGATTCTTCTAGCAAAAACTCACTAAGGTCTGTGTGGAAGCTGTAACCTACACTAGTCAAATGGCTACCTAAATACTAACAACCATTGCTGGTCCCAACACCCAAGACTCAAGTCAGGGACCAGAACTACTAATACAATTCTAACAACATGAGAATAAAACAACAGTATAATAAAACACACCCCAAACCCCCAAAGGAAAGCGCTAGAAGGCAAAATAGTGCCCACACTAAGTGCCGCACCCACCCAGTAGAAGTTCTGAGAGGGGCAGGCTGGGGAGGTCATATATAGCAAGACTCCATTAGAAGAAACAACATTACTAAGGTGAGTAATTTTTCTTCAAACAACATGAAGTCTTGCTATATTATGACAGTAAGCAGACTACACAGCAGTACCTCCATGGAGGAGGGGGAATCTACTTAGGAATAGGCTCTGAAGAACAGCTGTGCTAAACGAGCATCTCTCCTGGCCTGGACATCCAGGGAGTAATGCTTGGTGAAAGTGTGCTGCTTTCCAAGTAGCAGCCTGGCATATCTCTAATATAGGGATGTCTCTGGCAGCAGCTAGATGCAGCTGTACCCTGGTAGAGTGAGCCCTCAAGCCAGAGGGGGACTGCCCAGTTTCTGATAACAAAATTGGATACAAGAGACAATCCACCTGGCAATTGATCTCTTAGTGGCAGGTTTGCTTCCCAACTTCACCATAGGTAAGGAAAAGTTGGAGGATTCTACGAACTCAGACCTTTGGTACGCTCTAATAGTAACTAAGAGCTCTTAACATCCAGGCTGTGCAAACCTCCTCTCACCAGAAGAGGAGTGATCAGTGAAAATACTGGAAGGAGATAGATTGGTTAAGATGAAAATCTGAAACCACCTTAGGTAAAACTTCCTATAGTCCTAAGGACTACCTTATCCCTGTGGAAAGAAATAAAGTCAGTTTCTACTGACAAGGCTTGCAACTCACTTCATGCGCCTAGCAGAAGTGATAGCCACCAGAAAAACAGTTTTCCAAGTTAGATACTTAAGCTCTGCGAAAACAGAGGTTCAAAAGGGGTTGCATTAACTGGGCAATACAAACATTAAGGTCCCAGGCAGGGGCCGGTTCTAAAGGGTGGATTAGTATGGAGTAATCCTTAAAAACTTGGAAAACACAGGGTGAGTGGAAAGAGGGATGACTTTCCTGCTGAAACAAAAGCAGATACAGCTGCCAAATGGACTCTCAGGGTAGCTGGTCTGAGACCCAAGGAATTAAGATGGACCATGTAATCTAATACAATGGGCAAATCAACAAATTCTGGGAAATATTTTCTACACACCAAATGGAAACCTTTCCATTTAGAACTATAAAGTAGCCCTAGTGGAAGGCTTCTGGAAGCCTTTAGGATTTCAAGAACACCCGAGAGAGGTGTAAATCAGCAAATTCTAACTCCTCAAGAGCCAGGCCTTGAGGTTGAGGATTGAGGTCCGGATACCAAACCCTTCCTGGGCACAAGTTAATAGGTTGTGATTCCTGGGAGGCAAAGGGAAGATGGATTGTCAGTGACAGAAGGAGTGGGTACCAGGGCTGCCTGGCTCAATCCGGGCAATCAGAATCACCCTGCAAGGCTGAGATCTGATTTTGACTAATACTTTGAATAGGAGAGGAAGGGGGGAGCATAGAAACTTCCCGCCATCAGAGGAGGGCATCCAGGTGACTGAGCCCAACACTGGAGGCCTGCAACAGAACAGAGGAAGTTGGTGATTGTCTGGGGCTGCAAAAGATCTATCTGAGGGTGCCCCATCTGGCAAAGACTATCCCCAGCACTTGAGGATCCAGGGACCATTCGTGATGGCCCTGGGAATCCTGCTGAGAGCATCTGCTGGACATTGTCCTTCCCTGGAAGATGAACTGCTATGAGGGAAGTGTTCAGGAATAGGCCAGAGACCACAACGTCATTGCCTCGTGCACAAGGCCAAGACCGAGTCCCTGTTTGTTGATGTACCACATTGTTGTGGTGTTGTCTGTTCTGACTTGTATCACCTTGTTGTGGACAGATGCAGAAAATGCTTGAAGAGCTAAAAAGACAGCTCTGAGTTCCAGCAAATTGATGTGGAGCAGAGATTCCTGGGGGACCACACTCCCTGAGTGGAAAGGTTCGCCTATGTGCTCCTCACCCAGAAGGGAAGCATCTGTAGTGAGAGTCAAATTGTGAACAGGGAAATGAAGGGACCCCAATCTTAAATTGCTCTGATCCTGCCACCACTGGAGGGCCTGGATCAAGGTTCGAGTCACTGGGACCAACTTGGAAAGGGGGGTCTCTCCTCTGAGACCAATAGGTTCTCAAGTGAAACTGAATGTCTCTCATCTGAAATCTTGCTCCCTGCACAACAGCTGTGGATGCAGCCATGTGCCCCAGGAGCTGCAGAAAGTGTCTTGCTGGTCGAGAGACCTGCAGAGTGAAGGAGGAGGCCAGAGCCACTAAATTTGACACCCTTTCTAAGGGAAGAAAATTCTGGCTAGCTTTGGTCCAACTTGCCCCTATAAAGGTGAGTACCTGGACTGGTTCCAGAACCGACTTTGCAGATTTAGCAGAAAGCCCAGGGAGGTGAGAAGCTGCTGGGTGACTGGCAGGTGAGATTTTACCTGTTCTGGGACTGGCCTACAATGAGGCAATCATCTAGATAGGGAAAACAGCAATCCTTTGCCTCCTTAAGTGAGCCACTGCCACTGCCAGACACTTTGTGAATACCCTTGGGCAGAGGTGAGGCCAAGGCATTGCTCTGAACTGGTAATGACCTGAGGGTAGTTGAATCTGAGGTACTTTCATGGGAGCTTGATTAGGATGTGGAAATAGGCATCCTTGAGGTCCAGGAGGCTAACCAGTCCCCTGGCCTTAGGGAGGGTAAAATCATTGCCAGAGTTACCATTTTGAACTTTGGTTTCAAAAATATGCTTGTTCAGATATCTGAGGTCTAATATGGCCGCCATTCTCCTGTCTTTTGGGGTAAGGAAGTATCTGGAATACAGACCCCTGCCCTGGTGCAGGGAGGAACCTTCCACTGCTCTGAGAGCCAACAGGGTTGAGACCTCTGCTTCTAGAGCAAGGGTCTCTGAAGCACTTGCAGATAGAAAAATCTGGTTCTCAACTTGGGGAACTTTTGAAGCTGAGAACCAGACCCTGGCTTACTACTTCCAGAACCCACTTGTCTGAGGTTAAAGAAGCCCAGTTCTGACTGAAGTAAGCCAGCCTGCCCCCTACGGTAAAGGAGACTCGGCCCTGGGCACCCCATCAGGGTGCCTGCTTAGCAGGTGCTTTAGGCTGAGGGGGGGGCGGCCTGCCCACCCCTCGCCTGCCTCTGCCTCTGAAGAAGCCCTCTGAGCATAGGCAGAGGAGGCCTGAGTCTGATAAAAGGCCTGTGAAAAGGCTCACCCTACCCCTGGGGGTATGCCTCTGGGGAGTGGCTTGCCGCCTCCTTAGCTTGGGCACTTTTGTAAGTAGTCCTATATTCATCCATCTTTTTCATGTAATTCTCTGTCTGCTCCCAAACAGAGAATTTCCCACCACAGGAAAATCCATAGCCTTAGTCTGGGTATCCTGTGACAGGCTAGTACACCTGAGCCAGGCCAACTCTAAAAGCTACAGATGTGGCCCATGACCCTAGAGGAACATCATTAACATCCACAGCAGCATGAAACTGTACCTTAGAAGCCTCAATGCCATCAGCAGCCACCTGTTCTAGTTCGCTAGCCAGCTGGCCATGGGCTTGTTTGGCTAATTCCATAACAGTATCCCATCTAGATTTCTGATACCTAGCTACATAGCCATATAATTTGCTTGCCTGAGTCCCAGAGAGGCTGCCATATACTGTTTTTTTGCCATGGCATCAATCTTCCTGGAATCCTTGTCAGGAGGATGTGAAGCCAGGGGAATGTTAGCTTTATCACAGGTTGCAGCCTGACCTACCCCAACATGACTGCATTGCTGAGAAAGGAATTCTGTATCAGGACCTGACAATGTGTACCTTCTGTCCATCTTTTTATCTACAGGAGGCACAGAATTAGGAGCTTTTAAAATTTTTATTGTTTGCTTCCTAAAAGACTTATGCAAAGGAATAGACAATCTCCTAGACTCTGGAATATCCATCATTTCTACAAAATCAGGCTCCTCTTGCTCATCCACAGCCTCTTCCAAGGGAAGCTGGAGGGTTTCAGCAACTTTTTTGTAAAACATAAAATGAGATGTGGACTCAGATAGCATAGGGGGAGATTCTAAAGGTCTGTCTGGGGAAATGTCCAGTTCAATGGGCACACCCAGACCTTCCCAGCCACATTCATACTGCTCATAATCATCCTCCCCTCCTCTGGTTCATAAAACTCCTCAACATCATATTCCTGAACCACTGGAACCGGACGAACCGACCTTTTGCCAGATAGTGGCGGTTCGGACGGAATCTGAGACAGTGACTGGACAATTTGTATGGCTTTTGCTATCTCTGCAGCAGTTGGAGAAGGGATTTTGGGCTCCAAACCTGCTGACTTTCTTATTTTCTTTACTGGAACTTGTTCCTCAGAACCAGCTTTTCTCTTGCCCGAGGAAGTCTCGCCCTGGTCAGAGGGCACTCCCTCCGGTTCGGTTGGCACCGAACCGGGCTGGCCATCCAGGTCAGCGGACTTTTTGGCCTCTCGCTCTGAGCCTGCCCAATCTCTTTCCAGGGTGGCTGCAGGAAATTTTTACATATCTGGCAGTCTGACTGGAGGTGGTCAAACCCTCAGAGAATAGACACATGGTGTGTGGGTCACCTTGGCAAAGGCTTCCCCACAGACATCACAGTGTTGAAACCCAGTGGGCCCAGTTTTTTCTTTGGGTTTCTCAGACATAATGCCAACTTAACCAGAAAACTTGCCCTCTTTAAACGGCAGTGCCAGCAAGACACCCTTTAGCCGGTTCCCAACCGTGTCACGGTATTGGAAAACGTAATAAAATCCGTTTTTTTAGAACCGATAAGAACCGGAACTGCACTCTAAAATGTTAAACTTTAAAATTAATGAGTTTTAAACCCAGCTGATTGGTTCAAACCGAACCGATAAACTTACAAGTTCCACAAGACCAAACCTTTTAATTACTTACGATTACCACAGACAGAGCTTGAACCGAACGGTTTGCGGTTAAAATAAAACTATTCTCGGTTGAATCGGACGAGAAACACTGTTTAAACCGAGAAATGAACCGAGCAGAAGGAGAAATCTCCGGAGTGACTGTTCACTGAGGCGGAGTAAAGAATCTGACAGTTCAGGTTTGAAATTACACAGATAGAGCTGCTTCTTAGAGCTCGTGCTCAAAGTTCTATTTTGGAATGGTATTAACCATTTCACCTCCGGAGCAGTTCTAGAGCTGGATCAAACTGCTACTGTCATAATATAGCAAGACTTCATGTTGTTTGAAGTGCACCGACCACTGAAATCCCCCCTCCCTGAAGAGGGAGAGCAGTCCCTCAGACGCTCAATCCCTCTCCACCCCTGCTGTCCCCCGGCAGCCCATGCTTCTTCCTGAACACAGGTCGCCGGTGTAGCGTGAGGTAAGGTGACCAGCACCTCAGCCCTCAGCACCACCGGGCCGGCTATTTGTGGGGATTTTTAAAAGGGTCAAGCTAATCTCCATGGTAAGTGATTAAAGAAGAATCTGGTTTAGGGGTCCTATGACAAAAACCATCAGACAAATGTGCGTTGATATTTTTTAACAATATCTCAAGCAATATCCTCCCAAAGCCCCTTAATAGATGGGATTAGGTCCAGTTCTTTATTATTATATAGCGAACTACAACAGGTTATAACTCGCCCCCCTCCAGTTTTACATTTATGAAGTCTCCAACAACTGTAGCAGTTGAAAGCTATTTAAGTCTCTAATTTTAGGTTTCCGAAATATTAAGAATGTCTGGTTTGTGCAAAATCTCCCACTGAATGACAACAGACATCTTAAGTAAGAGACTCTGTGCATTAATTGCACAAACAAAATTTCTTTACAATTTAATATTAAAATGAGATAAATGAGATGCAGGACCTGGGTTCAGGTGAATATTACTCTGCACTGTCAGTGGCTCAGCAAGTAACACATTCGCCTCTGAGGCCGGGAGATCAGAAGGCTGTGGGTTCTATCCCTACACCAGGCACTTGGGTTAATATCCCAATACTGACACTGCAGTGCAGCATGAGGGTGGGGTGCTGCACTCCTGAGGTGCCGTCTTTTGGATGAGACGTTAAACCGAGGTCCCATCTGCCTGTTCTGGTGGTAGTTCAGCTGGATGTTAAAGATCCCATGGCACTTCTCAAAAAGAGTAGGTAAATTTCCCTGGTGCCCTGGCCAAATTCCCCCCCTCCTCCCCATTCACTAAAATACCACCAACAGCTTAATCTGGTTCAAAGTCAGTTGGCATTCATCTGTATCCCCCTCCCCCGGGTCGTGCCTGAAAATAGGCATAATTTGTCTAGTGCACTTACTTGGTCAACAAAAACTAAATAAATAAATTATCCAATGACTAAATCATGATCTTACAGACAGGCATATTTTCCTATCGGCAAATGCTTGCAATTTGCTCTGAATTTATCACGTATCTGCATCAATTTTTCCAAACTTCTGGCAATGTTTTTTTTTAGGCAATATTTTTACAGTTGCATCGATTTCTCCATAGTTACAGGACTTAAGACTCAAAAAGGGTGCAAAATAACTTGCAGAAGGAAATTATTGAAATTTGTGACTGAGCAACTGTGGCACCTAAAAATGACACCGATCTGCAGTAGCAGCAGCAAAAAATGATGCAAATACATCAGTTTTGGTAACAAACATTGACATACTTGCCTTAGCATCTATAACTAGGCAAACAAAAAGATAGCCAGGCGGGCAGCTTTTTATGTGACTGTCACAATAAAATGACAACTTAGCGTTTTACATTTGGAGCTCTGTGTTTTTTTTTTTATTATAGGATGAGTGCCTGGCTTATTTGGTTTGCACTGTTTTAATACAATGAATTGGCAGACTGGCTGAAATGTCCCAGAAAATAGTGGGAGGTCAGCCAGGTCACATTATATAAGCTTGCACATGTGGCCAAATGGTCCTGCTGTCCATTTGGCCACATGTGCAAACTTATGCTCAATGCTCTAACCAAAGGATCACACTGCCTTCCCAATTTGGAACAAGAACAGGTCACTTAAAAGGAAAGGCCTGGGCTGACCCCATGATCCAGCAAAAGTGCACTGTGCTGTAGTGCAGGTGACTGGCATTCAGGAGGGGACTTTGGTCACCATGTTGGGAGGCAGGCCAGGCTGCAGGTGGCTGTTGGAGGGCTGGGGATGGGTTCAGGCAATACAGTGACCTCTGCGGGTGGGCCTGGGATCTTGCTCCTTCTGTAGGGCATGGTGTACATTTATGGATGAAGGTCACGGTTTATGCCAGAGGATGGCAAGGGGTGAAAACTGGGGTGGTGGGGGGAAGCCCCACCATGATGGCGCAATCTGCCAGAACACCATACATCCTTGATTTACAAGGTATAGACCTCATTTACAGGGTATATCCATAGACGATGGTAGGGGTAAGAGATAAAATCTACGTGGAAAAAAAGGAAGAGCCTACCCTGGGTAATAGTTAATGGGAAAACAGGGGTCAAGAGGGGGTGGATAGAACAGAAGGGCTGGTCGGGGGGGCAGGGTCAGTAGCTGAAGCTGAGGAACTTGCAATACGAGCAGACTCGATAGAACTAAGGGCCTTACTCTGCTGGCTTCATTAGCGCTGTGGTTAAGGGCACTGATCTGCAAACCTGGAGACCTGGGTTTGAACCCCATCAGCCTCCACTTGTATACTGTGCGACTATGAGCAAGTCACTTACCTTCCTTGTGCTCCCAGGTTGCATCTGGGAAACAAGTTCTGGCTTAGTGTGCCTTTCCTGGTTAGACAATTTCCCCTTTCCCTAGATTTGTATGTTTGTAGTGGTAAGCCCCAAACCAGCCACAGCAGGAGTAGTAGCCAGGTCACAGCCTAAAGGTTGGTTTCAAAACATTTATCCAGTTCAGCCTTAACTTCACTGGCCATGAATCCCAACCTCCCCATTACAGAATGCACCAATGCTTGGGCCTTCAGTTTTCAAAATTCCACTTACTCCCCCATACACTTAGCAGTTTAATAACCACTCCTTTGTTTGTGCCTTACCTATAATCAGAAATTAAAGAAAGAGGTGAGGTTGCAAAAGGTGATGAGAGAACTGAGGAAGGACCTGCTCCATTTAGCAGTAACGGCTTGATGTCATTTGGCTGGTCCAGTCCTGTAAACACAAACAAATACTGAGGCAAAAATTACTGCCTTCAAGAAGATGCTTCAGCTTTGCCAAAACAGCTGCTAAAATAAAAAAAGGCACATTGTAAACATATTTTAAAGACATAGAAACAGACTTTGACAGCACATAAGGACCGCTTGGCCCACCTAGTCTGCCCATTTCCCTACCTAGTGGATAAGCTGCAGATCCTAGTCAACCAGCAGCCTACTTCCCTTTACCCCCCTCCCCACTATAACTGCCTTATGTCGGTCTCATGCATTCTAGAATTCCCCGGTTTTAACCCCACAACTTCTTCAGGAAGGTCGTTCCGTGCATCCACCATCCTCTCCATGAAAAAATACTTCCTCACGTTGCCCCTGAGTCATCCCCCCTCTATCTTCAAATTGTGCCCCCTTGTTCTTGCACATCTCTTTTTCTGAAAGATGCTACCATCTTGGACTCTGTTGAGTCCCTTGATGTACTTGAAGGTTTCTATTATGTCCCCTCTCTCCCTCCTAAGGGTATACATATTAAGCTCTTTTAGTCTCTCTTCGTATGGTTTCTAGTGCAGACCCTGCACCATTTTAGTTGCCCTCCTCTAGACTGCCTCCATCCTGTCTATGTCCTTGCAGAGATGTGGTCTCCAGAACTGCACGCAGTACTCCAGATGGGGTCTCACCAACTGTCTGTACAGATGGGATATAACAACTTCCTGCTTTCTACTGGTGATGCCTCTCCCTGTGCATCCCAGAATCCCCTCAGCCCTCCTTACTGCCTTCTCACATTGCTTGCCTACCTCAAGGTCGTCTGATATGAGTACCCCCAGGTCCCTTTCCATTTTTGTTGTTGTTAGTACCTCCTCCCCATTGTGTAGTCCTCCCCTGGGTTTTTGTTTCCCAGATGCATTACTTTGCACTTCTTTGCACTGAAACTAAGCTGCCATACTCTTGACCATTGCTCCAACCTTGCCAAGTCCCTTTTCATCCTTTCCCTCCCTCCTTGTGTATCAATCATGTCGCAGATCTCTGTGTCGTCTGCAAAGAGGCATACTTTTCCTTCCAGACCCTCTGCAATGTCATCTATAAAGACATTGAAGAGTACCGGTCCCAGTACTGAACCCTGTGGTACCCCACTAGATATTCCCCTTTCCCCAGAGTGTGCTCCATTTACAATTACCCTCTGTGTCCTGTTGTCCAGCCAATTTGTTACCCAGGTTACCACCCTGGGACCCACTCCCACACTGGCTAACTTGTTTATTAATCTTCTGTGTGGTACTGTGTTAAATACCTTGCTAAAGTCTAAGTAAGCATATCTACAGCCCCTTCCTGGTCTACTATTTTGGTCAGCCAGTCAAAGAAATCTATTAGATTGATCTGACATGACTTTCCTGCTGTGAATCCATGCTGCCTTGGGTCCTGTGCCTCGCTGGCCTCTAGGTACTCGACAATTCTTTCTTTCAGAAGTGATTCCATCATTTTCCCTATCATTGAGGTCAAACTAACAGGTCTGTAGTTTCTTGCCTCTGCCTTGCTTCCACTCTTGTGAAAGGGGATCACATCCGCCTTCCTCCAGACCTCAGGTACCACACCATCCTCCCATGATTTGTTAAAAAAGGTAGTCAGTCACCCATACCGGGACAGACCCCTCTGTGCAGATGGCGGGAGGGGGCACTCTAGGGGCAGGTCCTGAGTCCGGGGTCTGGACACGAAGATGAGTGGCCTGAAGGAGTGGAACACGAGGGCAGAAAAGCAAGGAGAGATAAACAAAAATTGTAAAAAAAAAAAAAAAAAAGGGTAGTCAGTGGTGTCACTACGTTTCCCCTTAGTTCTTTTAGAATTCTGTGGTGAATCCAGTCAGGTCCCATTGCTTTGTCCACCTTGAGTTTTAAGAGCTCTTTTAGGACCCTTTCTTCTGTGAATGGACTGGTATCGATCCCCCTGCCCAGAGTGCTTCTATTGTTTTGTTTAGGTATCTCCCCCTCTTCTTCATACTGGATTAACGTAAGAACCATGCCATAAAACAGGAGACCTACTGCATCACGCTTAAGGAGCAACTGCCACATTTGGGGCAGGCAACTCATACTACGCAGTTGCCTGCCAAAGGAGCTAATTAAGTCTATTTTGAAAATTTTCAGTTCAGTAATTAAAATGAATCTTACAGTTATATGCCTGGCTCATAACTTCCGAGTATCAGTTGAGTGGCTGCCAAGCACTGCAGCCCCAACCCCAAAAAATAGCACTCTGATGCCGTGAAGTAGGGGATGGGGCTGCAGGTGTGCTATATATAGAAAGAATGAAATCAGGGAGGGGGGGGTCCTCTGAACATACATACAGTTTTTGCTGCATTGCCATATAGGGGCCTAATATAGGATATGTAATGCAGCCCCATACATGTATAACTGGTAGCAAAGAAACTGTATGCACATTCAGAGGACTCCTTTCCTCCAATTTCACTCTTTCTGTGTATAGAGTGCCTACAGCCCATCCCCTACTTCATGTCATCAAAGTGCCATTTTTGGGGTGGGACTACAGTGCCCGGTGGCCACTCAACTCATACTTGGAAGTTACAAATCAGGCATATATCTGTAAGTTTCCTTTTAATTACTGATCAGAAAACTTTCAAAATAGGTTTAATTAGCTCCTTGGGCAGGCAAAGAACAGTTATGTAAGAACTTACCATAACAGTAGATCTTTGAGGGAATCTGTGTCATCGGGTCACACCTATGAACTTAGCCATCAAGCATCAGGATCACACAGAAGCTTTTTCTGCAGCAGTCTAATAGGGTTGCTCATGCCAATGTCGGGCTCCGATGTCACACACCCTATACAAGGGCACATGGCCCTGCTCCCTCCTCAGTTCTCTTCCTAGCCGGAGGCCACAGGAGACAGGAGTCCCACCAGGGAACCAAGGAAAGAGAGAAGGTGCACAGCTAGCAGAAAGGCTGGAGCAACAAGACAGCCAGGCTGTGGGAGAGAGAGAGAAAGTGAGTGAGAGAAAAAGAAAGGGAGATGGACAGAGGAATGGCATGACCTGATGACAGAGATTCCCTTGAAGATCTACTGTTATGGTAAGTTCTTGCATAACTGCTCCATCTTCTTCAGGGATATATCTGTTATCAGGTCACACCTATGGAACGAGTCCCAAGCAGTGCTGAGAGCAAGGACAGTCTGGGTGGCAGGAGGTCAGAGTCCTAAGAAGGCCATGAAGCACAGCAAGGCCAAAGCCTGCCCTACTTCTGTAGGCAATGTTCAGATTGTAGTGATTGGTGAAAGTGTGGACAGTACTACAAGTAGCAGCAGCACAAATCTCGGCTGCAGACTCGTCCCTGAAACAGGTAACTTACGTTGCCATACCCCTGGTGGAATGGCTCTTAACAACCCCAGGAAGTTCCTTACCATACTTCCTGTAACAAAAAATAATACAGTTGGCCAGCCATTTGGATAAGCACTGTCTTGAAAATGAAGTGCCCTCTCTGCCAGGGGCGAAAGAAACAAACAACTGAGAGGACTTCCAGTAGTCCTTCGTACAATGTGTATAGTAATGCAGAATTCTATGCACACCCAGAGTATGGAAGCAATACTTTCCCCTTGATTGGCATGCTCTGGAAAATAGGCAGGTGGATGGACTGATTTAGGGTAAATTCAGACACCACCTTAGGAAGAAACTTAGGGTTGGTAAACAAAGAAACCCTGTCTTTATGGGAAACCAAGTATGGCTGTTCACACGACAGTCTGTAGCTCTGAAATTCTTCAAGCAGAACTAATGCCAACTAAACATAACCCTTTCCACACAGAAAGCGTAGCTCACAAGATACGACTGGCTCAAAAGGAGGCAGGGTCAGCTTCTCAAAAAACAAAATTCAGGTCCCAGGCTGGAACCAGGTTACACCTGTAGAAATATACGGGCCACATCCAGCTCTGCCACAATACGGCCATCAATTGGCACATGAAAGGCTGATATGGCTGACAGGTGCACCTTAAGAGAGGAGTATATGAGTCCTGCATCAGACAAGGTCAGGAGATACTCCAGAACCCGGCTCACCGGACAGGTGAAGGGGTCCAGGCTATGAGAAGCAGCCCAGATAGCAAACTGCTTCCATTTCACAGAGTAAGTGGCCCTGGTGGAAGGTTTTTCTGGTGGCCACCAGGACATCAGCCACCTTCTTAGTTACACCAAACTGAGCAATGGCTATGTTCTCAAGAGCCATGCACGCAGGTGGAGGGACTTGAGGTCTGGATGGACCAGGGTCCCCTGAGCCTGTGTTAACAGGTCCCTGCAGAGGGGCAGGGGAACTGGAGGTTCCACAGCCAAGTGTTGCAGTAATGGAAACCATATCTGCTGAGGCCAGAATGGAGCCACCAGAATTAGGGTGGCACCCTTCACCTGTAGCTTCATGAGCACTAAATCAAAGGAAAGGGTAGGAAGGCACACAGAAACCTCTTTCCAGGAGATGGACAATGCATCTCGCCAGAAAACTCCAGACCCTGGATATAGTGAGCAGAAATGAGGCAGTTTTGCGTTGAGTGGGGGTGCAAAAAGATCCAACTCTGGATGACCCCACCTGTCGAACAGGTCTTCTACAACTGAGGGCAGCAGTTCCCACTTGTGCATTTTGGACCGTGACCTGCTGAGGATGTCCACCAAGGCATTTTGGGCACTTGGCACATGAACGGCTGACAGTTCTAGCCGTGATCTAAGCACAGTCCCAGACCCTCACTGCTTCCTGGCGCAGAGGGTAGGAATGGGTCTCCCCTTGCTTGTTGATGCAATAGACTGCACTGAGACTGTCTGACTGCACCAGCACAGGGCCCAGAGAAAGAGAGATGGTTCTGGAAGGCCTGTAAAGCATACAGAACTGCCCCAATTGCTAGGATGTTTACGTGGAGGCCAGTCTCCCAGACCCTGGGTCTGATAAAGACCTAGATGGGCTCCCCAACTCAGACCACAAGCATCCACGGTGAGGATTTAGTGAGGAGTTGGTATAAGAAAGGGGACCCCCTTTAAGAGATTGGCCAAGTCCATCCACCAGTGAAGCACCTTGCGTACTGGCGAGGAGACAAGAGCATCTGAGCACTGATCCCACTGAACCCTGAGGGTCCACTGTGGGATCATCATCTGTAACCGGGTCAGAAGGATCGTGACAACAGCTGTGACCATGAGGCTCAGTAGTCTGAGGAATGTCCTTGCTTGGACATGCCGGATCTCAGCCACCTCCTGGGCAATGAGGCGGTCCGCCCTGTCTTAAGGGAGGACGGTCTTGCCCTGAGTAGAGTCCAGGATTGCTCCTGTGTACTGCAACTGCAACTGTGTCAGCACAGATTGGAATAACTGCAGGGTGAGTTCTAGAGTCAACAACAGGAGCTCCCAGGACTGGGCTTTCACTAGCCAATCATCCAGGTATGGGAACAGGGAGGCCTCCATGCCGGAGGGCTGCTGCTACAGCTGCTAAGCACTTGGTAAATACCTGTGGTGCACAGGATAAGCCAAAGGGCAATACCCTGAACTGGTAATGCTCCCCCAGAACAGGAACCGCAGGTTATCACCTGTTGGGGGGGGGGGGCAAACCATGATATGTAGATAGGCATCCTGCATATTGAGGAAGGATAGCTAGTCGCCCTGCTTGAGCAGAGAAAGAAGGCCATGCAGAGTGAGCATCCAGAACTTCTTGTACTAGATAAAAGGGTTCAACTCCTTGAGGTCTAGAATGTGCCTCCAGTTCCCTGTTCTTTTGGGAACCAATAAGAATCTGAAGTAGAACCCCTTGTTCCTCTGATGCCTGGGCACTGGTTCAATGGCCCATTTGTGCCACAAGGTGAGTACCTCCTACCTGAGCACCTCTGTGTTGTCTGTAGGATAAGAGGTGGGGACTGGGGGAACACCCAAAGGCTGTTCTAGAAGTTCTAGAGCATGGCCCTTTTTTGATTATCTGCAGGATCCAAGCATCTCTTGTAATGGTTCTCCACTGAGACAGATGGAGGGAGAACTGACCTCTGCCCACCACCTCCTGGCTTGGAACAAGAGGAAGAGGGTCTGTCAAGGAGGCAGCTGGATCAGTGGCTGAGGCTGCACCTCCACTTCTGGGCTGCTTAGCAGAGGAACCAGAGGTGAAGGAGAGGGAAGGCAAGGCAAAGCTGGCTCTGCACTTACCATGGAGCTTGGTTCTGGAATCAGACCTGTGAGAGACCTCACGAAAGGAGGGCCTCGGTCTACTCCTGGGCTGGATATGATAAAGGGAGTAGACAGACCAAATGGCCCTGCCGGAGGCCTGCATGTCATTCATAATGTCCTGCACATCAGGACCAAGGAGACTGTGACCCACAAAAGGGGCATTCAGCACCTTTTGTTGGACATCAGCTGCAAAGCCCGAGACTCTAAGCCGGTAGTGCCGTCTAAGGCAGATTCTGGAGGCAGCTGCCCTGGCTGTGGTATCAGCAATATCATAGCTGGCTCTGAGGAGATGTTTACTGACATCTTCCGAGGCCTGGAGAACATTTAGAAGCTCTTGCTTCTGGGAACCCTCAGGGAGGACCGGAGCAGCCTCTTTGCCCTGGGTATTCTGATACCTGAGCAAGTGAGCCAAGTAACTGGCAATTCTAAGGCCTAGGGTGGCACAGGCAAAAATCCTTATGCTCCAGAGGTCTAGTCTCCTAGATTGCAGGTCAGGGGGCACGGAACTAAGGAATTTAGGTGCCTTAGTCCTGTCATGAGCGGCCTCAATTACCACAGAACAGGTTCTCAGCTGGGGCTACATATAAGAGCTTATCAGCCTTTCTGGGCATGGCTAGTACCAGGTTGGATCTGTGCCAGGCAACAATGGCAGCATCATTCAACACTGGCAGCAGAGGAGGAAAAACTTTGGGTGGAGATTCTGGGATCTCCAAGAAATCCACCAGATTCCACCTTGTGACATCCTCTTCCTCAGTCTGGAATCCCATCTTGGAGGAAAGCTGCTTCGTAATGTTGAAGAAAGATAGGTTCTTATTGGGGGGGGGGTGTGCTGGGGGTATGTTTGACTGAGCCCTCACTCCTGGAGGAGACAGTGAACCTATCAGAAGATTCCACTTCAGTGTCTTCCTCCTCACCCTCTTCCTCAGGGAGGATGAGGTCAGGATGATATTCCTCCTCAGCATCGGCCTACTCTGAAGCAGGGACCGGTAGTCAGAGTGCCGACATCTCTCTAGAAGGCGCGGGGCAAATGGGTCGAACTTGTGTCAATGCTGGGGCAGCATCCGACAGCGTGGGCGATGACGGCCCAGGCCGAGGGACAAACTGTTGCAAGAGAGACTTGGTAATGGAAGAAAGAATAGCATTAAAGTCAACAGCAGGAAAAAGAATCATCATTGACACAGGCATCGACAGAGGAGGCACGGAGCTCAGCTCCAACGAAGCACTGCTAGCAATAATGGAAGCAGTGGGGCCCAGTGCCTGAGGACCTCATGCTTTGAGAAGTCTCAGCGGCAGGGCTGGGGCCGATGACCCAGAGGCCGACAGCCTCTCCGCAGCCCTGTGATGACTGGGAGAAAACTCTTCTGTGGGGGGCCCAATAGGCGCAGAGGCCTGCATAAAGCGAGGCCTCAATGCCAAAGCAGTCAACGGAGCGATCCCAGGAGAACAGGAGGAAGAATCCAACGGGGACCGGGATCACCGATGGGAGGCGAGGAGGTACAGTCCTTCAGTCAACCCTTGTCCCGATGAGTGCGCTTCCCAGAGGATTTGTCCCAGGCATTTGTGGCCTGAGAGCCCCATAAAGATGCCGGTGATTTGGTGGGGGTCCCCAAAGGATCTCTGCTCTCCGATGGCTGCCTGTTGCTCCATGAGGAATTTCTGCAGGGCTTTTTTTTTTGCAACTGATGTTTATTCAAATTTAAAATGCATTACAAGAAATATAATTAACATTACATCTTCATGGGTATACTGAACTGATCTGTGGCCAAGTACATTTAAAAAGGAAAAAAAAAAAAAAGAGATGGAACAGATCTCTAGCAATGCATGGCTTTCTTATGTTGGCGCCAGATGGTGAAGTTGAACTTCAGGCAGAACTCACAGGTGAGAGCATTGTGGCCAGGCCCAAGACAGCAGATACAGAGTTTGTGGTCGTCGGTTGAAGAAATCTTCTTTCCGCAGTGGCAGCAACAAAAGAGAGTCGATGAGAGATTAGTTCTCAACATACAAAGGTCAAAAGAATTACTTTAAACTAAAGTGATTCAAAGGCAAGTACCAAAGAAAAAAGGTAAGGTAAGTAGTTTTGGCAGTCGAACTGAGCGACGAAGCTTCCACGGAGTCTGTACGCAAATGGCCGACGGCAGGAAAGAATTGAGGAGGGAGCGGGTCCGCTTGCACTTATACACGGTGTGTGATGTCAGAGCCTGACGTTGGTGTGGGTGGTTCCCTAATACACTGCTGCAGAAAAAGCTTCTGTGTGACCTGATGCCTGACGACCAAGTTCCATAGATGTAACCTGATGACAGAGATATCCCTGAAGATCTACTTAGTAGGACTTGCCTGTCCAAGACCTCAGATCATGCCAGCTGCTCTTTAAACATCCATTAAATCCCCTTATCGGGGCGCCCACATTTTAAAATCTGGTTAGTTTTAGTCAAGCTATTTGTACATTAGATCTTTAAAGAGCAGCTGACGCCTCAAAGAAAACTTCAGAAAACATAATATTAGGTACAATTCAGCTTGCATTCTGTATATCTTCTATAGATTTCTCCTCCTTGTTATTTATTACTGTGGGAATCTGCATGACTACATCATTTTTATCCATTAGAGTTCATCTGCCTCTATAGTTTACTCCCTACTTCAAATCATAATCCTCTACTGTGACATCACAATCTATTGCCATTGGAGTAGCTGTGATGTCACAAGCAGTGCATTATGTCTACAGGTAGGGAGAAAGTAACAGGAATAGATGAACTCTTCGGAAGCAAAGACCTGTTTTCATGAAAATGACCTCAATAATAAATAATGAAAAGGAGAAACACAAAACTAATGAGAAATGCAAGCTGGACTGTGTCTAACTATTATATTTTGTGAAAGTTCTCTTGAAGGTGTCATCTGTTCTTTAAGAGCCTGTGACATCTCCCGGCAAACTCCTGCTTGAAAAGAAGATCCTTGTCCCTCAGACTTCATCTGCTCCTCCTGCCTGTGTACATGTGATGTCATAATGCTTAATTTACGAATCACATTGGTTGTCATGGACAAGACTATGGTTTCTCAAGCACTGAATTAGGACATCATGTGAAGACAAACAGTAGATGACATCTAGAGGACAAGTATCTCATTTCCCTACCAATTTCCTCAGTAACAGCAGATGGCGGAAGATAAAAACAGGAATGATAAAAAATACAAGTAAAAATAAGTATAATTTCCCAAGTTTTCACAGAGGTATCACAGGTTCTTTAAGTATTTGATTCACTCAGAATCCATGGGTTCAAAGACACTGAAATGAATATTGGAGTTGCCATCATGATATAAAAGCGAGCCTATGAGAGACCTTTAAAAGGTATCTTATCAGTTACTGCTGTACCGTGACATTCTTGCATTAGCCTGAACAAAGAAAAGCAACTGTAGCATCAGTATGTAAATATCTCATTTTAGCCTTAGCTAGTTTTCAGTGCAAACTAAAATTGTGTAGGTCCTGACCATGTTAAGAAGAATCACAACTGAAGATTATGCAGGGGATAGCAACAGCTTCACAGTAAGACACATGGGGCCAGATTCATAAAACATTGCCTGGGCGCAAACCAGGTTTGCACCGGGCAAACTGAGTTTACCTAGGGTGGTATTCTGGGGTTTGCGCCTAGGTAACACTGAGGGGCTGAAGTGCAAATGAGAGGAGGGGCCTGCATATCCCACAATCCCATTCCACCGAGCTTGCAGTCCATGCAAGGCAGATTTCACGATGGTCACTGTGTGGAAAAAATACTGCCGGCAAAAACCTGGCAGTAATCCGCGCAACCCTAGTGGTTTGCAGTGGTACTGCGGCAACCTGTTCCCCGAATTCCCACCTGTACTGTACAAACTTATTTTCACAGAGTAGGATCCCTCACATTCCCCAGTCTCCCACCCGATATTGAAATGCCATAGAAATTTTCCATAGGATAAGATCCCTCCCCATTCCCTGATCTCCCATCAGATACTGAAATGCCATAGAAATTTTCCGTAGTGTAGTATCCCACCCCATTCCCTGATATCCCACCCCATACTAAAATGCCATAGAAATGTTCCGTAGTGTAATGTCCCAACAGATACTGAAATAAAATTTTTCCATAGTGTGGTGGTCCCTGCCCGCTCCCCGATCTCCCAGCTGATACTGGAAAATACGTTTCTATAGGGTAGTGGTCCCTCCCCCCTCCCCGATCGCTATCCCCAAATGCCATTTTCTGTACCTGGTAGTCTAGGGTCCCTCCCTCCCTCCCACCCCATCAGTGTGCCCCACCAATTGCTCCCTCCATCCCAATCGATGACCAGCAAAGCGTCCTCACCACCATGGCTGGCTGCTGACTAGGCCCTCAAGAGCTACCGATAGAGTATCGCCGCGGGGGCTCAACCAGCGGCAACATCGTGTGAGGAAAACTGCTGGTTGCCAGCGGGATAGGGGGGCGGTCACACTGGGGATAATGAGAGACCTAGACTACCAGGCATGGGGTAACGACACCAGAAGATAATCCATGACCGGAGGCCTATGAAATGTATTGTACAGTATTGGTTGTGAGATTGGGGACTGGGGAACCACTACACTACAGAAAACTTTTATTTCTTTAGCATTTCAGTAGGGGGGAGAAATCAGGAACAAATGGATACCACCATCAGGAGCTATTTTTTATTAATGTTATATGGGTGATAGGGGTGGGGAGGGCCACCACTAGACTATGTGGAAATGGCTGGCATGGGCTGGTGGGGCAGGCCATGCTGAGCCACACTCCATGGGCCATGCAAATGGGCCGCATAATGGGCATGCTAATGGACAACAGTGCCTTGCATGCCCAATGGGCTCATTTGCATGGCTCCCTTCGTGAATGGGGGCTTAGCACAGTGGTGCTATTGCTGGCAGCCCATTCTCCTGCCTGGCTGTGGGGCCCAGCGCTACTGAGGTTCCCAGTGCTTTTCCTGGGTTAGGGCTGCCCCCGCCTGCACCTATTCATAGTTGGATGAATAGCAATTTCTGGCCCCTGAGCAATGGTGAGGTATGGTGCAAACTTCTGTGCTGCACTTTTGCCCTTTTTTGTGAATCCTGCCCACGATTCCTACCATACAGTGAGTTATGCAAGACTTTTTCCAGAATAAAACTATGTTTTACTAATAAAAAAAAAAGGATTTAAAAAAACCAAAGAGAAAGGTTGCTATTTTAAGCCCCCATCTAGGAAAATAGCCCTTAAATAACTAGATAGTGTACTTATAAAAACTGTGGGTTTTGATGTAGATCTGAGAAAAAAAAAAACAATTCTGTTAATGTATGCCTATGGAACTAACTTCAGACTAATAGATCCTCCCCCAACATGCAACCTAATGGCCAAATGTCCCCTACATGGCACACTGGATTGTGGAGATCACACTAGTACCATCTAGAAGGTAAGAAGACTCAAATTCAACACTTTATGATAGAAATTAGGTATCATTCTTACTACAGAAACCCAATCACTCTATACTTAAAGCAGCAGTATTTGTTAGTCAGGGCTAATAAACATCACACTACCAATTTACATTTTCTTTCTTTCTTGAACTGAGATACAGGATTTTTAAGTTTTTGCACCCTTGTACTGCCCACCATGACAGAATTAAGTATTTTGGTTTAGTGTGGTGCTATGCAACATCAGAAGCAGGTGGTGGCACCATCATAATACGTCAACAGTGTAAACTGAATGTTTACAGTCAACAGGTATGATACAGCCGGCCTGGAGGTGCTGGACGCCACACCTCGTGCCACGCCGGTGACCCGGGTTCAGGAACAAGCCCGGGCCATCAGGGGTGGGTAGGGCAGGGAGAGGATTGAGCATCCGATGGACAACTCTCCTCACCCTGGGGTGGGTTCTGGGGCTCCCTGGTGCAGTAGAGACCCCCGATGGAGACCGAAGGCACTACCTGTGCCTGGTGTACATAAGGGGAGGAGCACGGCGGATGCCTACAGCTCCTCCGTGCAGGTGTCACTGCACGCCCACGTGCCTAGGGGGCAACCTAAGAGAAATCCCTGGCCCCCGGGATAGGCGAAGGCATCTTCAGTCCCGGCTACACTCCCACCGTCGGTCTTGCTCTCCAGGTGCGCCTCCCGACTCCAGCCCAGTGCACTGGATTACAGATAGAGCGCCAGGGTGTAAGGTGGTCCCACCTCCGGGGGCTCAGAGCTGGGGGATCCGCCGGGCTGGGTCGGCCTGGATCAGTGAGCTTCAGATAGGGAGGAAGAGCCTGGGTGGAGAGGTCGCTGGAGAGAGTTCCTCAGGAACCTGGCAAGAAATAGAGCCTACAAAAAAAAACAAAAAAAAAAACAGGTATGATATGTGCACAGAAGAGATTTGTAAATATTGGGAGTGGTGGCCATCTTTAACTACGTCAGTCATTTAAAGAGTACTACTGGCTGAGGTGAAGCCCTGACTGCTGCACAAATCAGGGCTTCACCTCAAAGAGCTCCCCTATAGGCAACCTTATTAAATAAAGCATTTTTTACCTGCTAACTCATAAAACTGGTCCCCTGGTGCAACCGGCATTTTGAAATATAGCACTCCTCACCCCCCAGGGTCGCGCTGGAAAGACCGCGATATTGTGACAAGGCTCTGCCCCTTCTTGTTCATTGCTCACATGGATGTAGATTTTAAAATTATGTCAAAACAGCACTGAGCATGTGAAATCCCAATATTTTAAAATCTCCGTACACATGGACGATGAAAAGGAAGGGGGAAAGCTGCACATAATATATTGGGTCTTTCCAGCGCGATCCTGGAGGTGAGGAGCACCATATTTCAAAATGCCGGCTGCACTGGGGGAATCTTTTTTTTTTTTTTTTAAACCAGTTAGCAGGTAAAAAACACTTTATTTAATAAGGTGCCTACGTGGGGATATCTTTGAGGTGAAGCCCTGATCTGTGCAGCAGTCGGGGCTTCATCTCAGCCATAAGTACTCCTTTAAATACATAAAGAGTTATAAAACTGTTTTTAACCTATCTGAAGAAATTCAAATAATATTAATTATCAATCTTATCTGGTTAAAAATAAATTTTTACAAAAAACAAAAACAATGAAGGCCAGACTGTCGGCACAGTGGTAGAGCTTCCGCTCACAATGTCAGTGACCCGGGAAGAGGACTGAATGTCTGATGGACAGCTCTCCTTCTCTGGGGAAGGAGGGTTTCAGAACCCAGCAACAGTCCTACCCCTAGCGATGGCTGGGGGTCAGTGTGTCAGGGACCAAACCAGATGTGGGGATTGCTGGAGCGGCAGACGTCAGCACATCAGTTGTGGAAGCGTGCCTGGTGCTGCCCAGATGTCACTGCATGTCCACCTCACCAGGGGAACCAGAAAAGCGGAAAGCTGCCATCCAGCCACAGGGAGATGATACACCGCCAGCCCCCAACGTTCACTCCAAATCCAGCCTGCCTGCTCCTGGATCATCCAAAGCTTTACCTTTGCCAGGGTTGACTAGACTGTGTAGGTGAGTCGCCAAGACACAGAAGGCAACCCTATCCTTGGGGGGCTAGCTGAGAGGACATGAGACTGGCATGTTGTGGGTGGCCTGCTGTGCCAGGTAGCCAGACAGGAGGATTTCGGGACAACAGGAGGAGGAGGCACTGCGGAGACTGAAGGAAGCCCTGCCTGGGGGCAGAAGGGAACATAAACAGAAATGAAAAAGAAAAACTAAATAATAAAAACTTTAGCCATCCAACAAACACTGCTGTTTTAATGAAGGAACAAATAAAAAACAGAGTGCTGCTTCAGAGTATAGATTGCTGTGACAGGGTAGAATAGGACCCTGTCCCATTTGTTTTGGAGAATGTATTTAAATGCAAGGATCTGTATTCTTTCATTTCTCACTTCTCTGTCTGGTTGCACAAGCAAATTTTCTGGTGAGACTTCAGACTTGATCAACCCGAACAGTCTCGCAATTCTTTGCCTCTCTCTGTTTTCTCTTGCTGTCTGTTTTCCTCCCTTGCATATCTACATCTGGTTAGATAAGAATATGTGCAAATCAATATATGGAAATGAAACTGATAATGGGATCACATTTGTATAGAAAATATCTGGTGTTACTGTTGAAATGTGTATATATACAGTATATATATATACTGTATATATATATATTTATGATTTGAGATGACTGCAGAAAAGTAGAGGTTATTTGAGTACAAATGTCTCAGCCTTTTGCAGCTGCTGTGGGGACTTCAGGAAGCTCACTGTTCTAGCAGATCCTGCCCGAAATTTACGAGAACAGAGTGTTTTGCTAGAACAGGATGCTTGCTAAGGATGGGGGTTGAAAAGCATTATAAAATAGCTAAGCTGCAATTGCAGAGGGAGATTTTTGCTGGAAGAACAATGGAGACCACAGAAGATTTTATTTTGCTTCTGTACATAGTTATTCTGAACAGGTTTATTTTATATTGTGTTACTGCAACTACAAAGAAACAGTTTTGTGGAATTTTTCAACTGCTCCTGGTTTTCCCTATGCTTCCTGACCTGTGCCTCTAGGACAGTTGCAAATAACACAAAGGAATTAGATTACATGTACACTGAAAATAAAGTTCGAACTGACGTTTCGACCATTAGGTCTTCTTCGGGAATGATATACAGTATGAAAACAAAAGTACTGGGGACTGTGCTTGACTGTTACCCACAGATGATTGTATAGGGGCCCGTTCCAAGGAAATGCTCCAGATCTTCCTTGACAAGTTTATCACATGCTACCCTTCTCTTCAGTACACTGTGGAGGGATGTGTCTCCACACTGGCATTGGACAGCAAAGCCCCTGCACAAAATGATCTAAACACATATTGTTAGGCCGGCCTGGTGGTGCTGAGGGCTGAGCCGCTGGATGCCTTCCCTGTGCTACCTGGCAACCTGGGTTTGGGAATGACCTTGGGTCGTTGGGGAGCTGGCGTTGGGAGGCGGGACTGAGCAACCGTAAGCCAGCTCTCCCCTTCTGGGGTGGTTGTCTGGTGGGAAGCATGGCCGGGAGCAGTGGCGCGACAGCCAGGAGTGGGGGTGGAGCGGCCGAGGCAGGGTGCCGAGCGTCATCGTACGCCACCATACGTGCATGCACGTGTTCGCCAGGGTCCCGGTCGGGAGAAAATGGGGACAAAACCAGAAAAAAAAAATATATATATATATATATATATATATATATATATAGTTACATTTATTTACCCAGGACAGCCCAGCTGAGATGCAACATTCTGTTTCCAGTGGGGTACTGCTTCTACCCATTTCTGCAGCTGGGTGGACTGGTGAACAGAGCGGTTACGCGAGTTGTCCAAGGTCATACAGTGACTACTTGGCTCTAGTGATTATCTCCCTGTTCCCAAGCCAGTGCTTTAACCAGTAGCTCACTCCTGTACATTATAAACCTACTGATTCCCCCAGATTAGTTTTTTTTTCCAGTTTCTTTCTTCTCCTCTTGTTGACCCCAATCTGTCAAGTGCCCCAGTCCAGTCACTCCGATGTCCACTAGGAATTTCCACCAGCCATATATCCCCAGGGCTCCCCCTCCCCCGGTGGGGTTCCCCAAACCCTGCCGTGGTCTGGATCCAGTTCTGGCCAGTGTTCCCAGCTGGTCGGGTGCTAAGCCCGCAAGTGCTCAGCACCATCCTGTGGCTGTTTTCTTCCTTCCTTTCTAGACCCTCCCAGGAGGTGTGGTGTGCAATGATGTTATGATGCACACCATGTGCTCCCGTGCAATGTGAGTCGATGTCTGTCATGCCCTCCTAACAGGCTGGACCAGGCTGCCTTTCCCCTAGCCTCCACTATGGACCAGGCAAGTGCCAGGCTCTGCCCATCCTCCCTACCAGATGAGGAGAGCAGTCCAATGGACGCTTTCTTCTCTGCCCCTGTGCCCACCTTCCCCGGCCGGCCCTCTGATGCCCAAATTCGCTTCCGAACCCGGGTCGTCAGTGTCACAAGCAGTAGAGCTACTGCTATGATGGCAGCCGGCTCAATCCAGATTTCTCCTCCATAGAACCTTTCACCCCAATCAAGCTATGAACGCTTTAACAGTGGGCTGGCCCGGTAGTGTAGTGGTTGGGGAACTGCTTGCTATGCAGGTGACCCAGCTCCATGACCCAAACTGCAGGCTGGCACGGGGTTGGGGAAACATCCAGCCAGACATCAAACCCTCCGTGGGAGAGACAGGGGAAGGAGCTATGTTAGCACAGTCTCATGTGCTCCTTTTGAGACACAAACAGCAAACACTTCAGGTCACCTCACAGAAGGTTGTGAGGACATTGGGTAGCTCCCTGTTATAGCATGGTCATGCATTTCTGTGTTTCTGAGCCCTTGCTGACAATGACCGTGGGAGGGGTTGCAGGAGGGGAGAAAGCACTGGGGGAGTGATTACTTTGAGCGCTCTTGGGGCCCCTTGCCACCCCGACCGCCAGGCCTCAGCTCTGGGGGGTGGGGGGTTGGCCCTGAAGGTGTGCACGGGGGGCAATCCATGGGGTGCACAGGTCAGAGAAGTGGTTGCCAGGGCCAGGGTGTCACCTGGAAAAGAAGGCCAGAGGGGTTGGCTGGGAGCAAGAATATAAACAGGGGATGGAAACCAAGAATTCTGTACCATATTCAGTTTGGTTGTTGTGCATGTCTCCAAAACATACACATACCCTAAAGTCTCATTCCCAGAGTAAAGCATCATGGGTATGCAAATCCTTGTGCACGTCAGGTTCACAGGGCTTCACCACAACAGACAACGTCCTTTAAACAGGCTTGTACATCTAATCCAGTAAAGACTAGGAATAACACAGTTCAGGGATATGTTTTGCAAGACTCTGAGGTTATACTGTGGAGATACTGATTTTGCACACTGGATGGAGCACTTTCCTGAATTAATAACATACTCCACATCCTGTGTGATTTAGTTGTTAGAGCCCCAGCTTGGGAATCAGATAGTACAGTTACGTAAGAACTTACCGTAACAGTAGATCTTCGAGAACAGCTCTTGCAGCAGGTTACACCATTAGGACTGAAGCCGGCAGGTGCCAGGACCCCACGGAAAAATTCTAGCTAGCTATCTTCAGCGGGGACCACGCCCGACGCCGGCCCCGGCCCGATCAGGCGTGTGGTACATAAGGCGGTCCCGCCAGATTCCCAGTTCTCCGCTGGAGACCCCGCCGCAGGATGACATCAGAAGGGAGACCGAGGATCCACCGTCAGAAGACAATAAGGGAGGAGATCCCAACAAGAAAAGGCAGAGCCCTGCCTCCTCCAAGGGGGAAGGTGGGCGGGAAGGTACCTGCTGCAAGAGCTGTTCTCGAAGATCTACTGTTACGGTAAGTTCTTACGTAACTGTACTATCTTACTTCGAGATACAGCTCTTGCAGCAGGTTACACCATTAGGACTGATTCCCAAGCAGTAACGCTGCCAGAAATTCCGGGAGGAGGTAAATAGAAAGAACATTCCAGGTCCTGAACCTAGGACAGGAGACCCTGTAGCACCGCTAGGCCGAAACCGGCTCTTCGCCGAGAGGCGATGTCCAGACTGTAATGCCTGATAAAGGTATGCACAGAACTCCAAGTGGCTGCAGCACAAATAGCAGAGATGGAAACGTTCTTGAGTGCTGCAAAGGATGTGGCCACACCCTTAGTAGAATGACCCCGGATAGGACCCGGGAAGGGCTTTTGTTTTATATCATAACAGTAGGAAATACACTGGACAAGCCAGCGAGACAAAGTCTGTTTGGATACTGATTGGCCCATCATTCTCTCAGAGAAGGAAACAAAAAGCTGATCAGAACTATGAGAGGACTTGGTTCTGTTGAGGTAATACCTCAGGCTGTGGTGAACATCCAGGGTGTGGAGCAAAGCCTCTCCTCTATTAGAATAACTTGGGAAATAGACCGGAAGGTCAATATCCTGGTTTAGAGTGAGTGCAGAGACCACCTTAGGTAAAAACTTAGGGTTAGGTCCTCAGGGATACTCTGTCCCGGTGGAAAACTAAATAAGGCTCTTTGCACATGAGGCGTGAAGCTCAGAAATTCTTCTCGCTGAAGTAAAGCAACTAAAAATAACGTCTTCCACGACAGAAAACGTAGCTCGCAATCCGCGGCAGGTTCGAAGGGAGGAAGCGTGAGCTGTTCCAGGACAAAGAGCAGATCCCATGGAGGCACAGGGTCCCTAATGGGCGGCCTAAGGTGTAACACTCCACTAAGAAATTCCCGAGAGGCGTCCAATTGAGCTACTGTATGGTGTCCTACCGGGAGGTGATAGGCAGAAATGGCACAAAGGTGCACCTTAATAGAGGAGTAGGCTAGGCCTGAATGAAAAAGGGAGAGGAGGTAATCCAAAATTACTCCCACAGGACAACCTAAATGGGAAAGATCACGAGCTCGTGACCATAAACAAAAACGGCGCCATTTCATGGCATATGTCGCATGCGTTGCCGGTTTTCTGGCTGCAGAAAGAACCTCTGCAACCTCTTGCGAGACCCCGTGACGCAAGATGGCTATGTCTCTAGGAGCCAAGCATGCAGGTTCAGAGAACGTAGATCCGGATGGAGCAATGAACCTTTCTCCTGAGACAGTAGGTGGGAGCTGAGCGGCAACGGGAGCGGGGGTTCCCGAGATAGTTGCATCAACAAGGGGAACCAGATCTGTCTGGGCCAGAATGGGGCCACCAGAATCATTTGTGCATGCTCCCTGAGCAGATTGAGAAGAACTCTCTGGATCAGCGGGAGGGAGGAAAGCGTAGAGAATCTGTTCACCCAGGAGAGGATAGCAGCGTCTAAGCCAGAAAACACCAGACCCTGGATCTAGCGAGCAAAATTGGGCAGTTTTGCGTTGGATGGGGATCTGCGAACAGGTCTAGCTCTGGAATTCCCCATCGAAGAAACAGATCCTCTGCTACCTCCTGAAGAAGTTCTCACTCGTGGACTCTGGCCTGGGGCGACTCAGGCCGTCTGCAATCGTGTTGTCCACCCGGGAGCGATGCACAGTGATCAGATTGCGCCGTGTCCATTACCCAATCCCACCCCTCATGGCCTCCCTGCAAGGGGCAGGTAGTGTGCGCCTCCTCGTTTGTTGAGGTATTTCTCACCGCCGTGTTGTCTGTCTGAAGCAGGAGGGATACGGTGGGATTACTGACTGAAAAGCCTGCAGGGCGTGAGAACCGCCCTCATCTCTAGGACACTGATTGGAGATGAGCCTCCAACGGGGTCCACGAACCCTGGGACTCTACCCCGTCCAGGTGTGCCCCCACCCAAGACCTGAGGCGTCCGTGGTGAGTGGTTACCTCCGGGACGGCGCTAAAAGGACGCCCTGCAGAAGCGACCGGGGCTAGCCACCACTGCCAGTCGCGGATCACTGAGTTCGTGGATCCTGACCGGATGCTGCAAGTGGTCTTGCCTTTGGTCCCATTGCACCTTGAGCATCCACTGGGTTACCCGCATGTGGAGCCTTGCGAGGGACAGTAGAATGGCGCAGCCATGTGTCCGAGCAGGCGGAAGGACCGACCTGGCAGGACACGATCTTGTTCGATGACAAATCCTTATGAGGGACCTGATGCGTTCCGCTCTGTCGTCGGAAGAAAAGCTCTTCCTGAACGGTGTCCAGTACTGCACCTATAAATTGCAGTTTCTGCGACGGTACCAAGAGAGACTCTCGTAATTTATGAGAATGCCCAGAGATGGAACAAGTCTTGGGTGCTCTGGACCATGACAACAACGCCTCTGGAGGCGGCCATGAGAAGCCAGTCGTCAAAGTGCGGGAACACATAGTGGCCCTGTCTCCTTAGAGATGCTGCCACGACTGCCATGCACTTGGTAAAGATCCTTGTGCTGGGATGACAGTCGAACGGAAGAGCCGGAACTGAAAGTGGTGGTGAGGAACTCGAGCGCAGGAACCTCAGGTGCGCATGAGCTATGGGGATAATGCAGATGCAGCGTCCTGCATGTCTAAGAGGCGCTAAAGAGCATCTTGTTTCAGCATGGGAATAAGGCCTGGAAGAGTCACCATCATGGAATCTTTGGCAGGCGACGACCGTTGAGGTCGCTGAGGTCAAGAGTGGATGGAGGTCCCTGATTTCTTGGGAACCAGGAAGAGTGAGAATAATATCCCTGTCCTCTCTGGTTCTCGGGCCGCTCTATCGCTCCCTTTCTTAGGAGTGTAGTACCTCTTGCCAAATCAAGCTTTTGTGCTGACCTGGATACCGGGAGAGCAAAGGAGGCCTCGAGGGTGGCTTTTCTGCGAACTCTATAAAGTGGCCAAGACTGACCAACTGCAGAACCCACCTGTCGGTGGTGATAGCCTGCCATCCCAGCAGGAAGTCCGCGATGCGACCCCCGACCATGATTTCCCGTTGATCCTGAGGGGGCGGGGCCGGAAAGGAGTCAGGCTGTGGCGGCAGATGGGCCCGTTGGCTGGGTTGGCCTAGGGGAACGCTGACCTCGGCCAGCGGGCTGTTTACCCTGGGTTCTACGGAAACCAGAGCCCCTCTGATGTGTAGCGGAGGCGAGGCTGCTGCCTCTGTGTTCTCCCACAGCAGCTTTGGTTCCTCTGAAGGAACCAAGCCTAAGTCGGTACATGGCCTGGACCGACCTCACCCCTTCCAGCCTCTTGAAGTTTGGTAATGATCTTCTCAGAAGGATTACCAAATAAAACTTCTCCCTCGAAGAAGCGTCCATAATGCTTTTCTGGACGTCGAAGTTGAAGCCAGAGATGCGTAGCCAGGAGGCGTCTCGGAGGCAAGCGCCAGAAGCTGCTGCTCGGGCGATGAGTCAGCGGAATCGATGCTGTGACTCGTAGCCAGGTCCCCACGTCTGAACCCGATGCGGAGGAGCTGGAGCATCTCCTCCTTCTGCTCACCTTCAGGTAGCTTTTCAGCTGCCTCAGACCCTGTTCCACAAAGCGTTCTGAAACTGAACCATGTGGGTTAGGTAGTTTAAGGATCTGATGGGCGCAGGTAGCGAAGCATATGTCGCCTGCCCAGAAAGTCCAATTGTTTGGATTCTGGGTCCGGTGGCAGGGTGCTCAGATGTGCGGCCTCTGTGACGCGGTCATGTGAGGCTGTGATGACCAGAGTCGGCCTGAGGCTGCTGCGTCAGGTACTGGTCCTCCTTAGGAGCCTTGTACAGGCGGTCAGCTTTCTTGCACGCGCCTGGAGCGAATGTGGACGCTTCCACGCAGCCTTGGTGACGTCCACGAAAGTGTCCATCAAGGGTGGTACCACCACAGACTTGGGGTCCTTTTGCCGAAGATACTTGGCAAGGCGTAACCTTTCGGGGTCTAATTCTTCTGCATCCCACCCCATGTTCTCCTGGATATGACGCATAATATCCATGAACGAGGGGTCATCCGGAGGAGAGCTCGGCGTCTCACGTGGGTCCGGAGAAGGGATGGAGAATGGAGATGGGGATCTAGAGGTGGTGTAAACTGATCCCGTGTCCTCCGTCGACTGCGAACTTCGGTGTCTCCTGGACCTCTTGGGGCTGGGTGATCCAGAAGAAGATCTTGATGGAGGTCTCCGTTTTTCCGACCGTCCCCTGGGAGAGGATCTGGGCTCCCGGGGGAGTTGAGCGGCCTGCCGACCCCGAAGGCGAAGGGGGGGCCGGCGGTGGTGGAGGAGGAGGAGGAAGAGGAGTGGGGACCACATCCCTCTTAATGGTGTCCCACCAATAAGTGAAGAGATCCTTCACTTCGCTAAAGAAAGTCGGCGGCGGCCCAGGCGCGGGCGGTGCGTCGGGTCAGCGGCGGCTCACAGGGGCCTCGGGCGGAGGTGAGGGGCCCTGGGAGACTGCATGAGGCCGGGGTCGCCCGTCTGGTCCTCGGGCTGCGTCAGATCTTCCTCCATCAGCGACTCCTGCCCGGCCGCGGTCGGGCGCGAAACCCTCTTCTCAGGCAAGGCGGGCGCCCGGTCCCCAACAGCGTCCGCTGGGAAAGCTTCAGCCGACCGACGGTCTCCGGCCGGCCGCGGCTCCAGGGAGGAGTGACGGACGGCCGACGAAGGTCGAGCCGGCGTCGGGTCTACCGGCCTCTTCAAGGGAGTAAGCTCCAACGTCTTTCGGGGTGGCACAGAAGACGACCGGACGTCGGGTGCCGAAGGGCGGGAACCCGACCTATGGTGGTGGTGGTGGTGGTGGCGCTCCCCGGACTTCGCCGAGGCCTTGGTGGCAGAGGACGACGACAGCCTGGCGGAATGGGCCTGAGAAGAGCGAGGTGCAGAAACCGCAGCCGGGGGAGGCAGAGAACAGGCCCTGGATGGAGAGCGGTCGGACTTTGACCCGGAGCTGCGGGACTCGGAGGCCCTGGTCGGGGACTGTGCTTGTGGGATTTAGCGGACGATTCCCCCTTGGAGGACATAGCTCTTAATTTCTCCTCCAACAAGAACGCTTGAAGAGCCTTCTGGCGCCGGATCCTGGTTCGGCTATTGAACCCTTGGCAGAAAGAGCAGGCCGAGTGTCCGTGGTGCGGGCCCAGGCACCTGACGCAGGCCGTGTGGGGGTCCTTGAAGGGGATCTGCTTTCCGCAAGCACACTTTGATGGATGACCGGAGGTCGGAGAGGACATCAGCGGTAATATATTTAGAAGAAAACGAAATTCCCATAGGAAAGCTCTGTAACCACGCGTCGCGCGCTAGACTAAGACCGGAGGGTCGAGGCATGCAAGTCGACGGCAGGAAAGAACTGAGGAATTTGGCGGGACTGCCCCCTTATAGTACCACGCCTGACGCCGGAGGCGGGACCGGCGTCGGGGGCGGTCCCCGCTGAAGATAGCTAGCTAGAATTTTTCCGTAGGGTCCTGGCGCCTGCCGGCTTCAGTCCTAATGGTGTAACCTGCTGCAAGAGCTGTATCTCGAAGTAAGATCACAGGTTCAAAGTCCACCAGAACCAAATATCTGCTGTGTACCCTTCAGCATGTCATTTACCTTCCCAGTGTGTCATCTCACCCAGCTGTGGAAATGGGTAAAACCACAACACCACTAAAAATGAGACACGTCTCAGCTTAGCTATCTTGGATGAATCGGTTATCCAAACCTCCCCCAAAAACACAGACCTGAACCCTCTTCAAGGAGACACCCAATGCAGCAACAATGACTCCCCCACCAGGTTTTCCCTTCTAATCTAATACCCCTTCACTCCACAGGATCATTACAACAAACGTTTCCATTTTACTACAGGGCCCTAACATGCACGCTTCCTTTGCAGAGCCACCTATCCCATCATACTGCAGACTAACAATAATCTCTCTGTCTGTTGTCCTTCAGCAGGTTTTCCAGAATGCTGACCAGATAAAAATGACTGAACCCAGGCTTATCACCCGGTTAGATTCCCAGTTGCCCTCTGGATTAAATGACAGACCTTTTTTCTACTACAGTGGTCCCTCGCTATAGCGAACCTTGCTTTAACATATCCCCGCATATAACGAATGTGGGTTACGGCTCCTGAGCACTTTGCCATCAAAAATAACATCCGATCAAGTGTAAAGCACGCAAGTGCAGGCAATTACAGTCACTGACTGTTAACTGGGGTCACTAAAGTACTGCAGCACTGTAATTAAGAGTAATTAACTGTAGATGCTTTCACCATGTTAACATGGGAAGCCTACCTGTGTCATTCCACAATTCTAAAAGAACTAAGTGTAGAACTAGTGACACCACTGACTACCCTTTTTAACAAATCATGGGAGGATGGGGTGGTACCCGAGGACTGGGGGAGGACAGATGTTATTCCACTTCACAAAAGTGGGAGTAGGGCAGAAGCAGGAAACTATAGACCTGCTAGTTTAACCTCAGTGATGGGGAAAATGATGGAATCACTTCTGAAGGAAAGAATTGTTGAGTACCTAGAGGTCAGAGGGGCACAAGACCCAAGGCAGCATGGATTCACAGTGGGAAGGTCATGTCAGACAAATCTAATAGATTTCTTTGACTGGGTGACCAAAGTAGTCGATCAGGGAAGGGCTGTGGACATGGCCTACCTACACTTTAGCAAGGCATTTGACACAGTACCACACAAAAGATTCATAAACAAGTTAGCCAGCCTGGGAGTGGGTCCCAAGATGGTAGCCTGGATAAAGAATTGGCTGGAGAACAGGACACAGAGGGTAATAGTAAATGGAGTCCACTCTGAAGAAAGGGGGGTTACTAGTGGGGTACCGCGGGGTTCAGTACTAGGACTGGTCCTCTTTAATGTCTTTATAAGTGACATTGCAGAAGGACTGGAAGGAAAAGTATGTCTCTTTGCAGATGACACAAAGATCTACAACAGAGTTGATACACAAGGTGGGGTGGAAAGGATGAGAAGGGACTTGGCAAGGTTGGAGGAATGGTCAAATGTATGGCAGCTTAGATTCAATGCTAAGAAGTGCAAAGTAATGCACCTGGGAAACAAAAACTCAGGGGAAGAGTACACAATGGGGAGCGAGATACTAACAACAACAAAAATGGAAAGGGACCTGGGGGTGAGTGTATCAGATGACCTAAAGGTGGGCAAGCAATGTGAGAGGGCAGTAGGAGGGCTGGGTGGATACTGGGATGCACAGGGAGAGGCATCACCAGTAGAAAACAGGAAGTTGTTATCCCTCTGTACAGACAGTTGGTGAGACCTCATCTGGAACTCGTGCAGTTCTGGAGACCCAATCTCCATAAAGACATAGACAGGATGGAAGCAGTCCAGAGGAGGGCAACTAAAATGGTGCAGTGTCTGCACCAGAAGACATATGAAGAGACTTGAGGAGCTTAATATGTATAGCCTAGAGGAAGGGGGGGCAATGCTACAAACTTTCAAGTACCTCAAGGGAATCAACAAAGTCCAAGAGGGTAGCATCTTTCAGAAAAAGAGGTGTGCAAGAACAAGGGGGCACAATTTGAAGATGTGGGGGGGGGGGGCAGCTCAGAGGTAATGTAAGGAAGTATTTTTTCAAAGAGAGGGTTGTGGATGCATGAACGGCCTTCCTGAGGAGGTTGTGGAGTGGTGGAATTCAAGAATGCATGGGACAGTCATAAGGCAATTCTAGGGGGTGGGGGTAGGCTGTTTGTTGACTAGGATCTGCAGCTTATCCATTAGGTAGGGAAATGGGCAGACTGGGTGGGTCAAGCGGTCCTTATCTGCCATCAAATTCTATGTTTATATGTATGTTTCTATACATCAGTCACAATGCCCAGATGACCTGTGACATTTTTAATCACTGGTTCACTGAAGAGTTCGTACCAAATGTCCGAGCGCATTTACAGCAGCAAAAAACTCCAACAGGAGCTGTCCTGCTTTTTAGCTGGCCCGGTGGTGCTGAGGGCTGAGGGGCTGGTTGCCGCACCTCGCGCCACGCCGGTGACCCATGTTCAGGAACAAGCGTGGGTTTCCAGGGGCTGGCAGGGAAGGAGTTGGATTAAGCATCCGATAGACTGCTCTCCATCTCCGGGGAAGGGGGGGTGCCTGTGGCCGGTGCATGCCTGACCCCTGCCGGAGGCTGGGGCTCGGCGCAGCACTGCCAACACAATTTGGGGGTGGGAGTGTGGCAGACACCTGGCGGGGACGTGCACATGTGCCCGTTGCCGGCATCATTGTACGCCATGATCTTGCAGGGGACGAAACAGGGAAAAAAAAAAGACCCTGGTGGCTGGCCATGGTGGCTTGATGGCTGTCCTCTGGCGCTCTGTCCCTGGAGGTAACACCCTGAGCCGGATCCTGGATGGGCAGGAGAGTAGGGGACTCCCCGTTACCCTGCCATGGGGGGTTAGCCATGGGGGCTACAAGGGTGAGGGCCTGAAGAGGATGGAGGCTAGGGACAGTGGCTGGACGAGGGGTCGACCAGGGCCAGGGGAGGGGAGAAGAAAGTAATAGCAAAAAAAAAAGGCCTTTTTCTTACCAAAGCATACACAGAATCATAGAAACATAGAAGTTGACAGCAGAAAAGGACTGCAAGGCCCATCCAGTCTGCCCACTTCTTTTTCTGCCTAATGAATGTGCCATATGCATTTGCGCTGTCAATGGCTTATCTATTCATACTCATATGTACTGCTTCCTTATGCCTATCCCATGCCTGTTTGAAGCCCTGCACAGTATTCATATCCACCACTTCCTGAGGGAGGCCATTCCATGCATCCACCACCCTTTCTGTCAAAAAGAACTTCCTCACATTACCCCCTAATTGGCCTCCCTCTAATCTCATGCTGTGTCCTCTTGTCCTGCTATTTTTTTTTTATATTGAAACATGTTAGACTCTTTCACCTTGTTAATGCCCTTAAGGTGTCTGAATATTTCAATCATATCACCTCTCTCCCTCCTTTGCTCTAGGGTATACATATTGAGCTCCGTTAATCTGTCCTCATATGTTTTCTGATGCAGTCCCTGCACCATTATGGTTGCCCTTCTCTGGACTGCCTCAATTTGGTTAATGTCCTTGTAAAGGTGTGGTCTTCAGTACTGCGCATGGTACTCCAGATAGGGCCTAACCAGTGTCTTGTAAAGAGGGATTATTACCTCCCTCTTAAGACTTGTGATACTCTTATGACTTGTGATACCCCTGCTAATACACCCCAACATCCCCCTAGCCTTACCTACTGCTTTAGTGGTCTGCTTGGATGATTTCAGGTCATCTGTGATGACGATGCCAAAGTCTCTTTCTTCCCTTGTGACTGCCAGCAACTCCCCTTCCAACCTATAGGTGGCTTCAGGGTTTCACTTCCCTATGTGCATGATCATGCACTTCTTTGCGTTAAACCCCAGTTGCCACTCTTCCAACCACTTTGCCAGTTTTTCCAGATCTCTTCTCATTCTGCCCATCCATTTGGATCATCTACTCTGTTGCAGATCTTGGTGTCATCTGCAAACAGACAAACCTTACCCTCCAGTCCATCTGCAGTGTTACTGATGAAGATATTGGAGAGGACTGGCCCCAGGACTGATCCCTGAGGTACCCCACTTATGACTTGCATCTCTTCTGACTGTATACCATTTACCACCACTCTCTGTTTTCTGCCCTTCAACCAGTTTGCCACCCAGTTGACCAACTTCTGACCCACCCCAAGCCTACCCAGCTCATTAATCAATCTTCTATGTGGAACAGTATCGAAAGCTTTGCTGAAGTCAAGGTAGGCGACATCAACTGCTCCCCCTTGGTCCACCACTCTGGTTACCCAGTCAAAGAAATCTATGAGATTAGTTTGACAGGACCTTCTTTTTGTAAACCCATGCTGTCTTGGATCCTGTGCCCCTATGGATTCCAGGTGTTGCACTATCCTTTCCTTAAGAAGTGCCTCCATAATCTTGCCCACTACCGAGGTAAGACTGACTGGTCTATAGTTCCCTGCCTCCTCCCTGCTACCACTCTTGTGGAGCGGGATCACAAGTCCTTCTCCAGTCTTCTGGAATCCAGCCCTTGGACGGTGACATCATTGCCACTTTCAAAAAACACTACAGGAAGAGGCTACTGAGTGACCGTGTTGCGGCTGAACAGCAAGTCACTGACTTCCTTAAATCATTAAACTTGACGGATGTGGCTATCCTGCCAGGAGAGGCATGGTCTCATGTAAGCACAGTGACCATTCAACATTGGTGGAGGGCTGCCTTGGGACGCTACTTTGAGGGACTGAACAAGGACGAGGAGGAGGAAGATCCATATGATGCAGAGGAGACTGCACTGCTAGCCACAAATCTAGAGGTGCTAGCCAGCACCAATGAGATTAACAGCACAATAGAAAACTGGCTGTCAGTGGATGACTGCATTCCCACAAATGATCAGCTGACTGACTCCGCAATTGTTGATGCAATCACACAGGGGGGAGGGAGGGGATGAGAGAGCTGAACAAGCTGACACATCTGAAGAGTCTGATGCGGACATCGAAGTTCTGATGTACGGAGAGGCTATCAAGGGACTAAAGTGTGGGTTGGACAGTCTTCAATGTCAGGAAGCAGATCCGGTTAAACTCATTCAACTATGGCACATCTTATGTTATGCCAAGGACTTGACTACTAAAGCAACAAAGCAATCCAAAATCCCTTCGTTTTTTTCATTCCGCGGGGAAGGAGTGAGTAAGCTACTGTATTGCTCTTGCCCCCGTTGTCTGTGGAGAAAGAAACCCAATTGTCAGTGTTCACACATTACAGATTTTAAGATTTTTAGATTTTTGTCAGTGTTGAGCCAGTAATAATAAAGCTCTTTTATATAGAAATCAAATGGCATGTGTTCTGTGTGGTGGTGTATGCTAGAATCAATAGCGGCTTCATGAAAATATATTCCCTCAATATAATGAACAAGCCACTATAACGAACGCAAGTCATGGCTCCGTGCTTGTTCGTCATAGTGAGGGACCACTGTAATTTTTCTTTTAGCCTCTTCATGTTTTATCTCGTGACTAATTTCTTTTCCTTCACCGTACATGTGTGCATGCGTGGTATATGTGCATGTGTGGGTATACCTGCAGAGGCGTGTTGATACAGGGGTAGGTATGGTGGAGGCATAGTATTATGGGCACTTGTACATTTCTCAACTTCGGTTCTAAACTGCCCTCATCACTTCTTTTCTAATGTGCACCCATGTATCTTACACACACACACACACACACACACACACACACACACACACACACACACACACTCTCACACATTCTCCACTTCTATAACTACGCTTATTTAATCAAGACTCTTTCTTCCCCAATGGACTAAATACTCAGGAACTTCTATCTTTAGCTCTTATTTTCTGCATGAATTTGATCTAACCCTCTGTAATTAATACAATGGCAGGATGTTTGGAAATGGAGCATCCGGACTGGCTGACAGCATTCTAAAAGGGTTAAGTTAATGGCTAGAAATGCTCATATACAACAGAACATTCATTTAAAAATAAAAATGTAATGTTTCAGTTTAATAATTGCATTAAGGCACTCCCGTGGTTTGGTTAGCTTTCTTAATCTAACCCTAGGGGCATAAGGCCCCTCAGCTGCACCTCATGCCACATGACCACCCTAGGGTTAAATTAGCAACAGTGGCCCAACCCATGGCCGTGCCTTAATGTTTGAATATACACACTATATAATTAAGTATACTTGTATGGCTGCCAATTAGATACTGTTCAGTTCTGCATACCATACCAGTTATTTTCAGTGCTGTCCCGGTCCTTCTCTTCAGGCAGGGCCTCTGCACTGCCTTTCTTGTTTAATCGATGCTGGTTAGACTTCCGACTTGGAATGCGATATTTATAACTGTCCAGTGACAGGTACTCATTGAAGTGCACATGCTCATGCCGTTTCAGAGGCGTGCCCTGGTTCGACCAGCTTAGTCTTTGGAGGTGTATACATAAACACTGCGGAAGCTGGATAAAGGATTGATGAAATGTCAGCACAGGATGACTACAGTCCAAATATCTGTTCTTCAAAAAGTCAGAACTACCCCTTCCCACCTCGCTTTCCTGCTGCAGATATACAGAATACATTACAAAGGTAGAATACCCTAACATGCATGACTCAAAGAGTAAGGTTCATTAGTACAGCAGACCATACCAAGGGGCGTTACAGTGCCACCTCATAATACTCACCCAGCCCACTAAAGACGCATTACTTTGAGGTTTACTTACTTTTCTCTTTATATATAGTTCTCTTTCTACCTGATCCCCCCCGGCCCCCTGGTCTTCCCATCAGGTCCTAACATCAATTCTACTGGCTGGGAACAGCCCCACCAGAAACCTCCATTCCAGGTCCCAAAAACTGCCATTTCCCCAGAGCTCCAGACTGTTCCATCATTAGGCCCCCCTCCCCCACAGAGCGACCATGATCACTTCGGTTCTCTGGAGATGCACATTTTATTGGCTTCTGGGATGTGGGCTACAAAGAGAGGAGGCCCCATTAGAGACAGGCAAAGGTAAATGCATACATTGGCGACCAGCACCATCCAACATTAAGCCAGGGCATTCTGCCATTTTCTCTACAGGGAGCAACATCAACAAGCCAAGGCCCACCCTTCCAAATGTGGATAGTTATATGGTACCACCCCCATCCTTAGATGCTTGCATTCCTTTCCCCATGTACAGTATAGCCACTGCTGGCCACCATGGTCTGCTAAGGTAGCAAGACACTGCATCCACTTCATCAACAGATGGAGAACGTCCTCTGTGATGGCTCTGCTTCAGACCAGCCCGTTGTGATGCCAATCTCTGTTTGCTGGCATGGCAAACAGCTCCCCAACTGCTGCACTACTGGGAAAGTGTTTAATTACTTTTCAGGTCATGGCTTTTAGCCACATAGCCAACCTTACAGTCCACACACATAAAGAACATGTTTTTTTTTTTGTTGCTCAGTGCTGATCAAGAGGGAGGGATAACTCATTTGTATCAAGTCAAATATTCCACCAGCAGTCTCCAAATGGTAAACTAAGCATGACCTCTCCAGAGTTAGGGATACAGTATATTTGTTTTTTGCAAGAACACTCAGTGTGGATAGTAACACTGCCAGGAGAGCCCCCCTGCCCCACAACCATTATACAAAGTCATGGTAATTAAACATTTTTTAGGCTAGCTCTGTGGCACCAAGCAGTGAAGTAACCTCTCTGCATGCTAGGGACCTGGGAGTGCAGGCCAGCAGGGATGATGAAGCAGCAGCTCCCGGTACTAGCCTGGCAGATATGCAGTTGGCAGTGAGTGAGTGACCAAATGCAGTCATGCATCCTAGAGGACAGTGCTTCATGTGGCAGGCAGGTAGGCAGAAAATGAGAAACTCCTACCCGTGTGTGTGCTGGATAACAGGTACCCCCCCATCACATGACCCTTTGGCGCCCAGGCCATTCTTCCAGATGACAAAGGCTGCTCCACTCTCTGGTAGCAGCAGGGAGGACTCCCGGCAAAGATGAGCTGGAACTGATGGGAGAGACAGGCAGCCTAGGGAGTCTGGAGGTTGGAGCCAGCAGGGAAAAGTGAGTCCAGCAGAGGAAGCACTAGTGGGACCTGAAGGAGTAGGGTGGTGAGAGGCACAGAGGGGCAATCAAAAGATCTTCCCTTCTGTAACTGAAATGTTACATTTCAGAAGCACCGCATACTATCTCTCTCCCAAGGAAGCCTCACTGATTTGTTAAAACCTTGAGGCACACCTTCTACCCCATAAGCATAGCCTATACCTAGATTACCTCTCCGCATGACAACAACAGTCAGTATGGTGCGCTATCAGAAGACGAGTTTTCTGAGGCAGTGGAAGGGAAAACATTTCTAACCCACTTTTTTTGTTATCATTTATACGCTCATCTCCAGGTGACCACCATCAGTGGATACTACCCAGTACCCTGGCATCTTTGGCACTTGCAGCTCTTCCCTCTTTGAACTCATTATCTTAGCTCCTGATGTGGATACCCCCTGCAGGGACTGGGGAACAGCTGACCACTCTGTCTTGGGACCTCCTATGTGGGGGTGGGGAAGGGACGGTCAGTCACCAGAGCCCAGGCATGCTCATCATCTTGTTTTTTTCTGTTTTCTTTCTAGCAGGACCAGATTCCCTCCCACATGGAAGTTGGCCATTGAGGAGGATTAAGCATGTGTACACACAGCTGGCCCGCCGGTGCAGCGGTAGCGCTACTGCTTGTGATGCTGGCAACCTAGGATCAGGAGCGATCTCGGGTTGCTGGAGGGACGGCTGGGAGGAAGAGGATTGAGCACCCGATGAGCTGCTCTCCTACTCGGGGAGGAAGGGTTGCTTGTCCCGCCACCTGGGTGAACACGGGTGGAGGTGCAGCAGGACAGCAGAACTGTGGGTGGGAGGACATCAGTCGGGAACCAGTCCAGACCGGCAGCACATCTCAGTGTGCTCCACCTCCTTGGTTACCACTGCATGCCAACATCTGTAGGGGCAGAACAGAAAAAGCGGAACACCCCCCACACACACACACACACTGGACACCTGTAGATGGGAACCGGCAGTCCAGAGACTCCATAACCAGGCTCCTTGGGGGCCCGATGGACCACCTGACGCAGACTCATGGACTGGAAGGGGACAAACTGGGGTCTCCTCCTTCCCCTTCCGGGGGACAAACCGAGGCAGGATGGGGTGAGTCCTCTGGTTCCTCTGGGGAATTACCTGGGGTGGAACTACAGGAGCGCGAAATGCCTAAGACTCCTGGAAGATAGGAGTCCAGTTGGGAGAATGGAGGGGCCATAAACAGCAAAAATATATTAAAAAAAACAAAAATACATGTGTGCACAGTATTGCATGTCGCTGCATGACACTCAGTCAGCAACTGCCCCTCACTATCATACCAGTGGTCACCGAGGTAGCACTGGGATAGTGGGGACCGCAATCCATTTCCCTCCCCAAGGAAGGAGAGCATCCTGTGAGACACTCAATCCTCCCTCCCTTCCCTGCCAGCTCTCCAATGACACGGGCATATTGCCGAACCCAGGTAGCTGGCACTGCCTGAGGTAGCGCTACTGCCCTACTAACAAGCCAGCCTTTAGCTCACTATTACCATGTTACTATGTGCAACAGGGGCAAGGAAGGGGGACATCTGGCAGGGTTACTAGCAGTATTATGTGTTCACCTTGAAGCAACAGACCCAACAGAATACCTGAGGGAGGGCTAGTTTGAAACTGCAATATAGAACTCATGGGTCACAACTCGGGTAACTGAAGGCACTTGGCTTCACCTGATGCTCCCCAATGCACCTGAGTTGTGACAATATCCACAACAAAACACATCCTTTAATGCTTTATTCCTTCAACATCTGCCTCTTAAGAATGACACTGTCAGTTCTCAGGAGTTGCTTTCTCATGTAGTGCTTAGGAAAGTTGCAACAGAAACATAGAATTTGTTGGCAGGAAAGGACCACTGGGCTCACTTAGTATGCCCAGCTGTTCCCTGCCTGATCTGCCTCCGCAGATCCCATCTGGTCTCCGGCAACCCTCCTGCCTCTTTTCTAAAATACCTTTATGTCTATCCTATTCATGCTTGAAGCCCCCCACTGTTTTAGCCTCCACCACTTCCGCTGGTATTCCAGGTATCTACCACCCTTTCCATAGAGAAGTATTTTCTCACATATCTCCTGAACTCGGCCGGCCCTGTGGCACTGAGGGTTGAGGCGCTGGATGCCACACCTCGTGCCATGCCGGTGACCTGGGTTCTGGAGCGGACTTGGGTCATCGGAGGTCGGCAGGGGAGGAAAGGATTGTGAGTCCGGAAGACTGCTCTCCTTTCCTAGGAGGGAGGGGTGGCAAATCCTGCTGTCTGGTGACTCCCAGTGGAGACTGGGGTACCACAATAGTCGGGATTCCAGCTCAGGGATTGGCCATGGCGGCACTCCTACGGGCGTGCGCAGGAGCGAGTGACACGCACTACGCTGGCACGCATTGCACTGCCGGGCCGATGGGGGGGGGAGACAGAAAAAGCGGAAAAGCCCCAGTTGCTTGACAGACAAAGGTGGGTCCAGTGGGATGGCCCCACACATAACACAGGGTCCTCCGATTGGCTCTGGTTCTCCCTCCGCTCCCTCATCGCTCGTCTAGATTCTAAACAGAGTGCCAAAAGGAGGAGGCGGTCCTGCCCTGGGGGACTCTGAAACGGGGGTCGAGTGGCCACAGAAGCGAGAGTGGAGGTAGTCCAAACCAGGACAGCTGTTTGGGGACTTCAGGTGTGTGGGAGACAGGTCAGATCCCAAGTGTCCACACCAGAGAGAGGTTCAGGCACCGTTGAGTAAGGAGGCATAAAGAAAGTTCACAAAAAAAATACTTATATATATATATATATATATATATATATATATATATATATTCTTGAACTCCCCACCAAAACTTCAATGCATGCCTCTTGGTCCTGGTGCTTTTTCCCATCTGACAGAAGACCCCCCCAACACTCACACCCTGTTCACCCCTGTACGGTACTTGCAGGTCTCTATTATGTTACCTCTCTCTGTCTCCTCTCTTCCAAGGTGTGCATGTTGAGATTCCCTCAGTCTCTCCTTGTAGGGCTTCTCGTACAACCCCTCCACCATTTTAGCTGCCCTCCTCTGGGCTGCCTCCACCCTGTCTATGATGAATGAGAATCAGAGGAAACGGCATCTTACCTTTCCTAGTTTCAGCTGTTTAATAAACGTTGTTCTTCGCTTCTCCACCACCTGTCCATTCAGTGTTCCTTCTTCCTGATTTTCAAATAGAGAGATACAAAAAATGGACTGATTAACACTTCAGGGTCTGACAACTTCATATAACCCAGTATATTCCAAAATTAGGATCTTTCTTCTGTGGCACATTGCAGCTACAGACAATTTATCAGTTCCAGTAATACTGCTGTATGTCACTCTTTTTTGCTGCAACTTTTCCATTTGTATTAATACCTTCACCCCTGATGTCAGAGGACTTACCCCTACTCCCTACACATCTGACTGCCCACCTGACACCAATAAGTGACTGCCCAGCCATCCTTCAGCTTACCAGCTCCAGTGTGCCATCCCTGCAGCTCTCATCACCCCCCACCCCCCACCCAGAAGTATGGCTCCCTCTCCTCTGCATCCAGGATCCAACAGGTAGGCAGGGGCTTTGGGGGGCCATAATGGGCTGTTGGGATGAGGGTACATGGTGGTGAGGGGCATAATCCTGCACACTGTCTCCAATCTTCCCTCTTTTACAGCCTCCCACATACAGTTATGTTGAGAGTCCCCCCCCCCCACCACCTGCTGGGGTTTGGGTGAGTTGAGTGTCCTTTGTCATAATAAATGCAATAGCAGTTTAAATGCTGTGTTCTTGGACTGCGCCTTTGTTTTGCTGTTTTTGCCATGTTTGGTCCTGGGTTGGAGCACCAGTCTCTGGTTGTGTGCATGCCCTTTGTGGTAGTTCAATGAGTGATCATCCATAGAATCTGTACTGCTCTACATCTGACCACAGGAGCCACTTGTGCAGTGGGATGGCCGGCACCTTCCTCTAGGACTTGCAGAACGCTGCACCTGGAGTGCTAACACTGGTTGGACCCAGGTTTCCCGCATGGTAGCAGGATGCGCTCTACTCAGCACTACCAATATGGTGAACTAGGTAGAGAGCTAACTGGGGGGTAGAACACAGAGTGTGGCAGTCAATGTGGAGTTTTCAGAAGGGAGGAAAGTGACCAGTGGGTACCTCAGGGTTTGGTACAAGGACTTGTCATCAAAAACATATTCATCTGTTACACAGGTGAAGGTATCAATGGTAAGATCTGCCTCTTTGAAGATGATAAAGATCTGTGAAAGGGCTGGGGGGCTAAGGCAGGCTCTGGGCAGGTTGGAGAGCTGGTCCAAGATTTGGCAGCTTCCCTTTAGCACTAAAAAAGGTAAAGTAATGCACATTGGGAAAAGGAACCCATGGTTGCGATACGAAATGGGAGGGGTGGTGCTGCACAGCACTCCAGCAGAAAATGATTTAGGGGTGATGATATCGGAGACCCTAAAAACATCTGCAAATTGCAACATGGCACTTAGCAAAACAAAACAAATGCTGGGATGTACAGAGAGGGGGATAAGCAGCAGAAGTTGGAAAGTGATTCTCACTCTGTACATGTCACTAGTGTGGCTGCACCTGGAATACTATGCAAGGTACTGGTGCCCCCACCTGAGGAAAGATTGCAACAAGGTACAGGTAGTACAGCACAGGGCAACTAGGATGGTGCATGGATTTGGGGATTTGACATATGAGGAGAGGATGCAGGACTTTCGTATACCCTGGAGAAAAGGAGGGAAAGGGGTCACATGACTGAGGTATTCAAGTACCTACAGTGGGTAAATAAAGTAGATGTCAAGGAACTATTTCCTTTGCATTCAAACACAGGGATGAGAGGGAATTCACTAAAGCTGGCAGGAGGAAGTTTCAAAAAGGACATCTGGAAGCATGTCTTCACTAAAAGGGTGGTGGTGAAGTAGCATAAGCTACCAGAAACATAGAAACAGAATCTGTCCTCAGAAAAGGACTGCTTGGTTCACCCAGTCTGCCCAGATGCTGACTGCCTATTCTGTCTCTGCAGACCCTAAATGGTCTCAGTAACCCTCCCGCTTATTTACCAGTATTCCCCTATGCCTATCCCATGCATACTTCAAACTCCCCGCTGTTTTCACCCCTATTACCACTGGTGGTAAGCTGTTCCAAGCGTTCACCACTCTTTCAGTGAATATCACCTCACATCCCTCCTAAACTTTCCCCTGTTCTAGCTTTTTTGTACGCCCTCTTGTTCTGTTGCACTTCCTCTGTTGAAACAGGCTCCCCACCTGTACCCTGTTCACCCCAGTGAGACACTTATAGGTCTCTATCATGTCCTCACTTTCCTCCAGGGTGTACATGTTGAGACCCGCACTCTCTCCTCGTATGGTTTTTCTTGCAACACTTGCACCATTTTAGTTACCCTCTTCTGGACTGCCTCTACCCCGTCTATGTCTTTTCTAAGATGTGGCCTCCAGAACTGGACACAATAGTTCAAGTGCGGACACATCAATGATCTATACTGTAGTAATATCACCTCTCGCTTTCTGCTGGTGATACCTCTCTCGATGCATCCTGCATCTCACTGGCTCTGCTCACTGCCTTGTCTTACTGCCCTGCAACTCTGATATCATCAGATATTATAACCCCAAGGTCCCTTTCCTGCTTAGTGACTGACAGTACCTTCCCCCAATGTTATACTCTGCACCTGGGTTTCTTTGCCCTAGGTAGATGATTTTTGCACTTTTTGGCACTGAACTCCAGCTGCCATACCCCTGACCACTCCTCAAGTTTTCTGTCTCTACTCATTTTCTCCACCCCCTCCTGAGCAGCCACACCAATACAGATCTTGGTGTCATCTGCAAAAATGAATACCTTCCCTTCAAGTTATTTTGCAAATAGAACAGAAAAAGTGGCACAGGCCAAGGGGAGGATTGCCACTAGGGCAAGGTAGAACAGTTAGCTGTGGTGGCCAGACAGGATGAGCCAAGTGCCTTTCTTTGCCGACAGTGTTTATATATCTATATACCAGGTCCAGTTACTTCTACCTTTTGTATCACTGAAACACTGTATCTGAACCTCAATTAAAGCAGCCCCATTTAGTCCATATGACATTAGCAACATAAACCTAAAAGAGCTTAGCAATTATCAGACTCGGAACAAGTTGTGTATGAACTGAACCTTATGGCTCTCATGTTTCAAGATAAATGTATGGTCACACTCCACTCTTTCATATAAATAGTGTATTCCACCACCGGCCATAACGTATGCCCTATAGGTACACTGGAGGCGCATCGTGGAGAATATGGAGTGCAGCAGCAGTCTAAATCGAACCTCATGCATAGCCAGACCTAGTTTACAATGTCCGTTTTCTATGCATGAACTTTTGGCTCATATTAAGAAAGTCATTTGTGCCCACAGCTGCTGTTTGAGTCCTGCTATCAGTTAAATCCCACAAATTTCCTTCTTTACCAGGAAAATACATCCCATTCCCATTTATGCTATAGCTGTAACCACAGTCGCACTGACTCATTGCCAATAATCCAGCACAGCCCTCGATCCGATCGATGTTTACAGTGGGTAATGACATGCGCCTTCAGTTGCCGTGTGTTACAACGACGTAAAGTGAAGCATCCTGGCACGAGAAGGCAACAAACGGCGCAACATTTCTTCGGGAAATTAAAAAAAAACCCTATCAGGCAGGTAAAACTTGTGCATTTTAAAAACTACGTTTTTTATTTTACTTTTACCTCTGGATGCCTCAAGAATGCACTAGGTTGCTCACAGACACAACAACATATGCCATTGGCAGTGTGAAAATAAACAATTTATTTTTTGCTTCAGGGTTTGACCTCTACAGACCTCGTGTGGGCTCCACCACTCATGAGGTCAACAGAGGTCAAAACCTGAAGCAAAAAATAAAATGTTTAATTCCACACTGCCCATAGTATATCCACTGTTTTCTGAAAAAAGGGCACTCTATATCATAGCTAACAGAATCTGAAAAGTCACTTAACTACCAAGCACAGACTCAGTACAGTGTGTCAAAATGTTTACGCACTGCACGTATTTAGTAAACAGTTAATGCCCCTACCAGATTATACATCCAAGACAGTCACTCTCCTTATTAACATCCTTTTGCTAAAGCTCTGTCAGAACCAGTGGTGCCTTTCAGGCCACACTGTACTGAAAACTGGTTTATGACTGAATGCAGAGATCATCACTGCTGAATACTGTTACATAGTGGAAACAGCCTGCAGTCACAGGAGGGCCAGAACTGGTGAATTAAGCAATACGGCACTTCAAGGTGTGCATTGTGCTGGGGATAGCAGCACGTCTTGGGTTGTTGTAAGGCACAAGACCACAGGCTGAGTTGTTTCGACTACCCGAGAAGCGATGTTATCCCACCACGACCCACACCCAGAACTGCCTTACTGGGATTATAAATGGATCCAGGTATGTGTTTACAGTCATATGTAGGCTGTTTTGTGGGCACTAATGTCACATTTGAGGCTGCGCTGGGCTACCATCATGGGAGAAACAGACTCTTCACCAATCAGCTTGCAGCATTTTTTCAGTCCATTTTAATAATACAAGTAAGCTGCTCCTGCTCTGGCACACAATATTCAAGCTACCAAACTATACCTATGTGGAGAGGGGACCCTTTGGCTTCAATCTTCTGAGCATCCAGCCAACAAAGATCCGTTTCATACGAAGTATGTCTCAAACTACGTGATGCACACTGCACACTCCATGCTGTACACTGCCTTGTCAAGTCTCCAAGAGTTGTGGCATCTCATTCAATAAAAAACTGTGATGTTCTATTATTGTATATTTCACATGTATGAGCAACACACATACAGAGGAAAGATGAAGAGCTCTGGCCATCAGAATCTTTTCCCTACTTCATCTGCCTAACCACCTATTCCTTTTCCTTTCACAAAGTTTGCAGGTGCTGTGTTGAATACTTTTTAAGGGTTGCCTGAATGGGGATTATCTATGTAAGTTCACCTTCGCATTCAGAGAATACTCCGACAGAAAGGACTTGACCCCCTCCCCTTACAAACACACACCTGCTGACTACCTTTGAGTTTTTGCCCAATTACTCTTCTGCAAATGCAGAAACATGATTATGACTCAGTTCTACACGGGAAAATGTGGCCCTTTTCCTTCAGTGGAGAATCATGGGTTTCTGCTGAGATCTTTCCAATGTAGAAAGTGTCAACAAATGTCAACAGGCTAAGCAGTCACAAAGAAAATATTCCATTGGGATACTTTATATGTTAATAGGTCCTCCGTGGGTTATCTCATATAGTAGCAGAAAGTCTGCCCTATATTTGGGTGCGAGGACTGCAAACAGAAGCAGAGGGGTTCTGCTGTTCAAACCTCATGCAAGGACTTTCTTATATCATAGAGGACACCCCAAGAAGAATCTATTATTAGCTAGAGTGATTTATAATGTTTTAAGTTACATTTTTTTAATATTTGAAATGTAAATCTAGCTGTCCTTCCCTGGCTATGAAGTGGACTGCGCCTCTCTAAATTAACCCACCTGCACGAGAGACCCCTGTATGCCAGATAAGAGATGCAGCATTTTCTAAGTGCTCACTTAAGTGATTTACAGTATAATGTCTAAAAATCAGTCTTGACAGAGCCATTAGGCAAAGCGTGAGCAGCAGTACGAGCAGCTTTCCACAAGCTCTTCTGGTATTCAATCACGTGGTCCTGGTAGTTTGCAATCCTAAGGTCCAGTGATGCAGTGGCGTAAGTACACTTGCCCATCATGTCCAGTGTCCTAGATTCCTTATCAAGAGGCAAAGTACTTATTTGTCTAGAAGCCCTTGATCCATCATGGCCAGCCTCCTACATTACTTATCAAGAGGCAAAGCACTTGTATGTGTAGGAGCCTTAGGCCCATCATGAGAAGCCATGATGATCACCGAATCAGTTTCAGGATGACTAGCATAATAAGGCTTAGCAGAAGGTGCAATATACTGCTTATCTGCCTTTCTAGGAACTGCAGGCAGTGAGTTTGGTCTGTACCATGCAGCAAAAGTAACATCCTCTAATGCAGGATATAAAGGTGGAATGATAATGCAGGGGGAGCAGCGAGCCTCTAAAAATTCAATGACATTCCATTTAGTGGAATCTTCCTCTTCCACATCAAAGCCCAAGGCAGACTGCATTTGCTGCATCATGACTTGGAAAGATGGGCCCCAGGAGAAGATCTTGGGGTATAAACCACCGAATCCTCACTACAGGACGAGAGGGTAGAATTAGAGCAATGGGGTCCCTCCACAAATTGTTCACCCTCATATTCCTCCTCTAAATCCACTTCTAAATCCATGATGCCAGAATTATAATCCATTTTGTCATCGTCAGCATGGGCGATGATGGGAGCCACAGAATGGACTGGCAGGGGCTGAGAGGCAGGAGTCTGTGGCGTGCTAGTGGTATCCATCAACGAGGTTCAAATACCAGAAGGCCCTGTTGGTGGAATAACTGCCTGCAATGGCAACCCTGGCAGAATGCATCAGTCATTTTGGAGAACAAGTCTAGAACAGCCTGGGAATCGACGGCATTCTGAAAAGGGTCTGGGATTACCTGTATTGACAGGCCATGGCCCAACGACGATGGTGTCACACTGTCCATAGTAGGTACAGCAGCACCTAAGACAAGCCCTGACCATGGTATCTCAATGACAGCGGTCTGTAGTCAACGCTGCCAGAGCGGGTATTGATGAGGATGTACCTTTTCTCAGTGGCGACTGGGACCTCTCCAACGAAGCAGACTTGTCTTTTTCTTTGTGTCTGTGTTTATGGCCAGATGATGAGGAGGCCTGAGACAATGACCATTTGTTGTCCTTATCCACAGACTTTGACGGCCACTTTTCAGCCGACGATGAGGGAGAAGCAGATTTTGAACCCTTTTCCTTCTCCATGGCGGTCAATGCTTTTAATGCAAGGAAAGTTTCTAGAGCTGTCTTACGGTGTTGCCTTACAGCCTGGTTGATGCTCTGGCAAATCTCACAAGTTCTCATGTTGTGAGACAGGCCCAGGTAGCACACAGAAACCGCAAATGTGTCTTCTATAAACATTTCACATCTGCACTTACCGTATCCAAACAAAGGCTCTTTCGAAGAAGAAAAAAAGAAGGTTTTGTGTGGGCTCAAAAATGTTCAAATGTGGCTTCAAAGAATTTTTAACCTGCCCGACAGAGTTATAGGTGCTCCTTCCAGGGGAAAATACCATATTTGTTATGTATAGCCAAAGCTTCTACATAAATTGAAGTGCACTCAAAAATTAAGCACTGAAGCTTTTATTAAACTTAGTATTACATTTCAAAAGTTCCATACATCATGATCCTTGTAAAAATGAAAACCAGTACCATCTAAACCGTATAAAATACTTAACACAGACTTATTTTAGAATGCCCTTTTATAAGGTTCTTACTCCATGTGTTTACACAGTTCGTTTGTTTGAGCAAAAAGACGATTAAAAAGATGACAATATTTTACGTATTACGCAAGTCCAAAATGATTTTCTCGGCTCAACTGCCTAATCCTTTATTGGCTGTGGACCTCTGTTGCTCACCAAACAAACTTAAGGAGATTGTGGCAGCATGTTCTATTACTTGATTTGCGCCACTGCTTCTTCTTCACTCATGCTGCCCACGTCTCGGACTATCACCTATGTGGTTATTACCACGAGATTAAGCTGACGTTTCTGACGTATGATGTCTTCATCAGCGCTAATACCTCCTTTGCATTGTTAAGTCTTATATACTACTGGTCACCATGGTAACAATACACTCATTACATCCCATTAATCCTATAAACCCAAGTGAATAAAATAGTTTAAAAACAGCAATAATGCATATTAATGGCTAGATCATACATCTCATAATCCTTTTAATGCCACTGCATCCTTAATTTTAAGCATAAATGTAACTGTATTGTAAAACTCACACATAGCGCTGAAAACATAACCGCTCAATACCTTATTCGATCATACTTTTAAAATCATTGGTTTTTCAGCTTCTCTTCTATCAGTCATGTGAAGGGGAAATTCAGCTCTCTTTATTAATTAGGAGCTTCTACAACCCTTACACATAATAAACTTCTTAGAGAAGACGGAAACCTACTATGTAAATTTTCAACTCTAATATGAAGTATCGCTGTTCAGCTCCCACCACTGTTCTGTAAGGGAGATAATCAGAACACTTTTTAGAGATTGTAACATACTTCCATGGCCCTTGTATATAATGAACTTTTTAAAGAACATGAAAACCAATTATGTAAGTTTTCAAATCTAATGTATAATACCACTGTTCTGCTCCCACCACTATTCTATGTGGGACAATAAGAACACTTTGCCAAATGTCGTGCTACGAAATTAATGCATGGGGCTCATTCCACTATTGTTCACTTCATAGTGTACTAAATAAAAGCTCCCAAATATTGCTTCAAAAATATATTAAGGCACTACACAACTCTTTCGACTTTGGTGGCATACAGAGACGACAAAAGTAAGTTAAATAAAAATAAAATAGCAAACGGCAATGGCTTAGTTGACAGCGTTTCCTTCAGCAGGTCCAAAGAGAATGATAGATGGCAGGAGAAAGAACTGAGAAGTGATGGGGCCCCCCACATTATATATGCATAGAAGCCACATGTCACTGTGGGCAGCCCCCGGCTAGCAAAAAGTTTCTGCGTGGTCATGACGCTGGCGGTGTACAGTTCCAAAGGTGTAGCCTAACTGAGGTGATATCCTCAAAAAAGATCACATGTTATGGGACCTATAAAGCACCACGTGGTCATGCTGGATAGGATTTAAAAATGAGTGCTAACCAACAAATTCCCCCGTGGTTGCAGTTACACCATTAAAGCTTTACCTTGATGCATTAAACAGTCTTAAAGAGGGCCAATTCCATAGTGTTGAGCGCTGGAGTACCACTGTGGCATGCTGGGACCAGGGTTCGGGCCCCAAGCCTGGGACATCAGGAGCAAAGGCCAGCAAGGAGGACTCGGAGCCTCCATTGGAAGCTCTCCTCCCCTTGTCAGGAGGCTCTAGTAGGGAGCTCTAACAGCGACACCTGGTGGGCAATGTAAGGTGCCACTGACAATGACAGTGACTGTGCAGCACTGGTCCCTCCCTACTTGGGCAGTCACGTGCTGACAAAGGATTACTATGGGAAAGTGGGTTGGGACTAAAAATTGGGGATAAAAGTCCCTCACTGGCCACATGATGGGCCATTCTTGTAGAGCTTCCCAATTCGACAGGACACAAGAAACATGCTGTCCCCTTCCCACTTCACAGCACTGTTCCCATTGAATGCTGTTTCATCTCTCTCCCCCAAGGTGGCCGCACGGTTCAGAAGGGGTCCACCTCTGGGGATGAGCCAAGGGAAACAAAAGACTGGCACGGCAGTGGTCTGGATCCCGAGGGGACCCGGCACTTTGTATTAAAGTTCTGGGATGGGCAGTGGATTAGAGTACACAACCCTAATGTCCTTGCCACATAAGTAAAGACACTGACAAAAAAAAAAAAAAAATAACAGTCTTAAGATATCAACAAATAGTGCTGGTACCTGGCTGTATGGCCCCACCAGTGGAGTGCATCCTGCTCCCAAGTGGGTGACCTGGGTTTGCTAAGTAAACATGCCCACCCACTCCGAGCCAGTGGAGCTGTGGGGAGCGAATCAGTGTCAGCATTTCCTCTGGGAGGGAGGGTGACTTCTTTCACTACATCAGCACCTCCTACAGGCTGTGAACTGGCTTTGATATTGTGGGCGATCATGCAACAACAGCCGCCCCCTCTGTAGGCCACTGCAGAAGTGGATCGTCAGTGATCATGTCAAGGGTGGTAGGAGGGTCCACAGGGAAAACTCCACTAGCTGTCATTATGAACACCAGTCCCCAGCACCCACATCAATGGACTTGACTCTACCCACCTTTCCCTACAACCTAGGCATCAGTTGACAGTCATTCCTGGCTCTGTGTAACCCTACAGGGCTGCCCTCAGTCCTATTCATAGTTTTTTATAGGTTTCCAGAGCAGAGAAAACCGACGTCCATAATGCTCGCCACTTAGTAATATCCCCTGATGTTTTTACTAATTAGGTACTTATCTAGTCTATGCTCGAATTCCTCACAAGTATTGCTTGCCACCACCTCCACAGGTAGGCCATTCCATACTTCCTGTACTCTTACAGAAAACCAAATGCTTTCTTTTAGTAGACCAATATCCTTTGCCTGTAATTTGCAAGGGGTGTGCTCTCATATTGTAGTTTTAAGTTTTGATATCAAGTCCCAACTGGTTCCACAAAAAAGGGTCTGAAAGTGCTTTAAAAAACAAACATGGATCCCCTCTGCGGTACTCCAGAGAATACATTCCCAACTCTCCCAGTCTATCCACATAATCCTGTTCACTTATATCACTGACCATTTTAGTTGCCCTTCTCTGCAATCTCTCCGGAGCTTTTATTTCCGTGTTTCCACCTGGAGCCCAAAACTGGGCACAGTACTCCATATGGGGTCTCACCAGGGAACTATATAGGGGAATTATCACCTCCCTATCTCTGCTCTTAATAGGTCTCCTGATACAGTTCAATATACCACTAGCTTTTTTGACTACTAGGTTACCGTGTAGTTTGCAGCTTAAATAATTTGATATTCTAACACCGAGGTCCCTTTCGTCTGTAACTTCCCTCAAGGTTATTTCATTTAACCTGTACCTATTCTTATGGTTCTTGGTTCCCTAAGTGCATCACACAGCATTTGTCTACATTAAATGTCAGTTTATGGGTTTTTGCCCACTCCTACAAATCTCCCAAGGCTGACTGGAGTGTACCTGCATCCTTTGCATTGTTTACTGTTAAGTCCAACCTAGTGTCATCTGCAAATTTGGACACCCAGACCTCATCTTTGGGTTTCATGGAAGAAATATAGATATTGAATAAAGCAGGGCCCAATACGGAACCCTGTGGGACCCCACTGGTAACTTTCGACCAATCAGAATATGCTCCTCTAATGCATATCCTTTGCTTCCTATCGGTCAGGCAGGATGCTATCCATTTACTGATGTTACCCTGGATGTTGTGATCAATTAGGGCATTGACAAGTTCTCCATGTGGGACCGTGTCAAATACCTTGGAGAGGTCCAAGAAAATAACATCCACCGATTTTCCTTTATCTAATGCACTGCTGGCTTTGCTGTAGAACTCCAGGAGGTTAGTCTGGCAGGATCGTCCCTTGGTAAAACCGTGCTGTGTGTGGTCAATATCCCCCCTTAGCTGCATAGATAGCACAATATGGTCCTTGATAATCCCTTCTAGAACCTTCCCCAGAACAGCTGTCAAGCTGATGGGCCTGTAATTCACCACTTTCTACTTGGACCCCTTCTTATGTATGAGTACCACTTCTGCCTATCTCCACACCTCCAACACCTCGCCTAGCTCTAGGGTTTTGTGAAATATGGCTGTGAGTGGGCCAGAAATCTTGTGTGCTAGTTCCCTGATGACTCTGGGATGCAGCCCATCAGGCCCTTGTGCTTTGTTTTGGTCAATTTTGAATAGCCTCTCCCTAAAGTTATTATGGTCTATAACAGGGCAGGTATCTCCCATAAGTGATAGGTGTTTTTTGGATCCCCTGGTTTTATCATTAAAGACTGATGTAAAAAACGCATTATATTGTTTGGCCATTTGGCTATTATCAGTGAGAGCTGTGCCATCCCCATTTTTTAGTGGCCCAATAATATTTGCTCCTCCTCTTTTATTATTTATATAAGAATAGAAGGATTTATCTATTGTTAAGGGGCAAGTCCACAGTGCTCGAGCCGTGGGTCAGAGGTCTGGGCAGGCAGGGCATGGAAGGGAGCAGTGCCCCAATAGGAAGACTGCATGGGCAGGAGCAGCCTGACAGGATGGGCACTGGCTCCAGCGGCAGATGCACAACAAGTAAAGTAAGAAAAAATAAAAAAACAAGTAGTGCTGGCTCCATGGCGCAGCAGCAAAGCATCATGGTGCCATCACCGAGGAGGCCGGAGGGGGCATATTAGATCCCCAGAATCCAAAAATGGTGCTGGCCGGGGGCCACATGTGTTGTGGAGGTGAGGCACTCGGCTCCTGAAGTGGGAGACTGGGGTCCATCTGGCCTTCGGGCATCCCTGCTGACTGGCCAGTGAAGAAGTTGCATTGGTATAGGCAGTAAAGCCAGATGATCGACTGCCCTCCTGGTCTTTGGGGGGGGGGCCAAACCTGGGAACAAAAGAGATTACCAAGCCATCCTGCCGCAGTAGACTCACTGTTGGCAGACATTTGACTACTTCTGGAATGAAATTTTAAAAAACCCTGTTACAGGAAATGCTTAAATATACAGAGAATTGTTACTGCTGCCAATCATCATACATGTCGGAAGGGAAGAAAAACACAACACATTTTTTAAAAAAGATCATACAAATCGCCTGGCAGGCTGGCAACCAGTGTTTGTGCCCGAGCCTGGGATGACAGGAGCAGAGGCTGGCGGGGTTTCTAGCATCCATTGGACACTTTCCTCCCGGGGGGGGGGTGTTAGAGCCAGCATTGCTCTTGCACAGCTCTTGGTGGCTGGTTGCAGTGACACACCTTGTGGCGTGGGTGACCACGCACCATGGGGCATCTCTCCAGGACACCGCGACTGTGCAGCCATCTTGGGGGAGGGGTGGATAGGGAAGAAAACAGGAAAATGTCTGCCCAGCTGGCTGGATGATGGCGGCCAGTCCCTCTGCCCACCACACAGCCCGGGAGTGCCCATACCAGTCCCCCTGTGTGCCTCAGGTGAATTCTCTGTGCCTACGGGCATGCACTCCCCTTGCCAGTGTCCCATGTGATGGGCCCCTCCCCCCCGTTAAGGGATAAGTCAGACAAACTTGGAGCCGCGGTTAAGGGATGGCAGCAGAGGTGACTGGTGGGATGGGGTGGTCCTAGGCGGCCCAAAGGAGTGGCCGACCAGGGGGCCAGGGTAGCACAAACAAATAAAGACAAAAAAAAAATTAAAAATAATATCAGACAATTACATGCAGTCCCCCAAGCCCCATCACCCACCACCTTCTGGTATTTACCCTGTCCTCCAGCCCCATATCAGGGCCTTTGGGGCTTCTCCCGCCACAGCCCTTCTGAAAGTCCCTCCGGGAACCAGGATCCGGTGGAGGCGGGTGCCGTAGTCAGTGGTATAGGACTTGAAGGGGGGGAAGCTCTTCATCCTGTGTTGGCTGGGTTTTCCTGCCATGTGTTTCTGGTTCCCTTCCCAGAGCAGCACATGCTGGCCTGTCGGGAACTGCCTCACATGCAAGCAGCATGCTCCTACTGGGAGAACAAGCTGCCAGGGCCACCAGCAAGAGTCGCTGCAGTGTCGGAGCGTGCTGTCTTCCCATTTCCCCAGCTGGGACACGCTGCCATCAGCTCTTCCCAGCCTGGCTGTCCAAGCACTGGCTCCTGAGTTTTCTCTCAAACCCAGGATATTGGCATGGAACTGCAATGCGCTCCGTTGGGTCACTGGGCAGCCAAACCCGATTACGTTTTCTACTAGTTACATTCTGCTGCTGTCCTGCATTTGTAACCATCGGATGTGTTACATCAATGTTTTGCTTATATTACGGGGTGTAACTGGCCATGTTTAAACTTGTATATAGGGTGCCACTGGAAATCAGATTGAGCTCAATGGCTTGTGTGACTCCGATTTTAATAAACTTACACTTTAACGTATAGGTTTGGGAGGAAAGGTGTCTTACCTTTGAACAGTTTTCACATACAACATCTTTAATAGATTCTGAGGAGATGAAATGTTGGAGACACTGGTCAAGTGTCACAGGTCGGCCCTGTAAACAAGATTATGATAGTGATTAAACAATTAAACTTCTGTACTTGTTGCAAACATGTATGTTTCACTCCACCCCAAAATGAAGCAGTAATTTTGGTTGACAAATCACATCATTTTGTAGTCATCTCAAAACTCGCCCACTCCACTACAGGATCTGCTGGGTGTGGCCAGATAGGCCTTTATCCTTTATCAATGTTCCTATTGTATGTACTGTAATGTACTTTAGAGTTAAGACACAGTCTCTTTAAAAGGCTTTTATGAGTAAATCAAAAATAGCCAGAATTTCTGTAAAAGCTAGGCTGGGTCTGGTCCTTCTCCAGATAAGGGACCGACAGGTTTATGACCCAAAAACTCATTAACTATTAGATAAAACTGGGCATGTAGTGTCCAGTAACAAGAAAGAGGTCATGGGATGGCCTAGGGGTTAGAGTTCAAGTCAAATGCATAGACCAGATGTACAGCAGTTTGACATGAACCACAGTGACACCTGCATGAAAAGGTAAACTGCTGCACCTCAATATCTGCACTTGCTTGCCATCCCAGAGGAGGGAGAGAGTGGTTGTGGCTTGCAAATGACCAGACGTTATCTAATAGCTCAATTTTGAACATCAGTGCAGTTTTGGCTTGGAGTCAACAGCTTGAGGACTTGGAGGGTCTCAGAGATGAGATTTTACTGTTACAGTATATATTGTGGGTTGACGTATATGGGGTTTTGGGACTACTTTTAGAACAAGACCTGTGGTTTTGTGGAAAATGATTTTTCACTTACTGAACAGAAAATTCTGATTTTAAGTCAGAATTTTGTAAACCAAGACTTTTCACCAAGGAAGCACCTGGAAACTTTTAAAAGGACCTTCGGAGAACTGACTTTGATCACAACTTGCTACAAACCCTGTTGCTTAATGAACTTCCACCTACAGGGAGAGAACTTTCATCTCCACAAGGACATTTAATCTTTTTTGGATTCTTAACATCAGAATAAGGTATAGTTTAGAACAACAGTATATAGTGTTTTCTGTAAACCATCCAGTGTTATTTTTGGTCTTGTCTGCGTTTCAAAGATCTTCCAAATTGTCGAATTTACTGTGTTTGTATTTGAGTAAACGATTATGACTTTCTCGTCAACTCTGCCTGGGGTCTAACATTTTAACAGAAGGGTTTTGCAAAGACTGTGTGCCTTGATAACAAAGATAGTGATCGCTCGGCTAGCCTACAAAACTACTTAGGTAAAAGGCTGCCAGTGGCAGTGGTGGGATTCAAACCCTGAATGTAGTACATAGTCAAGAGGACGCGAAACTACAGTTTCCACCCCCAACTAGGAAAAGGAAAGTTGGTGATTCTTCCTGAACCCTACAACTGCTCACGATTTCTGTGAAAAGGGGGATCCTCTCTGCAAACAGGAGGTCCTACCATGCCGTTGGGGGTTGGGCTTGTGACACTGGGAACTACTTATCATACTCTAGAAAGGATTTACTTACATAAACAAGCCCGAACAGTCACGTATTAGCCAAAGGCCAGTCTCATAAAATTGGTGACATTACTAAACAGTTATTTGTTAAGAGATCAGATACCAAGTCGCTTAGTTCTAGTTAGAAAGTTGGATTATTTTAGCATTCTCGATTATTTTGTTAACCAAGTAAGTACATTGGAGCAAGCTTCTGTTACAGGCACAACTCAGGATCATAATATCAAATAAAATACATCAATAGACAGTATATTCAGAAACATTATTAATCGCATACAACAATGATACGGCTATCAAATTACAGTTAAAAATAACAAAAGACAAGTGTTCTGTTCTTTCATATGGGCTGTCATTGAAGTGGCAAAAAGTTTATAATCAGTAATTCCCTTTAAAAGTGAAGGCAGTTCAATCCATGCATTAACTGTGCTGTAAGTAACAGACTTTTGGCCAAGAGTTGTGCATTTGAAAGGTAGCTGAATTGCTAAGTTACTCAAAGACCTAAGTCTGCTTGTGTTTTTTAATTTTGGATTTACAAAGCTTTGTCCCCTACATTCCTGACTGGCCCTGATCAGTCCCGCCATTCTGCACTGCCCCATCACCCGCCATCTCTGGGATTTATCTCTACCTCATTTGTTCTCTCATGGATAACCCCCCCCATGGGAAGGACTGCTGGGGGCCAGGCCCTTACTCCCCCCGCAGAGTTGAAGCTTCAGTTGGCACGGCGGAGAACCCAGTAAGCAGTGTGGGGCCTGCGGCAGATGGCATCCTGAATTCGGTTGGGGGGGTTTCCTCGTTTTCTTGTCCCACCCCCTGACATTGGGAGGGCCTTGCTGATGCACAGCGTCATGTCGCTGACATTCCTCTCCCCCAATCCATGGCTAAGGCTGCATGTCACCCAGGGGGCAGTGTTGCAGCAGAGACCATTCTCCTTCCCACCCCAGAGGAGGCGAGCGTCCATGGGACACTCAACCATCCTCCCCTCCTGGCCGGCCCTCTGAGAACCCAGGCTCGTTCCTGAATCCAGGATGTCAGTGTCATGGGAAGTAGTGCTACCACTGCGCTGGCGCTCGTGGCAAGTCTGCTTCTGTTAACTGCCATACTATAATCTGCTGCTAAATAAGCTGGTTGACTTGTGTGCAATATTTTACAGTAAGGCAAGCTGTGCCAGTCTGGAATTTAAAGCAGCAGTATTTGTTTGTCACCAAGTAATTTTTTTCCAGCAGTAGAGAGTTTCTAGCAAAAGCATTAGTAAACCCATTTCTCTTTCTTTCATTTCTGGACTAAGATATGGAATTTTGACGTTTTAAAAAATTCCTGCTCCCATGACATGCCCATCTTGAAAAAAATTATATATCTTGATACAGTGCTCTAGCCGTCCCACTGGTGCAGCGGTAGAGCTACCATTTGTGATGCTAGTGACCTGGGATCAGGAGCGATCTCGGGCTGCTGGAGGGCTGACCGGGTGAGAAGGATCAAGTGCCCAAGGGGCTGCTCTCCTCCTCCGGGGAGGGTGGGCTGCAAGTCCCGCTGCTCTACGTCCACCTGGGTGACCACGGGTGGAGGTGCAGCAGGACCGCAGAAACTTGAAAGGGAAGGACATCGGCCAGGATCCGGAGCGGTGGCATGTCTCAACGTGCCCCGCCTCCTCTGAGGCAGGATGGGAGTGGGTCCACTGGTTCCTTGGGGAGTTACCTCGGGCGGAGCTAGAGGGACATACAGCTAAGGGTTCCCTGAAGAGTGGCGACTGATGGGGAGAGACAGGGCATTAAGACCAAAAAAAAAAAATCTTGATACAATGCTCTGCTGTATACCATTAGAAACACATGGTAACACCACTGACATCTTTAGCTTCAGCTTCAGTGTATTTTTTTTTTTTATCGTGACTCTAATTTTTGTCCTACTCGCGGAGCGGATCTCTGGCTGCCATCGCCAGCACCCACCCCCTGGGCCTGGTCCAGGACCCCAGAGCCAGCCATTGTTGCTTCGCGCTCTGTGGCAGGATTCTCTTGGGAAGTAGGGCGGGGCGTCAGCTGCCAGATCATCACTCCGCCATTTTCGCCTGATTTCCACCCCTTTGCGGTGTGGCGTGCAATGACATCTGCCACTCCACTTCCTTCTGCTGCCACCGCTCTGGTAGTGACCCCGTCGTCCCGGGGAGCTGCTACAGGCGGCAGTTCCCTGGATCCCTTCCCGGGGATAGACGAGCAGTCCGGTGGATGCTCAATCCTATCCCTCCCCTGCCAGCCCCTGACGGCCCGGGCTCGCGTCCGAACCCAGTTCACCAGTGTGGCATGAGGTGTGGCGTCCAGTGCCTCAACCCAGAGCGCCACCGGGCCGGCCTGCCTCAGTGTATTTTTAATTTTCGTGAATATTTTTAAAAACCCCTTTTATAGCTACTTTGTATTTAATGACTCACATCACTGAAGAGGGCTGCCACTCTCAGCTTTTAAAAATCTCTTCCACTGGGGCTACCTGTTAAATGTATATACTGGATTCTTACTGTAGATGTAGATGTAGATGGTATTTAGAAAGAATAGTTCTTCTTTCTCTTTCTGTTTGTCAGTTACTGTGTTTCCGTATGCCATTATTAATTTAGTATGCTCTTTCTGTTTCACCTAGGTATTCACTGGGGAGCACAAGTAAGTTTATTTTATTGAGCATACCAATATAAAAGCGTCTAAGTGACGTGCTATTGTGTGCTGTTTTGCAACTCTGAATTGTAAGCATGTCTCTTTAAAATGTTTGAATTAATTACATGCTTCAGCATTGTAGCCCCGCCCCCCTGACGAAATGCCACACTAATGACACAAAGTGCTGGGGTTTAGGGCTGTGGATCAGCTTTAATACATTTTTGGGCTGGATGGCTACACTTTTGTAAGTTTATTGTATATTTTCTTTCTCCTTTGAGTGCTGCTTCCTGTGTTTCGTCTCCGAGTTGTTTGTTTGACAAGCACCCGCTCGCTCCTGAGAGTGTGTGTTCCCTGGTTTAACTCTGTTCAAAATAAGGCAATGATGCATCCGTGAGGGCAATTACAGGGCAAACCTGCCTATCTTGTTTAAAAGCACATTTTTTTTTAATTTAAAACTGTGTTGGTACCCATATCCACAATAAGCCTTCTATAATTCAAGACTGGCAACAGGTTCTGCTGAGCAATTGCTTATGAAGTATCTTCTGTAAGAAAATGTTTCAGGCTACACAGTTGTCCAAAACAAGACTGAATTTCTACAGTAATATGATCCACATGATTTCTGAAACTTAAGGAGGAATCCAAATGGATTCACAAATATTTTATGGATGGTACAGTGTCTAAGATTTGTCCATGAAGAGTAGCTATTTTAAAATCAGATTTTCCAACACAATCAGGCTGATGTTTCAACCATTACTTTGTTTTTTTTGTCTGTTTAAAACAAAATTATTATTCACCACCCAACACTGCAATCTAGTGGAATCTTTACTAAATCAGCATTTATCTTCTTTAGGGTGGGGTGGGGGTGGGGAGGTTGCTACCTATACCGGTTCCTTACTTCCACCCAATAGTGGCAGACACCTCCCGGTTGCTCTTCTGTTTGCCACCATCTAAAGCGCTACTTGTGGCTCTGACTACAAACCCTTCCTCCATCTCTCTCCAGTATCCAGTGGGGTGGTGCTTCCACAGGCTGGGAATACATAGGCTGAGAGAGGACATACTGCCATTCCTACCCCCTGATGTTTTTCTTCTAGTAATGCCCCTTCTATCACCCTCTGCATAGGACCGACTCATTGGCCTGACCCTTTGTGGCGGTGAGGTTTTGTTTTGCTTTTTAATAAGGATATACAAATGCCTAATGATTTGTGGTGATTAAATATGAAGAATAACATGTTATTATTGAGACTAGGGCAACCCGTCTTTTCCACTCCCTCATCTTTTAAGAGTTTCACAGTTTGCAAACAGCTGTAAACTGGCATACCGATCTACAGACTACTGCTAAGTCTATTTTATTACAGACTACTGCTGTCCTTGTCGAATAAAAATGATGCTGAAAAAAGTACTGTACAAGGGCCCATAATACAAACTCACAGACCCTGCAGTAGGCAGGGGGAAGGGACATATGAATAGAATCCAATATTATACAAAACAGAGTTTGAAACAAAACGTTTTTCAGTCAAATGGTGCCTCATAGGTTGGCTCAAAGATATGGCAGCAGCCGTCTGCGCTACCACATGGGAGACTCGGGTTCATGTCTCCGTCTCCATGGGCGAGCAGAGGGGTGGGTGCATCTAGGACGTGAAACACTCCCACTCCAGGGAGGGCAGAAGAGCTACAACACATGGCTCTTTTGAATCCGTGGCAGCTGCATGTACACCCTGAAAGAGAGAGAGGAGAGAGAGAGAGAAATGACATGATAGAAACCTACAAGTACCTTACGGGGTGAAAAGGTGTGGGGAGAGGGGTCTCTTTCAAATAAGAAAAAACACTAGGATCAGGGGGTATGTGATGAAGCTGGGGGGAGTTCAAGACAGATGTGAGGGGATAGTTCTTCAAAGAAAGAGTGGTAGACACCAGGAATAGACTGCCAGTGGAAGTGGTGAAACAGTGAGGGGCTTCAAGCATGTATGGAATAGACATAGGGATATATTGGAAAATAGGCAGCGAGGCGGTAGGGCCATGGGTTACCAAATAGGCTCTGCAGAGACAGATTAGGCAGGGAACATCTGGGCACAATTGGGTAAGTCAAGTGGTCCTTTTATGCTGAAAAGTTATATGTTTCTATGCAGTACAAGTGGGACATAACAGGGTCTTGAAGGGAAGGTGCATCATGGAGGTGATACGTTCCCCACACCAGGGAGGGTGGGAAAGCTACAGCATGTGACTTTTCTGAACCTGTGGCAGCTGTAGTACAAGTGGGACATGACGGGGTCTCTGGGGGTAGGTGCACTGTGGAGGTGATATGCTTCGTCTCCAGGAAAGGCAGGGAGGCTAGAGAACATGGCTCTTCTGAACCTCTGGCAGCTGACTTTCAAGTGGGAGATGATAGGGTCTTGGGACAGCAGGTGCATTCTGGAAGTGATATGCTCTCTCTCCAGAGAAGGTGAGAGGAGTGGAGCACTTGACTTTTCCAAACCCTCAGTAGCTGACTCACGGTGGAGACAGCCACGATGCAGTGCGGTAACTTGCAGTAAATGACAAGTCACAAAACACTGCAGGACAAAATATTCCCTGAAATACACTGCATTGCCTTTTAGCTGGCACCATTGTACAGCTGAAGTGGGAAATTGCAGTATCTTTAGGGAGACCTCTGCCAATGCCTCTCATGACCGAAACTGGGGGCCACAATGCACTCCACTAGCACTCAGGGTGGGAAACCAAAGGGGGAAAATAGAATGCCTGGCTCTGAAAAAAATGCATGTTGCCTCTTGACATTGTCACTGCCTGGTACTACAGAATGCACCTACCCACGTGACTGCTGGAATGCTGAGTGACAGGCTGTCAAATGTGTCGTACCTTACAGGGCACTGAAAGAAGAGAGATAAATCAAACAGAGGAATAACTCCATTCAGCTGGTTAGCAAACACTTTAGTTCTATGAATGAATCAGTATACAACAGCACAATCAACATGGGAGTTTAGCAAGTTATAGCTGGAGTTCCAAAACACAATACTAATCAAGGTAACTCTCCCCGCATAAGTAAAGACAATTATCATAGACTCTTTATAATCTATCAGGATTGCTTATTTCTAAACAGTCTGGTATTTCTAATCTATATTTTATAAGGTGTGCTCTGTGGCACTGCTCCACTTGGGAAGAGTGGCCAGGCTTGTGTGGGAGGGGGAAAAAGAAACAGACCGTTGTGGCTCATGTTGGTACCAATAACAGAGGAAGAGGTCAACTGGAGGTCCTGCAACACAGAAACTAGGCAGTAGTCTTAGCAGCAGGGCCTTGGAGTTAGTGTTCTCCCACTGAAACAGGCTGCCATACATTTATTTTCAGTATAGCTTTTTATCTCCTGCTCTCGCCAGCCTGCCCCTTCTACCAACCTCCCCCCAACTCCGTCACCTGTCTTCTCTGTGACTCACCCCTTCATATCTCCCATGATTTATTCTTTATGGTGGGGCTGGGGGGGGTCACCAGTCTCTCCAGAGAAGAATGGATCTAGCTGGAGGGTGCCTTGGTTGGTGGTGCGGTAGTGCAATTCAAGACAAGCACTCCGCACCAGACTTCAGAAGGGCCAGTCAGCCCAGCCAGTCCAAAGCAAAAGACAAAAAAGAGGCTCAGTGCTTCATATAAGACCACAAAGCTCTATAAGCTTACCCAATTAAGGATTTGCTGTAAATACCTAAAGTTCGACAAACTAGGATGCCAGGGGACCAAACAAGCTCCCCTAGGATTCAAGACCCAACCAGTTGATGGTGTGGAGCCTGTGGGGGAGGTCAGTCTCACCCTATGGCTGTTTTTTCACTATTACTCCATCTCTGGGATGGCCTCTAAGGGGAAAGCAAGCATGCATGCCCCTCGCTGACATTGGACTTCCCCCTCCCCATCCAAGGGCTCCTGTTGCTCCACTTCCTGTGTGCAACCAGGTCGTAGTGTGGCAGAGGAGTGAGTGTGTGTGTGTGTGTGTGTGTGTGTGTGTGTGTGTGTGTGTGTGTGTTCTCACTCCCCCCCCACATACTCACTCCCCAGAGATAGAAAGCAACCTGTGGGACACTCAATCCCCCCCCCCAGCCAGCCACCATCGTCTCAGCGCCATCCATTTCTTTAGCACTCCCAACAGTATTCCACTCTGCATACCTTACTGCTGCGTGTGACTTGTTCTGTGGCCCATTTAAATGTTATACTGTGAAATACCGGAGTCTGAGATTCAGTTCAGACATGGTGGAATAACTTCCCGCTGCATTACTGTGCCACACTTTTAATCTCCACAAAAAAAACAGTTACATAAGAACTTACCATAACAGTAGATCTTGGAGAAAATCTCCTCCATTAGGCCACATCTTTGAACTGTAAGCCGTCAGTGTCAGGACTACAGGGTAACTTTTTGCTAGCTGGGTGCCGCCTACAATGACGTGCAGCATCGACACATATATAATGTGGGTGGCCCCAACACTCCTCAGTTCCCTGCTGAAGATTAACCTTGGAGGGTCGCTAACTGTGAGGAATGAGGAGCTCAGACCAGTACCAGGCAAACAAGCAGCGGCACCGGACTGGAAATGGGATGCATATAGTAAGGCCTTAAGCACAGCATCTGATGTAAATTTCAGAAAACTATGGGTGAAGGAGGAAGGGTATAGCATGGCCTAATGGAGAAGATTTTCTTGAAGATATACTCTTAAGGTAATTTCTTACGTAATTGTTCTGTCTTCGAAGAGGATATCTCCTCCACTCAGCCACACCTTTGGGGCGACTCCCAAGCAGTACAAAGTAACCCAGAGGATGGCTCAACCAGATCTGTGGTCAGGACAGTAGTCTTTGCAGTACAGCACATCCAAATCCAGAACATCTATGAGAGACGTATACACAGACTGTACTGTTTAGTACAGTACAGTACTAAACAGTACAGTCTGTGTACTGTTTAGTAAAAGTGTCCACAGTAGTCTATGTGGCTGCAGCACATACGTCAGCAGCAAGGATATTCTTGAAACAGGCAATCAAAGTAGTTCTACCCCTTCTGGAATGACCATGGACAACACCAGGAAGTTCTGGACTGTACTTTTATTTGGGTAGGCAATGTTTAGATACAGAAGTCCCCTCTTTCCCAGCGACAAATGAAGCAAAAAGCTGAGAGGACTATGCAGTTCTTGTTGCAAGTCGCATAAGTAGTATCTCAGTGTTCTATGTGCATCTGGGAGCAGTGCCTCACCCTGGTTGGTACGCTCAGGATAATAAACAGGAAGGTGTATAGTTTGGTTTAGTGTAAATTCTGACACCACCTTTGGAAGAAATTTAGGATTCGTACACAAAGAAACTGTCTTTATGAAAAATCAAATAAAGAGGCTCACACATCAAAGTCTGAAGCTCGGAAATTCTCAGAGCAGGGGACACAGAAACTAAAAATAACGTTTTCCATGGCAGGAAGTGTAAACCACAACTCATGGCAGGCTCAAAAGGGGTCAACATCAGTTTCTCAGGTATGAAATTAAAGTCCCAAGGCAGGACTGGATTACAGATAAAAGGCTTCATATGACAGATACCTCTCAGAAAAGTATGAGACACCTCTACTTGGGCAACCGTACGACCATCAATAGGAGTATGGAAAGCCGATATCGTGGCCAAATGCACCTTAATAGAGGAATACTGCAGTCCTGAATCAGACAGGAAAAGCAAGTATTCCAACACAGAATTAACAGGACATGTAAAAGGATACATGTGCTGGGAAGCAGACCACAGAGTGAAGCCCTTCCATTTCAAGGAATAAGTATGTCTGATAGAAAGTTTCCTAGCTGTAAGCAGGACATCAGCAACCTTAAGGGATACCCCAGAATGTGCAATGGCTATGTTTTCAGAAGCGATGCATGCAGGTTTAGGGAATTTGGGTCCGGATGGACCAAGGACCCCTTGCCCTGTGACAACAGACCCCAATACAGAAGCAGAGGAATGGGATGCTCCACTGCCAGATGGTGAAGGAGTGAAAACCATATCTGGCGAGGCCATAATAGAGCAGTGAAGATGAGAGTGGCACTCTCCACCCTTAACTTGAGCTTGAACTTTCTGTATTAGGGGAATGGGGGGAAATTTATATAGGAATTTCCCTGTCCAAGAGAGGGACAACGCACCTTGTCAAAAAACTCCAGGCCCTGAAGTGAGCAAGCATAAACATGGCAGTTTTGCACTATGTAGGGACCCAAAAAGGTCCAACTCTGGATGACCCATCTTGCGAAGAGGTCATTTATCTATGGAGGCCAGCAATTTCTATTTGTGAACCACTGTGTGAGAACTGCTAACCTTGTCTGCCAAGACGTTTTGGAGACCTGGGAGACACACGGCTGACAACTGAAGGTCAGGCGCCAGTGTCCAGTGCCATACTTTCACTGCTTCCCTGCAGCGGGGACAGGAGTACGTGCCCCATTGTTTGTTGATGTAATGCATCACACTGATATCGTCAGTCTGGATTAACAGAGGACTGGAGCAGAGGTGATTTTGAAATGCCTGGAGGCCGTACAGTACAGCCTACATTTCCAGGACATTTATGTACAGTTTAGCCTCTGCCTTGGTCCATGACCCTTGTGTCTGGTAAGGGTTGAGATGAGCACCTCAGCCAGAGCCCGAGGCATCTGTGGTGAGGATCTGTACAGGAGCTGGTATAAGGAATAGAACACCCTTCAGTAAACTGTTGCGGTCCATCCACCTTAACAATGCTCTGCGTAATGGAGACATGATGAAGATAATTTAGAAACATAGAATTTGATGGCAGATAAGGACTGCTTGGCCCACCTAGTCTGCCTGTGTTCCTTCCCTAGTCACACCGTAGACCCTATTTGATCACCGGCTTTTCCACCCCTTTCCTTGCTTCTAAGGTTCCCTTCTACTTATCCCATGCCTTCTTAAATCCCGTTACAGTTTTTGCTCCCACCACCTCCTCAGGGAGGCTGTTCCAGAAATCTACCAAACTTTTTGTAAAGAAGTGTTTACTTACAGTTCCCCGATTCTACCCCCTCCAGCTTCATCGCATGATCCCTTGTTCTTGTGCATCCTTTTCTCTGAAAAAGGCTTCTCTCTTGAACTTTATTTATATCCTTGAGGTATTTGAAAGTCTCTATCATATCCCCCCTCTCCTCCTTTCCTCCAGTCTGTACATATTGAGGTCCTTCATTCTCTCCTCAGAGGGCTTTTAATGCAGATCCTGCACCATTTTAGTTGTCCTCCTCTGGACTGTCTGAACTCTGTGTCATTTAGGAAATGAGGACTCCAGAACTGGACAGAGTGTCCTAGGTGTGGTCTCACCAGAAACTGATACAAAGGTATCACCAACTCCCTCTTTCTGCTGGTGATACTCCTCCCTATGCACCCTAGCATCACACTGTCTCTCCATACTGCCTTGTCACACTGTTTGGCCACCTTTAAGTCATTAGAGGTAATATCCAGGTCTCTTTCCTGCTTGGTGGTCACTAGTACCACTCCCCCAATTTTGTACTCTGACTCTGGGTTTCTATGCCCCAAGTGCATGATTTTTCATTTTTTGCATTGAAACTTAGTTGCCACTTCCTAGGCCACTCCTCCATTTGCTCCAGCTTGTCCGTCTATTGATCCCACTTGAATCCGAGTGCCCACTGTGGTATCTGCATATGAAGTCTGGCTAGTGGCACTGTCAACTGTGACCACAGTCAAAAAGACCAGAAGACATAATATTGTTCATGCAGAGACATAGTGGCTCCTGTGCACCAAGTATGATTCAGCAATCAGAGTGTCCACCCTGTCCTGGGGCAGGAAGGCACATCCCTTCTGTGTGTCCAAGACCTCCGCTACGTACTGCAGTCTTTGGTACAGTCATCACAAACTTTAGCACATTCACTGTGACCCACAAGTTACTGAACAGCTGACATGTGCAGGACAGAGTGTGAAGAAGAGCTTCCCTGGCACTGGCCTTCCGGAGCTAGTCATCCAGATAAGGGAAGATATACAGGCCTTCCCTGCAAAGGACGACTTCAACTACTGCCAAGCATTTTGTGAAGACCCGTGGGTGCAGAGGAGAGGCCAAAGGGCAATACTCTGGACTGATAGTGCCTGCCCTCCAGCACAAGCAGAGGTACTGTCTGTGGGACTTCTGGTATGTATCCTTCATGTCTAGACTAGGAAGCTAGTCCCCTGTTTGCAGTACGGAAATCAGGGCTTGCAGAGATACCATTTCAGACTTTTTGTATTCAATGCATATGCTGAAATCTTGGAGGTCTAATACAGGAAGTAGATCCCATGTCCATTTTGGGACTAGGAAGTATCTTGAATAGAACCCCGTGTTCCTGTCATGAGGAGGAACCAGTTCTGTGGCACATTTCTGAAACGGTCTGAATTTCCTCCTTTAGAAGGGACAAGTGGCCCGGATGATAAAAGGAAGGAGGCAGAAGATGATCTGGAGGGATTTCTATAAGGTCCTGAGCATGTCCCCTTGCAACTGTCTTTGACCACAGTGGGGTGGGAGGGGGGCTTTTCTTGACGCTGCTGGAGCGGATGTTGATGAGGTGCGCTGAACACCTGGTGCCCAGCAATGATGGCAATGTACCATCCATAGCAGGTACAGCAGTGTCTGAGCCAGACTCCGACCTTGGTGCATTGACCATGGTTGGGGTGGGGGTCTTTTCTTGATGCTGCCGGAGTGGACCGCTGACGAGGACATACTGGTCTTCAATGGTGACCAGGACCTTGCTGGCAAAGTAGTTGCCTTTATCTTTGTGTTTAAGCTTATAGACGGACAAGAAGGAGGCCTAAGACAATGCCCTTTCCTTGTCATTTTCAATGGCTGTTTGTTGGACTGTGATAAGGGAGAAGCAGACCTGGAGCCCTTTTCCTTCTCCATGACTTTTAACGCTTTGTGGGTAAGGAAGGTTTCTAGAGCCTTCCAATGGCATTGCCTTGTAGCGTGGTTGAAACTCTGACAAATCTCACAAGCCTTCATGTTGTGAGAAAGGCCCAAACAGTACACACACAAATGGAGTGTGTGTTGTCTTTGTAAATCTTACAACTGCAGACACAATATCTGAACAAAAGGGTCTTTAGACTTCGGCAGCATGCAAAGATGATGAAAGCAACATTGAAAAGTGTAAGAAAATAACAATAACGGCAATGGCTTTGTCAATGTTCCTTCTGCAGGTCAGATGAGGATGATCAGTGGTGGGAGAACGAACTGAAGAGTGTTGGAGCTGCCCCACACTATATTTGCATCAGCGCTGCAAGTCATTGTGTGTGGCCCCCAGCTAGCAACAAGTTTCCGTGTGGTCTTGATGCTGATGGCTCACAGTTCAAAGGAGTAGCCTAATGGAAGAGAGATTCTTCATGAAGATATTCTGTTACATATTTTATGAACTAATGGGAAATACATATCACTTTTGTTGTGTGGTTTAACTAAGCAATAAGGCACAACAAAGCTCTGTGTTACTGTGGATAATGGTATTCCTTAAAGAGTGAGTGAGGAGTGATGCTCAAGGCAAAAGACAGTTTTCTTAAGCACTCGAGAATCCCATTATCCCACAATTACAAACACCCAGGAGTGCCTTACTGAAATAATGAAACTCCTCCTCTGATTTTTAATTTTTTTATTTTTTTTTATTTTACTACTTCTTTTTCCCTCCGGTCACAGCCTGCCTGATCCTGCCAGCCTGAGGTCCCCCGTCCCAAGACTCCCCCGCAGCTAGTACCCCGACTTAACCCCTCTGGGGTGGGGCTGCTCCTCTTCTTTGGGCGCACTTGTAGACTGGTCAAGCTGCAGGTGAGGGCCCGGGTGGAGGAACTGGAAGGCCAGGCGGGTGAGATCCAGCGGTGGGCATGAGGGTCAGGTGCTGTCGCCTAGCCCGCAGAGCTGGGTGTTTTCCCTGTTCCTGGTGTGCTCCCCCCCCACCGAGTGTGGCGTGCAATGACGCCAAGGTGCCTTAACCTGCCAGTGTCTGCATGCTCCCCCATCTTTTAGTCCACATCCTGCAGTGCCCCCGATCTCCATCGGGGGTCGCTGGGACGCCGGACATCCCTGTTGCCCTGCCCCCGGCAGAGAAGAGCAGTACATCGGACACTCAATCCTCTCCCTCCCCTGCCGACTCCCAGTGCCCGAGCTCGCTCCTGAACTCGGGTCACTGCTGTGGCGTGAGGTGTGGTGTCCAGCGCCTCAACCCTCAGCGCCACCAGCCCGGCTCTAATTTTTTATCGTAAAACTGCATAATAAGAAATAATCAGAAACTTGAATTTTTCTTGGTTCAGGGCTGAATTGATATGTGAAATTTTATTCATCAACAAGACAGAGATTTGTTTTCCCCTAGAGGTGTTTATGCTGCTCAGCCAACCAGCCCCATCCCATAGAGGTGTTTATCTTGCTCAGCCAAACAGCACCCAAATCTAACCCACATTCCCAGCCCCAACACCTGCCTTCTTCAGGATTTTCCCTGCCTCCATCTTAGTTGCCCCCGCAGGGGTGCTTCCTTCACACATTTCAGGGTATGGATCATAGAGAGTGACACGAGCCATGGCTGGCGATGTGGAGTCTTCATTTTGTTCTTCACCCCTTTTAGTGGCATGCACAGTGGGTGGGGGATGCCTCCTGCCGGTACAGCAAGTGACCCAACCACCCCTTTCCCCTGGCTGGGATGAACTGCCAGCTGCAGTGTATCTGACAAGCCTGGCCACCCAACTGATGGCACCGAGTTCTCTCCCGCACCAATGTCACTGGCACGGAACCACATTATGCTTCTTGTGAGCCATCAGGTGGCCATGATAAGAGATTTGTTTTTTTTGTATAATATTTTTATTGAGATTATTCATAGGTGACATTGACAGGCATGTCTGTTACAAAGCTTATATACATTTCCATTGATATTTGCAGGTCATGTAATGTTAAAAAGGTAAAGGTATACAAAGTGGGCTAACAGCAGTATTTTTCCTTCTAGCTTCTTTTCCGTCCTTTGTAAATCATCAATCAGCTTAACATGTTTGTAACCTCTTTTTCTTTTTATCTCTTAGTCACATATATATATATATATATATATATATATATTATATATATATGAGGAAAGGAAGAACTAAGCGAATACCAGCTGAACATCCTAGTATTCTTACTATAGTGATATAACAACTTCAAAGAGAAAAGGAAAAGAATCCTTTGATGCTACTGTAGATTCCTTGTTATCAATATCTATTACATTAAATGACATTGATACAAGTAAAATAAAACTAGGCTGTGCTCTGTGTTCTTGAAAGTTGGATAGAAACTTCATACATATATATATATATATTAATGGAGAGGAGAAGTAAAAAGATAAGAGATTTTAATGTCTTTTAGTCAAGCTTCATTTACTAGCACAGATGATAGAAACATAATCTGACCTAACCTAATTCATACACATCAACAAGTCACTCAGTCCAAGTAGTGCTGAAATAAAATGTGATTTTTACCTGCTGTTCACAGCATTTGCACACCATAATGCTAGTAAGTCTTCCATGGAAAGGATGCTGGGATTTCCAGTGCCTCGGCAGTGGATGCAGCGGCCCTACAGAAAAACAAAAGATTCAATGTTCAGGTTACGCACCAGCCAAGCAGGAAGATACAGAGATTACCTATATCTGTTACGTGGTTAATGTTGGGAAAGGCAAAGAACAGGAATAACACTGAGCACAAAAAATTCACATTCTGCTCTCATGAGGATTTTTTCCATACAGTTTTTTGTCACTTGAGCATATCGTCATCAGAAATGTACCCTGAATCCAGGAAGTACCCTGTTCAGGTCTGTGTTCCCCTGTCCCCTGGGTCCAGCTGTCACCTGACAGCTCGAGAGGGCAGTCCCCCCCCCCCGCCGGCTGTCCATCAGGTAGGAAACATTTAGTGTTGTAAGTGGTAGGGCCCTGGGGAGCCGGGAAATGTCAGCCACCATGTAAATGGTCAGAGGATCTTAACTCATGGTCTACCCTGTTCTCTCACCTCCCATGGCTTGGCCAGAGCCTTCTGATGGCCTCAGATACATGCAGCGACACCCGTGGAAGGAGAAAGTTGTTGTGTTCCACCACTAGAGTCACTGTGGCACTGAGTTCAATATCAGTTGGTTTTCATCTATATCCTTCATCCCCATGGGATGAGGCTGAAAACGGGAAGCATTTCCTTTCCCTCCTTTCCCAGTCACCAAAACCTAAATTAACCCTTGCTGAGCCGCGGACTGATATAGTAGTCCAAAATTCCTATATGTTCTAATTCTGTTGGCAGCCTAAGGGTTAAAATAAATAAATTAAATCAATAAACAGTACATGTGATTTGATATATATCATTTTCTGTGCTATTTGCATTTTGTTTAAATTTGCTGTATATTTAGCTTTCTTTCATTCTATATATGAAGAATTCCAGTAGGGGGATGTAGCTAGCAGCCAGCAGGAACAGAAGCACCTGTGTGAACTCCTCAACAATAGTCAAATAACACCATTTTTTCATGATTTAACTCTACACATTTATTTTTAAACAAATCAGTCGGTAGCCTATACTGACGAGAATCTGTACTTGAATTCTGAAGTGCTTAAGTTATGGGGAATTTCCGCAAGCAGACAAGACAGGAGAGTGGCGGGGAAAACTGGTAAGCCGCCTGATTAGCACTCACAGGACGGACAGGTCGGGACTACTAGCTCGGCCGAGGCCTCAAATGCAGCACTCTTACAGGCCATCAGGGAGTTAAGACTGCAAGGTGACCAGTATTAACAGCAAGTTTATAGCCCTGGAGAACTGCATGCACATTTTAACCACGGAAGTTAAACAAGCTGTGGACACTACAAATAAAACTTCACTTGCAGTCATGGGTGTAATCAAAAATGAACTTTTGCGCCTTAGATTGGAAGACTAGAAAAATGGCACTCAGAAGATGAATGTTCACATTCAGGGCCTTTCTAATGAGTTGGAGGGGTGAAATGTGGTCTTGTTCCTTACTAATTTGCTGGCATCATTATTAAACATGGACTTATAAGGACTACTCCACAAGGCATACTGCGTTACTCCACGAATGTGCCGAGTGAACCCTGAGCAACCACACATGCTGCTGGTAGTCACTAGTGGCTCATATATAAAGGATCAGATATTGCAGGCAACAAAGAATAAGAGACATTTGACCATGGAGGATAGTACATAACTATACTGATTCAGTATATTCACTGACCTCAGCTTTGAGACCCGCACTAGAAGAAAGGCATTTGACGCTATCCTGGAGGGTCTCAGGGTGATGTTCATAATCTTCAGTACCTGGCCAACCTTCAGCTACAGTATGTGGGTAAAGCTTTTATCTTGTTTGGGGGTGGAGCCAATAGCTGAAGGATCTGATGCTTATCAATGAGCTCTCACAGGCTACAGACAAATCAATTAAGATCCTCTTATTTTTATATATTTTTTTTAAATTCAAGTTTATTGCCAGGTTAGATGCAGCATTACATTATCAAATCAGCATACTTTGGTGTACAGTACTCCTTATTCATTATTTTAAAACATCGCTTTAAACCTTTTAGAATATCTTAACTTGTTTTTCTTTTAGTCTTAGTTTCTTTTCTAACTTTTATTTTTTATACTTCATTTTTCCATGAGGAGCACCCCCGAGGCATTATCACCCTGCCACTTAGACCGATCACCCCTTTTCTATGTGTTCTGTCCTCCCCCATCACATCAAGCTCTTTAGTCTCAAGCCACTATCCATGGCGTCCACCGTCTGACAAAGACATGTGTTCTCAAGTTTATTTTGTATGTAATTTCCTCCATTTCCTTGATTTCATTAATGATTAATGCCCAATCTTGAGGCGTAGGAGGATTCGCCGTACCCCACCTCTTGGTCACGGCCTTATGTGCAGTCATGACCAGAATATTCCACAAGTAGGTCTTATCTGACCCCTTGATTTCGTTCGGTCTAATCCCCAGGATTAAGTTCCTAGGACCTAATGTAGTTTCAATGGGCCAAATCAGTCTCAATCTCCGTTCCACTTCTGACCAATAAGATATAAGTTTCGGGCAAGACCAGAACACATGTAGGTAGTCTGCTTTTTCCGTTCCACATCCCCGCCAACATTCCCCTGGGCGTTTTTTATCCCATTTAGACTGTAGTTTTGGAGAAATAAAAAATCTTAGCCTAACCTTCCAACTAAACTCCCTCCATCTCGGGGATGCTGTAGTCCTGGTCACCAGTTCCAGGGCAGAAGTCCACTCTCCATCGTCTACCAACTCCCTCATCTCCTGTTCCCATCTTTTCTTAACCTGTAGTGTCTGGTTTCCCCTGCCATCTCTCAGGGCCGCGTATAATTTTGAGATCAGCCCTTTAGGCCGTTGTGAATTCAGGATATCTTTTATAACATTTAGGAGTCCTGCCTTGTGTCTTTGCTGCCTGTATTGTTGCTGTAATTTGTTTATATAGTTTCTTAATTGCAAATATCTAAAATGATCTGCCTGCCTCATCTGGTAAACTCCTTTTATTTGTTCAAAATCCATAACTGTATTTCCTTCCAGGAACTGATCAAATATGGTCAGACCTAGTCTCTCCCAACGTCTAAAGGTGAGATCCTGCATATTTGGAGAAAACCCCGGGTCCCAGGCAAACCATCTCAGTGGCCAAAGCTCTGCCTCTAGGTTATGTTTAGTCCATAGTCTCTTCAATGCCCCAGGGTGTTTCCCCACTGACATCAGAAGACTACTTTCCCTTTTAGATTGGACTTCTGGTATCCATGCCCTTGCCCCGAGTGGGGTCCCATCTGTCAGGGTTTCTTCTATTGATTTCCAGCGAGCTGAATAGTGTTTAGTTAACCAGGCCAGTGCCCATCTAAGCTGTGTGGCCAGGTAATAATCCTCTAAATTTGGGACATTTCGGCCTCCATATTTTTTATTTGTTTGGAGGATCGCTGTCCTGATCCTCGGTTTTCTATTGTCCCAAATGTATTTTGACAGAGTCCTCTGCCAGATCTGAAATTGGTTCTTATGTATTTTTATTGGTAGACACTGGAAGAGGTATAGAAACTTGGGGAGTACATTCATTGATATTGACTGTAGTCTCAGATATAAAGGTAGCTGCAGTGTCCCCCATTTTGCGATGTCTTGCCTAATTTGGGCTATCATTGGGTCGAAGTTAACTGAATATAGCATATTCAGATTTTTTGGGATTTGAATACCCAGATATTTCATTTTCCCTCTATTCCAGTTAATGTCTAGCATCTGTCTTATCTGTGTAGGTGGATTATAGTGAAATTTCAGCACCTCTGTCTTATTTTTATTTAGGGTGTAACCCGAGTATTGACTAAACTTGTCTATTATCGACCACAAACCAGGCAGGGATTTATCTGGATTAGTGACGTACAAGAGGATATCGTCCAATATAATGAAATTTATGCTCCTCTCCATTAATCTTCACCCCCTCTACCTCACTCGCCTCCCTTATGGCCTGAGCGAGGGGCTCTATATACAGGTCAAAGAGGAGTGGTGAGAGGGGACACCCCTGTCTGGTGCCCCGTCCCAGGTCAAACCTTTGTGAAACGCCTCCATTCACCCACACATAAGCTTTAGGGGAGGCATATATAGCTTTAATAGCCCCTAGAAAACATGAGGGAAAACCCAGTTTATCGAGGATCAAAAAGAGAAAGCCCCAGTTTACTTTATCAAACGCCTTTTCGGCGTCCATACTCATTAGGCAAGATGGTACACGCCTTTTATTAATAAAATCAATGATGTTTATCGTCCTTCTCACCCCCTCCGAGGCCTGTCTGCCTTCCACAAATCCCGTCTGATCTGGATGTATCAGGTCCCCCAGGAAAGACTGTAGCCTTCTGGCTATAATAGCAGTAAAAATTTTGTAGTCTACATTAAGGAGGGAAATTGGTCTGTATGAACCACATTCCGTCGGATCCTTCCCTTCCTTTGGAATTACTGTTATAGTTGTATAATTCCATGAGGGAAGGATCACTTCCCCTTCCAGCCAAATTTGATTATAGACCCTTCAAACGTCGGTGTTAATTCTGCTTTGAAAGTTTTATAAAATTCCCCCAAACCCATCCGGTCGGGACATTTACCTATTTTAAGTTCACCCACGGTATCAGGATCTCCTGCAATGTAATTCGGTATTCTAATGCCTGTCTCTGGTTCTCAGTAAGCTTGGGCAACTTTAGTGAATTTAAAAATTTTGAGGCTCCTTCCATAGGCGTCTTAACTGTAGGCGATATAAATCTTTATAAAAAGTGACCAAAGCTTCTGCAATCTGTTCCCATTTATATGAAACTTGACCCGTTTAGGTTCCTAATTCTTAAAACATTGGCTTTTGCTGCCTGCTGTCTTAATCTATATGCCAGGAGGCGGGTAGCCCTCGGTCCCCCATCATAATAGGCCTGTTTTGTGAATAAGAGCGCTTTCTCAATTTCCAAAGAATTTATTCTCTGTAATTTGCTTTTTAAGTTTTTTATTTCTTTTTCCCTTTTCCTACATACTTTAATTTTTTGTAGTTCCTCTAATTTATTAATTGCCTCAATTAGTTGTTCCCTGTGTTTTCCATTTTCCCTTTTCTTATATGTGGCTATTGATATGAGCTTTCCCCTGACCATTGTTTTTATTGTATCCCATAATATCTGGGGTGTGGTATTCGGACCGTCATTTGTAAGTACCATCTGCTTTATTATCTCCCTTATTTCCTCCTTTACTCCCTCGTCTCTAAGTAGACTCACATTCAGTCGCCACTGCGTCGGTTTTTTAGTTAGCTGTAAGTCAATCTGTGCATATATGGGTTTATGGTCCGATAAGCTCTCAGCGCCCACCCAAATCGACTCATAAGCTGTTAGGTCTTTTTTGTATGTGAGAAACATATCCAATCTTGAATATATTTTATACCTAGAGGAATAATTCATATAATCACGCGCTGTGGGGTATTTTTCTCTCCATATGTCGACCAGGCCTGTGTCTCTCATAAGCCTTTTCATTTGCCTAGCAGTTCTCTCTTTAGGTGTTAATATACCTGAGGTTGTGTCTAGGGCCCTGTCCATAATAATATTCCAATCCCCTGCTGCAATAAGGGTGCCCTTAGCTTTTTCTGCTAGTAACTTGAATAAGTCCGCGAAAAAACCTATTTCTGTGCCCGGTGGGGCATATACATTCAGTAGTGTGACCTGCATATCTTGTATGCGTCCCCTCACCATCACATATCTGGCCCCGGCATCCACAACCACCTCCTCCTCCTCTTCAAACGGGAGAGAAGACGCCAGCATAATTACCACCCCCCTCTTTCTTCCTTTCTCAAGGGAGGCATGATACACCGTTGGAAATCTTTGCTTTTAACTTAGTGCCTCTAGCGGAGTCAGGTGTGTCTCCTGTAGAAATTGAATCTCACATCTTTGCCTTTTTAAGAATTTCTGAAGTTGTTTACGTTTCGCCGGATGATTGATACCATTTACATTAAAGGATCCAATCTTAGATTTATTTCTATTCATGGTTTAAGATTCCTAGTCTTTAGCGTGTTCCAGATCTTCGGCATAATAATTTTGTGTGTCCCCCCTCCCCCGCCTCGAGGATGCTCCCACTTTATTTTTCTGTTTTAAGCAGTCCATATACATTTTATATTCTTCTCTACGCCTCATTTTACACTCAATCCTTGATATTAATTTGCTGGCCCTGAACCACCAGCTGGTTTGGATATATTCAGAGCTAACATAAACTTTGCCCTCCTGAAACATGAGGCCATATTTAAACAACCACAGTAACAGTAACTTAAGCATTCAAACTGTGCATATATGAAACATATTAACAGAGTTTGTTTCAGGCATTTATCTACCCCCATCTCCTCATCCCCCTCTTTATTGATATCTGATTAATTTTCTTGAACCCAACCCTAAGTCAGAGTTCTCCCTATTGAATCTTACACTTCCTAGGTCAGTCCAAGCCCTGTCATAGGACTGGATCGCATCCCTCTTGGGACACCTAGCCCTTTACGCTGTTCTGGGCTTTTCCCCTTGAGAGCAGCCTTGTTGGGTCTTGGCCCATTGCTCCGGGGTAATATCCACGTCAGCACCACTAGTAGGTAGGCTATGCTCATCCTGAGCATCAAGAGTGGTCCTCTCAGCCTATTTCCCTTTAAAAGTTCAGTGTCAAGGACTCCATTCATCCTTACTCAATCTGCCAGCCCCCTCCCTGCCGCCCATCTATACATATCATCCCCCCTTCTTGTCCCCCAGGATTTCTATTTCCACCCCATATATAGCCATTCCGACCCCCATCAGTGTGATCCAGAGGTCCCCGCCCCACCCCCCACCCCCAGACACCCCTCCCCCAAACCCCCCAGCCCCGCACCCCCTGCCTCAACAGCAAACCTGGAGTGTCCGTTGTCACAACCACATCTCTCCTGGCTCCCCCTCGCCCGGCACCAAGGTTCCCCCCCCCGCTGGCTTCAGTTTACTTTACCAATTGTACATCTTTACACGTCCCTGACCCCTTGTCAAACAAATTGGGTCCCCAGTTACTGAGGCTTTTCATTCCTTGCAGTTCTGTGTCACCAGAGCACTTCTCAATCCCCCGACTCTGCCGTCAAGACCTCCCTTGATGATAAGTCCGCCATTTGCCCTGCTGGGATGTAAGATTTGAGGAGCGCTGTAACATCTGCCCTGAGGTTGGTGGCTTGTGGGTTAGCATGCTTCGTTAGGCCCCTGTGCGCCACTGCCCACGCCGAACGTCTTAGCTCCTTTTCCAGCCTTTCCTTTTCCAAGCCTGGGACCGTAACACCCAGCTCCTCCAGACATGCCCGAGCTTCCAACAAATCTTCAAACACCTTAATCCCTTGTTTCGTTTCCAATCGTAGGCGTGCCGGGTATAACATCTGTGCCTTTAAATTTCTGGCACGTAGCTGTTTCAAAACTGTCCACATGGTCCTTCGAGCTTCCTGCACTCCTGCTGTATAGTCATTGTCCAATATAATTCTGTGGGTGCCCAGCATAATTTTTTGTTGCTTCCACGCCCGTTTAAGTAGTTCTTCTTTTGCAGTGTAGTTAGTCATTTTTACAATGAAGGATCTGGGGTGGGTATTAGGACCCAGGGGACGCTGTGCAATAGCTCGATGGGCCGATCCATAGCTAGGTCTAACTCTGGGGGAAGATTCAGCAATTCTCTGAGCAGCTTCTGCAGGTAAGTTATGGTATCTGTAGCCCCACTTTCAGCTCCTTCTGGGATGCCATAAATTCGTAGGTTCTGCCTTCGACTCCAACCCTCCAGATCGTCGATCTTAGCCCTCATCTCTCTTTCTCTGGCCAGGAGGAATAACAACAAGCGATCGTGCCTATCGGCCTGGTCCACAACTGTGTTCAACCCCAACTCCAACTGGTCCGCTCTGTGCTCTATTTTCTGGATGTCTGAGCAAGTTCCGTCAGAAGGTATCGATTTTTGGACCGTTCTTGCCGTCTGTAATTGAGGCCACCAGCTGTGAGCACTCTTCCTCCGAGCCTGCAACCCCGTGGAATTTCCTCCTCCTCGGTAGGCCCCGCTTGCCTCGTTCCTCGTTCAGCTTGCAGGAGTAGTTGAAGTTTTTGCACCGGGGTCTGTATGCTCCTAGTGGCTCCCGTTTTCAATCGGGTTATTTTAACAGGGGACTGCATCATTTATAGCGCGGATGCCAATCGACAATTATTTGGCTGAGGGGAGCTCCGTTCCTAAGCGGCCATTCGGGTTGCTGACGTCACCGGAAGTCTCCTCTTATTTTTATATTAAGGACAATTTGTTATACCAGCAATGGACGCGGAGAATCCAGAGGAACAAATTGATATCTTCTCTTTATATTTGCCACCAATGGAAATCCTAAGAAAAGACTCCTCAAGATGGTAGTGGCTCTGGATCGGGAAAGCCATCTGGGCAAGGAGGAGTGTCGGCATCCCTCCATGTGGTGGAAGTGACTTCGGAACCATTGAATGGTGCTTTCTTTCAAGCTATCAGGGAGCTGGATAAAACATCTGACAATCTGGCAGACTGAATAGCCGCCATGGACACAAAAATTTCCAAGGCTACAGCAACAGCGGATTCTGCAGCCGAAACGGCAAATAGCATGGCTACAATGGTTACAGGTGTGTTGGCTGAAAATAAATTGCTTTGACTTCGGATGGGGCAGCTGGAGAACGCCATACGCTCAGCAAATTTACGTTTCCTTGGTCTTGCGGAACAATCAGAAGGGCAAGGTCTTGTGGCTTATCTGGAACTTCTAATTAAAAATGTTTGGGGCACCAACATTACAGGACATATTCTGAAGGCTTACCGGATAACTCCTCAACATCATTCCTGGCCAGGGCCTTAAAGCAAGTTAACGAGACTAGCTCAGTTAGCCTCATAGTATTTTGCAGCTGGTTCCATATTGTGGGAAGGATGAAACTATGGGTTACACATGCAAATTACCACAAAAGAATTTTGGCTGATGAAGCACCGTACAGTCTGGCTTAAATCATGGTTCATCAAAATTTCTTCATGGTGATTTGCATATACTGCCCACAATGCCATGCATTAGTGGTGTATGTATAACATTATGAGATGATAATGTTGCTTCTGTGCTCATTCAGTTCTTGGTCTCCTTTGAGCTCAGTCTCTCAGATGTCATGAATTTTCATCCTGTCGGACAGGGTCTCCAATGTAAACCCCTCTTTAGTACTATGCGTTCATGCCATTTTCAGGTTGAGACTTGAAATTAATATCAAAATAGGCAGATTGAAGTCTCAACAATTGAAAGTTAGCACAAAACACTAGTCTACTGAATTCTGTACCAACTACTTCTTTGTGCTTTGGAGGACTGAAAAGGTTTGTCTGTATAGTGTTTCGGTAGTAAAACATCTAAGCATTGGAATCGAGAGGGATCTGTTAAACCCAGCAAATCTACAATGTTCAACTTTTATCAGTATTCTAGAGTTTTAAAATGAAAATAAAAAAAAACTTTACCTCGACTCCTGCAGCTTAATTTCTTCTGATCTACTTCTGGTTGACTCTAAAAGGAAGAGAAAATCTTGGGTTAAACTACTGTTTTTGACTTGTATGGCTTCTGTTGCTGCAGTATAATATCCTTACGGTGATTTTGGCACTGTGTAAGTACGTTTTCTGTTATGTAACAACCTACTTGTCGAGATATGTTGATTGTCCTCTATATATTCACTCAGTGCTGAATTTTATTGTATAAACGTTTTATCTACTGTAACTATATACTGTAAGGACCCCACTGAAAATGAACATCTGCTAAACTGGGCAATCCTTATTCATACAGTCTATGAATAAAATACATACCACTACTACTACTGAATGTCTTTCAAAGTACAATAAATCTTACATCTGTTATGCATTTGGTATTATGTTTACAACTCTGTTGTTACACCTGCCCCAAAGTTCTCAGTCTTTAAACACTAAACTTACAAAACAGTGTGATACAGAGTGAACAAGATGACTTTGTGGAAGACTTGTTGGCAAAAATCCTCCCCAGAACAGGATTTAACATAAAAACAGAAAATACCCCCCCAATGATATTACCTAAGGTATCCAAACTACTCCATGAGAGATTCATTTGTAATATACGAGTGTCATTTTCCCCCCATCTTTCATAGAGAATCAGTGACATCAAAAACTCATGATACCATTGCTCTGTCATCAGAAAGCCATAATAATATTATAACTGGGCTCCGTTTTTTTTTTCCATACAGAAAACCAGTTATAATTTGCCATTATAAACAACTGGTTATAACAACAAACACACTGGCTTTCTCTATGAAATCCACGGGCCAGTTATCCTTGGGTACACTGCCTGTTTCACAGCACTGTAAAAAAACCCTCTAAACACTCACTGCTCACTTCTTGGTTTTAGTCTGTGTCAAGCAGAACGTTGTTTAGCTCAGAGAAAAAAGTTTAAAACTGTTAACACAAGCAGCAACATTTAACTACATAACATTTTTTCAACAGGCTTTAAATTCACTTTAAAAACAGGATAAAACCAGGTTTCTATGGCAACTGGGTTACTTGATAGAAAATGATCTTCTAGCAAGTAACCAGGTTGCCATAGAAACCTGGATCCTGTTTTATAAGTGAAGTTAAAGCCTGTTCAAAAAAGAACAAAAAAGACTTTCTAAAATCCATTTTCTGTAGTTAAATGTTGCTGCCAGTTTTAACTATTACCTCTGAGCTAAATGCTGTTCTGCCTGACACAGACTTCAGATCTAATACTAAGCTTTTCTGTGAGTTGTGAAGTTTCAAATTCAGAATGTTTTAAAGTGGACAAAGAAATACCAAAATGAGTTAACGTGTTTGTTATAAAAAATAATAAAGATTTCCTGAATATGCACAAACCATTCTAGTTCTGTAATTTTTTTACTAATGCAGAAACCATTTCTATTTATAATCTCTGAGGGCGTAAAAAGGAGCACAGCAATTATATAAAACAGTGCATGGGTAGGTGTGCAAAACTCAATCCCCAGTGTGGGATGCTTGAATAAAACCCTCGAGCTTCACTCTCAGGGTTTATGTAGCATTCCACACCTTGGGTGTGTGTAAAATTCTGGTTATGCACATCTACCCATGCATTATTCTACGTGTTCTGACAGCAGATCAATGAATGGTATTATGAGACGGAATGTTTGGAGTGTTCCATACATTACAAAAACTAACAGACAGGAAACTGCAGCAACTAGGCTTGTCATTCCACCTCCAGATTCTGGTGACATTATAAACCACTTGAGCTTTGCTCTCGTGGTTTATGGTATCACCAGAATCCCTGGATGTAATTATAGCCTTGTTACTGATGATTTCCTATCTATTATTCTATTTGACACAGGAGTGCATGCCATGTTGACAATTTTGAACCTATACCTTTTTATTTCAGTTTAGGCCACCCTTTTCCCCCGGCTTGTAAGGTGCTCCTTTTCCCTCACTTACAGTCTGCTTTAGCAATTTGTTTAGATTTGGAATTATTAAAATGAGTACTCCTTTAATTACGGCTATCCCCAGGTTTTCATCACTGTTCTCAGCTGTTTCAAACACACATCATTTAACATCCCTTTTCTTATGCCTAATGTTAACTGCATGCAAAAGGCACCGCTCCCTCACCTTGTGGGACAACAGGTGTTCAAAACAGCTAAGGATACTTGATTAAAAAACAGGTGATAGCCCTACTAAAATGAACACTCTTTATAATTATTTCAAATAAAAAAAAATAGACTCAAAATGTGGAAAAAGGGCTTTGTACAAAACAGAAGAAAAGAAGCACTCAAAAATAGAATAAAAGTGTATAGATCCAAATTTCACCTTGCTTTAAGTGACAAAAAAGTGTCAGACGTTATATTCGTCCTACTGCCAGTGGCACAGCAGCACAACTTGGTACTGACACCTTGGAACTGGTGGTTCAGGCGGGGAATCGGGAAAGAACCCTGCACAGGGAAGATTTTCTGCTACCGGGATGGTGGGTGCTGGCCGACTAGCAAACCTGCCCCCCACACTGGCTGTTCACAGAGTGGCTCTGGCACTGGCCAAATCAAGGCAGCAGTCATTTCATAGATCTTGCTAGAGAAAGCGAGGTCACTGAGGAGCAACCTGTATGTTATTTACAACGTGCACCTCAGTGACATCACCTTCTGGTTCAGGATTCCATGAAACCGCTACACACTCAGCTGGATCCATTTCATTTATTTATTCATTTATTCATTTGTTAACCAGGTCAGAACTCTGGATCAAAGGCCCTTTTTCAGGTTTGGCCCAGGGTCAATACAAAATGACTGGAAATATCATGTCTTGTAACCGGTTTGCTAGTGTCTGGATAATGTTTCCGTATATCAGTACACCGCTATTGTTCAACTTAATGGAATGTGATGGAAGGTGACCACCAGGCTGGGCACGGCATCAGTTAGAGCTCCATCTGAACTCTATCAGTTTTATTAATTAAAAGTCTTAGCCTAAAACTTAAAGCTTGAGAATCCTGAGAAAGTCCGGTTTGGAGGTCTTACAGGTAGTATTACTACCTCACCTCCAAATCTCTGTAAATCAGCCACATTTTTAAGTGCTTATTAGTTTTAGTTATAGCACTGGTCTGTCTGTGACTGAGCCAGCACCCTAAGTACTTTGAGAGTGTAGTTAGTAAGTTGCATTAATGGGGTGGAGTGATAATCAGGACCCCAAGTGAACTAGGGTTCAGGTTAGGGCTAGGTGCTTTAGATTTTTATTATTTTTCAGTCAGATCCTTTGGAGTTCAGCTTTTGGTATCACTAGTTTCTGCCCCGTCACTGGCACCGTAACAGAGTGGTGGTGTGATACTTGATCAAGTGCCATTTCTACCTGGTTGGAATGGATATTGTGGAGCAGAGCTGCCGTAATGTTCTGACAAGGCTTGGAGTCAGGCTGAAATTGCCATGGACTCTTAAGTTCACTGGGTCACCGATCCAATGAACCTGAAAAGACTGCCAACCAGAGTGGGTCTAACTTGTTCCCCATAGACCAGCCTGCTGGGTGAAAAGGGAATCCAAGGATTTCAGTTTGGGGAGATCTGATGTGATTGGCGGGTGGTAGTTGGGCATCACTTTCGAATCTTTGGAATTTCCAGTGGCCGTCAACTGCCAGTGTATTATTGGCACTGGAGTCTCTTTGGGTTCTGAATCTGCCACCTGCAGAGGTGTGATCAGACACTCTGGACTGTAGTTGAAGGCTGTGGGCGGTAAGAGAACTCACGGGTTCATTTTCAACTTTTTCCTCTGATACTTGGTGTTAATTTTGCTCTGGGATGCAGTGAGAGAGCAGCCAAAAAGCTTCCCTTCTGTATTTGTGTCAAACTTTCTTTTCCTCTTGTAGAAGCAGATGTAAACATTTTACACCTCGACTGTTTGAACTGCTACATACAAACTGATTGTGGACTTCATCTGTTTGCACTGGCACTTTAAGCTGGACATTACTACTGTTTTTATTTAAACTGTGTTGGATTCTCATGAGCCAAATATTTCTGTTAGTGATATTTAATTTGTACGGTTTGGGTGGGTTGAGTTGGTGCAACTGGTTGAGTAGGGACTATGATTGCTGGTGTGACTGGTTAGTAATTTGCGCACTGTGCGACTCTGAGCAAGTCACTTAACCGCCCAGTGCTCCCATGTCGCCCCTGAAAACAGGCACTTGTGGCTAGTGGGCCTTACTCGTTTATCAAACACTAAAAAAAAAAAAAAAAATGTATAGTTTAATTAGAGTGAGAGGGTTGGAGAGGATGCTTAGTGGGTTGGGCGATTAGTGTGCATTTGGGGTATTGCTACTGAGTGGTGTGGATCTGTGATTAGAGTGGGGGAAGGCGGTTTTTTATGTGGCGGTATCATGTGTGTGGGATTTAGGGCCCCCTGGCTTAGCTATTCCCCACCACAACTGCCTGACCTCCCCCCTTTGATGACCCCCCCCAGTAGTGACATATAGGCATTGCAGGGAGGTGGGCATCTTTAGGAGTCAGGATGACAGGTGGTGAGGAGCTCTGATGAGGACCAGGACATGTCCAGGGGTGAAATGGGTCCAAGAGAGGTGAAATGTGGCTGGTATCCATACCCATGGCTCCCAGACCATGTGGGCAGGTAGCTGTCAGTCCAGCAGCCTCCTCTCATCCCTTGAGAGCAGTGCTCTGCAATGCCAGATCAATGAGGAGCACGACAGAGATCACAGCAAACTTAATGTCTTGCTCTTTGCTTCACCTGGTTTCTACCATGGACAGCTGGCTATGCAACAATGCTGATCCCTTCTCTGAGGTGGCTATTGCAGCAGGATTCTCCATGGTTCACTGTCCTCAGAGGGGCCACGGGGGACGGGATGGCCATTTGTTTTAGATCTGAGACAAACGTCACCGTACTCCTAGTTCAGAAAACGTCCTTGTTTGAATGTGTGGCTGTGCGTGGGGGTCCAGGTGCAGGTTCCTTCTTCTGTACCGGCCTCTGGGGCACAAGTGGGAGTTTCTGCAGGAAATCACGGACTTAACTGCTGAGAAGGTATTGGAGTCATCAAGATGGTTGATTCTAGGTGACTTCAACGCCTGGGTCAATTATGAACTCTCGTAATTGGAACAAAATTTCCTCTGGTTGATGGAATCACTGCACCTAACATGGGAAGTTACCACCGCGGTGACCTGTTTGATACTCACCACAGAGCATGTGCATTAGTGTCACGGCTTCACATCTGAAACACAGGTTTTTTTTTTTTTTTTATTTTCGTCTTTATCCTCCTCCTTCCTACCTCCGGTGCCCACTCCTTCTGTCCGCTCATGTCCCCCCCGGTACCTACCTTAGGGATCTGCCCCTAGAGTGCCCATCCTCCTCTCCTCTCCTCGCACAGTGGGGTCTGTCCTGTAGGTGGTCTGGGTGGACTTAGGGCAGCCTTCATCTAGGGCTGCCGGAGGGGATTTTCGTTCTTCCCCCCTTCGTCCCACTCCCCTAGGCGCCTTGTGCTAGGGCGTCGTCCCAGTGGTAGCGTGCTACGCCGCAGACCCTCATCGCGCGACATCCTCCCCTCCTGGCTCCGACAAGCAAAGCCGCCTCCATTCCTTCCACTGCGGTGCTTCCCACACGGCTCACGGAAGAATGCAGAGTGTCACGCTCTGGTAACCCGCCCCTGAGGAGAGAGCATCTGTTGGGACGTCGATCCTCCCTCTCCTCACCGACTTCGCCACCTGAGTCCGTCTCGAACCTGGTCGCCAAGAGCGCGAGGTGTGGCGTCCAGCGCCTCAACCCTCAGCGCCACCGGTGAAACACAGTTTTAACCGTGATTCAGTGCTTGCTTCTGGAGAGGAGTGACTTGAGTAAGTTCAGATGACTATCTAGTATCCAAAATTGTATTCCGTCAATGTTACATAAAACTTCCAAAATTCATCCGAGGACCAGCTGACTGGTGCTTCAGCACTAAGTTGAGATGAACATGCTTGTGAATGCACTTCAGCCTCGGGAGGCCAGTAATAAGAGTGGGTCATCAGGGTTACCGAATTTCATTTTTTTTTTTTTTTTATGTCACCCTTTCAGCTTAGATGCCTTAAAAGCTCATCAACTGCCGGCACATTTTTGAATAGGGACAAAAAGGTCAGACAAATGAACCACTGCTGCAGTGGTAGTGCTACTGCCATGATGCGGTGACCGGGTATGGGAATAAGCCTGGATTGTGAGAGGCCAGTGGGGGGCAGGAGAGGAGGTGGCGTCCCTGAGCTGTCCTGAGTCCGAGGAGGAAGGGCCATCAGCTCTGTTGCTATACTGCTACCTGGGTGACAAGCGCAGTTACAGGCTGGTGTAGCACTATGCTCATTAGCTTGCATGGGCATGCACACCCATGCCACCTGCGTCTCAAGGTATGGGACCAACAAGAATAAGCAAAAATACCCTGGCAGAAGGCTGGATGACTACCTGGCTTCCTGCAGGCCCTGCACTGGCGATGTGGCTCTCCTCCAGTCTGGATCTGGTCTGAGCGGCATGGTGGCCTAGCCCACCACCCCCATGTTGTGAGGCTGTGTGACAAGTGGAGGACAGAGCTGAAAGGTAAGCCAATGAGAAGTTGGGTAACGGGGCTGTGGAAGGCCAGCAAGAAGGGGGCCTAGCTGGAGGGGGGCGTATACACAGAATTTAAAAAAAAAAAAAAGGTCAGACAAAAGCTGACAGTGTCCCTTTAAATATTTATACCTCAGGACACCTGTCCCCTACAAGTAAGCTCATATCTCATTTAAAAGATCTCTTCATATGCTGGCCAGGTGGTGCTGAGGGTTGAGGCGCTGGACGCCACTCCTTGCACCGCGCCGGCAACCCGGGTTTGGGAATGAGCCCGGGCCGCTGGGGGGCGGCAGGGGGGAAGAGATTGAGCATCCGCTGGACTGCTCTCTCTTCCCGGGGAAGGCTTGGGATGCGATCACTCTCGAGGGCCTCTGGCAGCCATCAGAGCCCGACATAAAGCGGCCTTTCTGGGCAGCCTGAGGCGGAGTTGTGGCATACGTTGCCTTGATAAGCCGCAATCTGCGAGGGTCAGGAAACATGGAAAAAAAGAGAGGAAAAAAACCCATTCCTGGGGATAGATGAAGGCACCTCGTCTGCCCAATGCCCACACTTCCAAATCCGGGATATCTCCTCTCCACAGGGCCACTTGTGTGCCGGGCACTTTGCCTTATAAGATAGAGCGCCCTGTTCAGATAGGGCGGCCCTACCTCTGGAGGGTTCAGACCTGGAGGTGGTGCTTGGTGGCACGAGGGAGAAGGACTAGTCACAGTGGAAGGTAGAGGCTGGGTACCTGAGGATGCTGGAAGGAGTTCTCCAGGAGTGGAGATAAATAGAGTTAAAAAAAAAAAAAAGATCTCTTCATGGGCTTTCAGAATCTGAGTGATTGGGCAATGTTTACTTCCCCTTTCAGTATACAGAATATACCTCAAACTGTCTGTTGACACAGGGGTAACATCAGTGACAGGTCGGTGGGGGGGGGACAGCTTGCGTGTCCCAGTGGATGCTCTATCCGAGAAGGAAGAGTCATGTGTCCCTGTTGCATTACGGCTGCCTGGGATACAACAGGTGGCACTGCAGTCAGAGGTACATGCAGAAGGGTGGACATTGCCTGATGTCAGTGGTATGGCACTCACTGTGTGCGTGTGTTCACACCTTGACGGCTTTGTTACGGCGGAAAATGGTAGCACAAGCATGGGATTGTGGCCCACTGTACACTCAGGCCCTGCACAGCCTCCTGTCACACTCCCGATATTCCAGGGGCATCCAGCCATTCCCTGTCACAACCCAGGGGAGTAGATGGAGCTTATAAGGAAGCAGACACAGGTAGGGTTGATGGGACTGGGTGGTTGCCAGAGTGCCAGGTGGGGGCATGTGCCAGTGATAGGAGGAGAGGAAAAAATTACTCAGTGTAGTAATATTTCTTTTAATGAGTCCAGTAGTGAGCCAGTACAAAAACTGCATCATCATCTCACTCCGAGATGCTGCCTCAGAGAACTTGAATGGCGCTGCGGAATCTGAATTCTGTTCAACTGTTGTTGTGTGCTGATGCTCCCTCTAGTGTTCTAACATCAGATTTGTGATAAAGAGCAGAGAGGAGCAGTGCTATCTCGTCTAATCTACAATTCTTACAATAAAACTAACTAGCGAAATAAGCAGACATATAACATTTTTTAAATACACAAAATCAAATTTAAACAACTATTCAAAATGTGAAATGTGTAAGAACATATTTAAATGCCAAGACAAAAAAAAGAGTATTTAACTTGTACTCAGATGTGGACCTTTTTCTGATTAGATTCTAAAAGGAGAGGTAGGGATTGTACTGTAGTGGCTCATTACTGGCCCCATTAGAAAAATATTATTAATATGTTGAGTAATTTTTTTCTTCTAACAACACAAGTCCACCAGTGACTCCGTACAAAAACGGCTGACTACACAGCAGTACCTTGGGAGGCTGGGAAGTCTCAAAACCTATTTAGGAAAAGGGTTCTGTAAGACTGCAGTCCTCAAACTTTGCATCTCTTCTGGAAGGGATATCCACACAGTAGTGCTTTGTGAAAATTGTTGTCCAAGTAGCTGCTTTACAGATGTCTGCCAAAGGGATGCCCATTGAGAGTGCTACTAAAGCTGCTGTGCCCCTTGTAGAATATGCTCGAAGATCTACGGGGGAGCTGATTACCTGCTTTTTTTGTAACGGAACTGAATGCAAGAAACCAACCAACTTGAAATGGTCTTCCTTGCTGCAGGTTTGCCCTTATTGACATCTCCATAGGTACAAACTGTTGGCTACTGCTAGTCTTTCGTTCGGTCAAGATAGTAGCTGAGGGCTTTTCTGACATCCAAACAGTGCAGTTAGTGTTCACCTGGTCTAGACTGTAATACGAACAGTACAGGTAAAGTAACTGCCTGATTATGGGTATATTGTTACACCACCTTAGGGAGGAATCCACTGATTGTCCTGAAGACCACTTTGTCACTGTGAATAATAATGTAGTTAGGCTCTGTACACAGGGCTTGAAGCTCACAGACTCTTCCAGCAGAGGTCATAGCTATGAGGAAGTGTGTTTCCATGTTACAAATTTTAGGTCAATGGGGTCCACCAGTTCAAAAGGGGATTTCATTATCTGGATATAGTAGTTAGCCAGGCTGGGGGGGGGTCAAGAAAGGATGGGTTTGTAGGGGCAGATGAGGAAGTGCCTTTGCTCCCCAAAAAACTAGCCGAATGGCAAGCAGGTACCCTCCCACACTTACAAGCACCGAGAGCTGGCAACACAGTAGCTGAGATTTACAGGATGAGATTTTACCACAGAATCTGGTCTGCTATGTTAATGAGTTAGAACTCACACTCTTGCCACAGAACACACTTTCTTTACAGATTTACATCAGAAACTGATGCACACATGCAGTTACAGTACAGATAATGCATGGTGCACAGCCTTGGGACATTCACTGGCCACTTTATTTTTTTTATCCAGCTGTTTGACCCCCGTCGCCACTTCCCACCTACTTGGTGGCGGGGGTACATGGTGGAGCTGGCAGGTGGCTCAGGGCTCAGTCTCAGGACCTCCACTTTCTCTGTGCCCGACCCTCCCGGCAATCCCCCATAGGTTGCCCACCCCATGGCAGGGCTGAGGGTGAAGGGCATCGACCCCCCCCCCCCCGAGACCAACATCTAGACTCCGGGGCCATCGTGGCGCCAGCCAGCAAAATATTGATACATTTTCTCTATGCCCATTGCTGCAGTTGCTCGTATGCATGTGGAGGCATGCGCACATAGCGACCCGCGGTACCCTCCCTACTTCAGTCGCTCCCAACTGCACTGCCTCAAGGTCTCCATCCGAGGGCAGCCCTGCAGCGGGCATGGCCGGATCACCACCCAGGAGGGGAGAGCTGTCTTACGGCTGCTCAGTCCAACTCCTGGCCCCAGCCGCCGACCCCTGCGACCCGGGCTTGTTCCTGAACCCAGGTCGCTGGCATGGTGTGAGGTGTGGCGTCCAGCGCCTCAACACACAGTGCCACTGTGTCGGCCTTATTTGTTTTTCTATATAGATTTTTATAGGCTTCTCCCCCGTTTTCTCCCCCATCCCTAATGCCGGGCATTGCGGTGGAGCATGCAGCCCGGGGGCACCCTCCGCTACACTGCCACCCCATCCCAACTATGCTACCCGCTGGACCTCCACCTGGTAGAAGCAGAACTATGGGGGCACCACCCCGGAAGAGGAGAGCTGCCTTTTGGCTGCTCAATCCTACTCCCCTCCTCCCCCCATGCTGGCTCTCCAATGACCCAAGGTCATTCCCGAACCCGGGTTGCTGGCAAGGCGCAATGTAAGGCATCCAGCGCCTCAGCACCAACAAGCCGGCTTCACTGGCCACTTTGGAAATCTCTCAGTCCTGTTCCAGCTTTGATGGACTAACTGTGTTTAGCAACAGTGGGACTTCAGGCTCATACAGCTAGGTTTAGTGTACAGGTGCGGAGTGCTTACCTCTAAAGACAGAACATCAAATAGATTTGTGACCCGTGGCTGATGATCTCTCTCATCTTCTAGCGAGGAGGTAAGCACGTGAAACAGCTCATGGGCATCCTAAAGGGGAACCAGAAAGACACATCATCTAGGCTGAGCAAAAAGCAGCACACCCTTATTTACTGTGCATGGCAACTAGCCTGAACTAGGACCAGCTAGCCCATACTAACCTGGCAATTAGTGGCATGGGTGTAGTTAGTAGAAATGTTTGCACCATGATCATGTTTGTTGCCCCAGCTGGTACTATAGCCACATTTACTGTACACCACGGCATTGTCTGTTGTCCCATTTTGTGCATTGGTAAATGCAGTTGCCATACACTGTTCCCTTAGACACCCACGTACATGTATGGTCCCTGGGATGCAAAGACAGTCAGCCTCAGTGGCCAACCCTTCTAGTTTGGACTCCCAAGAATAAAAGTACAAAAAGGATCAGCTGGTTCTGTGTTGCGTTGCATGGAACAATTGAAGCAGTGCAAAGCTTTGTTGCCCCCTTTAATAAAACTGAACACCATGGAGTATGCCTTCCTACACCCGTGGTAAGTGGATATTCTGAAAATGAGGCCATTCTGGAGCATAAGACAAGAGCCACCCCTGCTGTCCAGACACGAGAGAAGTAGTTTTGTCATTCTGACGTTCTTTGCACTATTTATTGTGTACATTTTTAAACACCTTCAAAGATTTATTTAAAATATTTCTTATATTAAGCACCATTCAAGTATCAGTGCTGCTATTAGGCTGAAGTTTTGAGTACAGGCCTCTTCCTCAGAGCACACGATAACTGATACAGTGATCAGCTGTCACCACAAACTATTTCTCTATCCATTATGCACCTCCCTTTAATATCCTTTTTTTCATCCAATTAAGCTTCTTCTCCTCCCTTATGTCTGACTAGCCCCCCCCATCAGGCTACTTGGCCCTTCTGGCCCTGTCACCCTGCTATCCCCCAGGAGTTACATTCTTTTCCAAGATCGCCATGTGGTGGGACCGGGGGGGGTGGGGTGACCAGCCCCCCCCCCCCAACGGAGCGCAATCTAGATCGTGAGGGGGTGCCTTGTCGCAAGTGCAAGGGCATCGGCAGACTGAGCCTTCACCCTACTTGGTTGGGGTGGTTCCACTGGTGTTTTACACTCCACACTCCTCCCCGACATAAAGCACAGCCAGTCTCATCACGCATCTGGTGTCTCCTGCAGAGGTGCAAGCTCCCTGGCCCATAGCAGGGGTCGCCAGAGTGGCGGAACCTGAGGCCATCCCTCTCTAAACTGGGAGCACTGCTGCACGGCACCACCTCCCCAGCCCTCTGCCTGCTCAACCCAGCTCCAGAGTTCGTTCTGGAACCTGGGTCCCCGGTGTACGAGCACAACACACTGCCTGTTTCACCATCGGAGGCCCTCGCCTTATCATCTTATACAAGCAAACTTTCTGCCTTGTTTCCAGCAAGGTATCTGATATGTGACCGGTTCGCAGACCCCACTCTCCTGAGGTTCTTCAGGTCAAACTACTGATACTTGGCAATTTGGTCTGAGGAATGGCAGGAGAGATTTTTTGTGGTGTTAGTTGAGCACTAGATCAGTTATTGCATGCCCTGAGGGTGAGGCTTGTCCTCAAAATGTCAGCCTAATAGCAGTACTGATGCCTGAATGGTGCTTAATAAAATAAATATTTTAAAACGCTTGCTAAGTGGGCCTTTGTCCAGTAAGATTCAGCACTGCAGGCAGGATGTACTGGAGCAGACTCTTCCTGCTGTTCTCTTTATAAACAGAATTGCTGGTGGCTACTTTAAGTAGGCAGAAAGTTGCTACTCTGTAACCGAAGTGGTAAGGAAGACTACCAGGCTGACATTTAGGCATTTCTGATTTTTTTATAATTAACAGTTATAAGCTGTGTGTTTTTTTTCTTCCCTCATCCCCTCCATCTTAGGTAAGGAAGTTCAGATAAAGGGAGTACAGAAAACAAAGTCTTCCAAATGTGAACTGCTATTTGGAATACACTAAATTCCTATTCTTTAAGCTATCACATCCAATTAGACCCTTAAATGGGAAGGCAAGTGAGCCAAATCCCTCAAATTCTGAAACTCAAATAAGATGGGCTTACCTGAAGGTGTCAGCAGTCCTGAGATATAATTAAAATAAATTTTAAATAAAACTAAAGGAGCAGTCTTTTTTTTTTAATGGTTGATCTTCCTGCTTCTCCTGCCAGCTCCCATCTTGGTGGCTCTTCCCAGCCAAGTCACCAACCATCTCCCAGTCTTACTTCCCTCTTGTGCTCCCAAGACTTGTCCCTTGAAGCAGGATCTAGTGAGGATGCCTGGTTGGTGGTGCCAGACCTGCGGGAGTGCCATCTTCATTTCGCACAGCTGGAGTATTTTATTCTCCAGTTTCACCCCATTTCATCGGAGTGCAATAATGCTCAGCATCTTGCCGACATTCCTCCTGCCCTACTAGGCCCCCCCAACTGCCCTGATGCCCAGCCTTCGCTAGGTGTTAGATGCACTGTGGGAAGTGCAACCCATACTCCCCAAGAGAACAGAGCAATCCTCCAGACGCTCAATCCTCTTCCCCCACTGGCCAACCCCTGGCAACTCAAAGTTCACTTCCGAACCCAGGTCACTGGCATGGCAGGCGGTAGCACTACTGGCACACCAACGGGCCAGCCTAAGGGAACAGTCATTTAATGGAATCCTGAGACAGAAAGTGATGTCACTGAGTGGCAATCTGTGTGTTATTAATTACAACCTGCCATCTCAGTGACATCACTTTGTGTGCCAAGGTTCCATCCAGTGACTGCTTCCTTGATTTAATTTACAGACGATTTAGGTATTTATCGCTGGAGTGCTGACACCTACAGGTAAAGCCCAGTCCTTCATCCGAAAGATCTTTCCATGAGCTTTCCGAATTTAAGGGACCCAGCACACTTACCTTCCTCTCTAACCCATGACAGCAACGTACCGTGAGAAAAAAAGGCAATTGCCGGCCCGGTGGTGCTGAGGGTTGAGGCGCTGGACGCCACACCTCGCTCTACACCGGCGACCCGGGTTCGGGAACAAGCCCGGGGCGTCGGGGGTTGGCAGGGGAAGGAAAGGATTGAGCATCTGAGGATAGCTCTCCTCTCCTGGGAGGGAGGGGGGGACATACGCTTGGTGCCTGACTGGCCTCTGGCGGAAGCCGGAGGCACAGCAGACAGGAGCGCACAGAAAAGGGGTTGGGAAGTGGCCGATGTTGGCGGATAGCCTTGACGTCAGGGTGGAGCCCACTCCCGAGGAACATCGGAAATACTCCACGGCACTCCTGCGTAGACGGAGCACCAGGCCCCGATCCCCCTACACCCCTACCTGCCCCGGTGACCGGCGTCCTGACAAGACAAGGAATTGCGGGTTGCTTGTCTCCCCACCTCATCCCCGCGGGGGGGTAAGCCAAGGCTACGTGGAGGACGGACCGCCACGGGATACAGGTAGGAGGTGGGGACTAGAATGACCATAGGTGTCTCCTGAAGAGAGGGGAGTGCCGTGGGAGGGAAGGAGTAAAAAAAAAAAAGAAAGAAAAAAAGGCAATTAACTACTGCCTCTGCCTCCTACAACAGGAATGTACACTGCAAACTGTCTGTGGAGAGTGTGGTGCCGCCTGCCGTGCAGGATCAAATAAATGGCACCGTTTAGTGATTCCTATGACAGCACCCTTGGACAATGAGCTTCTGAGGGAGGTCTCCCAAAGGAATTGTGGGAAGGTTACTATTTTCATAGAGGAGGACACATTGTAGTACAAAACTGCCTGTTGTTCTAGAGTGTCCGTTCTTTAAAAGCAACGGGTAACATCCATCCAAGACCACCATCTGAATTTGAGCGGTATGTCATAACTAGCTAGCATTTTTCACTCTGAATCATGTAGCAACTATAAGATGGTTTGTTTATAAGAGATCTAAGCATATTGTTTCAGGAAAAAGCCACTGGCTCCAAACTGAAAACTTCTGGTAGTCTTTATTTAGCCACCAAAACAATGTAACAGCTGTTTTAGAAGCCTCTGATGACCAAGACAAATGTGTTTGTGTCCCCAGATTGAATTTTTTAGTAGCATGTGCCACCAAAACAGTAGCTATACAGCATCTTGCTTATGCTGCCATGAGACAGCGGAATGTATTTTCTTAAATGATAACTGCTTGCAGGTTCTGCTTTTCTTTTTTTTTTTTTTACCTGTTCTTCAAATGAAGAGATCTGCCATCTATCACGATCGCAAAGCTTCTAACAAATAGCCAGCATCCAAGACATCCTCCTCTGTCTCCTCCTGATTGGATAAAGCTGAGGTAATTAAAACAGAGGCAAATTAAGTCAGTGCAACCCCTGCTAGAAATATTATGGCTACTGCAGCCATGATGGTTCATAAATGAGCTTGACCACACAGCATTCCCTCCAGAAACCACTGGGAGGCGTTTGTGTGAGACTGCTGATAATGGTGAACTTCGTAGTAGTGCAGACTGGGTCCTTCATGGAGTAGACTGTTCAAAGCACAGGATGAGTCTCCCGCCTAGTAGATCGACAAAATAAATGGAGGTATGTCGCAGCAAGTCAAGCGTTTGTCAACACAGGTGGGTCTGGTGCTGTTTGTGACACCAGTTACCGTTCGGGAATCAGCCCAGAATATCAACTGACTGGCAGTGGGGAGCAACAGCTACCTGGGTGACCACAAACAACTGATGCTGACCAGAAGGTAGGAAGTTGATGTGCTCCATAGAGCGTGAGCTTGGAGTAGCTCAATGCATTCTGGTCCCACTTTGCCGACTGCCCACCCCAATGGTGAGGACTGCTGAAAAAAAAAAAAACACTGACCCAAGGGACCTGCCATCGTGGGAGAGAAGAGGGAATTGAATTAAGTGGCAGAGAAGGCAAAGTTGAATCTAGGAGATTGCCAACAGGGTGGGTGGGGCAGCGCCGAAGACCAAGAAGATGAAGTATTTAAAAAAAAAAAGTATGTCAACACCTATACCATACCTTGCTTGAGGTAGTTCAAAAACAAAGTTAATTTTCATATTTGGTGCTCATGTTTGGAAAAGATTTTTAATAGTGTAATATTCCACCATAACAGTCATGTTTCTCAATCTATTAACCAAATTTCCAGCATAGCTGGCAGATCATTATACAAAGTTTGTTACTGTAACAGTATTTTCCATTTAAATAATATTTTGAAGTTTACCTCTGTAGAGCCCACCAGATGAAACAGAATAAAGGTGACCCAGGTTTGCTCTGCAGACCTGGATCACTGCACTTCAGCACCCAAGAGGGACATGTGAGATGACAGTTATGGACACAAAAGCTGCAGGAGCACTGGGAGATGAGATGAAATGCAAAACTGTTTAACCAGGAAAGGCACCTAAGCGAAGCTTGTTTCTAGGTGTGACCTGGGGGTACAAGGAAGTTATGTGACTTTTTCAGGGTTACACAGTATGCAAGTGGGGGCTAAGGAATGCAAACCTAGGTCTCCGTGTTTGCAGCTTGGTGCTCTAAACCACAGTCCTATACTACCTCCTGCAATGCGTTGGAAAAGAGAAGGGGGAGGGATGCAGGGTACACGCATCAATGTCTAGATGAGTGCACACAAGCACCACAAGAAGCCTAAGAGAAGGGCACACAGAAAATAGCTCCTTCTTCAGGACAGCATTCAAACTGAATGTCGCTTCCCCACAGCCTCGGACTCAGCCACCACTTGAGCTCTATCCTGCCACTGATAGAGAACCCTACCGTGGTGGAATAAATCACAGAATACTCAGGGGATGGGATGGGGTGAGGGCATGGTTGACGTATGGCATAGTGGGGCTAGGGCCAGTCCTCAGAGGAGTAGGGGGATAAAGACAGAGTAAAAAATTACCCACTGTTCCCACAAACTGGAAGCCCCATTTTTTCTAGTCTCCAGTGGATTCCTCCCTTCACCATAGTGCTAGTACAGTCAGTTTTATAGATAACCTGCAGCTTCAAATCCTGAAGCCCTACCCAATGCCATGAACCCGCTCCTTCCCCCACTAGCTTACAAACTCCCCTATACTGCAGTCCGTGGGGTAGAGCTCCACTGGCTCACACATCAACCTTTACGGAAGCATCTACACCTTGCACCAGCCTTGGACTGCGAGAGGGGCCACCAAACTCTTCCGGAGAGGCACTGTCTACTGCTCCTTGATAGCATACCTCTCAACCTATTAGCATTAAAAATCATAGCACTGGCCTTCAAAAATCATAGCAAAGGGCCAGAATGTGTAGCACTTTCTTATTTTAATCAGTAATAGGTCTACAGATAGTGGGCCCCATATAGCTGGTGATAAGGAATGTTTCTATCAACTTTGTTCAATGATTTGATCGTTTGTGTGTCCAGAAATAGCTCTAACATTATGAGGAACATCAGTAAACCTATGCGGAGCAAGGGTAAATTTGAGTGTGAAAATCATAGCACTATGCGAAATTCATAGCAGTTGAGAGGTATGCTTGATAGCCACTGGAAATACCTGGTAGTGATGTTACCTGTCACAGCTCCCCACAGGCTGACTGTGTTACCTCCTTAACACGCCCCAACCTTCTGCTGACACTTTTGTTTTTTATTTATTGTGCTTTTCCTGGTCTGTCCGACCCCATCAGTCGACACTTTAATGTGCTCTCAAATGCAGGTTTACCACATGATAACACAAAACACTGCTGTTGCACTGGGCCAGTCAAGAAATCAGGGCTTTGTCTTTTTTCTTTCTTTAATCTGTACTTTTCCTCCTTCTCTTACCATACTCCCTTCTGTCCCAGGCAGCAACCCACCCCCATCACCTGTACCTGTCCAACCCCCCACCTGGCTTACCCCCAAAGCAGCACCAAAGGGGACAGGCCCCCTGTGGGGCGCACATAGGTTTGGAGAGGGGTACAGAAAGCTGTGTACAGTCACAGGATACTGGGCTTTATTCTGCAGGCCATGATGTTGTCCTACTGCTGTTTGTTTCTCCCCAGGACACCTGTGACTTATATTCTAATACATGCCTGCAAAGTGGCTGCCTGCCAATGCACAGAGCAAGCTGATACTTTCCCTCCCCAGTCACTCCACCTGCACCTACAGCTGTGTAGTATCCCAGGCGACAGTGTAGTTCAACTGCCGCCCTTCCTAGGCAAGAAGAGGGTCCTCTGGGATGCTCGATCCATCTCTCCCCACCTGCCCTCCAAACACCTAGGCTCGCTTCTGAATCTGGGTCACCAGCATCATGTACATTTGTGCTACTGCTGTGCTGATGGGCCAGCAAAATCAAAATTTTTCATAATAAATCATTCTTTGAGCACCTTGTAGCTGCTAATTGTGGGTCTCCTGTAGAAAGCAGCAGGTGGAATTTTTAGGCACTGAGAGCACTGAAGTGCCAGACAGCCATAACTGCAACAGGAAACAGTGGGGAAGGGGTACAGTCCCTCTTAAAAGAAACAGAAATAAAGTTTGGAATTAAGTGTAGCCAGTTTGTTCTGAGTAGTAAAACTGAAAACAAGACCACCATCCAATATCACTTAATCAATCAATCTTTTAATAAAATAATTCCTATGTTTCTGGATTAAATTTTGAAAATTTATACAGAGGCACCATGCACCAGATGAACACCCTGTACAGCCCAAAAAGAGCACAGAGCTCCCGATTAACAGAAACAACCCAAAGGCACACTCGCCGAAAACCTGGAGACCAAGGGTACTGTGCAAATGTGGATCCTTTATTATTAAAAAGTACAGTCTCAGTCTGTGCTTAGAATGCAAACAAATCCCTGTGCTTTGCTCTAAACCAAATGCTTCATCAGAAGGTCCCCAGGTTTTGGTAAGTGCTCCTTTAGATGGTTTTGGTTGAGCTTGAAAGGTCACTGGTAGAGTTAATGTAAGCGTTGCTTAGTTAAGAGTTACTTTATATACCATTTTAGCCACTTTTTGCATAAAGAACAGTTACGTAAGAACTTACTGTAACAGCAGATCTTCGAGGGATATCTCAGTCATCAGGAAACACGTGGGAATTTCACCATCAGTGAAGCAGGATCCACATGGAAGATGTTCAGCAGTACAACTAGGGCTATCACGTAACGTCACCTGCCGACGACAACAATCCCATAAAGGCATGCGGCCTGCTCCCCCCCTCAGTTCTTCCCCTGAGACAAGGGAGCATAGCTCCAGCCACGAGCGACCGAGGGAGAGAGAGAGAGAGAGAGAGAGAGAGAGATGTCCAGGCCTATCAGAAAGGCTGGATACACCAGATAGCCAGTTCCAGAACAAAGCCCAAAAGGCGAGATGGTGGGAGGAAAGACAGACTTGATGACTGACATCCTCTTGAAGATCTACTGTTATAGTGCGTTCTTGTGCAACTTTTCTGTCTTCTTCAGGGGTATCTCAGTCATCAGGTCACACTGTAAGAATGAGTCCCCAGCAGTTACAGATGCAAACAGACAGTCTGGGAGGAAGGCCAATCTTAAGCTTGAGAGAATCTTGCATGGGATCTAGAGGCAATTTTCAGACTGTAGTGCTTGGTAAAAGTGTAGATGGTACCCCAGGTGGCAGCCGCAAAGACATCAGTGGCTGAGACCCCTTGAAAACAAGCCACAGAGGTAGCTATGTGTCTCGTATAATGAGCTTTGACCGCTCCAGGCAATTCTTTGCTGTACTTGTTATAGCAGAACACAATGCAATTTGCCTACCATTTAGATAAAACATTGTTTAGAAACCTGAACACCCTCTCTACCTGGGGTGAAAGAAACTTAACAACTGCTTCAACTTCCTGCATTCCTTGGTTCGGAGCAGATAATATCTCAAAGTTCTACATACATCTAATGTATGCAGCAGTGCTTCCCCTGGATTGGCATGCTTGGGAAAATAATCAGGAAGGTGAATAGATTGGTTGAGTGTAAACTCAGACACCACCTTAGGGAGAAACATAGGATTCATGTGCAAAGAAACCCTGTCTTTGTGAAAAACCAAACAAGGCTATTAAATCCCAAGCCTGGTCAGGAGAACGGATTGTGGGTTTCAGATGCAGGATGCCCCTCAAAAAAGGTACAGGAGACATCCAGCTGCGCTACAGTATGGTCACCCACAATGCTCATGAAAGCCAAAATAGCTGAAAGGTGATAGAGAGAGAGCGAGAGAGGTATATATAGATATATATATCCGTTCAGAATCTGGCTCACCAGACAGATGAAATGGTCCAGATTGTGCTTGGCAGCCCAGATGGCAAACCGCTTCCACTTCACGGCATAAGTGGCTTGAGTGGAAGGCTTTTGGGCAGCCACTAGAACCCCCGCAACTCTACTGGAGATTCCAAATCTGGAAATGACTATGTCCTCAGGAGCCAAGCATGCAGATGGAGGGACCAGAGGCTGGAATGGACAAGGGTCCCCCAAGCCTGGGTCAGCAGGTTCCTGCAGAGGGGGAGAGGAACCAGAGGTTCCACTGCCAGTCACTGCAGAATTGGAAACCATATCTGGCAAAGCCAGAATGGAGCTATCAGCATCATGCTGGCCCCCTCCATCTGCAACTTGATGAGCACCCTCTGAATTAGAGAAATGGAGGAATACGTGAAAGCCTCCTGCTCCAGGAGAGATGTGTCACACCAGAAAACTCCAGGCCCTGGATCAAGCAAGCAAAATTGGACAGTTCTGCATGGAGTGGGGGCGCAAAAGGTCCAACTCTGGATGATCCCATCCGCTGAACAGCTCTTCTGCGATGGATGAGAGGAGCTCCCACTCATGCATGCTGGACTGAGTCCGGCTGAGACTGTCTGCCAGAGTGTTTAGCACTCCAGGGACATGAACTACAGAGAGAGTCAGGCCGTGATCCAACGCCCGGTACCATACTCTCATGGCCTCCCCGCATAGGGGATATGAATGAGTTCCCCCCTGCTTGTTGATGTAGTAAAACTACACTGACGTTGTTGGACTGCACCAGCAGCTGACCCGGAAGAAGATGGTTCTGAAAGGCCTGCATGGCATACAGAACTGCCTGCATCTCCAGGACATTGATATGCAGAGAGGCTTCGAGCTGAAACCAAAAGCCCTGGGTTTGGAAGGGACCCAAATGAGCTTCCCAGCCTGACCTGGAAGCATCCGTGGGGAGGATCTGCTGACGCAAAAAGATCTGGAAAGAGACGACTTGCGGCAGGTTCAAGGGGTACATCCACCACTGAAGCCGGACTGGGAAAGAGACCAGCACCAACTGATCTAATTTGTCCGTGCACTGGTCCCACTGTGCTTGAAGAGTCCAATGCAGAATACATAAGTGAAGCCTGGCGAGTGAAACAGTGGCCGCCACCACACCCAACCATCTCGGGTATACCCTGGCTGAAATTGTTCTGAGACAGGAAAGCCTTCCCCTGTGCAGAGTCTAAGACTGCCCCTATGTATTGCAGCCTTTGGGACAGCTCTAGAACCAACTTGGACCAATTGACAGTAGTGCCCAGGGAGAGAAATACTGTAGCTGGAGAGTTCTCTACAAAGACCCCAGGAGATGCTCTCTGGATGGGGCCTTTAGGAGCCAATTGTCCAGATAAAATAGAAACGTACAGTTCCTCCCTTCTGAGAGCTGCCAGCTACTGCTGCTAAGCACTTGGTAAAGACCCATAGCGCAGAGGACAAACCAAAGGGCAGCACCTTGAGCTGGTAATGCTTGCCCTGAAACAGAAAAGGAGGAAACCTCCTGTGAGGAGGAAGACCAAGATGTGCAGGTAGGCATCCTGCATGTCCAGAGAACATAGCCAGTCACCTGTCTTAAGAAGAAGAATTAGGCTTGGCAAAGTTACCATCCGGAGCTTTTTGTACTGGATGTACAGATTGAGGCCCTGTAGATCTAGAATGGGCCTCAGATCTCCGGTCTTTCTGGGGACCAGGAAGAACCTGGAATAGAACCCCTTGTTTCTCCAGTGCCTGGGAACTGGTGCAATGGCCTGTCTGTGCACAAGGGACTGCACCTTCTCCCGGAAAATGGACAGGTGAGCCAGAGGGTAGCCAGAGGGGGAGAACTGACCTCTGATTACCACCTCTTGGTCTGGCAAGAAGTCAAGTGGAGGCGGATCCAGCTGCTGGGGCTGGTCCCTCACTTCAAGGACACCTGGCCGCAGCTCCAGCACTGAAGGGGGCAGGTAGGGCAGTGGAGGCTCTGTGTTTGCCTTTGAGCCGAGAGGCTGCACCAGGTCTGTTGGATGCCTTGCGAAAGGGAGGGCGCTGTCTATCCCTGGGTTGTGCGTGGCAGAGAGAGTGCACAGATTTGATTGCCCTGCCAGATGCCTGCAAATCACTGATGATGTCCTAGACATCAGATCCAAAAGCTTAGTGCCATTGAAAGGGGCATTAAGCACTTTCTGCTGAACATCAGCAGCAAAGCCAGAGACCCTCAGCCAGGAGTGTCTACGTAGGCAGATGCCAGTGGCAGCGGCCCTGACAGTAGTGTCTGAGATATTGCAGAGGGCCCTGAGGAGGTACTTGCTAACATCCTCAGCAGTCTGCAAGCACTTAAGAAGTTCCTGTTTCTGTGTACCTTCTGGGAGGGCTTGAGCGTCAGCCTTGCCCTTCTCCCAGTTGGTATTCTGGTATTTGGTCATATGTGACAGGTAATTGGCAATCCTCAGCCCAAGGGTAGAGGAGGCATAAACCCTCTTGCCCCAAAGGTCAATTCTGTGAGACTCTTTGTCAGAGGGTAGGGAGCTAAGGTGCTTAGGCACTTAGACCTGTCATGAGCTGCTTTTATGACCAATGAATCGGTTTCAGGCTGGGCAGCATAATAGGGAAACCCCTGGGGGTCATGGTAAAATTGATTCGCCTTGCAGGGCATAGCTGGCACCATGTCAGACCTGTGCCAAGCTGCAGAAGCAGCATTCCTCAAAGCAGGCAAAATAAGAGAAATGATCTTAGGAGGAGACTCTGGGGTCTCCAGAAAGTCCTGAATCCATTTCTGGTGACATCCTCCTCCTCAGCATGAAACCCCATGGCTGAGGACAATTGTTTGATCACACTGAAAATGTGGGGTCCTCAGGAGGAGACCTAGTATGCTTGACAGAATCCTCACTGACAGAGGAGGCCGTGGATCTGTCTCATGGTAATGACCTCTTCCTCATCAGGAAGAATGAGTTCAGGGTGATAGTCCTCCTCGACCTCTTCTAATTCCAGGTTCGATGTCAGGAGCACTGACGACAGCCTGCGCATAGGCTCCCAGAGCTGAAGAGGAGGAGTCGACGATGATGCTACCACTGACGGCGCCAGTGATGTGGGCCTAAATGCACCCAACTGGTGAACAATCACCAAAGTAAATTTATTTAAAATTTCCTTCAGGTCAATGGTCTTTGAAGACTGCGTCGACAGCAGGAGGGTCGACGGTGCAGGGAGCGATGACCCACCCAATGGGCCCTGTGAACCCTTGTAGCCTGAATGGGAGGAGAGGGGTCAGGTTTCAACAGGAGGGCCGTCGACAACGAGGCAAACGACAAAGAAGGGGGTGATGATCTGGAGGTTGACAACCAGCCACCCCGAGAATCAGGTGGATGTGCTGCCGGTATGGGTCCAGTAGGAACAGAGGCCTGGACAGCGACTTTGTGCATCGGCACAGCAGACGAGGAACCTCCAGATGAAGGAGAAGAGGCTGTCTGAGAGCGAGACCGCCACTGAGGGAACCGGCCCCGATCTCGTCTTTTTTCTGACCCCCCCGAGGACTTGTCTCAGGCTTTAGAGGCCTGACAGCTCGACGTGAGATGCTGGGACTCTGGAGGACTCCTGCCTGGAACTGGCTACCTGTTGCTCCATTAGGAAATTTTTGAGTGCCTTTTGCATCGCCTGAGGGTTGTTTGGTTAAACTTCTGGCACAGCTCACAATCTGAGACTTCGCGGTGAAGTCCAAAACAGCAGACACAGAGAGAGTGTTTGTCTGTGGAGGCAATCTTCTTTCCACAGTGGCAGCGATGGAAGAGAGAGGTTGAAGTAATAACTCTCGACATAAACAAAATAAAGGAATCTGTTTGAAAAAAAGAGATTCTAAAAGTAAGAAGTAAGAAAAAGCCATAGGCAAAAAGGTGCAAAACTGTGTCAGAGCTTCCAAGAAGACCCATGTGAACAAGTCGACGGCTGAAAAGAACTGAGGAGGAAGTGGAGCCACTCACACCTTTATAGGGTTGACGACATCGACAGACGACGTTGGTGTGGGCAGCCCCAGTTGTACTGCTGAAAATCTCTCGTGAGGGTCCTGCTTCACTGACAGTGAAGTTCCCACGGTGTGACCTGATGACTGAGATAACCCCGAAGAAGATCACGATTTAGTAATGCATCTCTTCATGGGAGAGCCTCAATCCAAAAAAATTTACAATCACAAGTCTTAAAGAGGCCAGGACAATATTTTTGATTGGCAGCTCTTGCAATGTTTCCATTTTCAGAAATTATATTCATGCCAAAGTGATTCATACTTAACTGTACTTAAATAAAATTTCATGTGAAAACTGCACTTCATATTGTTAGTTTTTTATGGGTACAATTCTGTTGTTCTTTTCTTTAAACCAGTACTTGCAGTTTTGACTATGTCATGGTTTGTGTACAGAACTGTGAGCACTACTCTGGTAAGTCAACAGCACGTGTTTACCATTCTGTACACAACTGTGACATAGTGAAAACTCCAGAGTACTGGTTCCGTGTGGGAAACTGTACAGGAACATTGTGTCAGTAGAAAAAGAACACTGCTCCATCCAGTCTGCCCAGTTTTATCCTACTACCCTGTGACCTGTTGTCAGAAGAGTTTTCACCCACTTACTCCCCGTCGCTCCCTGCGTTGCGAAACCCTAGATAACATTAAGCCTTTTACTCTGTCTCAGCTGAAACTTATCTTTTTGTCATACATTTTGTAAGTTTTGCTGTTGTGTTTTAAATGTTGCCTAAATCCTTAAAATCTTTCTGTGGCTAGGGGAACAGAAATCCTTAAATCTTTCTGTGCTGGCTAGAGACTGTAGTGGGAAGGGTTCTTTGGCAAGTAACATAGCCAGCCAATCAAAGTTGTTTGCATTTCAGTTAATCCCTGTTTAAATCCTCAATGAAGCATTTTAAATCTTCTTGCTGTGGGTAGTGTTAGCAGTGGAGTTTGAAGATGTGGTGAGGCTGTTTTGGAGAGCTTATTTATCTTTTTTTGTCATAAGTTTTTGTAAGTTTTGCTGTTGTGTTTTAAATGTTGCCTAAATCCTTGAAATCTTTATGTGGAAGCCCTCCCACCCACTCCTTGTATTAGCCTTTCTTAAGTACGGAAAATCCACTGGGGGTTGGGTTTAAAGGCTGGAAGGGTTTGGAGCTTAGGGAGTTGCAAACTTCCCCTATGAGCTAACTCTTAAGGCTAATAGTCAGGTGGGGAAAAGTTCAGACACTCAAGCGTTGCAAGTTTGAAAGTCTGCATGCTGTACGGTGGGGGATTGTCTAGGTATAGGTGGTACTGGTAGCTCGAGAAACTGTAGAGCCACTGAGTTGGTAATTTGGCCTAGAAAAGACTGCTATGATGATGGGGAAGAGACCCGCACGTCACTAGAGCAGGTATCTTTGGGCGGGTGGTTGGGTGCACAGGGTGTGGTGCGGCCATGATACTGGACTGGACTTGGAAGTTTGGGGGATGCCCAGTGCGCTACCAGATGGCACAGCTTAAGGAGGAGGAGGTAGAGGGGATACGAAGGCAGCTGGGGGTGCTGGGGGAGAGGATTGGAGAGGTAGGAGGCAAGCGGTCACCTACATGGAAGCACTAGGTGCTGGGGCCTCCCACGCTGGGGGAGGAGAGAGATGCTCACACTAGGGAGGAGGAAGTGGGGTACACAGGGGACCCTGGCTGGTGGGGTCCAAAAGGTGGAAATTTTCACAGTAGTAGGCAAGAGACTGGAGGTGTCCAGAGGAAACAGAGAGGGGTGGTAGGGACGGGGGGAGGGGCACTGGGGGATGGGCTAAGGCTCCCAAATCATTTTACCCTCTACACCCATTGGTGGAAGAGGGGAGCATGGGGGATGATGTTGCTGCTGGTGAAGCTGGGGCAGAGACGGACAGAAAGGGTGAAGGGGGCAAGAGGCAAGGGAGCAATAGAGGGGGGACCCGGACAGGATGGGGAAGAGGGGGAGGAGAAGAAAAAGGATGATCAGAGGAACAAGGAGGAGGCTGAGGGTATGGAACAGGGGAGTATGACAGGCAGAAAGGTGCAGGACATAAATGGGATGATGGAGAGCAGAAAGCCAAGTAGGCAAACAGATAGGGTGGATGGATTAGTCAGGAGTGGGGAAAGAGATACAGAGAAAGATATTCGGGTGAGGGGGGATAAAGAAAGCCAGGACAAAGGCAGAGGGGGTGACCAGGGAAAATAGTGAAGGGGCTACCTTCGACACCCAGATTGTGAGAGGTGCGAGGAGCCAGTTGGGGGAGAACCTGGACGAAGGGATGAGGGGGCATGGAAGGAGGGAATCCGAGGGTGAACAGGGAGGGAAGGGGGAGGTTAGAATACTGCTACTGGGGGACTGCATGATCAGAGGCATCCAGTGAGAGGGTAAAACCTGTCTGATCAGAACCAAATGCCACCCAGGCCTGATGGTGCACAAGGCCAAGCATGAGATGTAGTCACTGGCAAGGGAATGTGGGGGGACCTCAGAATTCTAGTGCACTTGGGGACAAATGACATAAATGGTAATAGTCAACTAGAAATTCAGGCACAGTTCTGGGAGTTGGCCAGGGTATGCCTTTCCATAGACTGTAAGATCTCCTTTTTGGAATTCCTGCCGGTACCAAGGGCTAGCGAGGAAAACAAAAAGATTAGGGAGATAAAACAGTGGCTTAGGGAGTGGTGTGGAGAATTGGGATATGGCCTGGTGGGGGACTGGGGGGAGACCTGGGAGGATAAGGGGCTGTACGCTAGGGACAGGCTCCACCTTAATTTGGAGGAGAAGGAAATCCTTAAGCTCAAACTAACTGGGTTCATCAGCGAAAGGTGGGGTTTAAACTTGTGAAGAGGGGAGGAATCAAAAAGGGGCCGTGCCAGCAGGTACGATAAATGAGGGACATGGTCTCCACTCTTCTACGGGGCTAGGGAGATATGGAAATGGGTCACCAGGTACGGTGCAGGAGCTGAGAAACGGGAGCACAAGAGGGGCAAAGGAGAGGAGGGAAAAGGGGTTGAGAGTGGTCCTGATAAATGCCAGGAGCTTAGGAAATAAAATGCCTGAGCTCCAGGCGATGCTAGTTGAGGGGGAGGTAGATGTGGCAGCAGTCACTGAGACCTGGGCCACTCAAGGGCACAAATGGGACCTAAATATGGAGGGCTATACTATGTTCAGAAAAGACAGGGGTGAGGGAAAGGGGGGTGGTGTAGCACTGTTAGTCAGAAATGGCATGGGTATTGGAGGGTGGGAGGCAGAGGAGTAGCGTGGCGGCTATTTGGGTCACCCTGCTGACGCTGGGTAGAGCAAAGGTCAGAGTGGTATACAGATCCACCAGCACTGGCGGAGGTTCTGGAAGAAAGTTTGGTGGCAAATCTCGAGGGACACTGTAGATTGGGAATGTGAAGGGTAGTGGTAATGGGGGACCTCAACATGCCAGGAACAGACTTGGGGACCATTACGTCATCACTGGCCAGGGAGCAGAGGCTGCTGGATGTCTTCCAGGACACGTTTCTGACGCAACAGGTGGGTGAGCCAACTAGGGAGGCCCGGACACTGGACGTGGTCCTGGTGGACAGTGATCAGACTGGGGCCTAGAGGTGAGAGACCCGTTGGCAGGGAGTGATCACGCCACAGTCTGGTTCTTCCTGGACCTGGGCGGGGGGAGGAAAGCTGAACAAGGACGGTAGTAACTGACTTTAGGGATGCAGACCTCAGGGAGATGGGAAGGATCCTTAAAGATCATTTGGACAGGATAAGGCTGAATATGGATGATGACAGCAGGTTGGAGATCATTAGGAGGGGAATACAGGAGGTTACCAGATCCTGTGCAAGGGAAAGGCGTAAATTCAGTAAGGCCAGAAAACCCTGCTGGTAGACCCGGGAGGTACAGGAGGTGGTGAGGGACAAGAAGGCGGCCTATAGGTGTTTCAAGCACTCAAGACCAGTCAGTCTTACCTCAGTAGTGGGCAAGATTATGGAGGCACTCCTTAAGGAAAGGACAGCGCAACACCTGGAATCCAAAGGAGCACAGAATCCAAGACAGCATGGGTTTACAACAGGAAGGTCCTGTCAAACTAATCTCATAGATTTCTTTGACTGGGTAACCAGAGTGGTGGACCAAGGGGTAGCAGTTGATGTTGCCTACCTTGACTTCAGCAAATCTTTCGATACTGTTCCACATAAGAGATTGATTAATAAGCTGGATAGGCTCAGGATGGGTCAGAAGTTGGTCAACTAGATGGCAAACTGGTTGACAGGCAGAAAACAGAGAGTGGTGGTAAACGGTATACAGTCAGAAGAGATGCAAGTCACAAGTGGGGTACCTCAGGGATCAGTCCTGGGGCCAGTCCTCTTCAATATCTTCGTCAGTGACATTGCAGATGGACTGGAGTGAAAGATTTGTTTGTTTGCAGATGACACCAAGATTTGCAACAGGATAGATGATCCAGATGGGGTGGGCAGAATGAGAAGAGATCTGGATAAGCTGGCAAAATGGTCGGAAGAGTGGCAACTGGAGTTTAACGCAAAGAAGTGCAAGATCATGCACATAGGGAAGAGAAACCCTGAAGCCACCTATAGGCTTGGAGGGGAGTTGCTGGCAGTCACAAGGGAGGAAAGCGACTTGGGCATCATCATCATCATCACAGATGACCTGAAATCATCCAAGCAGACCACTAAAGCAGTAGGTAAGGCTAGGGGGATGTTGGGGTGTATTAAGCAGGGGTATCACAAGTCGTAAGAGGGAGGTAATAATCCCTCTTTGCAAGACACTGGTTAGGCCCCATCTGGAGTACTGTGTGCAGTACTGGAGGCCACACCTTCACAAGGACATTAACCAAACTGAGGCAGTCCAGTGAAGGGCAACCAAAATGGTGCAGGGACTGCATCAGAAAACATATGAGGACAGAGTAACGGAGCTCAATATGTATATCTCAGAGCAAAGGAGGGAGAGAGGTGATATGATCGAAACATTCAAACACCTTAAGAGCATTAACCAGGTGAAAGAGTCTAACATGTTTCAATATAAGAAAAATAGCAGGACAAGAGGACACAGCATGAAATTAGAGGGAGGCCGATTAGAGGATAATGTGAGGAAGTTCTTTTTCACAGAAAGGGTGGTGGATGCATGGACCTGCCTATCTCAGGAAATGGTGGATACGAATACAGTGCAGGGCTTCAAAACAGGCATGGGATAGGCATAAGGGAGCAATACAGATGAGTATGAAAAGATAGGCCATTGACAGAGCAAAGGCCGATGGCACATTCATAAGGTAGAAAAAGAAATGGGCAGACTGGATAGGCCTTGCAGTCCTTATCTGCCGTCAACGTCTATGTTTCTATATAAGGAGTGAAAGGGATCAGGAGGAATATGAGCTGATAGCCAAGAGAGTAACCAGGGTGGTGAGAGCAGCTAAGGCAAAAAAGGAGCAGTCCTTGGCCAGTGGTATCCGGAGGGGGGACAAGGGGTTCTTTAGATACACAGGGGGAAAAAAGGAAAGTAAGGGGGCAGATCAGCAGGATAAGGATAGGGATGGTTGGGAACAGGAGGCAGAAATCCTAAATGAGTACTTTGCCTCAGGTTTTACCAGGGGATGGAGGGCTATGTCTTGCGGGGAGTTGGGGGCAAACCGGAGGAAGGGGTGGGACTGGTAGAGATCAGGGGCCCTGACGGGTCTGGGGAAAGGGAGTGGCCACCACTGACAGGTGGGGGGCCAGCAGTACAGTGTGAAAAAGGGGAGGATGTGGAGGCTGAAATCCTGGTAGAGAGAGTAAAGGAAGTCCTCAGGTCCCTTTAGACGAAGAAAGCACCTGGGCCAGATGAGATACATCCTAGGATGCTGAAGGAACTGGTGGATGTCCTGACAGTCCCCCTAGTGGAGCTTTTCAACATCTCTCTGAGGACTGGGTGGGTGCCCCAAGACTGGAGGGGCCCATGTCGCACACCACAAGGAGGGATACAAAGACAGGAGTCGGAAATTACAGGTCCGTTAGCCTGACGCCGGTGGTCGGCAAGGTGATGGAGGGTATTGTCAGGAAAGGCTAGGGGTTACTGAGCAAACTGGGTATTTGGACGATAGGCAGCATGGCTTTGTCCCAGGAAGATCATGTCAGACAAACCTTGTTGAGTTCTATGACTGGGTGACAAGGGCCCTGGACCAGGGTAGGCTGGTGGACGTCCTCTTTCTGGACTTCAGCAAGGTGTTTGATTCGGTACCCCACAGTGGTCTGCTGGCTAAGCTGAAGAAAATGGGGGTAGGGAGACCGCTGTTAAGATGGATAGGAAATTGGCTCTCCGAGCATATTCAGAAGGTGGTGTTTGGAGGGTTGGCCTCAACCCCAAGGTGGGTTACTTGTGGGGTGCCCCAGGGGTCAGTGCTGGGGCCACTCCTGCTCAACACCTATGTCTCAGACATAAGGAAGGGGATCAGGAGTGAAATGAGTCTCTTTGCAGATGACTCAAAGCTGGGTGCAGTGGTGGATGAGGAGGAGGGGAGGGTGGCCTTGCAGGAGGACCTGGAGGCTCTGGAAAGGTGGTCGGGAAAATAGAAACTAAAATTCAGCCGGCCCGCCAGCATAGCGGTTGGATTTCCATTTGCGGCGCCGGCAACCCGGGTTCGGGAATGGACCCGGGTTGTCAGAGGGCCGGCCGGTGGGAGAAGGATTGAGCATCCATAGGACTGCTCTCCTTCTCTGGGGGGAGGGGGGTTGAGTATTTGGTGCCACGGTGACACCTAGCGGAGGCTGGGTGCATTGCATGCATCGATGCCAAATCGAATTAGGGGTGGGTCGGATGCCGGTCGTCATTGCACATCCCCGCCCCTGTTCACAAAATAAAGGGAGAAAACAACATCCTCTGCCTGGCCGTCCTAATGAAGCTCAGCCCCTGACGCCTTGATCAGCCTCCAGGAGCCGGCTCCCCGACTAGATACTAGTAGCGCGGCCTGATATGGGGGTCGGTGCCGCGACCCTGCTCTCTGGGGGACAAGCCAGGGATGACAGGGCGAGTGCAGGCATGTCTGGGAGGTGGAGGCAAGGGGGTCCGTGACCGGAGCAGAAACCCGACAGCTTGCAAGGGGACCAAAAAGCATAATAAATAAAAAAAAAAAAAAAAAAGAAAATTCAATGAGGGGAAGTGCAAGGTTCTGCACCTGGGAGTCAGAAATCCAGGCCAGGGGTATTCCCTAAGAGGAGACACGATTCAAGTCACGGAGGGTGAGGGGGACCTGGGGGTAGTGGTAGATGTCAAAATGAACAACTCAGAGACCTGTAGGAGGGCAGCGGCAAGGGCAAATAGGATGCTGGGATGCATTGCCAGGGGGATTACTTCCAGAAAGGCCGAAGTGATCCTTCCACTGTACAACTGCTTGGTTAGGCCACACCTCGAGTACTGTGTGCAGTTTTGGAGGCCACACCTTGAGTATTGTGTGCTGTTTTGGAAACCACATTTAAAGAGGGACATTACACTCCTAGAGAGGGTCCAAAGGAGGGCAACAAAAATGATCTGGGGACTGGGGGAGAGGACCTATGAGGAGAGGCTCAAGGAGCTCGATATGTACACCCTGGAGGAGAGGAGGGACAGGGGGGACATGATAGAGGTCTTTAAGTACATGAAAGAGATCAATAAGGGAGGCCCAGTCACGGTGCTCCAAAAGAAGGAGGGTGGGGCAACGAGAGGTCACGGGTGTAAGCTGGAAGGTGGCAGGCTCAGAGGGGAGAGGAGGTGGTGTTATTTCACTAAAAGGATGGTGGAGCCATGGAATGCGCTGCCCAGGGAGCTGGTAGAGGTGGAGACTGTGGATGGGTTTAACAGGGGATGGGACAGGTATGGAGGAGTGTAAATCTGAGCAGGCCCAATGCAGGTGGAACATCTGGGACTTGGAACAGTATAACCCAAGGGGGAGGGGGGGCACCAAAATTGTCCCTCAGTGCGAGTGCTGAAAATCAAGCAGACTCGAAAGACCGTTAGGCCTATTCTGCTGGCATTTTAGTATGTTAGCTGTGCTTGAACCCATTAATGTTTTTTTGCACCCACCACCTCTGCTGGTAGGGTATCCACAGCTCAGCCACTCTCTCCGTAAAGTAAAACTTTCTCTCATCTCGCCTGAATCCTACCCCCCAGCTTACATTTATGCCCCCTTGTTTTCAAAACAGTGTTCCTACTAAATAGTTCCTTGTCATTTACCTTGTTTATTCCTTTCAGGAACTTGAGGTTCTCTAACACATCAACCCCTCTCCCTTCTGGCCTCCAGCGAGGACATGTTCAGTGCCCTGAGCCGATCCTGCTAGGATCTGTCCTGCTGGCCCGGAGTCATTTTGGTTACTCTACGGACAATGACCATACAAGGAAACAATGCTAAAAACAGTTTGCACATTGGTTATTCAAGTACAGTTCATTATAAACCATGACATCATTCTTGGCCAATCAAGATTGTTTACTTCAAAACGTAAGTACTCTTTTCTCCCACAAGAGGTTGTCTCATCAAACAGTTCTAAAATTCTACAGTTCTTAGTTCAGTTAGCATTGTCCATTTCATCACACAGGGGTTTCTCTAATTTTCCACAAAGTCAAACTGAATAAATTCAAGCTGCATTTTTAAAAACAGAAATCTTTAACACGATTTATAATATGTTTATATGAACAATTCCTGCATCTCGTATGGTTATGAGTTTCTTCTCCAGACCTGTGTGCCAGAACTGCGCAGCTTTGCTTCACAGTTCCCTCACCCAAAGAACTCAAGCACGAACTCTTATAACCACATGAGAGACACAGTAACTGTTCGTATACACATATAATAGGGATCATTCATAGGAATGAATATCCTTTCTGTAAATATGAACACTACAAAGAGCTGCCAGTCAGTATACACATCCTGTCCCCTTCAAAGTAAACACCACTGACATCAGACTACTCTTCTTACCTTTCAGTAGTTTCAGCAGAGTTATGGAGAGGCAAGGGTGCTGTGGTTCCTGCATTGGCTCGGTGGTGTAGCGTGCTGTAAACTCCTCCAGCCACTGAATAAAAGATGGACAGGCAGCCAGGCCTTGCAACAAAGAGTTCATAAAACAGGTGTTTCCCAAGTTTTCAAGACCGGGGACAAGACCTAGCAATAGAAAAAAAAATTACAAATATATACTGCACTTTTGTCATTTCGTAAAATTTCATCATACTGTATATTAAGTGCTACTAATGGAGAAGGAGGGGATCCCAAGAAGAAGCTGAGCATAGGGTAGAATTGGGGGAGGAAGGGGAGAGGGAGGTAAGGTGCCTCCTGCCCACGGCTTGAGGACAGGAAGCGAATCCTCAGGATCGTGGGGAGGAGCTGCACTAGGGAGGGAGCTGGATGTCATTGTCCACCTAGGGACCTGGCTAGGAATGGGATCAGAGCAGTGCAAGAGGAGTTTGAAGAGTTGGGAAGGGCCTTAGACAAGTAGGCGCATCTGGTGCAACCTTCTGGGAGGTGCTGCCTGTCTATGGCAAGGAGATGCCAGGCACTTCTCACCAGGGAATTCAATGAGTGGTTGAAAACTGTGTGAGCTCAGGGTTTGGCTTCATTGGGGACTGGGGAGCCACCTGGAGGATGCAGACCTATACTGGTGCGATGGTCTGCATCTGTCGGAGGAACCAGGATCCTAGGTGGAGAGGTTTAAATGCCATTGGCAAGCATTTAAACCAGCCAAGGGAGGCACTGAAAAGGAGCAGGAAATCTGAGCTTCCTCCACAAAACATGGTGATTAGTGAGGTAAACACCAAGGTACAGAAGTTATTAGGGAGCAGAACAGATTTAAATGTGAAAAAAGGCAAGGCAGTAAGGACAGAAATTGGGCTAAAGGGGTAAGGCTATCAAAAAGTGGAGGGTGATGAGTACCAATGCCCGTAGTCTGTGTAACAAGCTCCCTGAACAAGTGGCCTTGATGGAAGAGGATTGCCTAGATATTGTGGCAGTCACAGAAACATGGTACACAGAGAACCATGACTGGGATGTCAACATACCAGGATACACAATCTACAGGAGGGACAGGGAGGGTAAAAGAGGAGGAGGAGTAGCTCTCTATGTAAAGGAAGGGATCAAAGCAACAGAACTAAAGAGTAAACAGGGAGCAGATGAGGCACTTTGGGTCACCCTGGAGACAGGAAATGGCACCACAATCCGCATGGGGTTGTATACAGACCCCATCTCAGGGGAGGAAATGGACAAGAAAATGATAGAAGGCTTTCTTAGAATGGCAGAAAAAGGGAGATATTGTTGATGGGGGACCTGAATATGCAGATGTTAAGCTAGAGCACCTTTGCTGCAGGCACATCCAAAGCAGGGTCATTCTTGATGCCCTACAGGGGCATGCCTTGAGACACTAGTATTGGAACCCACTGGGGGAGCAATCTTAGACCTGGTACTCTCTAAATGGGATGGAGAAAGAATCTCAGATTTAGAAGTGGGTAGCCATCTGGGAACAAGCGACCAGCAAACAGTGTGGTTCACGATAAACACAGCCATCAATCAAGCCATACAAAAGCAAGTACTGGACTTTGGGAGGGCTGACTTTGGGAAAAAGAGAGTGCCTCAGAAAAGCACTAGCAAACAGGCAAGAAGGAGGGTGGAGGAACAATGGGAGTGATCAAAACAGCCATCACAGAGGCAACAAGCCTGTGTAAAGCAAATCAATAAAACACAACGAAGGAAAAACGCTATGGTTCTCAAAAGAGGTGGCAGGGAAGGTTCAAAATCAATCAATCAATCAAAATCTTTATTTATTCAGGCGAACATCATTGAGCATAGCTCATTTACAAGATGGACCTGATTGGTCATAAACAACAAAATGGTTTAAACTCACAAATATACAAATATAGAATGAGTACAGTAACAAAGACTTTTTAAGAGTAAACAACAAAGAATGAGCAAATGCAATAATATACACATATATACAAGGCAAGTAAACAGTGGTATTGGGCACCAGAGCAAATATAGAAAAAAAAAAAAAAAAGTAATGAGTAGGGGTTTAGGAGGTAGATAATATAGAAGTTAATGGATGAATGCATAAACAGATAAGGGAAGGGGAATCTAATGGGTTAATAAGTTAAGGAGAAAAGGACAGCATTCAGGAAATATAAGGAAACACAGAAGGAGCAGGACAGAGAACTTTATCAGTTAAAGCAGAAAGAGGCTGGGAAGGCAGTCAGAATAGCAAAGGCCCAAACCGAGGAAAGGATAGCCAATTCTGTTAAAAAGGGGATAAGACCTTTATAGGTACATTAGGGAGCGAAGAAAGACCAAAGGAGGGATACTGAAGCTTAATAAAGGGGAGGAATGTGGGTAGAGGGTGACAGTGAAAAGCTGGGATACTGAATGAATATTTCTGCTCAGTATTCACAAAGGAAGAGGAGGGGGAGTTACCTAAACCAAACAAGAGAAACACTCTGAAGACAGGGTCGATACCAGTCCATTTACAGAAGAAAGGGTTCTGAAAGAACTAATAAAATGAAGGTGGACAAAGCAATGGGGCCTGATGGGATTCACCCAAGAATTCTAAAAGAACTGAGGGTAGAACTAGTGACACCGCTGACTACTCTCTTTAACAAATCATGGGAGGATGGGGTGGTACCCGAGGACTGGAGGAGGGCAGATGTGATTCCTCTTCACAAAGGTGGGAGCAGGACAGAGGCAGGAAACTACAGACCAGTTAGTTTGATCTCAGTGGTAGGGAAAATGATGGAATCACTTCTGAAGGAAAGAACTGTTGAGTACCTAGAGGCCAGTGGGGCACAGGACCCAAGGCAGCATGGATTCACGATGGGAAAGTCGTGTCAGACGAATCTAATAGATTTCTTTGACTGGGTGACCAAAGTAGTAGACCAGGGAGGGGCTGTGGACATGGCCTACCTAGATTTTAGCAAGGCATTTGATACAGTCCCACACAAAAGATTAATTCACAAGATAGCCAGCCTTGGAGTGGGTCCCCAGGTGGTAGCCTGGATAAAAAATTGGCTAGACAACAGGACGCAAAGGGTAGTAGTAAATGGAGTACACAGTGAAGAAAGGAGGGTTACTAGTGGGGTACTGCAGGGTTCAGTACTTGGACCGGTCCTTTTTAATGTCTTTATAAGTGACATTGCAGAGGAACTGGAAGGAAAAGTATGTCTCTTTGCAGATGACACAAAGATCTGCAACAGGGTTGATACACAAGATGGAGTGGAAAGGATGAGAAGGGACTTGGCAAGGTTGGAGGAATGGTCAAATGTATGGCAGCTCAGATTCAATGCAAAGAAGTGCAAGGTAATGCACATGGGAAACAAAAACCCAGGGGAAGCATACACAATGGGGGGTGAGATACTGACTACAGTAAAAATAGAAAGGACCTGGGGGTAATTGTATCAGATGACCTAAAGGTGGGCAAGCAATGTGAGAAGGCAGTAAGGAAGGCTGGGGGGATACTGGGATGCATAGGAAGAGGCATCAATAGTAGAAAAGAAAAAATTACTCACCTTAGTAATGTTGTTTCTTCTAATGGTGTCTTGCTATATTATGACAATTGCAGTTTGTCCCAGCCTTAGAACTGCTCCGGAGGTGAAAGAGTTAACTTTCATGCCATGCACATGGAACTTAAGAGCGAAACTCGTTAGAAAAGCTCTGTCTGGATCATTTCAAACTGAAACTGTCAGATCTTTACGAGCAAAACTCACTAAGGTTCTGTGTGGAAGCTGTAACCTACACTAGGCAACTGGCTATAAGTATTAACACATTTTCCTGGTCCCAACACCAAGACTCAAGTCAGGGGCCAGAAAATAAGATAAGATAAGAAAATAAAACACAACACCCAAACACCCCAAAAAGAAGGGGTGAAAACACAAGATGGGCATCAAAAGTGCAACACTGGACTGCCCACCCCATCCCTAAAGTAGTAGTTCTGAGAGGGCAGGCTGGGGGGAGGTCATAATATAGCAAGACTCCATTAGAAGAAACAACATTACTAAGGTGAGTAATTTTTTCTTCAAACAACATGAAGTCTTGCTATATTATACAATTGCAGACTACACAGCAGTACCTCCATGAGGAGGGACAGAACCTACTTAGGAATAGGCTCCTGAAGCACAGCTGTGCTAAATCGAGCATCCTCCTGGCCTGAATGTCCAAGGGAGAATGCTTAGTGAAAGTATGTACTGTTTTCCAAGTAGCTGCTTGACATATCTCCAAGATAGGGATGTCCCTGGCTGCAGCTAGGACGCAGCTGTACCTCTGGTAGAGTGAGCCCTCAGGCCTGAAGGGGAACTTACCCAGTTTTTGATAGCAAAATTGGATACAAGAGACAATCCACCTGGCAATGGATCTCTTAGTGGCAGGTTTCCTTCCCAACCTCACCATAAGTGAGAAAGAGTTGGAGGAGTCAAACCTGTGACCCTTGAGCCTATGTAGTAACTAAGGGCCCTCTTAACATCTGTTGTGCAGCCTCCTCTCACCAGAGGAGGAATGGTCAGTGAAGAACACTGGAAGAGAAATAGATTGATTAAGGTGGAAATCTGAAACCACCTTAGGCAAAAACTTCCTGTTAGTCCTGAGGACTACCTTATCCCTGTGAAAGGAAATAAAGTCAGTCTCCACTGACAAAGCTTGCAACTCACTTATGCGCCTGGCAGAAGTGATGGCTACTAGAAACACAGTTTTCCAAGTCAAGTACTTAAGCTCTGTCGAAGACAGAGGTTCAAAGGGGGGTTGCATCAGCTGAGCAATGCAAACATTAAGATCCCAGGCAGGGCAGGGTCCCTGAATGGTGGATTGGTATGAACAATCCCTGAAAACTTGGAAAATACAGGGTGAGCAGAGAGAGAAGAGGGCTCCCCTGCTGAAATAAAAGCAGAGACAGCCGCCAAATGCACTTTTAGGGTAGCTGGTCTCAGTCCCAAAGAATTAACATGGACCATATAGTCCAAAACAGTGGGCAAATCAGCAGATTCCGGGGAAATATGCTTCCCAGAGCACCATATGGAAAACCTTTTCCATTTAGAGTTATAAGTAGCCTAGTGGAAGGCTTCCTAGAAGCTTTCAAAATTTCGAGAACACCTTGAGAAAGGTGTAAGTCAGCAAACTCTAACTCCTCAAGAGCCAGGCCTTGAGGTTGAGGGATTTGAGATTCGGATACCAAACTCTCCCCTGGGCACAGGTTAACAAATTGTGGTTCCTGGGGAGACACAGGGTGAGATGGACTGCTAAGGACAGAAGGAGAGGGTACCAGGGCTGTCTGGCCCAATCTGGAGCAATCAGCATCATCTTGCAGGGCTGAGATCGGATTTTGACTAGCACCTTGAACAGGAGAGGGAAGGGGAAAGGCATAGAGAAACTTCCCTTCCCAATCGAGGAGGAAGGCATCCAGGGGGACTGAGCCCAACACTGGGGGCCTGCAACAAAAAAGTGGAAGCTGATGATTGTCTGGGGCTGCAAAAAGATCTATCTGAGGGGTGCCCCACCTGGCAAAATCTATCCCCAGTACTCGAGGATCCAATGACCATTCGTGATGGCCCTGGGAAATCCTGCTGAGAGCATCTGCCAGGACACTGTCCTTGCCTGGGAGGTGAACTGCTATGAGGGAGGTGTTCAGGGAATAAGCCAGAGACCACAACTTCATTGCCTCGGTTCATAAGGTCAAGACCGAGTGCCCCTTTTTGTTGTTGATGTACCACTGTTGTAGTGGTGTTGTCTGTTCTGACCTGTACCACTTTGTTCTGAACAGATGCAGAAAAAACCTGAAGTGCTAGAAAAACAGCTCTGAGTTCCAACAGATTGATGTGGAGCAGAGATTCCTGAGGGGACCACAATCCCTGGGTGGAGAGGTCGCCCATGTGAGCTCCCCATCCCAAAAGGGACGCATCTGTAGTAAGGGTCAAGGAGTGAGATAGAGGGATGAAAGGAACCCCTTGTCTCAGATTGCTCTGATCCTGCCACCACTGAAGGGCCTGGGTTGAGTTACTGGGATCAACTTGACAGGGATCTCTCTTGAGACCAAAAGGCTCTCAAATGAACTGAATGTCCCTCATCTGAAATCTTCTCCTTGCACTATGGCTGTGGAAGCAGCCATGTGTCCTAGTAGCTGTAGAAAATGCCTTGCTGGTCGAGAGACCTGCAGGGTGAAGGAGGAGGCCAGACCCACCAGGGTCCTTACCCTTCTAGGGAAGGAAGGCTCTGACCTGCCTTGTGTCCAGTTCTGCGCTCTATGAAGGTGAGTACCTGGACAGGTTCTAAAACTGACTTTGGAAGATTGAGAAGAAAGCCTAGAGAGGCAAGCAGCTGCTGGGTAACCTGCAGGTGTGATTTGACCTGGTCTGGAGACTGACCTACAATGAGCCAGTCGTCTAGGTAGGGAAGATGGCAATCTTTGCCTTCTTAATGAGCAACTGCTACCGCAGGCATTTTTGTGAATACCCTTGGGGCAGAGGTAAGGTCAAGGGCATTGCTCTGAACTGATAATGGCCTGAGGGCAGTTCGAATCTGAGGTACTTTCGGTGGGAGCTTTGTAAGAACATGGAAGTAGGCATCCTTGAGGTCCAGGGAAGCTAGCTAGTCCCTGGCCTTAGGGAGGGTAAAATCATTCCCAGAGTCACCATTTTGAATTTTGGTTTTAAAGGTGCTTGTTCAGATATCTTGGGTCCAGGATGGGCCGCCATTCTCCTGTCTTTTTTGGGGTAAGGAAGTACCTGGAGTACAGTCCCTTGCCCTGGTGTAGGGAAGAAACCCTTTCTACTGCTCTGAGAGCCAGGAGGGTTGAGACTTCTGTTTCCAAAGCAAGAGTCTGTAGAGGATTTGCAGGTGGAAAAGATCTGATTCTCATCTTTGGGAATTTTTTGGAGCTGAGAACCAGACCCTGGCTTACTACTTCCAGGACCCACTTGTCTGAAGTTAAAGACTCCCAGTCCTGGACGAGGTAAGCCAGCCTGCCCCCTACAGGTAATGGAGAATCGACCCTGGGCATCTCATCAGGGTGCCTATTTGGCAGGGGCTTTAGGCTGAGGGGTGGGAGCAGGCCTGCTCATACCCCGTCTGCCTCTCCCTCTGAAGAACCCCCTCTGAACGTAAGCTGAAGAGAAGGCCTGGGTTTGGTAAAAAGGTCTGTGAAAAGGCCTGCCCCTACCCCTGGGGGGCTGCCTCTGAGGAGTGGCTTGCCGTTCCTTGGCTTGTGCACTCCTATAAGTGGTTCTATATTTATCCATTTTCTTCATATAATTCTCTATCTGCTCCCCAAACAGAGAATTTCCCACCACAGGAAAATCCATGGCCTTAGACTGGGTATCCTGTGACAGACTAGTACACCTGAGCCAAGCCAATCTACGAAAAGCCACAGATGTAGCCATGACTCTAGAGGATACATCATTAGAATCCACTGCAGCATGGAATTGCACCTTAGATGCCTCAATCCATCGGCAGCCACCTGTTCCAGCTCCTTGGCAAGCTGGCCAGGGCCCTGTTTGGCTAAGGCCATGACAGTATCCCATCTAGATTTCTGGTATCTCAGCAACATAGGCCATATAATTTGCCTGTCTGAGTCCCAAGGACGCTGCCATGTATTGTTTTTAGCCATGGCATCAATCTTCCTGGAGTCCTGTCAGGAGGATGTGAGCCAGGGAATATTAGCCTTATCACAGGCTGCAGCCTGAACTACCCCAACATGGCTGCATTGCTGTGAAAGAAATTCTGTATCAGGACCTGAAAGGTGTACCTCCTGTCCATCTTTTTATCCACAGGAGGCACAGAATTAGGAGCTTTAAAATTTTATTGTTTGTTTCCTGAAGGATTTATGTAAAGGAATAGACAATCTCCTGGACTCTGGGATATCCATCATCTCCACAAAGTCAGGCTCCTCTTGCTCATCCACAGCTTCCTCCAAAGGGAGCTGGAGGGTTTCAGCAACTTTTATAAAACAGAAAATGAGAAGGGACTCAGAAAGCCTAGGGGAGACTCTCCTAAAGGTCTGTCTGGGAGATGTCCGTTCAATGGGCACATCCAGACTTTCAAAATCACATTCACACTGTTCATAATCATCCTCCTCCTCTGGTTCATAAAACCTCTATATCATATTCTTGAACCCGTGGAACCGGCCGAACCGACCTCTTGCCAGAAAGTGGCGGTTCGGACGAACCGGGAAAGCGACGGACAATTTGAACGCGGCTATCTCCCTGCAGCAGCTGGAGAAGGAATTTGGACTCACACCTGCTGATTTTCTAGTTCTCTTTGCTGGAACTGGCTCCACTGAGTCAGCTTTTGGTTTGCCCGAGGAAGTCTCGCCTGGTCAGGGCACTCCCTCCGGTGGCTGGCACTGAACCGGCTGGCCATCCTGGTCAACGGATCTTGGCCTCTCGCTCCCTGAGCCTACCAACTTCTTATCTAGGGTAGCTGCAGGAAATTCTTGCAAATCTGGCAGTCTGCATTGGGGTGGTCAAACCCCAGACAATAAACACCGTGGTGTGTGGGTCAGCCTTGCAAAGGCTTCCCACAGACACTACAGTGTTGAAACCAGTGGGCCCGGTTTTCGGTTTCAGACATAATGCCAGCCTAACCAAAATTTGCCTTTCCTGCAAATGCCAGGCAAGACACCTTTATCGGTTCCTAAACCGTGTCACGGTCGTGGAAAAACCGTAATGAAATCCGTATTTTAGAACCAATAAGAACTGGAACCGTACTCTAAATGGCTTTAAATGAATTCAGAAAAATTTTAAACAACCTGATCGGTTCAAACCGAACCGATAAACATTTACAAGTTCCACACAGAAATAAACCTGTCTATTACTTACAATACCACAGACAGAGCTTGAACTCGATCGGGTTTATGTGTTAAAATAATTATAATCGCGTTGAATTTAACCGAGAAAACACTTTAAACCGAGAATGAACCGAGCAGTAGGAGGAATCTCCGGAGCGATCGCTCAGTGAGGCGGAGTAAAGAATCTGACAGTTTCAGTTTGAAATGATCCAGACAGAGCTTTTCTAACCGAGCTCGCGCTCTAAGTTCCATGCATGGCATGAAAGTTAACTCTTTCACCTCCGGAGCAGTTCTAAGGCTGGGACAAACTGCAATTGTCATAATATAGCAAGACTTCATGTTGTTTGAACAGGAAGTTGTTATCCCTCTGTACAGACAGTTGGTGAGACCCCATCTGGAGTACTGTGTGCAGTTCTGGAGACCCCATCTCCGCAAAGACATAGACAGAGTGGAGGCTGTCCAGAGGAGGGCAACCAAAATGGTGCAGGGTCTGCACCAGAAGACATATGAAGAAAGACTAAAGGAGCTTAATATGTATACCCTTGAGGAAAGAAGGGAGAGAGGGACATGATAGAAACTTTCAAGTACCTCAAGGGAATTAACAAAGTCCAAGAGGGTAGCATCTTCCAGAAAAAGAGATGTGCAAGAACAAGGGGGCACAATTTGAAGATAGAGAGGGGACGGCTCAGAGGTAATGTGAGGAAGTATTTTTTCACTGAGAGGGTTGTGGATGTATGGAACAGCCTCCCTGAGGAGGTAGTGGAGTCAAGAACAGTGGGGGACTTCAAGAATGCATGGGACAGGCATAAGGCAGTCCTAGTGGGGGTAGGAGGAAGTAAGCTGTTGGTTAACTAGGATCTGCAGCTTATCTGTTAGGTAGGAAAATGGGCAGACTAGGTGGGCCAAGTGGTCCTTATCTGCCGTCAAATTCTATGTTTCTATGTTTCTATGAGCAGTTTTTTGTTTTTTTTAATTTATTGTTTTTGTCCCTGTGTCTCTGGCCGGCTTCCCCAGATCCAGGGCTTAAAATTCAAGGGGGATTGTGGAATTCTTGCATTTTTAAACCCAGTCTTGTAATTTTGGGAACACCTGTGGGGGGATCTCCCCTTATAAAAATTTTACTTTTTCTCCCAGCTACTGAATTATTGACCCCATCAAACTTTGCTAATCCCCCTACTTGTAAGACCTAGGGGGGAATCCCCCATGACACAAAAGCAAATTTTAAGCACTGAGATCCCCCAGCTCCTTCTCCTGGTCAAGGCTTAACTTATCCTCCGTTCGCCCTCATCGAGATATGAAATACCCCCCGCCCCCGAGCAGGGTACCAGGGTGGGGAGATACACCTCTGATCATGTGTTGCATCAGGAAACGGAGGAGGCAGCCAGGACCGTCCTGGACATACCAGGGTCCCACAGGAACTGCAGCTGGGGTCATGCTTTTTCCCCATTTTCTGGACCCCAGAGAATTTAAGCACTCTTGACGACCAAACACATGTGCACACTGTACGTGCTCGGCGCAAGTCCCCTGCCAACGTCTTCCCCTCCCACATAGCATCAACTATACTGCCATCTGTGGTCACCCAAACGGCAGTATCACAGTGAGGACTGTGCCCCTTCCTGTCCGGAGGATTAGAGCATCCGCTGGGATGCTCAGTCCTCCTCCACCTAAGCGGACCACCTATGCCGCAGGCTCGGTCCCGAACCTGTGTCACCGGTGTCACGAGCAGCAGTACAACCAATGGGCCAGCGAAGCTGAGCAGTTCTAGTACCCCGAGGGAAGAACTATTCTTAAGACCCTATCCACAAAAGGTGTTATCCATAGGCACAGAATGGGATACACCCTCTGTGAATAGGACCCTTAGACTGTAAACTAGAGATGGACAGTGATTATCAAACACATATCAAAATGATAGAAGTCATAGGGACATTTGAATAAAAACCTAAAAACACACTTTTATTTTTACCTTTACAACGACACCTCTCCCTCCCAGCACTTCAGAGGATTCATGTCAACTTTTCCAAGCCCTGCAAGTAAGGGCAGAGTATGGTTATAAAAAGTTCTCAACTGCAGAGCAATCTGCTTCACAGCTTGATTGGCTGAAACAGTGCTCATGAGAGGCAGTGTAGCCTAGTGGCCGGAGTGCACAGCTGTGAAGCATCAGCAGTTAATATTAAATATATCGAGGAAGCAGCTGGCCCAGTAGAATACTGGGCAGGTCCTTGACTCGGGGGAAGGATGCGGAATGGCCACCACGTCCCGCTGAGCTGTATGGCATGGCAGAAGTTAACCTATCGTACTGCTTAGACTGTGCAAGGCAAGGCAACTTTATTTCTATAGTGTCCTTTCCCAAAGGCTCAAGGTGCTTTGTAATACCATGAGAACAGCCCAACTGTGGATTAAATGAATGAGGGGAGGGGCCCAGGGGAGTCTAGTGGACAAAATCTTTGTCCCTTACTAGTTACGTATCACACCGAACTGGTCCATCATGTGGTGAATAGTTTTGATCTGTTGATTAGAGAACATGTTATTTTTTCTGATTTATAAATCTGGTTTACTGTAGTCCACCAAGCACCGATCTTTGGTGATTAGTCAGACAATTACAATCTCTTGCTTGCCACAAGGAGCATTCCCAGTATATATTTAGACTGTTTCCCTGGACCCCCAGTATATATTTAGATTGTTTCCCTGGACTCCCAGTATATATTTAGACTGTTTCCCTGGAAACCCTTAGGAGAAGTACAGTACCAAATAAGTTGCTGGCATAAGCCTGAGGGGAGTATGCCTCAAGGGATATAAAAAAAAAAGAGCTAAGAATAGGGCAGCTCCACATGATATGAGTATGGAATACCTTTGTTTCTCCGCACAGTCACCAGCAGGAGGCATCTCTAGTGGTGAGACAGGGCAAGGTAATAACAGGAGTTCTAAAGTAGTGTATCAACTGCTTCCATGCATACTCTCGCCACTGGTGAGAGGTTGTAATTCGGAAGGTGGTCTTGTATGTTATATCCCATTGTTCGTCTAGTATTGGGGAGCCAAGTTCTTCACTCCTTTTGTGGGCAATATCTTCGATACTATCACCAGTTGTTGCAAACAGGGCTTGTGCCGTGCTGCAAATGGAACGGGCTATGGTCCCAGTGCATAGAAATGTTAGAGGTGTTTAATTATTGCCGGTGGGGAACTTTGCAACTGCGTGGCTCGGGGGGAGAGAGAGGATATAGTGATGCAATTATAGATATGTGAAAAAATCCAGCTCGTAGCAGGCCAAACCGGTGCTGCAGATTTTGAAAGGAGAGGAGTGTGTCTACTGAATGTAACTGATACATGTACTGTAAGGAGATCCTCTCCCAGTATCAGTATCTAAGGTCCCAGCAGGCTGGCACAAAGTGCTCTAGCGCCGAGACGGGGCAAAGTAAGGCATATAAGCAGTCAGTAGCAGGGTCTTCTGTAGTAAATGCCAAAACTTGATCTGATCCCTAAGCCAAAGGTTTGGGTCCCCTTGGAATGGGAGGTCACCAGACACCTGACACACTGTACGGTGAAGTCCTCAATGTGAGAAAAATGGCCCTCTCTAACAGAAAGCCAGATAAACCAGAGTTGTGAGGCCCAGAAGTAGTTTGTCAGATTAGACAGGGAGAGGCTACCTTTGGCTTACGGAAGAAATAAGATTTTTTTTTTTTTATTGAGACACAGGCATGATATACAATGAACAGGTTGCTTTTGACATTGCTTGATACAGAAACCCATAACTGTGTCTATAGACATTAATACAGCTGTTGCTATCTTGCAGAAAAGTTGAGCATATCCTCTGCTGAAGGAAAGGACCGTCCAAGGAATGTTCAGAGTCTATGAGTAGTTCAACCTTATGTCATCCAGAAAAGGACCGTTGAAGATGGATTGGTCATAGCATACAGCCACCACTAAAATCAAAGCTATTCAGAGATCTCCTGTATGCTTTTAAGGAACAAATCTATAAACAGTAAACTGGAAACTTGTAGTACCTTAAAGGAAACTGATCTTCAAATGGGGATACCGCCACTGCAAGGCTTACCCCCCGGTTTAGCTTTTTATATGAAAAGCGGCGTTTTTCTCGCTTCCACAAAGCAGTGTTCCCATTAAGACTGAAGATCTGGGGGTTCACTGTACCCTCTCCAAAAACGTTTGGGTACAAACACAATTACAAGGGCTTACTGTACCTTTTCTACACATTTTTTTTGTGGGGTACATGTACTACAAACAGAATTATGGGGTTCAGTGTACCCCCTTAACACAAAAATGTATTTGAATTTCATAATTTGTACGTGAATCACGTACAGTTATGCATGAATGGGAACACTGCTGCAAAGTACTTTATTTTAATAAAGAAAAGTCTGCTACCCGGAAGTATGGCGGACGCGGGGAGGCTCCATTTGCTGTAAAGGTGCGGCACCACACCACTGGCTTCAATACATTTGTATTGAACTGAGCAGTGCAGCGCCACGCCTTTACAGTAAATGAAGCCCCCCTGCATCCGCCATACTTCCTGGTAGAAGACTTTTCCTTGTTAAAATAAAGTACTTTGTGGCACGAGAAAAATTATGCTTTCCATATAAAAAGCTAAACTGGGGGTTAAGCCTTGCGGGGGCGGGAGCCCCATTTGAAGATCACTTTCCTTTAAGGACCAAAAATAAATGAACCTATTGATTTAATCAACTCACTTATGTTGTTGTGTATGCGGTGTGTCTTAGAACCTATTAATTTCTGGAACTGCAGCTTTATGAATATATAACAACCAATATCATAATATAGCCGTCAAGTTTCGATTATGATAAAACATATCAAGAAATCATTGTTCACCTACTATAAATCATTTGTTGCAGTACTGTCTCATTGCATCTAAAACCTTTACTACCCCCCACCCAAGGTGCCATGGCCCCCAGATCTCAAGGAATCTGTCTAGACGATCCAAAGGTTGGCTGTAATTTTCTCCATATTCTCCAATTCTTCCACTTTTCCCCTTCCATAACTGTAACGTAGAAGGCTCCAGGGAAAGCCATTTTAAAGTAATACATTTAAGAGCAGCCAATCTCAGATAATGATGTAATCGCCGCTCTGGTTTGGTCTTAAGTGTGTTAGGTTTTCCCCGGGTACCCAAAACAAGGTCAGAAAAGGAGAGAGGTATAGTGACCCCCATAAGTGATTGCAATTGCCCATGTACTTGCTACCAAAAGGGCATCAGCACAGAACAATCCCAAAAGATATGGAAGTGAGAGCCCAGTGAACCACATGCCCGCCAGCACTGAGCAGTGTGAGTAGTATTAAAATGTCTTGTGACTGTCGGGGTTCTAAAAAATCTCACCACCACCTTCCAATGGAACTCACCCCACCTCAGGGAGGATGTAATTCTCCATCCCCAGGAAAGGCTGACATTCCAATCCGCCTCATCAATGGGAAGAAGGGACTATTGTTCCCACCTGAGGCGAACATGGCCTGTACCTAAAAGAGGGCTGTGCAATTAACAGCTGGTAAAGCTGTGAAAGTGGTCTCATCTTGACATTAAGAGGGACTCAACTATAAAAGAATTCCTCCACAGCTGACAGGGATCTTTGCAGCTGGTGGAGATGTGTGGGCTGTTGGATAAAGTGTCTTACCTGTAGGAATCAGAAGTGATCTTCCCCCTAAGTTTGTATTTCTGCTGCAAACTATGAAAGGTTGTGCAGATCCTATTATGGAGTAGGTGCGTAAATCTAGTGAGACCCTGGTTCTCCCAGAATTTATAGCCAGGGTCTAGACTTGGAAGGGTGAAATGTCTGTGGTGTCTAATTAAAGTTAGGGGGGCCTAGACTGTTAGGGGTATTAGTAAGTTTACAAAGTTGAAGTAAAGTTAATAAAGTGTGTCTAGTCCAAGGATTTAATACTTTACGAAGTAACTTTGGAGAAATGTAGTTGGTAAGCAATGTTCATATGGGGTATGCATGAAGCTGATCCAATTCCATTGGATATCAACCCACCTCTACTCTTTGCTTCAGCCATGAATGAAGCCATGGGTCCAGGGCTGCCAAGTAATACTTTTGTAGGTCTGGTAGGTCGAGACCACCAAACTGTCGGGGTAAACATAATATGGATTGTGAAATTCTTGGCCTCTTACCTTGCTAAATGAATTTAGACAGAGTAGTGTGGAGGTCCTTCCAGAAAAGGCAGGGAAGTGATATTGGGAGAGTCTAAAAAAGGAATAATAGCCTAGGAAATGTATTCATTTTAACAGCGTGGACTCTGCCATATAGCATTAAAAGTAAAACCTACCATCTCGCAGTATCTTGCTTTATGGCTTGAAGTAGTTTTTGGTAATTACTGGAGAACAATCTGGAGGTATCTGCTGAAATCTGAATACCTAAGTAACGGAAGGTGTTATGGGGTGCCCATGCAAAGGGAAATGTAGCATGGAAGTCTGGCGATGGGGATCCACTCAGGACCATGACCATGGCTTCTGAGTTTAGACAAATTAATTGTATACCCTGCTAACTCATGAAACTGTTGCAGGATGTCCAAAAGGGGCTGTAATGAGCCTGTAAGGTCTCCTAGAAAGAGGAGGGTGTCATCAGCATAAAGGGCGATTTTCGGTTTGTGTTGTCCCACCTTAACTCCCCCAGATGCCTGGGTGCTGTCTAATCTGGGCTGCTAGTGGTTCAAGGGAAAGGGCAAATAGCAAGGGTGAGAGGGGACACCCCTGACGTGTCCCTCTACCCAGAGAAACTCTATCTGATGTACATCCGTTAACTTTTACTGTTGCTTCTGGTTTGGAATACAGTGCCTCTACAGCTTTTGCAAAATTTTCTCCTAAGTTAAATTTAGATAAAGTCTGTGCTAGAAAGCACCAGTCCACACTGTCGAACACATTTTCAGCATCGACACTTATGGACATTTGAAAGAAATAAGATTTTAAGCCAGACCATGGGGTGCTTACCTGCCCAGACGAAACAGGACATTTGTTTATTTCACTGTCTCTAAACTGATTCGAGCAGGTGGAGTGAGCCATTTTGGAATAAAGAGCTCGAGGAATTGTCTTCATCCTAACTGCCGCCACCCAAGTGAGATTCAGAAAGAGAGAGAGAGTGTGCCCCAATGGGTGAGATCATGTATAAACTGGGTTGTAAATGGAGTATTATTATGTCTATAAAAGTCAGTTGGGTTACGCACAAGGTGGATCCTCAGGTATTTAACCATCTCTAGGTCCCACTTGAATGGGAAGCGAGTTCAGATGTCAGGGGAGGGAAGGTAGTGAAAAGTTAAAGGTTCTGTCTTAGTGGTATTCAGTTTATAGCCATACACCCTGTCAAACTCGTGGAGTACATAGAAAGCTACCAGGGGGAAGAGCTCCAGGTTTCAGAGGTACAAGCAGGATATATTCTGCATAGAGTGCTACATGGTGCTCTTGGCCTTGGAATAATACCACTCTAAAGTCTGCAGACCCTCGTATGGCTGCATCAGTGGCTCTATGTAAAGGGCAAATACAAGGGTCAGCCCAGTCCCATGCCACAGTGGAGGGGGAATACTGAAGAGTGGTGACCACTGACCTTAACTGTCACCTGCAGATTGGAGAGTATGCCTCTGAGGAGCTGTATGAAGGCCCTCGGAGAGTCCAGCTTTGCCAGGATTCCTTCCAAAAAGGGCCAGGAGACCTGTTTGAAGGCTTTCTCGACATCAAGACTCAGGGCTACTGGGGGTGGGGGTAGTGTGCATATGGTGTAGTATATCTAAGATGCAGTGGGTATTATCCATCATGGTTCAGGACATTACAAATCCCATCTGATCCAGGCCTACTAATAACAGAAGGGGCATATCCATATGTTTAGCGGCTACTGACATAAACAGTTTATAATCAGTATTAAAGAAACAACATAGGGCAGTAGGAGCCACAGGGGGTGGGAGGTCTGTCAGGTTCAAGCATCACAGAAATTGAGGCCTATGCTCACGGGGCGGGCGCTCCCCTAAAGCTCATCACTGTAAACCTGATGAAGTAGAGGCACCACTTGCTCAGTGGTAGTTTTATAAAACTCTGAACCATGACCATCTGACCCCGGGAGAGTTATAGTTTTAGAAAGCTGTATTACCCGTGATTTCCTCCAACAGTATGGGGGACATCAGCTGGTCATGCTGCTCCCTGGTTAAGGAGAGTAGATGCAGGTTGGAGAGTTACGTTGGGATGTTCTACGGGATGGGCTCCTGTTCTAGGGTATATATGTTTTTTCAGAAAGCACGAAAGGACTCCTCTACATCATTTATTCTAGTGCACCCAGCTCTGGTGGAGGGGTGCTGTATTGAGGCAACAGTGGCCAGTTTGTGTTGGCAGCACAACTGATATGCCAAGAGACGAGAAGTCCTGGCTCCAGTTTCATGGTAAAGGTGCCTCAGATAAATGAGTGACAGCTCCATCTGATGTAGACAGTAGGCATCCCACTCCTTCTGGACCTTCTCCATTTGTACCTTAACAGAGTGGTCACCCTGTTGGAGAGCTTGCTGCAGGAAGTGAAGCAGGTTTTCTAATTTCTGTTGGTGCTGTTGTCTTTTATGCTTCTGTGTAGCTGAGAATTGTATTAAATGGCTTCTTAAGACCGATTTCGTCGTGTCCCACGTTATGGCCTGGGAAACTTCCGATTGGGAGAGAGCTGTCATTATTGAGTTGTAAGCCCTGCGGCAGGCCACCATAGTTGCAGAGTAGTCATTATCAATATAAAGCCTGGTACCCTCAAACTGGACCTCCTTGACCTTTCACACCATGTGCAGCACTGCTTCCTTGTCTGGGTACCAGAGAAACTCAAGTACCACTGAATGTAGTCTGGCTTCAGGGCTGGTGGTGGTGTAGTTGGGGTCTAGAGCTCAGTGGGAGTGCTCAAGATCCAGACTACAGTTATCAGGCAATTGTAGGACAGAACACTGCAATTCTTGCAGGAATTTATTCCCGTCTGGGTCCTCTGAGCCTTCAGGGAGCCCATATATGCACAGGTTGCTGCACCGATTCCAGGCTTTTGCATTCTTGCCCCAATCCTGCAAAGTCTGCACAGCCTGGTATAACTGCTTGATGGCCTTCAGTAGCATCTAGGTGCATGTCTTAAGATACGAGCTGCTCCTCCTAAGATCCAGGCGCTTTACTGTTTTATTGATGTCCATTCTGACAGCTTTTGTAGTAGAGCGCATTACTTTTCGGAAGCTGTGAAGTTGCAATCATAATGTCCTTTTGCCACTTCAGTATTATGGTTCCCCAGAGTTGCTGGGGCCCTGCTACCATGACTAGTGGAAACAGAAGCTATGAAGTCACTGATTTCTGAGCTACCCATATCCATCACCATCCATCATGTCTGCAGAGGATCTAGGTTGACTGCGGTGGCTCATCAGGTATGAAGACCACCTACTGAGCGATTAAAAGTAATTTGGTAAAAACTGCAGCAATGTAGGAGGCACAGCTGAAAAGCTTAGAATGGAGTAGTTCTTTCACACTGCTTACTGGTGCATGACATTACTGAAGTCCCTCTATCTCACGTAACCTCCCCCTTGTGACTTACAAGGTGTTATAGTCCTTTCCTATAGATTTATAAGCACATAACACAGCAACAAATGGTACCAAGAGCAGTCTGTCTGCTGCTTGGATGGTTAAGCATAGCATTGAAAGCTTTGACAAAGGACTCAGTTAGCCACTGTACCAGTGGTACATACTGTAGCAAACAGAACATCTGCCATCATTCCTAAGACAAAACCTCATACTACAAGATGTCCACTCACAAAATACATTCACTTATAGGACAAAAGATGCTGCAGCTTTCTAAGGAACTGTAGCCTGATAAAAAGGACTATATCCAGATATAACTAATCCCCCAACCCCGAGTTCTTGTTAAACTTAAAAAAAAGAGATGATCGTAATTTAATTGGATCTGTCCAGGAACATTTTATTTCTTGAATGGAGTGCTGCTACTGACATTTGAGTTCCTTATTTTGGTTAGTCTGTATGCCTCTGGTTTAATCCCAGCACCCCACTTCTTTGGGCACCCCCAATAAGCACCATGTCTACCTGCTAGAAACAAACACACCTGGATAAAAAAAAAAAAAGTGCTCAGTCTATGCATTGCTGCTCTTAAAGAATTTAACAAAACCTTGGATGCTGCCGGTCCACTGGTGCAGTGGTAGCACTACTACTTGTGACACTGGTGACCCAGGTTCCTGAATGAGCCCAGAGTGTCACAGGACCGGCCAGGGGAAGGCTGGACGAGTGTTACAAGGACAGCTCTCCACCTGGGTGGGGGGGGTTGGTGGCATCCAGCGCGTGGATGACACCCGGGGCCAACTGGGAGTACACCAAGTCAGGAACACAGCAAAGAATGAAGGCAGTGGTAGATGTCTGTAAGGCATGCACGGGAGCATGATGACGTTATTGCACGCCCATGCCTTGGGAACTGACAAGAGGAAAACCCAATGCAGCAGTGCGGAGTGAAGTCCTCCGACCACATGTCGAATAACACTGCAGCAGCCCTGGGACTGAACTTGGTTGATCTCAGTCTCCCCTTTGGGGGCCCAGGTTCCGGGCAGCTGTAAGGAAGATGCCAGTGTCGGGCGCGGAGGCACTGAGTCGGGGAATATCCCTGACTGAAGCACAGAGATAACAGAATGTAAACAAAAAAAAAAAATAAAAACCACCTCGGATACCAGATTAGAAATGCACATGAGAGAGGGAGAGAACTCAGGAAACCAAAAGCTTTAAAGTGCATATTTTTATTTACTTATAAAGTAATAGTGTGGTGCAACAAACATTACTCTCTCAACACGAAAAAAACACCAACGTGCCATGGAGCACTTCCACTCTGATGAGAACAAAGCAAAGGTGCTGGGTGAAACGTCAGGATGCGTTCTTTTGCGTTAGGGTAGAGCAGTGTCTCTGTACCATCCTACTACTTTGAAAGTAAATAAAAATATGCATTAGCACTTTAAAGCTTTTGGTTTCCTGAGTGCTCCTTCTCACATGCATTTCTTTACTGCTGGGCACACACTGTGCTGAAAAGACTCCACCATCAGATTCTCCAGAAGCCTCTCTGGCTTGTCCTTAGCAGGGGCCCACTTGCTGGCCCTGAAGGGAAATGGCATATCGATGGTGGGCTGATGGCTGAAGGGGGTGGAGATGGCCCACTAGAGTGTCAGTTGGCATGGGGGGGGGGTCAGGTGGGCTGTCATCTGGCATGCTCAGGCATTGTTCCCCTGTTCTTTGCTGCCTGTCCACCATCTACACATACAGGCAACAATGGCTTAGGGGTGGTGGGGGTCAGCACAGGGGGTCACTCATGTTGCCTAGGGCACCACCACCAGGAGCTGCAGTTGTAGCAGCATGTCATGCTCCTCCCTCCCTGAGAGATCAGCTTCCCATAGAATGCTCTGCACTTTCCCTACCAACCTCTGCTCCTGACATGCTGGGCTTGGGGTGTGAACCGGGCTGCCGGCGTGCCACAGCAGTCCCCCACCACTGAGCACCGGTCTGCCTTCCTTTGAATTCATGCCATTTCTATAACTGGATCCATGTGAGGTTTGTAATGGATATATTTTTTCACTTGTTTATGCCTCCTTGTTTCTGACCTGCCTGCTTCTGCCTCTGATCCCTTCAGCCCTGTCACCCACTATCTCTAGGGATTACCCTCCCCCCATGGCAGTGCCAGAAGGGATAGCCAAGCCCTCCAAAGCATGATCCAGCACGCAAGTGCCATAGCAGGTGTACAGGACCTACAAGGATCTGAGGAGTCACTCAGCTGCAGTCTGGGATTTTCCACCATAAATTTTTGTCCACAAGGGCTGCCAAGCATGCAGTGGTGCACCGTGCATGCACACAGAGGCATGCATGCATGCATGTATCAGCAATAAGGGCGAGCCTTCCCCAAGTGTACGTCCTGATAGCACTGTCATTCAGTCTCTGCTGGGTGGTAGACAAACAGCAGGACATGGGATCTCCTCTCCCCAAGGGAGGACAGTCATCCTTGGGACACTTAGTTCTCTCTCCCTTGCTAGCCTTCGTGAGACCCGAACTGCTTCAAACCCTGGTAACTGGCATAGTGAGTGGTACTGTTACTGCTGCTCTACTGCCATCTGTAATACTGTGGATATGGCAACAGTTTTTAATTATTGCTAATATGTTATCTTTTTTGTCAGTTCAGGATCAAAATGCCAGTCAGGATCCACTTTTTGTTTTCTTTTCTTTAACCATCACTCTGATTTTCTCTTTAAATAGTGTTTTGTCACAGCTACATAATGACAGACTGCAAAACTCTAACTCACTGGAGATAGCTAGCGCACTAAAGAGACCTTTCACTGACCTGACTGTTCGGTCACCATTGCTGGACTGTATTTATGGGAGTTACAGAAGACCCTGCAGTGTCTGTAGCCTGGCACCTCCCCTCCTTCTCCTGAAATACTGCGGAGACCAATGAGGCTCTTCACCTCTTGCCCGGTACTGACACAGCATAAAGCACTGGCTTAGACGGCATTAATCTGAAGCTGGTTACAGTCACAGCATATCATCTAGCTGCTCTCTCTTTACTTTCTTTATAACTTGTCCGTCACAACTGGTCATCTGCCTCCAATCTGCAAGAAAGCTGTAATCACTCTATTAATTACGTTAGAATAACAGGCCTAGTTCTGCAGTGAGTACATCTGTCAAAACTTCAAGAAATAATTCCCAGTTAAATTTCAAAGTTTTCACCTAGAACAAGATATGGCCCTCGGGTGATTAGTTAAGGGTTTAAATCTCAAAAATTCAGCAAACACTGCACTTCTAAAGGCTGGACCAGTACTGCCAGGACAATGGATTATGTTGTCACCTGGCAAACCAGAATTCACAAGTGCGAGTTGGAATCCAACACTGCAGCATCACGGAGTCGAGGCGTTCATCTCCTGGGGGAAGGCCCTGGCCATCTGGCATCCCCCCCCCCACTAGCTGGCCAACCAAGAGGTGGCATTGGCACAGTCTGTGAAGACAGCTGCCTGCTCATTTCTATTGCTGGAGGAAGGGTGGGCAAATGTGATACCAACTGTCGGGGAGCAAAAATGGGGAAAAACAAAATTACAAAAAATTGAAAAACAAAACAAAACAAAAAAAAAAAAAAAACAACTGCAGCATATTTTGGGTAAAATGTTTATAGTCTTAACAAAAACCTCTGACCTGGTTAATCACTCTGTTTTACCGAGGAATTTACTGGACATGAGTAGAGTTGCTCCTCAGTGCACTCAACTAGGAAAGAGAGGACCTGAGCACCAGATCCCAGTTCATAGCTCTAAATGAAGTACCCTCATACTCAGTCTCTGAAACTGGCAATCCCCAGGCCTCAGTCCTTGAACCTTTGCATTTTTCATCTTTTTTTTTTTTTTTTGCATTAAGGGCCACCAAATTAGTGCGTGTGTGTATGTCTGTCTGTGTGTGTGTGTGTGTGTGTGTGTGTGTGTGTGTGTGTGTGTGTGTGTGTGTGTGTGTGTGTGTGTGTGTGTGGTAGCTAGGCATGAAGAACTCATCACTGAGTTGATACAGGAGATATTCTAGATTTGATCATTGTTCCCCCCCCAATCCTGAATTTGTCCACCTTATTCACCCCCATCCAGCACCCATCTAAACCATGCCTCCTGCCCAGTCACCCGATTTTCATGGAATTTACCTATTCTGGTGCATCTCTGCCACAGGATTCGTGTCAGAAGGGCCCAGCCATTGGTGGCTGTGCTTCATACCCATATATCCTTAGTCAACAGACACTTGTGAAAATGGGCAATTTTGCTCGCATGCCTTTCCAGAATAAACAAATAAATGAAATGAGTGCGATTATGGTTTATCCATGCCTCCTGGACTACAGTTCCAATGCTGTTATTGTGAGTGGTTGCAGTTGGAAAGATTTGCCTTCTCTATGTTGTCAGAAGACCAAGTGATACAAGGACATCCTGTATCAAGTTAGAATGTGTTACTTTGTTTTGTAACACGGCATTATGGACAACCGGCGCCCAGAGAGCCCAGCGATAGGCATAGCGCCGAATCACGTGGTGCAGGAGCAACACGGCATTGTGACCGATAATGCCCGTGTTGGTGTTGCGAGGAAGCGGGCAGGCTAACTTCGGCATTATTTCTCATAATGCCGTGTTGCTCTGCACGTTCCCGAGCCCAACATGGCATTGCTTGTCCTACAATGCCGTGTTGCTGCTGTAGTGGCACTATAGCCACCTGGGTGGCAAGTGGCGCTGTGGGCGGTCGGCGCTACAGATCCCAAAACGGGGATAGAGCCTGCAAGGAGGAAGACTGGGTACGCGGATGCAGGGGTAGAGTTAGACAGCACACACATGGGAGACAACGTAGAGAGCACTTGAGTAGTGTAGGCAAAAATTAGATGGCTGTGGAGTTTCGTTTATGCAATCGAGGTTGTCCGTGTTACAAGTGCATTAATCACCGGCGGCGTCGGGCTCTACCGGTGATTAATGCCGCTGGGGTTGAATGCTGGGCTTCGCCCTCGTGCAACAACGCCCCCCCCAGCGGGCATTAATCACCGGTAGAGCCCTCCTCTGCCGGTGATTAATGCTTACATGTATTCTGGGCAGATTACTGTGATCATTGCTATTGTTCCTTGGATGGAACTGACTGCTTTTTTTTTTTTTACACAAACTAAAAAAAATCTAATTAAAAAAATGTGTAGCAGTCTAGTACCATGCAATTCAGAAAATGGTCAGCATTACCCTCTGATGTTTTGCTATGCTATAGTAGCTAAAGGGGAACAGTTGGCACCTAGGGCCTCACACTCAAGTGTGGGGCTGGTCCCAATGTGCACTTCGTGTGTAAAAAGATTTTGGTTTACTTACTGTTTACTGAAGTATAGTAGAGACTAATTTTAACATAGAAACATAGACTTTGACGGCAGATAAGGACCGCTAGGCCCCTCTAGTCTGCCCATTTCTCACCTACAGGATAGCCGTAGATCCTATTTAACCAACAGCCTATATCTTCCTGCCCCCACAAGAATTGCCTTATGTCTGTCCCATGCATTCTTGAATTCTCCCACAGTTTAGACTCCACAACTTCCTCAGGAAGGCTGTTCCATGCATCCACTACCCTCTCTGTGAAATAATACTTCTTCACATTGCCCTGAACCGCCCTCCTTCTATCTTTAAATTGTGTCCCTTGTTCTTGACGTCTCTTTTCTGAAAGATGCTACCCTCTTGGACTTTGTTGATTCCCTTGAGGTACTTGAGAAGTTTCTATCATGTCCCCCTCTCCCTTCTTTCCTCAAGGGTATACATATTAAGCTCCTTTAGTCTCTCCTCATCGGCTTCTCTTGCAGACCCTGCACCATTTTAGTTGCCCTCCTCTGGACTGCCTCTATCCTGTCTATGTCCTTGCGGAGATGGGGTCTCAGAACTGGACACAGTATTCCAGATGGGGTCTCACAAACTGTCTGTACAGAGGGATAACAACTTCCTGTTTTCTGCTGCTGATGCCTCTCCCTATACATCCCAGTATACCCCGGCCCTCCCTACTGCCTTCTCACATTGCTTGCTAACCTTAAGGTCATCTGATATGATTATCCCCAGGTCCCTTTCCTGTTTTGTTGTTGTTACTACCTCCCACCCATTGTGTATTCTTCCCTGGGTTCTTGTTTCCCAGGTGCATTATTTGCACTTTTGCATCGAATCCTAGCTGCCACGTCAGACCATTCCTCCAACCTTGCCAAGTCCTTTTCATCCTTTCCACGCCTCCTTGTGTATCAACCCTGTTGCAGATCTTTGTGTCATCTGCAAAAGGCATACTTTTCCTTCCAGTCCTTTGCAATGCCACTGATGAAGACATTAAAGGACTGGACCCAATCTGAACCCTGCAGGTACCCACTAGTAACCGCCCTTTCTTCAGAGTGGACTCCATTTACAATTACCTTGTGTGTCCTGTTGTCCAGCCAATGTTTTACCCAGGCTACCACCCTGGGACCCACTCCAAGGCTGGTTAATTTGACTAATAATCTTTTGTGTGGGACTGTGTCAAATGCCTTGCTAAAGTCTAGGTAGGCCATGTCCACAGCCCCTCCTGGTCTACTACTTTGGTCACCCAGTCAAAGAAATCTATTAGATTGTCTGGCGTGACCTTCCCACTGTGAACCCATGCTGCCTTGGATCCTGTGCTCCACTGACCTCTAGGTACTCAACTATTCTTTCCTTCAGAAGTGACTCCATCACTTTCCCTACCACAGAGCTCAGACTGACAGGTCTGTAGTTTCCTGCCTCTGTCTTGGTCCCACTTTTGTGAAGGGGAATCACATCCGCCTTCCTCCAGTCCTCGGGTACCACACCATCCTCCCATGATTTATTAAAAAGAGTAGCCAGTGGTTTCACTAGTTCCTTCCTTAATTCTTTTAGAATTCTGGGGTGAATTCCATCAGGACCCATTGCTTTGTCCACCTTCAGTTTTAGGAGTTCTTGCAGAACCCTTTCTTCTGTGAAAGGACTGGGATCGACCCCCCTATCAAGAGTGCTTCTGTTAATTGGATTAGGCACTTCCCCCTCCTCTTTTGTGAATACTGAGCAGAAATATTCGTTCAGTATTCCTGCTTTTTCACTGTCCCCCTCTGCCACCATTTTCTATTCAGCCTCACTATCCCTCCTTTGTCTTTCTCAGCTCGCTGATGTACCTATAAAGGTTTTATCCCCTTCTTAACTGAGTTGGCTATCTTTTCCTCAGTTTGGGCCTTTGCTATTCTGACTTCCCTCCTGCTTCTTTCTGCCTTAACTGGTACAGCTCTCTGTCCTGCTCCTTCTGTGTTTCCTATACTTCTGGAATGCTATCTTTTCTTCCTGACTTTCACAGCCACCTCTTGAGAACCATAGTGGCTTTTCTTTTTATTTTGATTTGTTTATTTGCTTCACAAGGCTTGTTGCCTCTGTGATGGCAGTTTTGATAATTCCCATTGTTGCTCCACACCTCCTTCTAGCCTGTTTGCTAGTGCTTTTCTGAGGCACTCTCCCATCTTGCCAAAGTCAGCCCTCCTAAAGTCCAGTATCCTCACTTTTGTATGGCTGACTCTGTAGCTGAGTTTAACGTGAACCACACTGTTTGATGGTCACTTGTCCCCAGATGGCAACCACTTCTAGATCTGAGATTCTCTCCTGCCCCCGTTTGGCGTCTGAGGTCTAAGATTGCTCCCTCACAGTGGGTTCCAAAACTAGCTGTCTAATGCCTGCCACCTGTAGGAAGGCCAAGAATGGCCCTGCTCTTGGATGTCGCTGCAGCAAATGTGCTCCAGTTAACATCTGGCATATTCAGGTCTCCCATCAACAGTATCTCCTTTCTCTGCCATTCTAAGAATGCCTTCCATCATATCCTTGTCCATTCCTTCCCCTGACATGGGGGTCTGTACACAACCCTGTGCGGATTGTGGTGCCCTTCCAGTCTCCAAGGTGACCCACAGTGCCTCCTCTCCTCCCTGTTTACTCTTTTGTTCAGTTGCTTTTATCCTTCCTTTACATGAGAGCTACCTCCCCTCTTCTCCCCTGCCTGTCTCTCCTGTAGGTTATGTACCCTGGTATGTTAACATCCCAGTCATGATTCTCTGTGTACCATGTTTCTGTGACTGCTACGATATCCAGGCATCCCTCTTCCATTAAGGCCACCAGCTCAGGGAGCTTGTTGCCCAGACTATGGGCATTGGTACTCATTACCCTCCATTTCCTGATGGCCTTACCCCCTTTTGCTCCATCCCTGTCCTTCTTGCCTTTGTCACTTTCTCCATTTACCCCTGCCCTTCTCCCTATCGACACCTCCATGTTGGTGTTTGCCACACTTACTACCGTGATTGTTTTGGGGGCTAGGATTTTCCTGCTCCTTTCCAGTGCCTCCCCCCTTGGCTAGTTTAAAAGCTTGCCAATGAAGCATTTAAACCTATCACCTAGGATCCTGGTTCCCCTCCCGGACAGATGTAGCCCATCATGCCAGTATAGGCTTGCATCACTCCAGGTGGACCCCCAGTCCCCAATGAAGCCAAATTCCTGAGCTCCACACCAGTTTTTCAACCACTGATTGAATCCCATGGTACGGAACACCCTAGCCTCTCCTATGCCATAGATGGGTAGCACCTCCGAGAAGGTTACCGTGCGTGCTACTTGACTAAGGCCCCTCCCCAATTCCACAAACTCTTCCTGCACTTCTCTAATCCCTTTCTTAGCCAGGTCATTTGTCCCTAAGTGGAGAATGACATCCAGCTCCCTCCCCTGTGCAGCTGCTCCGGCAATCCTGAGGATTCGCTCCCTGTCCCTCCAAGCCATGGCGCCAGGCAGGCACCTTACCTCCCTCTCCCCTTCCTTGCCCAGTTCTACCTTCCTAACAACGGAGTCCCCCACCAGGAGTTGTTTCCTTCCCCTGCAGGGTCCCCTGCCACCCTCCTGTGGGTCTCCTTTGTGGAGGTTCCCAGCATCCTCCTTGGTCTCCACTGTAGGTGCCTCCATAGAGGAACCACACTTTGCCAGAATGGCATAGGGTGTGGAGAGGTACAACTGGAGGATGTGCCTCTGTTCCACCACCTCACCTCCCTGAGCCCACTGTGGTCCAACCACTCCTCTTTCTTGGCAACCTCTGAGGCAACAGCAGTGGCACTGGTGGTCCCTGGATGGAAGAGGAGGTCCCACAAATCCTGGCCAACTCAGCCTGGAGATGAGCAACCTCCTCCCTCAGCCCAGAGAGGTGCCTGCAGATGGGACAACACCGCATCCTCCAGAACATCTCCCGGAAGACTGCTGCTCCACAGCCACTGCACTGCACCACTCCAATCATGTCTTATTTCTGGCCCTCAACTGTTTGCAATCCTTACTCTTTCCTCTGTTTTTTTCTCTCTCTCTTACTTGCTGCCTGTGTGCCTTTAAGCTCCAGATTGTCCTGTTCTGAGACAAGAATATCCTATATTTCTCAGTAGACGCTTACTTGTTCAGAGGCAGACCTCCAGCAGCTAGAGGGGGCCGGAGAGCTACTCTTGCCCTTCTAGGATGGTGGGTCCTTGGTGGTTCTGTGATCACTCACTTCCTGCCCCTAAACAGGAAGTTCCTGTTGTCAGTCAAATCTTGTGCCTATAAAAATAGAACTAGCTTTGGGTGGTGGGGTGGAGGGGAGGGAAGGAGGGCAATATAGTCCCAGCAGAGAAGTTCAGTCACACAGCAGTCCTTTCTCCTGGAGTCTTCTGCCAAGCTATTAGCAGAATCTTTCTAAGGCAGTCTTTAAATGTAGCTTCCTTCTAGCTAAGCCACTCCCCCTACTTACCAGATCTTTCTACAAGTAATTTAAACCTCACAACAGTTAAGTCCTTTCAGTCACCTGAGATTTACATACACCTAGAAGACTTTTCAGTTACCCATTCAGTTCAGTTAACCCAAACACACACTTTTTTTTGTTTTGTATGTTAGTTTTTTTACCCTAAATTAAAGGTCTAAATACAAAAGTTCTTCTACTTTAGTCCCAGCAGAGAAGTTCAGTCACACAGCAGTCCTTTCTCCTGGAGTGTTCTGCCAAGCTAATTTTGCTTAGTTCTAGGCTGACATCGTCTGTTACTACAAATCCCAGAATCCCCTGAAGCTGACATCACAGCAGTGGGATATTAAACAGCCTGCAGTGCAATTTAGAGTTTATGTAAGCTGTGATCTTTCGTTTGCTGGTCCCGCTGTCCTCCCTGGGCTAAGTATAGTCACAGAGGACTGTACTTAGCCCCTGGAGAAAAGCAGACCTGGAAAACATCTGATCAGAGATGATAAAAATTCTAAATGCACTGCAGGCTACTGTATCTCTCACTGCTGCCTAGTGCTCCGATATCAGCTGCAGGGGACCCTGGATTTGTGGTAACAAAATATGTCAGCCCAGAACGAAGCACATCAGTCTAGTACAATCTACTTATACTACAGTAAACAGTAAGAAAACAAAATGTTTTTGCACACAAAGTGCATATGGGATCAGCCTACACACTTGGTGTGGGGCCTGTTCTGCTGACTGTTCCTCTTTTTTTTTTTTTTGGTCAATAATATTTTTATTGTTTTATAATTAAAAAAACAGTACAAAGAAATATAAACACTGAATATTAGTTTCACAAAAGAAATAACAGAAGCATGCAATAAATACTTATACAAGAAAATACAAGATAATTATGTTTTACAGTAAACAGAATATTTTATCCATCTTCTTTTAATACCTAGCTTAAGTAGACTCAAACTTTTTTTGTAAACTTTATTCCTCAGGACATGAGGTTCACTCAATATTACATATATTATTATATGAGAATAATGTATAGACATAGAACATTTACATGATCAGCTCATTAGAGCATTCCATTCAGTACTGCATGAGTGTGCCCATATATATTACAAATCCAGCTACGTTAACTTTATGTTAATATTAGTACATCAGTAATTTTACTCTTCTGGAATGTCAAACCTCTCCAAACAATGCACTTTTAGGTGTAATAGCCTCTAATTAGATGCCAACCAGGTTCACTACCTTCACCTCAAAATGCTGGGAACCAATCAGAACCCATTGCAGTTTCTAACGGTGCCCATATTTCCTCGTATCTTTGTCTTTGACACTGGGTGTGTTCTAGTTTCATCAGATGAAGTAGTTCCTTCAGCCAGGCGGAAACTGTGGGGCTCTAGGTTGTTCCAGTGAAGCGCCACTTCTCTAGCCACACATCTCTTCAACTTACTACCATCTCCGAAACCTACCTCCCATCCCGGGAGCCCTAATAGAACCTCTGGGGATCCATATATATGTGTGAGTAAAGTCTTAGCAGTATTGTTTCAACACCGTCCAAAAGGTTTAATCTTGGGACATTCCCATAACATGTAGAAAAAATGCCTACATATATACCACACCTGAGGCAGAACTGTGAGTTATCAGGGTTGATTTTATGGGCTCCTTCTGGGGTGAAATAAGGTCTCATCATAATATTATATTGGAGGGGATCGCAATCTATTACTAACCGAGCAATGAAGTAAATTGTTTTGTATGATAGTCCATCCCCCCCCCTCCCGCCGTCAGACCTTCCGGAAGCAGGTCTGTTTCCCATTTTCCTCTAGTTGCCTCCAGGGGATCTCCCAATGAGCCCACCAGCAGTCTATAACACATTTGCAAAGGTTTAAATTTATCTATTTGGGAGAATCTTCTAAATAACTCCTCCAAAGGTGAATAGTACAGTTCTGCTAGGCCCCTCTTTTCTGAAATTAGTGTTTCCACACGTTCCTTGATTCTAAGGTATGTAAAATAGTGGGAGGGATAGTATACTTCAATTTAACCTCATGAAAGGTAGCAACCCGCTCTCCCTGCAGTATCTGCGCCACCCTCATCAAATCTCTCCCAGCCCACACTTTAAGATGATTACCCAGAGTTGCATTCAGTTTTCCCCCCTTTCATCAAGACCGACCTTAGTGTGGTATCAGGGGAAATATAAGTGTGCTCTCCTAGAAGGTTGTGAGCCAACTTCCAAACTTTCAATGCGTTTCTGGTACATGGGTTAAGGACCGGCTCTTCCTCTGGATCTAATGACGAGTCAACTAAGATTGAGTAGTATATGGGAAACTCTTCCATATCTTCAATACCCGTCCATTGGGGCTTCTTATGTACATCCCCTTGCAGGAGGTCTGGAATCTGTGCCAACTGGGCTTCTATGTAATAATATTTTATGTGGGGCAGGCTCAGGCCACATTCTCCCACTTTGTGCCACAGGGCCAGTTTTTGAATTCGTGGGCATTTTCCCTGCCATAACAAATGCGTTATGGCACCTTCAACGGATTTTATATATTTATTAGGTAGGTGGAGAGGGATTGTCTGAAATAAATATAATATTCGGGGTAATATAGACATTTTAATAAGGTTTACCCTACCTATTAAAGACAAAGGGAGGGCTCTCCAATTAAAACAATCCTCCTTGATTTTTTGAATCAAGAGAGTATAATTTAATTTAACTACGAGTGAGAGTTTATTTGGGAGAAGAACCCCTAAGTATTTAATAGCATTAGAGGGTTAGACCTCCGCCTGCAATTTTTATCAGATTTTGATTTTCCCAAGTGGAGCCACTCACTTTTCTCCAGTTAATTTTGCGGCCCGAAAGAGGCCCATACAACTCAAAACACCTATTCAGGTCCAGTAAGGCCCTTTCAGGATCTTCCAAAAACAACAGAACATCGTCTGCGAAGAGTGAAATTACATGGTTATTCCCCTTCTCCCTATATCCCTCTATATTAGGATTGGACCTAACATAGGCTGCTAAGGTTTCAATACATAATACATGTATTAGGGGAGATAATGGGCAACCCTGACGTGTGCCTCGGGTTAGACAAAAAGGGGAAGATAATGTGTTGTTGGTTAAAATCTGAGCTTTAGGGGCCTTATATATAGCTCTCATCCACCCTACAAATGTGTTTCCAAGACCAAATTTTTCAAGCACTGCAAACATGTAAGGCCATTCCACCCGATCGAATGCCTTCTCGGCATTGAGAGCTAGGAATCCCCTCATTTTATCTTTCCATGTCGACCATTTATGGATAATATTCATTGCCCGCCTCAGATTGTGCTTAGCCTGACATCCCTTCACAAAGCCCCCCGATCCATATGAATCAGGTTGGGCAGGAGGGGTTCCAGCCTCCCGGCCAAGATCTTGGCCACTATTTTGTAATCTGAGGTAAACAAATAAATCGGTCTGTAGGATCCGCAAAGTTTTGGGTCCTTCCCCGGTTTCGGGAGAACCACAATCGTAGCCTCAGACATCGAATCAGGGAGGACACCCTCCTCCAGTGCTATTTTTACCACCTCTACTAATAGTGGTCCGATGGCTTCCCAAGTGGCCCTACAAAAATCGGCCGGAATGCCATCTGGCCCTGGGGCTTTTCCCCGTTTCGTACATTTGATTACCTATTTAATCTCCTCTTGCGTAACAGGCCTATTAAGATCAACTCTCTGCTCAGAGTGTTACCTCAGGAAGGGAACTTTGTCCAGAAAAGTATGTGGATCCCCATCACTCCAGGAATTGTGAGGAGTGCAAAGAAATGTAAAAATCTTTAAACATTTGGTTAATATTATTTTGATCAATGGTATGCTCCCCATTAGGCGTATTCATGGCCAGTATGGTGCGTTCTGCCTTTTTCCTTTTCACCAAATTTGCAAGCCATTTCCCAGCATAATCCCCTTCGAAATGTGTTCGAGTATTTGTAATGAGAAGGTCTCTCTCAATCTGTTTATTAGTTATCTGGCTATATCTCCCTTTTAGAACTTTAATTTTCCTAATTCTTTCCCCTGTAGGGTTCAGCATAGTTTCCTTTTCCACTTTTAAAATTTGGGACTCCAAGCCATGTTCTCTCTCCCTCTCACCCCTCTGTTTATAAGCAGAGTAAGAGAGTGTTTCCCCCCTAATACAGTATATGCCTTCAAGGCATCCCATACATATTTTATATGAATATCTTGAGTATGATTAATAGATATAAATTCTGTAATTTTTTCATTCATAAAACTAAGATATATGGGGTCTTGGAGTAGAGTTGGGTTCATCCTCCATTGACAACTTGTTGGCTCCTTAGGGCCTAGTTGAATATTTACCTTCAAGGGGGCATGGTCCGTAATCACCACGGGGCCATATGATGCCTCTATACTCAAGCCCATCATGGTGGGGATACAAAGAGGTAATCAAGGCGGGAATAAATCTGGTGGGCGTGTGAAAAAAAAAAAAAAAAAAGTACTCCTTTCCCTGGATGTAAATGTCTCCACACTCTACCAATGCCCTTCTCCCACCAGATCCTTACATGCTACCACCCTTTAGGGATTGGATTAACTTTGCTTGGGAATGGTCCAATTTAGGGTCTAAATACAGATTAAAGTCTCCTCCTATAATCAAACTGTCCCTGTAAGGGCTAATGTCATTGTAAATGAGTAGAAAAAGTCAGGTGAATCGAAGTTCGGACCATAAATCGAAGCCAGGGTCATCTCCTACCATTAACCTCCACTTGGTTAATAAAATCTCCCTGCTTATCAGCTCTCTGGAGAGCACCTGGTGGGAAGCCCTGGCGAATCCAGATAGCTACTCCTCTTGCCCAAGGCGTAAATGGAGCAGCCAATAATGTAACCCCCATGAACCTGCTAGTGGTGCCACTTCCTCCCTGTGCAATGGATTCTGCAGTAGGGCTATATCACATTTCTGCTTTTTAGCTGGGACCAAACTTTTTCCTCTTTACCACTGTGCAGAGTCCGTTGACATTCCAGGTAACACAACTTAGTTTAGCCATTATCGTAGACATAACAAATAATCCTGTTGTCTGTAAACATCAAAACATTAAAGTTAATAGATTTAGATGTGAAAAATCCCCTCTGTCCTGCTTTTTGAAACTTTTCCCCAACTTTTTGCTTCCCCTTCCTTCTCTTTTCCCCCACCCCATCTCCCTCCCCAACTGAAACCCCCCCTCTAATATTGCTAAAACTCACCCTCAAAACATTATATTCCCTCATCCCTCTACTCTTGTGGACTGGGCTGGGATCCATGCATTCTACCAATATAACATCAACCCCATAATTTTAAATTTTAAGCACATCCTTCTAAACTTCTTCCGGGAGGGGGGGTACTGGGTGCGCGAGCCCTCCCAGCCCTCAGCACAGCACCCCCCGACACCACGAATGTGCCCACCCTCAATGGTGGAGACTCCATGGGTTCCTTAATAATGCACCCACAGCATTGTCGTAATTGCTCTTCCATAAGTTCTAATCCATGGACCTGCCCTTCCCACGCCACCCGGAGGCGCCTGCCCGCACCCCCCAATTACTATAAACTATGTTATCTTAAGAGACCAATCATCCTTAATTGCCTTGGTCCACAATTTCATAAAAAAAAACAACTATGTATTGCTATAACTTTAAGTACATATTATACCCTTAAGTACCTGTTGAAATGTCAAGTAATAGGGTTGTGAACTGACCCATCTAAATAGGCAGGTAAACTTAAGTAACAGCTAACTCCCTCTACTGGAATTGTTTCTGTTCAAATCCCTTCCCAAAAATTGTTTCTTTATTACATGCAGTCACCATTTTCATACATGCCTTAAACTTGAGGAACTTATTAGAGCTAGTGTCCTTCATATGTCTGTCATAGTACAATTCGTCTTCTTTCTATGTACTAACAAAATTCAGACCTGTGGCTGCAATCCATAATAAACCCTTCATGAAATTAATTAAATTAACAACATAATCTCCAAACAATGTAAAAAACTGTCCTTGTTATAGGTACTGAGTCCTGTTTTTGTACTGAGCTTTTCACGCCGTTGTGCGACGCTATTGCCACAGCCGAGGGTGTAGGGAGAATATCGGAGACCACAGCCCGCCCTTATAGGCCACCCCCTGGTGTTCTGGGCCTATAGGCCTCCACCCCCCAAAATACCAACCCCCAGCTTCTAGGCAAACGGTCCCAAAGACAACGTCCATAAAGTCAAATAAAGCATAAGCTTCTCAGAATCGTAGGCACATCCTTCTCCGATACTAGCCTGCCAAGATCAACGGCTTCCTTCGGCCTCACCACCTGCCTGGTCCTTACCGCCCAATCATTTAGAAACAGCGCTGCAGCCTCTGGATCATTAAACACCCTCTGTTTACTACCAGGAGGTCTCACTATCAGCCGTGCCGGATAAACTAGCGAGAAGGGGCAGTTCAACTTGTGCAATAGCTTCTTTACTTCACCAAAGGCTTGGCGTCTATTTTGTAGGTAACTAGAGTAATCTGGAAAGATACTGACTCTCAAATTATAATCTATAATTGGAGCTGCCCTCCTAGCCACCTCCAGGACTTTCTGGTGATCCCGGTATCTCAAAAACTTTATTAAGAGATGCCGTGGGCGCTGATTTGGTTGTGGCTTGATGCCTGGGGATCTATGGGTCCTTTGAATTTCTAAGCTACAGTCTTCCGGCAATGCAAGGGATTGTCTGAGCCAGCTCTGCATAAAACTACTACAGTCCTTGCCCTCCATATTTTCTGGTAAGCTGATGATTCGCACATTGTTCCATCTTTCGCTGTTCTCATGATTATCGATCTTCTCCTTCAGGTATGCAATTTCTTTTAAAGCTGTTTGCAAGTTGGTGGAGTTAGAAGAGGCCAGATCTTCCTGTGCGCCCACTCGATCTTCAACCTCTGATATTCTTCTTTCGTGGGTTTCTACCGTTTCAGAGACCACGTTCACCGTTTGCTGTAACTGTTGCATCTGCGTAGTAAGATTGTCAAAGCCGGTTTGCATTTTAGTCCCCAAGTCACATTTAAGATCCGTAATCAGACATTCCAAGGAAGTATAATCTTTGTTCCCTTGTGACATCTCAATCTCAATCTTTATTTATTTATATAAGGAGCCTTTCTAAAACCAAGGTGCCTGTACAATACTAGATAAACAATAAATAAAATTAGACTAAGCAACAATATTAAAATCATTATATGCTTTGCTAAAGAGGTAAGTTTTAAAGATTCTTTAAAACTTTGGACAGTCGAGACTATCCGCACCTGGCGGGGTAGAGAATTCCACAGGGTTGGGGCCATAAAACTAAAAGATCTGGCCCCTGAGGGTTTTAAGCGAACTCTGGGAATCTCTAGCAATCCCTCGTCAGTGGATCGAGAGAGCGGGAGGGACAGTAGGGTGAAGGAGATCTTTCAGGTAAACAGGTCCCTGATCATGTAGGGCCTTATAGGTCAGCAAACCGACCTTGAAGGAGATTCGCCAGCAAACTGGCAACCAGTGCAGACCGCGGAGCACAGGCGTTATATGACTGGACCTAGAGGAGCCCGTCAACAGCCTGGCTGCTGCATTCTGCACTAGCTGCAAGCGGCGAATCTCAACCCCAGGAAGCCCTAGGTAAAGGGAGTTGCAGTAGTCAAGGCGGGAGGTAGCAGCGTGGACCAAAGTAGGCAGATCGTCTGGTGGAACCAGGTGCTTCACCAGGCGATGTTTCTCAGATGGTAAAAAGGTTTTGACAACTGCTGACACCTGGGAGTTTAAATGTCAAGCAGTCATCAAATACTAGCGCCCAGATTCCGCACCGGTCTGAGGTAATTAGTGAGACACCCCAAGCCATAGACCGAGTGATCCAACCAATAAACCCGCCTCCGGCGATCCTGGCCCACAGCCAACACCTCAGTTTTATCAGGGTTCAACCTCAGCCAACTCACATTCATCCAGTCCTGGATTTCAGCAAGACAGTTATTAAAGACCGAAGAGGCAGCATCTTGGCCGGGCACAAAGGACATGTACAGCTGAGTATCATCTGCATAGCAGTGAAAACTCAGACCATACCGCCTAATAATCACTCCTAACGGCAGCATATATACTGCAAACAACATGGGTGCCAAAATGGAACCTGCGGTACCCCACAGGATAGGGAGAATGATGTGGGAAAAATCCGCACACCACTCTCTGAGTCCTACCCTCGAGGGAAGATCGAAACCAACTGAGGACTGTACCAGACAGTCCACAGATGAACCATAAGCGTTCCAATAGCACACCATGGTCCACAGTATCAAATGCTGCAGAGATCTAAAAGGACTAAGATGGAGCGAGATCTTGATCTCTCGCTATTAGGAGGTCATTTAGCACCGAACCAGAACTGTCTCGGTACTATGTCTTTTTCTAAATCCGGACTGGAGAGAATCGAGACATTGTGGCTGGTCAAATGATCATCTAACTGCAATGCAACCACCTTCTCAATAACTTTACCTACAAAGGGTAAGTTAGAGACAGGACTTACCCTGACATAACAGGCTCTGTAATAGCAGGTTCTTGCTCGAGGGTTTCTCCGGCTGTAATATGTTGCTGTTCTGGGGCCTTCTCTATTCTCTTTGGTCTCCGGATCGTTTAGGATGTGCAAAATGGTATATGGATCCACCACGAGCTCAGATTTTCACTCCGCCATCTTTGCCAGCCAGGCCACCCCCAGACTCAACAAACTTAATGATGCATTTTGAAATAACCAATATATTATTTTTTTTTGTAATTGTTTAACCAGGAGTGGCACACTAAGCTGAAAGCTTGTTTACAGGTGCAACCTGGGAACACAGGAAGTTAAGTGACTTGCTCAGGATCACACAGTATGCAAGTGGGGTTGTGGAAAATAATACATAACAATTTTGATAATACCTCTGACAGAAAGAAGAAAAAAACAACAGTGTGGCTGTACATACTATATTCCGCACTGATAAAACAATTAATGATAGAACACAGTAATAGATAAGTAAAATTTATGTAAAAGATTGAAAACAGAATAGAGTTTTTATTCTAAAGTAGAACATAACCACAGCAATGGGAAAGAGAAGATGAGGAAAGAAGAGAAGTGGGGTATATTACAGAAAGTTCAGTGAGGATCCGTGAAGCTGGACATATTACTAGACCGTGACTAAAGATATTTAAAATGTACTGCACCCATAGAAATGAGGCACCATATAAGGAGCTAGGTCTGATCTGTGGTACATAATAGCCTATATGTAGTGTCCCACCTTCTCGTAGATTTAGATGGATTATCTCTTAAAGACAATGCTAATCTTTCTAACCTGAGAATTTCTAATGCGCTACTACTCCATTCTTGTGCGGTAGGTATTGTGTTCTCCAACCAATATTTCAGAATAACATGTCTAATGGAAGTACCTATTGAAAGCAGAGAATGTTTCTGGTCCTTTGACCAACGGGTGTTCCCTTCAAAATGACTGTGCCTCTTTAATACCCTGAAGCACACTCGGTCATGCCTTATTGCTTAATTATGAAATGGGCACAAAAATACAAAAATCTGATTGGCTCAGGAGCTCAGAACCCAGTGCCAATATCCCAACACAACAGCTTTGGAAAAAGATCAGTGACATTATTGACCTATTAACATTTAGCAGAACCAGCTGTATCAATACACCTTAATTCACTTACCTGCATTAAAAATAAATAAATAAATAAATAAAAAATGCAGCATCTCCCATCTACTGGCCAAAGGGAAAAATTTCAACTGCTCAGTAGGACTACGTTTTCTCTTTTTTTGCATTTATTAACTTAAGATTTGTTTATTATTTCTTTACCACTCTAACAGACCCATTTCATAATCGTAATAAGGTGAGTGCACTTTTGGGTGGTGGAAGCACTATGCCTTTGACACTAGCTACAACCCAGCCAAGGCATGCTGTTATCCTAGAACAAAGTACACCCTGTCATGTCTTATTGCTGAAGTATATAAGTTTTGGGCTCCCATTAGTCCCTTGTTGAGGCACTGAACTGAAACATATGCTGGACTAATAAAAGAAGCCTTTTTCTACTTTTGCTATTCATTTGGAATCACATACAAGAATTTGTAGATTTTTCTTAAGATGTGACAAATTTATTTACCACTGTGATATGTATGCAAATTATTCCTGGCACTACCAAACAGACAGGAGTAATCCTGGTTACTAACACTATATAAATGTGAACATGGAGCTTACATTGAAGCCGTGTTAGTCACAAGAGTAAGCTACTTGGGGTGCCAGCATAGCAGGGGCTGTTCAAAGTAGAAAGAAGCAGAGCTTGATTTGAAATACATGAACAGTACTATACAGAAAAAACAGAAACTGTTGATGCCACCCATGTTTTAGAATAGTTTGACAACTTTTATGAATGTGGGGTGGTGCAGAAAGGAAGGTGGGCTAAAGAGGTGATGGTGGGGACACAACAATTGTGCCTGCTTGGGGTTGTACCATTATATCTAAACCAAGTCTTAGGATTTATCTCTAATATTTGTATAATTTGTGAAATACAAGAACCCTATATTTGTCAGAACAGTGCATACATGCAAAGTGACCATATTGTGCCTGCTACTTTGTGCCAGGGCACTTTCTGGCCATGCCTGAATGGGCCTATCACAACCCTGTAATGGAGACACATTCAGACACGGACAAACAGGTTATGTGGATGTTAACTCAGTGAGTTAGTGCCTGCAGGTGCAATCAGATATGGGATCACAAACTGTGGCCTCATGATGGCCAATGGGTCAGTTGCTTGATCCCCAGTGCATCAAGGACTTGGGGCCCGTGCCCCAGACAGCTCTGTCATTAGCAACACCTGCTGTTGGCTTGTTTCTGAAAAGGACATGGGGAGGTTGCTTTCTGATTTCCAGTCAGATGTCAACACTTGGTTCCTGATACTGGCCATGCTTACCCCAGTCCCCCCCCAAACAAACTGAAATATTCTGTCTGGTTTCTTTCATGTCAGGTGGCCCTGCCCAGAAGAGTAAATCCTGGGACTGGAAGGGGCGGGGGTCAGCATGCTGGGGACTTGCGCTTCCAACCCTGAGCCCCTAGTTTCAGGGGGATATAGATATCCTGATTCTCTTGTCTGTATGACTCATGTGACAATTTCACAGATCTTTGGGCGTGGAGACAGGGCAGTACTTCTCTTGTGTCCTGGAACCCACTTCCTGGCATGATCCCTTTTACCGATGGCTGCTGAAGGCATGGTGCGTGAGTTGTGCTAATTCTGTGCTCTGCATGCTATAAGGATTGTGTGCTATTATGATTACGCACCCTGTGACTGATTGCTCTGCATACAGAATATATATTGCTCCTTGTATGGGAAATAGTGTCTGTACCCTTCATTGAGGTGGCTGCCTGAGTGGAATTTTTTTTTTTTTTTTAAACTGGTTTTTATCCTCCATTGGCAACTACAGGTGGTTGTTTTTTTCAGCCCCATCCCTGCCAGCCGCAGCCATCCCGAATCTTCTCTGGTGTATGGGACCATTATCCCCCACAGCGGGGTCAGGAAGGGAGAAGCATCCTCACCCACCCGGAATACAAATCCAGACTGTCCTAGGCTCAGAGAGATTGGGTGGGCCACGACATGATGGGCAGGGCTTCATGAGGCCCCTCCTCCATTTTTCCTCCAATTTTCTCCCCAGGGCTCCATGGCTGTGCAATGAGCACGTTGTGTGGGCTCCACCTCCGCGGAGATGCCCCCATGGTACTTTGAACGTGCGCCCTCCCATCTTGGTGACTCGCATGTGCCACCACCTGGATTCCACCAGGTGGCAGTCAAACGGCGAGTCACGGAATCTACCCTCCCCGAGGGAAGACAGCAGTCCTACAGACACTCAATCTTACCTCTCCTGCCGACCCCCGAGCAACCTGCATCTGTTTCTGAACCTGGGTCGCCAATGTGGAAAGAGTTAAGGCGCCCATGGTGCCTCAGCCCTCTTCACCACTGTGTCGGCCTGCCTGAGTGGAATTTTTAAGTAGTCTTTACTAAGATGGCAGCCAGCATATTAGTGCATGAGGCCTTCCCCAAGGTGATCACCAGATGTAGGCTGATAGGCCTTTCTTAGGATGGCTGTTGAAAAAGAGGCGGTCGAGTCAAGATGAGGCTAGTCTGGCTGGCCTGCCATGCACAAGATAGCACCCACAGGAGGAAGTGCTCATGTGTGGAGGGCATCTACATTGTACATGAGAAAAGTGTCTTGCAGCACGTGCTGACACCTGGAAGGGGCTGCATCCAAGGGGTGTTCGAATAGGAGCAAAGTGGTGGGGAGGCGTTGTATACAAAGGCAAGTCAAAATGGATCAAGATGGCATCTTGGGGGCCAAGTCCATGCACCGGCGTCCTTGCTGCTGTATCAAGCGGATATCCTGACTGCTTCTACCAGACATCAGAGGTAAGCAATAAACTGTAACTGAGGCAGCCACAACTGCTTGGATATGGAACATCAGTTTTATTTAATAGCGGCTTACTATCAATTTCCATTCTCTGATGCCCACACCGACCCTGCTCATGAAGGGGATGGGGGGTGCATACCTGCTCTGTTGCAGCTGCTCATGAGGGGCTACAGGGCTAGCTGATGGAGGCATGTTGTGGTTTTGCATACAGTGTGCTAAACCTGGCTCGGCTCAGAGAAGGGGACCAGTAAACTGCTGTGGGGCATTTAGTCCACTTCCCTAAGCCTCTCATGAGGGGCTTAGGGCAGGCTGTGATCGCGTAGGTCAGTGTTTAGCCAGGATGCAAGGATGGGCTGTCTGGTGTGAACTTGCACAAAAATTATTATAGGAAATAGCACTCAGTTTTAAAAAACATTTATTTTGTAGACATCAGCACAGTTAGCACTATTCAGCAATGTGCTTCATTCATATGACTCCAAAATCAACAAACTCGTTCATGCACGAATTTGGTGTCATTCAGTGCTATCCCTATGTCGGGGACAAGCGGGAAGGAGCAGAGTGAAGCATTTCGGTCATGAAAACTGAAAGTTTTTTTTGTAAAAAATATACATTAAATACAACACATGTGCTTTTCAAACAGAATCAGTGCAATTATTTAGTAAAGCTCTGTCAACAGGCACAAATATTACAGGGGCACTAAAAATTTCCCTTTAAAGGTTGCATAGGCACGATTCACATGTATAACTCAGATTTCCCGACCTAGCTGACTTAGAAGATTCCAGTAACAACCGCAGCCAATCAGTCTAGTTTCCTGATGCTAGCAGATGCTAATCTCAGTGAGTGCAGCAGTACCAGTCTGGGAAGTTGTCCCACATATTGCCAAAGATAATATAATTCATTTCCTTATCTACGTTGGTCTAGGCAATGGTCAAATGGTCTAACAAGCATGATATCGGATTACAAATATGGGAATTGGCTCTCTGAGCGTACTCAGAAGGTGGTGGTTGGAGGGTTAGCCTCATCTTCAAGGTGGGTTACTACTGGGGTTCCCCAGGGGTCAGTGCTGGGGCCACTCCTGTTTAACGCCTATATCTCAGACATCAGAAGGGGATCAGGAGTGAGATGAGTCTCTTTGCAGACGACTCAAAGCTGGGTGCAGTGGTGGATGGGGAGGAGGAGAGGGTGGCCTTGCAGGAGGACCTGGAGGCTCTGGAAAGGTGGTCAGGAAAATGGAAACTAAAATTCAATGAGGGGAAGTGCAAGGTTCTGCACCTGGGAGTCAGGAATCCAGGCCAGGGGTATACCCTGGGAGGAGACATGATTCAAGACACGGAGGGTGAGCGGGACCTGGGGGCAGTGGTAGATGTCAAAATGAACAACTCGGAGACCTGTAGGAGGGCAGTGGCAAGGGCAAATAGGATGCTGGGATGCATTACCAGGGGGATTACCTCCAGAAAGGTGGAAGTGATCCTTCCACTGTATAAATGCTTGGTTAGGCCACACCCCGTGTATTGTGTAGTTTTGGAGACCACATTTAAAGAGGGACATTACACTCCTACAGAGGGTCCAGAGGAGGGCAACCAAAATGATCTGGGGCCTGGGGGAAAGGACCTATGAGGAGAGGCTCAAGGAGCTTGACATGTACACCCTGGAGGAGAGGAGGGATGGGGGACATGATAGAGGTCTTTAAGTACATGAAAGGGATCAATAAAGGAGGCCCAGTCAGGGTGCTCCAAAGGAAGGAGGGTGGGGCAACAAGAGGTCACGGGTGTAAGCTGGAAGGGGGCAGGCTCAGAGGGGAGAGGAGGAGATGTTACTTCACTGAAAGGGTGGTGGAGCCATGGAATGCACTGCCCAGGAGCTGGTAGAGATGGAGACTGTGGATGGGTTTAAGAGGGGATGGGACAGGTACAGGGGGAGGGTAAATCTGACCAGGCACAATACAGGTGAAACATCTAGGACTGGGGACAGTATAACCCAAGGGGGTGGGGACACCAAAATCGGCCCTCAGTGCGGGTGCTGAAAATCGAGCAGACTCGAGAGACCGTTAGGCCTATTCTGCTGACATTTTAGTATGTTAATCCTTACCTTTAGGTGGTCTTAAGATGCTGAACCATGCCTCTCAAATGCCCCTGATTTCCAGGAATGCCCCTAATTTTGCATTACAAATTTCCTCTGACCCGCCTAAATTTAGCAATTTTGCCATTGCAGAGTAGAGATCTGAATCATAATATCATGCCAGACAACAGTTTTACAGTGTACCCCACCCCCAGCCCTTTACTCCAGCTAAGCGTTGCACCTGTGGTCTTTGTAACTCTTCCAGACCCATGTCAGAATACCCTCAGGTCTCCATGTGCATAGGCCAAAGGGCTTTTCTTCAACAGCCCTGCACTCTGTGGAACAGACTACCAGCCCCTCTAAGGATCTTAGGCTCCCACCCCTATTTATGGTCTACTATAAATCACATCTTATGGTGACCGCCTCCTTCTCCTGTCCCCAGCCCCCCACCCGACTGACTGCCTTACCCTGTCTAGGTTTAGCCAGGCCATCCTGACTTTTGTACCAGGCTTTGTTTTTAGTTTGTTTGTTACTTATACGGACTGCCCCACATGGCCCTTGCCCTGCCATGGTACTGTTTGCACTTTAAGTTATTGGAATGTACTCACCTACCTGACAGTAATTTCATTTGGTACACAGTTTTATATAGTGCTACCTGTGCACCTCGTTACTGAGCTGCACTCTCTACACTTCCACTGATCACAACCTGCTCAATTACGGCACATTTCTGTTTGTATTATTTTACATGTCCCACTTTCTCCAGTACCTACCTTTAATCTAGCTACCAAAGGCATTTGTTGTAACTACTTAGTACCTTGCTGTTATGTACCTACCTGCAATCCTGCTACCTTTTGCATTTGTCTGAATCTACTTCGTATAGTACTATTCTGTCTTTGTGCCATCTTCATGGCCTGGGTCGTGCCTGAAAAGGGTCCATTGGGCCAGTGTACCCACCCGGTCAACAAATAAATAAATAAGAAAATGCTTTTAAGGAGGCAGTATAGCACTCTGGTTTGGGGTAACAAGCTGCAAACCTGGAGACCTGGGTTTGAATCCCACAGCCTCCACTTGCATACTGTGTGACCCTGAGGCAAGTCACTTAACTTCCTTGTGCTCCCAGGTGGCACCTGGAAACAAGCTTCAGCTTAGTGTGCCTTTCTTGGTTAAACAATTTCCCTTTCCCTTTTATCACTAAACCACTTGTTGGGTATGCCCTTGTCTGGCGACACTATTACAGCAAAAGCGTCAATGCTGACAGCATTGGCGTTTTTCATCAATAGTCCACCTGAACCCGGCACTCTGTCTCCCAGTCCTGCACCCCCTCCTCAATCCAACTCCGAATCAGAGTTAGACTCCTATAGATTGGGGGGGATATGGGATTCGGTGGGGGGTAAAGCCCCCCCGTTGAAAAAACAGCCAGGGTCTCCACTCAGATTTATGTACCACAAGTTGCGGTCGACATTAATCAGCTGCTGTGATGGCAGTCGACAACTTAGTTGTCGAACCGGCATCGTAAAGCCCCACTTGTTTTAACAGCTTCATGAAAGTACAGTTACATAAGAATTTACCGTAACAGTAGATCTTCAAGAGAGGCTCTTGCAGTAGGTAATTAAATATAGGACTGATGCCGGCAGTCAGGACCCAGGAAAAATTTCTAGCTAGCAGTCTCTGGTGAGGACCACCCCGTCAGGTGACCGATGTCATGCGGCATCAGTATAAAGAAGCGGTCCCCATGCCCGCCTTCCAGTTCTATCCTCCAAAGGCCAAAGGCGGAGACGAGAAGCGGATATTTCCCATCCTGGAAAAGGAGCTGAAAAAGCTTCAGATGGGGTTTATTGCAAGAGCCTCCTCAAGATCTACTGTTACGGTAAGTTCTTACATAATTGTACCATCGTACTTCTCGAGAGGGCTCTTGCAGTAGGTAATTACATATAGGACTGAGTCTCAAGCAGTTTAGAACAAGGAGAAGCAAACGGGAGGAGGAAAACTACTCGGGAGTAGACCCTCGGGCTGTGAAGGCCTTAGGCAAGAAGGCCTTGCAGAACAGCCAACCCGAAGCCTGCTCTACGGCGAGAGGCAATGTCCAAACTGTAATGTTTTATAAAGGTATGGACAGAAGTCCAAGTTGCAGCTGCAGTAATGTCAGCCGCTGACACATTCTTGAAACAAGCAGCAGAGGCAGCGACCCCTCTGGTGGAGTGTCCTCTGACTTGACCTGGCAGGGTCTTGTTGTTCTTGTCATAACAGAAAGTGATACAATGAGTCAACCATTTAGACAGGCATTGCTTAGAAACAGCATTGCCTTCTCTTTTGTGAGCAATAGAAACAGTTGATCAGTCTTTCTGAGATCCTTAGTCTTGTTGGTGTAGAATCTCAGAATCCAGTGAACATCCAGAGTATGCAGGAGGTACTCTCCATGATTGGAGTGCTGCGTAAAGAAAGCAGGTAACTCTATGGATTGATTCAGTGTAGATTCCGCTACCACCTTGGGGAGAAACTTAGGGTTGGTATGCAGAGCCACACGTTCCTTGTGAAAAATCAATGCAGGATTTTGCACATGAAAGGTCTACAGCTGGAAATCCTTGAGCAAGTAATAGCCACGAGGAAGAGAAGTCTTCCAGAGAGGAACTTCAGGTCTGTGGAGGCTGCCGCTCGAAAGGAGGCAGAGTAAGCTTCTCAAGAATAAAATTCAGATCCCAAGGAGGGGCAGAAACCCGGACAGGGGGTTGCAAATGGAGGACCCCTCTAAAAAAGGTCTTAGAGACCTCCAGCTGAGCAAATGTCCTATCTATGAAAGGGACATGGTAGGCCGAAATGGCTGCCATGTGAACCTTCAAGGATGAATGACTGAGACCCAGGTCAAAGAGGTGTCGCACAGAGTCCAGAAGCCGCCCCACAGAGCACGAGAAAGGCTCGAGACCGTTAGAAGCGGCCCAGACAGTGAAACGTTTCCATTTCATGGCATAGGTAGACCTAGTGGAGGGTTTTCTGGCCTCCACCAGGACCTCAGCCACTCGGGGGGGGGGAAACCCCGAACCAGGCTTGAGCTACATCTGCAGGAGCCACGCATGCAACTGAAGGGACTTGAGGCCTGGGTGGACCAAGGTCCCCTGATCCTGGGTCAGTAAAAGTTGCGACAGAGGAAGAGGAAGAGGAGGTTCCTCCGAGTACTGTTGCAGAAGAGTGAACCAAACTTGCCTGGGCCAGAAAGGAGCGACCAGAATCATGTGAGCTCCTTCTGAGCTGAGTTTCTGTAAGACCCTCAGAATTAAGGGAATCAGGGAGAAAGCATAGACGAATCTGCCCTTCCAGTCTAGAGACACAGCATCTCTCCAAAAAATGCCTTGCCCTGGAGCAAGCGAGCAGAAGTCAGGAAGTTTTGCGTTTTGAGGGGATGCGAACAGGTCTACCCGTGGTGTTCCCCAACATAGGAAGAGATTGTCTGCTACCCCCTGATCCAGTTCCCACTCGTGAACGTGAGCAGACGACCAGCTGACGCGGTCTGCCAATGTGTTCTCGACCCCTGGGACGTGGATAGCCGAGAGGAAAAGGTTGTGCTGCACAGCCCAATCCCAAACTTGCATCACCTCCCTCAAAGAGGGTAAGAACGAGTTCCTCCCTGTTTGTTAATGTACCAGACCACATACATGTTGTCCACCTGGACAGCCAGATGCCCGGGAAGTAGATGTAGATGCAGAGCCTGAAGAGCGTACAGCACAGCCCGGAGCTCGAGCACATTGATGTGGAGAGATTTCTCGAGCTTGGACCAGGAGCCCTGGGTCCTGTGCAGCCGAGATGGGCTCCCACCCTCGCCGAAGGCGTCCGTAGTCAGCGCCTGCGAGGGGGAGAGAGACAAAGGGAACTCGCCGCAAAGGTTCTCTTGAACCATCCACCATTGCAAGTCCTCAGCCATAGAGTGCAGACCAGGACAAGTTGATCTAGGTCGTCCACCAGCTGATCCCACTGAGACCGAAGCGTCCACTGAAAAATTCTCATGTGGAGCCAAGTGCGAGGGACTGTCACAATCGCAGCCGCCATGAGCCCAAGGAGGTGAAGGACTGACCTTGCGGTGACCCGCCTGCAGCTGGACAACAGGCTGACCTGAGCCTGGAGTGTGGCCGCCCTGTCCAGTGGCAGGAAAGCCATACCAGAGGTTGTGTCCAGAATCACACTGATAAACTGGAGCCTCTGGGATGGGATCAAGTGGGACTTGATCAGGTTGACGGTAATACCTAGGCAGGCAAAAACCTGTAGGGCAAGGGAGAGGGATCGCGGGAGTTCCTCCCTGAGAGGGCTGCCAGGAGCCAATCGTCCAGGTACAGGAAAACCTGCACCCCCTGGGTACACAGGTAGGCCACTACCACCGACAGACATTTGGTGAACACTCGGGGTGCCGAGGACAGACCAAATGGGAGGGCCTTGAACTGGTAGTGGTCCCCCTGGAACGCAAAGCGTAGGTATTTGCGGTGGGAAGGGCGAATAGGGATATGCAGGTAAGCATCCTGCATATCCAGAGCGCATAGCCACTGTCCGCCAAAGGAGGGGCAGGAGACCCCAGGAGAGCATCCTGAACCTTTGTACTCCACCCAACAAGTTCAGGGAGCTGAGGTCGAGAACGTCGCGACGCCTTCCTGACTTCTTCGGGACCAGGAAGAAATGAGAATAGTACCACGTCCCCTGAGGAGGGAGGGGGACGGGCTCCATCGCCTCCTTCAAGAGAAGGGAGGAAATCTCTTCCTGAACCAGAAGATGATGTTCTGGTGAGTACGACGACCTGTGGGGTGGTTTTTGAGGAGGTTTCCGAAGAAACTCTATTGAGTGTCCTTCTGCGATCAGCTGGAGCACCCAAGTGTCTGAAGTGATCCTCTCCCAGCCCGGAAGATGGAGGGAGAACCTCCCTCCCACCGGTTCCTCTGGAAAGCCCAGAGGCTGTGGGAGAGGAAAGGAGTCAGGTGGTGTGAGGCAGCGTCGCCGCTACAAGCCCCACTGCTTTTTGGGTGGAGGGCTTGCAGCGGAGGGGCCTGACGTTTATTGGCCCTGCTTTCCTGAAGTTTCCTTCTGCCAATTACATCTGTGAAAGGGCGACGCTGTGTCTGAGGGGTTTGTACATGGAGTCCACAGACTTCAGTGCAGTCCCTTTCTCCTGCAGATCAGTAATGATGTCCTTGACATCACCACCGAACAACACCGAACCCCTGAAAAGCGCGTCCTGGACAGCGGACTGCACTTCGGGACCAATTCTGACACACGGAGCCAGGCATGGCGCCATAAACCCACTGCGAGCCGAGCTCCTACCAGCAGCGTCCACTGCATTATGCGTGGCACAAAGAATGTGCCGACTGGCTGAACGTGCAGAGCAGACAAGACCGCCACTTCCTGCTTCACCGAGATTCAGGAAGGAGTCCAGCTTGGATTCCACCTCACTAAGGATCGCCTTCTGGTAATCTCCCACATGACTGACATAATTTAGGGCCCTGATACCCAGAGTGGAAGAAACGTAGACCTTCTTCCCATACTAGTCCAGAAGGCGGGATTCCTTGTCAGGTGGTGACGAGCTCAAATGTTTTGGGTTAGCTGACCGGCTGTGAGCGGCGCTAATCACGACCGAATCAGCTCGAGGGTGAGAATTAGGGGAGTCAACACCCTCGGAAGCCTGGTATAACCTGTCCGACTTCCTAGGAAGAGGGGCTATCGCCGACCGTTGCTTCCAAATAGTGGAAACAAGGTCGGCAAGAGGTTCAATCCACAGTGGCACCAAGGTTGGAGCGGTCTCAGGCAGATCCAAGTGCGCAGCGAGTTTTTTATGCTGTGGATCCAGCTCCAATGAGCGCCACTGATGAACCTCTTGGATTTTGCGCAGCAACTCCATGAAAGAAGGATCCTCCGGAGGAGACTTCGGAGGAGTCCTCGGCCTGGGCTTATCCGGAGAGTGAGGCTCGTCATCCATTCCGTAACAACCATCGGAGTCATCCGAGGAGGAAGAGGAGGAGGAAGACTCCACCTCCCAGTGCAGGGGAGGAACGGACCCCTTAGGAAGCCCTCGGGGAAGCATATCCTGCCCCGTTCTGGAACCGGAGGGCTCGCCTCTGGTATCCGGAATTGGGGAGGGAGTCTCATGTCTTGGACGTACGGGGACCGGAACCAGTACCGTCATCGGGAGACAACTCTCCACCTCCCTGGTGAGCTGAGCCTTGGCCTCAGCCCACCAGGAGGCTAGAGTCTCCTTCAAATCCACTGGCAGCTAAGGGGGTGGTGGAGGAGGAGGGTACGGATATTGTGCATATCCGTACTGCGCATATCCATAACCCAATGGTGGGAACCCCGGCGTTGGGTAATGAGGCACCGTGTACTGCGGTGTTGGCTGAAGCCGGCGTCAGGTACTGGGGCGCTGGATACTGCAGACCCGGATACGACGGCATCAGATACCCAGGAACCAGGGGTCTGCGGGGCAGACGGCTCAGGAGAGGCGACCAGCAGGCGGGCCAGGAAGCGGAGGCCCAGCGGGTGGCAGCATCTGGGAAGGAAGAGGATGTTGCCCGGTGAGGGAGGACCGGCATCAGAGCGGCGTCCGGGGAACCGATGTCAGGTCATCCGGCCCAGCGGAGGGAGACCTGGCCGGTAGCGTGGTAAGATCCCCAGCATCGCCTGGGAAGGAGAAAAAATTCGCGTCCAGGCTGAGGAGATGCTGGGTCCCGGAGGCAGTGAAGGCTGCGGGGAGCTGGGAATGGCGGACAGCAGGGGTCCGTTAGGCGGCTCTGATGCCACGAGCATCAGAAGGTTCGGCGTCTGGCTTGCGGCGGAGTCCGGCGGGCGTCAGAGGAGCCGGCGACCACGGAACCATCGCCGAGGCAGGCCGCGATGGGGAGGGCGGTCTGGTTGGGCGGAACAGGAGCCCTGCGCTGCCCAGAAGGGTCGAGCGACTTAGCAGCCTTCTCCGGGTGGACGTCAGAGGATCTGACGTCCAGCTTACCGGAGCCACTCGCACTAGTATGCCGCGCAGCGGCAGTCTTACTGGGAGCAGAGGCCTCCTTTAGCCCTGAGGCACCCGAAGAGCCCGAGCGCAAGCTAGACGGGTGGGCGGATGCCGTCTTGGAAGCCTCCAAGATGGCCATTGTGGAGTGGTCCTCCGGGGGGATGTTACCTTCAAAACGGAGACTCCAGCCGAAGTCGCGGTGGACGAGGAGTTCCGGTCCCGGTGCTTCTCCTTATCTCTCTTCTTACGATGGCTCTCAAGGGAAGTTGAAGCCTGACAGAGCTTTTTTAACTCTTTCTCCATGGAGGTCATTTTCTTTTTCAGGATGTGGGCCTCCAGGGACTGCTGCCTCCATCTGCGGGTGGTGGCGTTGAACTTTAGGCAATGCTGGCACTTCTCCATGGGGTGATCCAGGCCCAGACAGAAGAGGCACTGGGAGTGACCGTCCTTGTGCGGGAGTTGGGCGCCGCACGAGTCGCACTTATTCTTGTGCTCGGAGGGTGTAGGGGACGACATACACCACCAAAAAACTGACTAAAAGTCTAATTAAATTGAGCAGAAAATGCGGTCCCCCGCCAGAGACGGCTAGCTATAAATTTTTCCGTGGGGTCCTGATGCTTGCCGGCATCAGTCCTATATGTAATAACCTACTGCAAGAGCCCTCTTGAAGTAAGATCTGATATTACCCTTTGTTGAGATATATCCCAGATTTTGCCATGGATTTTTGTGGAAGGGGGTTGAGAGGTTATGTGCTGAACTCGTGGGAGCTTGGTAGCTGTGCTGCCAGCCTTGTGATGCACATGTACTAAGTGAGAGACCACGAGACTCCACGAAGCCAATGTGGGATCAGGTTACAAAATATCTGAAGTCACATGTGCAGTGTCAGTCTATCAGGTGAGTATAAGCCAGTCTATAAGGAATGGGGAATGCTGTGAACAGATGCGAAGCAGAACTGCCAGTTATGTTTGTGTGTCAGCATCTCCAGTACTTACTACACTCAAACCCACTATATGGTTCAATATGGGAAAGATTTCTTTGCCCACCTGTTACAATCAAAAATAGTTCTTTATTGTTTCTAAACCTGCAAACCGCAAAATCAGGTGAGCAAAAAAGCCAGCTGCATGTTAGATTTCTGAATGGAATATCAAAATTACAATTTTCACATTCTGCCAGAAAAATACATTTCAGAATAAGTTTTTTCCCCAGGAGCAGGCCATTCAGAACAGTTACAGGCCTACCAAGCTGCCATTTGTTTTTGTGTTATCTGTTTATGCTCCCCGGTCAGACACTCCTTCAGGCTGCCTAGGACCACCCCAGCCTGCCTATCACCCTCACTCCGTTGCTATCCCGCTGTCCCTTGAGCTGTGGCTCTAGTTTGCCCATCATATCCCTTTGCGGGGGGGGGGGGCCCAGTAAGGAGGCAATGGGGAGAGGAGATTTTGCCCATAGGCATTCTGAAGTCGCAGGGCGCACACAGTCCTCAAGGGGATCAGCGGGCATTCTGATCCTGCGGGCTGAGTGGGCATTTTCCATTTTTCTCCTGCGACCTACCCCCTCCCAAGATGGCCACATGCTCGCCATGTCCTGGCAAGACACACCTGTGGCACGTGGATACCCACACCGCAAAGTGTGATGCTGCAACCGGCCACCAGGAGCAGCTCCAAGGCGATCCAGGCTCACACCCACTGCCCTGGGGGGGAGAACATCCGAGGGACACTCTTAGCCCTCCCCACTGGTCTCCGCTACTGTCGTTCCAGACTTGGGTGTGAACCCAGGCCGCCAGTGTGCTGGGCGATCCCCTATCATTCAGTGTCATGGACTAGCTAGCTGCAATTTTTATTGCAATTTAGTTTGTGCCTGTGGGCTATTTCTAAACCATACTTGCAGGTTATACGTGGTTTATGCTGTCCTGGGCTGGCAATCTTCAAGTCTAACATTTGTGAACCTATAGGTTCTCTTGAACTTATTTATTAGTGATATCATGGAGGTGGTTCAGGAAGATGCATGCCTCTTCACAGAGGATACCAAGGTCTGGAAGAGGGGACACATGACTGCGGATAAGGCCATAAAGAAAGATCTGGAAACTCTGGAGGGGTGGAGGGTGTGTGGCAGATGCAATTTAGACAAAAAGTGCAAGGTAATGCACAGAGGGCCAGGAAGCCAAAATGGCAGCATGGAACGAATAGGGTGGTAAATGGAGAGCACATCAGAGGAAAGGATCTGAGGGACGGGGTTAATAATGGGAAACATGAAGTCATCAGCACAATGTAGAAGGGCTACAGGCAAACTGGATGCTAGGGTGCATAGTGAGAGGGATCACTAACACAAGGAGAGGGTAATACCTCTGTATAGATCCATGGTTCATCCTCGCATGGAGTACTGACTGACAATTAGATGTTTTTGGAGCAGTGTCAGCCACTGCTAAACAATTGAAATCACAAACTGTAGTGAGAAAGAAATAATGTTAGTAGATAATATTTCTTTCTCACTACAGTTTGTGAGGGAGTACTGACTGCAGTTTTGGAGCCCATACTTGAGGAAGGACAAGGAACAGGTTGCAAGTGGTGCAGAGACTAGCCACAAAAAATGATACAGGGCAAAAGGGTAGCACTATGAGAAGCTCTTGGAGGATCTAAACGTGTGCACACTGGAGGAGAGGAGAAACAGGGTGACATGACAGACATTCAAGAACCTCCACAGGATAAATACATTGGACAGCAGAGGCTGTTAATAATGAGTAGTAACATGGGTGCCAGGGGTAACTCCCTGAAACTGTGGGGCGCGAGGTTTAAGGCGGATGTCAGGAACTACTTTTTTTTTTTTTTAAGAAGGAGTGCTGATAGCTGGCCCGGTGGCGCAGAGGGCTGAGGCACTGGAGGTCTTACCTCAAGTCACGCTGGCGACCTAGGTTCAGGTATGACCTCGGGTCATCGGGTAGCCGGCATGGGGGGGGGGCAGGATTGAGCAGATGGAAGGCAGCTCTCCTCTCCTGGGCAGGTTGTCTGCCTCCCCCTTGTAGTTCTGCTCCCATCGGATGGAGGTCCGATGGGTAGCGTCGGTGGGAGGGGGTGGCAGCGATTGCCTGGGGTGGGGTAAAAGGGGCTGAGCCGTGCCGAGTGCGTATGTGCGCCTCCACGTGCATGCACTGCCGCGATTGCCGGGGTCCTGCGATGGGGAGACAATGGGAAAAAATACCTAAAAACTGTAAATAAAAAAAATAAAAAAAAAAAAAAAAGGAGTGGCGATGTACTGGAACAAAATTCAAGTGGTGGGTCAACCTTTGTGAGGGAGAGAGAAGGCAAGATGGTGGCAGAGCTGTGCTGCAGCTTGCCAAGCTCTCCATGAGAGAGCACTATCCTCCCTTCACAGTCTGTTTAAAAAAAAAAAAAAAAAAAAAAAAGTGAATTTGGTGTATGTATTCTTATGTCTTTTTTAATTGGACCTAGATACCCAAATTGTATTTCAGTAAGCTTCTCTTAGGGGATAGTTAGGGTTTTAAGTGTGAGGAGGCAGGGCAGGGGAGTAAGGTAGTCCAGGCATTGTTTTTTGGTCAGGTATCTGCAGCTCACCCACCTTTTGGACTGCCTCCCTGGGTTTCATGTTGCCCGTGTTCAGTGTTCCGTTCCTGGGTCCCCATTTTCGCGCGCTCTGGTTCTTGCCATCACAAGCCTAGCATTTAGCCTCACTGGAAGGTGCTCTCTTGGCTCAACAGAGGGGCCGGCTCCTGAGGAACTCCTCCTCCCAGCTTCGATGGGCTAGAAGTCAGGACTTTTTTGCAGTTCCCCGTTTGTCGGCCCCCAGTCTTCGTGGACCTGTGCACCTTGCTGGTGCTTCTCTTGCCATCATTTGAGAGGGCCATCGATGTGACTCGATCTCGTGTTCCTGTTGAGACTGCATTCCCAGGGTGTGTGGTTACTGAAGGCACTTCTGTAATCAACCCTGGGGCAAAGGCGTGCTGCTGGACTGACTGCTTGGCATTTCCATGGAATGTTGTGGGGACATTGTTTTACTTCACTGACTTGTGGGGTCGGTCAATCTACGTGGGATAATATTTTACCCAGGACTCGGGACTTATGCCCCTGTGGAGCTATTGTTTAGGGGGTCAAAGATCTTCAGATACTGGCAATTTCTCTGGGGTCCCAGTAGTTGGTGAGAGCAGCTCTGGGGTACCCCTGGGAGTATATCTTGTGGATGCATTCATAACTTGTACTCAGCCGGATTATCTGACCAAGAAGGGACTGGGGCAGTGAGAGGGCCCTCAGCCTTAAAGTGGCTTGGGCTATGAAACTTTACCTTATATTTCTGATACTTATTGAACGTAATACTTATGGTCCTGATCATCAGGACTTTTTATGTGAGTTGCGGACTGCTCTCCTGAACTCGATAACTTATCTGTGGGCATCCTGCTTCTTCTGGTTGTGGGTGGAGGTTGTAGGGGTGGTGGGTGAGGGTTTTAATTTCTGTTAATGTGAGTGTGTGGTGTGAGTGGTTTAGGACACTTGCTGCTTTAGTGTATGTTTGTGCTGTGTGTGGTTGTATAATCGGGACTTAAGTGTGCTTGGGACTTTTCAGAAAGGCAGGATGTGTCTGGGAAAGAATGAGGGCCTGGGGTGGGCTAGGATAGTGTACGAGGCATCCCAACTGCTCGATCTGCAGCCATTTTTTGACCTCCCAGTTTCCACCACTACAGCAAAGTGCTGTCGGGAGGTTGGGATTAGGAGGAGCCGCATAGATCGATTATGGAAGGGCGCCTCATGCACAGTGGTAGGGGGCAGGATTGAGGTAATTAGGTACAGAAGGCACCCTGGGTTTCGACAGGTCCAAGGGAAAGGCCAGACATGTTTGGTACCTGTCACCAGGGTTCCGACCAGACCAAGTGGGCAGGTAGCCAGAGGGACTGCACTGTCCTCCAATCCCAAGGGCAGTGCTTTGCAATGCCAGATCGATCAGAAACAGGAAAGCAATTATAGCGGACTTGATTTCTTCAGTCAATCTGGCTTGCATCACAGAGACTTGGGTGGATGATAAGGCTGGCCCGGTTCTAGAGGCCGCCATCCCACCCAGGTACTCTATACTGCACTGCCCTAGGCGGAACACAGGGGTGGGGGGGTGTAGCCATCTGTTTTAGATCCGAACTAGGCTTCACCCTGCACCCAGTGAGAGCACCAGGTTCATCTGAATGTGTGGCTGTTCGTGGGGGTCCAGGTGCAGGCTGCAGAATTCTCTGGATTTACCATCCCCCGGGGTAGCAGGAGAATTCCTGCAGGAGGTAGTCGACTTCATTGTCAGTGAAACACTGGAGGCCCCCAGATGTTTAGTGCTGGGGAGCTTTAATGTTTGGGCCAACGACGAATCTTCTTGGCTTGGTTACAACTTCCTCCAGATGATGTCACCTCTGGGCCTGTCACAAGAAGTTTCCTCCGCGACCCACCAGGGCAGCCACATGCTGGGCCTGGTCTTCTCTCTGGGGTTTGAGATAAATAATCTCAAGACTGATTGGGTCGTTTATTCCAATCATTGCAAGGTGGAGTTCCTGTTCAAGCCCCCCCGCCCCCTGCTGAGATGGTGATTTACCGTCCTTTGAGGGGTTTGACCCTCAAGGGTCTTCTGGCAGTGGCTGATCTATCTAGTGGGGGCAATGCACGCACTGGGGGTGTCGCGTGGGCAGTTGCTGTCTATAATGAGGCGATGTTCATGCGCTCAGACTCCTCACGACCGTCATGTATGACCCAAATCCTCTCACATGAGGTTCCCATGGTTTGACGGGGAGCTCAAGGCGATGAAGAGTATGGGTTGGAGGTTAGAGCGCTGCTGGCGGAAAACTGGGCTAGAGGCGGACAAATTGGTCCTGTGTACACATTATGGTGTGTACCAGGGGGCAGTTAACTGTAAGAAGGCAGAGTTCCTGTCCAGGGAGATTGCTGCTGGGAAAAATCGACCAACTGTACTTTTTCGGACTGTAGACAGGCTCCTTCATCCAGCCTGTCTGCAAATGAAAAAAGCTTTTTCTAATGCTTTATGCGAAGAGTTTGCTTGATTCTTCTCAGACAGGGTGTCTGCTATACAGCAAGGAATTCCGCCAGTGAGCCAAAGTGTGGACGACAGTGGTGGCCGTGGGCATCCAAAGAGCGCTCAGACTTGTTGGGGTGAGTTTAGACCAGTGGAGGTGGCTGAGGTCACTGAGGTTGCTTCCAAGCTAAGGCACGCATATTGTGAACTGGAGCCGGTGCATACACGTTTCTTGATGGGATGTGTTGACTCCATTGACCCGGTGTTTGCCTTGATCATCCGGTGCTCTTTGTTGGAGGGGGTCTTCCCCGATGCCTTGAAGGAGGCATTGCTGAGACCCCTTCTGGAGAAACCATCTCTAGACCTTGACGTCAAGGTAAATTACTGTCCCATCTCTAACCTTCCATTTCTGGGCAAGGTTATAGAGAAGGTTGTGGCACTTCAGCTGAGAAACACCTTGTGGCCCATGATCTATACGAGTCTCTCCAGTCTGGGTTTTGTGCGAGGCATAGCAAAGAAACTGCGTTAGTTCAGGTGCATAATGACCTCCTTAGGGCGAAAGATCGAGAAGGGACAATTCTCGTTCTCCTCAATTTCTCCACAGCATTTGACACAGTGGACCACTGTGTGTTACTCGACCGCCTGAAGGAACTCTGCAGACTCGCTGGCACTGTCATCTGCTGGTTTGAGTCTTTTCTCATGAACAGGATGCAAAGCGTAGCGATGGGGAATTTCTCCTCCTCCCCTAGCCTCCTGTTGTGTGGAGTACCTCAGGGTTCAGTCTTGTCACCGATGTTGTTCGCCATGTACATGCTGCCCCTGGGAGAACTCATTAGGAAGTACAGCTTGGATTTTCATTGTTATGCTGATGATATCCAACTGTACCTCTCCTTTGCCCCAGGGATATCCAACGCAGTGGACATGCTAAACACCTGCCTTGCTGAGATCAATGACTGGATGGCCTCTAGCTGGTTGCGACTGAACCCCAACAAGATGGAGGTGCTGGTGGTGGAGTCGAACAGCGGGCATGATAGGATGGCCTCTGGTGCAGAGACAGGGCTCTTTCTTGGATCTGTACCATTGAAGGCCTCCTCTAGGATGCGTGATCTTGGCATTATTCTAGACAGCAAACTGATGCTTGAATCTCGGTGTCGTCCATTGTCTGTACCAGTTTTACCACCTGAGAATATCACAGGATAAAGCCCCTAGTTCCACTCCAGACCTCCCCACCTTGGTACACGCTTTTGTGATGTTGAGGCTTGATTACTGTAATGTGCTCTACCTTGGGGTCTCTGCAGGTACCCTCCACTGGCTGCAGCTGGTGCAGAATGCAGCTGTCAGGCTGCTGATAGGGCAGTCTAAGTACTGCCACATCACCCGGTGCTGCGTGAACTGCACTGGCTGCTGATCAGGTGAAGGGTCCTCGTTAAGGAGGTTTGCTCACCGTTGAGGCCCTACACGGCCTGGGCCCTGGTGGACCTTCTTACACCTGCTGTCTTGGTCCGCTCCCTCCACTCCTCCTCTAGGGATCTCCTTGCGATTCCCAGGACGAGGTAGCCAGCGACAGAGCTTTCAGTGTTGCAGGCCCCTTCCTGTGGAATACGCTACCTCCAGCTGTAAGGGAGGCCTCTTCAGTAAAGGTATTCAAAGCCTGCCTCAAGGCTTTCCTGTACTGTCAGGCTTTCCCAGACTTTGTCATATAATTTTTGTCCTGGCCTGACTTCTGTTATCCAGCTTTGTCCCTGGCCACTTATTTAGTTACTTTCTTGTGACTCATCTATTTTAAATTTTCTAATTGTGTGATTTAATCTAGTCTTATTTATTATAGTGTTTATTGTACTGTTGGTTTTTATTAAATTATTACTGATTTTGATTTGTGTATGGTGCCCAGAGCCTCCGGGATTGGGCGTCTTTTAAATAAAATATGCCTTGCTGACAAGAGCACGGTCTCAAAATTAGACAGGCTTGGGCAGACTGGATGGGCCACTGGCTCTTTATTTGCCATCATTTTTCACGTTTCTATGTTAATGGTCATTCCAAAGTGAATACCCCTTTACTTGCAGAAATAGTCAATCCCATTTTTTTTTTTTTAATAACAGAAACTTTTGATTTTGCTAAATAAAGAAAAACAATGAAGATAATTATGCATGAAAGTTGGGCCACCACCTTGGTGGTAATATAAGAAGAATTAAAATTTGCATTTACGTGGTCTTTTCAAACACATTGCACCCCGAAGCACTTTGTAAACAATGACAGACTGGTAGTAAAATTATTGTAAACATGCAGTGGCTGCCCTTTCGCACATCAACACTTTGGTAAAGGAGTAAATCGGGAGGCACAGACAGACCAAGGAGAAAGGTGCAAGGTACAAATAGTGTGGTTTTACTCAAACCACAACAATAAAAAATTGATATTTTGTTGGATGGCTTCTGCATCAGATAGGGAAAACTGATGGATTTGGCGGCTGCTTTACATCAGTTATAAACAGAAAGTTCAGCAAAGTCTTTTGCTCTCCATATTTGTTTAAAAGTTATTTCTTGCATCAAAATTAAAGACATGGGGTGGGATATTCAGACATGCACCTGGCAGGGGCGCAAGCAGGGCGCAGCGCAACTGGGATGCGCCAGGGCGTGGACTGGGTGATATTCAATGGAGTTGCACCATTCCTCAGCACTATTGAATATTGCAACTTGGCCTCCCGCATGGCTCAGTGGCACTGCACCAGCGCAACTGGAAAGAGTGGAGCAGGGGATGCGCCAGCGCAAGTGCAGTTGCGCTAGGAGCAGGAGGCACTAATATTTAGCAGTGGATATGCAAATGGAGCCATAATGCATGCAAGGCGCAACTGGAGCATTAGCATGCCATTGTAGCCCCATGAATCATTCCATATCAGGACTGTGGCAATGCCGATGCGGTCTGCCGCCCATTGGCCATACTGTGGACCAATGGGCATACAACTTAAATACTATGCACGGTCAGTCGGCGGGCAGCTTGCGGGTGGGGTGCTGCCCGCCGCTGACCCGGTGGGGGAGCGGGGTGGCGGGGCTCAGTGGGCGGGTGGGGAGGGGGGGTACCGCTGGACCACCAGGTTTGGATTTCACTGATTTTAGTATACCCATGCCCACGATCGGGCTGCAAGTGGTCCACTGGACCACCAGGGCTATTGGATGTGTGATTTCTATTACTTATGCCCGCAATCGGGCTGCAAGCGGTCCACTGGACCACCAGGGATATTGGACGTGTACTTTATATTAATTACTTACAGTATGCCCGCAATCCGGCGTTGGGGCACGACCGACAGACCCTGGCTCCAGAGGCGGCTGCTGTGTTGCGCCTGCATTCCGGCAGTTCACCTGTGGGTGGCCAGCCCTTACTCCTATTCTTTGTGGCTCAACTCTAAGCACTAGTGTGCGGCGCAAGTAGGGTTGCACCAGCAGATGCGCCACACATCCCAGGCTGAATATCGGGATGTGCAGAATATGCACGGGCATGCCCCCCGCACTTGCGTCGCATACATTACTGGTGTGCCCCGGCGCATCGGGATTTGCGTGGCGCAACATCCCCTTTTGAATATCACACCGGGGCGCATCAGTGGGTTGCACATGGCGCAACATTGTTGCGCCATGCGCAACCCCTTTGAATATCCCACCCATAGAAACATAAACAATGTCAGCATAAAAAGGCCATTAGTCCACCCAATGTGCCCAGTTTTACCCTACTCTACACCCTCCTCTCCCTGCTGGCTCCCTGCCTTACTCCTACCCACTCTCAGGTAATTATACAGCCATTTACTCTGTCCTTGCCATACTTGAACCCATTAGGGGTTTTTGTGCCCACCAGCTCTGCTTTCTAAACAGTAGGAAGTAGTTCCTTGCGACTTCATGTTACCCTGTTTGACTAGGTTAGGTCTTTTTTGCTCCCAGCTTCTTAGGCAACCTGCCTCTTCCCAGCGTGTGTCAAAAGCCCCCTTCAGCAGCCTTCTTTGACTATTTATTAATTTTCTGATCTGATCTACTTGATCTTTTGTTCTCCGCTCATGACACTCAACTGGCTATGCTTCCTAGCTCTGAGATAAACAAAAAAGCAAAAAAATAAGCACTAGCACAAGCTGGAAAACATTAACCTCCTCCTGCCTTCAAAGTTCTTTTTTCTTTTAACAAACTCCTGGTTTTAAGAAAAAAAAAAAACTGGCTCACATTCAAGGGTTCACCATGTACTGCGGCAGAGAAAGGAAGAAAAGGAAAAAACATAGAATGCATGAGAAGCAAGTCAGAGACGTACAGAAGAGGGAGCGAGGGATGGGGAGGGTCATTGGACTGCCGGAGGGACCAGCTCCTAGGTCCCACAGGAATATGGTTGCAAAACCAACTTCAGGAAAAATAGACAAGACAGGTAAAGGACAGAAAATGATAAAACAGAACAGGTTTTTATTTTTCCCTATCAAACAGGGACAGGGTCTTGTTCTTATCACAAACACTTAAACAGAACCTCGGACAATTTCCAGAACCATTTTTTTTATGGGAAGGAGAATGCTGGCCAGGGCACCGGGGAAGATCCCTCCTCTTGTGAAAAGTGCCTTGGGTTCTTTTACTTCTACCTGGACATCCACCAGGACAGCACCAGAGATGGGCAGAAGGGACCTCAGTTTAATGTCTCATCTGAAGGATGGCACACCCTGGCAGTACAGCATCCCCCTAGTACTGCACTCAGTTACCAGTATTTATGATATATGCCCAAGTCCCGCTGTGGGACAAGAACGCATGACATTCTGGCCCAGAGTTGGATGTGCTACCAGCTGAGCCATGCTGGTATTATTTGCAGCCCCAACTTGCAAATTGGATTAAAAGTCATGAAAGACAACAACACATGGTGTAAATTACAGCTTTTATATACATACAAATTGTTTGAAAATCAAGGATGACACTGCTGCAATAAAACATGTCTATATTGAAAGCAGAGCTGGTGGGAGCAAAAACCATTAATGGGTCTCAACTTGTACACTTAAGGGCCTTGTGTAGAGGGGGTTTCAGGGGCATGGACAGAGTGGGATACAGATCATTTTTAGGGCTCAATCAACTGAAGGGAGCAAAATTCTTATGGTGACAGTGCACCTTCTTACAGCAAGCAATACTGCCTTGTTCCGGGGGGGTGGGCCCTTAGTTATACCCTAGAAGCTTTTACCATTGCAGCCAGCACTCCTCCCCCATATATCAGTTTAACTCTGCCCAGGTTTTGTGTTCCCCTCCTACATGTCTCCTATTATACATACTTGCTCACGCTTTGATCCCTGTATAACTACTATATTCGCCATTTTATGTCCCTCAGGGCTGCACTCATTAATCTTTTACTAAGCTGTACTGTTAACACGCAGGTGGGGACAGAGATTTACCAGGAGAGCATGTGGCTATTTTATTAATCAAGCGGTACTGTGCCTGGTAATGAGGTGGCGCAGGTCTAGGGTGTGCTACCCCAAAATTACAAACCAGTTCAAAGAGACAAACTGCACACTGGAGTTAATGGGTATAGCAATGGCCAGTAAAGGTCTGTAGTCCAAAGATTCAATGCCAAATGCATTTTAATATAAAGAGGCCAATCAAACCAACAGTTAACAAAATACCAAAGGAAGAGAGCCAACCACCACACACTCAGTAACCCCTAGGTTCGCTAGATGGTGCTTCCTCAGAAGGCCTCTTTATAAATAAACTGAATTTTGGCATCAATCTTTGGACTACAGACCTTTCTAGGCCATTGCAATACCCACTAACTCCAGTGTGCAGTTTGACTTTGAACATGTGACTATTTTACTCTGGGCTCTGGTTGGTCCTTGAGTCCCTATGATATGTTGGGAGTCCACTACTAATTTTCAGGGCTCCGGAAGAGGGGCCCGTCTCTGAGGGGCAATCATTCCTCTTCCATCCCACCTCCACTTCTGAATACATCACCTAGAGGGAAAGGGAACAGAGCTCTGCTGTTACAGACCTCCAACCTTGGAGGTACCCATGATCATCAGTTACTAGTTTGGTCTGCCCTGTTGGTAACAGTTGTTCTTAAATGTTCTCAACATCATTTTTGTCATGTCGCCGAACAGCTACGAGTAGACTTTCTCAATTATTTGAAAACTACTACAGTGTGGTATTGAGATATGAGATCTATCAGCTTTGCCCACCTAGCTAGTGATTTTGGCTAATACAGACAGTCTCATATTTTTTTACAATGTGCATGGTTCATCTAACCCAATTAAGCGTAGTAGGTCCTTAATTTCATTAGGAAAATCAAAGGCGATTTCCTTTTCCTTCAGGAGACCAATATGTCTCAGTTGGAACAAGAAAAGTTGAAGCGTTTTGGGTACAGAACCATCAGCCTCCTCCCACAAATCTGGGCAACGAGGAGGGGCGGTTTTGGTCCCAGATGCAGTCCTTTGAGCCTATGATCACTTAGTCAACAAGGATGGTCGTTACGCATTGCTTAAGGGCGTTATAATGGGACACTCATCACCCTGGCCTCAATTTAAGCCCCTCCAGGGTCTGATTTTACTTTTTGGTAATTTATTTCTGGTCCTAGCTGAATGAGGGGAGGCTCTCCGATTTGTGAGGGAGATCGCAATTTAACATTTAACCCCCATCCTGATTCTACCACACGGATCCATCAACGTGACCACAAAGTGGCTAAACAGGTAAGCAAACTCCTCACAGATATGGGCCTTCTGGATATATGGTGACATTTCCATGGACAGGATAAGGACTACTTTATTCATCCACCCACCAAATGTACTCTTGAATCAACTATTTTTTAGTTAATAAGGAACTAGCTGGACATCTTTCGGATAGCTGGGTAGGTGACTTCACATTGTCTGACCATGCCCTCTGTACATGAAACAGTACAGCCTGTGAAGAATCTACGTAACAGTAGATCTTCAAGAGCTCCTCTTGCAGCAGGTCACAACACATGGGATATCAGCCGCAGGCATCATTTCCTCCAGATGACTTCTCAGCAGTCAACCCTAGGACCTCCTCCTAACGTTACCACGTGGTGTCAGTATGGCACGTATAAAGTGGGAGGTCCCAGCTACTCCTCAGTTCTTTTCCATCCTAATGACCGAATAAGAAACCATTTCTCAGGCCTCTGATGGGAACCAAGGAAGAAAATATGGTAGCAGCTTGTGGAGTCATAAAAAAGACAGGAGCAAGGTACCCTTCTGAAGTATAAGCAAGGGAGAAGGCGGGTGGGGCAGCATGATCTGCTGCAAGAGATACTCTTGGAAGACCTACTGTTACGGAAAGTTCTTATGCAGCTGTACTATCTTCTTCGAGATAATCTCTTGCAGCAGTTCATAACACATGGGAAGATTCCCAAGTAGTTATTATGTCAAGGGAAGGAAGTGAACCACTAGGATTTAGGACAGGAGGCCTTGTAGAGCGGCCTGTCCAGAATCGTCACTTTTGGAGCGATATCTAGAGTGTAATGTTTGGTGAATGTATGTACAGTAGACCATATGGAGGCTTCATACATTTCTGAGGCAGACACACACCGAAACATGCCATGGAGGCAGCCAAGCCTTTGGTGGAATGGGGTTTCACAACCTCTGAGAGAGATTTGTCGTATTTTGTACAGATAAATGAAATGCAGTTGGCCAACCATGTGAACATGCACTGCTTTGAAATCCGAATGCTCTGGTTTCCAGGGGCAAAAGAGACAAAGATTTGCACAGTTTTTCACAACTGTGAAGTGCCGGGGAGATAAATTCTCAACGTTCTCTGCACATCAAGAGTATGAAGCAGGGATTCCCCTAGATTCGCAGGCTCCGCATAGTACACTGGTAAGTGGACAGCCTGATTTAAGGTAAATTCAGAAACAACCTTTGGCAAAAACGACGAGTTTGTGTGTAAAGATACCCTATCGTTATAAAATTGCAGGTAGGAAGGTTTGCACATTAGTGCCTGTGATTCTGAAATACATCTTTCTGACGTAATGCAATTAAAAATATAGTTTTCCAAGAAAGATAACAGAGTTTACTGGACTCAAAAGGACTTGCGGTCAACTTTTCAAGCACAAAATTCAAATCCCACACAGGGATTGGAACCCGGATAGGGGGATGTAGGTGTAGAATACCTTTTAAAATAGGGTTGAATCAAAGGTAACTGGGACAATAGTTTGTTGCCACAGGTAGATGAAACATGGCAATGGCCAAAAGGTGGACTTTTACAAAGGAATATTTCAGTCCACCCTCCGACAAGGAGAGCAAATAGTCTAAGATGCTCTGAGTGGAACACTCATAAGGATCCAAGTCCCGTGTAGATGCCAAAATGGAGAAGCGTTTCCACTTCATTCACTAGGAAGGTCATGTAGACGGCTTCCTGGCACAATGGAGGACTTCTGCCACCTTTGGTGACACCCTGAAGCGTGAGAGGACTGTATCTTCAGGAGCCAGGTGTGCAGATGGAGTTAGTGAAGGTCTGTGTATAGCAGGAAACTTTGCGCCTGGGACAACAGAGCCTGGCAAATCGGCAGAGGTAGGGGATCTGGTTCCAAGAGCTGCAGAAGCAAAAGGAAACAAATCTGTCTTGGCTAGAATGGTGCTATGAGAATCACAGACACCCCGTCTCAGACCAGTTTGAGTAGTACTCTCTGAATGAGAGGAAAGGGAGGGAAGGCGTAAAGAAATCTTCCTGTCCAGGAAAGACATAACGCATCCCGCTACACAGTTCCAGGACCTTGCTAGAAAGAGCAGTAAAGAGACAGTTTTGCGGAGAGGCAAACAGGTCCAACTCCAGTCAGCCCCATTGGTGGAAGACATAGTTTAGGACGACCGGTAGGATTTCTCACTCATGGGCCAGGGCAGTGGATCTGCTCAGGGGGCACTAGGACGATTAGTCGCCGGATTTAAGACTACGGGCATTTGGTTGCGTGTTTAAATGTCGTCTGTTCATTTGGTCCTCTGGCGAAGCGCCGCCAGTAAATGTTGCCGCTGGTTTAAATTGGGCGACGATTGTCCGATGTGTCGAAAGTGCTGTCTTTCATCCCTCGCCTGTTTTCGAACCCCCACCTTTCCTCTAATTTTCGATTGCTGTCTCCCAGATGAATCAAACAGCTGCTATTTGTCCAAACATGCTGATACTGCTTTTGCAGGAAAAATTACTTACAGGCTCAGCACAGATCTCATTTGAAGCGAATGCTCTGTGTGACAACATTTATAAGCAACTAAGACATATAGCCAAAACAAATTGTGACCATGAGGTCAAAAATCAGTGCATCTCTGAGGAAAACTGTAGGACCAGATCCTCGCTCTGTTTTTAAACCCCACCTTTCCTCTAAATTTCGGCATTGCTGTCTCCCAGATGAATCAAACAGCTGCTATTTGTCCGAACATGCTGATACTGTAATAGATGGCTTTTAGAATGCATAATCAGCTGGAGATAGTAGCACTCCTCTGAGCCAGCATTGTTTTTAATTGGTCGCCAGTGACTGTTAATTGGTAATTAAATTTGTGATAGAACCTGCTATCTAATGATTTGTATAATTAGAGCATAAGTCTCACCTGTATATATGCTACGTATGGTCTCAAAGCACTGCTGAGGTATTTGGAAATGGAGTTTATTCAAAGTCAGAAAGGAAAGCCAAAGCTTGCTCTTGATAATTTCTTGTACAAAGGAGAAGGATGGATGGAAAATAAAATAATTTGGAGATGTGAGATGCGAGCTGCAGGCGAGACTACACACTGTTGGTGATGCTATTGCAAATCCGACAGAACACAATCATGCCCTATACACGGGAAAGTTGTGGTCGATGCAGCAAAAGCAAACATTAAGCGCAGGGCAAGAGAAACTGAGGAAAAAACACGTAATGTTGTTCATCGAGGATTGCAGGAGGTGGATGTACGACACGCACACCTTCTTCCATCACAGGACACCTTGAGGAGAGGTGTTCGTAGACAGGGGCAGCTATGCAGCACTAATGAGCACTGCGATATTCAGGAATATGCAAATACAATTAGCAATGAACCTTTTTTATGTGTAAATGAGGACACTGTGATTTTTGCTAGTGATGATGACCTTAGATGTTTATCACAGAATGGTCATTGGTTTTGCGACGGTACATTTAGCGTTGCACCACGGGGTGATGATCAGATGTATACCGTGCACACATTAGTGAACGGTGTAAACCGTCCATGTGTGTATGCCCTTCTCCCTGGACATAGTGAGGCTGTGTACCTTAAGTTCTTTAAACACTTGGAAGTATTACTGTCTGCAAAAATCAATGCGATAAGTATTATGCTAGACTTTGAACTTGCTGCCATTAATGTGTTACAGAAGATTGTTCCAAATGCAGACCTCAGCGGGTGCAATTTTCATCTGGGACAAGCTTTGTGACGCCATATTCAAAGTGCTGGTTTGCAACAGCGTTACATAAAGGAGGAAGAGTTTGCTCTGAAAGTTCGGAGCTTACTAGTGCTGGCTTTTGTACAACAGTATGTAGAAAAATACTTTGAAATGCTACAGGATGATGACAGTTTTTCTGATCTTGAAAAAATCCTTGATTATTTTGAGGATACATACATTGGAAGACCATACAGAACAAGAAAAAGTAGACGAAAGCCATGGTACCCAATCTCGTTCTGGAATCAGTACCACTGTGTTGCTAATGATCTTCCACATAGTAATAACGCCCTTGAAGTGTGGCACCGAGCATTTGCAAGAACAGTGACAATTGCACATCCCACTCGTGCTAGACTGGCTCGCAAATTGAGACAAGAACAGCACGCTGTTTCTCTGCAGCAAAGACAACTGGAGCTTGGTCAGGATCCACTGAGAAAGAATAGTAAATACTTGAGGCTGAACAAAATTTATGAAAACATATGTGGTGACTGCATGTGAACCTAAGCAATACCTTTCTAACATAGCAAGTGTCCTACAAATAAATGTCGTTTAAAGGATTTTATTGAAGTTAGCACCTGAAGTTTGGAACGTTTTAATAAAATTTTCATGATTTTAAAAGTTTTAAAGCTAGTGCCCGTTTTAAGCACCAGCTCAAAATAAATATGTCATGCACAAAGCACAAGATACACAACATACATAAACTCCGCCTTCCCAAAATGAGAAAACACAGTTCCTGCTGCCCTGAAGTTATAACCACAAACAGCTGCAAATAAGCACTCCATTTTAATGGGAGAGCGAGGGGTACCCAGAAGCAAATAAGCACTCCATTTTAATGGGAGAGCTGCTGCAGGGCAACATTTCGACCGCGACTACATGAGACACGCGACTTTTACAAGCAGTAATATTTTTACCATTCGACAGATTTACCGCAATATTATGTCCGCGACATATTGTCCGGGAACTATTCATCCGCTTTCAGCTCAGGGCATTCACCAGGACACTGGACACTCTGGGAATGTGGACCACCAGAAGATGGATACTTTTCTGGATTGCCCAATACCAGACCCTCATTGATTCTCTGCAGAGAGGGTATGAATGGGTGCCTCCTTGCTTGTTTAGATAGTGAAGTACCACAGAATTGTCTCATTGCACCTGAAGGCAACCTGGGGGAAGGACAGTTTCGAACACCTGTAAGGTGTAGAGGACTTCCCTCATCTCCAAGACACTGATATGGCGATGGGTCTCTACTGGCATCCAGGATCCTTGGGATCGGACGTGCAGGAGATGAGCACCCCCACCCTGTCAAGGAGGCATCTGTAGTCAAAATGAGACACATGACAGGAGAACAAAATGGCATGTCTTGCATTAAGTTGTCTGTGGACTTCCACCATTGAAGGGCTTGAAGAGCTGGGGAAGACATCAGGACTGGGGCATCGAAATCGTCCTCCCACTGGTCCCACTGGACTCTCAGGGACCACTGAAGGACCCTCATATTCAACCTGACATGGGAGACCATCGGAATCGTGGCCACCAAATGACTCGGGAGGTGCAGGTAGTCTCGTGCCGAGACCAATCTGCTGGACTCTGGTCTGAGCAGCCAAAGTAATCAGGCGTCCACCCGAGCCTCGGACAAAATGCCATCCCAAGGCAGTGTCTAACATGGTTCCGATGTAGGAGGTGGCATTGTGTGGGGTCCATCTTGGATTTCGGATAGTTTACAGCTATCCCACCGGGCAAACAACTGAAGGATTTGAGAAAGCATGAATAGCACCCTTTGGCAGGAAGGCGCTTTCAGGAGCTAGTTGTCCAGGTAGGCAAAGTCTACAGACCTTCCCTATGGAGGGCTGCTGCGACTGCACTAGGCATTTTGTGAACACCCTCTGGGCCAAGGAAAGGCCAAATTGGAGGCTCTGAACTGGTAATGATGACCTTGGAACAAGACACGGAGAAACTGTCTGTGATCCGGGTGCATCTGGATACAGAGGTACACATCCTTCATATTGACACAGCAGAGCCAATCTTCTGTGTTCAGCAAGGAGAGAAGTGTCGGGAGAGACACCATCCTAAACCTTTGGTATCTGATATAGAGGTTGAGACTCCTTAGATCTAAAATGGAGCGCAAGTCCCCCATCCATTTGGGAACCAGGAAAAAATGGGAGTAAAATCACGCACCCTTCTGTGGAAGGGGAACCAGTTTGATGGCATGTTTTGTGAGTAGAGCACTGATTTCATTCTGTAAGACCAATACTTGGTCTCGAGGGTAATGCAAGACCCTTGGTGGCAGAGCAGGGGGTATCTCTGTGAACTCCAGTGTGTGTTCTGACTCAATCAGTTGCAGGAGCCACAGGTCAGAGGAGATGGCTTGCCACCCTTGTGGGTGCAAGGAAAACCTGTCCCCAACGGCCATGGGAAGGGTCTCTGGTCCCACAACCGGAAGAAGACCTTCAGGCCGAAGACTGGCCCTGCTGGGGAGCAGCACGGCTATAACAGGATGTTTTCAGAGCATTTCCAGGACCAGGCAATGTAAACTGAGGCTTACACTTGTTGGCAGGTGGTCTTTGGAGTACAGGGACACGACCTGTAGGGGCAGCCCCTACAGGACCCCTGTAGGCCAGTTTTACATACGAACATATGAAGAAGCCAGCAGAAGGACATTTGGTCGGTCAGGTCTGCTAGTATTGCAGAGTCCACAGCTTGAGCTAATGTCCCTGCCCTCCCCACAAACTCCTCTCATCCTCTACCCATGATCCTAATTTCCCTATACCTATCCCAGCCTCTAAAGCTGCCCACTGTCTTCAAAGAGATGACCTCTTCCGCAGTGCATTCCAAGTGTCCATCACCATCTCTGTGAAGAAGTGCTTCCTGACCTCCTCATAAACCTCCCAGCCTCCAGCTAAGACTGTGCCCCTAGTGTTATGGTTGCCACTCAGCTTAAAGACTCTCCTTATCAACCTTATTTATCCCTTTCAAGTACTTGAAGGTCCCAAGCATGTCCCTCTCTCCCTCTCCTGTCTTCAGGGAGTACATGTTCAACACCCTCAACCTCTCCTTGTATGTGTTACCCTGCTGACCCACAATCATCTTTGTAGCCCCTTCTGGACCTTCTCCAGCAGGTTAATGTCCTTTGAGGTGTGGGCACCAATACTGAACTCCATACTCTAGCTGTGGCCTTATCAGCAACCTGTACAAGGGCAGTATAATCTCCTCTCTCCTACTACTGTTCCTCCTAGATATGCATCCCAGCATCTTGTTTGCCTTACTGCTGCTTTCTTGCACTCGTGGAGTGCTTCAGGTCACTAGTGTTCATCTCTCCCAGGTCCTTCTCCTCCTCCTCCTCCTCTGATGCAGATCTCGGACTCCACTCAGGTAGTACTCTGTCCTGGGATTCTTGGCTCCAATATGCATAACTTTGCCTTTCTTAGCATTGAAGCCAAGCTGTCAGATCCTGGACCATCTCCCCAGCTTTCCAGATCTTACTGTAGGTCTTGTATCCCTTCAGCTGTGTCCACTCTCCATGAGAGGTTTTGCTTTGGACGTACAGGAGTGCGGACTGAGTGAAAAATCGACCAAGTCTTGTAAATCCTTCAACATTTCTTGGGTCTATGGACCAAAAAGCTGATCACCCTTAAAGGAGGCGTTAAGGATAGACTGCTGTATGTCCTGTGAAAATCCTGACACTCTCAACCAGGCGTGACATCTTAGACAAACTCCTGCATAGGCTGTACGGGCCGCAGTGTCAATGGCATCATAGGTGACCCACAGCAGGTGCTGGCATACAGCTGCCGCAGTAAACACCTTGGCAGTCAGATCCTCCTGGGTAGAGCCCACAGGGAGGGACTGGACCGTTGCCTGGGAGACTTTTTGGATTTTCCGCTTATATTTCAAGAGGTGTCCCATGTAACTGAGTATCGCAGAGATATAGTAGCTGAGGCATAAACCCTTTTCCCCCATAACATCCAATTTCTTAAGATTCCTTATCCGGGGGCTGAGCAATTATGTGTTGAGGTCTAGAGGACTGATCATGGGTGGTACTGATCACCACAGAATCTGCCTGAGGCTGAGCCATAAAGTAGGGGTGGTCAACTGGGGCTTGATAAAGCCTATCAGCCTTATGAGGATTGGAGGGAATTTTAAAGGGTTGCTTTCAAGCAGCCCAAATAGCCTCTTCAAATTTGTCCACCAAAGGGGGGTATGACCAGAGTGGGGCAGTCCGGTACACCCAAATACTGTGCCAACTTCTTTCTTGAAGCATCTTGCTCAGTACCCTGGAACCCAAAAGTTTTCTGTAGCTGTATCATAATGTCCGCAAAGTGGATCATCAGGCGAAGAACATGGTAGTTCAGGGGTAGGTTCACCCTTCACTGACGAGGCGGCTGAGGAGGATTGTGGGGACTCTTTCAGGTCCATACCTTCATCCCCATCCAGGTCAGCCAAATCCCAGTCCTACAGGACAGGGTCATCCATATCCACAGCAGGAGGCTGAAAATCCAGGGAGACAGGAGAAGAGCTGGCCATCCTCTGGGTCGATGAAGGCCGAGAGGGAGCAAAGACTGGAGCCAACCCTTCACTAAGGGGGCAAGGGGTCTTCATAAGGTCCCAGGATAGTATTTACTAGGTCCAGGATAGTATTTACTAGGGCCTGGACATCAATCATGGCCATCTGCCTAGCGGACGCAGCAGGGGTAAAATGGACTGAATGAAAAGGAACCACCGAGGGACTGAAGATGGCAGTGGAACAAAGCAGCAGCCGTCGATGTGGGGTGTATAAGACCCCAGGATCATCGATGGGGGCACGCACAGAGCCCCTTGAGGTAGCCAGTCACTGACTGGCCAGATGCCATCGTTGAGAGACGATGGCTGGAAACCATGGGGGGCAGTGGTGGAAGCTGCAAAAATCACCCCAGAACCCACCGCCGATGGAGAAGCCATCGATGTGGGAGAAGAGGAGCCCACAATCATTGACGGTGTAGAAGACGATGTTATAGTGGCACTGTTCTCAGTACTTACCTTTTTGGTAGTGATTGGGGTGCTCCTCATTGCCGATGAGGGCGTGGCAGAAACGTGCTTCATTTTGTTGGCATGTTTCTCACCAGGACTCTGTCCTGTCAATGAGGAGGGCTCACCCGCAGAATGGTGAGACCCTGTGGAGGACGTCAAAGACTTCCTGGGTGTGGAGCATTGTTGCTGCTCCAGAAGGGCAACATTTTGCTCCATGAGGAACTCATGAAGCTGCTGAAGCCTTCAACATTTTGTGGCCTTGTTGAACCTGTTACAATGAATGCAATCCCTGGTGTCATGTTCAGGACCAAGGCACCGAACACAGATGTTGTGGAGATCCTTTGTAGTGATTCTGTGACCACAGGTACACTTTCGGAATAAGGGATTCAAAGACATCAGTAGATGAGACCATTTAGAAAGAACGTTTGGTTGGTAGAACTCTTTGTCGATGACTGGTTAAGCAGAGCTCCGAAGGAGGACTTGTTGCATGCAGATTGCGGTTGAAAAGAACTGAGGAGCAGCTGGGACCTCCCTTTATATGTGCATACTGACACCACATGGTAACGTTAGGGTGAGGTCCCAGGTCAACTGCTGAGAAATCATCTGAGGAAATGATGCCTGCAACTGATATCCCACGCGGTCATGATCTGCTGCAAGAGATTGTTTCAAGAAGATCTTAGTTTAGGTAAGGACATAACACATTCTGAAGATTGAACGTTTCTCTCTTTCAGGATGAGGACATTCAGAACGCTATTTCTCTGTGTACAGAACAGGTGGTGCAAGAGAACGATGATCCTCACGTGTCCCCTGCTTTACTTTGGGATACTGTTAAAGCTATCCTGAGAGAAACATTTATACAACTCTCTTCTTGGAAAAAGAAACAAAGGGATGCCGAAAAGTGGACTTTTTGGCCCAAATCAAGAAGGCTGAAGCCCTAGGCTTTTCACTGCTATGCAGATGACACCTAGCTGTATTTGTCATTTGCGCACGGAACATCTGATGCTGTCGACGTGCTTATTTATTTGCTTTTGTTAACCGGGTGGGCACACTAGACAGCCATGTGCCTATTTTCAGGTGCGACCGGAGAGTTACAGGTCAGACTTCATACAGCAACAATTGAAAGCATTAGAAATACATGGGAAGGTCGTCACAAATAATTACTTCGTACATAAACAACAGGGGGAGCATAAGGAATACAGAGAAAGATAACAGGCAATTTAGTGCTGGTTCTAAAGCAAGGTAGGGATACATTGAGCAGTTGGGGAACAGAGAAGAGTGTAAAAGAAATACACAGGCAGTTACAGGGCTAGCTCTAGGGCAAAGTTGGCATGGAACTGGCACGGAATTCATACATATACGACTAGGAGACAGCTTAACATCTGTCTGGCTAAAATCAATGACTGGATGGCTTCCAGCTGGCTGAGACTAAATCCAGAAAAGACAGAGGTGTTAGTGATTAAGCCAGGTCACGGGCATGATGGGTTGCAACCTGGAGCAGATACAGGTCCTTTCCTGGGGTCTGCTCCATTGGCTGCTTCCCCTAGGGTGCGAAATCTAGGTGTGATCCTGGATAGCAAGCTGACGTTTGAAGATCAGATGTCATCTGTGGTTAAGAGTGGTTTTTACCACTTGTGGAACACTGCCAGGATCAAGCCCTTCATTCCACCCGAGGGTCTGCTGACTCTGGTACATGCCTTTGTTACCACTGGGCTTGGCTACTGTAATGCTCTTTACTTCAGGGGTGATGGAAGGGACCCTACGCAGGCTGCAGCTGGTGCAGAACATAGCGGCCCGGTTGTTGACGGGTCTGTCCTGGTCCTGCCATGTGATCCCAGTCCTGCATGCTCTGCACTGGCTGCCAGTCAGGTGGAGGGTCCTTTTCAAGGTGGGCCTACTCACCTATAAGGCCCTATATGGGCTGGGTCCTGGCTACCTGTCGGAGCTCCTGACACATGCAACCTCTGCTCGCTCCCTTCACTCCTCTTTAAGAGGCCTCCTGGATGTTCCCAGGGTTCGGCTCAAGACATCTGGTGATCGAGCTTTCAGTGTCTCTGGGCTGACCCTGTGGAACATGTTTCCAGCTGCAGTCCAGGAGGCCCCTTCAATTGTTGTTTTCAAGCAGAGACTAAAGGCCCACCTCTTCAGTCTGGCTTTCACAGAATATTCAGTACTATATAGAGAACTCTATTATTTGAACTCTGATTTTATTTATCTACTATTTATGGATTTTAATTAGTTATTTTATTAGCTTTATTTTGTTAGGCACCCAGAGGCTCCGGGATTGGGCGCCACAGAAATAAAATTTGCCTTGTCTTTAGAAGGTGACACTAAATAAACAAAGAGGACAACTCCTCCGCCATAAAAAGGAATTAGGCTCTATTCTAGACTACCAGGTTGAACAGAAATTAATATTTCTATGACAACGTTATTATGAAGGCGGCCCTAGGGCACTAAAACTCCCTGCAGGCATGTTGCGTATCCAGAGGGCTAGGACAAGCATCTCTAGAATAGTACACCCTACCATGAAACAACGTGTGCATATGGTTTCCCGTATCTCGGAAGCCTTTCAGTCCTATTCCTTGGACCTTTACAAGGCAGGGGAATTCACCTGATGAGGGAGCAATAACTACCTTCTTCTAGCAACTCCACCTCCCTCAGATCTTAGAGAAACATAATGCAGCCCTTGCTACACCAATAACCTACTCTGAAATAGACAGGGAAATTAGTAGGCTTAAAATGGGTAAATGTCCAGGGACAGATGGGTTCATGGGAGAATTTTATAAGCAATTTGAAGAACTTCTATCCCCCTGTTACACAAAGCATACACCTCTGCAGTGAATGACGAGGGATGAAAGACCCACTCCTGGTCCCAAGCAAACATATCAGTGATTCCGAAGTCCGGCAAGAACCCTACTAGTTGTATCTCATATAGGTCAATTTCTATTCTAAATACAGATTATAAAATACTGACGGCCATATTAACCAGAAGATTAGAGCAGGTTATTCCTCAGCATATTCATACAGAGTAAACTGGTTTTGTTCCTAGCCATCAGGCATAGAAAATATTCACAGGACGGTCTATATTATTGACCACCTAAATAGGATCAAACAACTAGCCTTTTTATGAGTTTAGACTCTGAAAATGCATTTGATAACGCCTCTGGCCATTTTACAGGGGGTCCCTGCTATATTTGGCTTTGCTGACCAGTTTGTCAGTCTCATTTCCAAGCTTTACACGGAACCATCGGGCTATGTGAGGAAACAGCCACATCTCCAGTTAATTTATACTGGGTTGGGACACTAGACAGGGATGCCCCTGTCCCGCTTTTATTCACCTTGTATATAGAGCCACTTGTTCAGAGTATACGGCTTAACAAGAACATTAGAGGCCTTTCTCTAGGTGGGTGAAGCATAAACTAGCCCTTCACGAGACTATGTACTTATATACGAACATACGAAGAAGCCAGCAGAGGAAGGCCATTTGGTCTATCAAGTCTGCTCATACTGCAGGGTCCACAGCTTGAGCTAATATCCCTGCCCCCTTCCCACTTCTCCCATCCTCCCTACCCATGACCCTTACCCTCCCCCATACCTGTCTCAGCCTCTCTTAAGCTGCCCACTGTCTTCAATGAGATGACCTCTTCCAGCAGTGCATTCCAAGTGTCCACCACCCTCTCTGTGAAGAAGTGCTTCCTGACCTCATTCCTAAACCTCCCACCCTCCAGCTTTAGATTGTGCCCCCTCGTGTTATGGCTGCCACTCAGCTTAAAGAGACTCTCCTTATCAACCTTATTTCCTTTCAAATACCTTAGGTCCCAATCATGTCCCCTTGCTCTCTCCTGTCTTCCAGGGAGTACATGTTCAGTACCCTCAACAACTTCGCATGCCTTACCCTGCTGACCGCTATCCTCTTTGTAGCCCTCCTCTGGACCTTCTCCAGCAGGTTAATGTCCTTCTTGAGGTGCGGGTACCAGTACTGAACTCCATACTCTAGATGCATCCTCACCAGTGACCTGCACTTCTATATCTCGCAGAGTGAGAGGATTCCCTCCTAGAGGTTTTCCACCCAATTAACTCTTTTACAACTTTATCTGATTATTCCCAACATTACTAAGACTGAGGTGTTAGTATCTTCTCATGCAGTTTCAACCCATACCCAAAGGCCGTTTCCTATGAAATGGGATCTGACCACCATTAAATATTTGGGGGTCTACCTGGGGTCCTACACTACAACCTTATTCTCAGATGACTACACCCCTTTAGTAACTACTCTGACAGCAGATAATAAGCACTGGCGCTTACTCCCCTTGCCTTTGCATGCCAGGGTCCAATCTACCAAAATGAACGTATTGCACCTAGGTTCTTATACTTGCTTCAGTGTGTTCCCTGCCTCATCCACAGAAGGGATTTTCAAAAATGGCAGAGCCAAATCGACTCTTTATCTGGAGGGTGAGACCTAGGATCTGCCATCAGATGCTTTACCTTTCCAAGAACCGGGGTCCTGACACTGCTTATGGGCTACTGGGTAGCAGCCCAAATGCAAACTGTTCTTTCTGGGAAACCTCTATTCACCTTATTGGAAAACAATAGACCTTGCAGAAGACCTCATAACCCCACTGCCTGCACTGATCTTTACCTCTATAGCTCTACAGATCTTCCCAAACCTGTCTTCAAATGGTCCTCGAGGGTTGGAAATGGGCCACGAGGAAAGGAGACATAAAAAGATCCTCCGGTATGGGCAGGGGCATGGGAAGCCTCTTTATCCCCACCATTCTGCACCCTGGTTTAAGAATTAGGCACAAAAGGGTCTACATTCTACATGGAAACTTCTACAGGCAGACACAGTGATATCCTTCAAAGTGGTATTCAAAAGTATGGATGGTGGTACACCGATAAGATTCAGATACTTCCAAATCAGAGATTACATTAACAAATAGGTGCAAGTGGCTTGACAGGCCACGGGAGCACCTTCTTCACCACCTTCAAAGCTATATAGAGTTCCCACATGGTAAGGGAGCCATTATTTTACTATATGCTAATTACATTAGAGATCAGGGATTTTCCACAGAGTATGTTAACATACGGTAGGACAGATACAGTAACTTAATATCTCAACTGATGCTACACAGCAGAATGAATTATGGAACTAGTCTGCTGCACTTCTTCCCCAACATGGCGAGAATGTGCCTGGAAGCTAAAATTAGATATTTAGTACCCCAGTTATAGGCCAAATGGGATCTCAACTTTCAGCAGTGTGTTGGTGGCACTGTGGAGAGCGTATCTACCCAAACCCATGTCATCTTCCAAGCGACAAGGTACTGGGTAGAGGTTGATGAGCATATCACCCACGTTTTGAATATTACTGCTCAGCTGGGACCAGAACACTTGCTTTTAGGGATCCCACCAAGATCCCGTTAAAGGTCGGGAGGGTATATATTTGTGGTCCATTCTTACCATAGTGGCTGCTAAGGCACTCACAAAAAAATGGCTTCAGGTGGATCCTCCGACTATTAATGAGTGGCCTGAAATAATACACCAGAGTCCAACACTGGAGAGATTAACCTTCCTAGTCCAACACAGATTACCTGCTTATACGAACAGATGGACTGCATAGGACCTTTATCAAAGTACGCTAACTTCAACAGAGGACTCACAATTCTGTATCACTTAAATTAAAAATTATAAATTGTACCTTTTCCATATCGGATGAGACGAGGGACCTTACTTATATCACTAAGCCCCTTTATAATTGCAGCTCTACAGCTGTATAGTCTGCTTCGAAAATTTCACATCACTTGTACCGATTACATTACCTAGTGACAAACTTGTCTTTATTCTTTTTATTTGCTATTAATTTTTGTATTAAAAAAACAAATATGCATCCTGGTATCAATTAGAAAATGTTATTGTATGTATTGCCTATATGGTACTCCCACCAGGAAGTATAGTATAAAATTGTATGCAGTATTGTCACTGTGCTTGCTGTATATGAATTTTTGCTTTGATACTTGTCAGGTATGACTTACTTCAACAAACAAGTATAAAAAAGGAGTTGCACTATACTGCATTTGCTGTCAAATGCATTACTTTTCAACAGAAAAAGTTTCACTATAAAAAAGTACAGAAACAGTTCCGTTACAAAGTACTATGCATGACAAACCTGGTGGACACTATGCATGACCCAACGGCTACTAGTACTGGACACTAGCGCCTTCTTTCAGTGATGTAGACAATCTAAATAACCATCCCATCTGTAAGTACATGTTTGCCTAATGGAGTGGATTAACTGACCAGGCAGCTGCTTTCTTGACTGATTCAATGTTCTTTTTAAAACGTCTCTTTTTAATAAGACAAAACTGGCAAAATACAGTCGGCATTATGTCCACAACAACCGAGCACTGTGTTGTGCAGTGGATCCCATATCTTGCTATTTGCCATAAAAAGGATAATGCAGTAACAAATAAAACATCCATGCAACATGGGCCCCTACTTGCACAGTGTGTCATTTTACAAACAAAATGTTACAGGCCATGACGGCACGCACAAAAGTTGGCGACAGTGCATCACTGAGCCTTCTATATTACACCCAGGCTCAGAGTTTTAAAGTAACAGTTCAACAGACAAAAGTCCCCCAAGGGATTCCAACCAATTTCAGTACAGTAACCAACTGGAATTAAATATTTCAGTGGCCAGCCATAGCCGCTCCATAGCATGGATTCACTTACAAATATCTGTCCAAACTATTTCTTCTGAGAATCCCTGAGATAGCCAGTTGTTGGTAATGGTCTTTCCTGCAGCAGTAATTTAAATGTTAAAAATATAATGTTTGTCTTTGGTCATCACCCCTTTAAGGAGTGAGCCCAGTAGCAGTGTGTACAAACCCAACTCCCTTTCACTTTCCATAATGTCTTTTATATGGAAAGTTAACTGCTCCCAGAGTGGACTAATGTGGGGGTAGTTCCAGAAAATGTGTCATGGGGTACCAGTGTTCTTTTTAAAACGGAGTAAACCATTGACTGAACAGTTACAGTCTGTCTTGGGCAGCATCTCTCCGATCCACAATAGTTTTAAAACTGAATGGATAAGATATTAGCCAGATACTGGCACTATCTGTTGGTTATCACGTGGGGCTGACAGTCCGTGATGCACCCATTTCTAAAACTAAAAAAAAAAAAAAGATAAAAATCAGAATTTCCTCCCACCTTTACGTCGCTTCTTCCTTTCAGTGATTGGTCCCCAAAGGACGTAGATACCTGCGGCCAGTGCAGCAGCAATTCCACCAATAACACCCCAGTTTTTCATCATTTTATACCTAAAACATTAATACATACATTTTTAGTTCCATGCTGTTGTTTAACTAGGTAACAGGTAGGTAACAGTTAATTAACACGAGTAAACTGTTCAGAGTAAGTTCAGGCTGTTTGTGGCAGGATGAAATCTCACCTTGTTTCCTTAGTAAGCATTTTCTGACATCATAATCGAATCCAGTCTGTGATGTAGTGTACCTGACACTTGCACCACAGTGCTTTGTACAATACTTGCTTTAGTCTATATAGTTTTCTTTAAAACTGATAAAAAATATTTAAAATATTTCTTAACAACCACTTCTTGCTTCCACACGATAGAAAAGTTCAGACAGGTTACACATTTTGCAGTAATTCAGAAAATTATTTTTAGTTTTCTGTTTTCAAACAAGATTTTTATTGCTGACACACATTTAAGTTAAGACTAGGAGGCAAGACACATGAGAAGAGGCTGCAGGGCTCGAACCTGTACACCCTTGAGAAAAGGAGGAGAAGAGGTGAGCTGACTGAAACATGCAAGCACTGTACCTGCATGGGATAGTGTTCTCACTGAGCTCAGATACCCGGGACAAAGGGGAACTCAGTGAAACTAGTGGGGGAAGGGGATTCAGAAGCGACATCCACGAGCACCTTTCACTACAGAGCAGTGGAGAAGTGGAACGAGTTGCTGAATTTAGTGGCACAGGACAAACAGGGAGCAGCTTCAAACAGTGATGGGGCAGGCATATGGGATTAGAAAAGAGTGGCAGAAACAACTGGGGGGGGCAGTGCAGAGTAACTGGGTAGAGAGAGAGCAGACTGGATGGGCCTGTGACGTAGACAGCCAGTTCTGAGTGCTGCATTATATTGTTCCAATATAAAATGTATTAATGTCTCTGCTGAAAATTCAAATGCTCTAGGAATGACCTCTCTCATCCCCCCCCCAGATTTTAGCTGACAGATGCAGGCCAAGAGAACTGCTGACAGCATTGTATCACACACTCAGTCTTTTTAGAGACAATGTGTTACTGGAAGACTTCTATTAAGGATCCTGTTTCTCTGAGCTAATTACAGAGTTGTTAAGTTAATTTTGTTAAGAGAGAAATCATAAACTAGGTTTATGATGTTAAAATAAGGGAAGCTAGGATGTTACATAGAGGTGTAAGGTTGTAAATGACCCTATGAAGCCTGTGTGAAGAGGGTACAGCATGAGATCAAAAGAGTTGTCACTGAAACTTGAGTTATGCTAAGGTTGCAGAATTAATACATCCTGTATAGCTGTATAGTATAGATTAATCAAATTACATCCTGTGGTTGTACAAAATATATTTTTGTTAGATATTTGACCTGAGGAGGGGCTGGATGACTTCATCAAAAAGGGGTTGGCCAATACTGCTTGAAAAGATTATTCTCTTTCATTATACAGATGCATTTGTATCTGACACTGACCAAGGAAACATCTGAGCACTGAAAACAGGTATTTAGAAAGCTAGACAAAATCTAAATATAGTTGTAGGAATTGCACTGTTTTAAACCTTGTTTTGCTTTAAAGATTTGTATGTCTTTTGATACAAGAGTTCTGTATTGTATGTTTGATGTATTAGTATATATTTTAGTAAAAACTCTGATTTTAGAGCAAACCTGGTCTGTCTTTGAATTGCTTTCTTTTGCTAAGAAATATTTATGGTTCAGCAGACATATAGCTTGTATGGTGGTACCAAACTGGAAACAGAAGCATTTTAAATCTGAGATCTTTATAAAGTTTTAAGGATTCATCTCTGAATACCTGGATAGGTGCCCATAGGCAAAGATATCTGGCCCCATGAAGACAGATATATCTGAGCCTGTGCATTGGGTATACTAGCAAGAGGTTACAATTTGAATCCCTCCAGAACTGAGACCAAAGGTTGATCCGGACTCACAAAAACAGACAAGAGGGTTACCTTGTCTGTTACACTGTTCACAAGACTGCGCTCAGAGGTCTGCACTTTGGGAGTAGAGGGCCTGACCTGCTGAATGAATTTGTGACAGGGCCTATGGTTTTTATTTTTTCTGATGGCATTACCTATGTATCTAAAATGTACTGTACAGTCATATATTTGGAGGTACAGATGTCTAACCACATTAAGCTGTATTACAGAACAGCTACATACTACGGTCGCTATTACCCAGCACTGAAGAAAGAACCACAGTGTTGTACTAGCACTATCGGAGTATGGAATAACCCTGGTGACAACCCTTTCTGGACCACTATAAACTGACCCTCCATAACGCTTCCCATAGGCCCAGAAAAAGAGATAAACAATACATAAGCAAGTTTATAATTCCCCAACTCTTCTAGGATAAGCCCTTGAATCCTTGCACAGGATATTTAGGATGCAGAGTACTGTCGCTGAAGTAAACCTGTGAGAAGCAACTGATAGTGACATTGTGTACCCCCTGCCAGTTGTACAAGAACAGAAATCCCTTCAGTTGTTTTTGTAGCAGTGTGTATTTTGTCTTGGAAGTAAAGCCAAGCAGTTGACTTTTCCATTTTGTGCATAATTTTGCATTTTCAAATTAATTCCCCTTTGGCTGGGGAGACAGCAGGTAACCACTTTTGAGTTACACATTTATTTGTGGCAGTGATGCAGATGTTAAAAAAGTTCTTTCTGTGGAATTTGACTTTTTATTTATTTTTTATTTTTTTAATGTTAAGAGGACCTTTTATTCACATCCTTTACTGCTTATAACTTTCTGTCACAGTGTTTCATGAACATTCTATGCCTGTTCCTAGCTGTTCTGTCAGTGCCTTGAACTGCGGTTGTAACGGTGGTGATGTCACTGACCAGGCTATATCGGCTGCTACCCGCCTACAGGAAGGCATAGTGAAAAGGAGCAGCAATTTTATCCAGGGAACTGCCTGCTAGCGCCAAGATGGAAACGGGCTGGCCCATACTGCTTTGTCTTAGCTTTTTACTCACCCACTCAGGTCTGTTAGGAGAACCTGTACACTTCCTGTCCACTGACACGGCTGTTGTACACCCACTGTATGCTCCTGGGACCTCTGCCATAGATAACCTCCATATTCTTGCTATCCATCTCCCTCCCAGGCCTTTACACCTTTGGATTGTTCTCCTCCCCTCAGCGGATACACCTATTCTCCTTGGTGCATCGCTTTTAAAAAATAGTTTCTGCTCTCCCCTAAAGCCAGTTGAATGCGAGCTCTCTAAAATAAGGTTTTTGCGGCATCACAGGAGTTGCCTCCTTGCCTTCTTGCAGCACCCAATACTGCTATTATTGCTTATCTCGGGAAACATTCACCCAAACCTAGGTCCCCCTCAACCTGGACCCAAGGGGTCATGTAGGGCTGGTACTCTCTCCCTGGCAAGCCTCCTTACCAAGCCTGACTGCCTCACTGCCTGGGTCTCTCATCACAACCCAGACATCTTATCTATGGTTGAGACATGGCTGTCTCCTAAGATCCCAGACTCTGCAATGGTAATGCCTGGCTACACTGTCTTCAGGCAAGACAGACTAGCTAAAAAAAAAAAAAAAGAGGGGGCTGCGCTCTTTACATAAAAGATACCCTCTCGGGTCACGTCCTGACCACACCCATCTCAGGGAATGGCACCCAGGTCCTTGCCATTAAGGTAATGCTCGGAGCTCATAATAAGGTCATCACTGTGGCCTGTCTATATTCCACCCAAGATGACTAACCAGGGCTTATACTCCCTCCTTGACTGTATCAACATCCTTGATCTACACATGGAAATTATCATGCTAAGGGACTTCAATGTTAACTGGCTGCCTCCCAATGCAAACTTCTATAAGGATGCCCTGACCGCTGCCAATTTCACAGAAATGGTTCAATCACCCACCAGAATTAACTACAGAACTGGGACTAGTACACTACTGGATTGGATTCTTACCAACCACCCTGACTACATCACAAATACCGAAGTTCTCTCTCTGACTCTCTAAGTGACCAGTCTCCAGTCCTATGCATATGGACTAACAAATACACTAAGACCCCTCCAAAAACGAATTACAGAAAATTAAGTCCTGGGCACCTACGGCCCCTAAAAACTCTCCTCCGAGATCATGACTGGACACCGATTGACTCTGCCCCTGATGTTGATACTGCACCTGAATACTTAATTTCTAGTTTCAACGCTGCCTGTGACATCCATGCCCCATACAAGAAATGGAAGACAAAGGGAGTCAATAACCTGTGGTTCTCCCTTGACCTCCAAGACAAACTAAAATCTCGAGACCATCTCTGGTACAGAGCAAAGGCGTCTGGCTCACAGGCCGACATCCAAGAATACAAAACTGAAAGAAATGTTTGCACCAGAGCAATTTGCCTTGAAAAAGCAAACTATTTCAAAAATGCCCTTGCCAGCACCTGGAAAGATGGAAAGAAGTTCTGGAGGAACCTCACTGAAGTAACCAGGAAAGAACCCAAGGGGACACCCTCAACGCTTAACGTAGATGGCTCCATTACCATAGACCCGGTAACTATACCAAATGCCTTCAATGCTATTTTCACGGACCTTAGTCATGTGCTACCACCAAATGTCTTTGAACCGACCTCGGATTCAACTCCCCCCGACAATGCTGGAATGGCACAGGCACGCCCAACGTTCTATTTCAAATCAGTTTCCGAGGATCTGGCAAAAAAAAACACTTACTGAAAGTGCTTGGGAGATCTAGATTCAGCAGTGATTCCCTAGACTTGAGACTCCTAGCCCCTTTTGTAGGCGAGGTTCTGTCCCCACTCACCAAAATCTGTAACCGCTCACTCATGCTCTCCCAGTTCCCTCCAAATGGAATTCTGCAGTTGTGACTCCCATTCACAAATCTGGTGACAAGCGCTAACCAGTAACTATAGGCCAATCTCCACCCCAAAGCCTTGAAAAGGATAGTGGCAGATCAGTCAGTTGAGTACCTGGAAAAATATCTCCTATAATGCCCCAGAAGCATGGCTTCTGAAAAGGACATAGCACTACCACTGCTCTTCATGAATTCACCTCCTACATCCACACTGCTCTGGACCTGGGACAATTAGTTGGCGCCACTTTCATCAATCTGACAAAGGCGTTTGATACCGTCAACCACTCCTTATTGACCCAACAATTATCTTTCCTTGGACTCTCTACAGACACCACCCGCTGGTTTCATAGTTACTTCAGTGACTGCACCCAACAAGTTAGGATCAGTGAATCCATCTCTACCTCCCTCCTGGTCAGCTCTGGAGTCCTGCAAGGATCTATATTGGGACCTTTGCTCTTCAGCATATTTCTCAACAAACTTCCATCCTCCCGTTATAATAAGTTCCTACTATATGCGGTGACGGAGTAATCTACACCAGCTGCACAGATCCCTCCCAATTACAAACCCAGCTACAGAGCAGCTTTAATAAAGTTGAGGCATGGTTTAAGTCGCATAAGCTCATCCTTAACTACGCGAAAACTAAAACAATGCTGTTTCATGGAACCCATAACATACATAAAGACCTCAAACTAACAATCAGCAACAGCACTGGCACCTTTCTTGAACAGGTTTATCTGTTTAAATACTTGGGTGTGTTTCTTGACTGCTCTCTAACATACACCAGACATAGTGACAATGTTACTAAAGCAGAGAACACCCGCATAGGGCTGTTATACAAACATAAGAATTGCCTCATAACAGAAGCCCTTAGCCTTGCCATTCAGAGTTCAGTCATCTCAATTACTGACTATGGTCTTGTGCTCTATGGCTCTGCCACTGACACTGCTCTCCGATAACCATAGCCCCAAACAAGGCCTGTCGACTCCTCACCTCAGCCAACCGCTTATCTCACACCTGTGATACCTACATACAGGCAAATTGGCTTCAGCAAACAGGCAGACTTAAATACCAGATTTGCATTCTTGCAAAGAAATCCTCGATGGGTCTTCTGCCACCTGGGGTTCAGGCGATTCTTACCCCTCACTGTATCTCGCACCTAACCAGAAGCTCTGGATTACTAACTTTCTCTGGTCCCCAATGCCGGACTACACAAGGTCAAAGCTCCTATAAAGTTAGAGCCTCTAACTGGTTCAACTCTCTTCCATCTGATATCTCTAACATTGCAGCGCTGGGTGCTTTAGCGTAACCTTCGTCTGCATCTCGTGGCGAGTGCCTCCCTGTGACTGCTTCAGATAATTTAGTTCCCAGTGCTGCCTCTCCTTGCTTTCCTCTTCCCTCTCCTCCCCTCCATTGTCGCTCCTATCTCCCGCCTCTTAGTCAATGTCACGCCTCACCTCCCCTCCTTTCAGCCCCACCTCTCTCTCTCTCCACCTCCCACCACCTTCCTCGACATTTCCTCCTCCTCCTCCTCCTCTCTCTGACACATCTACTCCCTATCTAACATAGCCTTTCCCCTCCCAACTACCTTCACACTCTCTCACCTATAGCCGCCATTAGTCATACCCATTGGAAGTCTCTTTCCTCCTCGACAAGGCCCTTAGGCTGCTTTTCTACTCCCCCTCTGCCCTAATTCCTCAATTCCTACATCCCTGGTTCACTTTGTACAACACCTGTGTACCACGATACTACTCCTGTGTCCTACTTTTTTATTAAGATATTCTTACTGCTTAATGTGACAAAGCTTTAGCTTTAAACTGTGTATTTTAACGTATTCGTAATCACTGTTGTGAATTGTGCGCCTACTTGTCACTTGTCATTGTCTCTCTGACGTGGAACCTTTGTAAATGAGCCATGGCTCAAAGGTGTAATCCGAAATCTTAATAAATAAATAAAATAAATAAATTGCAATGGGTGCAGGGGTGAGCCCCCAGTGGGAAAATCCTGCCAAGCAGCATGATGGCAGCAGCAAACTCTGCCCATGTCATCTGTCCGATGTGTGTGCATATCGAATGCCTCCAGTACCCTGTCCTGGATTCCATGTTACTCCGCCTGCCTAGGCCCGGCTGCTTAGGGCCTTACCACAGAAGGAGTCATACCTGTGCCATCTCATGGAGGACTAGCCCTACGTGGTGCATCCAAGCTTTCCCAACACTGCGAAAGCAGATATACAGTCCAGTCGGACAGGGCACATTACAACAGAGGAAAAAATGTAAATAAAAAAATTTAAATAAGAAATTCAATTATAATTATTTGTATTTCTGCCTTCTTCACTGATCATCTGATCCACATTCCATAGATGTCATTTAAACAAACAGGATTATCTGCTAGTTGACAAAAAATAAATATCATATATATTTTCAGCAATAATGTAGTTCTGCCAAAAAACATCAATACATCCATTTTTCTTTGTTTTGAAGTTTTAAAAGTTCCTGCTCTCTTGACATACCAATGTGAAAACACTACACCACTTGGTGTGGTACCTGGCAGTCTGCTATCAGTAATGCATGCTAGCAGCTGGCCCGGTGGTGCTGAGGGTTGGCGCTGGAGCGCCACACCTCGCGCCATGCCGGTGACCTGGGTTTGGGAGCGGACTCGGGCCACCAGGGGCTGGCAGGGAGAAGGAAGGATTGAGCATCCGCGACAGCTCTCCTTCCTTCGGGGTGGGTGAGGACATGCGCCGCTGGCGACACCCAGTGGAGGCTGGGTGTCTGACAGTAGTGGGTGCTGCTAATGGGGGAAGAGAGCCGGCGGACGTCTTCACGTAGGTGCGCTGACGTCATTGCACATCCGGCTCTCCAGTGGGCGAAAACACCAAGAAAAAGAATCAGGGGTACCTCCACGTCTATGAAGCCCTCCCCGGGCTTCGATCAGCCTCTGTCACTGGATCCCCCAACCAGATAATGGTTCCGCAGGCTGGATAAGGGAAGCCAGTTCCACGGCCCTGCCCTCCAGGGGGAAAGCCGGGGGGTGACCAGGGGATCATGGTTCAAGACAGTAGGTGGAAGACCGGGGGCCGTGACCAGGGCTGAAACCTGGTGGAAGGAGCTCCGTAAAAAGTAATGCATGCTAGCACCATCCAGACACATCCACAGCATGAATTGTGCCCTTACGGTCTAAAGGTAACCGCAACTAAAGAGACTTTTAACAACAACTGCTAGAGGCAGCCATAATAACTGACTGGAGTCATTAATTGCAAAACCAGTAATAAAAGCAGTGTAAAAATATCTGACAGCATTAAAATACTCTAATGATGGCACTAAGGGACGTCAGAAGTTATACTTGTTGCTAAAAAGTATATGATAAAATTTTTGCACATCAACAAATACTGCTGCTCACTAGTGTTTAATTAGCGTCATTCTTTGATGAACATCTCTTTTATCAAGGGACCATGGTGAAACAGAAACTTCCACTGTGATTTTTTCCTTACACTGAGGACCCTGGTGGTTTCCTTCAGGGAACACTGTGTTGAGACTATAATGGCATCGTGCTGCTAACCACAGATTGCGGTGACTCTAAGAGTTCAGAAAAGAGTGGCACAGACAAAAGCAGAACAAAAACCCCAACAACCTAGTGATACATAGCGATGTCTGAGATTAACATAAAGAGACCATGGGGCCGCCCAATGGGTAGCGCTCTGCTGGTGACCCAGTTTGAAAGCAAGCCTGGGAAGCCAGCTGGGTGGTCTGAGGTTGGGGTGCCAGTGCTCCCAACAGAAGGAAGGCACTGGGACCCACCACACAGCGACACCCTGTGGGCGGGCCAGGCGCTTTCTTCCCTAAGAGCACACCAGGTCGTGGAGGTCTGACGGGACAGGTCTGACATCAAGGAAGTGGTTGGGGACAAGGAAAAACAGACCCTGCCAGCAGGAAGATTCCTGCATTCACCGCAGGCCCAGCGCCACTGAATGGGACCTGGTTCACCTGGATGATATCACGGGGGGCAGGGGGGACATACCCCCTCCAACTCTGCCATGAGGGGTAATCCGTGGGAGACTTACAGCCAGGTAAGTACCGGAGATAGTGGGTGACAGGACTGGATGAGTGGAGGGAAGATGGGGTATTCTGCTTTGAAAACTGGTATGCAAAACAAGGTTAAATATCACACAATTCTGGCCCTGTATTGGTATATCATTTTATAGTTTCTCAACTTTCAGTCTTATTGATGTATAATTTCTTAGATAAGCACAGTGGCGCCAGTCAGGATGCAATGCAATACTGCAGCATTCTGCAGCGGAGTTACTGCAAGAAACAAGGCAGTTTCAGTGGCAGTTAATCCCTTTTGTCACATGGGAGCCTGTGACACTGCACTGCACCCTGGTGGGTTCCACTGTATGTTAAGGGACAAAAAGAGTCATGGCCCATCTAGTCTGTCCCGTTCTCACCTAGGCCCTCACCAGTTCAGCACTGGCTAGGCCTCTAGCAAATCAATAATCCCTCATTACTGCTTGTACTAACCCCCTTCCCTATCATTCTCACCAGTCTCATGCACTGTTGACCCCACCCTCTCTTGAAACGGGTCACCAACTTAACACTGACCGACTTCACTGGCAGACAATTTCACTTTTCCACCACCCACTCCTAAAAAAAAAAAAGATTCCTTATGTCCCTTCTAAATGCTGGCACCTCCAACATAGATGTTTCCCCTTGTGATGGACCCCTTGCCAAGCTTAAACAGTTGCTGCCTTGTCACCCTGTGTGTACCCTTCAGGTACCTGAAGTTTTGGTCATATCTCTCCCTCCTCTCTCTCTCTCTCACCTCCAGTGAATACCTAGTGAGGTAAGCCGATCTTTCCTCACAAGTCCTCCCTACTGCCCATGAATCCTTCTAGCTACCATCCCTCTGATAAACTCCAGGCGGTTCTTGTCCTTAAAAAAACAAAGCAGACTGGATCAAAGACTCGCACTCACCACAATATTATTTATTTGTTGCACAAGTTATCCATCTAGATCATTCAATATATCAACGCTTTCAGGTGAATCTTCACTTCATCAAGAAAATCTGGTTATTATCAGAGTTAATAAACACATATGCAAACTATAAGAACGAATACTCATCTATCCTGAGCTAAACTTCTCATCAAAAATGTATAAATATAAATGTCAACTATACAGTGAATCAAGCACGTACTATGTCATTCAGTGTACTATACATATAAACATGGAAGTTGACGGAGATAGGACCGCAAGGCCCATACAGTCTGCCCATACCACTGATGTCCCCAAAACCTCAATTTTTCTCAAAATGCTAAAGAAAGAATTAACTAAAATGTCAATAATCTGACACAGCAAAACAGTTTCAGCAAACTCAATATAATAATAAATGTTGGTCACCTGACAATCTGTCCTCTAAACTCCTCAGATTCTAGAATACCTAAAACAGTCTGTCAACGATATATCTATATATTAGGTCCCAGTATCACTAATAACACTCTTTCTTCCATATCATTATCACTAAAGGGAAGAAACAAACAGTTTACAAGTGACAATAACACATTTATACTCCAGAATGCAACACAAAACACACTGTGCCCCAACAAATAATATTCAACTCTCATGCAGTTCAAATCCTAACGATAACCATTGCTGCAGTTACCCGCAGCAAGAACAGTAAACATGTCCACCTGCATCTTGCTTCTGTGCTTCTACAAATTTTTCCCAGGAGCCTGATGCAAAGGTAAATCAAAAATGCTTAACGCCTGGAAAAATTCTTAAAAGAAATGTAGCACTTGTACAGGAAAAGCCCATTTACCTTAATGCAGGCGTCTCTACATGGCTCTGTACTTGCCGCCTTGCTAGACAGCACCGAGGTGACTGTACTCGACCACTATAAATACTGGTATCCTGATGACCGGAATAGAAAGCCTGTATCGCACCACTGCGCCAGCGTGATGATATCATGTGTTCTGGCAGCATGCGCTCGAGCATACAGTGCTCTGAGGCACGCCCGACCCTCTCAGACAGTGGCACCTATAGATGCAGTAAAGTACTGGAAAATGGTGCCTGGGCATAACAGAAGATAAAAGAAAACATATTTTATGCCCTGAGTGGTTACCAAAAGTAAGCAAAAGCTGCAAGCCATAAATATACCAATATACCCAAGGTCCAAAAAATACTGAACCTAAATGCATGCTTTGTTTTTGCATTCACCAATTCACTAAAGAAGAAGAAGAAGAGAATTACATCAGGTGCCAGAATGAAAATTCACTGACCACAGTGGGATGCCATTACAGATAAACCACAACAGATAAACCATTAAAAAATCCTTTAATTACACAATAAAGGCTAAACCTTCCATATGTTAAAATAAAAAAATTAAAAAAATCAAATTCTATACACGATTAAAGGTATATTTGGATTGGGGGGGCGCTATTAATAATGAAAATCCAGTCGATCTTCTCAATTAGTCCCTCATCTGGGATTTGTGGACTCAAACCTATTAATACAGTAAGCTTCTCTCAACAGCAATTTTCTATTGAAGTTTCCACCCCTTCTGTCCCTAGTGACTTTTCCCACCCCAAAAAAACAAAGTTGGTAGCTGATGCTGGGCTTCTAAAAAGTGTCTTGCTACAGGTGATGTTAAATCCTTACGCCTGATACAGCCCTCATGTGCCCCTGATTCTTACTTTTAACGGTCTTACAGTCTTCCCAATATACACTTTGTCACAAGGACATTTGACCAGGTATATCGCTCCTGCTGTCTGACAAAGTCCCCGATCTCTATCTCCTCCTCCTTAGTCACAGTCTTTAGTTTTTTAACGTTGTATGTGTGATGGCAGTTGTTACAGTGCCCACATTGATAAGCAGTTACCCTTCAGATCACAGCTTGTTAGGCAATTCCCCTCCCTTTCCCTGGTTGCAATTTTATGATCTGTGTGGGTGAGTCTGTCCCCAGTTATCCGTGTTTTTTTCCCTCTGGCAACAACTAATGATGGTTGCTGAAAAGTGTTCGCCCCTGCTTGGGTTGATTTTAACACATCCAAGTGTTTCTTGGGAATGTTTTTTATTAGATAAAAACAGCCTGTGTATGCTGTGCTAAGTAGCACTTGCTGAAGTTTCTTGTCTTTGTCACCTGGGCCTGTTATAGAGGATTCTCCTAGAGATCCCTTTGCTTTCTGTTCATTTCAGTAGTTCTGTTTGTACCCTCGATTCACAAACCTATATCCCATGTCAGTCCTAACCTGACTGTAGTCAGATTCTTTTGTATACTTTTGTTTTGCCCTCAACAACAGGCTATAAGTTAACTAAGTTTTGGGATGTAAACTGCTTGCCAATAAGACAAGAGTTCTGATCTGTTGATTTTCGATAGAGTTTTATAGACAGTTTCCCATTTTCCTTGAGTAAGCCCCACGCCCTGTGTCTGGGGGTATAAATGGTGGTAAAATGCCCTGGGGGAGGAGGGCACTATACAGACAAAGAGTCCACATAACTGGTTGGCCTGGCTTACCAGACATGATGGAACCTGGGTGCCCTCGAACCTTCAGGGTGCAGAGCTGGTACACGTGGAGGGATGAAAGATACTGAACTTCACTTGCCTGGCCTTGCCAACTTTGCCACAGTGGCCTTGTAGACTGTTTTCACCAGGCAGGCCTCTTGATGACACCTTGATGTTCCTCTGGTTCTTGAACCACTGGATGCCACCCTGGAACTCAACAGGAGCTGGGCTGTGGAGGCAAACTTCTTTTAGCGGCAAACAGTTCCTCCCAACAAACAAGGCAAACATTCCAACTGCAGAAACAGGGGATCCCATTTAATGAACAGTTAATAAAATGTGAACAGTCACTCCATGGAGCAGAAGCACATAAAACAGGTTACTCGGGACTGGATAAGGTCACATCAGAAACTAATAGGTGCTCTAGACAGTGTGGTCACAAACTGAAGCTAAGATTACCTACTTTGGACTGTGGATGTCACAAGTTGAGCAGTTTAGTCCAGACAGCTAGCCTTTAAGGCTAGGTAGCCTGCATTCAAACACAAGCAGCTTAACAGGAGGACAAATTAGGCCTGTAGCAGGAAGCAGAAAATGTCCCTTTCTCTTCTCTCCAGTTCCACAAGGAGCATGGACCTCAAGGGGATGGGCGACTCTGCCATAGCCACCCACTTTGTCGCTCCTACTCCTTCTGAGTCCAGAAGCACAGACCCCTAGAAGGATGACTGCCCATGCCTGCAGCCCCATCAAAACAGTAGGCTCCTTTTGGGCGCAGAGCCCAGAAATATACAGTCAGGACACAGGGGCAGTATAGGACCAGAGGCTATCCAGAACCACTGGCCCTGCTCAAAACCCCTCACTTCATGTCTCTGCCTTCTCCCGTCCTCCCCTCAAACAGCAACTCATCTCACAAGAATCTCACTTAGCAGGTCCTCAGGTGGGCAGCCACTCCATTCTGTCCCTCACAGGGACTACTCCAATTCAGCGCCAAAACAACAGGGGCTCTGAGGACACGGCAGCTGCCACATCCTTTCCCAAACTGCTGCACTCCAAATAAAAACAACAAACGCGGTTGCATGGCCAAGCCAGAAAACGCCCTTCTCTAACTTCTCTCTCGAATCTCACGTTCCCAGTTACCCTCCTTTTATTTATTTAATTTATTTAAAAGACTTTAGGATTACAACCTTTGAGTCAGGGACTCATTTACAAAACTCCGCATCAGAAAAACAAACATAAACACTTAATACATATAGACGAGAATGGCACCTAAAGGTTACAGTTTTTTAGCTATACAATATTGCAGAATCAAGATCAGCTATACATTGCATTGAACGTGTTACCAAGAGCTGTATTTACAGTTTTCAAGAGAACAATAAGTTTGCTGATAGAGGAGGTACCCTAAGGTACTTGAAAGTCTCTATTATATCTCCCTTCTCCCTTCTTTCTTCCAGTGAATAGATATTAAGGTCCTTAAGTCTTTCCTCATAGGGCTTCTGATGCAGTCCATGTACCATCTTCATTGCCGTTCTCTGGATCGCCTCTATTTTGTCAATGTCTTTCTGAAGATGTGGTCTCCAGAACTGGACACAGTACTCCAGCTGAGGCCTCACCAGTGATCTGTACAGTGGCATCACCACCTACCAAGTAAGGGTAAAATACAGTCCTCGAAAATGCTCAGAATTGATGAGGCTGACATCCTGGACCCAACAGAGATAGCAGACAAATTTAATACAGCCTTCATGGACCTCAGCTTTGTCATCCCTGCCAGTCCTCGCATGGGGGTCATGTGACAGTGATTGCACTGGAGCACTGTGCAGCATTACCAAGAACCAGTGCACCCAAAATTCTATTTCAAGCCAACAAAAGATACCCTAAAATATGTCAAAAGAGTTCTAGGTAATACCAGAGTAGCTAGTGATGCCGAAGATATGAAGCTGCTGGACTAGGCCCTCAGAGAACCTGCCCTACCCATATACATATTACAGTATTCAGTTTCTCACTGTGGTATTCCCAGTTCCCTGGGGTATGGAAAACTGCACTGGTCACACCAGTTTTCAAAAAATGGTGACGGCTCCAATCTGGCTAATTACAGATCAACTTCAATCCTCTCCCCTTGTTCAAGGCACTAGAGTGAATCGTATCGGACCAACTTGTTACCGATTTGTGAAAATACAAAATCCAATGTGCTCAGCAGAATAGATTCAGGAAGCTCCACAGCACCAGCACTGCCCTTACAGAGTGTACCAACTACCTGCAAGAGGCACTTGATAATGGCCACCTGGTAGAAACCATCTACATCGACTTGACTAGGGACTTTGATCTTGTCAGTCACAAGCTGCTGCTGGCAAGCTTCTCTCCCTTTGGCTGTCTCTGGATACAGTAGCTTGGTTTCGAAGTTGTCTCACCAACTTCTCCCAGTGTGTAAAGATTGACAGCTCTATTTCAGGTGGCAGGTGTGTCTCTATAGGCATGCCTCAGGGATCGATACATCTAGGGTGCTCCTTTACACTGACAATGACATTATTTACACCAGCAGTGCTTACCAGGGTAAAATCTGCACTAACCTCCTAAACAACTTTGAGTCATTAGAGCAATGGTTCACACCAAAAAAATTAGTCCCAAACTAAAAAAAACAAAAACAAAACACATGTTATTCTTGGACTGCAAATGAAAAAGGTCCCACCACTAGTCATCCTCAGTGACAAGGGACATAAACTAGAACAGGCTGAATCCTTCAAGTACCTTGGTGTCATTCAGGATGATACACTATCATTCTTCCCTCAAGTGAACAATATTGTTAGCATGTAACAAGTGAACAATATTGTTCACTGGTTTCCCATGATGCTCTACATTATTGGAATATGTGTAATTGTGTTTCCTTTAAATATTATTAGCATGGCCAACAGAAGGCTCGATGCACTGCATAGGAACCGCCATAACCTTACCACTGAAGCCAAGCATCTTGTCATAACTGGCACAGTCCTATCACTCATTGAATGTGGCCTCCCAATTTATGCAGCTGTGTGTGACTCTGTACTAAACAGAGTCAGGATGGTTTATAACAAGGCCTGTCGCTTTGTATTTGGGGCTCCATGCTTGCCCATAGCTGCTCCCTGTACTCCATCAGCATACAGGGCACACTAAAGTACCAAACTTGCCGGCTTGCAAAAAAGGCACTCATGGGTCCTACCCCGCCCTTCCCCCAGCTATTCAAAATTGCTTTTGCCCTGCTACCAATCAATATGATACCAGGAGTATGATTTGGAATGACCTAGTAATACCATTCTGGAGAAGAAACATGGGTAAATGCTCCTTCATTGTAAGGGTATCTGTATGACTGAACAAATTATCCGAATCTCTGTTAAGTCTCAAAAAAACTGCCCGCTTCAAGAAAGCTCTGACAAAAGAGCTCACCTTGAGTTCCAAATGTTCTAGCTTCAGTTAATCTGTACACCTAACTTGCACTGTAACACTTTTATTGATACTGTAATAGCTAATTTCTGTTATTCATAATGCATCCTATGGTTTGTTATTGACTACACTCCTCAGGAGTTGCTGTATTTTTTTTTTACTGTTTGCGTGTAACCCTGTCTCTTGTCTCAGACACAGAACCGTTGTAAAAGAGCATATACTGTATGCTCAAATGTACTTTTCTGAATGAAGCAAATAAATAAAAAAGAATGCCCAAGAGATTTTGCATATTAGTAAAATAAGTCATTTGCACATTTTCAGGAACGTTCCTACCAGTGTTAACACCACTTTACATTTCATTTACTAACCTGATTCAATATGTGCTGCTGAACAACACGAGAAATTGCTAAATTGGGTTAGTAAAAGCTAAATAAATTGGTATCAGCACTTGGTAGTAATGTGCGCGAATATACAGTAGGCCACTGTCTCTAGCATGCATCTATGTACCCTTTTAGGATACACATCTGAATCAATAAGGATGACTTGCATTAATGGATTAGTGTTCTTGGCTGGCAACTCTTTTCCACTCGGCAGGCTCAGGCTACTGTACCGGCTTTCCTTATAATCAACCTTAATCTTTCTAAAACCAGCCACAGCTGACATACAGTAAGGCAGACAGAAGTTTCAAAGATGATTTTCGACCAGTACCGTGAGTGGTGGTGGTGGTAATAATGTAAAAAATAACACGACTGCGTCTGTTTTGCTTTACATGAATACCACTGATGATGTCAAATAAACTGTAAATCAGATTATAATAAAAACTCGTACGTTTACATGTCCCTCCAAAGTCTTACGTCACATAAAATCCATACACTCGCTTACTGAACGTTTTCAGTGCTACAGACACGTTACTTTTGAAGTCGGCTATCAAAGGAAAAGCTCTAATCCATGATGTAAAATTCCACATTTACCCATTTCGAAAACACATTCTTGGCAATCAACCGGCCCCTGACTAATGGCCCGCTTGTTGTTCGTCCCCAACACAATCCCCACTCAAGCCCACCTCCGAACAACCCATATTACTCCCCCTCTCTCTCCCTCTGCTGGTTCTGACCTGACAGCGGTTCCGGACCGCATGAGCTGCTTCACGAGCCTGTCCACCGATTCAGAACCACTCTGCATTCCTCACCCTTGGGGAAAAGTACAACACGGAACTGAACACACGGGGGACGCAGTAGGTCAGCCAGCGAACTATTGGGAAAGGACCGGAAGTGAAGAACACGGAGGGCAATTTGTGATGGACACCATAGTTACCAATCAAGAGGCAATTTTTAGTTGCGACTGTTGTTGGTGGGGTACTGGTTCGAATTTTCCGGTGTTCTTAGTCGTCATGCGACCGAACTGTAACGTAGCATGTTATTTGAAAGAATGTGCAGTTTGCCAGCATAAATACGTACTGAATAAAATGCCTTTTCCGAGTCTCGAGCCGGCGAACGCTGATGTCCCCAGTTCAAGTATACCAGTGTCAGGTGTTATACTTCACATAATGTTGGAGTTTCTTCTGGTCATACAAACTATTAAAAATATAATTTTGTTTTATTTCAATCTAGGATTACAATACCTTTGAGCCGAGGCTCTTTTACAAACCCTTACTGTCTCTTTCCTGCACTGGTATGCTTAATAGGCTATACCGTTCATAGATCTTCTTTTACCTTGGATGGTGACAACACAGCATAAAACTTTCACAAGCATTTGACCTTTCTGGTGGAAGTGGGCAGACCTTCACTCCCACCCCTCATGTCTAGGGGTTTGGTGGAATATTGTCTCAGGGAGGGAAGGGTTCCGACCCTGCGGGTCAATCTGCTTCAAAACTGATAGTCAAGGTGGTTACTAACATTTAGCAAGTGAGGTTCGATTTCTAGGCGGCAGGAGACAACCAACACAGATTAAGCGTCCTTCCAAGCCCTCAGAGAATTTCAAGTCCATTGAATGATGTTAGTCCTGTAAAACGGGTTAGGAGCACCACAAGAATGCAGTACATTTTAGAACAACTGAGATCCACAAGGCTTGTTTGATGCAACAGGCACCCATTTAGTTTAAACGGCTCAAGCCATATTTTCCTCGAGGTAACCTATTTACAGACAGTGCACTTTTACTGACCTCTTGCTCCATTTCTAGGACTCTTAAGTCCTGGCACTGCCATAGGGGCAGAAAGATTTGAACCTCCAGCCTGCAGCTTACTTCTTTGCCAACAGTTCCCTTTTTGACTTCATTCTTCAACCCAGTAAAGGGGTCATGGTTTGTTTTTCCCAAACTTTCCCAAAATAACATATCTGACACTGTTAACCACAGTTTTCCCTTTGCGAATTTGAGCTTGAGGAAAATTACCTCACGCTTTACCGACAGTTGAGAGCTTCAGCTGCTTTCCCGCCAGTGGGGGTGGGGTTACATTTTGTTTACTGTACCAGTGGTGGATTTCTCAACGGGGGAAAAGCTGGACACAGTTCTTAATTTACCCGAACATGTCCATACACCTAGGCACATCCCTGCACCCAGCCTAAGACAGGAGGACATCGGGGAGGGGGCCCACCTTCCAATAGCACATTGCAGGAGATACCAGCGATTATAGCAGCCTTTACCTGGTGGACACAGGAAGCACGAAGGATAGGAACTGCCACTTCATACCCTTCCTTCGATCCAGCTACCTCCTGAATGTCTGGGCCCCTATGGTAACCACCTATCTCGAACTGGCTGAAGAGACTCCTGTCTCCTCAAAACTTCTTACTGCTGCCTCATATTTCAGCCCACCTGTGGGTGGTAAGAATGTCTCCTGCCTTACTTCGAAAGCAGAGGGCTGACAGCCCCTCTACCACAGGCCTCGCCGGCCTTCACATGCTGGGCTGCCCGATGTCACGCAAAACCTCCGTGCAGCTCTTTCCTCCCTCTTGAACACTCCCCTCTCTCTTCCTTTAACTGAAAAAAATCTCCCTCATGCCTGATAGGTGCGAAAACACTAATGCATGTGTGCATGCTCTCGGTGCCTTAAAGGTACCTTTAGTAAGCTCCCTGCTATGGCAGGGGGGGTTACAATAAAAATCAAATAGATAACTTTGTAGAAACTCTAACGTCGACACAGACCAAATGATGTGCTGCCCCCACACAAACATTAGAAACATAGAATTTGACGGCAGATAAGGACCGCTTGGCCCACCTAGTCTGCCCATTTTCCTACCTAACAGATAAGCTGCAGATCCTAGTTAACCAACAGCTTAATTCCTCCTACCCCCCACTAGGACTGCCCTATGCCTGTCCCATGCATTCTTGAAGTCCCCACTGTTCTTGAATTTACCAATCCTCTTCAGGGAGGCTGTTCCATGCATCCACAACCTCTCAGTGAAAAATACTTCCTCACATTACCTCTGAGCCATCCCCTTCTATCTTCAAATTGTGCCCCCTTGTTCTTGCACATCTCTTTTTCTGGAAGATGCTACCTTCTTGGACTTTGTTAATTCCCTTGAGGTACTTGAAAGTTTCTATCATGTCCCCTCTCTCCCTTCTTTCCTCAAGGGTATACATATTAAGCTCCTTTAGTCTTTCTTCATATGTCTTCTGGTGCAGACCCTGCACCATTTTGATTGCCCTCCTCTGGACAGCCTCCACTCTGTCTATGTCTTTGCGGAGATGGGGTCTCCAGAACTGCACACAGTACTCCAGATGGGGTCTCACCAACTGTCTGTACAGAGGGATAACAACTTCCTGTTTTCTACTATTGATGCCTCTTCCTATGCATCCCAGTATCCCCCCAGCCTTCCTTACTGCCTTCTCACATTGCTTGCCCACCTTTAGGTCATCTGATATAATTACCCCAGGTCCCTTTCTATTTTTACTGTTGTCAGTATCTCACACCCCCATTGTGTACGCTTCCCCAGGGTTTTTGTTTCCCATGTGCATTACCTTGCACTTCTTTGCATTGAATCTGAGCTGCCATACATTTGACCATTCCTCCAACCTTGCCAAGTCCCTTCTCATCCTTTCCACTCCATCTTGTGTATCAACCCTGTTGCAGATCTTTGTGTCTTCTGCAAAGAGACATACTTTTCCTTCAGTTCCTCCTGCAATGTCCTTATAAAGACATTAAAAGGACCGGTCCTAGTACTGAACCCTCTGGTACCCTACTCAGTAACCCTCCTTTCGTCACTGTGTACTCCATTTACTACTACCCTTTGAGTCCTGTTGTCTAGCCAATTTTTTATCCAGGCTACCACCTGGGGACCCACTCCAAGGCTGGCTGTCTTGTGTATTAATCTTTTGTGTGGGACTGTATCAAATGCCTTGCTAAAATCTAGGTAGGCCATGTCTACAGCCCCTCCCTGGTCTACTACTTTGGTAACCCAGTCAAAGAAATCTATTAGATTCGTCTGACACGACCTTCCCATCGTGAATCCATGCTGCCACCCCCACACCCATTTCAATTACCAGTATGTAGTAAGTCAATGATCCTAATAGAGTCACAACATTTTGCAAGCGGTCCCCTCCCTGTGTGTCTAGGAGTATAAAGGATGGTATGCTCGCTTGGGAGGGTCTCTCACATCATGGAAGCACAAATCCAACATACCTTAACTTCCAGGGACTAGGGTTGACCTCTGGATGGCCATTGGCACACGGCAAGGCTGGCTAGGGCTATGGATTTTAGTCTTTTTTCAGAGTTTAGAGAAGTACTATATAAAATCTGTAAATATGTGTTAAGGTGTTAAATTCTTTAATGTATTATGTTTGTATTTTGTGTTTATCTTTAAAATAAAATTTTGAATGATAAAAGGGGTTAAAGGGACACTGTCAACCCCCTTAGGTCTCAAAGTGTCTCTAGTTTAAAAAACAAATGTTATGATTGCTAACATTCTGTAAAGATTGTTAATGTAGCTGGCAATTTGATTCTGACTCACGTTTTCTTTAAAAAGTAAAAAACAGACTGCCCAACATACTGGTGTGATCACACCAAACAGGTTTGTTTACATTCCTTGATCAGCTCCAAATGCATCTTTCCTGGACTTGGGAACACACACAAAACAGTCTAGCCCCTCGTGGTGCAGTGGGAGTTTAGGAGGCTACTGCCTTATGAGTGACTGAACTATTTGGGTGTGTTTCTTATGCCCAGGAAGCATGCAGCACGAACAGAACCAGGATTGTAAACAAAAACAAGGTTGTTTATAAATATACATTGCCATGCATTTCAGTTCTACTAAACAATGAGACAGACAAAACAAACAACAACATCAGTGAATTTTAGAGAGGGTAAGCAATGATAAAATATGGGATTTCCACTAGAAATAATATGATGAAAAACAGGTTGACAGTATCCCTTTAAGCAACTTGGATGCAAAACAGATTCAGTGTCCAAATGGGGAGTAAAATTTAAAACAACCAGGATCCTTTATTTTAAAACAGTTAGCCATGACTAGGGTCTATACTCCTATTTGGGTTAGCCCAGGACTAAGGGGTCAAAGTTTCACATGAGCATTTAGACATCTCAAATACTGATCGTTTCTTAGGCATTTATATTTCCACCCCAGCGGATAGCTAGGGAAACACTAGCCACTCTGCTAATAATCACAGGCTCCTGGTATTTCAGCAGCCGTAGCACGTCACATCAACGAGAGCTAAACTGGTGTGGTTGGAAACAGCTCAGTCAAAGCTGCAACAGTCAAACAACACATCAAAGTACGGCTGGAGAAGGAAAAAAAGCGTGAAATTATTAAATTTCATGGGAGTGGTGGTCCATGGCGTGTGTGGTGTTGTAATAAAGGAATAATGCATGACAGGGTGGGTGTGTGCTGGGATAACATCCTGCCTGAGAAAGGATGTTATCCGCTAACGCCCACCCTGAAATAGTTATTCCTGTTATACAATGGCTCTTAAAAGAATAAACAAAAAGTTGGAAAAATAAATTTAAAGTATTTTTGGTTATTTTTATGACTGGGTAGGTGTACTTTTCAAAAAAATAGTTCCAATTTATTGATTTGGCCAGTAGGTGGAACTGGTGTGTAGCTCTGTATCCCCAAGCAGCCTTTTTCTGTGTATTTTCTCCAGTGTTTGTTTGGGATCTCCCCCCTCCCTCCCTCAATTTAGATCTCTCTTCATATTTTTTGTTTCTCTCTCCTTTGTCTTGCTGCCAGCTGCGAGGAAGTCACATATACTTGCAGCCTCTCTGGTGATCAGAGCTGTGATCTTTCTGTGCTACTGGCCATTGCAAAAGTAAGACATGGGCCCTGCCCCCCCACAGCCTGTCTGCCGATTGCAGCTGTGATTGTTCTGTGCATTTTCTCCCGGTGCAATAGGCATGTTTGTACTGGGAGATCAGGAGACACAGGACATACTCAAGGAGAAACATCAGTGGTCACAGAAATGCAGTCGATGAATCAGTAAAGCATGCTGCGTTTTCGGAAAGCACATGTGCTCACTCTTTTCCTACAGTGGGAGATGTTCTGTGAGGCAGTTTTGGTTTGTGGTCATCCGTCACCCCCCACCATCTGTTTACCTCATTGTATTTTGCTTCTCCCAGTACTGTCAGCGAGTTTCTACTGGGAGAAGATTTCTAAAAAAAATGACTGACTCCAGTAATCAGTGAATCACGTGTGTACATGCTCACAGTTTCAAGGGTGGAGTATGTGAAGAGAGGGAGGAAGTGGGTTTTAATGACAGTTGGTTGGCTTTTACTTTTTCAGACAATATATTTTGCCAGTTACAAAAGAAAAAGACAGTAATCATTGTTAACGGTTTTCACAAAGTGGGCACTGGTAGCACCGCAGGAGACTGCTGTGAAGCCGATCAGAAAGATGGCTTTCGTGCTGGTATTTGAAAGCAGCTGGTGGCGGGCAGCATCCAATGGGCAATGATTTTTTTTGTCATTTCAGTCATATGTGTGCTGGGACTAGAGCTGGGATAACATCCCGGTCGAGTCCAGTGTGACTCAATCAGGGACCAACATTCTTTCCTGCCACTGTATAATAGTAAATCTTACTGTCCCTGAAATCCATGTTGGTATTTTGGATGTGTGGTTTTGTGATTCGAGGCTTTGCCTGCGCTATTTGTGCCCCACTGGTTTAGCTCTCGATGACATGATGTGGAGCCGACAACAGCGTAATGCCCTTTAGATCCTGTGGGGATTCTCTAAAGATTCACTCAATTTCCACAGCATGCACTCTTTTATTTGCTCTTTCTTCCCATTTTTTCACTGTGAGTAGACTCACACACTCAGTGCCCAAACTGGGCATGGCTTTAGTGCCCACACAGACACATCAGAGACACTGTCAGTCTAGAAGAATACAGCAGCAGCACATTCTTTGATGCCTTCCCATTTTCTGATAGGAAATTGGCAGCCTGAAAATGATCACCTCAGATGAGGCTTGAGGCACAACTGAGTGCCACTGGATTCACATTCAAATAACTTAAATGTCACCTCAAATTTTCATTTCAGCTTACAGTCTGACAGTCCTTCTTCACAGAAAGAAACTCTTGAACTCTGAAACAGGCTTCCTCCATTGGAGAAGGCACCCCGAATGTCTTTGCTCAATGGCCACTGCCAAGAACCAAGATTTTTTCCCCTGACGCCAGTGTCTGTGAAGAGGATTCAGGACAGTGGGCACTGGCACTATGTGCCAGGAGCCAGTCTCCCACCAACTGACTCAGAGCATTCTCTGCTCTCCAGCAGAGAACTCCAACTGTCCCTTTGGAATGTCCAGGACAGCAGTCCAGCTGTCCTGGACCTCCAAGAGCATAGAGGCTGGCACCATTGTAGAGGTAATAACACTCTTAAAGAAATACTACTTGTAAACCCTATGGGGTTCATTTTATTTTAACTCACCGCTACCAATCATACAGAAGTTGGCTGACTCTTATTTACAATGTTTAGGATATGTTTTGATAAGCCTCTGTACCACTACAAGGTAGCCAGCCTTACAGAAGTTCATTCACACTAGCACTCATGCATACATACATACTTGAGTGGGTCACTCATACAATCATGGCCTCTAAGTTTAGCACCCACACATCTTCCAAAGATCATTCACAAACTCACACTAAAGCATCCAAGGAGCAGAAAAACAGTTTTTTGAGTACATCAAGCTCTGTTTGTGTTTGTTGCCTTGGCTTGAGGCTCATGTTGCCCCTGGATTTTCCAGATTTTACTGTACTCAGCAACGTACACTGAGTATGTCTGTTGACACACATGCCAGGAATCGCCCACCTAATTTTAGTGCTTTATGCAGTCACCTTAGCTGAGAGTGATGCCCTGGAAATACAACCTATGCAGATTTTTTGAATCTGGTATGTAGGTTCAAACTCTGCATCCATGCTGTACTCTGGCCATTGCTCATGTCTGTTTCTCCGACTGAAGAGAGCAGTCACCCTATAGTGAACTCCGGTAATGACTGGACTTCCAGTCGGTTTTGTTTATTTGTAATTTATGTTGAAAGTGTACTTTTAGTTAGTTTCTGATTACTCTGCATTAGCTAGGGTTTTTTACATTAATCCTGGTCTCTCCAGTTTCCATTTGATTTCCAGAACTGGAGATCATCCTTGTTGGCTACTGTTTTTATTTGTGGCCTAAATAAACCGCTTTTACTTAATTTAGTAGTGATTTAGTATTTTTTTAATTATACAAGTTAAAGAAAATGGAGCACTTTCCATTTCTGTCAGTACCCTTTCACCTTAATCTGTTCCTGTTACAGGAGCTGCAATTTGACCTTTGGCACAGTTTCCTTAGTTCAAGAGCCATTTCTTACTACTGGGCTCTGTACTGCATCATTTTGGAATCATTTGTATTATTTAAGGTTCTCTCAAATTGGTGTGTCAGAGATCTTATGGACATTTTAAAAACTATGAACATTTGTTCTGACTCCTAGCATGGGCAGACTGCCACACACTTTGTTTAAAGTGTGTAGGTCCACAACATGACTTTATAAATTGTACATCCTGTCATATTTTGTTGTCCAAAAACCTCATTAAAAAGGGTAAAACTTTTAAAAAGAAGCTTGCCTTCTCAGACTTCCTCTTTGTCACCTAAAAATAATAAAAAAAAGTCTCTGAGGGAGTTCCCAACGAGGTGGAATGCACGCATCTGAAAGGTCCATAGCTTCATTTTCAGCACCAAATAATGTTAAAAGCGACAAGAAAAAAGATAAAGCTCTACAGCCATCAGAAGGTGACCCTGTGGAATTAAAGGGTGCACCTGAGCAAGACTCTGAACCTCCTCCAAGGCACAATGAGGACTACCCATCCTTTTCCTCATTTATCAGACAAATGGTCAATACCCTCAACATCCCCCCCACTAGAGACAGAGGAGGATGAAGAAGATGCTTCATTGAATCATTGATTAAAGACAGTGAGCAGCTTTAAGAGAGGCTGGGACAGGTATAGGGGGAAGGTAAGGGTCATAGGTAGGGAGGATGGGAGGAGAGGGGTCAGGGACAGTAGCTCAAGCCGTGGACCCTGCAACACGAGCAGACTTGATAGACCAAATGGCCTTCTGCTGGCTTCTTTTTATTCGTATGCTGATTTTATGGTCATGTTGGGAGTAGCTCCACCAAGAAGAATTCTACTTCCATACATAAACCACTTAAGAAGGCCCTATCAAAAATCATGTCTGCACCCACCCACCTCAGCTACAGCCATAGAAAGAAAACTGAGAGACGTTATCAGGTGGACAGGGAGTGGAATAACCGTATGCCCATCCCAATCAAAATTGGATACTATGGCCAAAGAGGTTTATGCTACAGCTTCCCTGCTTATCAGGAAGACAGCATACTCAGCACATATAGAACAGTACCAGAAAGCACTTTGGAACACAGTTCTGGCACTGGCAGGAAGAGCAGAAGATGGTGAATTGGCACAGGACCTGATTGCCACAGCAGGATCAGCCCTGGATGCTACAAAATATTTCCACGCTGTGGTGGACACTAATGACTCTACTGCTAGAGTTTTAGCTTATGCAGTCCTTAAGAAGGTTTTTCTGGCTGAGAACTACCATCCTTTCTCAGGATACTCAAAACAAGGCCATGTATTTCTCCTTTGAGGGAAATTCATTATTTGGTGACAAAACAGGGCCTACATGAAAAAGTGGATGAATCCAAATCACTTTCAAAAGTAACAATGAGAAGGAAAAGACATATATCTCCTACAAGTCCTATGGAAGGGGAAGGGAGGCAGAGGCAGGGGATACTTTCCAAGATCCTATATCTCTTATGCCCCTTATGAGTACCAATCACAAATACATTACTATGGGGAAAGGGGGGGGGAGGTTAACAGGTGAATGTTGCAGCTCCAGACAAACTAAAACTCAGAATTTTGCCCATAATACCCAACCGTTGTCAGTGAGAGGAAGACTGGCACACTACTTTCAGGAATGGATAAACATTACCACACACAAGTGGAGTACTAAATGTAGTGGGCTGGGGTTGTGTCTGCAGTTCAAACACTTTCCAAACCTACAGAAACACAGAATATTTCCAACTCACTCTCCCACAGAAAGAAGTCTGCTGGAACTGGAAATTAAAAGCTTTAGTATCAAAAGCCATAGAAAAAGCCCTGTTTCCAGCAGGGCAGAGGCCTATTCTCAAGATATGTCCTGACCCACAAGAAAAATGGGAGTGGGGACCCATTTTAGATCTCAGGTTTCTGAACAAGAATTTGAAAAAAAATCAAGATGGTCACATTAAGGGCAGTGATACCATCTTTGCAGAAAGGTAAATGGCTGGGATCACTGTATCTTTTTATTTCTCAATTAAATTTTACTGGATTTGTAACATAATCAAGTACATAAAACATAGGAATTCACATGTTGAAATATAACCATTCAAACATACATTAATTATGTTAAAAAGTATGATAACACAACCAAATTAAAACAATTCATATAAACTGTTACAAGAAAAAAGAATAATATTAAAAAATAAATACATTAGGTTGACTTATGGTAAAAGAGGAGTTACATAAATAATGTTGAAAAAGGAAGACGGGAACTTATTGTAACTTGAATAATCTTTTCCCCCAGATGCTTGTGGATCACGTTTCCAGGTAATAGTACAATAAGAAGAAAAGAAAAATAATGGACATAGAGCAAGAAAGAAAACTTTATCAGAGTTCCTTTGCCAGAATGACTGTTTGAATCCTTCGATGTTTTGGAGTTAAGTTCATACTAAGGTTGTAGAAAAAGCAAGAAGGCAAAGCCCATGACGCTCTTATACTAAACCAAATAATAATATGAAAGATCAAATCCTGAATCTATTAATCTGTCTAATTTATATTTAAACATGTCCTTGGTTTTACTAATAATCACATCAACAGAGAGTTTATTCCATGGACCCACAGTTCTAAGTGTAAAGAAATACTGACGACTAGTATGTTTGAAAGGCTTCCTAATTAATAGCAATGGATGACCTCTAACATTATAGATATATTTTTTAAATTGTAACCCTAACTCGGACATAAGATAGGGGTCCTGAATGATGTCGTATAGGAATAATAAATCTCCTCTTAAATGGTGAGTGGATAAGGGCATGAGATTTAATGAGGACAGTCTATTGTTATAGGTTGCATCTTTTAAACTTTATATTCTCTTAGTATACCGTCTTTGGACCTTCTCCAGTGAATCACCGATAGTGTTTTTGTATGGGCACCACAACTGAACCAGCATATTAAAGATGTGGCCTGACACAGGATCTGTACAAGGTATTAATACCTCTGATTGGCGTGATTTAATATTACGTAGGATAGACCATACAACTGCATTTGCTGTTTGGATAATACCATTGATATGTTTGTTATATAACATATTATCTGAAATAGTAACGCCCAAATCTTTTTCATCAATAGTTTTTAGGAGGGTAGAACCCCCTAGAAGATATATATATTGGGGGTTATTTGTTCCCATATGCATGACTTTACATTTATTCGGATTTAATATCATACCCCACTTATTTGCCCATGAAGTAATATGGTCTAAGTCATTTTGAATATCAGACACTTGAGTTATGCTATTACATGGACCGCCTATTTTCACATCGACAACATATTTGATGATGAGTGACAGACAGTCCTTAGTCATATCGGCAATAAATGCCTGGAACAAACACGGGCCTAACACTGATTCCTGTGGAACACCACTAACAACTTTACCAACCTCAGAATAAATGCCATTGACAACAACCCTTTGTGTTCTATCCTGCAATCAGTTATAAATCCAGTTAATTATATGGCAGTTTATATTCATTTTATGAAGTTTTATAATAAAAGCCTTGTGGGGCATAACATCAAATGCTTTACTAAAATCAATAAAAACAACATCACATGGTATATTATGATCCAGAGAAGCACTAGTATTCTCATAAAAACAAATCAGATTAGTAAGACAACTTCTGCCCTTTTTAAAGCTGTGTTGCTCAAAATCCTTGTTATTTAATATCGGTGTTAGAATATCTTTAATCAAACTCTCTAGGACTTTACATACAGTAGAAGTCAAGCTTATAGGTTGATAATTCTCCCAGTTGTATTTTACCCCTTTTTTATATATTGGAATAACATTAGCTCCTCTCCAATCTGCAGGGACATAACTCTCTGCCATGAACTTTTCAAATATAATTTTTAATGGGAGTGAAATATCTTTAGCCAACAAAAACAGTATATGCCCAGCAATATTATCTGGGCCAGGTGAATATTTGTCCATAAGAGTAAGGAGTTTATCAAATATCAAATTTTCTTGAAACATAATAACAGTGTCATCAGTTGATTTAGTACTATCAGTATAGTCATAACTACATTTATTAAATACATTGCAGAACTCATGATTAAATATTTCTGCCATAAATTTGGGATCATGTACCAAAGTTGAGTTCAGCAAGATCGGCCCAACTTGACACATTGTTTTTTTTAATGAATTGGTATATGAATAAAACTCCTTACTTTTATTTTTATTAGAATTTTTTGCAAGTTTATATTCCCAGTTTGATTTTGCCTTTTTGATGGCGGATTTGCATTTTGACTGAATAGTAAGATACGTATTCCAATTAATGCTTGATTTATTTTTTAAGTATTTAACATATTTCCTTCTTTTTAGTTTAATTAATTTTTTAATCGATGGATTTAACCATTTTGGTGAACGTTTTAAACCACAGACTTTGGGTTTAACAGGTACAATAGTATCTTTTATATTACATATAATGTTTTAAACACTGCCCAACTGTTTTCAGAATTCAAATTTAAAGAATACTCTGCCAATTAACTTCCTTGGTAATCATTTCAACAGAGGCAAGATCAGCCTCATTGTATAAATAAATTTTAGTATTATTACATGTGGTTGCATAGACTTTGGTCAATTGTAAACAGGATAGAATTGTGGTCACTTCCTGCAGTGGGTCAGTAATTTTCAGATCAACAACTGGTAGACTATTGGTACAAAAACCAGGTCTAGAATTTTATCTGCGCTTAGTTGGTCAAAAACGATTTGCATTAAATCCAGCTCTAGACTTGTGGAAAGGAATTTCTTACCCTTACTACTATATGCTGTACTATCCTGCCAGTTATTATCTCCAAGATTAAAGTCGCCAGTTATGACAACATGTCCAATTTCACAGGCCAGCACGATCGGACAAAATGGCACCAAGTACACAGACAAATGAATTAGGTGGACAGTAGCAACTGCCAGATATCATAAAATCGACTTGAATCACCAATACTTTAGCCCAAATTGTCTCTGTAGGGGTGTCATGTGTTTTTATGGTGTTTGATATGTCTAAACTGTTTAAAGTATCTTTAATAAATAGTCAAAGAAGGAAATGTATTATGATTTGTTACGAACATACGAAATTAGCCAGCAGAAAAAGGCCATTTAGTCTATCAAGTCTGCTCGATTATGCAGCTAGCAGCCCTATTCTGCAACTGCCCCTCCCTCTTCGCCCCTCCCTCCTTTTATCCTCGCTCTTGCCCTGTTCCAGCCCCTTTTGAAGCAGCCCACTGTTTTGCAGGTTACCACCTCCACTGGTAACGCATTCCACCCTGTCACCACCTCTCCATAAAACGTGGTCTCCTCATTTCCTCCTGAACCTTCCCCTCCAATCTCATGTCATGTCCTCGAGTGCCCTCCCCACCCTTGCCCTGAATAGCCCTTCAATACAAGTCTTTTTTATCCCTCTCCTGCACTTAAATGTCTCAATCATATCCCCCTGTTCTGTCTCTCCTCCAGCAAGTACATGTTTAACTCCTTTAGCCTACTCTCATACCGCAAGTCCCACTGCCCCTGGATCATCTTAGTTGCTCTGTGCTGCACCCCTTCCAGTAATTTAGATACATAGACAGTGTTGGCAGATAAGGGCCTACGGCCCACCCAGTCTGCCCATTTGAGCTTGTAAGTTCACTTTATGTTTTCCTAGAAGTCTGTTGCCCCTTAACCCTGACCTTCAGAATTCCTTTATGTCAATCCCATGATTGTTTCAGCTCCCACCATTTCCTCTGGCAGGGTGTTCCACTTGTCCACTACCCATTCTGTGAAGAAATTCTTCCTCACGTTTCCTCTGAATTGTCCTCCCTCCAACTTCATCCCATGCCTTCTAGTCCTGGAACATCTTTTTTGCTTAAAAATAGTGTATTCCTGCACCCTGTTCCTCTCTGTAAGATACTTGTATGTCTCTATCATATCCCCTCTCTTCCTCCTCTCCTCCAGCGAGTACATATTCAGTTCCTTTAACCTGTCCTCATAGGACTTGTGATGCAATCCATGTGCCATCTTTATTGCCCTCCTCTGAACCTTCTCTACCCTGTCTATGTCCTTACGTAAGTAAGGTCTCCAGAACTGTACACTGTACTCCAGGTGGGGCCTCACTAGTGTCTTGTGGAATTATGACCTCTCTTTTCCTGCTGGTGATGCCCCTGCCTATGCATCCCAGCATCCTATTTGCTTTACCTGCTGCCTTGTCACACTGATTCCCTACCTTGAGGTCATCAGAGATGATAACCCCAAGATCCCTTTCCTGCTTGGCATGCTATATCCTCACCCCCAACTGATATATTGTGCCATGGTTTTGTGCCCCATATGCATTATCTTGCACTTCTTTGCATTGAATTTCAACTGCCAAACCCCTGACCATTCTTCAAGTTTCTGCAGGTCCCTTTTCATTCTGTCTACACCCTCTGGTGTGTCTACTCTGTTACAGAGCTTTGTGTCATCAGCGAACAGCAAATTGTGCCTTCTAGGTCCTGTGCAATGTCACCGATGAAGATGTTGAATAGGACCATCCTAGCACTGATCCCTGTGGTACTCCACTGGTCACTCTTCCCTCTGTGGAGTGACAGCCATTTACCACCACCCTCTGTGTCCTGCCGCCCAGCTAGTTACCTACCCACCACACTACTGTCCTGCCCACACCCATATTCCCCAGTTTGTGTAATACTCTTCTGTGTGGCACCGTGTCAAAGGCCTTGCTGAAGTCCAGATAGGCCATGTCCACTGCCCTCCTCTGATCTACCTCCCTAGTCACCCAGTCGAAAAATTCAACGAGGTTAGTCTGACATGACATCCCCATGGTAAAACCATGCTGCCTTGGGTCCTGTAGTCCATTGACAACCAGATGTTCCACCAATCTCCCTTCAGTAGTGCTTCCATGATCTTCCCACTACCGAGGTGAGGCTGACTGGTCTGTAGCTCCCTGCTTCCTCTTTGTTCCCACTTTTGTACAAGGGGACTACATCTGCTGTCCTCCAGTCTTTGGGTACCTCCCTGTTTCCAGTGATCGGCTAAACAGGATTGCCAGAGGTTCAGCCACCCTTCTCTTAGTTCTTTAAGGACCCTGGGTGCACCCCATCTGGCCCCCTACTTGGTTTACTTGGTTTCAAAGAACAAAAGAAGGCTACTGCCATCGAGTTGTCCTCACCACATTGGTGGGATAATTCTCTTGAAGTTGTTAAACTCAAGCCAGCAATCCAGCCCTTTTTGAAGACTATATTAGAGCTACTGTCCACTAAGTATTGTGGGAGGAGATTCCACAATTTGGGGGTTCTTACTGTAAAGTAGTTTAACCTTTTTGTTGTTTTAGCTTTAGATACAAATATCTGGTTGTTATGATACCGTGGGGAAGTCCAACTGGTAGAGAAATGTAAGCCACAGTGGTGCATTAACTCCTGAGAATTCTGGATTTTGTATAATAGGAGAAGGTCACCTCTGGCACGTCTTGTGCATAGTGAGTGTAACCCTGTAACTCTTAATCTTTCCTCGTAGTCAAGTTTGGATAAATAAGGGACCATTTTTGTGGCTCTTCTCTGCACCCTCTCAATTCTGTCAACGTCCTGCCCCAAGTAGGGACTCCAGCAGGGGGATCCATAGTCCAGATGGGGCCTGACATAAGCCCTGTACAAGGGTTATGCATTCCTGTGTCCTAGACACAAACGAACGTTGGATTTGAGTGAGCAAGGCGTTAGATTTCCTAGCTATCATCCTGTAATGATCACTAGATGATAATTTATTGTTAATGATTACCCCGAGATCTCATTCTAATGGTGACACATGAAGGGCGACACTGTTCAGAAAATAAGTCTGCCTAGGGTTGTTCTTACCAAAGTGTACAACATGACACTTGTCTGAGTTGAGTGTCATTTTGTTTAAAACTGCCCATTCTTCGATGGATTTTAAGTTGTTCCTCATGGAATCTCTGTTTATCGATGTAAGAACAGAGCCACACAGCTTGGTATCATCAGCGAATTTTGAGAGAACAATTTTGGGGCTAGCCTGCAGATCACTAATAAAGATGTTAAACAGGGTGGGTCCCAACACGGACCCCTGCGGGACCCCGCTGGTCACACTTAGTGAGTGGGAAAGTGTGCCATTAATTCTTTTTTTTTTTTTTTTGGACCTCCTCCACGCCAGGTTTTCCGCCCGGTCACAGATCCCCTGCTCGGCATTCCTCCCTCATGAGCCGTGCTCCCAGTACCCCTGGCTTGCCCAAAGGCGGGGCCGTGGCACCTCGGCCCTTAGGGTGCCACGGATGTCGTAATAGGCTGGGAGCCATGCTCTTTATTAATGGAGGCCCATTGCAGCCGAGGAATGGACATCATAGGCGTCGGAGGTGAGGCGGTGTTTTCCCCATCAAGGGGCGGGGCGATGCAATGGCGCCAGCGTCGTCCCGCCCCCATCTGGCGTTAGGTCGAGGTGCTCAGGGTTCTCCTGGTCTCCACCAGGAGTCCCAGCGCATCGGCGACTCACCACCCTCCCCGGATCAGGAGGCAGTGTACGAGATGCTCGATCCTTCCAGTCGGCTCTCCGCAACCCGAGTCCGTTTCTAACTCGGTCGCCGGCCGCAAGCGAAACAACAATCGCTGCGCCGCAGGCCGCCCCTGTGCCATTAATTCTGACCTGCTGATATCTTCCATTCAACCAACCTGAGACCCAGTTAATTATGTAGTAAGAAAAACCCATATCATTCATTTTGTCGAGTAGGATGTCATGAGGGACTTTGCCGAATGCTCTACTGTAGTCGAAGTATCACATCCACAGGGATGCCATCATCTAATGCCGTACTGACATGATTATAGAAGGAAACCAAGTTAGTAGTACAGGGTATCCCTGTCTAAAGCCATGTTGTGCAGTGTCAGTCAAGTTACCCCAATAGATTTGTACTCTAGTAGTTTCTTAATAACTTTCTCCATGATCTTGCTTATAACGGAAGTCAGACTTATCGGACGATAATTTTCTGGTCTGGAATGATTACCCTTCTTAAAGATTGGGACCATAGTGGCCATTGTCCAGTCCTGAGGGATAATTCCCTCATATAAGGATTTGTTGAATATAATTGAAAGTGGTTTAGCAATAGCAGCGGCTGTCTCTATTAGAAATCGGGGGCTGATGTTATCAGGGCCTGGACTGGAATTGGGTTTTAGGGATACAATTGCTTTTAGTGTATCATCCTCGGTGATGATGTAAGAGGGGGTAACATTGTTAGTATGTTTGAAGCGCTTAGGAACCTCTTTCTTGGTAAATACTGAGCAGAATTGCTTGTTAAATGTGTCTGCCATATCTCTGTCTGTAGATATAATTGTGTCTTGAATACATAAGGGCCCCATGTGTCTATTATTTATTTTTTTATTGTTAAGGTAGGAAAATAGTGATTTATAGTTGTCTTTGGTATGGGCCAGACGAAACTCAAGTTTTTTTTAGATTGCAGAATGGCTTATGTTAGTGATTTTAGAGTTTCCCTGTATTGAGCGAACAATATCTTTTTGGTGTCTCCTTGCTGTTTTTAACTCATGTAAATAGCCTCTGCTTGTTCTTAATTAAGGCTTTGATAGTGTTGTTAAACCACAGGGTATTATCCCTTTTATTATATTTTTGTTATAGGAACATATAATTTTTCTGAGTTATAAATGGTAGATTTGAAAAAGTCCCAGTATTCTTCCATGGAAAGGGAGGATAGTACTGTATCCCAAGAAATTGAGTTTAATTGATTATTAATAGCATTGAAATTAGCTTTTTTATAATTTTTCAATTCAGTACAGTTGGTGATGTGTTGACAAAATGACAGTGTAATGGAAATGGTGTAGTGATCACTTGATCCTATTGGGGCACCAATTATAATTTGGATATTAGAGTCCCTATATTTGTAATAACCAAGTCCAGTATATTGTCACCGTGTTGGTTCTGTAACGATTTGTTCAAGGCCCATATCAACCATGGCGTGATTAAGTCTTTCTCGCCTGCATACTTCCAGTTAAAGAATACCAATTTATAGTAGGCAGGTTAAAGTCACCCAGTATAAGATTTTTCCTTTAGAGGCCATATCTAAGATTTCATTATTTAGGCATGAAGAATATTCTTTATTAGATGTCGGGGCCTGTAGCATGTCCCTACCATCAGTTGTGGGTAACCTATGAGCTGGATGTTAACCCAGATTGATTCAATATCACTTGTTGTGGGGATTTGGAATGAGGATATGTCGTCTCTAACATAGAGACATAACCCCCCCCCCATTTGTCCCTGGCGGGCCTTATGATATAGTTTATACCCTGGGATGTGCTGGATCCAAGAAGTATTAGGATCCCACCAAGTTTCTGTAATAGAGATGAGTCCGTATTTATTCAGTTGACACATAGCTTCTAGTTCAGCTATTTTAACCTGGTTTAAAGATCTGGCATTTAGACTGAGTACCTCACACTCAGAAGTGTCCGTAGTAGGTCTGTTTAGAGAACAGGATCTTTGTCACTGATCTCACCCCGGTATTAGTTTAAAAGTTTGTTAATGGCTGTTGTAAGTTTTTACCCAGGAGTGAGCTACCCCTGCGACTGAGGTGGAGTCTATCCCAGCAGTACAGTGAGTCTTTAGATAGAAGGTTTCCCAATGTGAGACAGAGAATGTTCTGTCGGAGACACCATCGTCTGAGCCAGTCATTAAAGGTCTTAATCCTTGTATTAATAATATCAGGTGCTCTCATGCAGGTAGAATCTCTGAGAAGCATGCTATGCTATTTTTTCCACTAGTATATTATTGAGAGCTATAATGTCCTGTTTAAGTTCGACAATACTACCTCTATTTATATCATTTGTACCTGCGTGTACTATGAATAATTGATTTTCACCAACCCCTTTCAATATGTTTTTTACAGTAGTAGTGATGTCGGATACACGAGCACCCCGCAAGCTAGAGCAGGTACCGTTGAATTTGTCCACGTTACATATTGGGCGATCCAGGTGTTTAATAATTGAGTCACCAAGAACAAAAATTTGTTTAGTTAATGGGTGAGAATCCATATTGCTAGAAGTTGATGGTAAAATCACTGAAAAGTGATTTTGGTCTTTTGTTCGGGATTTATTTTGTTTGGGTGTGGGAACACAGTACAGTTGTTCTCTCTCCTGCGGTTGGGCAACTGACTAGGGGGTCACCAGGTGGTATTGATAGTGACATCATGGGATGGAACATTTATGTCCTGCTTAAGGGCATCGTACTTATTGGATAAGGGTAGGGGTGAAACATTGCATCCAATTTGTCCCCCTACTTGCTTTATCAACTTTTATTACTTCCAGTTCCTTCAGGACCCTTTCTTGTAAAGGGACCTGTATCCATTTCTGCACCATTCCCACCCCTTGTACTCCCTTCAGACCCATTACCTTCCTCTTCCTCAGTAAAGACTGAGCAGAAATACCTGTTCAATATGTCACCTTTACTGTTGTCATCTTCCCTGTTGTCTCTTTTCTGGTATGGACACCAGAACTGCACGCAGTATTTGAGATGAGATCTAACCAGTGATCTATACAGCAGCAGAATCACCTCCCCCCTCCCCGATGTTATTCCCCTTGCTATGCAGCCCAGCATTTTGTTGGGCATTGCTGCTGCCTTCCTGCACAGTGCCGACTTGTTCATTGATCCCGTGATGACCACCCCCAGATCCTTCTCCTCAGTCTCTGCCAGCTGTACCCCCCTCCCAAGTTGGTAGTTTCTCCTTGGATTTTTTGCTCCAAAATGCAGACCCTTACAATTTTTGGCATTGAACCCCAGCTGCCAAGTGTCCAACCAAGTCTCCAGCTTATTCAGATCCTCCTGCAGACCGCACCACCCCTCTATGTCATCCACCACCGACCTTATCTTGGTGTCGTTGGCAGACAGGCTGATCCTACTCTTGATGCCCGCAAATGTCTGCGTAAATATCCCAACTAACACCAGTCCTTTGAGCCCTGTGGAACCTTGCTCGTTACTTTCCTCGGGATGAGAGTTCCCTTCCACCACCACCCTCTGCCTTCTCTGCAGCGAGTTTGTCATCTATCCCACATTTTGTTCCCACCCCAGTGCCTTCAAGTTTTATTCCAAGTCTCCCATGTGGCACCGAATCGAATACCTTGCTGAAGTCCAGGTACAGGACATGCACTGCATGGCCCTTGTCCATCTGTCTCGTCACCCAGTCATAGTAATCTACCAGGCTGGTTTGGCAGGATCTGCCTGTGACAAAGTCATGCTGTCTGCTGTCCTGCAGCCCATTGTACTCCATCAGGGACACCAGCCTCTCCTTCAGGTCATTTCCATTAGCTTCCCCATGATGGACGTGAGGCTCACCGGTCTGTAGTTCCCCAGTTTGTCTTTTGGGCTGCTGTTATGCAGGGGAACCATGTGAGCCAACCTCCAATCCTTGGGTATGCATCCTGAATTCAGGGAGGTATTGAGTAGGCCTGCCAATAACCCTACTAGGATCTCTGCTAGCTCCTTCAGTACCCTGGGATGAATGCCATCCAGCTCTGGTGCCTTGTCCGCCCTCGACACTCTCAAGCCCTCCAGGACTCTTGCTTCCATGATCTCCTGGTCCGTTAATCCATCCACAGCCTTTACTGCCCCCCACCCCCCTTGGGTAGCATCCCCCCTCTCCTTCGTAAATACCGAGCAGAAGTAGTCATTGAGTGCTTCTGCCTTTCTCCCCTTCTCTGCCCATCTCCTGTCCTTCTTAATCCTTACTATCTGTTCTTTACAGCTCCTGTTCTCCCTGATGTACCGAGAAGCTCTTCTTCTTCCCTCCTTATGCCTTGTGCCAGCCTGAGCTCTTTGGTGGCTTTTGCTCTTCTTACTGCCCTTGTCACCTCCTTGTCTCCTGCAGGTACTCCTCCCAATCTTCCCCTTCCAGATTTCCTGTATCTCCCAAAGGCCACCCTTTTCTCCTCACCTTTTCACAACCCCCTGCTCATCCAGCTTGACTTTTTGCCCTGGCCTTTTGCTCTGAGTTCTGCTGCAGGAATGGTAGCCTCCAGTAACCCCTTCTTTATGAGCTCCCATCTCTGGTCCATGCCCATACTAGGCTGGATCCCAGCCAGATACCACTCACTACCTCCCCCATCTTTACAAAATCTTCCTCTTAAAATCCATCACCTTATGTTGGATGTCACCCTTTTTGCCCATAATCAACCTGAACCAGACTGCGTGATGGTCACTCCCTGCTAATGGTTCGTCCACCTTGATATCTCCCTTTCCTAATGGCTAAGGTTCCCATATGCCTGTCCCATGCAGGAGGCAGTATAGCATAGTGGTTAAGGGTACTGAGCTGCAAACCTGGAGACCTGGGTTTGAATCCCATCAACCCCCACTTGCATACTGTGTGACCTGAGCAAGTCACTTAATTTCCTTGTGCTCCCAGGTTGCACCTGGAAACAAGCTTTGGCTTAGAGTGCCTTTCCTGGGTGAACAATTTCCCTTTCCTTTCCATGCATTTTGAACTCCAGTACCATTTTGCCCCACCACTTCCACTGGGAGGCTGTTCCATGCATCCATCACCCTTTCTGTGAAGAGTACTTTCTCACATTACCGAGGTCTACCCACTCCAGCTTATTATTTATTTTGAAAGTCGGATTTACAACCTTTGAGTCAGGGACTCATTTACAAAGGCACCTCATCGCGGGAGGGTAGACATGGTTACAGTGTGAGATACAACAACGGTAACATACAAGTGCAATACAGATAACAAAAGAACACAATATAACAGTGGATTCAGGAATAAAGTTACATGCAGTAACTAGCAATCGTATAAAGTATAACAATAGTAAAGTCACAACCCTGGTCATACTGGGAAATACCTATATGGAAGGGTGGGGAAACAGGTGAGGAAAAGAAAAAAAGGTGGGGAAGCAGTCTAACAGACATTATCAAGGCTATGGGCCAGAATCGGGGAGGGACCCCAACATTAGGTTGATTAAGGGCAACTACAGCTTCGGGCGTCAAAGAGGTGGTTACAGAGAGCAACTTTAAAGGGACCAATTTTGGTAGACTTAGTGACAGAGGGCGGGAGGGAGTTGAACCATGTGGGGGCGCGGTAGTGGAAGGACCTTTGGGCTAGGGAGGTCTTGGTACGGGGCACCAGAAAGGTGGCCTTAACTGAGCTATGGGTGGCAACAGATGGGGATGCAAGCCGTAGGGACGCGGTGACCCATGGGGGAGGAGCATCCTAGCAGGGATATTTTGGCAAGTAAGCAGGTTTGGTAGCGCAGGCGCTTCTCTAAGGTGAGCAGGTTGGCGGTGGAATAGAGCAGGCAAGTATGGGTGTGGAGGGATGCGCCGGTCAGGAGCCTGAAGGCCTTGTTTATCATAGTCTGGATTCTGGTGAGGGCAGTATTGTTGGCCGCAGTGTAGATAGGTAGGCTGTAGTCCACTAGGGGGAGGAGTTGATGGCCAGTCAGAGGGCGGTTTGGGGGAGGCAATCTCTGTGGCGATAGAGAAGGCCAATCTGAGAATTTATGGCTGAGGACAGGGTATTGATGTGGGTGTGGAATGTAAGAGCCGAGTCGAAGGTGATGCCCAGGTACTTGTAGGGTGACACCTGCTCGAGAGGGTGAGCATTACTGGGGAGAATGCAGAGGGGGGCATTTTTGGCCTTATTCTGGTGATGTGAAAAAAAGCACAGATTTGTTTTTTTGAGGTTAATGACCAGCTGGTGGTCAGGGAACCACTTTTCAGCTTGGTTGAATGTGTGCTGCAGGGATTCCTGTAGAGATGCAGGGTCAGGGTGGGAGGCAAGAAGAACTGCATCATTGGCATAGAGTAGCATATTGCCTGAGGAGGAGCTGGGAAGGGTGTTGAAAATAGGCTGAACAGAGCAGGCGCAGGATGGAATCCTGGGGACCCCGACGAATCGCGGGGTATTGGACAGGTGCCATTTACCTTCACGTGCTGTGATCTGGTAGAGTGGTAACTGGTTCAAGTTCAGGTTTATTGCAGGAGGACTCCATTGTGCAAGCTCATTCACAAGGAGGTCCTGAAGGTAATACACATACAGTGGCACATTATACAGTACAACACTTTGATAACCAATTATACAGAGCGCACACAATGCTCTAATCAGGTAATTCATAGCGGGATACAAGGTTACAGATAATATGCGGACTTGGAACAAACAATATCAAGCGAGGTTAAACACTTTGTCGCTGTAAGAGGCAATAGATAATCAAGAAGTGGTGAAGTACTAGAAGAAGGAAACAATAATAATGGTGAGCAGGGTAGGGGGAAGGGAAGGTTAGCAAAGGGTAAAGTAGGTTGAGGGATAAAGGTCTCAGTATGGCAAGGGCCAATAGAGACAATAGACAAGAAACCCACATAAGGATAAAAAGGTGCTTAGTGGCAGTTACAAATATCTTTTATTTTAGATGCAGTTAGCACTCTGAAGAAGTTGACCGAGACTATGCTAGTTAGTTTTAGTAAAGATTAGAGTTGGTTCCACATAGAAGGGAGGGCATACCAAATAGCACGTTTGCCAAAGGAGGTACGAGTCCTAGGTACATCGAGCAAGATAAAGTCAGTTTTCCTAAAGGAATATGCACTGTGGGAGATGTGGATTAATGATGTTAGGTAGCATGGTAATTTCTGTAACAGCAACTTAAGGGTCCAAATACCAGCGTGGAGCAGGCGTCTAATGGTGAGAGATGTCCAACCAACAACTGCATACAAATCACAGTGGTGAGTACGGTAGGGGCAGTTGTTAATGAATCATAACGCACGGTGATAAAGGATGTCAAGCTTGCTTAGGTTTGAAATTGAAGCTGTAGTGTAAATTAAGTCACCGTAATCGAGTAGGGGAAGGAATGTGGCCTGTACGAGCCTTGTTCGTATCTAGAGGGGGAATAGAGACCTATTTCTGAAAAAGAATCCTAATCTTGGTTGGAGCCTTCTGGATAGTCCGTCAATGTGGTCAGTAAATGAGAGCTTATTATCTAACAAGATACCCAAGTATTTAAATTTAGGAATGACTTCCAAAGATTCACCTAGTGCAGTAACTATAAATTCATTTAGTTAAGGGGACCGGGAAGTACAGTGAGTGAAAATCATTGTTTTCATTTTCTTAGCATTAAGGAGCAGTTTGGCTTTTATCAGAATATTTTCGAGCTGAGTGAAATCAGCTTGTAATACATCCCTGACCTGCGATACCATAGATCCAGAAGTACACAGAATAGTATCATCCACAAAGAAGTGCAGGTTGGAGCTCGTTATATGGGAGTCAAGATCGTTTATGTACAGAGAGAACAGGCTCGGGCCTAGAATGGAGCCTTGGTGGACTCCTCTGACAACCGGCAGAGGGGCAGAGAATAGGCCATCTGCTTTGACTTTCTGTGTTCTCCCTGATAGGTAACTAGTGAACCACTCAGTGGTGGGCGGAGTAGCACCTAAGTTGGACAGGCAAGAGACTAGAATGTTGTGATCAACAGTATCAAATGGTTTGCTGAGGTCCCAAAACAGCACCAGTGACCAGCTTAGCATGCGGAGGAGATCCAATCATTTGTTACTTTCGCCAGAGTCGTGGATAGTGTTGCGATTTGCCCTGAAACCAGATTGGGCTGGATTAAGGAGTGAAACGGTTTTGATGTGAAGTTTTAATTGGTTATAGACCAATTTTTCGAAGATTTTAGAGAGGATGGGGAAGATGGATATGGGTCTGTAGTTGTTGAGATCGCATTGGTCCCCTGATTTAAAAAGGGGAAGGATGTGGGCAGATTTCCAACAGGTCGGAACTTCAGCAGAAGTAATGGAGATGTTGAAGATATGAAGAATCGGGGCTGTGAGGTGGGCATAACCTAGTCTTAGGAAGAAAGGTTCAAGACCATCATCCCCTGCGCTTTTCCGGATATCAAGTTTAAGAAGTGAGTCTTCAACTCTTTATAGTTACACAAGTGCAAATGAAAGGGGCAGGATGAGGTGCAGGCTGACGGGGTGGAGCTAGGCTGACTCATAGCATGGCTGGCACAGGGTGAGGAATCGAATGCTAGTCCGGCTGTAACAAAATGGGAATTGAGCTCTTCTAGAATTTGAGAATTACTTTCCACAATCCTGCCATTTGCACATATCTTGGTAGGAGTGGAGGGGGCAGTGGGCTGCCCTTCAATGGATTTGAGTGTCCTCCAAATTTTGCAGGAATCCCCGTTTGCCCGTTCGAGGGAAGAGAAGTGAAAGTGGGCTTTGGCAATGCAAACACTTTTTACACAGGCATTCCTAGCCACTTTAAAGGCCTGCCAGTCTGCAGGGCTCTTGGAATACCTAGCCAGTGGGCCAGGGGAGAAGCCAAGTTGGTGGAGGGAGTCAGGTAGGAGGGGGTGACAGACAGTGTCAAAGGCCTTGGAGTGACCGGTTTAAAAGGATGGTGAGAGGGGTTAGTACAGTATCTAGGACTAATCGGAGAATCCTAGTAATGTTGCTGGTGCAGTATTCATTGACCTCTCCAAGGCAACATGACCAAAGTTGAGAGCAGAGTGAGGTGCTGGGAGAACCCAGGAAGGCTGTAGTGGTGCTGTGTCCAGGGCGGAATCCATGTTGTTTTGGACACAGCAGGTTGTATTTGGCCAGATACTTGGACAGCTGAATGGCCACTATTTTTTTCTAGTGCTTTGGAGAGAGGGGGAGAATGGAGATGGGCCGTAAATTGTTAGGGGAGGTTTTATGTCCCCTCTTATGGATAGGTGTGATTTCTGCAATTTTCCAGGCACTGGGAAATTGACCAAGACATAGTGACCGGTTTAAAAGGTTGGTGAGAGGGGCTAGTACAGTATCTAGGACTAATCGGAGAATCCTGGAGTCCAGGGATCACAACTGGGGTTGTTGCTAGCTAAGGCTTTTTGCAGATGAGGCCTGGCTTCAGAAGTGATATGGTGCGCTAGGTAGAAAGGGCGATCCGAGGTGGGGGGGGTGGAGGCAGGGATAGGGTAGAAAAAGTAGTTGGGGAGGACAGAGCTTAGATCTGAGAAAGCCATATTGAGGTACTCAGCTATGCGGGGAGGATCAGTAGTGACGGTACCCTTGTTCTTGAGCATCTTTTTTCTGAGAAATGCTTCCCTCTTGTACCTTGTTTGTACCAATGAGGTATTTGAAAGTCTCTATCATATCTCCCCTCTCCCTCCTCTCCTCCAGGGTGTACATATTGTGGTCCTTAAGTCTCTCCTCATAGGGCTTTTGGTGCAGACCCTGCACAATGTTGGTTGCCCTCCTCTGGACTGCATCTACTCTGTCTATGTCCTTTGGAGATGCAGCCTCCAGAACTGGACGCAGTACTCCAAATGAGGTCTCACCAATGATTTGTACAGCAGTAGCACCACCTCCTTCTTTCTGTGATCATACCCCTCCCTATGCACTCCAGCTTCTCAGTGGCTTTTCCCACTGCTTTGTCACACTATTTGGCCACTTTTAGGTCATCAGATATGATTACCCCCAGATCCCTCTCCTGTTTGGTGGTTGTCAGTACCACTCCCCCATCATGTACTCCACCCCTGGGTTTCTGTGCCCCAAATGCATGATTTTGTACTTCTTCACATTGAATCTTAGCTGCCACACTCTTGACCACTCCTCAAGCTTACTTAGATCCCTCCTAATCTCCCCCCCCCCGAGTGTCAACCTGGTTGCAGATCTCTGTGCCCTCCACAAAAAGGCACACCTTCCATTCCAGGCCCTCTGCAATGTCACTAATGAAGACATTAAAGAGGACTGGCTCCAGTACAGATCCTTAGGGCACCCCACTGGTCACCCTCCCTTCCTTGTAGTGAATTCCATTTACCACTGCCCTCTGTCTCCTATCGCTCAACCAGTTTCTAACCAAGTTTACCACCTTGGGACACACTCCTAGGCTGCCCAGCTTGTTTACAAGTCTCCTATGTGGAACGGTGTGGAAGGCCTTACTGAAATCTAGGTAGGCCACATCGAACGCTCCACCCTGATCTAATTCCCTGGTCACCCAGTCAAAAAAAATCTATTAGATTTGTTTGACGTGACCTCTCCCCATTGAATCCATGCTGCCTCAGATCCTGTAATCCACTGGATTCAAGATATCCCACAGTCCTTTCTTTTAGCAGAGATTCCATTAGTTTCCCACCACTGAGGTCAGGCTAACTGGCCTGTAGCTGTAACTTCCTCCTTGCTCCCATTTTTGGAAGAGGACTACATTTTCCTCCCCAGTCCTCCAGAACCACTCCCGTCTCCAGTGAGTGGTTGAACAGGGCTGTCAGTGGTGCTGCCAGCACTTCCATAAGCTCCTTTGATATCCTTGGATGTAGCCCATCTGGCCCCATTGCCATGTCCACTTTCAGTTTTGTGAGTTACTTCAGAAATTTCTCCCTGTAAATGGACTGGTGTCCACCTCCTTCCAATGATGCTCCTGTCGCTTATCTACAGTCCCTCACCTTCCCTTCTTCTGAGATACTGAACAAAAATATTTCTTCAGGATTTCTGCTTTTCCTGGTCTCCCTCCACATACTCCCATCCTTCCCTTCTTAGCCCTAATCCCTCCTGGTTCTTCTCCTTTCACTTACATACCTGAAAATGTCTTGTCTGCTTTCTTTACTGCCTGGGCAGTTTTCTCCTCCGTTTGTGCCTTTGTGCTCCTGACCACTTTCCTGCCACTCTGCTTCTCCAGATACACTTCCATGTCCTCATTTCTCTGTGTCTCCTTAAACCTCCCGATGCTAACTTTTCCTCTTACCTCCCCAGTCACCTCTTTTGAGAACCATAGTGGTCTGTTTTTGTTCTTGCCTTTGCTTAGTTACCTAATGCAAAGGTTTGTTGCTGTCACTATGGCTCCTTTTAGTTTCACCTACTGTTCCTCTACACGCACAAGTCCCCCACCAGGGCATCTCTGAGGCATTCCCTCAACTTTGCAAAATCAGCCTTCCTGAAATCCAGGGCCCTTATCTTCATGTGGTTTGCTGTAGCCTTTCTTGACTGAGACATGCTAACAGCAGCTGTCTCAGCCATGACCTGTCTCCTGACGTGGCTTCAGGGCTCTTCTGAACCGTGATCGTCAGCACAGCAGCACGACGCAGTGCCACTAAGCCACCAAGTTGGTCTGCCTGTTCTTGTCTTGCTACATGAGTGACCTTTTTGTCCCACTTACCATCTTACTTGGTTCTGGGTCCTTCACTGGCATCAATTTGAGTTCCTCTACTTTCACTTCACTTTCCCAGCTGAGCATATACACGGGGTCAGTAGCCCTCATCACTCCCACTTCTCATCCTATGAATCATTTGCTCTTTGCTCTAGCAGTACTCGGGCAGTGTATGTCATTAATATTATTACCTCCTAGTTACACCCTCCCCCTCCGTTTTTCTGTGATATTTTTGCCATCACTTTTTTTGTCTCAGATTTCGTATTTTGAAAATCCTGCTCAGTGCCAGTGCCCGAAGGCTTGTTTTTAATCAGTGTTATACTCCTCAGGTGCCACCATTAACATATTTCCCTCCACATTTCCACTGTTCCCATCTTTGTTGGACATGAGTTTAATATCTGAATGCATTGCTATAAGACAAGGCCACTCAGAGATAAGTCAGACTATGTCAAATTATTTCTGTGACTTAGAAAAGAGGCACAGCAGCTAACTGTGTTGTACACCTCTCAGCGTGCTATAGTAAGCAATGGCATTCGTGAAAATTTAATACTGTTAAATGATTTCTACAAATTAGAAAAAAGCATTGCAGCTGACTGCAAACAACAAAAAGAGTGCAAAAGAGTTACACTGATTGCACACGGACAATAGAAAATAAGGTGGGAATTACAATTCGGACCCTAGATCTTTTTCAAGAATTTAGCAACAAACAAAAAAGTAATTTACATAGATGTAAGGCAAATATGTGGGTGCATCTTACACACAAAGGCTGAGGCAGTTTAACTCTTTGCAACTGGGAACTGCATAAAAACGATTGACTATTGCTCTGAGCCAGGAGTCAGCAAAATAATGACTCAGACTTTTTTATTTTATTTCATCTTACCAGGAAAGTGGCCTGGAGCAGTGGCCTGTTATTAGAAATGCCTAGGGGAGACTGGGGTTACAATAGGAATAACAACACAAATGTACAACTTATATCACATATAAGTAAAATCATACAATAAAAAGCATGCATAGTATTTATACATATATCCATAACTGCACATGATGTAAAGAAGTAAAGATAGCTAATTACTTCTAGTTTGAACTTTCATCAAGTTTTGTCTAAACAGTTGCAAACTGACAAAACCGTTAAATGTCCCCCCAAGTTTCTTTTGAAAATATGTGCTTTAGAATGAAAATGGAGTCCCAGTACAAGCATACTGTTTATCAGTCTAGGCCACAATAAGACAGTAAACACTCTGCTACTTTTATTTTAATTCTGATTTCGCTATGGAGTTTTACTGATGTTTTGCAGAGTGAGTTAGTTAGACTTAAAAACATTTACTAGTTTATTACTTAATACTGTTGGCATCCCCGTGTTTATGATCTTATGCAAAATGTTAAAGTTGAGTATTGGATTCTTTGCTGGGTAAATAAAGTTCTAAATTTTAGGAAGAGGTCTGGCAATTGTTGATGTTTTCCTGAATTGGTAGCAAATCTGGAGATGTTATTGAAAGTAACCATATATTTATGAAGAGTTGTGCTGGGAGATTAACCAATAAAATGGAATTATATTCCAAGGCTGGAAGGAGGACCTGCTTCACTATGGGTTTTTTGACATACAAAGTTAAACTGGTTTGCTTTTTATATAAATAACCCAATTTACTGTTAACTTTTTAATACATTTTAATATAGTTTTATGAAAAGATAGGGTCTGGTCTAGCTTGACTCCTAGATAATTAAAGCAAGGTACCTCCTCCAATCCATGTCCGTTTACCCATACTATTACCATTTTCATGATTTTCTGTTTAGTTCCAAATTCCATTATTTTGGTTTTCTTTTCATTTATTTATTTTTTTAATTTTCAGCAAACCAAGTTTGTAATGCATGGTAAATTGGTTGTATTTTGGTTTCTATGGCTATTCCTGTTCTTCCTGTACAGTAAAGTACTGTGTAATCTGCATACATTATGGTTGATACTTCTTGGTCAGCTCGATAAAGATAGATCCAGTGAGCAAACCACTATCCATATTTTTGTAGATGTCACTGGTGAAACTGATCAAGGCTGTTAACATGCTGTACCCTCCACAGTACCAGTACTGATCAGCTGTGAAGATAATATTTTTCTTCAAATATCTGATCAGTTGGTCAGAAACAACTTTTTTCCTAGTTTAGCCAAAGCAAGCAAAACAGAATAGGTTTATAATTTGTAATGATTTGTTTATCTCCAACCTTATATATTGGTATTACCACAGCTGTCTTCCAGCAATCTGGAGGCTGACTTGCACACAGGGACAAATTAAATAAATATGCCGCTGGTTTAGCTAATTGCTTAGCTGCTAAGTTTACCAGTCTTGGCAAAAGGCCATGAGCACCTTTATTACCTTCCGGTGGGTCAAGTGGTCCTTATCTGCCGTCAAACTCTATGTTTCTATGTTCTGGTTTCAACCGCAACTTGTAGATCATTGTCATTGAAAATCTTGTTGTTTGGCACATGCCATTACACATTAAAACAAGAATAGATATTATTACAGAAAACAATAAATACAATAAATGCAGTGTTCCCTTTCACAAAGCATGCATATTAAAATAGTAATATCATGCTCAGCAACAATTCAGTAGAATATATCTATGATTACACTTTATTCAAACAGTGAGTTAGAGAATGATTATACGCACTAAGTTAATCTCTGCAATATGTTAGGAGAAATGCTCCTGTAAATGCATGTAAACCATAGTTCCTACTGCAAATCACAAATCCTAGTGAATAGAGTTCAACTTGGACATAAAATGATAGAAGTTTGGATGTCATCATCAGTAATAGTCACATCCACAATCAGCACATTAGCAGATGCAAGTCATTGCATGTAATGTGAGCTAGCCAGAAGTCACTATAAAGAAGGAGGTCCAATATATAACTCGGATCCAAACATATGCACATATTACACATAGAAATGCTCTGGTTTATCAAATAGGAGCAGAGAATTGTGGTATAGTTTCTTTCGCTACTCAGCTAACTTTGTATAGAAATAGTTTACTTTTCCTGATGTGTTTAATAATATAAAAGTAACTTGCCAGTTGGTTAAGTATAAAGGTATCCTGTATCATCTTAGGAAAGTTACTGGGTCAGCCAGTAAACAGGAAAACCCAGCTAAAACTGGATCAATCCAGATCTGTCTTATTTTATTATGCCCTGGGCAGATTAAGAGGACATACAACAGATCCTCCCCCCCAATTAGATTAGGAAGAAGGTGTGTGGTGGGCATCAGAAATGTGTGCAAACCTCACATATAACACATTGTTAGAGAGAATTTGTATTTATAAGATAATAAGAGGCACAGCGTCTATCAAAGCCTGTAATACCACATCTACACCTCCCCTGAGACCCGGAGGGGTTGGCCTTTCAGATCTCAGGAAATATTAGCTAGCAGCTCAAATGTCTGCAGTCTGTGCTTGGACAAAACAGAGAATGGATTCAGGGTGGTATGATGTGGAAAATTATGCAGTAGGGGATGGCTTCTCTTACCTTGGCCTCACAACAGTTACCCAGGAATTAGTACGCACCATTTATAATAGGTGGTTAAACATAGTTGGGGGTACTACAGAAGATCCAACAACTTACCCCAAGACACCACAGGGGTGGGGCTCTGTCTTTAATTCAGTGAAGAGTGACTTTATGCCAGCTAGACTAGATGGAGGCTGTGCCCAGTGAGAGAGGAAGGGGTGATGAGATTTACTCAGTTCTTGGAACATGGACACTGCATCATTTAGTAGAGCTAAGGAGAAATTTGACTGGGATAATACAGAGTTCATGAGATATTTGGACATCAGGCACATTATAAATACACCAGGTAATAAGGAGAAGTTAGGCAGACCTTTATCCGGTTGGGAAAATTACATCTATGGGATGGTAACTGTGGCAGGTCCTCAAATATACATCTCTGACATCTATAAATTACTGCAAATGGCACAGGGGAATACTGTGATCTTGGTTAAGGAGGCCTGGGAATGGGAAGCAGCTACAGAAATACAGGAGAGGGATTGGGATTCTAGATTGAAAAAAGGATGGAAGGTCACTGCAGCCCCTTTGTGGTGGGAATTCTGTTGGAAAGTGATAGAAACATAGAATTTAATGGCAGATAAGGACCACTTGGCCCACCTAGTCTGCCCATTTCCCTACCTAATGGATAAGCTGCAGATCCTAGTTAACCAACAGTCTACTTCCTCCTACCCCCTGCTAGAATTGCCTTATGTCTGTCCCATTCATTCTTGAATTCCCCCACTGTTTTTGACTCTACGACCTCCTCAGGAAGGCTGTTCCATGCATCTACAACCCTCTCTGTGAAGAAATACTTCCTCACATTACCTCTGAGCCGTCCCCTCTATCTTCAAATTGTGCCCCTTGTTCTTGCACATCTCTTTTTCTGAAAGATGCTACTCTCTTGGACTTTGTTGATTCCTTGAGGTATTTGAACGTTTCTATCATGTCCCCCCTCTCCCTCATTTCCTCGAGGCTATACATCTTAATCTCCTTTAGTCTTTCTTCATATGTCTTCTGGTGCAGACCCTGCACCATTTTAATTTCTGTCTTCGGACAGCCTTCACCGGTCTCAGACTATGTCTTTGCGGAGATGGGGTCTCCAGAACTGTACACAGTACTCCAGATGTGGTCTTACCAACTGTCTGTACAGAGGGCCAACAACTTCTTGTTTTCTACTGGTGATGCCTCTCCCTATGCATCCCAGTATCCTCCCAGCCCTCCTTACTGCCTTCTCACATTGCTGGCCCACCTTTAGTCTGATATGACTACCCCCAGGTCCCTTTCCATTTTTGTTGTTGTCAGTATCTCACCCCCCATTGTGTACTCTTCCTCTGGGTTTTTGTTACCCAGGTGCAGTACTTTGCACTTCTTTGTGTTGAATCTAAGTTGCCATACATTTAACTGTTCCTCCAACCTTGCCAAGTCCCTTTTCATCCTTTCCACCCCACCTTGCATATCAACCCTGTTGCAGATCTTTGTGGCATCTGCAAAGAGACATACTTTCCCTTCCAGTCCCTCTGCAATGTCACTTATAAAGACATTAAAAAGGACTGACCCCAGTACTGAACCCTGCGGTACCCCACTAGTAACCCTTCTTTCTTCACCGTGGACTCCATTTACTATCACCCGCTGTGTCCTGTTGTCCAGCCAGTGTTTTACCCAGGCTACCACCCTGGGACCCACTTCCAGGCTGGCTAATTTGTTTATTAATCTTTTGTGAAGGACTGTGTCAAATGCCTTGCTAAAGTCTAGGTAGGCCATGTCTACAGCCCCTCCCTGGTCTACTACTTTGGTCACCAAGTCAAAGAAATCAATTAGATTTGTCTGACATGACCTTCCTGCTGTGAATCCATGCTGCCTTGGGCCCTATGCCCCACTGGCCTCTAGGTACTCAACAGTTCTTTCCTTCAGAAGTGATTCCATCATTTTCCCTACCACTGAGTCAAACTGACAAGTCTGTAGTTTCCTGCGTCTGTCTTGCTCCACTTTTGTGAAGGGAATCACATCTGCCCTCCTCCAGTCCTCAGGTACCACACCATCCTCCATAATTTATTAAAAGGGTAGTTAGTGGTGTTACTATTCCTTCCTTAGTTCTTTTAGAATTCTGGGTCAATCCCATCAGGCCCCATTGCTTTATTCACCTTCAGTTTTAAGAGTTCTTTCAGAACCCTTTCTTCTCTGAAAGGACTAATATCAACCCCCCTGTCCACAGTGCTTCTATTGACTGGATTAGGTATCTTCCCCTGCTTTTCCATTGTAAATACTGAGCAGAAGTATTCGTTCAGTATCCCTGCTTTTTCACTGTTGCTCTCTGCCCAACCACCTTCCTCTTTATTCAGCCTCAGTATCCCTGCCTTAGTCTTTCTTTGCTCTCTAATGTACCTATAAAAGGTTTTATCCCCCTTCTTAACCGAGTTGGATATCTTTTCCTCAGCTTGGGCCTTTGTTATTCTGACTGCCTTCCCCGCTTCCTTCTGCTTTAACTGGTACAGTTCTCTGTCCTGCTCCTTCAGTGTTTCCTTATACTTCCTGAATGCTGTCTTTTTCTCCCTTACCTTCCCCGCCATTTCTTTTAAGAACCATAGTGTTTTTTTCTTTTGTTTTGATTTGTTTATTTGCTTCACACAAAGGCTTGCTGCCTCTGTGATGGTGGTTTTGAAGTTTCCCATTGTTACTTCACCCCTCCTTCTTGCCTGTTTGTTAGTGCTTTTCTGAGGCACTCTCCATTTTGACAAAATCATTCCTCCTGAAGTCCAGCACCTTCACTTTTGTGTGGCTTGACTCTACAGCTAAGTTATAAGTGAACCACACTGTTTGGTGGTCGCTTGTTCCCAGATGGCTACCACTTCAAGATCAGAGATCCTCCCTCCGTCCCCATTTGAGAGTACCAGGTCTAAGACTGCTCCCTCCCGAGTGGGTTCCAAAACTAGCTGTCTGAGGCATGCCCCCTGTAGGGCATCGAGAATGGCCCTGCTCTTGGATGTGGCTGCAGCACAGGTGCTCCAGTTAACATCTGGCATATTCAGGTGCCCCATCAACAATATCTCCCTTTCTCTGCCATCCTAAGGTTCCTTCTATCATTTCTTATCTATTTCCTCCCCTGAGGTGGGGTCTGTATACAATCCCTGTGCAGATTGTGGAGCCATCTCCAGTCTCCAGGGTGACCCACAGTGCCTCCTCCACTCCCTGTTTACCCTTTAGTTCTGTTGCTTTGATCCCTTCCCTTACATAGGATGTTGACATCCCAGTCATGGTTCTCTGTGTACCATGTTTCTGTGACTGCCACAATATCCAGGCATCCCTTTTCCATCAAGGCCACCATTTTGGGGAGCTTTTTACCTAGACTACGGGCATTGGTACTCATTACCCTCCATTTTTTTATGGCTTTGTTTCTTTTTGCCCCATCCCTGTCCTTACTGCCTTTGTCTTTTTCTCCATTTACCCCTGCCCTTCTCCCTATCAACTGCTCTATCACGGTGTTTACCTCACTAGCTACCCTGATTTTTTTGGGGGGGGGCTGGATTTCCTTCTCATTTTCAGTGCCTCCCCTTGGCTAGTTTAAATGCTTGCCAATCAAGCATTTAAACCTATCACTAGGATCCTGGCTCCCTCCTGGATAGATGCAGACCATCGCACCTGTATGGGCCTGCATCCCTCCAGGTGGAGCCCCAGTCTCAATGAAGCCAATCCTGAGCTCTGCGCAGTTTTCAACCAGTCATTGACTCCCATGGTTGCAGAGTACCTACACCTCATCAATGCCATAGCGGGTAGCACTTCCGAGAAAGTTACGTGTGTGCTACTTGTCTAAAGCCTCTCCCAACTCCCAAACTCCTGTTCGCTGCTCTGATCCATTCTCAGCCAGGTCATTCATCCCTAGGTGGACAATGACATCCAGCTCCCTCCCCCTTGCAGCTGCTTTCAGGATCCTGAGGATTCATTTCCTGTCCCTCCAAGCCATGGCGCCGGGCAGACATCTTACCTCCCTTTCCCATCCCTCCCCCAGTTCTACCCCCCTAACAATCGAGTCCCCCACCAGGAGTTGTTTCCTTCCCCTGTAGGGTCCTGTGCCACCCTCCTGTGGGTCTCCATTGTGGAAGTTCCCAGCATTCTCCTTGGTCTCCATTGTGGGTGCCTCAGTAGAGGAACCATGCTCTGCCAGCGTGATGAATGAACTGTGGAGAGGCACAACTGGAGGGATGCGCCTCTGTTCCACCACCCTCACCCTCCCTGAGCCCATCGTGGTCCAACCACTCCTCTTTCTTGGCAATCTCTGAGGTAGTGGCAGTGGTCTGGGTGGTCTCTGGGTGAGGGAGCAGGTTTCCCAAATCCTTGCCAGGTCAGCACGGAGACGAACAACCTCCTCCCTCAGACCAGAGAGGTACCTGCAAATAGGGCAGCAACGCAGTCTCCAGAATGTCTCCTGGAAGACTGCTGCTACACAGCCAGTGCACCACCCCCACATGTCTGTGGCCCTTCCTGTTACAAATGCTTTTCTTTGTTTTTTTTTGTTCTTGTTTTAGTGTGTGCAAGCTTGTGAGTGTCTCTACCCCTATTCAGTGTGCTGTGCCTTTAAGGATATGAACAGGTGTATGCTGTTAGCAGTTTTGGGGAAGTGATGTCAGAACCCCTGCTATAAAGGAAGTTATGCGCTTGGGGCAGGTGGGGTGAGGGGCGGGTGGGTGGGAGTAAACCTATGCTGTCCAGAAACAATCAACTACAACTCTGACCCTCCACCCCGGGGAGTGCCTTCTTTCTATTCAGACACCTATTTTACAGATGTTAAGTTACAGGTCTAGTCACAAATGACTGCAAATATCTCCCAGCTACAGTTCCTCCCTGGCAAATTAAAGTTAAAACTAAGAAAAGTCAACCCAAAAACAGAATCAATACTAGTTACTTAAACAGGTCCAAAACGTAGTAATTCAGTTCAGTGTAGTCTAGCAAATAACCTCCTTGTTTCAAGGAAGCTGTGGCTGCTTTCTCACTCTCTCTGTCTCAGCAGACGGAGACAACAAACTCCTGTTATAAATCCACAGTTCAACTAGGCCCCTTTCAGCTCTTCCCCTTAACAGACACCTATTTCACAGAGGTTAAGTAACAGGTCTAGTCACAAATGACTGCAAATATTTCCCAGCTACAGTTCCTCCCTGGCAAATTAAAGTTAAAACTAAGAAAATTCAACCCCAGAAACAGAATCAATACTAGTTACTTACACAGGTCCAAAAAGTAATAATTCAGTTCAGTGTAGTCTAGAAAATAACCTCCTTGTTTCATGGAAGGTTTGGCTGCTTTCTCACTCTCTCTGTCTCAGCAGATGATCTTTTTTTTTCAGATGATGACCATTACCAAGCTCTATCAGGCTACCAGTTCGAATAGATGCGGCAGACTTCTGGTGGCAAAGGCAGCCACTGGCATATCTTTTGGCAGTGCCCCAATATTTGTCCCTTTTGGGAGATGGTACAAGATGTCATGCACCAAATTATGGGCATATGTATCCCCTTGAACTTTACAGAGTGGGTCCTGGGCTTCCCCAGTACAATAACGTTGAAGGCAGACTGTAGAAACATTATTTTAGTCTGTATGATGACTGCCCTGAAGTGTATCACAGCCCACTGGCTTATTGCTGATATCCCTACTGATTTTCCAGGAGGATTACACAGGAGGGATGGCTGGGAAGTTTATCAGAAGTTCATGATATGGAACTTCTGACCATTACGTTAAACCTCACAGAGGAAAAACACATAGGGCAGTGGAAAGGCTGGACACAATGGTCTGCCAGAAGGGATGTCCCTCCTAACCCAGACTGATATCTGTTTAATGAATTGATCACCCTGAATGCTGTAGAATCACCCATTTGAGTTCGCTACATTGGACACACTGAGTAGTTGAGATACCACCAACCCTTTTATAATTCGTGCAGGTAATCTCATGACCTCGTGATCTTGACAGGATGAAAATGGGAAAATGCTGAGGTAACCCTCAGTTTACTGTTTTAATGTTTATTTGTTTATCCATGGTCAAGTTTGCCATTATACTTGCACGTGTTATGGTTGGGACCGTGGCTTGGTTGACTTTTTTGTTGACATGTTTTAAGTACTGTATATTAGTTCCAATTTGTCCAATGAATATACTTTTACAAACAAAATAGTTGGTGTGTTATCACAACCTTGGACTTTCAATCTGAAAAGACAGGACACATTATAAATCTGTGACAGATGGACACTAACTCTAAAAGATAATGTTGTTGATTTAGCACTTTTATATAGTACAAATAATCTTTTGAGATGACTCTGAACTATAGCGTTTTGCTGTTGAATGCAGTGTTCTGTATTTACTCTGCAACCTGGTAAAGCTGAGTCTTAAAAAAGGTCTGTGATACAGTCTAGGTAAAACCTAAGGCTGAACCAGACATCATTTGAAGTGTACCAGGAAGAGAACCATGATTTTAAAATCAGTGCTAAATCCAAACATTGATTAATGAAGCAAATTTTACATGTAGGGCCGGATATTCAAACTGCGCCCAAAATGTGCGCAACAGCAGGAGCAAGCACAAATCAATTGTGCATATGCGCAACAGACGCGATATTCAAACATGGAGCAGAACAAAGTGCGCAAGCAGCCAGTGTCTGAATATCGCACAAACTGCGCCATAGCGCAACCAGGAAGGAAGCTGAGCGAAGGCAGCTTGCCATAGCACAACCAGGAAGGAGAAGCTGAGCAGAAGCTGCGTAGAAGCGCAACCAGGGCAGCCCAGCTGAGCAGTCCAGAGGTGCCATAGTGCAAGCAGAGCCCCCGCAGAGCAATGGAACTGCACATCCAGGGAGGCAGGCTGGCGCCCACCGTAGCCATGCCACACATGGGCCAGGACTCACTGCAGAACCAGCAAGACACCTGCACACCCCAAGCACAGCATCACTGGGGGTGGGACAGATGATCCACTGGCCCCTGGGGACAAGCCAACAAAGCACAGCAGGGCCATGACGCCCCAGCACAACCACTGGCAGGCTGAGACTGCCACACACAGGGGGATGACAACCACAGTGCACATCAGCCCCCCGTACGCACAGCACACCCTGCACCGTGACCCCAAGACACCACCCATGTGCAGTGACTGGCACTGCAGGAAACACCATGCATCCCGCCCTGCACACGTCAACCCCTGCAGTAGAGAAGTACAAGCCAGACCCACCTTGTGCACTCAGCAGTGGGCCAGCAGATGGCAAGACCAACAGAAAGACACTGCCACACTGGAGACACCTCCCATGCACACACACACACACACAGGACCATACCACCCCAGATGGCATGCACACACTGCAACTGAGCAACCATAGCCAGCTGCAAATCAGAGACCAACACAGTATTCATATCAAAATATCAATGTATTATAAAATGTAAATGACAAAACCAACAAGAGAACTATTTACAGGAGGGGTAGGGTACAAGGTAGGGGTGGGCAAGGGATAGGGATGAACAACTTGGAGAGGGAAGGGGGCAGGAGGGATGGGTGAAGTGGGAAGAATCTGGCTTAAGGCCTAGCAGGCGGTCCTCCTCTGCCTGGTGCTGCCGTGGTTGGCTCCGCCTCCTGAGGCCATGGGCTGGATGCTTGCCAGTATAGCCGCGGTTGTCTGATGACACTTAGTGGATCCGCTGCAAGCACGCCCAATGCAGCGAGTTACACAGGCCTAGGAAAACGGGAACACAGTCAATGGCTGTGACTGACCACAACCCTGAACACCACCCAACCTGCAAGCCATATAGCCCAATGTCCCGCACCTGTGATGGTATGCACCCACCCACAGTGGACATGCACATAGGCCAGCCAACCAGGTGGCGCACCTAGCCAGCACCACTGCACACACACACACTGGCCATGTACATCACAGCACAAACAAGGCTGTCAAGTGGCGTGGCAGCGTGGTGCGTACAGTCCACAGCCTGTGCCCAGTGCATACATGGATCACCAGTGGCCTTATACACAGACGTGCTGTGACACTGGACAGTGATAGATATCGCCTGTAGGTGCATGGTGGTGTTGTGCATGGCTGGTGGTCATGCCCGCCCCCAGCATGCAGTAGCATCCATGAAGTAATGATACTCACACTCCTCAAGCAGCTGTGTCTGCTGCTGCTGCTGGGGCGCACCACCCACAGCACCACCGACCGGCACCGGGGCCCTGGCACGGCCCTCCTCACCCCATGCCTGCATCCTCTCTGCCCGTCCTGTGGGAGACAAATGTTGAGAAAAACATCAGTGTGACTCCAAAGCAGACTGCCCTCTGCCCCAGTGAGAGTGCCTACCCACACAGCCAGACCCATGCATCTCACACCTGCACACACTGACACAGCCAACCATGGCAGAGCCATCACCTATGCACAGCCACCAAAACACACTCACACCCCTACAGAGAATACAGGTGCATAGATGGTACACCCACCTGGCCTAGGCACCATGCCCTCCTGGCACGTGACCGTGGCAGCTCATGAAGCTCAGGATCCCTCCTACGGAGGTCACTGTGCAGTGCAGCACTGCTCAGCTGACCGGCGCCGCCCAGTATACCCCACCAGGTCATTGGCCACTTGCAGCCAGACCTGTGTTCTATAGCCATGGTGAGGGGCTCCTCACCATACAGTGCTATAGTGAGGGTTCTACCAAGGCCACCAGGTTGTCCACCTCCACGGGCTCCATTGCACTACCCTTCTCGTGCCATGCTTCCAGGTTAACAGCAAATGGCCTGTGTAGTAACTCACGTGGCACTGTTGCGCAATAGAACACCATAGGTTGCAATCGCGCTGTTCGTACAGCGCCGTTGTTCAATAGCGCTGTCACTAGACAGCGCAATAGGGCCGCATACATGGCAGCCGAATAGTGCAAGGGCAAGGTTGGGCACCAGGTCACTGGGTCAATGACGCAAGGCCACGCTGGCGCTATCTGGCGTCTCGCATCCTGCGCGACCGACCACCTGCGTGACAGTGCCACAGTGTACTATTGCGCGGTAGTGCCCAGTGCCATATAGTGCTCAGTGCTGTGGCGCCACTGGCACAATGGTGGCCATGGCCTGAATTGCCGATCGCGCACAGCACATCAGCAGCACGCAGGCGTCCGGCGTAAAGTACCTGGGCATCGCGCAATGCAGTGTACGCTGATCACAGATCTGCGCATTGGCTCAGCTGGCTCAAACGATTTGCGCAAAGCGCAATGGCGCGATATTCAGGCGACACATGCAAATCATCTGATCAGCCATTCAAAGGCGCAGTAAGCGAGATTAGCATGTCATTAAAGTGCGTAACACCTCATTTACATGCATTGCGCTATAAATAGGCGACATTGTGCTGCGCTGGCCAGATTCGGTTACTGCAGGTGAGAGGTGAGTTGCAAGCTGTGTGATGTTCTGGACAATGGTCATGGGAAAATGCTGTAGACTGCACAGTGACAGGTGTCCACTTCCCCCCATACAGATCGCCATGACCGAGCAGAGACAAGGTGAGGGTGAGGATGGTGGGTGTAGGAGGAGGCCCAACTTTACCACAGCAGAGACAGAGGCCCTCTTCCAGGCCTACCTGGAGGAGGAGGCACTACTGAGTGGACGGCGGGGCACCCCTCAGTCCCGTGCGGCTGCACCCCGGCTGAGGACAGACTGGCTGCATCAATGCAGCGGAGCGCTATTGAGGGCGTACCAGGAGGTGGATTCCAGACAGGTGGAAGCCCATCACTGCACGGTATGACATGGTGGTGGTGTTGGGGGGGGGGAAGGTTGTTCATATGCACTCACATGTACTCTCTTTCTGTTACAGATCCTGTTCGTCTTCAGGAGACGGTGGTGGTGGTGGGTCCAGGCAGTGATGATGACCTGCTGGACATGGAGGAGGGTCCATCCACTTCTGTCACCAGCCAGCATGCACTGCAGCAGCATGCACGCTGGGCCGCCAACTCTGGTGTCGGTGATTCGGGTGTGGGGGGTGCACAGCCTGTGTCTCAGCAGTCTGGCATGCAAGCATGCCAGCACGCTGTGACTGTGGCTGTAACACGTACCTGCACCATTGATGATGCAAGACTACAATGGGCAGTGATATGTGTGTTCCCATGATGGACACACAGCGAAGACCACGCGTGCCCCTGGGCCTCTGGTTCCAACGCGTGCCAGCATGTGCGGCTGGTCAAGGCTGTGCCTGTCAGCACCGTGGGCAGCACTAGTGGCTGTGCAGGTGTCTGGCACTGTTGTGGCCACAGCGGTGGAATGAGTGGACCCTGGGGCACAGCGGTTGGAGGGGCAGCATCAGCAGTCACCCACCAGGTCTGGGGGTACAGTGTCAAGCGGTGGCACATGTCCGCCGCCCTTTGATCCGCCCATTCGTGGTCCTGGCGAACAGCGCCCACCCTTAAGGGGTGTTGTGCATCAGGACCTTCCACACCCTGGGGGACAGGATGCCGTTGGGGCACAGTACCCATTGAGCTGAAGACACCCGCCTGCTGCAGGAATCAGTACAGCAGCAGAGGCGGGTTGCTATGTTCGTGGAGGCACTGTCTGTGGCTGTGGGCGGCACAGCAGGGAGTGTGCTCTGGACCCGTGCAGAGATGGTTCGTATGCAGATGGATGTGACCGCCGCCATTGACAGGCTGACCCAGGCGGTGGTCTCTGTCGTGGGCGCATTGGGCACTGATCAGGTGCCTGACACACTACCCACAGTTCACTCTCCACTCCCGTTCCGCGTGCGATCGAGACACCAGGCCTGTCGGCGCGGGTTCTGCTGTGGGCATCCGAGAGCACCCCTGGTGCAGGTTTGTTCGACATGCTGCAGACCCCTGTGCGGGCAAGGTCGGCGTTCGCAGTGGGACCCTGGTGGTCCAACAGTGCCACCCATGTGGCCCCTGCTCAGCCTGCCAGGCTGTTGGAGTCACGACAGGGCCGCCCGCATCAGCGGTGGCGTGGGGACAGTGCCACATGACTGACCTGTCTCCCAGTGCGGGCCCTGTCTGGTGCTGCCCTGTGCAATGTGTCATGGTGGGCAGTGACTTCGGGTGCTCTGCTCAACACGCCGACACGGACCACCTGCACACCCTCCCAACTGCTGTCCACAGGTGCGTGTGCATGATGATGCCTGCATTGTACTGTACACCAAGGTGCAAGGGTGCCCAGCATCTGACACACGTACTTGGACAGTACAGGTGGTGGGGGTGGTCGGTGGTTCTGTGTGTTAGCAATGTCGGTTCTGCTGTGCTGTGCATCTGCCCATGTACACTCTGTGCCTGGTGTGTGTGTGTCCATATGAGTGTTCACCCCTCCCTGATGGTATGTTTGTATGCCTGGACCCTTCCACTCCCTGGCCGTCATGCACCTCTGGTGTGTTACCCTGTGTGCCTGTGGTTTGCGCCTGGACAGTGTTGGTTGCGCAGCCTTGACTTACCTGTGTCGTTGCATAGTGCTCCTCTGTGATGGTGTTCCGGTGCAGCTGGGCCTGCGGATCAGTCGGGGTCCCGCCGGTCCTGGGGCTGCTCATCACCATCAACACGGTGCCACTGGCGTCCCCATCGCTGTCCCCTCTTCAACCTGTGGGCTATCCCACAGTCTTTGGCCATGTTGTGCAGGATGCAACAGGCCAGGAATATCCCACAGGCCTTTTGGGGGCTGTACTGTAGGGCACTGCCGGAGGTGTCTAGGCATTGGAAGCGTGCCTTGAGCATCCCAAACACCCGCTCTATGATGTTGCGTGTGGCGGCATGTGCCTCATTATAGCGTTGCTGCGATGGGGTCTTGGGGCGCCGGTACGGTGTGAGCAGCCAGGGACGGAGTGGGTACCCGCTGTCACCTGTGTGGAGATAGTGGAGATCAGTGTCATGTTCAGGTCCATTTTGCCCATATCCTGTGTGCCACTACCATGGCACCTGTGGCATTCCACCACCTTGCCCCAAGTTTGCATTCCATACATGTGTACTCACCCACTAGATGTCCTGTGGGATGTCCCCACTCTCGAATCGATGGCACAGTGCGGACTGATGCCATATGAAGGCATCATGTGCTCCGCCAGGGTGTGTGGCACAGACATTGATTATATGCCCAGTGGCATCACACACCACCTGGCAGTTGACACTGGGGTATCCCTTTCGGTTCATATACGCTGCACCATCGGGGCCAGGTGGCGTGTGAATGGCCACATGGGTGCAGTCTATGGCCCCTAGCACGCCAGGCATCGTGCTACCCTGTGGAACTCCCCGATGTTTGCTGCACGCCTGCTGCAGTGCTGGGGAAATGGATGTGCTCTGCAGCATGTGGCAGCAGTGCGCTGAGGAATTGGGTGAGGATGCGTGATGTGGCCGACTGTGTGATGCCTGTGGTGTCCCCCGTCGGCCTCTGGAAGGTGCCCGTGGTGAGCAGGCACATGCAGGCTGTCACCTTGGTCTCCACTGACAGAGCGTGACTCCGTCGTGAGGGTGCCTGCATCACATCACTGCACAGCTCACAGAGCCGCCTCAGTATTGCCCTGTTCAGGCGGTACCGGCCCACGATCTCTACATTTGTGTACAGCTCATAGCTGATGCGGGCACGGTACTGCCTGTTGGGGGCATACCGCCGACGGGCCCTTCCACGGCCTCGTCCCCCTGCAGCTTGCATTCTCACCCCCCTCATTACAGCTTCCATGTGGAAGCTGGCACTGTCCATCTCCCTGGCTTCTGAACCCCCTGGCTGGTGTTGCTGTGTTACCCCCGCTGTCCTGACTGCTACTTCCACTGCACCGGGCACCCCCCGCTGGCCTCTGCAGCCTATGGCCCACAATGCTTGCCTTGCCTGCCCTAGCCTGTCACTGTCTGTCTGTCTGTCTGTCTCTCTCTCTACCCCGCTTGGTATCCTTGTAGCGTTCTTGCGCCACTTCCTTGAGCCTTTGTTTTGGCTCATTTGCGATAGTGCGCAATTTCCGGCAGTTCCGCTATTGCACAATGCGCAAGTCTTTAAATTTCGCATTGCACTCTTTATGCATGGCTCCACCCACATCGGTTGCGCATGCCTTCCTTTGCATTGAGCTGTTGCTCAGCATGTTTTCGGTGGTGCAACTGCCTCCTGCTGAATATCACAAAATGGCGCACTTTTGGACTTGCGCATGCGCAACCCTATTGCGCATGGCACAACCCTTTTGAATATCCAGCCCGTAATGTACTTCTTTAAACTAATTGTAATTCCCTTTTTTTACACAGCTATTTAGGTATGACAGCTGATACTCTTATAAGATAGTCAAAACATACAGCAACCAGAGGGACTTGACACTGTACTATTCTGACCATCTCTTTTTTTTTTCCACGAGTCCCAGCCTAAGAAGGTTAGCCTTGAAGAATCGTGTAACTCTTATTCAGTAACCCAGCATTAGGGCATCTGCTAGGAGTTTAAAGCTATCCAGCCCTAATTAGGCTCTAATATATGAACTAGGAATATAATTATTTAGTTGCAGAGAGGATTTGACCAAACCAATTGATTGTTTTTTCTAATTCCGATATCTTATAAGGTGCCCATATTTCAGCTCCATATAGAGTCTGTGGATCAGATTTTGCTGGCAGAACCCGAATAAGTGGCCTGATACTAAACACAGAAACATAGAGGTTGACGGCAGATAAGGACTGCAAGGCCCATCCAGTCTGCCCATTTCTTTTTCTACCTTATAAATGTGCCATCGGCCTTTGCTCTGTCAGTGGCCAATCTAGTCATACTCATCTGTATTGCTCCCTTATGCCTATCCCATGCCTGTTTGAAGCCCTGCACTGTATTCATAGCCACCATTTCCTGAGGTAGGCCATTCCATGCATCCACCACTCTTTCTGTGAAAAAGAATTTCCTCACATTACCCCTTAATCGGCATCTCTCTAATCTCATGCTGTGTCCTCTTGTCCTGCTATTTTTCTTATATTGAAACATGTTAGACTCTTTCACCTTGTTAATGCCCTTAAGGTGTTTGAATGTTTTGATCATATCACCTCTCCCCCTCCTTTGCTCAAGGGTATACATATTGAGCTCCGTTAATCTGTCCTCATATGTCTTCTGATGCAGTCCCTGCACCATTGTGGTTGCCCTTCTCTGGACTGCCTCAATAAGGTTAATAAGGAACTTCTCCAAGCCCACCGGGGCTTCGGACCTGCTCCTCCCCGGACCCAAGGACCCTCCACCGCACCCCAAGAAGCCTCAGGGATCACCACTTGCCCGGCAGTCCCCGAAGAAAAAAGCCACGCTCCTCCAGGAGTTCCTGTGGACAGGGGCCGCCCGCCGCACGTTTGTCCGGGAAGGGAACCAGGAGCCCGGCCGCTCACTGGCACCCCGTACTGCTAAAGGCGCAAAAGCCGTAAGGAACTTCTTCAAGCACACCGGGGCTTCGGACCTGCTCCTCCCCGGACCCAAGGACCCTCCACCGCACCCCAAGAAGCATCAGGGATCACCGCTTGTCCAGCGGTCCCCGAAGAAAAAAGCCACGCTCCTCCAGGAGTTCCTGTGGACAGGGGCCGCCCGCCGCATGCTTGCCCAGGAAGGGAACCAGGAGTCCAGCCACTCACTGGTACCCCGTACTGCTAAAGGTGCAAAAACTGTAAGGAACTTCTCCAAGCCCACCGGGGCTTCGGACCTGCTCCTCCCCGGACCCAAGGACCCTCCACTGCACCCCAAGAAGCCTCAGGGATCACCGCTTGCCTGCCGGTCCCCGAAGAAAAAAGCCGCACTGCTCCAGGAGTTCCTGTGGACAGGGGCCGCCCGCCGCATGCTTGCCCGGGAAGGGAACCAGGAGCCCGGCCGCTCACTGGCATCCCGTACCGCTAAAGGTGCAAAAGCCGTAAGGAACTTCTCCAAGCCCACTGGGGCTTCGGACCTGCTCCTCCCCGGACCCAAGGACCCTCCACCGCACCCCAAGAAGCCTCAGGGATCACCGCTTGCCCAGCGGTCCCCAAAGAAAAAAGCCGCGCTCCTCCAGGAGTTTCTGTGGACAGGGGCCACCCACCGCACACTTGCCTGGGAAGGGAACCAGGAGCCCGGCCGCTCACTGGCACCCCATACCGCTAAAGGCGCAAAAGCCGTAAGGTACATTTTAAAACACTTTCTCCCACTGGCTCTCTTCAGTAAGGGCTGGTGGCACTAGCTGGACCTACCATTCACCGAAGGCGGCTGTTTTCACTTTGCTACTGGACTGCCTAAACATGCTTGGGGGCTGTGAGCAAGCCACTCTCCCCGCCTGAGGTGAGCCGTTTTCGGCTAGTGTTACAGCTCCTCTGTGGACATTTTTTGGTTTCTGCCTGTTTGTGCTTTAACTGTGAACACTGTAATTCCTGCCTAAATTTAATTTGTGAAGTTTTTTCCTAACCTGGCTACACTGACTATGTAGTTTTAGACTAATTTCTACCTCTGCCTCTAGCTGTTCTACTCCCTCCCTCTTCTGCCTAAAATTTACTGAACTTTACTAGAACTGCTGTTAACCTTAAATCTAGCTGTAAGCTGCCTAGATTGTGTGTTTCTCACTCCTTGTACTCAAGAGTGCTTCACTCTGTCCCCTTCCCGCCTCTTCTCAATTTTCAATTCCCAACTGCCTCTCTGCACCTTTGTTAATCCCAAACCCCTGCTACAAGTACAGTTGAGACCTTAAATGTAAATCCTAGGTGACTTGACTGTGCCATTTTCACTGATTGTACTTAAAACTGCTGCTCCCTGTCCCCTTCCCGCCTTTTCTGAAATTTCAAATCCCAACTGCTTCTCTGCACCTTGGTAATTCAATACCTTAGCAATCTAAGCTGCCTGCAACCTGAACCTGCTCTCCTGTCACTAATCCCCTCCCTCTTCTCACCTTCAGCCCCTTTCCTTTGTCTGCCTCTGCAGGCCTGCCTATAACTGCCTCCCCTGCTACTCTCCTAGGAACTTCTCCAAGCCCACGGGCTTTGGACCTACTCCTCCCGGACCCAAGGACCCTCCACTGCACCCCAAGAGCCTCAGGGATCACTGCTTGCCGCGGTCCCGAAGAAAAAAGCCGCGCTCCTCCAGGAGTTCCTGTGGACAGGGCTGCCTGCCATGCAGCTTGCCGGAGAGGGAACCAGGGAGCCCGAGCTGCTCACTGGCACCCCACTACCGCTAAAGGCACAAAAGCCGTGAAGGAACTTCTCCAAGCCCACCGGAAGCTCGGACCTGCTCCTCCCCGGACCCAAGGACCCTCCACCACACCCAAGAAGCCTCAGGGATCACTGCTTGCTCGGCGGTCCCGAAGAAAAAAGTCGTGCTCCTCAGGAGTTCCTGTGGACGGGGGCTGCCTGCCACACACTTGCAGGAAGGAGACCAGGAGCCCGCGCTCACTGGCACCCTACCACTAAAGGCGCCCAAAGCTGTAGGAACTTCTCCTACCCACCGCTTCGACCTGCTTTCCCCCGGACCCAAGGACCCTCCACTGCACCCCAGGAAGCCTCAGGGATCACCGCTGCCCGGAGGTCCCAAGAAAAAGTCGTGCTCCTCAGGAGTTCCTGTGGACAGGGGCAGCGCCGCATGCTTGTCCAAGAAGGAACCAGGAGCCCAGCCGCTCACTGGCACCCCGTACTGCTAAAGGCACAAAAGCCATAAGGAACTTCTCCAAGCCCACTGGGGCTTTGGACCTGCTCCTCCCTGGACCCAAGGACCCTCCACCACACCCCAAGAAGCCTCAGGGATCACCGGTTGCCCAGCGGTCCCCGAAGAAAAAAGCAGCGCTCCTCCAGGAGTTCCTGTGGACAGAGGCCACCCGACGCACGCTTGCCCGGGAAGGGAACCAGGAGTCCGGCTGCTCACTGGCACCCCGTACTACTAAAGGTGCAAAAGCCGTAAGGTACGTTTTAAAACACTTTCTCCCACCGGCTCTCTTCAGTAAGGGCTGGTGGCACTAGCTGGACCTACCGTTCACCGAGAGCGTCTGTTTTTACTTTGCTACTGGACTGCCTAAATGTGCTTGGGGGCTGTGAGCAAGCCACTCTCCCCACCTGAGGTGAGCCGTTTTCGGCTAGTGTTACAGCTCCTCTGTGGACATTTTTGGGTTTCTGCCTGTTTGTGCTTTAACTGTGAACACTGTAATTCCTGCCTAAATTTAATTTGTGAAGTTATTTCCTAACCTGGCTACACTGACTATGTAATTTTAGACTAATTTCTACCTCTGCCTCTAGCTGTTCTACTCCCTCCCTCTTCCGCCTAAAATTTACTGAACTTTACTAAAACTGCTGTTAACCTTAAATCTAGCTATAAGCTGCCTAGATTGTGTGTTTCTCACTCCTTGTACTCAAGAGTGCTTCACTCTGTCCCCTTCCCGCCTCTTCTCAATTTTCAATTCCCAACTGCCTCTCTGCACCTTTGTTAATCCCAAACCCCTGCTACAAGTACAGTTGAGACCTTAAATGTAAATCCTAGGTGACTTGACTGTGCCATTTTTCACTGATTGTGTACTTAAAATTGCTGCTCCCTTGTCCCCTTCCCCACCTTTTCTGAAATTTCAACCTAACTGCTTCTCTCTGCACCTTTGCAATTCAATACTTTAGCAATCTAAGCTGCCTGCAACCTGAACCTGCTCTCCTGTCACCAATCCCTCCTCTTCTCACCTTCAGCCCCTTTCTTTTGTCTGCCTCTGCAGGCCTGCCTGATAACTGCCTCCCCTGCTACTCTCCTTGAACTTCTCAAGTACGACAAGGCTTGGACCTCCTCCTCCGGACCCAGGACCCTCCACTGCACCCCAAAGCCTCAGGGATCACCGCTTGCCCAGCGGTCCCGAAGAAAAAACCGCGCTCCTCCAGGAGTTCCTGTATGAACAGGGCCGCCCGCCGCACGCTTGCCCGGGAAGGGAACCAGGAGCCCGGCCGCTCACTGGCACCCCGTACCGCTAAAGGTGCAAAAGCCGTAAGGTACGTTTTAAAACACTTTCTCCCACCGGCTCTCTTCAGTAAGGGCTGGTGGCAGTAGCTGGACCTACCGTTCACCGAAAGCGGCTGTTTTCACTTTGCTACTGGACTGCCTAAATGTTTGGAGGCTGTGAGCAAGCCACTCTCCCCACCTGAGGTGAGCCGTTTTTGGCTAGTGTTACAGCTCCTCTGTGGATACTGGTCCCGCCGGCGCTTCGTGCTGGCTCCCCACCCACCCTGGTTGACCCTTTAGCCTTATAGGCTTTTGGTGGTCATATGACTAAGTGTCCACTTTTCCATTGGCTCCTTATACTCTATAACCACTGGGGGCATTAAATCACATACTGCAGCTGAAGACCGTGCCAACAGCCCTCCTGAGAGCAGCCCTACCTTTTCCAGTTTTTCCACTTTTCGAACCGATTCTCTCCTCTCTCCACCTTTCTCATTCTCCTCCACTTCGCTGAATCCTTGCTTACCCTATAAGCAGACTCCCTTTTCCTGCTCTGCCTGCTACTCTTTGTTTCCTTACATAAAAAATAAACAAAAATATGCTAACATGTCTCTCCACATGAGTGCACACCGCACTGTGGTAAACTACAAGCACTAACCCCATTATTTGCCTTCTCTCTCCTGGTTTGCCTAACTACTCCCGCTGTCTCTACCTCTGGTCATACACCACAACACCCCTCACTCTGTGATTTCTCCTTCTCAACCTACTCCTTACCAAACAATATGCCAAACCCCCATACACTACCTCTTTCTAAAGAATGGTGCACGATTCTCCTCACAACCTACCATCAAACAAGGAAGAAACGGTCACCTATTGAATCTATATGTAAACTGCAGCTTAAATTCCTAGCCTCTCTTCGCTTACTACGGCGGGTGACGTGGAACCGAATCCTGGCCCCCTTAATAGCAACTCCTGGCAAACCTAAAAAGGTTTACTGTTTTGCATATGAACATTAGAAGTCTCCTGGGCCATATGGCCGAGCTTGAGGGTGGACCAAAGTAGCTGGACCTGACATCCTTTGCCTCACGGAAACATGGCTCAAACCTCGCACAGGACGCCCAATGCCACCTACCCGGATACTCTATTTGATGACAGGACAGACCAGGCTCGAAAAGGGGTGGGGGTGTTGCCATATACTATAAAAACCACCTCACCATTAAGCCTGTTCCTGTCCATAACCCTCAATGGATCTGCGAATCATTACATGCTATCCTGTCTCTAGGTGCAAAAAACCTGCACATTATCTGTCTCTATAATCCACCCACTGGAGGGGTGGATGGCCTCCACGAACTGCTCCAGCTAACCTCACAAACCATAAACTCGAACAAAGCCATCTTCCTGGGGGATGTCAACCTCAACTGGCTGGGCCCTTCTCACAGCTCCCTTGCAGCCCTAATCCAAGGTTTCCACCTCCACCAGCTCATCACTGAAAATACCAGGATGATAAACTCCCAATCAGGCATGCTTATTGACTGGATCCTCACAAACAGACCTGACCACATTACTAAGGCATGCACCCTGGCTGACGCTATAACTGACCACTCACCCACTATCTGTCACTGGCACGCGAGTCCCTCTCCATCCCCCCAGTCCCACCTGGTCACTTTCACCAACTTCACACACCTGGATCTACGTGCCTTTTTCCTGGACATATCCTGCATTGACTGGACGGATATCTACCAATCTACAAAAGTTGAGGATGCCCTTAACGTGTTCCTCACCAAGTTCACAGAAGCACAGACTAAACATGTCCCGAAAATACAAAGAAGGGTCAGGGGACAACAGACGAGGTGGCTCCACAAAGACCTACTCAGCCAACTCAGAACCAGGGACAAACTGTGGAGGAAGTATAAAAGCACTGGCCAACCCAGGGATCACACCATCTATAAGCAGCATAGAAAATCTTGCAAAAAGCAAATAAGGCTAGCAAAAGCAAATACTGCCAGAACCTACTTGCCAGCTCAGCCAGAGATCCATGCAAGTTCTGGGGCCACATAAAACCTTTCTGGTACACCTCAATCCATAAACCCCTCGGAAATGATTCTAGATGGTGTCCACTGTAATGACCCCCTTACCATTGCAAATGCTTTTAATAAGATGTTCTCTGATCTGTCCCAGTATACTTCCACACTTCAACCTCCAACTGTGGTTTCCCAGCCCTCATCAACCGTGCACCAGCAGATACCTCTCTCAAGAAACATGTTGATATTTACAAGCCCTTCTATTTCAAAGCTGTGTCTGCATCGCAAGTATGCAAACTGTTAAACTCATATTGGACACCACCAGCCCGGGTCCGACTCACTGGAACCTCGCTACTAAAGGCGGCCACCATCTCATCTCCTATCCTCTAGCCAAGGTATTCACCTCTCTCTCTCCAACAGTACCTTCCTGACATCTGGAAATCTGCAAGAATCACCCCATCTTCAAAAGGGCAACAAAAGTGAGATCTCAAACTACAGACCCATAGCTATTCTGTCAGTCCTCAGCAAAACACTTGAAAACTTGTAGCCACTCAGACCATTGATTTCCTTGAAACATCAAATCTGCTATGTGCAGCACAACATGGTTTCCGGAAAACCACAGCACCACAACGCGCTAGCCAATTCACCACTGATACTCTCACAAGCATGGACAAAGTCAGCTTACTGGTGCTATCTTTATCGACCTCACCAAGGCTTTCGACCTCGTGGACCACCCCTACTCCTATCCACCCTTCATAATTTTGGCTTCTCACCCCTGTCGAAGCTGGTTCAGGAGTTACTTAACCAACAGGACCCAAGCAGTCAAACTTAACTCATCAATCTCCGACTGTACTACCATCAACATTGGAGTGCCACAAGGATCAATACTGGGTCCCTCCTATTTTCATTATTCATAAATAACCTGCCATACAGCATTAAGCGTCCTGTGACTCTCACTCTCACGAGATGACCTGGTTATCTATGCTAGCTCTAATACTGTAGACCAACTTAACGTGGCACTGACATCTGCTTTCCACGCTGTCCAACTCTGGCTAAACACCCACCGCCTTATACTGAACTCCAGCAAAACCAAACTGATGCTTTTGGGCACTGCCCACAAGATAAGGTCCTGCCACTCTCCTTTAAAAGTCCTTGACCTGGATGGGACCCCCCCTTGAGGTGGTCACCTCCTTCCGTTATCTGGGCATCCTGCTAGACCAATCTCTGGACCTAAACGTGCACATCCAAGAAACATGTAAATCTGTGAACTGCAAACTGGGTGCTGCCTACAGATCCAGCTACATGCTCACACCTGCAGCCAAACCAGCCATCGCCAGGGTCTCCTCCTACCCGCTCTGACCTACTGTGCTCCATCCTACCCATGGCACATAAATCCACACTACAAAATGGGATGTCACTTTCAACAATATATGCAGGTATGCCTCAAAAGCCCCCAGACTTAAACATCACTGCCAACTCGGAGTAAAGACCTCGGCTGGCTCTCCTTCTGCCACCAGACTATACTACCTGGCTGCCTTTAGACTCCATCATTAGACTCAACAGACCAGCATCCCTAACTGAACTGCTTCAGCCAGCCCTCCCTCCACATGAGCTGAGATCCTCGGACAAATCCCTACTAAAAATCCCCTGCTGCCACACCTCCAAATGGTCTGGAGCATTCGGGTACACAGCCCCACAAGTGTGGAACCTCCTGACACTCGACCTTAGACTGACATCTTCCCACGATCTCTTTAAGCGCAAGCTACATGAACACCTGCTTTCCATGGACCAGTGTGCCTGTTATGACTCTACCTGAGCTTGGCCTGCCAACCTCTCTCTCTTGCCCCACCACTCCCCCCTTCCTACTCCTTACCCTATTTTACTTACAACATTAACACTGTGATATATGTCTCTGCCCATATGCACTTCATTTTGAGTTCAAAACTCCGACCTTGAAGCCTACTTGCGCTTGTCTAAACTATGTAATTTTGTTGTAAGTTACTGCACCTTGACTACTGCATTGTTTACCTGTTATTGCTGTTTGCAGTATTGTACCTGTTACTGCTGCTTACTGAAATGTTTGTACTGGCGATCTATGGGTACCAGGTACTGGCGTAGCCAATGCCTAGCGCCCTCAATGGACCCTGTATTAGGCATTTCTCTCTACTTGCACTTGTCTAGAGGTGCAATTTTGTGTTACTGCGCCTTGACTACTACATTGTTAACCTGTTATTACTGTCTGCACTGCTGTCAGTGTTACTGCTGCTTACTGGAATGTTTGTACTGATGATCTAGGGGTACCAGGTACTGGCACAGCCAATGCCTAAGCCCCCCAATGGACGCTGCCTCTACTCCTATAGCCCCTTGACCTCCACAGTCCCCCCACCCCGCCTGACCCACCCCGCCTGAACACTGCTTCCCCTGCTCGGATTCAGTTCCACAACCCCGACATTAGCACACCATCAGCCGCTGAAACGCCACCCAGCCTGCACTCCACGCCTAACCCCGCTATCTATAGCCTCCCCACGACCTACTGCTCCATGATCCTGGGCTCCTCTAGTAGGCTCCTGCTGCTAAAACCGCCACCCACCGCTTTCACCCCTGTATTCTCACACTCATCGATCTGTCCAGCTTATGCGATGGTTTCCATGGACACGGTCTCATCCTCAGCCCCTGCCGCCATTCCCGCCATATCCCCTAACACTGACTTTTTGCTTCTACACCCCCAGTTAGACCCGGTTGTCTTAACCTCCGCAGCCCCCGACATGAGCACCGACTCCTGCCCGGGAACAGTACCACAACCCCGGGTACTTGCTGCACCTTCCAACTGCTGATGCCGCTCCCCCGCCGTACCTCACCCCGAACCCCGCCATCCTAACTCTCCCCTGCCGACGTCGGTTCCATGAACCTGGGCTCCTCTTGAGCGGTTCTGCCGCTAAAGCCGCCCCGTGGCCTTTCTTCACCTCCGATCCCCTCCCCTGCAGCTCTCTAGCCGCCGCACGGTTCCATGGACTCGGTCTCTTCCCGTAGCCTTCTACCACTTATGCCACCATATCCCCTCAGCCAGACTTATACCTAGAGCCCCTGCCCGTCCAAATGTTCCCCGCTCACTCCTCCTCTGGCCGATGCCTCATCATGTCCTTTCCTGCCCTGTTTTCGCGCGCCTTTACCCTCTATAGCCCCTCTGCAGGTGGTGTCTCCTGCCTCCAGCTCTGCCTGACCTCACTCTCCCCCACCCGACCATGTACCGCCACCATCCATTCACCACCCCACACCCAGACCCCCTGTCCTGCCTCCTTCATCCCTGCTGTCACCTTAACCACTTAGCCGTAAGATTGCCTTCCCGCATCCCCTTTACCTGCTCACCCAGTTCCCTCCCCGTTCTTTTCCCTCCCTGACCCACCTGTCCTTTGATCTGCCCTGTATACCTTACCCGCTACTAAATGCTACCTGTACACTGTAAATCTGCTGTTTTCTCTTGACCTGTTGATTGTCTTTGAAGCTGTACTCCTTTATTGCTTTACTGAAAACTGTTCTCTGTATTGTTACTGCTTCCTGTATTATGTAAATGAACTCTGTATTGTTACTGTACCTCCGGTCGTGCCTGAAAATAGTCACCTGTTTGGCTAAGCGCACCTACCGGTAAACAAAACTAAATAAAATAAATGTCCTTGTTAAGTGTGGCCTCCAGTACTGCACTGGCACTCCAGATGGGGCCTAACTAGTGTCTTGTAAAGAGGGATTATTACCTCCTCTACGACTTGTGATACCCTACTAATACACCCTAACATCCCCCTAGCCTCACTTACTGCTTTAGAGGTCTGCTTGAATGATTTTAGGTCATCGTGATGATGATGCCCAAGTCTCTTTCTTCCTTTGTGACTGCCAGCAACTCCCTCCCAGCCTATAGGTGGCTTCAGGGTTTCTCTTCCCTATGTGCATGATCTTGCACTTCTTTGCATTAAATCCCAGTTACCACTCTTCTGACCATTTTGCTAGTTTATCCAGATCTTTCTCATTCTGCCCACCCCATCTGTATCATCTACTCTGTTGCAGATCTTGGTGTCATCTGCAAACAGACAAGCCTTACCTTCTAGTCCATCTGCAATGTCACTAATGAAGATATTAAAGAGGACTGGCCCCAGTACTGATCCCTGAGGAACCCCACTTGTGACTTGCATCTCTTCTGACTGTATACCATTTACCACCACTCTCTGTTTTCTGCCTGTCAACCAGTTTGCCACTAGTACCACCATACTTAGCATTGAATCTCTTCAAGCCAAGAAGTGTTTGTTTTTGATTTTGAAACTGTGTGTACAAAATGTGTATTTCAATAACCATTAAATGCATAATGTACACCCAAATATGGGTAACTAGGCACTGTAGAAACAGTCTTGCTACCTGCCCTCCAGTTAATAACACATCCATTGGACCAGTCCTTGGTGAATTAGAAGTAACTACCATTAAATGCCCTTATAATATAATCTCTATATATTAAATAGTATTGAGGCCAAGATACAACCTTAGTGCACACCTTTGTTTGTTGAAAACTTCTGTGAAACTTTACTGTCCATATTCAAACTAACTCTTCCCCAGGTGGGAGTGTATAAGGCAGAGATGCTAGAAGTAAGACAGCGGTCAGTACCCTTGTCATGCATTAATTACTAAAGTTTAGGCCTAGAAATAGAATCAGATACAGAGGAGTAATCAACAAATGCTGCAAACATATGAACATATGAAGAAGCCAGCAGAAGAAAGTCATTTGGTCTATCAAATCTGCTCATATTGCAGGGTCCACAGCTTGAGCTAATGTCCCTGCCCTCCCTCCCCACTCCTCCCATCCTCCCTACCTACGAGTCTTACCTTCCCCCTATGCCTATCCCAGCCTCTCTTAAAGCTACCCACTGTCTTCAACGAGATGTCTTCTTCTGGCAGCGCATTCCAGTTGTCCACCACCCTCTCTGTGAAGAAGTGCTTCCTGACCTCCCTCCTAAACCTTCCACCCTCCAGCTTAAGACTGTGCCCCTTTGTGATATGGTTGCCACTCAGCTTAAAGAGACTCTCCTTATCAACCTTATTTATCCCTTTCAAGTACTTGAATGTCCCAATCATGTCCCCTCTCTCTCTCTCCTATCTTCCAGGGAGTACACGTTCCGTGCCCTCAACCTCTCCTCGTATGCCTTGCCCTGCTGACTGGCTGTCATCTTTGTAGCCCTCCTCTGTATCTTCTCCAGCAGGTTAATGTCCTTTTTGAGGTGTGGGCACCAGTACTGAACTCCATACTCTAGATGCGGCCGTACCAGTGACCTGTATAAGGGCAGTGTAACCTCCTCTCTCCTACTACTGATCCCCCTAGCTATGCATCCCAGCATCTTGTTTGCCTTTGCTGCTGCTTTCTTGCACTGCATGGAGTGCTTTAGGGCACTAGTGATCATCACTCCCAGGTCCTTCTCCTCCTCTGATGCAGATACTCGCACTCCACTCAGGTAATTCTCTTCAACTTCAGTTTGTGAATCAAAAGATATTTCTCCCATAGATGTCTAAGGACAAAGCAGTTATCCACTGTTCCCTAAAGTCAAACTGCAAAATAGGTAGTCCCCCATTATCAAAATTTGTTCATGTAACCTTATGAGTAATAGTTTACAGAAATTGTAGAAGAAACAACTAATAAACCAATTGGCCGATACATACACGGATCTGATTTATTTTCCTTTTCAAAAATGGGAACAGTCTCCACTGTGTGCCATACATCTGGAAAAAAAAACTTCTCTAATACATTCATTAAACTGAAACAATAAGAAATCATACCACAAGATAGGGAACTGTAGGTATACCTCAGATGGAATAAGATCAGGACCAGGGGCCTTCTGAATCTCCAAGGGGTTAATTGCATCCAAAAGTTCTACAATATGAATAGGCCTTATGCCACCAGTGGAGAAGGAGTCAGCTGAATAACTTTGCAGAGTCTGATTCAGAAAAGTGAAAAACAATTAATTCTCCATATGTCAGAAGAAATATAAGTATCAGTGCTATCCAAAAAATGAGACATGCCCTTTGCAATCCGTTTCCAAAAGGTTTTTGTATCTGGACAGTCCAATGGCACTATGGGTTGAAGCATCTATGCTTCCAGTTGTCACACCTGTGACTCGAGTTTGGGAATGGATTCAGGTCATTCAGGGGCTCGACTGGGTGAGGGATGATAGAGTGTTCGTAGAACTGCTCTCTTCCCTCATTGAGGGGGGATTCTGTGCTTTGCCGTTTGACTGCCACCTGGTGGAAGTCAAGTGGTGGTGCATGCGAGGCCCACAAATTAGTGGGAAGGGCCAGCATTCATAGTGCTTGGAGTGCCTTCTTGGAGGTGGAGCACACTTTTGTGTTCATTGCACATCCGCCGGTCTCGGGGAGAAAATCTGGTGAAAAAAATGGAGGTTGGGCCTCATGGAGCCCATCCCATTAGCAGTTGTGGCCCACTCAGGCTCGAGGAGGTGGACAGAGACTCAGGCTGGTCAGGGACTGTAGGGTGGGCTGATACAGCCACCCAGCATGCTGCAGAGGGTTAAAAACCTCTATGGAAAAATAAAGACTCTGTGGCCAGTTGTTTTCCGTGTCCATTGCTGCAAGCTCAGGGAGGCAGGCATAGCATGAAACAGCCACATCAGTGGCAGGAACTCCAACGGAAATGACATGCGCGTGGAACCCAAGGCCACACGGTGGAGGGAGCTACAGAGGCCGATCGGTGAGGAGCATCAATGGCATTTGCTGCAAACAAGAGGAGGTGGCCAGCAGAGGGGCTCCTGCCGGAGCCAATCGGAGCAAAGGGCGTGAAATTACAAACTCGCGGCTAGGCTATTTAAAACCTGGGCCCAGCTGCTCACCAGAAAGCAAGACTCTGTGGCCAGTTGTTGTTTGTCCCACCTGCCTACCCCACACCGCCTCCATATTATTTATTTATTTATTTATTTTATCAGGTCGGGGCAGGGGGTTGAATAGAGCTGGAGGATGGTGAAACGAGCTGTGGGGGCAGAGGCTTTCAGGCTGGAGAAGGGGACGTCTCCAGTGCTAGCAGGTGTCAAGGAAACAACTGCAAAGGAGCAGTGACACTGAGGCTCATTTTTTCTTCAGAGCTAAGGTACTGTGGTATAATTTATGGGACTTCTATGGTGGCATAATTGGGACTTCTAATGTGCTCAAAATCTTCAGAACCACGGTCCTGTGACATATATGAGGCTCTAGGGTTATAAATGGTTCTGCAGTACTAGGAGAAAACTGTGGGAATTTCTGGGGTCTGAAACCTAAAGCTCATGTACTGTGTTTTTAGGGTACTATTTATAAGGTACTGGTGGTGTCTGGTACATTGAACATGGAAGTTGCTTCAGGGTGTGAAATCTTAAGCCACAGGAGTTCTCAGGGACTGTAATCATAAGCCACTGGGGCTGGATACAGATATTTTTGAATGAGAGAAATTCACCCTAGGACGTGAAATGTATAGCTTGTGATAGGCTATAGGGATAATGTTGGGGCAAACAAATTGGAGTGGCCAATGGAGCAGGGTGAGGGTGGGTCCGAGGCATGGTCCCCAGGCTACAAGGGCTGGGGGTATCTTTGGGAGGGTGTTGGGGTGCACTGGTTGTGGGTTGGCTATGGTACTGGATATAGTTTGGAAAATAGTGGGTTGCATGATATGTAGGCAGCTTGTGCAGCTAAGTGAGGAGGTGAGGTGGCTGAGATGGATGCTAAGCTGGGAAAGGGAGGGGTGGAACGGCGGACAGGAAGGGTTCTGCTGATAGAGCAATCGCTATAAGAGGGGGAGCTGTGGGGGGGACAAGGAGTGGTTAAGGGGGAGCTGTAAGGGGACAAGGAGCAAATGTGACAACTGGCAGGGGTAGATGGGATAGGGACTGGAAGAAAACAAAGGAGCCTGAAGGCAAGGAAGGAAGGGTAGAGGATGACACGAGTGGGGCTACAGAAATCCCGGAAAGAAGCAGCAAGGGAAACCAGAGGGAATGGCAGGTGATAAAGTATAAAGGTCCAAAGCCTGAACAGAGGGAAGGGAGGAGAAAGCAATTGGGGGCTTGCCAGAGGGATATATGCAGTGGGCTTAGAGGAGAAGGCAAGTGTAGGAGTCCCAGCCACAGATATACAGGCAGTGGGCTTTTATTTATTTATTTATTCAATTCTAGGATTACAAATACCTTTGAGCCAAGGCTCTTTTACAAAGGTTCCACGTCAGAGGCAAAAGACATACAGGGAAAGCAGTGAAACATAATAGTCAATAATATCATACCATTGGTAGTAAAGTAGAACAAGATCAGTTTTTTAAGACAGTGTTCCTAGTTGTTCAGATAAGACAGGAAACCAGCAACATAGAAGAAAAGATAAGGGTGTAGAAGGGAAGGGCAACAAAGGTGCAGCCAAAGGCAGTTGTCAGACAAAACAGGGATAAGTGCTAGAGACATGGGGGTGGGTGGGTGGGTGGAAGTGGAGGGAGGGTGGGGGTATGGTGGAAAAGGAGTAAGAGCATCAGTGGGGCTAGGGGGCAGCCAGAAGGACGGTGGTGGGAAGAGGCTGTGGTGACCCCTGGGACATGACAGGATCAGTTAAGGAGGGCAGTCACAGGAGCTGGAGGTAGTAAGGTGCTGCCGTGGTCTTGATTTAAAGATGCCCAGGGTAGGGGCAGTCGAAATGGCAGGGTTGAGGCAGTTCATCCAAAGAGGAGCTTTGTAGGTGAAAGAACATTGACCCTGGGTGGTGCGACAGTAGGGAACTTGAAGGAGTTGAGATTTAGAACCCCTGGTGACTTGTAAGCAATTCTTATTGGTGTGTAGCAGGGCTGTGACCCCAGGGGGTGCAAGGCCAAGGCAAATTTTCTGCGGCCATAGTGCAGGTTAGGTACTTGATGCGATTTGAGAGCTGGAGACAGCCAGTTTGAGTATAGAGATCACAGGCGTGGGTGAGATGGTGGGCTCCAGAGATGAGCCAACATGGCTTATTGAGGGCGGTCGGGATATATCTGAGGGTAGTCGCTGTGGCAGAGCCATATATAATGAGACCATAGTCAATAATGAGACCACGTAACTTTGAACGGCGATCTTCAGTGCTTCAGGGGTGAGGTGTTGTCTATGTCTGTAGAGGAGCCCGATTCTGGTGTTAGCTGCCTTTGCCACAGAGTCGACATGAGCACTGTGTGAGAGGTTGGGGTCCAACAGTATCCCAAGATATTTGAAGTATGGAACCTGTTCCAGGGAATTCCCAAATGAAGTCCAAATAGCTAATGGGCGGTGCTTGTGCCGGTTGTGGGAGCTGCAGAATAGCATGGACTTAGTCTTTTTGTGGTTTAGGACAAGCTTATGCTTAGAAAACCACGCCTCTATGTTGTTGAAGGCCAGTTGGAGATTCCGTTGTAAGGACATGGGATCTTTGTGAGAGGAGAATACGACCGCATCATCGGTGTAGAGGATGATATTCTTAGTGCAGGAAAGTGGTAGAGTGTTCGGAAAGAGACTGAAGAGGAGCGGGCCCAGAATTGATTCCTGCGTGACACCTGAGCGAACTGGCAAGGTGTCAGAGAGGGCATTGTCAATTTTCACATTTTGTGAGCGGTTTTTAAAGTAGCTTTTGAACCATAAGGCAGAGTCAGGGGAAAGACCAATGCTCCGAAGTTGGTCAGCCAACAGTTGATGGTGGACAGTATTGAAGGCCTTGGATAGGTCAATGAAAACCGCTCCAGTTAACAGGCCCTTATCGAGAGAATTATGTACTGCCCCAGTGAATTCTAGCAAAGCAGAGGAGGTGCTGTGCCCCTTTCTGAAACCGTGCTGTTGAGCGTACAGTAGATTGTACTTGTCCAGATGGTTGGTTAGTTGGTCTGCTATGATTCGTTCAAGTGCCTTGGAGAGCAGAGGCAGGATCGAGATCGGGCAATAGTTTGCGTGGCCGGACTTGTCACCACTTTTGTGGACTGGAATGACAGAGGCAATTTTCCAAAGGTCAGGGAATTGACTGGTACGGAGAGAGAGATTCAGAATTCTGGTTAAGGGTCGAAGGACTTCCTCAAGATTTAGCGACAGAATCTTCAGGTCAAGGGAGTCTCCACTGGATCTGGATTTTGAGATGGCAGTAGCAATGTAACGGCGAGCTGCATTCAAAGAGACTTCCCGAAAGTAGAAATGGGGGGGATAGTCCTGAGCAGGATGGATGTTAGGGGAGCTGTCATCATCGTCAAAAAAGTCATGGGGGAGAGCGGCACTGAGGTCAGTAAAAGCAGAGTTAAAGGTGTTAGCAATGACCAGGCGGTCCAGCGTAGTGATCCCATCAACTAACAGCATGGCAGGAGAGTTCTTTGGTTGAGTCCCTGTGATTCCTTTTATGTTATCCCAAAAGGCACGTCTGTTTCCCCAGGTGTTGGTAAGTGCTTCCTTGTAGAAGGAGCTTTTTGTAAGTCGAATGGCCTTGGTACAGGCATTACAGGTTTGTTTGTATTTTAGTAGGTTAGGCGGTGAGCTAGTTGCTTTAGCCACCACCCAAAGGTGATCCCTTAGTTTCAACTGTGTCAGAAGCTTGGCATTTATCCAGGGGTTACAGAGTGACTTGGCTTTGCATTTTTTTGGTGGAGCAAAGAGGTCACAGGCGTTGTTGAAGGTGACAATGAAGAAGTCAAGGGGCAAGTTAACATTCGTGGCCTTGTAGATAGCTTGCCAGTCGATCAGACTCAGGTAGTGTTTAAGATGAGCAAGTTGTCCATGAGGGAGGACCCTACTGTAGATGAATTTGGGGGGTGGGGTTTGAGGAATTTGTTTGACCATTCGCATAGGACAGGAGAGTGGTCACTGAGGGAATCTGGCAGAACGGTGGTGCTGAGGATCCTGGAAGGGTGGCTGGTTAGTACCCAGTCCAGAAGCATACTAGTACCAGTCTTATAGTTAGTCCTAGTCAGTGAGACCACCATTTGTGAGAGGTTAGCAGAGGCAATAGAATCTTTCAGCTCCCCTGCATCCGAGGCTAACCAATTTATGTTGAAGTCTCCTAGTAGGACAAGCTCAGTGCCAGGAGTTTGGGAGTTGATAAATCTGAGAACGTCATTGAGGCCTTTGACCTGGTCCCTGGGAGGGATGTAGACGGAACCAATCGTGAAAGCTTTTTGGTTAGGACCAAGGAGGATTCTGATGGGTAGCAACTGTGCTGAGGAGTCAAGTAAGGGGGTTGCAAGGGGAAGCACCAAAAGGGAGTCTTTAACATAGATTGCACATCCACCTCCTTTCTTTGTGACCCGATCTTTTCTAAAAATGTTGTAGCCTTGAAGGGATATTGCCTAGTCAGTAACTTTCAGTGTCAGCCAAGTTTCGACCACTGCAAGGATGTCAGAGTTGTGATGCATTATGAATGATTGAAGAGCATCAAACTTAGATAGCAGGCTGCAGATGTTGAGAGAAACGAGCTGAAGAGTGCCTGTACTTGGTTTGTTGTTTGAGTTGCATGGACCAGGGTTTTGGATGGACATTGCCTGAGAGTAGTAGTAGGAGAAGTATCAGTTTTAATGTGCCAAGGCATAGTTCTTTAAGGGATAATTTGTGGCGACGTTTAGAGTGGGTGAGATTGGTAGGAGCCAGACAGCAGCCCCTGGAAGATGCATTGAGCTGCAGGGTGGTTAACCCAGCCTACATACCAGGCATAGGGAGATTAAGCCGTAGCCTGGTATTGGCAGTAGGTGGGCCCGAAGGAGGACAGGGTGAGTAGTGGAGGGTAGCCTTCGAGGGGTAGGTGATATCACGGAGGCAAGTAGGGTGGGGGAGGGGGCAGGGGTGGCAAGGGCCAGGGAGTTAGAAGATGGGAGGTAGAGCAAGGAGGAGGAGGAGGGGTAAGAACAGGGAGTGGAGATCCCAAGAGGTAGGCATACTAGTAAGGAGATGGGGGGTTAGCAAGGGACCAGAGCAGAAAGTGGGTAGATCCACAGCCTAGTTGGTGAGAGAGCAGAAGGCAGGCAGGCACTGTAAGGGATGAGAGACAGAGACAGAGGTGGGGAGGCCCAGGGAGAAGGACCAGTGACAGGAGAACCAATGGGCTAAGGAGGGTGGGGGAGGCAAGACAGGGGGGCGGGGTTTAGGAGTATTTAATTAAGGTAGGAGAGAGGGAGGGGGTTGGGGGTGGGCATAAAAATTCGGCAGTCTGCAATAGAAATGAGTGTGGGCTCAGAGCCCAGAAAGCAGTGAAAGGAGAAGTCCAAATCAAGTAGCAAAGCCCAACACCGGAGATCAATCAGGAGCTGAAGTGGAGAGCAGTCAGCCAATAGCAGCAGATCACGGTTGACCCAGCCCAGGCTGTTTTCTTACCGGGCTGTGATGGATCTCAGAAGCGGCAGAAGGAGTTGGCTAAGGTGGGCGGCTTGTGGAGCCATGGCCGCACATGCAGGAGACCAGCTGGCCCGATCAGGGGCTTGATCTGAGGGAGGGAAACAGAAACACGGGGGTAAGCCTTAAGGGAGGTGGTAGACAATGGGAGAGGTGATGCAGGAGCTTAATCGTATGGGCAGGAGGAATCACGCTACAGATAGCAGTGAGGGAGGTGGGGGAAGGTTGTACAGAGAATAGTTTCAGGAGATGAAGAAAGAGAGGCTGGATGGGGGGGGCGTGATGGCTGCAGACAAGAGAATCAGTAGACTTGTCCAGGCGCCAGCGAGTGAAGGTGCTGTAGGAAACAGTGGGGGGGGGGGGAGAGAGCAGTAATCGGGAGAATGGAGTTAGAGAAGGCAGAGGAAGGGAGAAAACCAAAAGATCCTAGACAGAGCAAATTGTTCAACAATGTTCAAATATCACAGTACATGGATTAAAAATAGTAGCAAGTTGGGCAAATGTCAGCACTTAACCTAAGACATTATGCATAACAGCAACGTAGGCTAGTACAGTAAGCAAACTAAAAAAAAAAAAAGACCTGTGGTCTACTAGATCTAGATATATGGCATCAGAGTAGAGTGATGAGGCAGGACAAATAATTCGGCAGTCTGCAATAGAAATGAGTGGGCTCAGATCCCAGAAAGCAGTGAAAGGAGAAGTCCAAATCAAGTAGCAAAGCCCAACACCGGAGACCAGTCAGGAGCTGAAGCAGAGAGCAGTCAGCCAATAGCAGCAGATTGTGGCTGACCCAGCCCAGGCTGTTTTCTTACCGGGCTCTGATGGATCTCAGAAGCGGCAGGAGGAGTTGGCTAAGGCGGGTGGCTTGTGGAGCTGCAGCCGCACCTGCAGGAGACCGGCAGGCCCAATCAGGGGCTCGATCAGGCTCCGAGGGATCTCGGAAGTGGCAGGAGGAGTTGGCTAAGGTGGCGGCTTGTGGAGCCACGGCCGCGCCTGCAGGAGACCGGCTGACCCGATCAGGGGCTCGATCGGGCTCCGATGGATCTCAGAAGTGGCAGGAGGAGTTGGTTAAGGTGGGTGGCTTGTGCAGCCGTGGCCATGCCTGCAGGAGACCGGCTGGCAGAAAAACAGATATGCCCCACTAGTGGCACTAAATGGGGGAGAAAATCAGGACAATGGAGTGGAAAAATACCATGGGGAAGTAGGAGGAACAAGTGTGCAGTAAGGCTTGGGAGAATTGGAAAGGGGGGGACACCCTTTTGGGTAAGAAAAAAGAGGGCAGAAGACATAGGGATAGGGGCACAAGGGTGGACACACCCCAGAGAGGGCAAACTCTAAAGGAGGGTGAGACAGCATGCTCAGGTTCAGAAGGGCAATGCTAGATGGGACTGGGAAAGGGGCACATTCTCCAGAGAAATCAGTCAGGGCACAGGTAGGGGCAGATCAAAGGGGGAGGAAGAAGCTTGCAGACGGTGGGGCAGAGGCAGATGGCTTAGTAGAAAATGCCTGTGGGGGGCATGAAGTTAGGGGAGCACAGGGGGAAGGCAGCACTCTGGGAGATGAAATAGGCAAAGGGGGTTGTGAGAATAGGGAAGAAAACGGAATGCAAAGGGTTGGGAGAAGGATGGAAGGGAAATGTAGGCAGAAAGTGATGGAGAGCAGGGTCCTACTTGTTGGGGACTCTGTAATAAAAGGAATTAGATGGGGGGCAGGGAGGACAAGAGTAGCGCAGTATAGGTTGAGTGCCTGCCAGGCATGACAGCGTTGAAGGTCATTCAGTATATCCCCTCGAGGGGGAAACAGCAGGATGAGAAAACACACCTGATGTTCCACCTGGGAACAAATGACCTGGAGGGAAATAGCCAGTTGGAGGTGCAGGCAAGATTCAGAGCACTCGCTAGGTACTGCAGCAGTCTGGGGTTCAAATCTGTGGCTTTTTCAGAGGTGTTGCCAGTACCAAAAGCAAGTACTGATAGGAGGCAGAGGATTAAGGAATTCAATGAGTGGCTGATAGGGTGGTGTGAGCAAATGGGATATGGGTTAGTAGGAGGCTGGGGATCAACATGGAGGGATGAGAGCCTATTTGCACCAGACAGACTGCATCTGAATAGGGAGGGTGCGGCAGTACTTAAAAGCAAATTAGGTGAGTTCATAGAAGAAATCTAGTCTGGGGGGAATGGGAAAAAAATCTACACCTCAAGACAGGAGATATGGGGGGCTACCAGCCTTCCCCCTCCAGGATAGTGATAAAATGTTGGGCATGAGGGTGACAAGTGAAGAGGGGGCTGGCCCGGTGGTGCTGAGGGTTGAGGCACTGGACACCGCTCCTCGCACCATGCTGGTGACCCGGGTTCGGGAGGGAGCCTGGGTCATCGGGGGTTGGTGGGAGGAAGGATTGAGCATCCTAGGGACTGCTCCCCTGGGGTGGGGGGTATGATGCTCGGGTGTCCCAGTATCTCTGCAGTGGCTGGGGTGACCAGGTCACTGGCAGACATGGGGGGATGTGCTGTGGCCAACGCCAGGAAGGAGTGTGTGTGGTAGCATTCGTGCCCCTGCCCCTTGGCGTCATTGCATGCCACAGATATCACAGGGGAGAACAAGGAAACAATGGGCACCAGTTGCAGCGGCATGATGGCCGTCTCCATTAGGGCTCGCTCGATGCTGAGGGTGCGTGGCTCTACTGGATCCTGTCTGGGTGAAAGAGCTTGGGGGGCTCTCCACCTCCCTACCGTGGGGGGTAAGCTGCGTGATACCATGGGCCCGAATATGGAGCCGGGGATACCTCAGGAGAATGCCTGGACACGTGAAGAGGTAAGCATCTGGTGGCCAGGGAAAAAAGTACCAACTAAAAAAAAAAAAAAAACAAGTGAAGAGGGGGATGGAGGGGAACTTGGGGGAAGGGCTTAGTAGCCAATGCCAGGAGCTTAGGGAATAGGATGGTGGACTTGGAGGCCATGGCCATCGTGGGGGATGAAGGACTTGATATAGTTGCAATCAGTGAGACATGGTGGATGGAGCAACACACCTGGGAAATGACTATTCCAGGTTACAGACTGTTTAGAAGGGACAGGGAGGGAAAAAGAGGGGGAGTTGCCTTATACATCGGGGCAGACATAAGTTTAACTGAAGGTCATGAGGAGGACGGGGAGACCGAGCTACTGTGGGTAATGCTAGGCAGGAGGATGGGAGAATCCTGTGCCTGAGGGTGGTATACAGGCCACCTACCCAGGGGGGGAGGGTGATAAACAGTTAATTCAGGCAGTCACAAGGTTGGCTCTAAAAAGAGAACTACTACTGGTAGGGGACCTAAACCTCCCAGATAAAGACTGGGAAATCTCGGAGGCAGTATTGACAAGGAGTAGGGAGATACTAGCTGCGCTGCAGGGGGTATTCCTTCAACAGCTAGTCAGGGAGCCGACAAGGGGCAACAACCTGCTGGATGTGGTCCTAACAGATGGGGAGAGTGTGGAGGAGGTGCAGGTGGGAGAAGCCTTGGGCACCAGCGATCACAGCATGGTAAGGTTCAGGGTTAGGGCAGGGAAGGAGACAAGTAAAACCAGTACCATAGTCATGGACTTGAGACTCACAGACTTTGACAAACTGAGAAGGATAGTAAGGGAGAAAATGGAGGGAATGGTGAATATAGGGGCAGTGGAGGAGTTATGGGAAGCTATCAAGGGAGGGGTACTGGAAACCGTGGAAATGTGCATAAAAAAAGTCAATAGAGCAGAAAGGGGAGGAAATCGCTTTGGTTTACAAAGGAGATTGCGAGGGCAGTCAGGGGAAGGAGGAGGAGGGCTTTCAGAAAATTTAAGAGGACACTCAGCGTGGAAGATATGGAAGAGTATAGGGAAAAGAGAAGTCTGGCAGGGAAGAAGATCAGAAGGGCAAAAGCAGATACTAAGGAGAAAATAGCCAAAAAATCCAAAAGGGGGATAAAACATTTTTCAGATATGTGAGGGAGAGGAGAAGGGCAAGGCAGAGGATTACTAGGCTGGGGGGGGGGGAAAAAATTGGAAAGGGACTGTGAAAAAGCAGAGGTATTAAGTAAGTACTTTTGCTCGGTATTCATGGAGGGGGAGGACGGTAGGGGATCCGAGCTAAAGTCAAAGGGGAAGGAGGGCAAATGGGTGGATCAGAGCTTGTTCTCTGTGGACAGGGTTAGGGTAGAGTAGAGCTAGATAGATTGAGGGTGGACAAGGCAGTGGGGCCAGATGGGCTGCACTCCAGAGTGATCAGGGAATTAAAGGAGGAGCTGACCGCACCCTTGACAAGGTTCTTCAACTTGTCCCTGGATACGGTGAGAGTGCTGGAGGACTGGAAGAGGGCAAACATGGTGCCTTTACAGAAGGGAGGTAGTAAGGAAGTGAAGGAGAACTACCAACCTGTCAGAGGTAGTAAGGAAGTGAAGGAGAACTACCAACCTGTCAGCCTCACATCAGTGGTGGGGGAGGTAATGGAGGCATTAATCAAGGAGAGGGTGGTGGATTACCTGGAGGAGAGTGGCTTGCAGGACAGCAGACAGCATGGCTTCATGAAGGGGAAGTCATGCCAGACGAACCTAACTGAGTTCTTTGATTGGGTGAGTCAGGTGATCGACCAGGGAGGGGCGGTGGACGTGTCCTATCTGGACTTCAGTAAGGCCTTCAACACCACCCCCCATAGGAGGCCGGTGAGCAAGATGGAAAGCCTGGGGTTGGGTGGGAAAATAATGAGTTGGGTGGAAGCCTGGCTAGCAGGAAGAACTCAGAGGGTGGTGCTAAACGGGGTGCACTCTGGGACGGAGAGAGTGAAGAATGGAGTGCCACAGGGGTCACTTTTGGGTTCGCTTTTCTTCAACATCTAAATCAGCGATATTGTGGAAGGTTTGAGGGGGAGGGTGTGCCTATTTGCTGATGATACAAAAATCTGCAGTAGGGTGGACACCCGGGGATAGAGGACACAAGGGGGACCTAAAGACGTTCGACGAGTGGTCTGGGACATGGCAGCTGAAATTTAATGCCGAAAAGTGCACTGTGATTCACTTGGGGAGTAGAAACACACGAGCAGGATACACCCTAGGAGGGAAGAAAATCAAAGAAACAGAACAGGAGAGGGACCTGGGGATCACAGTCTCCTCAAACCTTAAGGTAAGAATCCAGTGTAACAGGGCGGTGGGAAAGGCCAGTGGAATGTTGGCATGCATAGGTTGGGACATTACTAGCAGAAGGAGAGAGAGGTAATAATGCCCCTTTACAAAGCCATAGTGAGACCACAACTGGAGTACAGGGTCCAGTTCTGGAGGCCACATCTCCACAAGGATATAGATACATTAGAGAGGGTTCAGAGAAGGACAACCAAGATGGTGCAGGGTATGCAGGGGAAGACATACGAGCAGAAGTGTAAGGAGCTGGATCTGTACATGCTGGAGACAAGGAGGGAATGAGGAGACATGATTAAAACTTTTAAATATGTAAAGGGACTCAATAAAGTAGGAAAAGGGGGTTTACTTAAGTGGAAGGAGGGGGCCAGAACTAGAGGGCACAGCCTCAGACTGCAGGGAAAAAGATTCAGGGGCAATGCGAGAAGGCGTTTCTTCACAGAGAGGGTGGTGGAGACCTGGAACAGACTGCCGGACAGAGTGGTGGGGGCTAATTTGGTGGAAGAATTCAAGAGGGCATGGGACAGGCATATAGGGCTAAATGTCAGGGGGAGGGCGGGGGCTGGCATGGAAGGGGAGTGGTAGAGAGTCAAATGGGGCAGACTAGATGGGCCGGTGTGGTCCTTTTCTGCCATCAGGCTTCTATGATTCTATGACGGAGACAACATCTAACATGTTGTTCCATTTTTTATTTTAGTAGCCCTGTTTTTCCATTTGCAAGAAGTTTTTATAAAGCTTACGATCTGCATTCAGATTCTTGCTTGCAGATTAGCTCAGTTGTGGCACTTTGTTGTTCACGGTTAAGGATCTAGGACAGTAGTGGAGGCCACATATCCACAGTGTATCTAAGGACTTCGCCACTTTGTTACCACATGCTTGATATGGCTCAGTATCTGCAAATATGGCAAAGTCTGTAAGGGTTTGCTAACGCTGAGGCTTGAAGAAAAATGGCAGTAGATGTCGGAAATCAGTTCCTTCACTGGGACAGACAATGCTATTCCTCCAGCCTTACTGCACAGATCTGCTAAATGGCAGAGACAGCCTTCACGTAATTTTTAGCCTGGACTGTACAGAGTTGTTTTTCCCCATCATTGTTGTTGCATGGTCCAAATTAATAACGACCAGGTTGCCGACAGGTATTTCAACATTCTCTAACATCCTCATGAGGCAGTCAAAAATTGCTTGCCACGTTCAGAATAGCACTGGGGCAAGTCCAGAAAGCATCTCTCTGATGTTGCCCATTCTGCATCAAAAAAGCCCACCAGGATTGCCAACAGTTTTTCATTTTCAAAGTCTGTGCTTTTGTCCCTGTAGATGCAGAATTGAGTTTTTAAGCAAGCTGCAGTGATGTGGTCTTGGTACTTGGGACCAAGTGCATCACAGGCAATGCAGGCTGCTTTGGTTGTTCCACAGCTTACATTTCTCATCGTTAATGGGTCTGTGCAAAGTGTGGTAAAGTTCATGGTGAGATCAGCACAGGAAGATAAAAGGATGTGCTCTGCAAGCAGGGCCGCAGAAGCCACCTCTGCTTCAGTGACCTTTGAGACAGATTGTGCAGTAAAAAACTGTGTGGGTTTATGGCCACCGGATTGCTTGGTGTTTAGCCCGTGTTTCTCTGCAGCGGTGTAGCTCTGCAGGTCATGTCATCCACTTTGGCTGATTATGAAGTCACTTTCACAAATTGTGCAAAAACAGAAAGTGCTCCTTTTTCTTGCTTGGTGCAGCACAGAGCTCAGATTTCCAGGTGATCTGAAATACTTTGCACATCTTTTCTGGGGTGCTCTCACCCGCTGTATTTGGATCTGCATTCTCTGCAGCTTTATCTACTTCCAAAGTTCTTTCTACGACATGAACTAAAAGGAAACAAAATAGAAAATGTACATAAATAAACTATGTATCCATCTCTCTACTTTTGTATCATCACCAGATGCTAGCTTTGAAACACTAGTCAGGGACCTCTGTTTGATCAGTGCCCTTACATAGAAACATAGAAGTTGACAGCAGATAAGGACCGCAAGGCCCATCCAGTCTGCCCACTTCTTTTTCTGCCTTATGAATGTGCCATCTGCCTTTGCTCTGTTAATGGCCTATCTATTCATACTCATCTGTATTGCTCCCTTATGACTATCCCATGCCTGTTTGAAGCCCTGCACTGTATTCATATCCACCACTTCCTGAGGTAGGCCGTTCCGTGCATCCACCACCCTTTCTGTGAAAAGAACTTCTCACATTACCCCTTAATTGGCCTCCCTCTAATCTCATGCTGTGTCCTCTTGTCCTGCTATTTTCCTTCTCTTGAAACATGTTGGACTCTTTCACCTTGTTAATGCCCTTAAGGTGTTTGAATGTTTCAATCATATCACCTCTCTCCCTCCTTTGCTCTAGGGTATACATATTGAGCTCCATTAATCTGTCCTCATATGTTTTCTGATACAGTCCCTGCACCATTTTGGTTGCCCTACTCTGGACCTTTATGTGGTACGGAGGATAAGGGATGTAACTAACTCCACATCATCAGGGCTACTATGTTGCAATGCCATTCACCACAGAAAATGATGAAAATCCCACAGCCCAACTGCTGATACACCAGTGACAACAAACATTTTTACAGTCCCATTCACAGCTCAAGATTATTTATTTGATAGCTGGGTAGGTACACTGCTCTTGGGAGGGCTAGTTGGGTGCTAGAATGCATAGGAAGAGGTATCACCAGTAGAAGCGGTGGGGCTGCCGCTGTATAGATCAGTGGTAAGACCCCAGCTAGAGTACTGTGTCCAGTTCTGGATGCCACATCTCAGTAAGGACATAGACAGAGTGACGGTGGTCCAGACGAGGGCAACTAAAATGGAGTGGGATCTGCATCAAAAGCCCTACGAGAAGAGACTAAGGGAACTCAATATGTACACCCTGGAAGAGAGGCAGGATATGATAGAGACCATGAAATACCTCATGGGAATAAATAAAGTACAGGAGGAAAGTATTTTTTAGAAAAAAAAGTGCTTAAGAACAAGGGGACATGTTATGAAGTTGAAGGGGGTTTAATTCAGGAGAGCTGTGGGGAAGTACTTCATAGAAAGAGTGTTGGTTTCCTGGAACAGCCTACCAGCGGAGGTCCTGGGACAAAACAGCAGTGGGGTTCAAGAATCATGGGATAGGCACAAAGGAATCTTAGGGAAAAGGAATGGGGGAGGAAGATAGATGCAGAGATCAAGTAGGGCCTGCAGTGATACTGTAGGTAGGGAAAAATGGGCAGATTAGGTGGGCCAAATGGTCCTTATCTGTCTACAAATTCTATGTTTCTGTGAAAGGGTCAGTCAACAAAAGCAGGCAGGCATATATTCCGCATACATGATGACAACCACAAGCCCACCCATCTCAGAGCCACTGATCATTCTGGGTTCTTCCTTCCTCTACAGCTAGAAGTGTTTCCTGTTCAGTTAGCCAAGGAGCATGCCCCCGACAGAATGGTGGCCCTGCTATAAGGAGGCAAGCCACAGAAGATACAGAGGACTGGATACCACAAGATCCTTAGGTATGCTGGTGTGGAAATTGGAGTGCTGCAGCAGGCCGAGGATTTCGGAGAGGTGAGTACAGAGGTAGGGTGGAAAAATAGAATGATTTTAAAAAGTCCTGTATACAGCACTCTAGTTGTGGTGGGAGGTGAAGAGATCACTGTTGCTCTGGTACCCTTTAAGGGCAATGAGATTTTCTGCAAGAACATGCTGATATACCTTTATACTGTGACAGCTGGGACGGGTAGTGTGTTGCATGATCTCCCCATGGTGGTGGAAGGAGTTAGAGAGGGGAAAAAGGTACGAAAATGTCAACCTTCCAGATTGGGGTGGCATGAGGCCCACTTCTAAATCACACTAGCACTACCCTGATACTGTAGTCACTGTGTGAGGTCGAGGGATAGTGGAGGCTCTCTCTCGCTCTCTCTTTTGGGGAGTTGAGAGCCCCAGTCTGAGACATGTGCCCTGCTGGTGGAAGTTATGGCTAGTGCAGTGAGATCTGTGACTACCGAACTAGGGTCTGCGGTACTGCATTAGGTAGGGAAAAGGGGCGGTTTAGGAGGGCCACATGGTGCTTATCTGCTATCACCTTCTGTGTTTCTACCTTATGAACTACAGTAACCACCAAAAAAGAGCAAGTAAGGCTGGCCCCGGTGGTGCTGAGGGTTGAGGCACTGGACGCCACACCTTGCACCATGCCGGCGACCCAGGTTCGGGAACAGACTTGGGCCGCTGGGGAGAGGGTGGATTGAGTGTCCCAGGACTGCCCTTCTCCCTCTGTGGTGGGCTGGGGAATGTATATTGCACTGTAGCAGTACCTGGCGACGGCTGGGTGTGGCACAGTTGCAGTGCACAGTAAGGGGAGGAGCATGGCAAGATGTCGGCTTATGTGCAGACGTCATTGCACTGTCCGCTTCTGGGGGCAAAAAAATTGAAAGGAAAAATAGCTGGGCACGATCGAGGCAGCTTGATGGTTGCGCTTCCGCCAACTCGGAGGACTGTCGTGGAATCGCACTGGGGGGCCCGGTCCAGCTCGGCTCATAGAGGCATGGGGAGGCCCTCCAGCGGGTTGGGGCGGCCGCACCAGACCCCCATCATGCGAGTGAGCCTGCTGCTCTCCGGGGCGGTGGGGGCTGACGGCTGGATTCCCCCTCCGGATGCACCACAGAAGGTGACAAATAATGACATGATAAAAAAAAAAAGAGCAAGTAAAAAAACAAGAAACCTTAATGTGAAATTATCAGTTAAATGTTCCACCAAAAATCAAGTTGGTAGTAAATCCAAGCTTACCTCATAATACCATCACTCCCTCTCACACCTTTCTGTTTAAAATCAGTATCGAGCAGAGGGCCCAATGGCGTGGAGGACTGAGATACTAGATGCCTCACCTCCTGCTACGCTGGTGCCAAGGTTCAGAAACAGATGCGGGTCACTCAGGGGCTGGCTGGGTAGGGAAGAGTGAATGTCTACAAGACAGCTGTCCTCCCTCCGAGGGGAGGGGGTTACAGTGCCTCGCTGTTCATCTGCTGCCTGGAGAAATCGGGGCGCCAGCACAGCAGACTCATGTAGGGGGGGACCACATGCAGAACACCAGGGGCATCTGTGTGGAGACAGAGCTTGCACATCACGTTCATAGCACATGCAGCGGGCCTGCTGGGAGAAAATGAGGAAAAAAAAATTCCAAAAATAAAAGTCTAATTTCAAGAGGCACTTCGGAATACAAAAACAAAAGATCAAGTACTAACAACCAGATGAAATATTAAAAATTGCGGTGTGACAGTCTGCAAAAGCAAAAGTGCAGTGTAGAGGGCAATAGGGAGAGGAGAGAGGGCAGGGAGGTGATTGAAAAAGGCCAGGACATGATGGGAAAGGAGCAGGGGGTATTGCAAGGACGGTGAAGTCCCACAAAGTGGTGCGATTGGGGGAGAGGGAGGGCAGGGGAAATCATTGCAGCTCATCCAGATGGACAGTGGTATTTGTCTTCTAGTAGTAGCCAATCTTTAAAGTGACTTTTGAAAGGTAAGTGTGATGGGGATGAGTGGAGCGATATCAGGAGCTTGTTCCATAAGGAGGGGGCAAAGACGGAGAAGGCTTTGCTGCCCATGGTAGTTGAGATTCTAGGGACTACCAGGGGGAAGGTGGATGACTCATGGAGGCACCCTGTTGCCACTTTGCCCATGAGTAGAAGTGAATAGAGGGACAGGGGACCTTCTCTTGAGTGTAGTGTCTGCTAGGCAGCCCGAGATGTAGTTGAAGCGCCCTTGAAGTGGAAGCCAACCAAGCAAGTTGCATAAGTCAGTGATGAGTAGAAAAGGGTGTGAGGAGGATGGAGCGGCAGATGCTGTTGTAAAGAGATGTTAGCCTGGAGCACAGGGCTGATGACATGAAGGAATATACGAGGGAGCAGTAATCAGTAAGGGGTAGAAGGTTGCCTTGTGCAATTGCTAGGTGCGCCTCCTGGGATAAGAGTTGCCTTAGCCGGTAGGTGGCCCTTAATTTCTGGTTGACTCTATGTATGAGATATTAACATGATCAGTGAAAGTAAGGGAGGGGTCTAGGGTGACATCCAAGTATTTAAAACTCTAGACACTTTCAAGGAGGGGGGACCAACAGGTGTGAGAGCAAGTAGAGAGGACTCCGCTTTGAAGACCTTTGTGAGGAATGATTTCAAGCCAAATAACATTGATTTTGTCTTTTTTTCATTTACCAGGAGCTTTTTTAAGTAAACCAGTTGTAGGCAGCACCATAATTAAGGGTAAGGACGGAGGAGATGTTTGCAAGTGACTTGTCACTATGGTATAGAACAAGGTCATCTGTGTAGAAACATAGAAGCACAGAAGTTGACAGCAGATAAGGAGCGCGATGCCCATCCAGTCTGCCCATTTTTTCTCCCTTATGAATGTGCCATAGGCCTGTACTCTGTCAATGGCATATCTATTCATACTCATCTGTATTGCTCCCTTATGCCTATCCCATGCCTGTATGAAGCCCTGCACTGTATTCATATCCATATCCACCACTTTCTGAGGTAGGCCGTTCCATGCATCCACCACCCTTTCTGTGAAAAAGAACTTTCTCACATTACTCCTTAATTGGCCTCCCTCTAATCTCATGCTGTGTCCTCTTGTCCTGCTAGTTTTCTTATATTGAAACATGTTAGACTCTTTCACCTTGTTAATGCCCTTTTGTTTGAATGCTTCGATCATATCACTTCTTTCCCTCCTTTGTTCTAGGGTATACATATTGAGCTCCGTTAATCTGTCCTCATATGTTTTCTGATGTAGTCCCTGCACCATTTTGGTTGCCCTTCTCTGGACTGCCTCCATTTTGTTAATGTCCTTGCGCAGGTGCGGCCTCCAGTACTGCACGCAGTCCTCCAGATGGGGCCTAACCAGTGTCTTGTAAAGAGGGATTATTACCTCCCTCTTACAACTTGTGATACCCCTACTAATATACCCCAACATCCCCCTAGCCTTACCTACTGCTTTAGTGGTCTGCTTGGATGATTTCAGGTCATCGGTGATGATGATGCCCCAATCTCTTTCTTCCCTTGTGATTGCCAGCAACTCCCCTCCCAACCTATAGGTAGCTTCAGGGTTTCTCTTCCCTATGTGCATGATCTTGCACTTCTTTGCGTTAAACCCCAGCTGTCACTCTTCAGACCATTTTGCCAGTTTGTCCAGATCTCTTCTCATTCTGCCCACCCCATCTGGGTCATCTACTCTGTTGCAGATCTTGGTGTCATCTGCAAACAGGCAAACCTTACCTTCCAGTCCATCTGCAATGTCACTGATGAAGATATTGAAGAGGACTGGTCCCAGGACTGATCCCTGAGGTACCCCACTTGTGACTTGCATCTCTTCTGATGGTATACCGTTTGCCACCACTCTCTGTTTTCTACCCGCCAACCAGTTTGCCACACAGTTGATCAACTTCTGACCCACCCCGAGCCTATCCGGCTTATTAATCAATCTTCTGTGTGGAACAGTATTGAAAGCTTTGCTGAAGTCAAGGTAGGCGACATCAGCTGCACCCCCTTGGTCCACCACTCTGGTTACCCAGTCAAAGAAATCTATGAGATTAGTTTGACAGGACCTTCCTGTTGTAAACCCATGCTGTCTTGGATCCTGTGCTCCTATGGATTCCAGGTATTGCACTATCCTTTCCTTAAGAGTGCCTCAATAATCTTGCCCACTACTGAGGTATGACTGACTGGTCTGTAGTTCCCTGCCTTCTCCCTGCTGCCACTCTTGTGGAGCAGGATAACATGAGCCCTTCTCCAGTCTTCTGGGACCTCTCCTGTGCTCAGAGACTCACTAAACATTTCTGATAATGGCTCTGCTAGTTCCACCCTTCGCTCCTTTAGTACCCTGGGATGTATGCCATCAGGTCCCATTGCCTTGTCCGTCCTGAGCTTAGCGAGCTCTTGTAGGACCCTTTCTTTTGTGAAGGGGCTTGCTAGGTATGAGTAAAGGCAGAAATGGAGTGTCTGACCCCTTGGGGTCCACAAGCAAGAAAGGGACACTGAGGGTGATGGAAGGAGGTTTCCAGGTCAGACACGGGATGTTACAAAAAGAAGGTATATAAAGTCAGTATTATATGCTGTATGTAAATCACCAGTTCCATGTATAACAGATTGGTCCAGTACCACTACATGCCTTTTGGGTCAGCAGCAGAAAGTCATATCCCACTCAAAATGTTACCAAGTTCATTTATGATAAGGGATGTTTCTGGGCCCATTTTATGGGAAACTGAGTTTACACTACCCCTTTCTATGGGACTCCTGTTCTGGTTTCTGCTCATAAAAAGTACCCAAAATAGCACCTCAGTTTTCTTCAGAGCTTGTTGTAGTCAGTTCCATAGCATGTGCATGCCAAAAGCATTCTCTCAGAACTGTACTCTTACTCGAAGGGTGCTGAGCTGGTGCTTGCAAACCAAAATAGACATATTATGGTAAGGGATTGCGCGCACATCTGTCATCATGTTTGCCGAGTCCTCCAGTTTGATTGTGCAGCATTTGTATGTGTGGGTGAATGTTGAACAAAGCAGTAATTAATAAATAAATAACCATCGTTATTTAAATCTTTGGAAGAAAGGGGCGATGTATGATCCAAATAAATGTTGTCATAGCAGTTGTTTAGTTTTGGACTCTAATTGTTACTCACCATGTCTTACATTTTCTTTTTCTTACATGCTCTAATGTCCCACACAAGGGTCAGATTCATTGGGCTCTGTGGCTGCCGTCAAAGAAAGTCCGAAGAGGGCTGTCTAACACATTGACCTGGCTGACAATTTTTTTTTTTGTTAATGAGAAACAATTGCTTAGTACAACTATTGCAAGGGAGAAAATCATAGAAAATAGAAACATATGTAAGCCCCCTGCAAAAGCGGGGCTTATATTCCCACTGTTTAGGCATCCCTTTCCCCCTCCTACCCCCGAGCTAGGAAATGGGTTTAGTGCTCTGGGGGATATTGCTCTGGATACCTCAAGGTGGCAGCAGAGAGTAGAGTAAGGGTATACAAAGTGACTGACAGGAAGTAGCGGGGTCTTTTCCAGCCTGGGCAGCAGGTCTGGGGCTGGAGGGGGGAGGCTGGAAGAGTAGAATCAAGACCAGAATAGGTGGGCAAGTGAGGGAGCTCAGCGGTCCAGGAGAGCCAGTGGGGAAACCCCCCAACTAGAGTGCAGTCAGGATGGTTTTATGTGCCATGGCTGATGAGGAGTGGGGGTATGGATATCTGTTGGGGACACAGGCAGCCAGGTCCTGTGTTGTAGGGGGCTAGGGCATTAGGAGGCTTTTGTAAGCCTAGCCAGAAAGATGTAGGAGCCTTTAGGAAGTCCATTTGTGTTTTAGCCAGGTGGTCAGGACTGGGAGGGCTGTGGCAGGGCCCTCTCAGGAGGGAACCAGTGGCAGAGAGGTTCCCCTCATTCCCAGTATAGCAGGGGCGGCCTGGGGGGTTGAGGGAGCCCATATGTGGGGCCTGTTTGGAGGGACAGGTCTTGGGGCATTGGTTCATAATGTCCGGGCGGGTTGCAGACCAAGAATTGGTAGACTTTGGAGGGTGGTCCCCGTGCTGGAGCTTAATTTAAGCCCAGGAACCATTTGATGGGATGTTGGGCCTGGCAGGGACTCCCCATAGAAAGAAGAACAACCCCGGAGTGAATTGGGGGCCATTGAAGGCTGAGGCAGAGGCAAGTGATTAATGTAGAAGTGGTCTTAGCCTGTGCATCAGTGCCAGCCATTGGAAGGTGGGTCAGGGTTTGGGTTGTCAGGAAAAAACCCTGGATGCCTTGTGGCATGGGCCAACACCCAGGGCTCCAGGTAGGGAGGGCAGCTCGCTTTCCCACACCAGTGAAAGGTGGGACAACCAGTGCCAGAGTAAAGGGGACCCAATTAGAGAAAAGTAAAAGGAAGGCTTGGCTTACCAGATCCTTTATATGCCAGGAGATTGCAGAGATCTGGGTTTCAGGGTCTTGGGTAGATCACCTGAGAGAGGAAAGTTAGGAAATGAGAATACTTTTGATGTCTGCTAAATCTGTGGTTCTGAGAATCCTTCTGGTGTCTGCTACATCTGTGGTTCTGCTGTCTGTTAGGTCCAGCTGAAGTGTATAAAGTTTGTAGCCCCATGGAGCTGAATATCTATTTTCCATAAAAGAATGGTGACCCCTGTATCACTGGAATCATTTACCAAGCAGGTGAAAATAAAAGTCAGTTGGTTTGTGCCTTATTTGACTGTAGGGGGTAGTTTAATGAACTGAAATCCTTTTTCCCCTCATATTTGCAGTATGATTAATTTATTACGAGTTACATTCCAGGGGCAGAGTCCAGCCTGTTTGGGCTTCAAGGGCTTCGGTGAGACCTCCGTAAGAGAAGAGAAGAGGGAGGTCTCGGTCTGGTGATTGGCTCGGGGAGAAAAATCAGATGCTGAGATTAAGGAGGAAAAGTGCATGATTTGAAGACAACAAGCAGGTAGGCGACCCTCAGTTTTCCTGTTTCAATGATGTGCCAGGTCTCGTATCTTAACGCTTTGGAGTGCTCTCTTTTTCCTGCCTGGAAGAACTGCGAGTAAAAAAGTATGCCTCTAGATGGGGTTACACATAGAATCTGTTGATAGAAAAAGGCCTGTTGGCCCATTCTTACTGCTCATGCCTACCTAAATAATACTGAATGGGAAACAATTAGGGCTCCTCACCCCACCCCTTCCTGGTGTGGTCTTTCCCAAGCCTTTGTATCTGTCCAACCCTCCTTTGAACCCCCCACTGATTTTCCACAGACTATCTCCTTCAACAGCCTATTCCACTCTTCCACCATCCTTTCTGTGAAAATATACTTCCTAGTGCCTCTCTTTACCTCAGATTAGTTATATATTTAGTTTGTATTAATTCCATTTATGTGCTCTTGTCCTACTCAAGACTGTACACTATCTTTATTGTACTCTGTATGTTCTCTGAATGTTATGATTTTGCTGGCTTACTATATTGTGTCTGTATAGATATCCTTCTGAATTTACAATAAATTTGTTGTCCTAACCATGGCCTCCTTGTAAATAAGCATTGCTCAGCTGAACCTTTTCCTGGTAAAACAAATGCAGTACAATACATGTGCTACCCCCCCAAACATTATGGAGCTGCACTTGGTGTGTTTGTATTTCTTTAGTTTACCAGGAAAAAAGCTCCATTGAGCAATCCTCATTTATAAGGAGGTCCTCGTTAGGACAGGCAACATTACAAAAGGTAAGATGACAGTACATGTAATACAGAAATTTAAACCAGTTCATAAACACGGGTCAACAGATATAATCTAATGCAAAGAATAGAGACAATAGAAGTATATATCCGTATCAATATTTATATCTATATCTGTGTATAGGATTTGCAGCAAGGCAGACACATTCAGAGAGCTACTAACAAATGCAGTATTTATCTGTAGTGAAACATAATTTACATAGTATTTTCATAGCAAACATATTTGTCAACCCAAAATTGACCAAATAGAACCTTAAAACAAAAGGAGCTAACAAATTCAGTTTAAGTAGTTCCTGCAGGCATTCCAAGATGTGGGGACAGTCCAGCTAAAGGCCATCTTACCCAATTTCAGATAGTGCCTTGGGACATCAAGCAGAATGGTGTTGAGTTTCCTTAGGTTGTACAATCCCATAGATCTCTGAACGAGACTTGATATGTATGGTGGCATTGAATTCTGCATAGCTTTGAAGGACCAGAATGGTAGATTCTTACCCCAGGAGTCCTTTAGCATAAGTAACTTTAGCAGTTAGCTGGCTAGGTGCAACTGCCCCGGAGGGATGCCTTTAAGAAAATTTTATTTAAATGAGCTTTGGGCAATAGCCAATCAAAAAACAGGCGGGGGAGTGAGCTGAGTGAGAGTTGCCTGAAGGCTTCAGAATTTTTTCTCCGCTGGACTGAGCAACATTGCCCCTGAGGTGCCTCTCAGCTTTCCTCATTGACAGCCTCCAAGCACTTATCTGGGTAAAGTTTTCCTCATTAATCATTTTCTATAGTGTGCTGAGTGAAAGTTTTATATTTTTATTAGTGCTACGCTATTTTTCTATTTTTAGTGCAACTGCACTATTTTGACTTTATTTTTACCATGACAGTTCATTTCGTATGTTAAATTTACCATGGGGGCTTAATTTTGACAGTTCCTCCTTTTTTTAACCTAATTCTTGAAGGAACCATTGAATTAGTGTCAGTTACCTTGTTTTTTACCTCAGACCTCGCGAGTTTTACTGCTAGGCACCCATTTGGATTTCAAACTTCTGCAGTGCCTGGGGGTTCTCTGAGGACTAGCATTTACAGAGAAACCCATATACAAATAAAAAAACTGGACCTAAGGTATCATCTGTTACAGGACTGGCCGGTGGCATTTTAACAGAAACCTGGGCGCAGTTGACCAGTATTACTGGGCTTTCTATTAAGATTGGCACTTTTATAGATGCCAGTACTACAAAAAAAAAGGAGGCACTTTAAAATAGCCAGAGTTAATTAATTGGGGCAGGACTGGCCGGTGGCATTTCACAGAGACCTGCACTCAGTTTATGAGGTCCAGGACTTGATTTTGCTTTGCTTAAATTGGCACATAGCAAAGAAACCCTTGATTATTATGGCTGAGGATAAATCAAAGTCTTCTGATGAGGGGCCATCTAAAAGTACTAACAGTAAAAGTGTAATCAGAGGTGCTGAGGAACCCTCCAGATCCCAGCCAAAAAATAAAGCTTCCAAAGATGAAGTTCCTCACAAATTAAAAAATAATAAAAGTGATGAAAAAAGGAAGCTTGATCAAGCTGCCGACGAAGTGGCTAAAAAGAAACTCTGTCAAGACAAAAATGCTCCTGTTGCTCCTGGAAAAGCCAATAGTGAGACAACAGGCAGCTTAAAGCATACAGAAAAAAAAACACATACAGCCAAAGTCTGCGCAGGATCTCCCATCTGTGCAAGACATGGCAAAAGTATGGCAACTGTTTCAGACCCTACAAAAGATGGGGCCTGTATTTACTGGGGCTAGCAAGCACTTTTCCACAGTGCTCTCCTCTGTAGACTGTGAGGGTGGTGCAGATGATGAAGAATATTTTTATGACGCTCCTGACATGGACTTTGAGGCCCTTGAGCCTCAGGAGTCCCTGGACCCTCCATTTGGGGACTCCCAGGTGACCAGGAGGATTCCTCCTCTATGTTTACATTTATACAAAATATGCTAGACACCTTGGAACACCCTATGCAGGAGCCCAACCAGGATGTTGATGAAGATGAAGACTATAGGGAGATGAGAGGTCTTTCAACCCCCAAGACCCTAGTTGTCCCTATCTATAATGCATTCAGAAGAAATACCATGATAGTGCTTCAAAACCCCACTTCGGAGACGGGTTGACAAGTGGATTGAGAAAAAATACAGATTGTCTAGAACTGGTACCGAGTTCCTGTCTGCACACCCTAGCCACGAGAGTATAGTGCAGCTGGCAGCTTGTGAGAAAGCTGGGGTCCCCTTGGCCCCCTTACCTCCGGACAAAGACTCCAAGAAAATTGACTTTATAGCAAAGAAAATGTATGCCACAGCCTCCCTGCTTCTCAGACTTTCTTCGTACATGGCGTTCACAGCCAAATATCAGAAAGCCCTGTGGAAGTCTGTCCTGGCCATTGCCCGCAATGGGTCAGATTCTATGGTGCAGGAGCTGGTGGATATGACAAAAACTGCCCTGGAAGCTACCAAGTACCAATTCCACATGGCAGATGACAACAACGATGCAGCCTCTCGGACGATAGTCCATGCCATCCCTCTGAGACGCTTTGCCTGGCTTAGAACGACCAGTCTAACCACAGGCATTCAGACCCCAGACCAAGGCCGTGGATTCTTCCTGTGATCAAAACATGTTTGATTACAGAACCACTGACTACATGAAAAAAGTCGATGAGTACAAGGACTCCTGGCAGAGCCACTCGTCCAAACCTAAGCCTACCACCCCTCAGAGATCCTGTCCCAGGGGCAGTAGGGGCAGGAGTTTTGTTCCCAGGCCTTAAAGTCCCTATCCCCAATCTGACTTTGGTAAGTACATGGGGTCTTTCAGAGGCAGGGGCAGAAGGGGCCAAAGAAGAGCCACCTCTACCCTGCCAACTGCCTCACAGTATGAGTACTGATGTGAGTGTTCAGGTCACCTCCCCGCTTCTGATGGGAGGCAGACTCTCTCACTATCTTCAGCACTGGTCCCTCATTATGTCGGACAATTGGGTGTTGGAGATAGTGGAGAAGGGTCTTTTTATTTGCTTATTTATTTATTTCAGATTGCAGATTAATACCTTTGAGCCAGGAGGGCTCTTTTACAAAGGTTCCATGTCAAACGCCATGTATGAAGCAAGAGTCTGCCACTACAGTTCAAGCAGATGCCAGACCTCAAGCATACCCAGGTGTCAAGACCGCTGTCCCCAACATATAGGTTCCACTGTTGGAATTGGAGGTACAAAACATTCTGGCTCTACGAGCAGTGGAGAGGGTCCCGGCCCATGAGAAGGGCAAAGGCATCTATTCCAGGTACTTTCTGACACAAAAGAAAACTGGGGAGTGCCAACCTATCTTAGATCTCAGATATTTAAACAAACATCTGAAAAAAAAAAAAATTCAAAATAGTCACTCTCTCACTGGTCATAGTCCTTATAGCAGGGAGACTGACTAGCCTCCCTGAACTTAAAGGATGCTTACTTCCACATACCCATAAGGAGACCTCACAGGAAGTTTCTCAGATTCAAACTTCCTTCGGGTTACTATCAGTTCGCTGCAGTGCCCTTCAGTCTGTCCTTGGTCCCAAGATTCTTTACCAAATGTCTCGTGGTGGTAGCAGAACACCTCAGGAGACTGGGTGTCACTCTCTACCCCTATCTGGACAACTGGCTCATAGTAGCAAAGTCCCGTACCAGGTCAAGGAGCCCCTTTCCCTTACAGAATGCACTCTGGAGTCTCTGAGTTTCCTGGTAAATCTAAAGAAATCTCACCCGGAACCCACCCAGCTGCTCACCGTCATAGGAACCCAGCTGGATACTCAGAAAGGATATGCTTTCCTCCCGCAGGAAAGAATTCAGAGTTTCCTTTCAGTGGCAGATTCTTTTGTCTGGAGACAGCCATGACCAGCCAGAAATTTTCTCAAACTCCTGGGACACATCGCTTCAATGACTGCAGTGGTCCCAGGAGTCAAGTACAGGATGTGACTCCTGCAAGCCTACCTTAGAGCTTGCTGGTCTCAGAGAAGCAACAAGTTTTCAAAGTTGATACCTATGATGGAGCAGTTCCTCCAGAACCTGCTGTGGTGGAAGAACCCTGCAAATTTACAGGCAGGGGAACCCTTCCAAGCTCTGCTTCCCACAAAGGTGATCACCACAGATGCCTCCCTCTTGGGGTGGGGAGCACATCTGGACAGTGCCTCAGTAAGTGGTACCTGGACTCTCAAAGAGTCATAGTTGCACATAAATCTCTTGGAACTCAGAGCAATCTTTCTAGCCCTCAAAGCTTTCGTTCCCAGCATAAAAGGGCAGGTGGTTCAAATTCGAACAGACACCACCACAGCAATGTTTTACATAAACAAGCAGGGTGGTACCAAATCAGGAATACTATGTTCTGAAGCTCTGGTCTCTAGCCTTCTCCCTGAGAGTCAGCCTCTCAGCTATTCCCCTCCCAGGTAAACACAGTACCCTGGCAGATGCTCTGATTCACATCAGTCAAGGCCAGCGCGAATGGACCCCGAACAGCAAGTACTAGCCACAGTGTTCAGGTGGACTAGAATTGAATCTGTTTGCCTCACCCCTCAATTTTCAGATTCCTCAGTACTATTTCAGGCCCCCAGTCCCGGAAACAGTTCCTCTGAATGCCCTGATCCTGGACTGGTCAGGGAGGTTCCTATACACATTTCCTCCCTTTCTCCTGATATTCAGGGTTTTGTTGAAACTCAGACAACAGCCTGCATCAATGATCCTGGTGGCTCCAGATTGGCCCAGGCAAGCCTGGTACCCTCTCCTTCTCTCAGTGTCCTGCAGCAGGCCCATTCACCTACCTCCAACTCACTCCTTGCTGACTCTTCCTCAGACAGGAGTGCAGTATCCAGACATACACTCTCTTCACCTCAAGGCCTGGTTCTTGAGGAGTTAAGAGTTTCCATCCTCACAGTACTCCGAACAGGTCCTTAAGATATCTAGGATGGCTAAAAAAATGAACACTAAGAAGACTTATGCAGCCAGATGGAAAAGGTTTTCCCTCTGGTGCAAGAGCAAAAAGGTTGAACCCCTTTCAGCTTCAGACCCTCAGCTGCTAGATCACCTGGTACATTTATAGGCGTCAGGCTTGAAACCATCTTTCCTCAAGCTACACCTGGCGGCAGTTTCGTCCTACCTTTCGGTGGGAAAGAAAAAATCATTTTTTCCCCACGTCATATTTAAACAGTTTTTCAAAGGCCTCTTGCACCTCCAGCCTCCAATCAGGGAGCCTGTTCCTCCTTGGAGCCTGAACCTTTGCATGGACAGGCTCATGAAAGCATCCTTCGAGCCTATGTCTACTGCTCACATCAAGTTTGTAACTTGGAAGACAGTCTTTCTTGTAGCCATTACGTCTGCCAGGAGGATTTCAGTGCTACAGGCCCTATGCACTGATCTAAATTACATCATCCCTCACAACAATAAAGTTGAGCTCAGGACGAATAGGAAGTTTCTGCCAAGGTGGTTTCAGAGTTCCACTTAAACCAGCCCATTACTCTTCCTGTCTTCTTTACTGAGAAATCCACTCCTGGCGAGCAAAAGCTCCACAGCTTGGATGTCAAAAGAGCTGTTTTTTACTACCTAGAGCATACTAGACAGTCCAGTGGCTCATCCACTCAGTTGTTCCTCACCTATGGTGATGTAGGCAGAGGAAGACCAGCTACCATCAGAACTATTTCCCATTGGTTGGTCTCTTGTATTAGATTCTGCTATGAGAAAGCTGGTCACCAACCTCCAGTGGGGCTCAGGGCCCACTTCACCAGGGGCACTGCAGCCTTGCTTGCAGCAGCAAGGGACATGCCCCTCCTGGATGTCTACAAGCAGCTACCTGGAAATCTGCACACACCTTTGTGAAACACTACAGTTTGGATGTGTAGACCAGATCTGATGCCAAATTTGGCAGTGCGGTTCTGCAGAGCCTCTTTCTTAAGCAGGTTGTCTGCCCACCTCCCACTTGGAACTGCTCGGTAGTCTGCTAAAGTTAGTGATGCTAAAGGACTCCTGGGGTAAGAATTAAAAATTTCTCACTGCAGTAATCTTCTTTCTTTCAAGGGGTCCTTTAGCATCAGTAAGCTCACACCCTTCCTCCCCAGTTTACCTGTCAGAGAAGGGCTCTTTGTCACATCTTGTACCAAATTTGGAGTTTCTTATTGATGAGTTTTTAACTTGTGTTGTTGTTGTTTCTATTTCCACTTTTGTGGACATTTGCATGTTTTTTGAATCCTGTTGCTTCATTTTTGGACCATGTGCCCTCGTTTTCCTTCGGAAAAATTCTGAAGCCTTCAGGCAGCTCTTACTCAGCTCACCCCCCCCTCCTGTTTTTTGATTGGCTATTGCCCAATGCTCATTTAAATAAAATTCTCTTAAAGGCATACCTCCGGGGCAGTTGCACCTAGCCAGCTAACTGCTAAAGTTACTGATGCTAAAGGACCCCTTGGAAGAAAGATGATTACTGTGGTGAGTAATTTTTTCTTCCTGAGCTTTCTGATCTTGAGTGAAGTGCATTCCCCACTCAGTTTGAGCAATTCCCCACCATTCACTTACATTTTTATTCTGGCTTCCAGACCACAAAGAAAAGTCTTGACCCATATAAAAGTTCATTTTTGCATAGTCACATTTGTCCTGATTAGACTGCTATCTGTGTCTACATTTGTTTCTTTGAACAAAGAAGTGGAATCAAGGGATATGATGAAAAGTGATGGCTTCAAGCCACTGTGCCATAGGATGAATACCTTCTTTGATGGGTTCTGGGAGCAGCACCATATGGCTTAGGTGCACTTCCCTCAAGAGCACAGTGGTCTTCTGCACAGGATGTGGTGGAAAATGGGATAAAAGTGCCTTGGAATTGCCAGCCCGGTAGTGCTGCTTCTCACTATGCTGGCAACACAGGTTCGGAAATGAACTTTGTCACTTGGGCTGGCCAGGAAATGAGGACTGAACATTCCACTGACAGCTTTTCTCCCATGGGGAGAGGTGGATGCAGCATCCCACTACTTGACTACCACCTGATGGAGGCTAGGTGGCAGCACAGAGGGACACTGAGATGCAGAGAAAGGCAGCTGGCAGACGCCAAGCATGTATGTGTAACTGCATGCTGCGCGTGTGTGTGTGTGTGTGTTACTACCAACGTGATTTTTTGTGGAACCTTTAACTGATAATTTCACATTAAGGATAGGCAACAGAGGGTGGTGGTGGTAAACAGACTTCACTCCAAGGATGGGAGAGTGACCAGTGGGGTGCCTCAGGGATCAGTGCTGGGACCAGTTCTCTTTAATGTCTTTATAAGTGACATTGCAGAAGAGCTGTGTATATGTGTGTGTGTGTGTGCGTATGTGAGATTGCATGCCAGAACCTTCAGGGAGAAAACCAGAAGTTGGACAAAAAAGCTATGGTCGCCATTGTGCCAGCATCTCCCATTGGTCTACGCATGACTGATATGTCACATCATGTTGGAGAAACGGCATGTCCATCAGAAGGTTGCTGAGGGGCGTGGCTTGGCAACTGAATAGAGGAGTTGCATATTTACAGGACTCTGGGGGATGTGAATCTAAAAGTGCTTAAAATCTCGATTTGGGCTGTATTTTTGTCTTGTTTTTGTTTTACCTATCTGATTTAAGTACAGTCTAAGCAGCGATGGGGAAATCAAGAAATACTGCGGCTCCTATGGACTTCTTTAAGCCCAAGACATCTCAGCTACGTGAAGGTCAGCCTGCGCAACAAGATGGAGCCTCGGGTTGGGGTAGGTCCAGCGACGAGGAGGTATCCCTTGGCACAGTTCACACAACTCTCATCCAGCTTGTTAAACTGTTCCAAGACATGGATAAGAAGTTGGATACCTTGACTCCCAGGGTCAGTTCCCTTGAGACGTGGGTTGATGTCCTTGAGGAGAGCGTGCAGCAGATAGAGGGCTCTGCTAGTAAATCTTATGAGGCAGTGCTTAAACTTATAAAGGAAAACTCTTTACTATGGAAGCGATTGGAACACATGGAAAATCAGGCCAGGGAATGGAATATTTACAATATTGGGCTCCCAGAACAAGCAGAAGGTGATGATCCCCTGAGTTTTGCACAAACCTTTTTACCACAGCTTTTGGGGCTGACGGAGGAGGATCCTGCTCTTACTTTAGAAAAAGCATATCGAATTACCCCACCCCCATAGGGCTGCTGGCGATAATATGGGGCCTAGGACTTTCCTGGTGGTGTCTACTAGCAGTTGGGGGTCTGCGATCACATTTTGAATATGGCAAGACAGAGAAGGCAGCTATGATATGGGGACGCAGACATGTCAATGTTTCCAGACCTTTCCTTTTCTACAAGGAACTTCAGCTTCTCTTTCCTGCTAAACTTAAAATCCTTCAGAATGGACGCACATACATGTTTAATGATCCTGCTAATGCTGCCAAACTGTTACCCCGGATTAAAGCGGACATGGCTGGGATGGCAGGAACTTCATCGGAGGAGGATGACGTGAGAGACGAGTGAATACTGCATGATTATGATGGGTATTGGTTCTGTGAGTATATGTACAGCTGCCCGAGAATTGTGGAACTGTTTGGAATTTTGATTCTATTTGCAAAGTTCTGGTTTTGGTAACTGTCTCCCATGCACTCCTGTTTGGGTGAATTATAAGTAACTGTAGCCCAGGATTATCTTTCTATTTGGTGAACTGTTGCTGGGTCCTAGCTTCTCTAGTCCTATGTTTATTTATTTCAGTTACCTAGCAATTATTTTGGTGGGCTTTTGAATCATCAACCTTCTAGCCCTGAGTTGTGTAGGGTGCATATTGCATGGTAGGGTACTGGCGTCTTTTAGGCATGCAATTCCTATTTGTTTCCCTATGTGGTGTATGCCCCCCTTTCTCAATGAATTCTAAATGGACCTTATAATTTAGATGTATTATCCATAATTTTGAGAGGGGGTGAGTTTACCTTATGGGGTAACGCTGCAATGGGCTGTCTTTGCTAACACTGTTTAAGGTACAGCCTAACTGTAATGATGCCTGTTTCAAATTACAAGTACTGTTCTATAATTGGGTTTGTTCCTGGGGTTATATCCTGATACAGTGTTTTGCTATAGTAGAGTTTTAAAAGGATACTTGTAGACATTTTGCCATGATGGTAATTTTTGGAATTGTCTTTTTATATACTTTATATTGGTATCCCGGAATAGCTCTGAGCTGTGATAAGCCTTGAGACAAGTGTTAATCATTTTGGATACTTCCCTCTTTGATGTAACAACTGGAAGGGTATTGTTTTTCTTTCCTGTGATTATACTATGATTAAGTTTAGTCTATATATCCCTCTCTGTGAGGTTTTTTTATTGTAAGTTTTTTATGAAACATATAAATAAATCAATAAAAAAAAAGAAGGTTGATGATGGGGTGCGGTGGGTGGATAAGAAAACATGCATTATACCTGTCTGTATACTGTACTGCTCTGTGATATTTGTTGTACTGTTGTGTATCATGTGACCCCGGGTCGACCCTGAAAAAGGGACTGCATCTGTCTCAGTGGTCTTACCCAGTCAACAAAATTCAAATAAATAAATAAAATAAATAAAAGATTGATTAAAAAAAAATGTCTCAGAAGCAGGGCACCATGACATCTCCCCCACCTTCACACTCACATCACAGTCATAAGGCAATGTCTTCCACTAGGATCCTTTCTCCCATGCTGGATCTTGAGGGGCAGTTTGGAGACCAGTTGTGTGTATGAAGCCTCTGAGGTGTGTTAAAGAAGGTAGAAAGCAGAAGTGCCCAAGGGGGTCATTTGCCTGTGTTGGGATGGGACAGGGATGTGGACTGGGCTGGGAAGTCAATTAAGACTCAGGATAAACTGATACAAAGTATTTTATTCCATCAGCTTAAAGGCCTGTCACAGTGAATGTATCAGCTTACAGTGTGAGGGATTTGGGTTTGCATACTGGACTGGTGTATCACAGTTGGGCTGGTGAAAGCAGAGCACAGTCCTCAGGGGATCCACCATCCCTTCACACATCTATGAAATTAAATGCTTTTTTTTCAACTTGTTTTATGCTTCCTCACTTTTTCTCCTGGGTTTTGAGTGTGTGAGTGTGTTTTGGGGCTATTTTCTATTTTCCAGGAAGTTGGTCATCTTAAGGCGGGACCTCCACTGAAGCAGCCAATCAGGGAGTGGCAGAAAGATGAGAATTGGGCTTAAAAACTCAGAGCTTGTAAACTGAAGTACACAGAAGCAGGAGGGAAGTGCCTAACTGGTGGTGAGTAAAAAACTAAAATTGCAATGTTTTTTGAGAGGGTTCTGGTTGTGGGAGTGTGCTTTTGGGCTGTTTGATATATTCCAGGAAGTTGGCCATCTTAAGGCGGGATCCCTACTGAAGCAGCCAGTCAGGGAGTGGCAGGAAGATGAGAATTGGTCTTAAAAACTCGGAGCTAACAAATGACGCCTTGAGCGAAACCAGTCGGAGGTTTGCTTGGTGAGAGGAGCTCCTGCTGGTGTTCCCACATAAGGTACTGAACAAGGAGATGTAAATAAAAAAATGTATGCACTTTATTTGAGTGTTAGCCTGCATTTTTATTGTGCTGGTGAATGGTGCTTTCGTTTGGTTTGTTTCGTTGTATATTTTACTGTGCACATTCAGTTGTGGGGTGGCTTTCATTTGGCTTTGGGATATGATAGAGACCTTTAACTGCCTCACGGGGGTAAATAAGGTAAAGAAGGGGAGTATTTTTCAGAAAATAAAAGGTGTTCAAGAACAAGAGAACAAACAGTGTGAAGCTGGAGGGGGGTCGATTCAGGTGAAAGGCCAGGAAACATTCCAAAAAAAGAGGTTGATTCCTGGAACAGCATTCCAGTAGAGGTGGTAGGGGCGAAACCAGTGGTGGGCTTCAAGAATGCATGGGATAGGCATAAGGGAGTCTTAATGGAAAGGAATGGGGAGGGGGAAGAGCCAGAGATCAGGTAGGATCTGCGGTGATGCTGTAGCAAGGGAAAAAGCTCCATCTTCAGTATCTTTTTCAGGCAGCATTTCTAGCTCCATTGCCGGCTTGACCTCCTTGTTTCCAAAGACAGGCAGGGAGGTCAGCTCTCTTGCCTTTGTAGCTCTTTCTCCTCTATCACCAGGTTCCACCATCTTGCTGGACACCAGCACCTCTCTACCAAGAGTAGGAATATTTTTATTGATAAAACAAAATATATATACAAGGTCATGTACACAGATCAAGAGAGATAAAAAAAGAAACCCCACCATAATTACAATATTAACACCCAAACTTTAACTGAGACATAAAAGGGAAAAAAAATAACCTTAATAAAACAGAAAACATCTTCCACTCTCCCTAGACTCCTCCCTATGCCCCAAAATAAACAGATATGATCCGGAAAATAATAGAACCCCCCCCCCCCTTATCCAAATCAAGGTACCTTCCTCCACCTGGAAAGAAGCATTCATTTAGGGAGAGTTTTGTATTCACAATCATATACAGTATGTAATTCAGCAGTAACCACACAAATCAAGGCATGTACAGGGACCAAATTCTGTTGAAAAATAAAACAGCAATGGGCCCGCCAAATGGACCATTTCAGGCAGGCCGTAATAACACATAATGTGCTGTAAAACCTGGACATCCAGTTGCCTGTAAAGAAACAGTAAATCACATTATCATACGAAACAGAGGAAAACTCTGGACCTGCTCAGTACAGTTCAAAAGTCTTTAATATAGGGGCAGGAAAAGAAACAGATGACCATTGTCTCCAGATTCCGAGGGCATGACTCCTGCAGGCGAAACCTTACCAGAGCTCTTTTATATTTATGGTTACCTTGAACTTCTGGTCTTCCATTGGAGCAAATCCAAACCAAATCTCTAATTTTTTCCAGTATCCATGAATCAATGGGCTGTTTTGTCAACACTTTTATCGAAATCCCTCTAGCCTCAACTTTAAGAGAGGCTGTGACAGGCATGGGGGAGGGTAAGGGTCATAGGTAGGGAGGATGGGAGGAGTAGGGGCAGGGACACTAGCTCAAGCTATGGACCCTGCAATACGAGCAGACTTGATAGACCAAATGGCCTTCATCTACTGGCTTTTTCGTATGTTCATATAAATAGGTTCCTTAAAAAGAGATGTTATGACATTCTTATGTAATTTATTTTAGTGGAAAAGGTGGATATCTGCAGAAATGATACAGGGCACTGCTGTACTTTATAGTCAAGCTAGAAACTAAAAACCCTGGAAAGGGTGATACCATCCTCCCCATAGGGGGAGTACATCCTGTTCTCCATGCGGACAGCAGCACAGGACATCATGTTTGCCCAAAGGATCCTGTACTAAAATATATTTCAGAAAATGGCAAAAAAAAAAAAAAAATACAAAGAAAAAAAAACAAAACAGGGTTGATCGTGTGTAATCTCCCGTCTTCAGATTTTTCTGTATGTGTTGACTCTCGACTGGAATGAGGCGACTACCCCATAAAAGCTGAACAAAATACACTATGAAGTTTTGTCTTCAAAGCTTTAGGAGGAGGAAATGTGAAACTAACCTAAATAAACAATAGCACCAAAAAAGTTATGTATTTATTTATGTCTTTGGTAACCAGGTAGGTGCATTGATCTAAAGGACAGTTTTCAGGCATTACCCGGGCCACAAGTGGCAACAACATGAAAAACAACAATACATACAGTGCAGTAATACACACCCTGAACATGAGGTGGTGTGGAAAATAAGAAATGTGCAGTGGATAAGTCATATTATGTAATAACAGTAGAGCAGGCTAGGGACAAATGTGACAAACATATAGTGCAAGTTATATATACAGTAGCAAGGATAACATGATACCTTGTCTAGCCTACGCCAGCAGCAGTAGTTGCACAGGATGCAAACAGTAAAACATTTCATTGACTCATTAGAGGTTAAAAGGCTCAAGAGGTTTGAGGGTATTTGAAAAAGGGGGGGGGACTGGGCAAGAGGAAGGCAGAGGTGCTAGAGGAGTGGCTGAAAGGCAGGGGAATTAACAGATGCCTACACGTGATAGAAGAAAAGGGGCTATGAGGCTTTATAGTTATTGTTGGGTGCAATGACAGCTAGCAGAAGTCAGAAGCCAGACTTTCCGATTCTGCTTGAATGCCAGGTGGGTGGGGGATGAGCGGACGGATGGTGGGAGCTTTCCATAGGGAGGGAGCTGATATCAAGAAAGCTCTAAATCCCATGGCAGTGGAGACACGGGGTATTTCAAGGAGGAGGGCAGAGGATGCCTTAAAAGACCTTGAGACCACTCTATTCATCAGAAGTTGTGAGTAGGGGAACATGTGCTGGTTTCTGAGTGAGTTGTCCACTATGCAGCCCATAGCATAATCGAAACGTTCTTGTAGAGGGAGCCACCCTAGGGACTGGTAGAGTGTGCAGTGATGGGTATGGTGGGGGGCTTGAAGGATGAATCAACAGATGGAGTTGTACATTGTGGTCAGCTATGCTTGCAGGGTAGAGGATACGAGGGAGTAAATAGGGGAGCAGTAGTCCAGGAGGGGCAGTAAGTTACCATGTGCAGTGGCAAGGCATGCTTCGACAGACAGATTTTTCAGTCAGAATGCAGCACCCAGTCTCTGGTAGATTCTCTGCACAGTGTTGTTGACATGCACGGAGAAAGAAAAGGAGGGGTCAAGAGTGACTCCTAAGTATTTAAAGGACAGAACATTTTTGAGGGGGAGCTGCTGGGGTGAGTACTAGGAGAGAGGAGTTGGATTTGGAAGCTTTGGCAAGGAAAGGTTTAGAGCTGAAGAGCATGGATTAAGTCTTTTTTTCGTTGACTAGGAGCTTGTTGGAGAAGAACCACTGATGGGCAGAGCCGTAGTTTTGTGTAAGGGTGGAGGAGATAGATTCAATTGATTTATTGCTATGATAGAGCACCAGGTCGTCTGCATAGAGAAGCACTTTACAGTTAAGACTATCCCTGGGAAGGGCATTAACAAACATTGAGAAAAGCAGGGGTCAAAGTATGGAGCCCTGGGGGACACCTGTGTGCATGGGGAGGGCAGCAGAGGATACTTTACCAATAATGATGGACTGAGACCTGTTGGAGAGATAGCTGCAGAACCATGCGGCAGTTCCAGTGGAGCAGCCAAAGAGAAGCAGAGTTGAGTGGAGGAGGTCATGGTCAACCTGGTTAAACGCCTATGACAGATCTACAAAGACAGCACCTGTGGCTTTGCCCTGGTCCATATTTATTAGCACATGATCAGAAAAAAGGGCCAAGGCAGAGGAGGTACTGTGGTACATGTGGAAGCCATGTTGGAGAGGACATAGAAGCCATAAAAAAACTTTTTGCTTTTGATATGGGCCATCTATTCCAGGATGAGACTTTTTGCTCAGCCAGGGTCAGTTTTATTTCCCAGTTCATCTGAGCCATATCCCCTCCTCCAAAACTAATACCTAAAATGGTACGGGGGGACCAACATGCGCTCACAATTAATAGATCTTGTGTAACAAATCTATTAAGCGTTTATGAGGTAGTTAGAAATAACCTTGACAATAATATACCAACGGATGTAATCTATCTCAAATTCAAAAAAGCTTTTGATAAGGTACCACATATAAATCTACTGTACAAAATGGGTACAGTAGGTATACAAAGGACCTTATAAGATGGACAGAATCATGGTTGACTGACAGGACTCAGTGACTTTTAACTTACTGTCTCTCTTGTTACTTATGGTATTGTATGTAATATTCCATTACCTAACAATTGTCCTCGTTAGTACTTCAGCTACTGTTACTAGACTCATTATACACCACAAAGGAATTGAACCACTGTTTCCAAACTGTTCTCCACTTATGACTATGTTTAACTATTGTATTTCTGCATTGTGTAATATTACTGAAGTGTTATGTTGTGACTGTTCATATATTATATATCCTGTGTTCCTGTGCTAACCAGGTCCATCTTGTAAATGAGCTATGCTCAATGGTGTTTGCCTGGATAAATACAGATTTGATTGATTGATTGATTGTGTCAGGATAAATAGGGTCAGTTCAAACAACTGTGGTGTAACAAGTGATGCACCCAAGGATCCATGTTGGGGCCTCTTCTATTCAAATGATATATTAGTGACCTAAGAAGTGATTGTAATATGTATATTAACAATATTCACTGATGACGCTAAGCTTGGAAGGATGATTGATATGTCTAGAAACCGACAGCTAGTGACACGAGATCTAGCCATACTAGAGCAATGGGCAGCTAATTACAATGTGGAGTTTAATAGTAGCAAATGTGTTTTGAACACAACAACACATAACAGAACAATTTCCTAGATAACCAAGCACTGAAGAAAATAAAACTGGAAGAACTGTAGTGTCATGTGAAAGACATTTAAAGCCTGATATTCAAAAGTTTGTGTAGGTGCTAATCAGTATTTACCCACACAAACCGGGGCTTCGAACTGGAGCCCAATATTGAATGGGCTCTGTTGCACTGGCAAACAGGTCTAGCACACACAAACTAAAAAGTGGGGTATGCAAATGGTGGGACTGGGACAGGATTATCGGCGCAAGCCGATATTTAGTGGATTTGCACGGTGCAAAAGGGTTTTGTGTAGTCCTTTTGCACCATGCAAATACCACCAATAAATACCTACTTTTATTCCATGCAACCCTAGTGGCTGGGTATGCTCCCCTTACGGCGACACCAAAACAGCAAAATACACACCTGTCGGCAAAATCGACACTTCGCCGACAGGTCGCTGTGTTGGTGTGCCCGAGACAGGGACGTGCTGTCTTCTGGTCCTGCACCCCTGCCCCGAATCAACTCCTACTAGAGTTGAGAATCTAAAAGATGGGGGGCAAAGCCCCCCCCAATGAAAAATACAGGGAGACACACAGGAATTATGTAGACCGCAACTTGCGGTTGACATGATTCCTGTCGGGGAAATGCCAGTCAACATAAAGAATGTTGAACCGGCATGGTAGAACCTAGCGGCTGCCTTAGGTGATGCAGTTAACCAACTGGTTGACTGCTGGTGGAGCATACCCACCCCTTTCTTCACCATTCCTTAAGTGAAAAAAAAACATCCCTGGTGCTAGTGACCCCCCCTCCGATCGCCAGCCCCTAACGTAACAAAAGAATCCCTGGTAGTAGTGGTCCCCCCATTCCTCTGATCACCAGCCCCTGAGTAAAAATAATCCCTGGTGGTAGTGGTCCCCTCTCCCTCAGATCACCAGCCCTGGTGTAAAATTAATATTCCCCTGGTAGTAGTGGTCCCCCTCTCCCTCTGATCATCAGCTCTGATGTAAAAGTAATATTCCCTGGTGGTAGTGGTCCCCCTCTCCCTCTGATCATCAGCCCTGGTGTAAAAGTAGTATTCCCTGGTGGTAGTGGTCCCCCCCTTCCCTCTGATCATCAGCCCTGGTGTAAAAGTAATATTCCCTGGTGGTAGTGGTCCCCTCTTCCCTCTGATCATCAGCCCTGGTGTAAAAGTAATATTCCCTGGTGGTAGTGGTCCCCACTCCCTCCAGTCGCCAGTCCTGAAGAACAAATAATATTCCCTGGTGGTAGTGGTTCCCTGCTCCCTCTGACCATGAGCTCTGGTGTAAAAATAATATTCCCTGGCGGTAGTGGTCCCCCCACAGTCGCCAACTGTGAAGTAAAAAGACTAATCCCTGATGGTAGTGTTCCCCCCTCCGCTGATCACTAGCTCAGAAGTAACAAAAAAAAACTCACTGGCATTCACCAACCACCATCCTCCACATCAAGAACCTGCTTGAACAAAGTTTAAACCCATTCTTCTATGGGTATATGGTGGCCTCTCATCCGGAGGATCATCCACATGCCCCATGAAAACAAGTACTTTCCCTTTACCTTGGCACCTTTGGTCTGAGCAAATGTGGACCAGGGGCAACCAATACATATCTCTGGAGCACCATTAACTGTGTGACGCACACACAAACTGAGATCCAAACTGGCAGCTGGGATGAAGCAGGATGTATTTATTATAATGTTCATGATGTCACACAGCAGGCAATGTCATTTCACTTGACAGCCATATTCTTCCATGTTGTTACTATTCTTCAAAGATCATTATCATCACTTTATTAATTCTTCAGGCTGATACTTCTCACACTCGGTACTCTCTCACTGTACTCCCAGCCTGAAATGGGTTTAAACTTCCTACACCTGGTACACTGATACTGTTCCCGAAGTTATCTCCAGTGTCCCTCCCTTTGCTCTGAGTGCTTTCTGCTGCTATATTCATCACAATTTATTCTCATCCCTCTGTATCATTTCCTTTTCCATACTCCATTCCTCCATAACTGGGGCCCCTTGAGTCCTGGTGCTCCCAAGACCAGTGCCCGGTGGCATACCACCAAGCAGGGTGAGCTCTACCCAGGGGTCAAACATGCCTGTGATAAGTAATGTCCCAGACAGTGGTAGTCACATTTTGGTACTGTATATCAGACTATGATGTACACTTCAGTTCTGTGCTAGTTGTAACAGCCATATGTGCCTTCCTCCGGCAACATCACTGATGGTCCAAAGAACAGGCTCTTTTGCTTGGCCCCATCATGGGGACTTAATGACCCCAATTCTAATGAGGCACCCTCCACTGAACAGCCAAGAATTCTGGGCTTTTCCCCAGAGGGTTACTAACATTAGCCACTACCTAATTTTGTGCTTCCCACTTACCGAGAGCATATTTGATGAAAGGTTAATTTACAAATGTGCTCTCTTTCAAGCATACTTCATTGCGGGAATAGATCCACACAGATCTTGACCATGTCCCTTGAGTGTTGGCCCTTCACAACTGCCTGTTGTGCCATTCGGATCTTGACCTTTGAGCTCTCGTGGTGGTGCCTGGTGTAGTCTGCCTCCTCCTAACTAGTAATACGGTACTTGCCCTTCTCATACAAACCTCTACTAGGTTTCTGGTCCTCCAGAGACCTTGCCAGAGGGGACCTGGGCAACCAGACCCAGGGACAGTGCAACCATCCCATGGCTGCATACCCCTTCTTCTTAGTCGTAGCCATGGTGGCTGGACTCTGCTGCTGTTCTTCTCTCACTGCGACCTAACCCATGACCCACAGCTTGCCTTCCTCTGTTATTGTGTAAAGGTGGAAGGCCAGTGCCATGAATATTCATGCCAATGCTTCCTGCTGGTGACTGAGTCAGGACACTCATAACACAACATCCATATAATCAGTCTCCAAGTTGGGGCCGACTAGAGAACAACTCACAGGGTCAGGCTTAACCATGTGAGTGCTCTCTAGTAACTGGCCTTGAGCTGGCTATGTGTATACTTAGAATACATGTCTGGCTCTGAATAATAAAATATCATACCCCTTGCCAGTGCTAAACCAGTAGCGTACGCACCTCCCTTGGACACCCATATTCAATAAAGAGGAACCTCCTAAGACATTCCTAGTAGCCCCATTTCCCTTGTCTCCCCCATAGCACCTAAATATTTGCAAATATAAGAGTTTGATCATAGAGTGTGATAATTGGTCCCATAGTGGACAGTCTTGCATTTGTTTTATATATTTTATTGTGCAGTAGATCCTAGCCAATTCAGCGTAGACAGGGTTAAGCAGGTACTAGCCAGGTTAAAAGTGGACAAGGCCATGGAGCTGGATGGCTTGCACCTGAAGGTACTTAGGGAACTGAGGGAAGAGCTGGCTGCCCCACTAACAAGACTTTTTAACTTATCACTGGATACGGGGTGGGTGCCGGGGGACTGGAGGAAGGCGAATGCGGTGCTGTTACACAAGGGGGCAGTAAGGAGGTTGTGGAAAACTATTGCCTGGTCAGCCTCACCTCGGTGGTGGAGAAAGTGATGGAGGCATTAATAAAGGAAAGGGGGCAGCCCATTGGTGCAGCGGTTGGATTTCTGTCTGTGACACCGGCGACCCAGGGTTCAGGAATGGACCCAGGTCGCTGGAGGGCCAGCCGGGGGAGAAGGATGGAGCATCCAGAGATAGCTCTCCTTCTCCGGGGGGTGGAGGGGTGGTGATGCACTCCAGTGCATGCTGGCCTCTAGCGGAGGCTGGGGACACAGCAGGACATTGGAGCTAGTACACATTGGGGAGGGGCAGATGTCAGCACCTGCCTTAACGTCACTACGCCATGCCAGGGGAGAAAGCAAGGAGGAAACCAGCTTATTGCCCACCGGATGATGGCTGCCAGGTCTCCGGTGCTGTCAAAGCCCTCCAATGAGCCGTCCCCCTCACCTCACCTCAGCAGCATCCTGGGGCCTAAATGAATAGTGCCAGGTAGCCCCACACTGGTGCCTTCCCTCTCGGAAGAGGGGGACCTGCCCGGCGATGGAATATGCCAGGATACCCTGGGAGTGGCTGCAATGTGAGGACAAAGGGTGGATGGACTCGAGCGAGGATAGTAGGGGGTTAGCCGGAGACCCAGGTGGATCTGAAGGAGTGGGGGGGGGGCACTGTAGCAGTAGGAGGGAAAAACAGATAAAAAAATAAATAAAGGAAAGGGTGGTGGACTACCTGGTGGGTAGCGACCTGCAGGATGAAAACCAAAACAGATTCACAAATGGGTGGTCATGCCAGACCAGCCTGACTGAATTCTTCAATTGGGTAACGCAGGTGATTGACCAGGGAGGAGCGGTGGATGTGGCCTCTCTGGACTTCATTAAGGTCTTCGACACTCCCTTACAAAAGGCTAGTAAATGAGCTGGATAGCTTAGGGTTGGGAAGAAAAATAACTAGGTGGGTGGAAAGCTGGTTGGAGGATAGAAGTCAGATTGTGGTAGTAAATGGTGCACACTCCAGAGTGAAGGAGGTGACAAGTGAGATGCCCCAAGGGTCAGTACTTGGGCCCCTCCTTTTTAATATTTACATCAGTGATTTAGCGGACAGGCTGGAAGGAAGGGTGTGCCTGTTTGCAGATGATACAAAAATCTGCAATTGGGTGGACACCCCAGGGGGGTGGAGGCCATGAGGCAGGACCTGAAGAGACTGGAGGGGTGGTCGGAAACTTGGCAGTTAAAGTTCAATGCCAAAAAGTGAGCTGTGATGCACTTAGGACATAAAAACCAATGAGCAGTATACACTGTGGGGTGGGGGAGGAAATCAAGAAAACAGCAGGAGAGATATCTGACGATCATAATATCCAGCAACCTCAAGGTCGGAAACCAATGCAGCAAAGCAGTGAGGAAGGCAAACGAGATGTTAGCATGCATATGGAGGGGCACCACTAGCAGAAGAAGGAGGTACTAATGCCTCTCTACAAAGCCATGATGAGGCCACACTTGAGTATGGGGTACAGTTCTGGAGACCGCACCTATGCAAGGACATAGATGGTATAGAGGAAGTGCAGAGAAGGGCAACCAAAATGGTGCACAGTATGCAGGGGAAACATATGAGCAGAGGTGTAAGAAGTTGGACCTGTACACATTGGAGACCAGGAGGGAGAGGGGGGACATGATTGAAACTTTTAAATACGTAAAAGGGATCAATAAAGTAAAGGACGGGAGCTTGCTTAAAAGGAAGGAGGGGGCTATCACAAGCGGGCATAGCCTAAGATTAGGGGGTGGAAGATACAGAGGGAATGTGAGGGAATGTTTCTTCACGAAGAGGGTGGTGGAGACCTGGAACAGACTGTCAGAGGAGGTGGTGGGGACTGATATGGTGGAGGGATTCAAGAAGGCATGGGACATACATATGGGGTTGAGAAGTGGGAGGAAGGGGAAGATCAGTGGCAAGGGACATGAGTAAAGGTGGGGGGCAGAGGAGACTCAATGGGCCACTGGGTCCTTTTCTGCTGACATGATTCTATGATTCAGTGATGTGCCATGTCACTTTCCACGTTCATCTGTGTTCACTGCTGTATCCAGCAATATACCAGTGCGCTATATCTATATATAATGTTCAGTGTACTTTATATTCTATTTTTTATTGCAGGAATTAACAGACACTTTTTGAACATGTGTAACTGAAGATAGCAACAAAAGTTGCAGCATTAGGGAATAGCACTTGCGAGGCTGATGACCTAAGTTCTGGATGTCAGAGAATCAGCAGGGTGGAGGAGGATAGTGTGTCCTATGGACTGCTGTTCTTTGTGCAGTGTGGTGGCATGGCAACCATCATTAGCATGGCCATTAGTGGTGACTTTAGGCAGAGCTCCATGAATGCAACTTTGGAGACATATAGAGTGCCAGCCATCAAACACAGGGGGAACATATTGGGGAGAAAATTTACCTGGCTGGCACGATGCCTCACCAGCACTTCGCAGACCATGCAAAGGATACCTTTGTGTGGCTAACCAGATCTTGTTAGGTGGGTCAAGCATGGTTCTTGATCACAAAGCTACATTGGGAAGTAACAGAACATGGATGCCAGGGACTGAGGATGCTGCAGTACCACTTCCTGTATTGGATATCCTGCCCACCTTCATGCATAAGGCCTTGAATTATTTACTTGATCTACTTTTACTGTTATGTAATTGTCAAAAAAAAGGTGAAAGAAGCATTTTCAGGTCTCAAGAAGACTCTCTCTTCTGTGTTCAGACTCAGGAGCTGTGATTCACTGATAGCATGGCAAAATCAACTATCTTTATTGGTCAGTTACGTCCCCACATGGTACCAATAAGGATATGGTTGTGGAGAATTGGACCCCGATCGCAGTCATGTCCAAGCTATACATACAGAAAAAAAACTCAGTCAGCATCTAATCTCACTGGCAACCTATGACTGCTACCACTAATTTGCCTTTACCTTGCTCCTATCATTTGCAGTGTCTGTGATCTCTATTGGTTAGTAAAACATTACATTTCATGTCCATTTCTTGGGCCCCTGGTAAAGTTAACACTTTCATGGGTTTTCTACCCCTATTTAAATTATTTAATTTCGCTCCACCTCCTCTTCCCTTTTTTGCCCCTACGTCATTCCATATCTCTTTCCTCCCTACCACCTTAATTACATCTTCATCATCAACCCACTATCTATACCACCTCTTCCTCCCTACTCTCCTCCACCCCCCTACCCCCACCCTCCTCCCCCTTTATTCCACTTTGACTACATAGCTATTCTTTCCTTTCCGTCCTATCTATCCCTATCTTACCCCCCACCTCTGCTTGCCTTCTCCCTCCCTGCACTTTCCTCCTCCCTCCCCTGTCCCTCTCTACTGGTATGAGACCTTCCTTCTTTCTTTGACTCAGGCACAATCCAGTTATCTGCCTGTGTTGTTAGTTGTACAATTCTCCTTTTTAAACAAGCATTCTCATGTTATGTTACTGTTACCTAGTGAAACGTTAGCCTTTGCTTTGATTCTGCACCCCATACATGCTTAGATTGTGTAACTATTGTTAGAATTTATGCCTGGAGACAGTTTTCAATTGTTTCTTGCTGTGCCTATATTTGTGGAACATATCTGTATTCTTGTTTGTGTCATACTTGACGTAGAACCCATGAAAGAGCTTTCTGCTCAAAGGTATTAATCCAAGATCTCAATAAATAAATAAAATGGTGATTTGTTTCCTCGATGCATGCATAGCGATCTTAGCCAGGGAACTAGAACCAAAGTATGGACTGCACCAGGTGATTCATCAGTATGTTTAAAGGGGTACATTCAGAAGAACATGGGCAATACCCAGTTGTGGACCCTCTACCAATTTGCATTTTGATTTCAAAAGAATTTTTGGGGGGAGCTACAACTTGTGTTTTATAATACATCATATTTTGCTGATCCTGCCTACTACTAACCAGATGTTTTACAACTGCAGCTACTACCAGAATCTTCCATGGCTGACATCATAGCCAGACTGCCGATGTTTTCAATTAAATTATATGCTATGTATGTTAGTGCTTTGAAAAGCTATGATCAGTTGTGCACTGGTACTGATGTTCTGCCAAGGTTAAATACAGTTGCAGATGTCTGTACTTGCCTCAGGAGGACAGTGGTATCTGCAAACATTTTTTTTTATACTACTTTTTCCCTGGCAGGACCCTTCTGTTGGAATCAGCCGTGGTCACAGCTCCCAGGACTTCCACCTACTGCCAATTGCTGTTGCCCTCCTGGTCACCCCCGGCTTACCCCCAAGAGGGCAGGGCCGTGGCACCAGTCTCTGGTATTTGGTGCCATGGGCTAATATCTAGTTGGGAGAGCTTCTGGTGGCAGAGGCTAATTGAAGTCCCGGGGAGGGCTTCACAGAGACAGGGGTCCCGCCGTGTTTTTTCCTTCCCCTGTAAGCTGGGGCGGGGATGTGCAATGATGCCAGCATCTGTCCCGCCCCAGAGAGCATCGATTTCACATCCCGTACAGGGCGGCAACCCGGCCTCCGCCAGGTGTCGCTCCTGTGCAATCGTGGGTCCCCCCCTTTCCCCCGGAGAAGGAGAGCAGTCCTAGGGACACTCGATCCTTCTCCCCCCGGCCGGCCCTCTGATGACCTGAGTCCATTCCTGAACCCAGGTCGCTGGCGTCGCAAGTGGAAATCCAACTACTGCGCCGACGGGCTGGCCATGGTATCTGCAAACATGATCATAGCTTTTAAAAGTTGTAACATGTAGTGTACATAATTGCATCGTACGTGACTGCATCACTCTAATGTCAGCTGCAGGACATTCTGGGAGAGACTGCAGCCTTGAAATGTGACAGTTTCTCTTTACAAGTCAATATGAAATACACTAAGCCAGCCTACTGGTGCAGTTGTAGCGCCATCGCTTGCGGCACTGATGACCCGGATTTGGGAGGGAACTCAGGGTATAGGCAGGTTGGCTGGGGGGGGGGAGAGGATCAAGCAGCCACAGGACTGCTCCCCCCTCCTTCAGGGATGGAGTGGTGCAGTACCTGGAGCAGCACTGGCCCCAAGACGAAACTGGGGACTAGTGCACCAGGGCAATGGAGGAGTAGCAGATGTCCGTTGCATCACGCACAAGAGCATGCATGGACAACAACTGACATCAAGGCACATCATTCCTCTGCACCACAAAGGTAGGAGAAAGGCACTGAAAAGGGGAGATACACCCCTGGCTGGCACGGATGACCACTACCCATCACAGGCCCCCACACCCAGTGGAGCAGGAGGTTGAGGACACTCCCCTCCACCCTGCTGTGGGGGGGGGGGTATGTTGCAGGAGTGAAAGTGCTGTAAGTCCCAAGAGAAGCCGCAGTGATGGGTCTGGGAGGGCAGGCACACAGGGGAGTCCGCCAGAACAGAAAAAGTTATAACAAAAACATAAAATGAAATCCACTAAACCACTTACCCTGATGTTCACCTTAAATGTGTGGCCTTTCTGTCCCCGTGGCTCAGGTGACTCGGTTGCTGGATACCATACGTTGACTAATGCTGGTGACCCAGGTTCGGAAGCAGACCCTGGTCACTTGGGAGTCAGCCATGAGGGAGAGGATTGAGTATCCAAGAACTGCTGATCTTACTTCAAGAGGGCTCTTGCAGTAGGTAATTACATATAGGACTGATGCCGGTCGGCGGCAGGACCCCACGGAAAAATCTCTAGCTAGCAGTCCCTGGTGAGGGACCACCCCCCGTCAGGTGACCGGCGTCATATGACGTCGGTATAAAGGGGCGGTCCCGGACGCCCGCCTTCCAGTTCTTTCCCGCTGTCAGCTCGTGCAGCGTCTTGCGGTTAAGTTCTTATCGCTCAGTCCTTTTACTTCGTCGGTTTTTCCGAACAAGTTTTCAGTTTAGAATTTTATTCTTCTTTCGTCAGGTGAACGTCGGTTTATGTCGTCCCCTTCAAAGAATAAGTGCGACTTATGCGGCGCCCAACTGCCTCACAAACACGGTCACTCCCTCTGCCTTTTCTGCTTAGGCCCCGACCACGCGGTTAACAAGTGTCCGCACTGCCTTCGATTCAATGCGGCCACCCGCAGACGATGCCAGCAGTCCCTCGAAGCCCATCTCCTCAAAAAGAAGATGTCCACGATGGAGAAGGAGTTGAAGAAACTTCGGCAGGCATCGACCTCCCCTGAAGGGCATAAGAAGTGGGACAAGGAAAGGCACCGGGAGAAGGCTCCCTCCTCCGTGACTCTGGCCGGAGTCACGGGCAAGGTAACATCCCCTCCGGGGGATCGCCCGACGGCAGCCTCCAAGGCTTTGGAGGAGGTGTCAGCCCGCCCGACGGGTTCGCGTTCGAGCCTGCCAGGTGTCTCTGGGCAAAAGGAGACTCTAGCCCCCAGTACCACCGCAGGTCTTTGGCCTACTGGTGCGGGCACCTCCCTTAAGCAGACGTCGGCTCCTCTGACGTCACGCGGGAAGGCGCTGGACACTCGACCCTTGAGTGGCTGCGGCACTGTCCCCCTCAGACCGGGCCTCCTCCCATACTCGGCCCACCTCCGATGAGGGACCCCCGAAGTCAGATGCCGGCTCCTCTGGCGTCCGCTGGGATTCAGCCCATAAGCCACACATCGGCTCCTCCGACGTGCGCCGGGCCTCGAGCCTACGGCAGACCCTGCCGTGTCTGTCTTACCAGGCTCCCCGCAGCCTTCGCTGCCATCAGGGGAGCCCCAGTCCCCCCTGCCTGACCCCGGGGATTTTTCCCCTCCATCCCGGATGAGGCTCGGGACCCTGGGCTACCGTCCGATCCTCTTTCTGAAGAGCCGGATCTGACGCTGGCTCCCCTGACACCGGCCCCGGCGCCGGCTCCTCTGACGCTGGCCCTGACACCGGCCCTGCCAACGCTGGTTCCGATACTGGCCCCTCCGATGCCGGTTGGGGATATTCCTCTTCCATCGGGCCCTCTACCCCACGGGCCTATCCCGACTGATCCGCCCGTGGAGTACCCGGCTGGGCCGTCTGCTCCGGCAGCTCCTCCAGTGCCTGGGCATCCGCCGTCATATCCGACGCTGGTTTTCTCAGGTCTGCAGTATCCTGCGCCGCAGTACCCGGTGCCGACCCCTTCGATGCCACAGTACCCAGCTCCGGTATACCCGCAGCCGGGTTATGGATACTCCCCCTATGGATTTCCTCCGTACACCTATCCCCCTCCTCCTCTACCGCCCCCTAGGCCGCCAGTGGATCTTCAGGAGACTCTTGCCTCCTGGTGGGCTGAGGCCAAGGCTCAGCTCACCAAGGAAGTCAAGAGCCGTCTTACGCTGATGGTGCCACCCCCGGCTCCCGTACGCCCCAGACAGCACACCTCCTCTCCTCCTCCTCCGGACTCCCGGCTTTACCTCGGGATCAGAGAGGCAGGACACGTTCTGGGATTCCCCAAGGAACCGTTCCTCCCCCTAGTCGAGTTAGGGAGTCTTACTCTGCTTCAGATTCTTCCTCTTCTCTCTCGGACTCCTCGGAGGCTTCCGAAGGATGTTCTGAGAAAGACGACGAGTCACGCTCTCCGTCCAAGCCCCAGCCGAGGACTCCTCCAAAGTATCCTTCCTTCATGGAGTTGCTCAGGAAGATCCAGGAGGTCCATCAGTGGCACTCCTTAGAGACAGATCCTCAATGGGTTAAACTCGCCGAACATCTAGACTTACCCCTTACGGCTGCTACCCTAGTGCCACCCTGGATCGAGCCTCACGCCCACCTTGTTTCCACGATTTGGAAGCAACCGTCGGCTTTAGCACCACTTCCAAGGAAGTCGAACAGGCTATACCAGGCTCCGGAGGGTGTAGACTTTTTAGACTCTCACCCCCGTGCAGACTCGGTTGTGATTAGCGCCGCTCACGGACGGTCAGCACACCCAAAACACCTGAGCTCGTCTCCCCCGGATAAGGAATCTCGCCTTCTGGATCAGTATGGAAGGAAGATCTACGCTTCTTCCACACTGGGGATTAAGGCTCTGAACTATGTAGCACATATGGGGGATTACCAGAAGGCCGTCCTTACCCAGGCAGAATCTAAGATCGACTCTTTGCCTGACTCCCAAGTCAAGCAGGAGTTGGCCGACCTGGTCCATTCTGCTCGTTCGGCCAGTCGTCATATTTTGAGGATGACCTACGATGCAGTGGACACCACAGGATGGAGTTCTGCCTTTGCCGTAGTCTTCAGCGTCATGCATGGCTCCGTGTGTCAAGTCTGGTCCCAGAGGTGCAGTCAGCGATCCAAGAAGCACCTTTCAGGGGTTCTGTGCTTTTCGGTGGTGATGTCAAGGACATCATCACTGATTTGCAGGAGAAGGGGACGGCCCTCAAATCTGTTGATTCAATGTACCGTCCCCATCCCCCACAGCGCCGTCTCTTTCGCAGACGCAGCCGGCCTCAAGCGAAACCTCAGGGAAGGTGGGCCACTAAACGTTGGGCCCCCACAGCTGCCAGGCCTCCGCCGCCCAAAAAAGCAACGGGTGCCCCAGCTGCGGCGCTGCCTCACACCACCTGACTCCTTCCCTCTCCCACCACCTCCGCAGCCCCGGAGGAACCGGTAGGAGGGAGGTTCTCCCTCCACCTTCCGGGTTGGGAGAGGATAACATCGGATTCATGGGTGCTTCAGATCATAGCAGAGGGGCACTCCATAGAGTTTCTACAGAAACCTCCGCGTCACCCCCCTCTAAACTCCGCTTACTCAAGGGATCATCTTCCTTTGGTCAGGGAAGAAATCTCGGCACTCCTTGCAAAACAGGCTATAGAACCCATCCCCCCTCACCTCTACGGGACGGGTTACTATTCCCACTTCTTCCTTGTACCAAAGAAGACAGGTGATCTCAGACCTATTCTCGATCTCAGCTCTCTGAACCTATACGTGGAATACAAGAGGTTCAGGATGCTTTCCCTTCAAACCCTTTTGCCCCTGCTTTGGCCGGGCCAATGGCTTTGTGCACTAGATATGCAGGATGCGTACCTGCACATCCCCATTCGCCCTTCGCACCGAAAGTACCTCAGGTTTGCGTTTCAGGGGGTCTACTACCAATTCTGAGCACTCCCGTTTGGTCTTTCCTCGGCCCCTGAGTCTTTACCAAATGCCTGGCGGTGGTAGTGGCCCACCTGCGTTCTTTGGGAGCTCAGGTTTTTCCCTACCTGGACGACTGGCTCCTGGCGGCCTCGTCCAGGGAGGAACTCCTGCATTTTCTCTCCCTCACCCAGCAGGTTTCACTGGCCTGGGTATTACCATCAACCATTCCAGTCCTCACCTGGAGCCTTCATCAGAGGCTCCAGTTCATCGGGGCAATTCTCGACACATCACTGTGCAAGGCCTTTCTGCCTCCGGACAGGGGGGCCTCCCTCCAGTCACAGATTTCCCTCCTATCGGAACGCAGGAGGGTCCCGGCGAGGTCAGTGCTTTGTCTACTGGGGCTTATGGCGGTGGCCATCCCGACGGTTCTGCATGCGCGCCTCCACATGAGAATATCTCAGTGGACTCTCCAATCTCAGTGGGATCAATGGGTAGACGATCTAGATCATCTAGTTCTGATCTCCTTGCCGATGGTAAGAGACTTGCAATGGTGGATGGTTCGAGAGAACCTATTCCGTGGGGTCCCCTTTTTTCATCCTCCCCCCGATCAGACTCTGACCACGGACGCTTCAGGCGAAGGTTGGGGAGCCCATCTGGGTCCTCACCGAACCCAGGGCCTATGGTCAAAAATGGAGACAGTTCTCCATATCAGTGTGCTCGAGCTTCGAGCAGTGCTGTATGCTCTCCAGGCCCTTCACCAATTCATTCTTCCTGGCCATCTAGCTGTCCAAATGGACAACATGTGCGTGGTGTGGTACATCAACAAGCAGGGAGGGACTCGGTCCTACCCGCTGTGCAGGGAAGCAATGAGGGTTTGGGATTGGGCAACGCTTCACAACCTTCACCTCACGGCGATCCATGTTCCGGGAGTTGACAATGTCCTGGCAGACAGACTAAGTCGCTCGTCGGCTCTACCACATGAGTGGGAATTGGACAAAAAAGTTCTAAAAAGCATCTTCCAGATTTGGGGGACTCCTCAGATAGACCTGTTCGCTTCCTCCCAAAATGCAAAGCTTCCAATCTTTTGCTTGCTCGTTCCAGAGTGAGATTGCTTTATGGAACGACGCTCTATCTCTAATCTGGAAGGACAGATTCGTCTATGCTTTTCCCCCAATTCCTCTGGTCCCTCGTGTGTTATAGAAGCTGGCTTTAGAAGGAGCGAGAATGATTCTGATTGCTCCTTTCTGGCCCAAGCAAATCTGGTTCTCTCTTCTACAACAATACTCAGAGGTTCCTCCTCTTCCTCTTCCTTTATCTCCAGGATTGCTGACCCAGGATCAGGGGACCCTGGTCCATCCGGGACTCAAGTCCCTTCAACTTCATGCATGGCTCCTGCAGACCTAGCTCAATCTCGCTTTGGCGTGTCTCCTAAGGTGGCCGAGATTCTGTGAGGCTAGAAACCCTCCACTAGGTCCACCTACGCCATGAAATGGAAAAGATTTTCTATCTGGGCTGCGGCCAGGAACGTGGAACCCTTTTCCTGCCCTGTGACCATTCTGCTTGAGTACATGCGTCATCTTTTTGACCTGGGTCTCAGTCACTCCTCTTTGAAAGTCCATATGGCAGCTATTTCAGCCTACCATGTCCCTTTCACTGACAAGGCATTTGCCCAGCTGGAGGTATCCAAAACTTTCCTCAGAGGGGTCCTTCATCTCAGGCCCCCTGTCCGGATTCCAGCTCCCCCATGGGACTTGAACTTTGTCCTCGAGAAACTTACCTTTCCTCCTTTTGAGCCTGCGGCTTCAGCAGACTTGAAGTTTTTATTGTAGAAGATGCTCTTCTTGGTGGCCATTACTTCTGCTCTCAGAATTTCAGAGCTCCAGGCCCTCATGTGCAAAATCTCTTATCTGATTTTCCACAAAGAACGAGTAGCTCTTCGCATGAATCCTAAGTTTCTCCCAAAGGTGGTAGCGGAATCTACCTTGAATCAGTCTATTGAATTACCTGCCTTCTTCACGCAGTACTCCAATCAAGGAGAATACCTGCTCCATACCATGGATGTTCACAGGATCCTGAGATACTACACCGATAGGTCGAAGGATCTCAGAAAGACTGATCAGTTGTTCGTCTCTTTTGCTCACAAAAGAGAAGGCAATGCTGTCTCTAAGCAATGCCTATCAAAATGGTCGACCCATTGCATCACTTTCTGTTATGACAAGTATAACAAGACCCTACCGGGTCAAGTCAGAGTCCACTCCACTCGGTGAGTAGCAGCCTCTACGGCTTGTTTCAAGAACGTGTCTGCAGCAGACATCTGTGCTGCCGCCACTTGGACTTCAGTCCATACCTTTACTAAACATTACAGTTTGGACATTGTCTCTCGCCGTAGAGCAGGCTCGGGTTAGCTGTCTTGCAAGGCCTCCTTTCTTGAGACCTGCTAGTTTATTGGCTATTTTTTGGAGTAGTTCCTCCTCCCGGTGCCTTTCATTTGTTCCAGACTGCTTGGGATTCTGTCCTATATGTAATTACCTACTGCAAGAGCCCTCTCGAAGTAAGATAGTACAGTTACATAAGAACTTACCGTAACAGTAGATCTTCGAGAGAGGCTCTTGCAGTAGGTAATACCTTCCCGCCCTCCATCCCCCTAGGCTTTTTCAGCTCCTTTTCCATTGAGGGAAATGTCTGCTTCTCTCGCTCTGGCCTTCCGGGCCTGTGGCGGGAAAGAACTGGAAGGCGGGCGTCCGGGACTGCCCCTTTATACCGACGTCGTATGACGCCAGTCACCTAACGGGCGGTCCTCGCCAGGACTGCTAGCTAGAGATTTTTTCAGGTCCTGCCACGACCGCCAGTCCTATATGCGTAATTACCTACTGCAAGAGCTTCTCTCAAAGATCTACTGTTACGGTAAGTTCTTACGTAACTGTACTTTCTTCACTGAGGTAGGGTGTCTTGCCATTCAAAGACTCCCACTACGTGGAGACATGTTGTGGCAGCATGAGCGTCATGTTGGTGACATCCAGTGTCTGGGTGTGTGCATGCCTCTACACACATGCGCACTTGTCAGTGTTGAACAGAACAAATCAGGAAGTCAGTTGGACAATGGCCACGTGAGAAATATTAGTTTGGCTACCAGACTTTGAGAGCTACTGGCCAACTCTCTACATGTCCGGAAAGTGATTTCTGAGCAGTTAAAAACTATTGCCATTGGCCGGTCCACCGGCACAGCAGTAACACTACCACTTGTGATGCTAACAACCCGGGTTTGGAAGCAAGCCCAAGGTGTCAGAGGGCTGGCTGAGGGGAAGAGGATCATGTGTCTGCAGGACCACTCTCCTCCTCCAGGGGGAAGGGAGGGAAGAGCTCAGTGCTTGACTGGCCCCTTGTGGAAGCCAGGGGAAAGGCAATCTGGGCTGAGAAAGTAGGGGAGACATGGTAGACGTCAGTGCCTGTGCCTTGACATCAGTGCTTGGCACATCTCCCAGGGGGAGCAAACAAAAATCCTAGTAGTGCAGGATGACCTCTGGCCTCCGCAGGCCCTGCACCTGGTGACTAAAGTGCCCCCAGAAATCTGGATCCAGCTGTGGTGGGTTGAGGGACTCCCCACCACCCTGCCGTGGAGGGCCAGCCATGGGAGACTACGGAAGAGGTAAGCCCTATGGGAGGCCAGGGTGACAGGGCTGGGAGGGCTGGCAGGAAGGAGGGCAAGCTAGGACGGGGGAGCAAAAAAATGGCATTAAAAATGTTGATTAGCTACCAGACTTTTAAAGGTAGTAACCAAACTAACAACCAGCTTACAAACTTATTTGCCCAAGGCTGGCTCGTGAGCCCCCTGCACAACACCAGATTATGGGAGAAAAAGGGAAAAGGAGCCAAGGAAGATGCCTGTGCCACCCTCTGGTATGCACACCATCTCTGAGCCCTGCTGCAGTCTTGATGGGTGTTCTCTGGGGTGGATGGCCATCAGCCTTCGGGCCACACCACAGGGGGGTAAAACCATGGGGGATCATACTGGAGATGTGTCCTAGGGGAGTTATTAGTCAGCCAGAGGTGGGATGAGGTGAAGCAGGGCAGGCTGATTCGATGGATGAGAAACACAGTTACCGGAAAAAATATGTGTGACATTAATTGAAAAAGGTCAAAGATATCAATACATTTTAGTTTTATGTGTGTACACAGCATTTATAGGAACACATACAACAGTGAAACTAGAGGAGGCTGCTTGCAAAAACATTTGCTTGATGATACTGGGCAGATGTCACTAGAGGGTGCAGATATGCAGTTGGAAGACTGTGTGGTAATACACTTTGTGCTCAAACACACTTCATTCAGTTACTGCAGAATGAAAAGTTGGTAAGATTATTGAGACACTATACAAAGGAAAGTGTTGTTTACATATAGAATAATGCATGGGGAAGTGTGGTTAATGAGGATTTTATGCATACTCGAGGTGTGTGATGCCCCATAAACCCAAGGGGTTTATTAGGGCATCGCACACTGAGGATGTGCATAAAATCCTCTTTTAATCACACTCCCCATGTTTTAATTCTTATATTTACTGGTTGATATTGTTTATCAACAGCTGGCAGTGAGAGGTGCTTGTGGCAGTGAGAGGTGCTTGGGCAAACTTAGTTATTCACAGTTCGTTATTCACACGTGTGAATAACAGAGTTTGCCAGGCACTGCCAGTGGGTGATAAACAATATCAACCATTAAATATAATCACGTTGCTTGATCCTTTTTTATGCAGCATGCTTGCTCATCAATCAAAATTATAATGTTGGTTCCACTGTGGACACACAGTCCATATCAGTATTACTGTCCAGTGGACATAAGTGACCATGACATGTTTCTGGGGACTGTCCACACTGGGCAGCATCGACAGCAAACTTCTGAGGTAACAACACTCAAAGAACGACCAATCCAACATGGTTGTTGATACTCCTGAGCATGTGGGGCGATCACTTTCAGAACAGTTTGTTATTGACATTAATGGAGATGTGTGTTGCTGGCTCTGCAGACAGTATGTGTGCAACACTTGCACACTATAATTAGCAGTCAGCTCATCATCACCATGGGTCACTGTAGCACTCAGCTATGCCTCGTCCCACATTATGCACCAATGGCATGACGAATACAATGTTAATCTAAACAGTGGTCATGCTTTATTGATTAGCATTATCTGTCTACCCTGTCTGCACATTGTCATTGCATTACCAATGTTTCTCTGTCTCCACCCTCGGTGCCAGCTGTTGGGCATGCATGTATTGTATCTTGTAATTGACTGTTTGTACCTGTACCTATTTTCTACCACCTTGTGGCCTGGGTCATGACTAAAAATGGTCATCTGGATCAGTGCACCAACCCGGTCACCAAAGACATATATACATAAATAAATAAATAAAATGGGTAGTATCCCTAAGTTCCACTGTTTGCCCATAACAAAATTCACTTCTACAATTTGTCTAATTGAGGTGTCCCTGTCATTAGAAGTGCACACTGGAGGCTGACCTGCTACTGCTGCATTAGCGGTACAGTTAGCCATCCAGACGACAGAGGTTTGCAACCTGGGACCAGGACTTCAGGTGCTGATTATTGAGGCAGGATTCCATAGTCCACCTCTGGCGCACCATAGAAACATAGACTTTGATGGCAGATAAGGACCGCTTGGCCCACCTAGTCTGCCCATTTCCCTACTTACAGGATAGGCCGCAGATCCTAGTTAACCAACAGCCTATTTCTTCGTACCCCCCACAAGAATTGCCTTATGTCTGTCCCATGCATTCTTGAATTCTCCCACAGTTTTAGACCCCACAACCTCCTCAGGAAGGCTGTTTCAAGCATCCACTACCTCTCTGTGAAAAATACTTCCTCACATTGCCCTGAACTGCCCCCATCTTTAAATTGTGTCCCTTGTTCTTGCACGCCTCTTTTTCTGAAAGATGCTACCCTCTTGGACTTTGTTGATTCCATTGAGGTACTTAAAGTTTCTATCATGTCCCCCTCTCCTCCTTTCCTCAAGGGTATACATGTTAAGCTCCTTTAGCCTCTCCTCGTCGGCTTCTCTGCAGACCCTGCACCATTTTAGTTGCCCACCTGTGGACTGCCTCTATCCTGTCTATGTCCTTGTGGAGATGGGGTTTCAGAACTGGACACAGTACTCCAGATGGGGTCTCACCAACTGTCTGTACAGAGGATAACAACTTCCTGTTTTCTGCTGGTGATGCCTCTCATGCATCCCAGTATACCCCAGCCCCCCTACTGCCTTCTCACATTGCTTGCTAACCTTAAGGTCATCTGATATGATTACCCCAGGTCCCTTTCCTTTTTGTTTTGTTACTACCTCCAATTGTGTAATCTTCCCTGGGTTCTTGTTTCCCAGGTGCATTATTTTGCACTCTTTGCATTGAATCCTAGCTGCCATACTTCTGACCATTCCTCCAACCTTGCCAAGTCCCTCTCATCCTTTCCACGCCTCCTTATGTATCAACCCTGTTGCAGATCTTTGTGTCATCTGCAAAGAGCATACTTTTCCTTCCAGTCCCTCTGCAATGTCACTTATAAAGACTTTAAAAGGACTGGACCCAGTAATCAACCCTGGTACCCCACTAGTAACCCCTCTTTCTTCAGAGTGGACTCCATTTACAATTATCTTCTGTGTCCTGTTGTCTAGCCAATGTTTTACCTAGGCTACCACCCTGGGACCCACTCCCAGGCTGGTTAATTTGACTATTAATCTTTTGTGTGGACTGTGTCAAATGCCTTGCTAAAGTCTAGGTAGGCCATGTCCACAGCCCTCCCTGGTCTACTACTTTGGTCACCCAGTCAAAGAAATCTATTAGATTTGTCTGACATGACCTTCCCACTGTGAACCCATGTTGCCTTGGGTCCTGTGCCCCACTGGCCTCTAGGTACTCAACAGTTCTTTCCTTCAGAAGTGACTCCATCACTTTCCCTACCACAGAGGTCAAACTGACAGATCTGTAGTTTCCTGCCTCTGTCTTGGTCCCATTTTTGTGAAGGGGAATCACATCCGCCTTCCTCCAGTCCTCGGGTACCACACCATCCTCCCATGATTTGTTAAAAGAGTAGTCAGTGGTTTCACTAGCTCCCCCCTTAATTCTTTTAGAATTCTGGGGTGAATTCCATCAGGCCCCATTGCTTTGTCCACCTTCAGTTTTAGGAGTTCTTGCAGAACCCTTTCTTCTGTGAAAGGACTGGGATCGACCCCACTATCAAGATTGCTTCTGTTAACTGGATTAGCACTTCCCTCCTCTTTGTGAATACTGAGCAGAAATATTCATTCAGTATCCTGCCTTTCACTGTCTCCTCTGCCCACCCACCGTTCATTCTGTTCAGCCTCACCATCCTCCTTTGTCTTTCACGCTCTCTGATGTACCTATAAAAGGTTTTATCCCTTCTTAACTGAGTTGGCCATCTTTTCCTCAGTTTGGGCCTCTGCTATTCTGACTTCCCTCCTGCTTCCTTCTGCCTTAACTGGTACAGCTCTCTGTCCTGCTCCTTCTGTGTTTCCTTATACTTCCTGAATGCTATGTTTTCTCCCTGACTTTCCCAGCCACCTCTTTTGAGAACCATAGTGGCTTTTTCTTTCGTTTTGATTTATTTGCTTCACACAAAGGCTTGTTGCCTCTGTGATGGCAGTTTTGATGATTCCACATTGTTGCTCCACCCCTCCTTCTAGCCTGTTTGCTAGTGCTTTTCTGAGGCACTCTCCCATCTTGCCAAAGTCAGCCCTCCTGAAGTCCAGTACCTTCACTTTTGTATGGCTTGACTCTGTAGCTGAGTTTAACGTGAACCAGACTGTTTGATGGTCACTTGTTCCCAGATGGCAACCCACTTCTAGATCTGAGATCCTCTCACTGCCCCCATTTGAGAGTATGAGGTCTAAGATTGCTCCCTCATGAGTGGGTTCCGCAACTAGCTGTTTGAGGCCTGCCACTGGGAGGGCATCGAGAATGGCCCTGCTCTTGGATGTGGCTGCAGCAAATGTGCTCCAGTTAACATCTAGCATATTCAGGTCTCCCATCAACAGTATCTCCCCTTTCTCTGCCATCCTAAGAATGCCTTTTATCATATCCTTGTCCATTCCCACCCCCTGACATGGGGGTCTGTACACAACCCCTGTGTGGATTGTGGTGCCCTTTCCAGTCTCCAAGGTGACCCACAGTGCCTCCTCTTCTCCCTGTTTACTCTTTTGTTCAGTTGCTTTTATCCCTTCCTTTACATAGAGAGCTACTCCTCCCCCTCTTCTCCCCTGCCTGTCTCTTCTGTAGGTTATGTACCCTGGTATGTTAACATCCCAGTCATGGTTCTCTGTGTACCTCAGGGAGAGAGGGCACCTCCATGTGCTGCAACGACAGGCATCAGTTAGAGGCCATATCACGCATGAAGAAACCAGTGTACACCAGCAACAAACTGTGTTCTTTCCTGCTGTAATTTTGTATCGTTTTCATAATTTTTCTATAACATTACCATTGTTCATTTTCAGCCTGATAGTGGCAGTGCATTACAAAGAGAACTGTGCTTGAGAGTTTGCTATGACAAAGGATGGTACAGAGAGAAATAAAGTTTGAGAAAGGTGGCTTTGCAGTCTGCAAGGTCCATGCTACCTGTATGTATGGTATGCACATTATGATTTTGCAATTACTCTAAATTAAAGAGTGCACGTTTCATTATGCACACATTAACCTGACCATGCTTTCCACAGATTATCTTACAGAGTTTATGGAGGAGGTGAAGAAGATCAAACAGGATGGGTTCTCAGATTTACCACCTTACCCTGAAGACAGTCATACACTTGTAGGTAACAGGCAACAATTTTGGGAGTGAAAGTTCTTTAAATTCGATGGACTGCATCTAACTAAGGAGGGAGTTAGTACATTGGGGCAGAAATTTGACATCTTTGCAGAATATTTAAACTAGCAAATGGGGAGAGGGGTGCAGCACCCAATAGTCAAATGGTAAAAGCACCCATCCCCCCTCAGCTAGTGATCAAACAGGAGTTCAGCATGTTTGTAGTTCATTTGCATTACCAGGTAAGGAAAAAAGGTCCGGCTCCCCATATGACACATAGGGGAAACGTCGGACCTCGCCCAACAACTAACACACTGAAACCTGGCCAATGGAAAATCATGTACACAAATGCTCACAGTCTGGGAAATGATCCCAGACCTGCAGGCAACAATGACAGAGGTTAAACTGGACATAGTAGCCATTAGCGAGACATGGTTCACCAGTAACCACACCTGGGAGAATTCAGTACCAGGCTATGTACTGTTCAGAAGGTACTGAGATGCAAAAAGGGGTGGTGGAGTGGCCCATTATGTCAATGAAGAAATCAAAGCTACAGAAATTCAGAATACACATAAGGAGCCAGAAGAACTGTGGGTCACCCTGGAAACAGGAAACAGGACAGCCATACGAACTGGGGTTGTCTACAGGCCTCCAGACCAGGGGGAGAACATAGACACATTACTGTTAGAAGATATGCAAAACATGACAGCTAAAGGAGAGGTTCTGATAATGGGAGACTTCAACATGCCAGATACAGATTGGTCACTACCAGCAGAAACTTCCACCAGAACTAGACACATGGTGGATTCCCTGCAGGGGGAGGGCCTCAAACAACTGGTACAACAACCCACAAGAGACAGGGCTATCCTAGATCTAGTACTGACTAATGGGGAAAGGATCACAGATCTCCAGGTAGACTGTTACCTGGGGGCCAGTGACCATCACATGGTATGGTTCAATTTGGCCACTAGAACTAAATCATCCCATTCCAAGGCAAAAATATGGGACTTCAGAGGAGCTGACTTTGATAAGATGGCCAACAGAGTTAAGCTAGCCCTGGCAAGAAGAAATACAAGTGAGAGGGTACAGGCAAAGTGGGCAAGCATTAAGGATGCAATACTTGAAGCAACATCCCATTGTGTTACAGAGGAAAGCAAGAGCAAAAAAAGGAGGAAACCACTTTGGTTCTCAAAAACAGTAGCAGAAAAGGTCAGAGCCAAAAGGCTGGCCTTCGGGAAATATAAGGGAGCAGCAGGATGAAGATAAGGAGGCATACCAAACTTCCCTTAGGGAAGCAGGGAAGGTAAGGCAGGCAAGTGCCCAAACCGAGGAAACACTAGCACAAACAGTAAAAGAAGGGGACAAGACTTTCTATAGATACATTAGTGAAAGGAGAAATTCCAGAGGGGGTATTGCTAAGATCAAAGGGGATAAGGGGGAGTGTGTGGAGGAGGACCAAGGAAAAGCACCTCTCCTAAATAGATACTTCTGTTCAGTATTTACTGAGGCGAAGGTAGGACAGGGCCCACAGCTCAGCACCATGGACACGGGGGAAGGAGGTGTGCACTAGTCCATTCACAAAAGAAAGGGTCCTACAAGAGCTCGCTAAGCTCAGGGCAGATAAGGCAATGGGACCTGATGGCATACATCCCAGGGTACTAAAGGAGCTAAGGGTGGAACTAGCAGAGCCATTATCAGAACTGTTTAGTGAGTCTCTGAGCACAGGAGAGGTCCCAGAAGACTGGAGAAGGGGCTCATATGATCCCGCTCCACAAGAGTGGTAGCGGGGAGGAGGCTGGGAACTACAAACCAGTCAGTCTTACCTCAGTAGTGGGCAAGATTATGGAGGCACTCCTTAAGGAAAGGATAGTGTAGCACCTGAAATCTATAGGAGCACAGGATCCAAGACAGCATGGGTTTACAGCAGGAAGGTCCTGTCAAACTAATCTCATAGATTTCTTTGACTGGGTAGCCAGAGTGGTGGACCAAGGGGGTGCAGCTGACATCACCTACCTTGACTTCAGCAAAGCTTTCGATACTGTTCCACACAGAAGATTGATTAATAAGCTTTGTAGGCTCGGGGTGGGTCAGAAGTTGGTCAACTGGGTGGCAAACTGGTTGGTGGACAGAAAACAGAGAGTGGTGGTAAACGGTATACAGTCAGAAGAGATGCAAGTCACAAGTGGGGTACCTGGCCTGATGGCACTGAGGGTTGAGGCGCTGGATGCCACACCTCGCTCCACACCAGCGACTCGGGTTTGGGAATGAACTCGGGTCATCAGTGGATTGGCAGGGGAGGATCAGGATCAAGCATTCGAAGACTGCTCTCCTGATCCTGGGGAGGGCTGGGGGAATCCACCATGCTGTAGCAGACCCTGGGGACGCCCGGGGGCACTACATGCCAGTGGACATGGGGGGGCATGGCGGACGTCAGCACAGACTGCCTGGATGTCATTGCACATCCGTGCTCCCAGTGGGGCTAACTAGGTGGAAAATGGTTGGGCGTGACCGTGCAGCTTGATGGCCATGCCCTGCCTCGCTGGGAGGACTCTTGTGGAGTCACACTGGGGGGGGTCCAGGGCTGCTTCGGCTGGGCAGGGTACAGGGGGGCCCTCCAGCGGACTGGTGAGGGCTGTAGCGGATCCTCCAACCATGTGAGTGAGCCTGGTGCTCTTCTGGCAGGCGGGGCCGGTGGCTGGATGCCCCCCGGCAGTAGTCGCTGCAGCCCGGAGAAACAGGGTTACGATAAAAAAACAAGTGGGGTACCTCAGGGATCAGTCCTAGGGCCGGTCCTCTTCAATATCTTCATCAGTGACATTGCAGATGGACTGGAGGGTAAGGTTTGTCTGTTTGCAGATGATACCAATTTTCATTTCTATTTAGACTTGTAAGCAGGATGAGCAAACTGCCCGTTTTCACTAGCAACAAGTTACAATAGACACTTTAAACATACACATCAATACATAGAAACATGAAAACATTTACATATTATACAAAAATACAAAACACATAAATTACATTACAAATTATCAGTATGAACATGTGCAAATATCATTATCCATCAACCAGTATTTTAGTCTATATTTAAAAGACCATACAGACTTACTTTGTACAATATCAACAGGTAATGAATTAAAAAATAACGGAGCCCTGTACAATATAGATCTCTGTCCAAAAACAGTTTGAAACGATGGGAGTTAAAAAATAAATTTAGAATGGGACCTAGTTCCATGAAAGTTCAAAAACCTAGAAGATAAAGATGATGCTGCAGGAGATAGAAGACCTTTCATAACCTTAAACAATAGAATGCCTAATTTATAGGAAATTCTATTTTCAAGTGACAAGCTATTAGAACTCTTAAACAAGGAACAATAAAAGGGGCATCAAGCATAAAATGTAAAATGGAATTATAGATCACCTTAAGCTTATCTAGGAATGTACCAGAAAAGGAAGAGTAAATAATAATACCGTAATCCATAACACTCATCAAAAAACTGTGAGAAAGAAGAAACCTAGAATCTCAAGTCAAAAAATGTTTAACCCTATAAAGTGAACCTAATCTCTGGTGAAGTGTTTTCCTTAAATTATTCAGATGGACTTCAAAAGATAATTTTGGGTCAAACGTTATCCCCAAATATTTAAAATTGTCTACAAGTTCAATGTCGTTACCATCCAATGTAAGAATCTGATGAAGATTAACACGTTCAATAATTTTGTTAGAGAATAACATAGTTTTAGTTTTACTTGAAGTAAATACCAAACAATTCACTGAAAGCCAATTCTGGAAAGAATCAAAATCAGATTGAACCTCTCCCAAAGCATCATTAGGATCTGCAACAGAGTAGATGATCCAGGTGGGGTGGGCAGAATGAGAAGGGATCTGGATAAACTGACAAAATGGTCGGAAGAGTGGCAACTGGGGTTTAATGCAAAGAAGTGCAAGATCATGCACATAGGGAAGAGAAACCCTGAAGCCACCTATAGGTTGAGAGGGGAGTTGCTGGCAATCACAAGGAAAGAAAGAGACTTGGGCATCATCATCACAGATGACCTGAAATCATCCAAGCAGACCACTAAAGCAGTAGATAAGGCTAGAGGGATGTTGGGGTGTATTAGTAGGCTTATCACAAGTCGTAAGAGGAAGGTAATAATCCCTCCTTTACTAGACACTGGTTAGGCCCCATCTGGAGTACTGCATGCAGTACTAGAGGCCGCACCTGCACAAGGACATTAACAAAATGGAGGCAGTCCAGAGAAGGGCAACCAAAATGGTGTAGGGACTGCATCAGAAAACATATGAGGACAGATTAATGGAGCTCAATATGTATACCCTAGAGCAAAGGAGGGAGAGAGGTGATATGATTGAAACATTCAAACATCTTAAGGGCATTAACAAGGTGAAAGATCTACCATGTTTCAATACAAGAGAAATAGCAGGAGAAGAGGACACAGCATGAGATTATAGGGAGGCCGATTAAGGGGTAATGTGAGGAAGTTTTTTTTCACAGAAAGGGTGGTGGATGCATGGAATGGCCTACCTCAGGAAGTGATGAATATGAATACAGTGCAGGGCTTCAAACAGGCATGGGATAGGCATAAGGGAGCAATACAGATGAGTATGAATAGATAGGACATTGACAGAGCAAAGGCCTATGGCACATTCATAAGGTAGAAAAAGAAATGGGCAGACTGGATGGGCCTTGCAGTCCTTATCTGCCCGTCACTTCTACGTTTCTATGACCTACAGTGCGACAACCATCACTTTCTGCAGTGCTGAACAGAATTTCAAAGTAAGAGGCGATCCAAAAATGCATTGTTTATCATTTACAAAGACCATCACGATTTACAAAGATCATATAATATTCAAATAAGGTACATAGTTTAGCATTATAGTTTCTTTTTTTTTGTTGTAAATTTCTTTTTATTAAATATATAATGATATAGTATTACAAACAAAACATTGCATGTCATTTGTTATTTATATTTGGGGTTGCTGTTCTTAACTAGGCACTTCCATGTAGTTTCTTTGTCATTCCTTACCGTCCTGGGCAACCATTGCCACCCTACCCAGATTGGGGGCAGTCGTCATCGGGCTTACTTTCATTCTACCATTTTATATCATGGATTTTATATTTGTGTGTTCTTGAGTGGTAAGGGGGAGGTAAGGGACAACTCCACTTGGTACTGGGATGGGTGTTTGGAGGGTGGGGGGGCACTTGACACCAGAGACTTTGTTTCTGTAATAAGAATGGACAATCGGGGGTGCTGCTGGACACTGGGGAGTATGTGTCACATGCAGAGATGGGCGTTCAGGGTGTTGGGGAAGGGTTCTTGCCATCATGCCTGCTGTTGCAGGCGGCTCTATAGGGGTGCAAACCTGCCGCCGCATCCCATGCAAATGAGTCCATAATGGACATGCATATGGCCCCTAGCACCTTGCATGCCCCATGGGCTCATCTGCATGGTGCCGGCTGAATATCGTGACGGGGGGCTCCTGGCACTATCGGGTCTGGGATACTGTTCCCTGCACTTCATTCTGGGCTGCATACAGCCCAGCTCCCTGTTGGGACAGTGCTATTCAACTTTGTGCTGCTCTGACATGGCCCTATATTCAGTTGGATGGCGCCGATGCGCTATCTGTCTGAATATGGCATCCTCAGGGTTGTGGGTAAGGACAAGGGCAGCGCAAACCTTTGCCTCCGTTTTTGCCCCATACTGAATATCTGGCCCCCGAATTGCAATAGTTCAGCAGTGCACAGAAATTCACAATAATAACACAGCAACACATCAAAGCATCAGTGTGTCTGGCTATATGACTAACCACTATTGATACCCATGTCATTGCTACTGAAGGTTCAGTTGTATCCGACTGAACAGAACAGTGACATTGAATGTTTATATACTGTTTTTTTTTTTTTATTATTCTTTTTATTAAACTTTTCATGTATGAAAAACACCCCCTGCATGGTGTCTTGGATGGCTGAGCTCCTAGCTGAGGCTGTGGCTGGATTGCTCCAGTCTACATCTGGTCGACTGAAGTGCCCCCACCAGCAGCATCTGCCACTTTTTTTGCTATCATACTGATGGCTTCCCTAGTGCCTTACCCAATTTTTCCCCTTATGTTGGAGGTCTGTATATCACCCCAGTGTAAACAGTGGCTCTAGCTCCTGTCTCCAGGGTGGCCCAGAGCACCTCCAACCGACCCTTCTGCCCCTAGGTTCCCTTGCATTTCGATTGCTCTGATACCTTCTCTCACATACTGCACAAACCCTCCATCCTTCCTCTCCTCCTTATCCTTCCTGAACTGAGCATAGCTTGGTATGTTCCAGTTGTGGCTCCCAGTGCACCACAGCTTGGTAATGGCCATAAGATCTAGGGCTGTGTTTGCCATGACAGGACAGCTTCCTGTTGCAAATGGTCAGTGAACCAACCAGGTTAGGGAATACCCTTGACCTTGTGCTGGCAAATGGGGACTTTGTGAGAGAACTTACAGTGGAGGAACCGCTGTTAGGGAGTGACCACCACTCAGTATGGCTCACATTAGATATGGGCAAGGAAGGAGTGGAATCTGGCATAAGAGTGCTGGACTTCAGGAGGGCTGACTTTGGGAGGATGGGGGAAGTGGTAAAGGGTACCTGGCCAGAATTCAATCTAGTATGGACACTAACCAGAGGTGGGAGCTCATAAAGCTGGGAATAGTGGAGGCAACCAAAACCTGCTGCAAAGCCCAGAGCAAGAAGGCTGGGCTAAGAAACCGATCTGGTTGAGCAAGGAGGTCATGGAAAGGTAAGGAGGAAAGAGCTGCCTTTAGGAAGTACAAGAAAACAGAGAGGGGGAGGACAGGGAGGAGTACTTGACAGAATCGAAGGAGGTGACAAGGGCAGTAAGGGGAGCCAAAGCATCTACGGAACTCAGGCTGGCACAAGGCATTAAGAAGGGGAGAAGGACTTCTTTAAGTACATCAGGAGAAAAGGAGCTGTAAGGACCACATAGTAAGGATTAGGAAGGAGGGTTGGGTGGAAGCAGGGTGCGATAAAGCGGAAGCACTAAATGAGTACTTCTGCTCAGTATTTACTAAAAGAAGAGGGTGACACCCAAGGTGGAGAAATGGCAGAAGCAGGGGGAAAGTGGTGACAGATGGGGAAATGATGGAGAGCAGAGTTCAAAAGGGTTTGAAGGCACTGAGGGTGGACAAGGCGCCAGGCCCAGATGGCATCCTCCCTAGGGTACTGAAGAAGCTGGCAGAGGTCCTTCCAGGACCTTTGTCAGACCTATTTAATGCCTCACTACATTCGGGGTGTGTACCTCAGGACTGGAGGATGGCTCATGTGGTGCCCCTCCACAAGAGTGGCTCCAAGGATGAACTGGGAAACTACAGACCAGTGAGCCTCACATCCATCGTGGGTAAGCTAATGGAGACCATCCTGAAGGAGAGGCTGGTGGCCCTTCTAGAGGCCAAAGGACTACAGGACAGCAGACAGCATGGTTTCATACGTGACAGATCCTGCCAAACCAACCTGGTCGAGTTCTATGACTGGGTAACTAGGCAACTGGACAGGGGCCATGCAGTGAATGTCCTGTATCTGGACTTCAGTAAGGCATTCAACTCAGTGCCACATGGAAGGCTGGGAAGGAAGTTAGTAGGCACAGGGGCGGGTGCAAAGCTGGTGAGATGGGTAGGAAACTGGCTGCAGGGAAGGCAACAGAGGGTGGTGGTGGGTGGGAGCTCTCACACCCAAGGGCAGTGATGGCGATGTTCCACAGGGCTCAGTGTTGGGACCAGTGTTGTTTGGGATATTCATTGCAGACATATCATGGGACATCAAGAGCAAGATCAGTCTGTTTGCTGATGATACCAAGGTAGGCGCGGTGGTGGATGACCTAGGGGATGGCAGGGGTTGCAGGATGATCTGGCAAAGCTTGAAACCTGGTCAGACACCTGGCAACTGGCTTTAATGCCAAAAAGTGCAAGGTGCTGCATTTGGATGAAGAACCCAAGGAGGAGTTACCAGCTAGGGAAGTGCAGCTGGCCCAGACAGAGGAGGAGAAGGATCTGGGTGTGCTCATTACAGGGTCAATGAACAACTCGGCACAATGTGGGAAGGCAGCTGCAAAGGCCAACAAAATGCTGGGTTGTATTGCAAGGGTATATCCTCGAGGAGGAGGAGGTGATTCTGCCACTGTATAGGTCATTAGTTAGACCACACCTGGAGTACTGCGTGCAGTACTGACGTCCGTATCTGAAGAGGGGACATTGAGTTACTAGACAGGGTGCAGCGCAGGCGACAAAGATGATCAAGGGGCTGGGGACTTATCATATGAGAGGAGGTTGAAGAGTTGAACATGTACTCACTGGAGGAGAGGAGAGACAGGGTGACATGATTGAAACCTTTACATACATGAAAGGAATAAACAGGACGGGTACAGAGGGCTGTTCAAAGTAAGGGAGGGGAGGGCCACCAGGGGCCATGATATGAGACTGGAGCGAGGAAGGTTCAGGAGGGAGATGAGGAGACACTTTTTTACAGAGAGGGTGGTGGCTGGGTGGAATGCGTTACCTGCTGAAGTGGTATGCAGTTGAATAGTGGACTGCTTCAAACGAGGATGGGACAGGACAAGGGGGAGGGTTAATGAAGGGGAAGGGTGGAAGGGAGGGGCAGCTGCAGAATAAGGGGTGCTAGCTGCACATTCGAGCAGAACTGATAGACCTCTAGGCCTTTATCTGCTGGCAAATTTCATATGTTCATATATATGTTCATATGATGGACTCCAGATGTGGAATTTTACTGCCCAGACTCCCTGCATTGGCACACGTGGCTTTTCACACCTTGCTCCCATTCTGCCTGCACCCCTTCCTGCCTTTGTTGCCACTTGAAACTTCTCTCTCTCGCCTCCCCCTCGCTACCCTCTTCATGCCTTGCCTCCTCAACATTTCCCTTTCCACCTCTTCTGTTCTTGCCCCCCTTGCCCCCTATAATGCTTCTACTTCCTTTAGCCTGTGCCCTGTGGCAGTTTCCACCCCTCGGGTCCTCTTTCCCCTTGTTATTTCAATCTATAGTGGGAGTCAGTTTATGTATCCCTTTGTGTTACCATCTCCTTCCTTGGCTAGTTGAAATGTTCAGCAAAATGACATTTAAACCTTCCACTGAGGACTGTGGTCCCTTTTTCAGATAGATGCAGGCTTTCACCTCTGTATAGACCCATATGCATCCAGGTTATCCCCCAGTCCCCAGTGAAGCTCAAACCCTCCTCCATACACCATTCTTTCAATCAAGTGTTGAAGCTGCTAGTGCAAAGTACCCTATCCTTCCCTTAGAGTAGACGGGTAGCACCATGCCAAATGCCACCATTCATGCCACTTGCCTTAGGCCCCTCTCCAGTTCCCTAAATTCTCCCTGTACTAGCCCAGCTCCATTCCTTGCTAGGTTATTTTTCCCCAGGTGGACAATGACATCCAGCTCCCCACCCTGTCTTGCCACCCTAATGATCCTTAGGATCTCCTGTCCATCCCTATGAACTGAAGCACAAGGTAGGCACCTAACTTCCCTCTCTCCATTCCACCCTGCTCCCAAATCTATCCCCCTGACAACTGAGTCCCCTACCCGAAGCTGCTTTCTCCTTTGCTGGGGTCCTCTACCTCCCACCTTGAGAGTCTCCCATTTGGCCCCCCCACATCTTCCATTGCAACCATTTTGGGTGCCTCCTCAGAGCAGTCCCATCCCACCATAATTGCATAGGTATCTGTAGTGGCATAGGCTGATGAATGTGCCCCTGACCAACCACACCCACCCTCCTGGAGCACACTACCCTCCACCCAGACCTCTTCTGTCTAGGCAACCTCTGGGGCAATGGTGGCAAACTCGATGGCCCCTGTGTGGGGCGAGAGGTTCTCTGGATCCCAGTCAGCTCAGTACGGAGACCAGCAACCTCTGCCCTCAACCTAGAGACGTGCATGCAGATGGGGTAGCACCTTAGTCTCCAGAATGTTTCCTGGAAAACTGCTGCTCCACGGCTACTGCACTGTGCAACTACAGTGTCTGGTAGCATTAAGCATTGTGTAAAGAGAATTACACAGTACCAGTTGTTCTAATTTCAATTATCTCCATGAAGCCCCCACACCGGTAGCGTACCTGCACTAGAGATGTAAAAACCATTGTTGAGAATTCTGTTGTTTGCATATTTTGAAGAAGAAGGGAAAATAAGCCTTTGATACCGTTAATTATACAATGGCAATACAATTTCCTGGACTCTGATTGGTCAGTGTGTGCCTGAGACAGTGCTGTTATTACACAATAACATTACTGTACTGATTTGTTGGAGCTACTCATTTTACTTTTCTCTTAAGAAACAAAGAAAATCTACCAAAAACATTTTTAACAATTTTTTTATTTTGTATTACAGCAAGCCATTGTATAATTGCAATAAGGCACTCCAAGGTGTGTGTTATTGTGTAATAACATCACTCCTGGAGCGGTGGAAGCATTTGGATTTGCCTCGTGCCTCAACCCACCCCAGGAGTGATTTTATTACATGATAACACACACCTTGTCATGCCTTATTGCTTAATCACATACTCCTTATCAAACAACTCACTAGCATTGGACTTTCCCCAGACACCTCCGCTTGGTTCTCTAGTTACCTAAACAACCGGTCACAACAAGTGAAAATCAGAGGTGCTTGCTCTGAAAGCAGGTCAGTAAGCTCCGGAGTCCCACAAGGTTCTATCCTGGGCTCACTATTATTTAGTATCTTTGTAAATAAGCTCCCAAACTCTTGCAGCGGCCACATACTTCTTTCCGTGGATGATGCCGTTATTTTCACTTGTCACTCGCAACCAAAGAAACTTCAGTACCAGCTCCAGCAAGGTTTCACATCCGCTGAAAAATGGTTTACTGACCAGAAGCTTATCTTGAACTATAAAAAAACTAAGGGCCAGATATTCAAAACTTTGCCCCGGGGACTAAATTAGCACTGCCCAGTGGGCAAACTTAGCCCGGAGCACAAAGCAAGCCATATTCAAAAGGAATAGCCTGGGGCAAACAGCTTCTGAATATAGCATGGGAATGAGGCTGGGCAAACTGGGCTGGGAGTGCAGGGAAAACTTAGCCCTGGAATAAGACAGCTGTGGATATGGCAACCAGGAAGTGCAAGCCACAACAGCAAAACAGTGCACAGCGATGTGAAGTTAGGTTGAGGTGAACTGTGTGGCCAATGTGTATGCCAGCAACTGCGTGGACCCAGTACAGCTGCAGGCAGCAGTGTATGTGAAAGTACAGTGTTCAAAACTGTAAAATATTCCCCAAACTGTTTGCGCAGGTTTAGCGCAGGGCTAAATCATTAGCCCGGTGCAAACACGTTTGCCCGGCACTAAACTTTGCCATATTCAAAAGTGACATGCAAATGAGCCTACTTGCGTAGTCTCTGGGCAGACATCCAGATTAGCATCTCATTATGTCCTGATTTGCATGCTGTTTGCACCAGGCTAACGGTTTAGCCCTGCGCTAAACCTGCGTAAATGTGTTAGCGCTGCGCAAACAGCTTAGGGAATATTATACAGTTTTGAACACTACTTCCACATGTGCTGCTGCCTGCAGCTGTACTGGGACAACACAGCATAGGCACAGATGGTGGTGGTGCTGCATGCAACTGTCACACTGTAGGTCATGCTATAGTGCACAGTAGACACTACAGTAGCAAGGGGGCCAGTAGTGTGTGGACACAGCAATGCCTATGGTGTGTAGGGCAGTGATGATGACTGCACTATACACAGTGAGAGGCCCAACCTGCAGGTGTTACCTGACAGTGGACATTACTGTTACACTGTTGTGTGACCCACAGATGCTGCACCTCTGGCATGGGATGCTCACAGTGACATATACATGTCCGGCTTTGTGTGCTGTGGCAGTTGTACAGCTGTGCGGTATGTGGCCGGGGGGGCATATATTATCAGAAAGGCACACTGATGTTGGGGTATGCCCAGTACTGGCCCATGTGCACTGCATGATGTGTCCCAGCCTTGTGGCCACACCTGGTCTGTGGCACAGCCTGGCCACCCATACACTCTCCCCTCAACATCCTCCATGCCCACAGTGCTGCATGTGTGTGCTGGCATCTGTTGGTGTCCACAGAAGTGTGGTCCGCAGGTGTGTGCTGTATGGCCACACTGCCATGATGTCCACTGGTGGCAGGGTCACCACTTACTGCCTGGCATGGCTGGGACTGGTGGCAGATGAAGGCATCATTGTGATACTGTCAGTTAGCAGCATGCTTCCTCTATGTTTGGCTTTGTCTATGTGTCATATTTATTTGTTAGGGTCATGCAAAACCTGCACAAACACTGCGCAAAGCCATAGTGTCGTGCAAAGCCCATTGCCCAGGGTTAAGACAAGCTTTTCCTGGGCGGTAATGTGCACCACGCTAAGTGTTGTGCTAAGTCACGCAAAACCACTTTGCGCGGCCCTAATTGCTGAATATAGCATTGCGCCTGTATTCATGTCAGTTTGCCCCTTGCATACATTATGATTTTGCCCGGCGTTAATGCAGTTTGTCCATGCTATTTGGCCTTTTGAATATAGCAGACCCGCACTAAACCTGCGCAAATGGTTTTTGCCTGGTGCAAAGTTTTGAATATCTGGCCCTAAGACTATGATGTTCACCAGTAACCACAGCAAGCACAGAAACTTTCCACTCACCATCACCAATGTCAAAGGATCACCCCTAGAGCTAGTCCAACAATTTAAGTACCTGGGTATAACTATTAACTCTACCTTGTCCTACACCCAGCACATTGACAACATCTCGAAGGCAATAAACAGAAGAATACGTATGCTTTACAGACACAAATGCAACCTGGCCCCAGATGCTTTGCACCTTGCCATGCATAGCTCTGTTATCTCACTCGCTGACTACAGCATCATCATATACAGATCAACTATGGACACAGCCTTCCATTGCATCAAAATAGCCTTAAATGAAGTGTGCTGTCTTCTCACCGGTGCTGACTGAATGCCCACACATGTGATCTTTACTCCCAGGCCAACTGACTACAATTTGACAGCAGGTTCAGATTTCAAACTTGTCTGACTGTTAAAAAAGTCAGCCCTGGTATGATGCCACCCGGCGTCCAAGCCCTTCTGACTCCTCCATTAAGCCAGCGAGCTACAAGAAATTCCTCCAGCAAGATGTTCAGAAACCCAAGGTGCTGTACTGCACTAGGACAGCATGCTTTCACATACAGAGCCCCACACTGGAGCAATTCGCTGCAATCTGATATATTAAATAAAACTACACTGGGTTCCTTCAAACATTTGCTATGACAGCACCTTGTCGCTGAGGCTACCTGTGACTGCTACCAATAAGACTGCCTCCCTGCTCCATACATGCACCTTATGTCTCATACTCTACCCACATTACCCTACTGTACCATCACCCTTTCAGCACTTCCTCTCTGCTACCCCTTCCCTGCTTATCCCCACCTATCACTTTCCTCCCATGTCCTTCTCTTTTACCCACTTCCTTCCCTGTCCCTCATCCACCTCCCCCCCTCCACTTTTGACCTGCTATACCTTCCTGCCCTTAGTAAGCTAACTATTACCTGACTCAGGCATACCTTGTACACTGCCTCCATTGTTTAAATGATTTGTACTGTCTGTTTGGAGTATATTAATTTAAAACCCCTTGTCTCCATCCTTTACCTATCCCAATGTGTCTAGTCCCACCTCAGTTTTAATCTGTATTTTTTCAGTGAACCTATGGCTTTTGCTGTATTCTACCTGGATGTATTCAGGCCTGGTGACACTTTGCAATGTACCTGTTACTGTAATTGTTATCATGATGATGTTTTTCTTTTGATGTGGAACTTATGTAAAGAGCTGTTGCTCAAAGGTATTAATCCAAGATTTCAATAAATAGATAAAATAAATAAATCCTTGCTTGCAGCCCAATCCCTATGAACATATGAACATACAATGAAGCCTGCAGAATAAAGCCATTAGGTCTGTCAAGTCTGCTCCTGTTGCAGGGTCCTCAGCATCAGTTAATCTCTTCCCCTTCCTGCTCTCGACTGAGCAATGCTCCACCCCCATGCTGCCCCCGCACTCCATCATTTGGTGAGGTGTTAGTTTGTAGAGTGCAGGGACATGCTCCCTTGCTGTGAATGGGAGCATAGTTTTAAATATATCTTTTTATATTTTATAGGGACACCTGGTGTCATATCAGGGCCACCAATCAACTGAGAAGATCCCTGTAAGTTGATCAGTGGCTCTGATAAGATGCCAGTGGTCCTATAAAATTTAAAAATATGTGTATATTAAACTTCACTACCATTCAGAGCAATGGAGCATTCCCCTGCTCTCAACAAAGTAATACCTCTCAAAATGTCGCTACTCAGGGGTGGCATGGAGCAGAGTGTTGATCAGTCAGAACCAGGAAGTGGAAGGGATCGGGTTGCAAGTGAGGATTTATGATCTGTTCCCTTTGGTTCCATGTCATAATGGCGATTACAAAACAGTGATCGCTGTTACAGCAAGTGTACATTGCCAAAAAGCAAATCAGTGATGTACACTTATCGGTGACACCACATCCGGCAACCAAAACAAGCACCCCCCCCTCATGGGGAGCTTTCCCCCTGCACCTCCCTGATTATAGATTACCAGCTCCAGGGGGGTGCATGTTGCGGAGGGCGAGACAGACCCAAAAAACAAAAAAATTAATTTGCAAGCTAAAAAAAAATATACCCCTCCCAAGCCCCAAACCCTGTACCTGCCGTGCCAAAGCTAGCCACCCTCACCACGACACCACATGGCTAGCTTGGCAGCAGTATGCTGCACTGCCCCCACACAAACCCTCTTCCCTATCCCTTCCTTTCTAGTCACCGTCCTACACTACCAGTAACCCTCCCTCGCTCATCCCTACCCTCGCTGTACCTTTCCCTCACTGTCCTTACAGGGTAGCTCAAATGTCATGTGCTGCAAATGAGTTGCTATTAACACTGTCGCTCATTTGCAGTCACTAATATCATTTGATACCGTTCTGCGTAAAAACATGCCAACAGCAAAATGAGCAAAAATGGCTAGTATATCTCTGATGCAGGTAAGCTACCAGTGGGGACTTCAGGAAAGCACCGAAAAAGGGGCCCTTAAAACTGCCTGACAAATGCTTTACCACACACAATACATTATGCATTATTCATGAAATATACAACTGCACATAGAAGTAATTCATAACTTTATCATTACTTGTGTTGACTTATTGATACAATTCCAGTTCCTTCAGTATTCCCTGTTCCTGACGATATTGCTGGTATACTGCTTGAAGAACATAAACACCTAGGCACACATCATGAATGCCAGGATGATTAACATTACAGGACTGCTCCAACTCAAGTTCCTCAAATTTCGCCATGACCTGCGGGATTTCATTGCAGCATTGACCTACAATCTCACTTGGCATAATTATTCACTTTCGGCATGTACACCTAAAAAAAAATGCACAAAATATAACTTGGATGTACTTCATAAACACCAACTACATTTTCACTGTATTTTTAATTATAATGAATTTTATTGAAATGTTTGTTTTATTATGAGGTGGTAAGAGCCCTTGGGAATGGGTGCCATTATAGATAAAATTGCCTCGGCTTGCTTTGAAGTTATTGTACTGACAGGGTATAAACAATGCAACACAGTATGACTAAAATACACATCACACACACATGCAAGCATATAGGAATGACAACATTACCCATGTTTGGAAAGGAGCATAACTCGTTTAGGGGCAAGATGTCATGGGGAGAATAACTGAGCATCCAAAATCACAGTGTACTTGTTCAGTGACAGAGGGTACTGCCCTATACTGCAAAACTACAGGGCATATGGAGGGGTAGTGCACTGACATGCATTATGTGCACAAGAAACTTGATATCGCACTCACACATTTATCATATGGAAGTGGCACCAATGATAGCAAAAAGGACATCATTACATCCCGTGCTATGCTGAAATTCTCCTACACTGCAAGACAGGTTGAGATGGTGGATATATCAGCTCCACCACATCCACACCAAGGTGGTAAGCTGCAAATTCACGTAGGACAGCCTCCCAGGTAGGTGGTGACATTTACATAGTGACTATGAGCTCCAGATGAGCAGTGCACTGAAGCCAAGAAGGGGACATAAAGAATAAAACAAAATAAAAAATAAGAACATAAGCACTATAGTAAGGAAATGAACAGACACGTGATGAGATGCATGTGTAATATCAACAATCAAAAAAAATCAATCAAAATCTTTATTTTTCCAGGTGGACATCATTGAGCAATGCTCATCTGCAAGATGGACCTAGTTGGATCAGTGACAATTACATAAACATAGTGCAATGCAAGAAACAAGACACAATATACATAGTGTTGATTTATACAATATACATAGTTGAATTATCAGGTAAATTCTGATAGTTCTATACCAATTTTTTCATATTTACAATTTTTACATAACTCTAAGTTCATAGACAGAATATAGAGATATGGCATGGAGGAGGTGTTGTTAAACACTTGCATACACAGTTGCGTAGATGGCTTTGGAGGGACGCCGGGTAAACATAGAAACATAGAAACATAGAATTTGACGGCAGATAAGGACCGCTTGGCCCACTAGTCTGCCCATTTTCCTACCTAACAGATAAGCTGCAGATCCTAGTTAACCAACAGCTTAATTCCTCCTACCCCCACTAGGACTGCCCTATGCCTGTCCCATGCATTCTTAAAGTCCCCACTGTTCTTGACCCCGACCTCTTCAGGGAGGCTGTTCCATGCATCCACAACCCTCTCAGTGAAAAATACTTTCTCACATTACCTCTGAGCCATCCCCTTCTATCTTCAAATTGTGACCCTTGTTCTTGCACATCTCTTTTTCTGGAAGATGCTACCCTCTTGGACTTTGTTAATTCCCTTGAGGTACTTGAAAGTTTCTATCATGTCCCCTCTCTCCCTTCTTTCCTCAAGGGTATACATATTAAGCTCCTTTAGTCTTTCTTCATATGTCTTCTGGTGCAGACCCTGCACCATTTTGGTTGCCCTCCTCTGGACAGCCTCCAGGGTACCAGGAGGTAAAACCAGGGTAGTGGTAAAAGAAGGATCTGGGTCGGAGGTGGGTGATGAACTTCTGCTTTAACAGAGGGGGAGCTATGGGAAGGGGGAGGCAGGAGGCAGGAAGGGGTGGGGGAGGGAACAGTAGAACAGATAGCGATAGGGTGAAAAGATGGGGGGAAAGGATGTACTAGTGGGAAAGGCCATGGGAGAGGTATGGAGGTATTGCAGACCATGTGGGAGTTGGTAGGAAGGAGAAGAGATGGAGAAAGCAGAGAGGGCATGATTCACTTTTGTGCTATCGAAATAATTTGCAATGCTCCTTGAAAAGCTTTGAGTAAAGGGTTTTGAAGGACGTAATGGATATGAGTATACTCAGTTTTAAGACTTTCTGCAATTTGTTCCATAGTGAGGGCAGCATGAAGCTGATGGCTGTTCTTCCAAAGTACGTATTGACTTTGGGTACTTTGAGCAAGATGAAGGAGTAGTTTCTTAGGGCATATTTGCGTATAGAAGTTTGAGTGAAGCAGTCTGAGATGTATTGTGGTAGTTGCTTGGATATAGCTCTGAATGTCCAAAATGCTGTGTTTCTGTCCCTTCTGAAATGGAGTGAGGTCCATCCAACTGCTACATATAGAGAGCAATGCTGGGTGTCGTATGGTAGTCCTGTAATAAACCTCAGTGCCATATGATAGAGCGTATCCAACTTACCCAAATAGGAGGCAGGGCAGCGACTATATAAGAAGTCAGCATAGTCAATTATAGAGAAAAACGTGGCCTGTACCAAACTTAGTTTTGCATTGCTTGTGAGGAAGTGCTTGATTCTAAAACAGAGGCCAAGTCTCTGATGGAGTTTTTTTTAATAGTTCATCCATATGTTTGGTGAAGGAGAGTCTGTTGTCGAGCCAGACTACCAGGTACTTGAACTTGAATACAAATTCAAGGTTTTCGACGAGAATAGTGGATAAGTGAGGGAGTGTGTGCACTCCTGTATGTCCTGGATGCCTATACGGAGAGATAAACATTGCTTTTGTCTTCTTTGCATTAAGCAAAAGGTTTTTGCTCAGAAGTTGGTGCTGGAGTACATTGAAGTCAGTTTGTAGATCTTTGCAGGCTACCTATGGGGAAGGGTGACTGACATAGAGTACCATATCATCGGCGAATAGGTGTACAGTGACCTTGGTGATGTTAATATTGATGTTGTTGGTATAGCTAGCGAATAGGATAGGACCGAGGATAGATCCCTGTGGTACACTAATATCAGCTGGTGCTGTGGCAAACCTCTTCACTACTAATAACTTTTAGGCAGATTGTAGCATACTACATCACAGTGCTCAAGAAGCGAAGACATTTCTTGGGTTTTCTTGTGCAGAAATGGCCCTGAGCCTCATAAAGTTTCACACACATGTAGGGCCTGAATATGCCATGGAACGCCTGCTATGTGCAGGATGCTCATCATAGGGGCACCCCACCATATCCACAAAGGTGGATACCCCCTCTGCACCCAATTCTGTCTGCATGCCTTACTATGTGGGCAGGCAGGACTGGTGCAACCCAGAAGGCTGCACATATGCCTGCCTAGGGGCAGCAGTAGCAGCCAGACACTCCCCTACATCTAGACTTCAGACTAGTCAACGACCATGAGTAACTCACCCACTTACAGCCCCCAGTCCTAGGCACCAACCAGTTATGTTTTTGTTGGGTCATTTGTCATGTCAGGATATGGCAGTCCTGAAGAACTACTTATCCCAACATGCCCTGACCCCCTCTGGAGCAGGCAAGGGTCCAGTCCCATGTCTGAGGCCACTCTGACTACTGGTCACTGCTCCAGCGTGCAGCTTCCCACAGGCACAAAGCATGGGAAAGGGGCTGTGGGTGCTCACAGGCATGCAAGCATGTGCAGCTTCAGGGCAGTGCACCTCAGACACATGCATGTCACCTGCATCTGTGGTGTTTTTCAGGATCAAGCCAAATGCAAGCAAACACATTGCTGTACTAGCCTACTGGTATCCGAAGGTGTGTTCTGAAAGGTCATGAGAGGGTGCACTGTATGCAGTTCATTAAGAGCAGGCTCACTTGTCATTCCCATGGCCAAAAAAGTCACTCAAGTTGATGCATGAAGCTGAAATAGATGTGAATAGAAAGAGAATCATGACCAATACTTTTTTCCTACTCTGTTGTACTGAAGCCCCATAATGCATTGCATCTTGAGTCAGGGACCTAAAGAAACACATGTTTCTAAACAGGTTTCCATTACTGTGTTTCTACTAAAACCCAACACAGCCACTAGCACAAAACTGAAATCAGTGGAATGTTAGGTTAGAATCTTACCAAAGCCAAGAGCACAGAACTGTGAAATCAGGTGGATTACAGGGTCAAATCCCATCGCAATCAAGAGCACAGAACAGTGAAATAGGCTGTACCACAGGTTCAAATCCTAACACAGCCAAGATCACAGAACTGTGAAACGTTGCTAGTCCACGCTAGTATCTGCTACTGATGTGCCGGTCTCATGGCGCAAACATAGGTAGCCAGCTACTCCCGGGCAGTGCTTTTACACAGATTACTTTCAGGAAGTTATGAGGACAGCGCCATAGAAGAGGTCTGCAAACTGTGCTTGCAGACCTTATGCACTGGCTGGGCTGTCACCAACATAACATCCCTGATACAGGACACGCATACAGCAATGACTGAACAGGGAGGGGCTGTGGACATGGCCTACCTAGACTTTAGCAAGGCATTTGACACAGTCCCACACAAAAGATTAATATACAAGTTAGCCAGCCTGGGAGTGGGTCCCAAGATGACAGCCTGGGTAAAGAATTGGCTGGAGAATAGGACACACAGAGTAATAGTAAATGGAGCCCTCTGAAGAAAGGGGGTTACTAGTGGGTACCGCAGGGTTCAGTATTAGGACCGGTCCTCTTCAATGTCTTTATAAGCTACATTGCAGAGGACTGGAAGAAAAATATGTCTCTTTGCAGATGACACAAAGATCTGCAACAGAGTTGATGCACAAGGTGGGTGGAAAGGATGAGAAGGACTGGCAAGTTAGAGGAATGGTCAAATGTATGGCAGCTTAGATTCAATGCTAAAAGTGCAAGAGTAATGCACCTGGGAAACAAAACCCAGGGAAGAGTTCACAGTGGGGGTGAGATACTAATAACAACAAAATGGAAAGGGACCTGGGGGTAGTCATATCAGATGACCTAAATGTGGGCAAGCAATGTGAGAGGGCAGCAAGGAGGGCTGGGGGATACTGGGATGCATGGAGAGGCATCACCAGTAGAAAACAAGAAGTTATTATCCTTCTGTACAGACAGCTGGTCAGACCCCATCTGGAGTACTGCGTGCAGTTCTGGAGACAATCTCCAAAGACATAGACAGGATGGAAACTGTCCAGAGGAGGGCAACTAAAATGGTGCAGGGTCTGCACGGAAGAGACATATGAAGAGACTTAGGAGCTTAATATGTATAGCCTCGAGGAAAGGAGTGAGAGGGGACATGATAGAAACTTCAAGTACCTCAAGGGAATCAACAAAGTCCAAGAGGGTAGCATCTTTCAAAAAAAGAGGTGTGCAAGAACAAGGGGTACAATTTGAAGAATGAGGGGGGGCAGCTCAGAGGTAATTTAAGGAAGTATTTTTTCACAGAGAGGGTTGTGGATGCATGGAATGGCCTTCCGGAGGAGGTTGTGGAGTCAAAAACAGTGGTGGAATTCAAGCATGCATGGGACAGTCATAAGGCAATTCTAGGGGGTGGGGTAGGAAGAAGTAGGCTGCTGGTTAACTAGGATCTGCAGCTTATCCATTAGGTAGGGAAATGGGCAGACTGGGTGGGCCAAGCGGTCCTTATCTGCCGTCAAATTCTATGTTTCTAGGTACCCACCTATGACCCCAAAATATAACGATGAGAAGTGTTGCTGACAAGTAGCACACTGGCATCCTATGAAATACTGAGTACAGCATCGTAACATTTACAACCCACCAAGTGTACTGTTGCTGACAAAATCACACTGGTGGTAAAAAAAAAAAAAAGTCCCACTGTGAACTGTTACTGAAAACTACTACACTGGCATCCGATTGAATAGTCAGTACAGCGTCATATAACCTATACATTCCTCCCTGCAGACTGTTGACTACCATTATATAGGCATCCTCTGAAATATTTTTTACAATATTATAACATGTACAACAATATAACCTATACAAGCAACCTGTATTGCACCAGAACTAAAAAGCAAATAAATACATGTAGGCATAGAAATAAGAAAGGAATACAAAATAGTGCATAAAAACATCATTAGCAACACATATCCAGTAACACAAATTTAGTTGAAAACATTGTACCGTGACAGATTGTCATCATCTGGGGGACCGTCAGCTGTACACTGAGTGTGTGAAGCATCAGAATCAATGCAAGACGATCCGGGATCATTTCAGGACAGGATTGGTACGGTTGAATTCCAAAGTGCTCTTTTCCTTCCCCTGTCACTGTCCACCTGTGAATCAGCGTGATCCTGCTCCTCCATTTATAAGGACAGAACACAGAGAATGTAGGAGCAATGCTATCAAGAGCTGTTGATGCAGCACACATTCTTTCCAGGAGGTAAACACCGACTACAGTCAGGAAACCTCCATGCAATGATGTCACACAGTCAAATCACATGATTTCCTGGTAGAGCTTCAGAGAGACTGGCATTCAGCTGCAGATAGTGAGAAGCTCATTCTACTCTCCTTTTGATATGCAAAAACGGCAGAAGTAAGAAAGGGCAGAGTTAACTTTCAGTGACCGATACAGAAAGCAGGATTTGATGCATGTTTGACAGAGCTGTCTGAATTGCTTCTGTTTAAAGGGCTTTCATTCCGTGTCCTGAGGATGGCTCTGCTGTGGCATACTGTTCCAGCGCTTCATTAGTGTAGTCTGCATGAGGGTGCTACTGCGTATGCAAGTATATACAGTATGGTGCTCATATGTCTAGGCACTGACAGCACGGAGCAGCTTACATTCAAATGGATTTAGCCTTGGCTTTGAACTGCCTCCCACATTTTTTTTAAATCCCCTCCCTCTCCGCGTTTGTCACCATTGATGTGTGCAGCCAGTAGCTGTCCAGCAAGCCGTGGTGCTGAAATGACAGCTCTCCATTGACAGCAATGTAACAGGCATGAGACGGAAGGACCTGCTTTGCCCAGTTAAACGTTGCCATGGATGATGACTTGTTCCAGCTAAGACAGCTGCCGTAAGTAGCGTTAGTAATCAGTGCTAATATATCTAATTGACATCGGGGAAAGCGTTAAGGCCTTAAAAAGCCTGGTGTTTTCCTTTATACTCGTCCCTTGCATTAGCGCCCGGTGCTGAGTGCCGACATCCCAGTAGTTCCAAGTCTGTAAGCTGAAGCATAATAACTCACAAGTATTATTTATCACTTTAACTGTTTTTCAGTTCTCACACATTCCATGATTTAAGGACAGGCTGCAATGGGAGGAAGGGTGCAACTGATCTGAATAGTGGAAGAAACTTCATTACAGCCAAATTTACATTGTTGTATACTAATATAGAGTGTTTATATTGTTGATTATATTATTAATTTAAATGTATCCCACTTTCTTTAAAGTGGAGAGTCAGTTTTTGAATGTATATGCATTGAATGACAAAACAGTTGTCTTAAAAGAGCAATGTGACCCATTAAACGTAGTCTGTTATTGGAATATACTGGCATGCTAAATGTAATACTGTTTTTCGAGTGATGGATACAGACATTCCAGATTTTTATTTACAGTAAAATGTTTTAATGTGTCTGCACAACTCAGGTTCTGTACTTAGGCCCTTCAAATATTTAAAATGTCCGTGCCCCATGTTATGTGCTAAATCAGTTACTTTGTCTAAATATATATATAGCTGTAGGGGCTCTTCCCAACAACATTAGGTTGTTTCCATTAAATAATGGTTATTGTATATCTGTTTGCAGCATGGTCAAAACTTCATTTTAAAGAAATTATTTAATGCCATATTTATATGTTTATAATTTACCATTCTCTGCTTATGGTAAGAAACTGATAAACTCAGCACCAGTTTGGGCAGACTAAATCATGGTACACATTTCCCAACTTTAAATAAAAAGGAAATCTGTACAGAGAGAGTATTTTGGACATTTTCCAAATACATTTTCTAAAGGAAAGTGATAAAACATTTCTTCTGTTGAATATATTTTATGATACAGTTGATATGTGTGCTATCAGCAACCTATGGAGCAACATCTTGTTTGTTTTTCTATGCTTGTTTTTTATTATGGGTTCATGAGAAGTGTCTGGTTTATTGCATTAAATATTGACATCCTCTGTTAATCTACAAGGCAAGTACAACATAGGGTAGTCAACATGGGGGCTGTGTACCATTGTAGGCTGGGTTATGCATGAGAGATGCATACCCGGCCCACAAAGCTCTGCACTCATGGACAGGCAGGACATTCACGATAGCTGGCCACCATAGGGCACCTGTCCACAGCCCAGCCACCCTGGCATGTTGATGCACAGGGGCAGATTGACAAACACAGGTGGGCATCCAGTCAGATGCGTGACCTGGTCTAAGAGTGGATCCTCTGCTCTGCATGGAGCAGGGGATTCTGGGACACCTGCATGTCCCAGTATTGGCACTGAAATGGGTGATTGACCCACGGCTGCCAAGCCCTCCCTGCCAGACTGGAGGGCTGTAGCACTAATTTATTTATTTTCAAAAGTTTTACCAGAAAACTTATATTAAGCTGGTATCAGCTCATTTCCAGATGTGACCTGGGGGAAGGGAGAAGAGAACAGAACAGATACAAAGTACAATGTACAAAAATCATATAGCAATTTGGAAATAATTAATACAACATGCACCCATTACAAGGAAACTCTTCAGAATAAAAACTGCCATACAGTAAATTACCATACAATAAATTATGAAACAGGGAAAAGAACATTATTAAACTTTGAGCAACAAAACAACAATATGAGGAATAGGGAGTGGTGACTGATTAACTGGTGGAGAGGGGATGAGCTAGTGTCAGTGTAGGGAGGAAGGCTGGTGACAGAAGTCCACCCCAGTATCAGAAACAATTGCAGGAGTGAACAGAGAAATCACAGAGGAGCTATTTCCAAGTGAGAAGGGAAGGAGCAGAGTCTGTGCTAACTTACCTTCAGCAATAGCAGCTAGTGCCAGCACTGTATTCCGCAGGGCCTTCTGGCACCAGGCTACATGAGCTACGTAATCTGCCTGCCTGATGAGCAGGGAAGCAGATGCATAACCTGTTTTAGCCCTAGTATCCAATTTTCTGGAGTCCTTCTCAGGAGGCTGTACAGAGCAGGGGACCTTAGCTTTCTCACAGGCAGCCGCTTGGACTACACCTTTATGATCAGGGTGGGCATACAGATATTCCACCCCTTCTGTCCACCTGATACCTTTTTAAATCTTTTTTACCTATGGCTGCAACTGAAGTAGATGCAGATGTGATTTTTGAAGTTGCTTTTTCTGATGTTTTGTGTATGGGGACCAGCAGCCTTCTTGTAAGAGCTAACTCCATCATAGCCATAAATTCTGCTGTCTCCTCATCCTCCTGTGTTTCCTGAGGGGGGGATGTTGAGGGTGTTCACCATTTGCCTAACGAAAGAGTGAAAAGATGGGCCATGGAGAGGAGCCATATTACTACTCAGGTGAACCATCTGATTCAATACATTCACCTTTCTCCTCTTCTTCATAGTACATTCCCTTCTCCTCCACAGGGAGGTAAGCTGGAGACTGAGTCTGGGGAGGGGAGGCTGGCATAATCATAAAAGTTCCCATGACCTGGAAGGCCTGGAAAAATTACCACATCTTTTAAATTTTTTCTTGGCAGACAGTTTCCAGAGCATGCTCTGAGGCTCTCTTATTTGTATTTTTGCCATTACAGTACTGGATTCAGTGTTCCCTGTTTCAGACATGCTCTTATCATTACCATCTTCACCACGCTTATCTAATGGCTGAGCAGCCTCATGTTTTTTCTCTCTTCCCTTTGACAGGGACTGTTGCTGTATTTGAGAAGATGAACCCTCTGATGCTTGTATTCCACCACCATCAGGGACTCCCTCAGAGCATTTATTATTTTTGGTGGCATGGAGGCAGACTGAGAAGCCATAAACTCTTCCCTTTTTTAGCTTTTTTTTTTTTTTTGGACAAAACATTGTACAGAACTGACAGCTGGTAAAATGGTGATCTGGACCCAGGCACTTGAAACAGAGCTCATGGCAGTCTGCCTTTGCCAAGAGCTGGAATAATATTTTACTATTTTTAGAGCCTGTTGGTTCTGTTATCTTTTTTCTTGGGTCTACCAGTCATGTAAATCAATGAAGACCTCAGGAAAAAAGTTTGGTTCCCAAAACAAACAAACAAACAAAAAAAAAAACACAAGTCTTAATAGTCACAGAGCCTGAGGTAAAAAGATTGATTCTGTGAAAAAAATTAGTGGTTTCTGTTCCCTAATAATAGAAACTATTTGTTAAATAATAAAAGCTGCTTATAAGGAAACTTCAGTCATTTTTAAAAATGAAAAAACCCTGTATAAAAGAGTTTAACTGTCTGGTGTCCTCTGAGCGGGAACCACATTATGAAAAAGAAACTGCCAGGTTAAAACCTTTGAAATGTGGTTTTTACATAAAAAAGTTAGAAATGAAAATAAATGCAGTTCCCTTCAGATGGAAACTGTGTTATAATGTGTCCTTCTCTGGTTCCTGGGAACCAGTTGAGAACCAGAGAAACTGCAAATATACACCAAACTTAAATGATATACCCTAACTAACACAGCGTTATCAGAAAATAACTAAAACAAGCAGTGCAGGAGGATGTTCAGTCCTGCTTTGGCAAGTTGTTGATATCCATGGGGGGGCATGCAGTGGCTATGCAGGATCCCATCCTGTGTAGCCTGTGCCGCCTCACCTGGCACTCTGTGCCATAGTGAATTGTGCTTAGTGTGGGCACACCCCCTGGCCACTTTCCCTGGACCATCAGCATGTGTAACTGTGTGAATGGCTGAGGGATTGAGGGTGGAAGGGGCACGCGCCCCATTAGTGCATGCTGTGGGGGTCCGCAGGACCCCAATGCATGGCTTTCAGTTGTGGGGTTGCCTATACACTGCAGATACATGGTGCGTATCATTTTTTTTCATGCCATGGGCCTAATACAAGCTTCCACACACACTGCCCTCACCATGGACCTAATCACTATCAATGAGAGGCCACCCCTAGTGGAAGAGAGGGTAGTTCAGACTCCATGTCCATTCACTCTTTGGATTCATCTGTGAAACTGCCAACAGAAGTGCCAGTTAGAGCCAGCTCAGTGGCAAAGAGGGCTGAGGCACTCTGTGCCTCACCTTTTCCCGTGGCAGCGACCCAGAATCAGGAGCAAGCTTGGGTCGCGGGGGAGGGGTCGGTTGGGGGAGTGGAGTAGGATTGAGCATCCGGAGGACAGCTCTCCTCTCCTGGGGTAGAGTGGCTTGGCTTCTCAGCCTCTGGCTGCCCCCAGGTGGAGGCCTGGGGCAGTGCCAGCAGTGTGAGAGACATGAAGGGAGGGGCAGTGGTGCTGTAGATGTGTGTACCTCCTCATGCACACTTACGGGGCAGCAGAGCTAAGGGAGAAAAGCAGAAAATGGTTGGTTCAGGCTACATAAAACCATGTGTGCCTTCCTCAGCCCTGCACCATCAGCCAGTTACCTGCCCAAGTCTGGAGGTGTGTCATTGGGTGGGGGAGGACAATCCTCCCCATCCGGGTGCCGTCACGGGCAGAAATCAATGAGGGATTTCTGGTTGGGTTGGTCTGGTATGGTGAATGCCAGGTGAGAGGAAGCAGAGACAGGATTGAAAGCCTGCCTGCACTGACCAAGAGGAGAAAAGCTTCTATGGCAAAAAAGAAGTGCCAATTAGGAGACAAGGCTGGTGACTAGGTGGTAGTGCTACTGTCCGCCATGCTGGTGACCCAGTTTTGGAAGTGGACTTAAATCACATGGGTCTAGCTTGGGGGGACAGGACTGAACTCTCCTCTTCCAGGGAGGTGGGAGGTCAGGCTGCACCACTTATTGACTGCCAACAGATAGGACTAGTGGTAGTGCAGTGGCAGTGACATGAAAGGGAGGGCCATCATCAGATGTGAAGTGAGTGCATGTCTCCACATGCACATGTTCTGACATCACTAATGCAGGCAGAAAGCTCTTGACTGAGCCGGATGATTGCTTGATCCACCACAGGCCCCACTTCTGCCCACTAGGCATCTCCTCTGGAGCAAGTCTGGATTGTGCTGTGGAGGGGCCTGGCTTGCTTGATACCCCTGCTATGAGGGAGCAATTGATGGGGGGGGGGAATAAGAGGAAAAGGTAGGACCTAGAGATGATAGGGTGACAGGGCTGGGTTGATCAAAGCCCAACAGGGACTAGTCGGTGGGATAAAAACATTCATCAAAAAAGAAATGCCAATTGGGACCAGTTATGAAGATAGTTTTGTGATGGGGATGTCTGCCCACAAGAAACTGGGTTGAGACCACCAGAACTTATTCCACATAGACTGCCAAACACCAATCAGTTGATATAGCATTCAGCCACAGCCAGTCTGTGTTGGATGCCAACCAGTGGCCTAGCGGTAAAAGGCAACATAACCGCTACCAGTCAGCTGAGCCCTCTGGACACAGATTGCATTACTGCTCTTATCATGCTCTTAAAATAAGAGCATTTTAATGATTATAAATGAGGCATTGACTGGATTTCAGTGTTGATAATGAACAACCCTTTTTATTTAAAAATACATATTTGACAAAATATAGTTTAATCTGTCAATTTAAGATACTTTGTACCTGGGTTTACATTCTTTCGCAGATTCCTTCTGTTCTTGACATCTGATGGGTTGGCTAGAGTTGTGTAAACTCCACTGTATTTTAAAGACTATTGATTCCATTTAAATTTGACATACACTGTGGATATTTGAGATGAATGTATGTAGAAGGCTGGCTGTTATAATTCATTTATGAAAACTGAAGTCAAACTATGAGGTCATATATAGTGTATGGCGGAATGCGATTGTGTATGGAAATCCACACACTTTAGAAAGTCATTCTGCTGCAGCAGTGACATCTTCATTAACACATCTGCATTAGTGAGGACGGCATAATACAAGTGACGCCATCAGTGCTCCTCATAGGTCAGTGGCTGGTGGAAAGTCACACGGGTGTGCTAGCTGGTGGCCGGTTGTGTTCAAGTGTGGTTGGTGAACCAAAACAAAAGTAAATAATTCTAGGTTGTACTGTTGTTTTCTTGAAGGCTGACATGATTGTGGTCCACCATATATTATATAGAACAGTGTATGGAAAACTATACACAATGTGGCTAATCTTCCCCCTCGTGGATACCATGCTGACTGAGGGACCTCTTGGGCTTCGCTCACGAGGTTATCAGTCATCAGGGTATCCACTCGGGGGAAGAATAGCCTTGTTGTGTATGGGTTTCCATATACTATCCTATATGTTCTGCCATTTCTCAGACTGTGTTTAGCCAGATCTCCAGACGTACACTTGCGATAGTTTCTTAATTCATGTAAAATGACTGACTGTGTCACAATGCAATAATAACTGTATGTCTCAGGTACAATATGAGGCAAATGACCTTGGATATAAGCACAATGTTGCAGTAGTTTCATTTTAGAAATAATAGAGTTTTTCTAAAATTAAAAAATCTTTTTCCTAAAAAGCTGTCCATTATTTTATTAGGTGGAAGGTGTGTGTCTGTTGTTTTTGTAAACATGTCTATGACATTCTTTTTATGGCCTTTTCTCCAGGAAATCCCACCTACACATAGAGAAGGCTGGCTGGGCAACTGTGCGCAACCAGCCTGTTCTGCCACCAAGGGGTTCTAATTCTGTTAGATCTTGAGAGCAAAGCTTGAGAGGTCTCACAGAATCAGAACCCTGAGGTGGTAGCTCAGGCTGGTTGTGCACAGTTTGCCCAGCCAGTATTCTTTATAGTGTATAGTGACTCCACAAGTTCCGCAACAAAAACAGTTAAAAAAACTTGAAATGATTTTGAATTTTATGCACTCCTCTGCCACATTTGGAAAGAAAATGCTGCCGCCATCCTGTTAGAAAATTTACTGTTGAAATTCTGAGATGTGCGCACAGTGTTTTTTTCTTTAGGTAAACTGCTGGCTCGTGCATTCTCAAAAATAGCCAAGATGTTGTTATACCACAGTATGGTATTACCATGTTCCATGAACTTTGAACTGTAGTACGACAACATTTTAACTGTGATGGATTTATATGTGTAACAAAGAGTCACTATACACTATAACTGTTTTTTGTATTCTATAGATCGAGGGAGTGCTCCCAACCAATCAGAGCACTCCTTTCCCCTGCACATGAGGTACTCTTATTCTGTGAAGAGCATCTCATGCGTAGATGCCCTGGAAACGGGCATGTTCTGGGAATTTTTCTTTTAATATATTATTGATCACTCTCGATCAATAATATATCAATACGTTCCCCATCGCCACTCGTTTGCTGAAAATGTGTGGTTTTATTTGCCTTCAGCTTGGGCCAGAACAGCTCAGCTTCACTTCGCTGTTCTCGCTCAGCTGAAGGCACGTGAAACCACTCCTTTTCAGCAACAAGTGGCAACAGGGGACATATTTACACATATTATAAATCCTGACATCATTCTTAGCCAATCAGGATTGTTTATTTCAAAACATTCCAGGTACTCTTATAACCATAAGAAGGTGTCCCATGCACATAATTCTAAAATTCTGAAGTTCTACTGTAAGTTCAGTTGGCATAGTCCATTTCCCTCAAAGGGGATTATGTAATATTCTGTAAAGTAAAACATTTTCATGTTTCATTGTGTAACCCCTTCCCTGCTATACGCTGACTCAGGTGGCTAAACAGTTCTTTTGTTCTCTAAAAATTGTCACTTTCCTGCCGGGGGGGGCGAGGTTAGGCACTAACCACAGTTCGTGAAGGCAGGGCAGGCTGACTCTCAAACCCACAAAAATGTATTTTTTCAGTGGCTATCTCCCGCCTTTCCCTGTCTAGGGGAAGGTGGCATTGTCTCTGAGAAAGGGAGGGGGGCACCAATGATCAGCTTGAGCTGTTGTAAAATATTTATAGCAGGGAGCGCAGTACCTTAGTTCTCAGAACAGTAGGATTCCTGATGACAGCTGGATTTCCGTCTGGCAGATTGATGATTCTTCTCATCCCCACACACCTCTGGCAAAACTGGTTGGGATCCCAAGAGCGGTAAAACACTTAGCAGGAACACAACATCTCACAACAGTTCATTTTGGTATACAGTTCAATCCAAACAAGCTTGCGATGCAACTAGCAGCATTTTTATTATATTACTTTAAAAGGCTCAGGTCACACACACTTGCAGGGAAATCTCCACAGTTATTTATAGTTCATTTTTACTTGCAGAAAACAATGGCAAGCTGCCGTAGCACCACACTTTCTTTGGGGACCTGGGATTCAAACCCAGAACCAGTTTTCTCACTCTTTCTCCCAGTGAGCCGAAACGGGCTCCTGTGCTTTGAACATGCTCCTGCCTTTGCATTTCTTTGGCAGTCTCACACATAACTACTCCCTGCCAGTGAGAGCAGGGCAGTTTAACTCAACTTTGGGCCTTTCTCCCTTGTCTCAGGGCTCTGGTGACATTTTTGGGGCACAGTCCAGACTCCTAAGACCATCCGGGCCTGGTGATCCTTGGGCAGGGTTTGCACAGGCCAGCAGTCACCATTCACTCCACACTGGCAGTCCCTCCTACCTCCACCACACAGCTTCCAAGGGTGGACACGGCAAAGTGATAGGACCAGTCACCATTCTGATCCTTCAGTCAGCATCTCTGCCTCTCCACTTCCTGGGCCCGCCATGGCAGCCACCCATCCAAGCCCCTTCTCCTCACAGAGCCATCCGGGCTCCATATCTCAGGGCTCTTCTTCCTTTTCTACCTTCAACTGCTACTGCCATCCCACCAATGGGTTGTTGGAATCCATGACTCGACATGGGTTTAGGTGGCAATCTCCCCACCCCGACTCCTCCGGCCTGACTGGCGGCCCGCCACAGCCTGACTTCGCGCAGGCCTCAGCCCACTCTCCCTTGCACCATCCAACTCCTCTGTATGACTCCCAACTGTCTCACTCATGCCAGTTGGTGCCTCTCACTCACAATGCCTAGGCCTGGCCAGCCTGGCATCGCATGCACCTCCCGATGCCAACAGGGCATCAAACTTAGTAACCCCCCAAAATGGCATGGGGTTACAATTAAAATTTAGTTTTTTAAAACAAGATGTTTAACACACTGAAACCATGTCTGTGGCATTTTGGCTCCAACTTTTTATCGCCCTATGTATAATACCCTTATTAGGAGAACAGCTGGGGAGGATCTACCTAAATGGGGAAGTATATCCTTCATCACAGGAGTGTGTACATATCAGGACATTTACTTAATTTTTGCAACACCCCTGCACTTCTGCACCCCCACCAAGTTGGACGTCATATTCAGGACACCTCTAGAAGCCAGATGCCTGTGGGAGAAAATCCTCCATTTCCTCCCAGTAATTATACCCCTTGGTGCTTCACAGCAAGTGTTCTATGCTATGTAACGCTAGGACAGCATAGTACTAATAATAGGTTCCTGCAAACATATTCGGATGCTTCATCTAGCTGACAAAGGACAAAAATCTCCAAAATATCCCTTGTTGCTTTGAGGAAACTTGTACTTCTCCTATTACTCTGTTCAGGCAACGTTGAACTCAATCCTGGTCCAACAAAAGACATTACATCACCTTCAGAGCTCACTAAGTTAAAAGGAATTAGTTTCATGCATGTCAATGCATGTAGCCTTTTAAAAAAATTTTCCTCTATCCAGGCTTGGCTTACACACACCGAACCTGATGTACTTGTTATTTCAGAGACCTGGCTCCGGCCATCCACTCCTGACAAGGAGGTCAGCATTCCCAACTATCTGCTATTCAGAACTGACAGACAAATTAGGGGTGGCGGAGTTGCCATCTACATCAAGGACAAATTCACAGTCTCCACTCTTGACTCCTCTTCGTTTGCCAATGGATATGAATGCATGTCCTTAAAAATTGAAATTACACCTGCGACAGCCATCCATATCATTGGCTGCTACAGACCACCATCTGCTGTATCACAGCTCCTGACTCACCTTTCATCTATTAAGGACACTAGCAACCTCGAAGCTATTATATTGGGAGACCTTAACTATTACTGGCTGTTCAGTGCTTCCCTACCTTTCAAATATTTCTGTGATTCCCATGGACTTTCACTACTTATCGATGAACCAACACGCATTAATAAGAAAAACCCTTCGAGTAGCACCCTCTCAGATGTCTTACTAGCAAATAAACCACACTTCTTCTCCCATGCTGGCATCTTCCGCACCGATGTTAGTGACCACTGTTTCATTGCTGGGGTGAGAACAAACCCTATGCCTAAATCCACTTTGAAATTCTCCACTAAAAGATCAAAATGGAACTTTGACCCATTGGCCTGTATCAACGATCTAAAAGCCTTCCTGCTCTGGCAGAGTTTTTCCTTGCTAAATCAGTAAACAAAGCATATGCCATCTTCCAGGAAATTTTAACAAATGCCCTCAATATCCACGCTCCACTGGTCAAAACCCGCATAAAGCCTAGAACGCTTCGCTGGTTCACCGCAGACCTTAAGTCTGCATTAGTAAAAAGAGACAAGCTTTGGAAAAATGCTTGCAAATCACAACTAGCCAAAGACTGGCGTCTTTTCAGAACTGCCAGAAACTCCTGCACAAAGTTGATCAGAGAGGCCAAGTCTAAATTCTACTACACAGAGCTAGACTCCACCTCAAAATGCCCAACCAAATTCTGGACCCCAATAAAATGCCTTTCTGGTCATACGACAGGAAACGCGCTCCCCTCAAAAATCTCCCCGGACAATGTCATTATCAACGATAAAAAGGAAATACTACAAGCTTTCAATAATCATTTTGCCTCAGCTGGACTAGCATTTGACAACTCGCCTACTTGCAGCCTGTGCTCTCAGATGACTGTATTGTCTCCTGAGCCTAATCTAACAAATGCTGCCTTTTCCTTTGCACCTGCTACCCTGAAAGAGGTTGAAGACCTTCTCCTTCATTTGGATACTAAGAAAAGTGCTGGCGCGGATTCTCTGGACCCCTACTACCTAAAGATTGCCTGGCATGTCCTGGCTGTGCCTATTACTCATCTATTTAATCTGTCACTGTCCCAGGGGTCTCTCCCCAATTTATGGAAAATTGCTCACATCATTCTGCTATTTAAATCTGGGGATCCCTGTGACCTAAATAATTACAGGCCAATTTCATTACTCCCCATTCTGTCAAAACTTTTAGAAAAAATAGTGAATGCCCAGCTAAGAGCCTTTCTGGAAAACACAAATTTCCTAAATCCTATACAGTCAGGTTTCCGAACTAACCATAGTACGGTTACAGCATTGGCCAAGGTAACAAATGATTGGCAATGTGACCTAGAGAACAAAAAGTTTGTCTGTGCTGTCTTCCTAGACCTCAGCAAGGCATTCGACACTGTCGACCATTGCCTACTTCTTTCTTCATTAAAAGCCTTAGGTCTAGACACCATTTCATTGGGCTGGTTCCAGGACTACTTAACGGATAAGCACTAGCAGGTCAAGGCAGAAGGGGTGCTCTTCTCCCTTAAACAGCTATTAAGAGGTATCCCTCAAGGCTTCATCCTGGGACCACTACTATTCACTATATATATTAACAGCATTGATCTCGGCATCAAGGAGGCCAACATTCACCTGTTTGCGGACGACGACAGTATTTTATCTAAGCCAGACAACACCTGAAGCTGCCTGTAAAGATCTGCAACTTGATTTCAATATCTTACAGTACCAGCTTCTCAGCAAAAAGCTGCTCCTCAATGCCAAGAAAACTAAGGCAATGATACTCTCACCTGGCAACCATCTGGCTCACCCTGCTACTACTGGTATTCTACCCCCCATCACCACCTTATTGGGGGAAAACTTGGAGTTTGTCACCAAGTTTAAATACCTGGGGGGTCTGGCTAGACCACAAACTCTCCTTCGTGGAACACTTCGAGGATTTGCTGAAAAAACTGAGGCAGAGGCTGGGGCTTTTCTATCGGATAAACTGCCTTCTAGCTACAGAGGCAAAAAGGCAGCTAGTCCAGTCCATATTCATCTCCTTAGTTGACGACGCTGATTTCATCTATAGTCACTGCAACCCCTTATATCTGGGTAAACTAGATGTCCTATACCACAGAGCATTGTGTTTCCTTACCGGCCTCCCCTTCTCTACCCACCACTGCTCCTTATACGCTGCAGTGGGGTGGACCTCCCTACAATACAGACGCGATAGAAATGCAGCCATATGGACATTCAGAGCGGTTACTGGTAAATTACCACAGTATATCTTTGATTTACTGCCTCTAAGTGGGCTCTGAAACTATGCCCTAAGGAGCTGCTTCCTAATTTCCTTGAGGATTCCCGGGGTCCATACGCATTTTGGGAGAGTAGCCATAGACTTCTCACTACCAACTCTCAGGAATAAGCTACAGAAATCCTTGAAATTAAGATCCCCAGTTAGTCTTGCAGCATTCAAGACTTTATATGCAAAAACAATCACAGAAGTATGCCACTGTTTCCACCGCCTATGAACTGCTCCCCTTCTGTGTCCTATCATCCTCTGCCCTCCTCTTGCACACAATAAAACATTACTTCTCAGAAACCCTATACCCTCCTCACCCTTGCCCTGCCATTCCTTCCATCTCCCTAGCCTCCTAACCACTTGCTTGGACTACGCTCCCTGAGAGCCGATGACCCTCCAGGGCTCTCAGCTCAGACGCTGCAGGAAACCGCAGCCACCAGGCAGTTGGTGCTCCCGAAGCCACGGCCCGAGACCACTTGATTGGACTATGCTTCTTGAGAGCCGAGAACTCTCCAGGGCCCCCAGCTCAGACGCCTCAGGTAACCACGGCCACCGGGCGGTCGGTACTCCTGAAGCCGCCGCCTGTGTCCACTTGCTCGGACTTCACTCCCTGAGAGCCGAGAACCCTTCAGGGATCCCAGCTCAGATGCTGCAGGAAACCATGGCCACCGGGTGGTTGGTACTCCCGAAGCCTATAACCCAAACCTATAAGCCCTAAGCCATAAGTGTGTATTCTCTGCATTACTATGACCCTTGCCCTGCACCCCCTTACCCCTTGCTACCTACACCTGTGCGAGGTTCCAATTAATTCTGACTCTGCGTCCCCCTCTCCTTATATAGCCCCCTTATCTTTAACCCCTTTTTTCATTTCCTTAAACATGACATGTATATAGTTAGATGGTTCCATGTCAATTGCACGTAAAACATTTCAGCGCGAGCATTTACAATGCGTACATTTCAGTGCTAGCATTTACAGTGCATTACAATTACATCGCGTGCATTTAGAATGCAATTTAGTTAGCTCCTTTAGTTAAAATTGTGTCATCCCATGCACCCATCAATCACATCAGAAAAGCTAAAATGGATCCTGGGCTCCCCTGCTATTACTCTGCTTCTTCCAAAGCCTGCACCCACTCTCAGTCATCGATCATCGAGAGTGGGAGGTGCTACAAAACCCACTGAAATTCAAACTCGGCAACAGAAGATTAAAGACTCAGTAGGAGCGACTAACAGAGACTGGCAAAAATAACCCTCATAAAGAATCTCCGTTCTGTCACAAATTATGCTCTGCTGCCAACCCGATCCTCTCTCTCTCTCTCTCTCTCTCTCTCTGTTTCTTGGTAATGGGGGGGTGGTGGGGTAACTGAATTCTACCAATTGTGGGATCACCTGAAGTGTGTGGTGCAGTGCTGCAAAGCCTAAAAGCGATTGAGCGGGATGCTGAGCTACGGAAAAGCTAGAAAGGACCCCTGAGCACCCATGCTATTCCTGCACCTCTTCAAAATTCCAAGAGAGAGAGAGAGAGAGACCACGAGACAGTCAGTATGCACAGGACAATTTACGAGCTATGATTGCCACTGGTGTGTGAAAAAGTATTGTATTGTATTGCAGCGATTCCAGCTTTTTCAAGTCCTTTAATTTTTTCATGCGTTGTTTCGGTTTCACGATGAAATGGTTAGAGTGCTGTGTTGTCATTCACAGTAAATGATGCGCTGAGTTGTTTTCGCTGAAATGTTTGCTGCGAATTGATGTGCTACCTAGTTAGATATATTATAATGCGTGCCCAATTGGACCGTTTGTCTTACTGTTACTTAACTTGCTTTACTATATATTCCCATGTTTTGCCTTACTGCCTGTACATATGTGTATTGTGCTGACCTTGTATGATGCAGGTTCACCTCGTAAATGAGCTTGCTCAATGGTGTCCGCCTGGATAAAGATTTGATTGATTGATTGGTTGAACATTATTTATAATATGTTTAAATGTATAGTTCCTGTGTATCTTATGGTTATAAGAGTTTCTTCTCAAGTTCTCAGTGGGCCAGAACTTCTCAACTTCGCTTTACAGTTCTCTTAGAATGTAGGTAGAGGGGCAGGAGCAACCCTTTTTGTCAAGGAGTGCATCGAGGTGGTGGAAGATGGTGCATCTGGGTAGTAATGGAGAGACCGAGTTGCTGTGGGTGCAACTCAGAGGAGCCTCAGGCAAGAAACTGCCCCTTGGGGTGATCTGTAGACCTCAGGGTTAAGAGGACGAGAGACAGAGAGCTCAGGGAAGAACATGAAAGAGGTTTGGCAAAGAGAGGAAGTGGTGGTAGTTGGTGAACTGAACCTGCCAGACACTGATTGCGATATTCCAATGGCCAGGAGTACCAGAAGTCAGGCCTTGCTGGATGCCTTCCAGGACTGTCTGCTGGTACAACTAGTTAAGGAACCCACCAGGCAGACCCCTGTTCTCACTGGGGTGCTCACCAACTCAGAGGTGATTGGAGATATGAGAATAGGGGAGTCACTGGGAACACTGACTATAACTTCATGTGGTTTGAACTTGCCCTTGGGTCTGTAAAACCCCAATCAAGAGCTGAGGTCCTGGATTTCAGAAGGCAGACTTTAACAGGCTGAGGGAGCTGGTTAGGGACAAGTTAGTCAGGGTGGACAACATGGGGGGTGGCAGAGAGATGGGAAGCAACTAAGGGAGCCATTCTCGAGGCATCTATGTTATGCATGAGAATGGTAACCAAAAAGAACAGGTTCAAGAGACCCTTATGGTTCTCAGCAGAAGTCTGGGAAGTGGAGAGGGCAACAACAAAAAAAAAGGCCTTCTACAAGTATAAAGAAAAGCATGGGGAGAAAGAATGGGGAGACTAGTTACTGAAAAATAGGAAGGCAAAGAGGGTGGTTAGGGAAGCAAAAGCAGACACAGAGTTGCCTATTGTGGAGTGGATGAAGAATGGAGAAAAACAGTTCTTAAAATATATTAGGAAAAAAAAGGAATAAAGGAGAGGGAATCGTAAGGTTGGGTAGGGTGATAAAAAAAGGATGGGCAAAAGGCCACTATCTTTCATGATTACTTTAGCTCAGTTTTCACTAAAGAGAATGGTGGACCCTTCCCAGAGAGTGGCATCAAAGTGTCTGCTATTGGGGTCCTGGAGATGAGGCAGTCAATATTTACAAGCGAAAGGATCCAGAAAGTGCTGGCAGCACTAGAAACAGATAAGGCCCTGGGAACAGATGAGTTGCATCTGAGCTTACTCAGGGAACCGGCAGCAGAACTGACTGAACCCCTGGTTGGTCTATTCAGCAGCTCTCCAAGGACATAGTTCCAAAGGATTGTAGGGTGGTTGGCATAGTTCCACTCCATAATTGGGGGGGGGGGGACATGCAAGGAACTACAGACCTGTCAGTCTTACCCCTATTGCAGGGAAGCTGATGGAGTCACTGATCCAAGAGGACCTCATGGACTACTCGGAGAGCAACAAGCTCCAGGACAGTAAACAGCAAGGATTCATGGCAGGGAGGTCTTGTCAGACTAACCTGAGAGTTTTCATTGACTGGGTAATGAGGGAACTGCATAAGGGCTATGCTGTGGATTTGCTCTACTTTTATGTGAGCAAGGCTTTCGATTCAGTGCCTCACAGATGCTTGCTGAAGAAGATGGAGGATCTGGGTGCAGCTAAGGTCATAGTAAAGTGGGTAGGTAACTGGATAAAGGGGAGGCAGCAGAGAGTTCTAGTCAATGGGTCAAGTCAGCAGAGATGGAGGTCATGAGCAGGTTACCACAGGAATCTGTTCTGGGACCAGTCCTCTTCAATATGTTCATTAGTGACATTGGTTGGAGGTTGATATCCATAGGGGCAGGCTGTGTCTCTTCGCAGATGACACTAAGCTCTGTGGGAGGGTGGATAGTGATGAGAGAATCCTGGAAATGCAGAGTGACGTACAAAAGGTAGAGGGGTGGTTGAAAGTTTGGCAGTTGAAATTCAGTGCCATAAAGTGCAAAGTAATGCACCTAGGGAACAAGAACCCCAGGACAGAGCACTGGATGGTTGGGGTGAGATTTAGCACTACGGCTGAGGAACAGGACTTTGGAGTTATCATCTGTGACTCCATCAAACAATCAAGTCAGTGCAGCAAGACATATAGCAAAGTGAGTAGGTTGCTGGGATGTATCAGGAGGGGTATTGATAGCAGAAAGGGAAGTGGTATTACTTCCCCTATATAGATCCTTAGTGAGGCCACATCTGGAGTACTGTGACTGGTTCTGGAGTCCTCACCTCAGAAAGTATAGTGATAGTCTGGAGATGATGCAGTGCAGGCTAACAAAAATGATTCAGGGTCAACAGGGCAGTTTCTATGAGGAGTGCCTCAAGGCACTGAATATGTACTCGCTGGAGACCAGAAGGGAGAGGGAAGATATGATAGAGACTTTCAAGTTCCTAAAAGGAATTAATAAGGTAAACTGTGGGGAAATATTTAGCATGAACACTAGTTCACAGTCATGTGGACACGAGTGGAAATTGACAGGAGGGAGGCTGAGAAGGGACATGAGGATGTATTATTTTACAGAAAGGGTGGTGGAGCTGTGGAACAGTCTCCTTGCCAAAGTGGTGGGTGCTAAAGATGTTGCTGGGTTCAAGCATGGTTGGGATAGAATGAAGGGTATAGTGGTTGCTTGGGAGGCAGAAGCTGGGAGGGGAACTAGGGGAAGGATGGGGAAGGCCAAGACCCTGGAGGGACAGTAGGTCCCAGGGCTAAACAGGGAACTTGGGCAGACTTGATAAACCGATGACCTTTTTCTGCTGTCATTGTCTGTGTTTTTATGTTTCTATGTTTCTTACCCAAAGAACTCAAGAGTGCACTCTTATAACCAGAAGAGACACAGTAACTGTACATATAAACATTTAAAATGAAAAAAAAATCTCTGTGCTTGTGATCACTCCACCTGTATTAGTTATGGTGTCCAACCATGTAAAAAACAATGCTGTAGGTACCTGCTAGTGCTAACCAAGTTTACTAATTTGATTATCACGATTATTCCCCACTACCACCACCCCCCAGCTGCCAAATATCCTTCTCTTCCCCTTGTCCCTTACTTCGTCAAAATTCTGCAGTACTGGCTCTGACATGTTTTACTTTGAGTTGGTGGCTATGCAAGGTTAGAGATGCATGTACAAGTAACTGTTTCCATAATAATACTCACATGCATGTCTCTCAAACCTCACTGAGACACCAACTCAAAGTAAAACATGTCCAAGTTGGCAGTGCAGATTTTCAACCAAATAAGGCACGCAAGGAACAGGGTGGGTGTTTGGCATCTAGTTGGTGGTGGGGAATAGTGCCGATCATTAATTTACATGTAGTAATCTTGGTTGGTTCCATGTCAAGATAGTGACTTTAAAACAGTGATGACCAAAAATGGCACACACAATACAGCGTGACCTCATACAGTGATCACTCTTTTTGCAGGGAGCTTTGCCCCTGCACCCCCTTACTAAACATACCAACTCTGGGGGGGGGGGCACACAACTCGGGAGGGGAACCTCTGGTTGACAACATGGCACTTGCGGTTTCTATAACTAGTGAAAGTGATGGACCATGATCTTTGACTAGGAATACAAAAGCCATGTTTAAACAAAAAGCCTTTAATTCACGGTGTCCATTTTAACCGGAACAGGTAGCTTTTTTGTAACATAATTCATACAAGCTTGTTTTACGTAGAGCATGCACACACGCGCGCGCACACACACACGTGCACACATACAAGTAACAATGATCTGCTTACACAATAAATGTAGGCGGCCAAGCACACAGTTCATTACTGTTATGTGGCATACTGGATAATCCACTAGGTTTTGTCAATAGTGACTGGATGATCGTACCTTTAGGCTTACTGAGGTGTACTTATGGAATAGTGTGGGGGAAGCCAACACTTAGTATGGCCATACATCTACATGTTCTTTGAAAAAAAAAAAAGAGCACTTAATTCTCAAGTATTTTTAAATGATGGTTTTATTGGTCCTGAAGAATGGACCATTTTTTACAGAATGAACAAGAGGCAGATGATGTGTTAGATGAAAATACATGCTATATGATAAAACTGAGACAGCCTTTACTGGGACAGATCCTCTTTTTTTTTATTTAGTATTTTTTATCTGCAGCTTGCCCTGAGCTCAGCCCCCACTCTCCCACCTTGCCCCGGGAATTACCTCTGCTCGGTGATCCCACTGGCTTACCCCCCAGGGTGGGGCCGTCTTGTCAGCATGATCCCTCGCGACACAGGTACAAGGATACCGGCAGGGGTCACATACCGGCATTGCCTCCCTGACTTACTCCCCAGGGTGGGGTGCGGAGTCAGGCTGAGGATGATAGACACTGGGACTACGTCTATCGGCAGCAGCCTGGTGGGCAATCAGGACCAGAGATGTAGGGCATCATTAAGGTGACTGCCATTTTTTGCTGGATCCCTGGGGATGGGCAATGACATTCATCATCCGCCCTGCCCCCAAGTGATGGCACCAGCCGTAACAGTACCCCCAGCCTCCGCCAGGAGTCTGGAAAGCGCCAGACACTTTCCCCCTCCCCTCTGGAGAAGCAGTCCCCAGAACACTCGATCCTCCTCCCCCCTGGCTAGCCCTCTGACTCCTGGGCCTGTTCCTGAATCCGGTTCATTGATGTCGCAAGCGGAAATCCAACCGCTGCACCAGCGGGCCACCTGACAGATCCTCTTTCTGAGTCAACTGTGAGGCAACATTTGTGAAAGAGAACACTTGTCTATGGGATGCTGGATCTTAGTCTTGTCAGCCTCTGTGTACATGACATGAATGCAGAAAAATACATTGTTCAACTGAATACCTGTACTATAAATTAAGATATTAGAATATATAATATCCATTATTCCACAGACTCAGTCTCATTTAAATTTTGTGGCAACAGATCTTAGATGGTTGTGTTCAACATATGATAAAAGTTGAATTACACCTTTTGTTGCCTCAGAAAATAATCCTCAAGGACAAATTAACATTCTGCTTTTGCAAGATTTATTTTACCAAATTCTCCCTAAATATAATATCTATACTTATTACAGTGAGGTATAGATGATTGCTGGGGAAATGGAGGCTGGCACTCGTTTTCAAGTCCTTTTTGTTTCCTTTCATGCTTTAAAAAAATTCTATTGAAATACTTTACTTATATTTAACTCTGAGTAAAAATGTACAAGGCACCAGCTGTTCTTCTTATGACATTTTTTCTGATATGAAGATGCACCGTGTCCAATAAAGTTATCTGGCAGTGAGCCATGTATATTGTGTAAACATCTGCAGACAGTAATAATCTTTTTTAGCCTGTGGCCAAAAACCCAGCAGACAATAAGGATTGTTTCTCTTAACAATGAAATAGGGTGTATCATGATTTTTTTTTACATTGTACCTAGTTCAATATGATGAAATAATCATTAGAACTTAAAAAAAATATATATATATTTCTTTGGAAAAGGTCCTTTCACTGTGGCATTGTTTACTATCCTGAGACTGCTGGGAAATGAAAAGGGTTGTAAACCTCAACCAATAGAAATTGTTGTTTAATGGTCCATGGAGCCCACTTAAATGAATACCTTTTGCTAGAATATAAGTGATAAATAAATACTTTTACTGTGCACAGCTTCACTTGTGTCTTTAGATATAGGGAAGTCCTCTTAAATCAATATCTGTTAAAGGAATTTCCTTTTAAAAGAATAAAAGAGCAACGTCCAGGAAAATAGAATATAATGGTCTTCAGATCTGTTAAAAGAACAGACTTGCTAAAAAGCTAGTGTAGTGCCTAAAACTAATATCAGTTTTTAAAAGCAGTGATCCATTGCCTTTTATGTCTGAGATACTTTTTCTTTTCCCTTTGTTTATTTGGAAGATTGTTTCCCTGATGTCAGTAGGTGTGATGTGTGGGACAGCACTCTGCCTGGCAGCTGACGTATCTGACTCTGTTCCCCTCACTACATCATCAGCATTGTGACCTCACTGACTGTGACATCACTGCTGCTTAGGAATAGCCACTCAGTGGCTGCCAGGTCAGTCACTGGTGATGTCACTGTCCTTGAGATCGCAATGCTGATGTAGTGTGTGGCGGGGGGGGCGGGATAAAGATAGATAGATATGTCAGCTGCCAGGCTAAGAGCTGTTCCACATGTCCAGCACAACATTATCACATAGAAAACTTTCTAGTGAACAAAAGGAGAAAGAGAAATACCTCAGAAATAAAAAGTTACAATTGACTGTTTCTTTAGATTTTTATTTTCCTGTCAGCCTGTTTTGGCTCCACTAGCTCTTTAAATGAGATATTTTGCAGTGTACCAGTTTTTGCCTGTGCAATAGTGTCAGAAATCATCTTCAGTGCTGGACTGCAGGTGAAGCAATAGCACTACCGCTTACAGCACCAATGACTTGGGTTCGGGAATGAGCCCAGTGCATTGGAGGGTTGGACAGGAGGAGGAGCAGAATGAAGCATCTCACAGACAGCTCTCCTTCTTTGCGGAGGCTGGGTTGTAGCACTCAGTAATAGTGTGACCCCTAGTGCCAGCTGGTGGTCAGTAAATCAGAGACCACAGACTTTTGGGGATTGGTGTGTTGGATGTTGGTGCTTGAGGCACTGGAACAAGTTTGATGTCACCCAGCTGTCATTGCATGACCACTCCACCAGGGACCGAGAAACCAGACAAAATGACTGCCAAGCTGGAAGCTGACACCCCATGCCCACTATCAGGCCTCTTTCCTGGGCCTTAGTGACTCCAGACTCCACCTCCGCCCAGAAGACCAACTGAATGGGTGGGAAGGATGCCAGAGAACTGTAGGCAACCTGCCCAGGGGTGGTGGGTGGGGTAAGCCAGGTGGGTTTGCTCTCCTGGTGTACTACGGGTGGTCTGGAGCCTCAGGACCCAGATCAGAGGGCCTTGACAGGATGAGAGTAATGATGCGGTGGCAGGCCAAAGGAGGTCTGACCTGGTTGGTAAGGATCAAAAACAGAGTTAAAAAAATCCTTTTAAATGAATATTTGATGAAATAATAATCCTAATCAATTGGACCTGCATTTAGCAGTGGTCCACTGCATTTTTCATCTTAAATTTAGAATGATTAGAAAATGTGTTACTGTTTCAAATCATCTAGCAGTTCTTTGTCACCTAAGTAGAGAAAGGCCATTGAGTTTGTATCCTGTCATCGACTTGTCCATGCAATGCATGGAAGCATGCACATTGTAAAAGGTGCAAAATTGGGACATATTTGCTGCTTTTCCCCATGGACCTTCATGAAAAAGGGGTGTGGGGTGGGGGGGTGCAGGGACTACATTTTGTGCAACATTTTAATAATAAATTAATAAATGTATTGTTCAGCTCCTCGGTAAGAGCAGTGAAAGAAATGGAGGAGAGGAGGAAGAAGAAGGGGAATGAGAGCTTCTGATAAAGGAAAAGGAAACAAGTTCAATGAAACACAAATGCTTTTCCTTGTGCTGTCATCTTTCTCCGCTCGCTGACCACTGACTTGGAGTATAACACATCCAAGCCAGTGGAGGGGAATTTTACTTAGCTGAAAGGTACAGAGGGCGAGGAAGGTTTTTTGGTAGCTGGGTAGTTGGGGTAAGTGTAACCTTTTTTCAAAATGTGTCACAGGGCACCTGGCACCAGCACTGTGTAGGGTAAAGGAGGGGCAGCTGTATGGAGGTGGTGGGCAGGGGGATCAAAGGAAACGCAACCCAAACACATACATACCACTTAAAAATAAGGGTTTTAGCTGGCCCCATGGTGTCAAGTGGTGAGCTGGCTCTATGGTGTTAAGCGGTGGGGCATTTTCATGGCACACTAGGGACCTTCATTCATGCCTGAGCCCTGGACCACTGGAGCGGAGGCCAGTAGAGTTGGTGAAAGAGTGGCTATGAGGATGCTGGAGCGCTGAATCGCTTGGATAGCATGTCCATGTGGTGGTGGTGCTTTAGGCAGTGTGTGTTACCATGTGCCGTCTGGCATCCTTCAAGGACACCATCACTGTTCTTGGTGGTGAGAGGGACCAGAAAAGTAAAACTCATGGCTCTAGGCTGGCACGTCAGATGACGTCATGCTTCTATTATATTTCTATGCCACCAGGCTAAGAATATCTCATTTGTATTTGGTTAATGTGCCAAGATCTGCCACCTTAACCTTTGACTTGACAGAGCTGATCTTTTGGGCCACTTTGAGATCATTTCTATTTTTGTCAAGTTAATTAAAAAAAGAAACTTCAGCCCCTCCTAGGTGGCCAGAGCTTGACCCATGACCACCCCTTCACCCACCCCAGTCATTTTCCACCCTTCTTCTCTCTCCCCAGACTTTTATAAAAAAAAAAAATCTGTCTCCTGGCACTGCACCAGGTGCAGACTGAGTTTTTAAACCAAAATATGACTGGAGGACTAGGAGAGGGTGGAAGAGGTTCAGATTGAATGGAGTGGGTGAGAGATCATTAAGAGGTGCCACTAACTCCTATTTGTAGTCTGCTAAACCCCAATATCAAGGACTTGGGGTGTCTCTGGCCAAAGTGTTGAACAAACTGAAACCAGGGGTCTGAACTGAAGGTGAACTAAAGTTGTCAATTTCCACATTTGCTCCCCGTTACAGCAGGCCCATTGGTGCACTGTCATAATACCCCAGCCAACATCCTAGGAGCAAAGCCCTTCCTCCCCTTGCTGCCACGGGGGGGGGGGATCCAAGGTGATACAGTACTCCAAACCTGGGAGCCTGGAGGTAATGACAGGCAGTGCGAAGGGAGTTTGGTAGGCAGTGGGGCTTAAAGTGCATGCAGGAGTGGGATGCCGGGGGGGGGGCGGGTATGAGAAAAGCAAGCAAATTGATTCAGTAGCTAACAATCGTGTGTTTGTAAATGGTGGGTTAGTGGACCTGTAAGGAGGATCCCACAGAGAAAACAATCTGACACCTTCCTCCTACAAAAGTAACAGACTTCTTTGTTAGGAGAAAGAAATGTTACTTTCATTTTAAAAACATAAAAAGCTGCCTAGCCATGGGTCACCCAGTGGGCCAGGTCTTCCATGCTGGTGACCGGGGTTCTGGAGTAGATGTGGGGTGCTGGGATTGGGTGCAAACAGGGCTGGGGAGACCTGCCAAATGTAGTGTGAGCCAACATGGTGAGAGACATGGCCAGGACTCTTGTTACAGTGGCCCCTCGTGGTGGGTCGGGGAGCCTGTTGCCTTGTGAAGGGTGATGCTTGTGCCCAGTGTGCACAGTGGCACCTGAGGCAGACAGAGGCCTTGCATAACATCTTGGGTAGGTGGGAGGGAGGGACAAAAATCCAAGGGGGTAAAACCAATGTCACTGTCATGATGATGGCTGGTGACTGCATCAGACCCTGTGCCATGCATTCATCACTGTCAAGGAGGATGGGACTAATGGAGGTTGAGGTTTTGATAGTCACCATGAGGGTAAGCCCCAGGGCTCGAGGACCAGCCAGGCATAAGTGGAGCATAAAAATCCTGATGAAAAAAATGGCTGCCTAGCCCTGAGACACTGTTAGTAGTGTACTGCACTATCATGCCAGAGACTTCCTCAGTCCTGACTTTCATGCCCAGGCTGGTGGGTTGTCAGACACAGTTTGGGGGTATGGCGTACTGGCTTTGGAGGGAAGGGGGCTGACTGTGCACTACAGCAGCACCTCCTCAGGCAGGATTGGGGTGGCATTGTGTTTCACTCCATGCCAATAAGAATACATGATGGGTAGGTCATCCAGTTGGTATACTGTTAGTGGGGCACCACAAAGAGGGCTCCAAAATGTGAGCGTCGGGTTGAAGATGAATGTGATGTGGGCATTTGGGATTTCTGACAGTCGCCTACAGTGAGTGTGGGGTGAATGCAGTTGTTGCTGTGGACCTCTTCTTTTCTACAGTGTGTGCTGGGTGGGCGGTGTTTATTCATATTTGTGGGTGGGGGGCAGACCCCCCTTTGGGAAATTATGGTAATACCGGGATGTGTGTGATTGCAACGGGTGGGACGACTCAGTTGCCTGTTGTGCATCTTACTCCCACCCTTTTGCCTGTGCTCTTCTTTACTGAGTGCAGTATTTTCGCCCTAACGTGGGTGAACCCATCGGGAGGGCCTGTTTGTTCGTGAGAAGAACATCCTGCCCTGCAGTGCATGATGCTGGGGCTGTCACACATCTCATGTCTGCCAAAACACTGCACTTTCTCCTTGCTCCTCTGTCACTGCATTTCACTCACCAACCGGTCTGGGAAGCATCATGTGGTGCATGTTGGGGCTGTGGGAGGTAAGTTTTGGGGACTTCCTAGGGAAGCGCAGCTGTTGATCAGAGACCCTGCGACCATGTTTGCACAACAGAGAGGCAGCTGCAAGAGAGGCTGGCTGAAGGAAAACTTAGGAGTAGGAAGGTGCATTGACTACATGGGGTGGAAAAAAACAGTGATAAAAAGTTGTCTTTGCTCTGTGTTAATTGTATTTGCCTTCATGTCCTCCCCCAGGCGTGGCTGAAAATTGGTCGTAGGATCCAGGCTGCCTTCCTGCTAAACTAAAATAAACAGATACATAAATAACATAAAAAAGCCCCAAAATGTTCCTTTAAAAATTAAAATGAAGGCAGCATCCATTTTATAAGTAGGCTAACAGTGCAGTCTTAGGTAATACATGTACTTTCTGGGTGGTAAAGCCAGTCTCTCGAAGTGTTCTTATATTCCCTTGTGACCAGACACCCTATCATGTGTTATCTCTTACATATACTCACTTCTTGGGTGCCACTGCCAACTGCAAACATGAATTGGGACCCAGATAGGTAAAATGAGGGACAACCCACCGATAGTATCTCTAAAGATAAAAAACAGATTTAGCTGCTCGAACTACATAATTACAGGCCTTCATGCAGTTTGGCAGACATTGCAACTTGTGGAACTCTGACTCAGGGGGGATCACTGCTTCTTGCAACAAAATTAGCTTACAAAAGAGATATGAAATGGCTTGACTCAGACTATGCTTTATATCTTCATGAGTGTGGGAACAGGACTATAGCGCACAAGTGGTTAAGTCACAAGTGAGTTAAAAGGTTCTGACCCCAATCACAAATGCCACACATTTCTAAATGTTAACCTTTCAAATTATCTCTTTTTTTGAATCTGTAAGATGCAGTATTCCTGTTCACTGATTTTTCAGAATAATTGCATAAATGCATAATATACATTAAAACCAAGTTTATAGTATAATATATTTTACTGAGATTTTGAAATACAAAAGAAAACTAACACAAGAAATACAATAAATATAATAAGCGCAATAATACAGTACAGAAAAAAAGAGAATAACGGGTTTAACTCCACTACTCTGGCTAGAATGCTGCATAGCTGCACTGTGATGTCATCAAGCATTGATTCAGCTGCTCTCCCAATAAGGCCATTTGGTCTATCTGGTCTGCTAGTATTGCGGGGTTCACAGCCTAAGTTACTGACAATGCCCCCCCAATTCTCCCATCCATTCTGTCTGCCCCTCCCATGACCCTTACTTTCCCCTTATGTCTACTGTCTTCAATGAGACCACCTCTTCCAGCAGTGCATTCCAACTGGCCACAACCCTCTCTGTGAAGAAATCCTTTCTAACCTCCTCCTCCTAAACTTCATCCCCGTCTAACTTAAGACTATGCCCCCTTGTGTTTCGGTTGCCACTTAGCTTAAACAGACCCTCCTGTTCCACCCTATTTATCCCTTTCACATACTTGAAGGTCTCAATCATGTCCTCTCCTCTCCTCTCTTCCTGGGAGTACATGTTCAGGGTCCCCAACTTCTCCTGGCATGTTTTACCTTGCTGGCCCATGATCATCTTCGTTGCCCTCCTCTGGACTATCTCCTTCAAGTTAATGTCTTTTTTAAGGTGTGGACACCAGTACTGTACTCCATACTCCAGATGTGGCCTCACCAGTGGCCTGTCCATGTATAACTGCCTGTTGCCTATTACTGATCCTCCTAGCTATGCATCCCAACATCTTATTTGCCCTTGCTGCTACTTTCTTGCATCGTGGGGACTGCTTCAGGTCACTAGTTATCATCACTCCCAGATCCTTCTCCTCCTCTGTTGCAGATACCCAGACGCCTCTCAGGTGGTACTCCGTCCTGGGACTCTTGGCTCCAGTGTGCATAATTTTACATTTCTTGGCATTGAAAACAACCTGCCTAATTCCAGACCACCTCTTAAGTTTTTCCAGAGCCTCCTTTAGATTGTGTATCCTTGCAATCATATTCACCCGTCAACAGAGCTTGGTGTCATCCTTGAAAAGGCATATTTTGCCCTTAATGCCATCCCCAATGTCATTTTGAAGACATTGAACATCACCAGCCCTAGCACTGAGCCCTGCAGGACCCCAACTGGTGATCTCCCTAATGCTAGATAACTCTTCCATCACTACCACCCTCTGGGTCCTGTTCCCCAGCCAGTTTTCCACCCATCTAGTCATCTTCTGCTTCTGCCCAACCCCGAGGTCCACCAACCTCCTGATCAACCTCTTGTGGGGTACAAAGTCAAAGGCCTTGCTGAAATCCAGGTAGAGGATGTCAATTGTTTGGTCCCTGTCTACTGTTTTGGTGACCCAGTCAAAGAAGTCTGCCAGAATCGTTTGATGACATACAAACATATGAACATATGATGAAGCCAGCAGATAAAGGCCTAATGGCCTATCAAGTCTGCTTGAGTGTGCAGCTGTCAGTGCTGTGCATTGATGTGTCCCCCTCCCTCACCCCATCCCCACCAACTGATCCCACTGTTTTACCCTTTCCCCTTCCCCATTTTGATTTTACCCATAACTTTATCCCACCCTCCTTAAATCCCCCCACTGATGCCCTCGAAACCAGTTCCTCTGGCAGAGCATTCCATGCTGTCACCACCCTCTCATTGACAAAGGGCCTCCTCTTCTCCCTTCTGAACCACTCCCCCTCCAACTTTAGACTATGCCCTCTTGTAATTTCTTCCTTCTAATTTTAAACGGACCCTCATGACTTACCCTATTAATGCCCTTCAAGTATTTAAAAGTCTCAATCATATCTCCCCACCCCCGTCGCGTCTGTCCTCAAGAGAGTACATATTGAGCATCTGTAGCCTCTCCTCATAGGGCTTTTCCCTCATCCTACTCAATATCTTGGTTGCTCTCCTCTGTACCCCCTCCAATAGTCTGATGTCCTTTTTAAGTATGGATGCCAGAACTGCACGCAGCACTCCAAGTGAGGCTGCACCAATGCCCTCTACAGCAGCAGGATCATGTCCTCAATCCTTGAGGTGATTCTCCTTGTTATACACCCCAGCATCCTATTAGCCTTCGCTGCCACTTTCCTACACTGTGCAGAGTTATTCATGTGGCCTGTGACTGACACACCCAGATCTTTCTCCTCAATTGATACCAATAACTGCACACCTCCCAGTTTATAGCTAAATCCAGTATTCCTGCTTCCAAAGTGCATAATCCTGCACTTCTTTGCATTGAAGCCCAACTGCCAGGTACTTGACCACCTCTCCAAGGTTTCTAGGTTCCTCTGCAGCACCCACCCCATCCACCCCATCTACCACTGCACCCAATTTAGTATCATCAGCAAACATACTCATCCAGCTCTGAACCCCAGCTGACATATCAGCTACATAGGTGGTGAATAACATTGGTTTCAGCACCGAGCCCTGCAGGACCCCACTGATGACCTCCCATGGTATTGATAATTCACCCCTTACCACCACCCTCTGCTGCCTCTTTTCCAGCCAGTTACCAGTCCAGCTGACCACCCTATTGCTAACACTCAGCTTCCTCAGCTTGCCTAGCAGTCGCCTGTGTGGCACCAAGTCAAAGGCCTTGCTGACATCCAAGTACAGAACATCCACTGCTTTGCCCTCATCTAGAGCCTTAGTCACCAGGTCATAAAAATCCACAAGGCTGGTCTGACAAGACATTCCTTGTGTGAACCCATGTTGCCTTTCATCTAAGAGACAATTCTCCTCCAGAAATGCCATTATTTTTCCCCAGGATAGTCTCCAGTAGTTTACCCACAACTGACATGAGAACAACCAGCCAGTAGTTCCCTTAATCATCCCAAGAGCCTCCTTTGTGGATGGACACCACATGCGCCAGCCTCCAATCCTGGGGCACACAACCCGATTGAACAGACGTGTTGAAAACATCTGTCAGAGGCTCTGCCAGCACCTCTGCAAGTTCTCTCAGAACCCTTGGGTATATTCCATCTGGTCCCAGTACTTTATCCATTCGTAGAGCCCTTAGATCCTCCAATATCCTCTGCCTATTGATCTCATCCACCATCCTTGTTCCCTTCACATTCTGCTCATTTCTCTGCCCATGATGACTACGTAATCCCCTCTCCCTTGTAAAAACTGAACAGAAATATTCATTAAATACCTCTGCCTGTTCATCCCCCTTACAACCATCCCTCATCTGTCTTAATTCTAGAGATCTGCTCCCTGCACTTCCCCCTCTCTCTGATGTACTTGAAGAACCCCTTTTCACCCTGCCTAATCCCTTGAGCAAGCCTTATTTCCTTCTCAGCCTTGGCAGCCTTCACTACCCTTGTCACCTCCTTTGAACTCTTAATATAATCCTCCTATCTGCTTCCTTACCAGTCCTCTTATAGTTTTTAAAAGCCTCCCTTTTCCCCTCACTCTCACCTGTACTTCCTTGGTCCACCAGCTTGGTTTATTAGACCTTGCCTTCTTACTTCTCCACATAGTACAAGAGTCTATGGCCTCCATCAGTCCCAACCTTATGATGTCCCATTTTTGGGTGGTATCCATGTCAGGTTTTATACTAGCCACATGCTTCCCTAGTACTTTTGTCATCATACTGTAATCAGCCCAATAACGCTTGTAGGTGTGTTTGTCTCCTGACTGCCTAATTCAAGTGCAAACCATACAGTGCTATGATCACTCCCAGCTATGGGGACATGTGAGTGTTTGTTTGTGACATATTTACTAAGATAAACATTTTGATCATCAGTTCAGCCCATCGGTATAGTGGTAGGGCTACTGCTTGCAATTCCAATGACCATAGTTCGGGAATGAGCCTGGATCATTGGGGTGGGGGTGGGTGGGAGAAGAATTAAGCATCCCTGAGGGCACTCAGCTTCCTTGTGGAGGGAGGGAGTGTGACACCCTGGCATCAGTGCCATGTGGATGACCACAGGTGATGCTGTGGGCTATGCGTGCCACAGGGAATGGAAGGTTCTGGCTGATGCTGCTCAGCAGCATGCTCTACTGTGTGCCCTTGTACATGGAATGGCATGGCATGGCAGGGATGGCATGGTATGGAATGGCATGGCAGGGAATGGCATGGCATGGCATGGCATGGCAGAGATGGTGTCTCAAGGTGGGGGACTAGAATGAAAATGGCCTCCATGGCTGTAGATGACAGGTCCAGGTGTATTTGGGCCCTACCCAGCTGCCACCTGATGAACAGCCACTATCAGGGGTGCACTTTCCACCCCATCCTATTTGGGGGGGCAAACCAAGGCTCAGGAAAGGGCCGATGGTGTAGATAGACAAGGGCGTAAGTTCCGGGGAGGCATATTAGGACTCCTAAAGGAGTCTGTTGCTGGGGACAGAAGGAGGGGACAAAATAAAGTACTGATCAAAAATAAACTTTGGTCAGAGCCAATATGGCTGCAAAATGCTAGTGTCCCTCCTCTACTACTGCTCAGGTAATGACTGAATGATTGAGTCTTTTTTTACTAAAGACTAGCTATGCACTTCAGCATGTGCTTTCATAAATAAGACGTTTCAGCTGTTACAATTTACTAGAGAATGCATTTTTTCATTTTCAGTTTTCCATTCCAAGATTTACAGCACATTGGCACATCCTGGCGGTCTGTCTAAAATGTCTGTATGGAAACATTTGAAAACAGTTGCCTCTCCCCTGTCAAACTCATAGTGCCCCAGTTTGTGATATCATAGTGCTCACCAAGACAACAGACTGTGATGTCACAAACAACAATTGTGTGGTTAGGAGAGAGTTAGATAGATTTTGAAAGGCTCACTGAAGTAATTGCTGCATAATATATAGTATTTAGTAGACCAACAGCAGGAAAGTGTAAAAAATAACAAAGAACTAGAAAGCAGTAAAGTTAAAACATAATTGGTGTAAATCTAGTGTTTTAAACTTTTTATTATAATAGAGAGTTGCTTCTTAAACCATTATGCACCAACTGATCTTGCAAAGAAAACGCCAACATGCCCCTGTCAGTTAGCTGGCTGCTGCTGTTCAGGAAATTATCATTTAGCAGCAGGCAGGGTGCACACCTGGGGCTTCAGTTGTTGTTGTTTAATGTATGCTCATTGAATGAGTTCTTGAGGTTTGTGTTAGTAGTGTAGGATATACAATAGCCCGACTCAAAATATGCAATTTATCTTCAAGTGTGAGGGGGCAGGACCATAACTCATGAGTGGCAGAGCCACGAGTGAGTTATGAAAGTCCTGCCCACTTGCAAGTGAAGATAAATTGCATATTTTGAGTCGGGCTATTGTATATTTGATAAATACAACAGTAGTGTACAAGTTGTAGCTTTTAAATATGCAGTTTATTTAAAAATGTTGCTGCTTTTCTTTGATTTTAACTGCTTCAGTGCTGCATTAGGCATTGTGATGTCATCAGCATTGTTGAAGCTGCTCTCTGATTGGTTCAGTATTCCACTGTGATGACAATAACTTAAAAGATATCTATTGTGACAACAGTAACAATGGTATTTTTTGATATCTTGCTGTTACAGATGTCACTAACATATCTTTTTTATCTTGACATTTTCACCCTCACTCCTGTTGTATATGTTTCTCTATTTGAATGCTGCTTTCCTCCTTCTTTCTCTGGTGCTGGTTATGAATGCAGCACATTTTGAAGTGTGCAGCTTCATTTTACTGCCGGAAGGAATGGGTCTGGTATGCAAATCAATAATCCAACATGAGTGCCATTTGGAGGCACTGTCAGCAGGAAGATTTGGCAGGGCGGGGTGTGGTACAACACCCTATTATTACTAAACCATTTTGAACTGTGCTGATTCATTTTAGTCTGCTGGATAAACCAGTGAACAGGGAACAGGTCCGGTATGTAAATCAATAATCCAACATGAACAGCATTTCGAGGTGCTGCCAGCAGGGAGATTTTGTGGGGCGGGATACAACAAAATAGTAAGCCACATGAGTTCAGTTACCCAGACCCTTTCAGGGGCACCCCAGGCATTTGCTTGAAACTGAAGAAGGGGCCAGTTGGCAGGCCAGAGCAGCCGCGATCTGTGGATGATCTGGGAAAAAAATGGGTAGGTAGGTGACAACCCTATCAACCTGTCCATATATGCCAGAGATAAGAAAGCACTAACAGCTTTACAAAGGTTAGTGCTTTCTTATCACTGGTAAATATGGACCCAATAGCCAACCTTCTTGTTTTGCTGAACCTGGAAGTGAACCAGAAGTGAGTGCAGAGCAAGAAAACAGTGAGCCTGGGGGTGAAGGGGGGGGGACAAAGGAACAGCACTATGATCATTGGAGAGGACTGCATGTGCTTCAGCTCCACCGTGGAAGGACACAGTCCAGCTATCTGGTCCCATGCTTCCACAGTCCCCTCTCTCCACTATGTAATAGCAATACATCAACATAGTTCTGCTCTGTAGTTGTAAAATTGATCTTGAGAGTAAGTATGTCATCAACAAAATAGCAACATTTATTTTCACAGGTTGGTATAAAGTACCTTTAAAACTAATGTGAACTGCAGTTTGTTTGCAGGTATACCTGAGGGTACAGTACCTTGGGAAAGGGCTTGCCTTCTACCAGCAGAGATGCAAATGAATGTAGAACATGCAATCTCTGATTACCACAAGCATTATTATTGCTTCTTAGGTGACAACTGAACAATTCTGAGCACAACGTTAGAACAAGGACAGCCTTGGGCTTTTTTCTTCCAAAAAGCTCTTTATTATGGGTTTTAGGTAACCTTGAGGAATTTGTCTCTAGCTTTCTGCTTAATCCCAGAGGAGTGTAGTATTACAGGAAGTGAATTCATCTTGTCATAACACCTGTTCCACTTCCTGTTTTTCACATACAGACCAGACAGATATGAAACCTCATTCTCCACAGTCTGCAGGATTATACATTATCAACAGAAGAACACTAGTGACTAAGACACAAAAAGAGCAGATACCTGCAAAATGCTTGGCCATATAACTTTGAAAAAGATTGGCACAGGCAATGCAGTCAGCTAAGGACTAATTCATTAATTAATTACCAGCATAAAAAAAGAGTACGGTATACAAATGGAAATGAGAAAAAGGAGATCAACTTAAACCACTTTTCTGGGATTTAATTTTGGAGTCAGTCTCAAAAGGCTTATCTGAAATCTATGAATGGATTCTTCAAAATACAAAGTGAGGTAAGGCATGATCTGATCAGTCTCTAGATTAACAAAATGGGTGATTTGATACCTTTTTTTGGACCAACAAGAGATTCACAGAATCTTTAAGTTTTTGAACTACACAGAATTCTGATTAGAAAAATGGCAGTTATACAAAACAAATCACTTTAAGTACATAGATTGGGAAATAAAAAGAAAAGTACAACACTGACGTTTAAAAGAAAATGTGTCTTAATTTGGAGGTGAATAAAATCATCTGCTAAGAGCCCGAGGGAGATTCTCAGAGCCCCGAGCTTAGGCATGACTTGTAGTTTCACCCCAATGAGATAGACAGATGAACAGATGGATGGATGGACAGACAGACGCTACAGTAAATAAACAGACACAGACAGACAGAGAGATAGATGAACATATGGATGAATGGACAGACAAACAGATACAGTAGATAGACAGACAGACAGAGAGACAGATAGATACAAACAGGCTTGGATTTTCAAAAGTCTGGACGCAGCACTTTCGGCAGTTGTACTGCTGCAGTTGTGTCCCTGTAAATGCACCAGAATGCTTGCAGTTGATTTACAAACGTTATGATGCATTTGTGACTTTCTGAGCAGTTTCCAGTCGAAAAATGATGCATGCGTCAAATTTTGATGCATGCATTATTTTCAGTGCGCAACTTGTGCTACTTGCATTAAAAAGATAGACCACGTTTTTCAGTGGTCTATCAGTTTAGTCTAAAGTACTACAAGTGGCTGAAAATCCAGCCCTTGACAGTGTATGGCCACATTGCCCCCCACCCACATGCACACTTGTATTGAACTGCCAGTGCTGCACCTTTCCTCTGGCCTAGAGAGTAGGCAAGCAGCTGCCTTCATGGCCAATAACATGACTACTTTTTAGCCTACCGGTGGGTGCTGAGTGCTGGAAGGCCTGTGCCTTTCACCTTGGGACTGAGCTCTTTATCTCCATGTTGTGCCCATCCCTACTTCCTGCTATCCCAATGCCAGGATTGCAGAATTGGGACAAGAACCACAGTCTCCCAGGTGGTAGCCCTGAGCTCTGCCTCCCACTACTGAGCCAGCCAGGGACTCCTTGCATATCTTTATATGTACCATTCTGAAGCCGGCCCTGTGGCTTTGAGGGTTGAGGCACAGGACGCCACACCTCACGCTATGCCGGTGACCCGGGTTCGGGACTGAGCTCAGATCATCATGGGTCAACTGGGGGGGAGGGAGGAGCAGCAGCCATTGACAAGCTCTCCTCTCCAGGGGAGGGTTTCCATGGCTCCCGGTGCAGCAGCGGCACCCAATGGTAACTGGGAGTCTCCACAGCTAGGACCAATCGAGAAGGATACAAGAGGGGGCAGAGGCCTATGGGAGTCAAGCAGGAACACATGACTTGGTGTACTGGCATCATTGCATGCCTCCCATCCTTGGGGCACCACAAGGAACAAGTGGGAAAAAAAACGGTGGCCAGGAGGATGACAGTGGACCCTAAGGGACACATGCCTAGCACCGGTCCCCACCTGACTAGCTCTCCCAGATCCTCTCCTCTTTCTAGGGGCATAGTGGAAGAGGATTCTGTCCCTAATTTCCTGGTCAGAGTGATTCAGGCAGGGCAGTAGGAGTCACTCGAGGGGGGTCTCGCCTGAGGGAATTCCTGGCAGCCAGCAACCAGAGTGAAAAAGAGTTGACAACAAAAAAATATATATATGTACCATTCTCATGCTTAGAAGTGGGCCTTCCTGAACTCTTTGGGTGAGAGAACTGCAAAGCGAAGCACTGAGCAGTTCTGCCACACAAAGGACTAGGGAAGGCACTCTTATGTTTATAAGAGATGCCAGAACTGTACATATAAACATATTAAAAATCATGTGGTTGAGTTCTGTTTTTTTAAAAAGAAATTGAATCAAAATGTTTTACTTTGGAAAAAAAAAAAGAGAAACCCACACTGTGAAAAGGGCTGTGCCAAACAAACTTGGAACTTTAGAATTTTACAACTGTTTGCGTGAGAGACCGTCTTATGGTTATGAGTGTCTGGAATGACTAGAGAGAAACAAACCTGATGACTAAAATTACATCATGCTTTACAGTGCTTGTATAGTAAGAGTGGCCCCACATGAATTCTTAGGGTGTAAAAACTGCGAACCAAAGGTGAGTACTCCTGATTTCATAAGAATGTAAGTAAGACCACTCGTACAACCATAACAGTGATCAAGAGTGAGTAATGAGATATTAACAATTTAATAATCCTCCTTAAAAGTATCTGTTTCAGGGAACTTATATGTGAGACATGCTTACCATAATATGAGTGCCTCCTGTCCACTGAAATGGAGAACTCTGATTGGTCAAGAGACCCCCCATTCTATAATTTGCATTTTAAGATTAATATAAAAGTGAAGTAATAAACTCAAAAAGGATAATAACAGCCTAAAGAGGACTGATTTTAACTAGTGTAACCCGGGCGCCACCTCCCAATGGGCTGCTACCTCTGACTGTTGCCCTGAATGCAGGTTGAGGGACCTGGGTTTGGTTCTGATTGGACAGAGGGCTTCAGTACTAACAGTAAAACTATTTGGTGCCTCTATCCAGAGTGATTTTCAAGTGGGATAGATGTTAAGCTAGCACAGTCCTCTGGGATACCTACTCACAGCCCCAACCAGTGGTCCCACACATGGAATTGCCCAGAACACTTTGCTTTGCATTCGGGCTACACAAAATATTGGTGAGTGCTACTAATATGCTCACAGTCACCACTTACCAACTGGCTCTGGAAATCTTGCATGCACCCTGTGTACCTGCAATAAAAGGTTCTCAACAACACTGAACCTTTCGGTTACTTTTATAAACCCAGCACTTGGTAATAATATGCTCAGGGGCCAATATAACATGCAAACAAAGAACTGATTTACTTAGGGATTTGAACAGGGGAAGGGGACATGAATCAAGTTTAATCTTAAAGCACTGTGCTAGGTTTTAATAAGCACACACATATATGTAAGCCCCTGGATGGTCCAGATACAGCTGCTGGGTACCTAGAGGCTTACTAGGTGCAGGCCTGAAGTGTTACCGCTGGTTGGCTGGCATTGCAGCTGATTGGGGCCGCTAAATAAAGAAATGGTTATTAATTCTTTCACCTTTGGTGGTTGCAGAAGTCACAAGCACTTTAACTCACAACAGTTGTAATCCTCAGGCCCGACGGCCTGCAAAACAGTCTGAAAAACAACGAGAACTTGGCAAGCAAATCAGATGGTAAAACACTTCTATTTTGTGTTGCAGGGTTAAACCCTATTGTACTCACTGAACCAGAACCTTGGGATCTGGATTGATTTCCAGGCTGTCTCCCCCATGAGGCATAATTTGACTCTCTGGTGTGTGGCTGCAGGCTGCAGGACTTTGTCCTTTCTGGCAAGAACCAGGATACAGGGGCCAGGGCTATCACAACTCATCCCACGTCACTGCATATCTCCCAAGGGTGGCCGCAACCCACGATGTTCTTTGTCGCATGAGCTGACTCCCCACACTGGTTTTCTAGCAGCTTTGGTCTCACAGGCAGCAACAGTCTTTTAGATCAGTTGTTTGGCATCGCAAACTCTAACTTTAGGACAGCCTCAGATAGGCCACACAGCTTACCCGCTTGCAAACTGCCGTCGTTGGAGCGTAAGCTGACACAGTTGAAACTTGGGTCTCTTCTTTTTGGCAAACAGACTGAAGACAATTCTGGTAGCCCCAGACTTCAGGTTCAGGTACAGTCCCTTGGGCAAACAAGTCTCTAACGGACACACAGCTTCAAGGTCTCTCAGACATGCTGACCCTCTTTCAGTCTACAGTTTAGCCCTGAGGAGCTGACTTCTTTTCTCCCTTTTGGAGAGTTGCAGTTTGATCTGTAGACTTGGCAGTCCCAATGACTCAGCAAGAGTTTAGGCCAAGGAGAGGTAAAGCAAGCCTCTCCCCAAATTCCCTGAGCTGCAAGCAGAGCCTCCTTACCCTTTGGAACTCTCTCCAGACTCACTCAGTTCAAACAATCTCTCTAAATTGAAGAGCAAAGTTCCTGAAATCTGGTTGGCTGCCCAAGCTGTTAGCCACCCTCCAAGCATTTTGATTGGTTAAAAAATCGGGCGCCAAATACTGTTCCTGCTTTTTCCTCAAGATGTCTCTGGCAGAGACCCAAGAGGCTCTATGATAAATCTTGGCTCCCCATTGGCTGCAAGGCTGCAAAAATGGCTGCTATTATTTACTGTCCCCATGCAGTCCATACAGTCCCCCACAATAAAGTTTTGGTGCTGCCAGGACATTAACTTTTTATTTACAAATACCCCACTGTTTTGTTGCCACACCTGTGCCCTATGAAACACTCACAATATTTTATATTTCAATTCAGTCCTTTGCCTGTCACTGCCACCAAAATACAGTGCCCCTTGGTGACAGGCAGGCTTGCTCATTAATATTAATATGGACTCATTATTATGCATGAGCCCTGAGCCCAAACTTACAGAGCGATTGGTCTCCTTGTTTAAAATACCCAGAGGGCTCTCTTAGCCCTTACTCTGGTCACCGGTCCCGAGTTAGGCTTTTACTGGGACTGGGACCACCAAGAGACAATTTGTTTGATTGCTACTGCAGTACAAAAATGAAAAGTGCTTTTGTGCATGCACGAACTATCCACTTGCTTTAAACAGCAAAAGGGGATGCTGTGGCACGTAAATGTTTTTATGTCCCATGCTGTGAGCAAATATTACATACAGAGGCTACATACAGTACAGAGGCCAATTGGGCCTCAGGGGCACACAAGAACTGGGCCAATGCGGCTGTGAAAAAATGGGGGAGATATGGGGGACACCACCAGGAGGAACGGGCAGACAGGAGGAACAGGGGCAATTTAAGGTAAGCCCCCAGAGGGGTTACACTGGATTTTCAGTTTCCCCTTAGATTTGATTTCTTTGGTTTCAGTTTTGCTGTACAACAATGTTCATTACTGGAATTCATACTATTTTTCACAGTACATTCTGTATTGCTACTTCTATTTTTCATTGCAAGTAAAGGGCATCAAGCCATCTGGCCCAAGTTATACAGGGCCCAATTCTTATTACAAAGAACTGGCAGCAAATAGTTGTGAAACAGTTTACTGCCAGTCCGTTGCTTGTGACCCCATTGAGTTATGCTCAGAGGGGGTGAGTGGGTAGGGTGGGGGTGGGCTTCTACACCAGTGCATATCAAAGTGTACTGGTGCACAGAAGGGAGCAGAGTTGGTACGTGACTGGAAAGCAATGCCATATGCCAACTACCACACAAGCACCAGCAGCAGAAGCACTTTTGTTATGGCCTGCAAATACCAGCAGAAAACACTGGCTGTAGGGGGTCACTGGAGTGCTGTGCCTGGTGTACACAGATATCAGGGATGGGAGGGTTCAGCATGGGACCAGATCAGTGAGGAATGTTTTGGGGAATGCAAGGCTAGGGGGTAGATATACCAGACAACCAGGGACCCACAGTTGTTGGAAATGTTTTATTTTATTTAAAATTTAACTGGTAAGAACCCAACGACATAAATGCCCATTTTCAAGGGTGACCCAGAGACATAAAAACAGCTACATAAAACTACATAATACAATATACAAAGTACAAATAGTGTTAATTGGAAAAAGAAAACAAACAAATATGTGGTACATGGAAATGGTTTGTGGACTGACTGAAACGACCAGGAGACCAGTACAGGACATGAGAGGACAATTGGGTCGAGAGGCAGAAGCATTCTGTAGTTATAAAGAAGAAGGATAGCATTGTACCACGTAGCACTGCACACACACATATGTATGTGAATAGCAATGAACCAAGTGCATACATGTCTGTAGCAATATTCAGCGCCATTGTTGTGCATAAGCCATGTTTGCACACAGTAACATCTGGGCATCTTCATGTGAATGTAAAGATCTGCCTTGGGGTGCCTTCACCACTGGCTCAGGTCCTTTCTTCTCAGAATAGCAGTTTTATGTGATGGCACAATGGCTTGCACTTTTTGCCCCATTTCCTGGCATCACAAATCACAATGGAGAATTGTTAGGCCCACAGTAACAGAAATCTGGGACTTTTGCTCCATAGAATTCTTTAGCAGTTATTTTCATGTATACCAAGGCAATGAAGCCATTAACCAGCGCAATTACGTTTGTATACCACTGCAAACAACACTTGTATACCACGAGAGAAGACATCCCAAGAACAACATCCAAAGAACAACATTACAAAGACCAAAACAATGAAATTAATTACCAATCAAGTCAATTAACACATCAGTTATCTTACTTGCCAAACCAGTTACACCAGTTCCGACACCAATTTAGACACCATATGACACATTCAGAGACTGCCAGACCTACAAAAAACCCTTTCCAGATTAAAGCAAAAACTTTAAACTACATGCTACCACTAACTTAAAAATTCTCCCATCGGTCACCAAATAGTTATGTGCCTCAATGAACCAGCTTCCTTCTCAGATGCCCATCCTCAGACACCTATCCCTTCATGCTGCTGTCACTGCTACAATGCATGAGGCTTCCAGCTGCAGAAACCTTGCCATTCATACGCTGCTTTTGAATGCAGGTTCCAGTTGTATCTGACCAAAAACACATGATGATCTGAACTCATTTTCCACACTGCTACAGACTGCAGACGCTACACCGCTCTCTGGCACACCCTGAATGCCAAACTACAGGACGCAGTGCCACAGCCATGTCTCCTTTTGTAGGAGGACCCTACACTATGGAAAGCAGCAGTGCAACGAAAAATGTTATTTCAAAAAACTTTATTTTCTGCTGTGGTTATGAAAAATTCTGACAGAACTGTTGATTTAGGTTTTCTGGATGCTTCCTATGCTGCGTACCGTACACTTGCATTTTTGTCTGGATTCTTACCCATCTCAGGTCCTCAGTATTATTTCTATGCAAAAATAAGGTGGCCATCTTTTTTTCTTGAGAAATAATTGTTTTAAAACTTTCATAAAATTCTAAAATGATAATGGAAACTGAAACTTTTGGCATTAAATAAGCTGGAAGACATCTGGCATTAATTAGTAAGAAAAAAATGTGGGGTCAAATTTTAGCCCATTTTCGTTGCACTGCTGCTTTGAGGTGACAACAAAATGGATACACCAACATGCATTACACTATGGGAAAACGCTTGGACAAAAAACACAGAATTTAAACCCACAAATGATTGCAAATATAATGCAACATTAAAAAAAAAGATCATCCTAATATATTGTATAAAATAAACAACAGGTAAGTGAACTATGGGGAGATTTACCGTTTTGGGGGCATAATGAGGGTATAATGCCACTTGCCCTCCCATACCTCATTAGGGCCCCCTCATTGGCATAGTTTTTCATTCATCACACATACCTGTTATTTATTATATACTCGTCTCATACCCAGCCTGCAAGATAACATGTTATCTTGCAGTTGGATAGGTCATAATTGATATCTTGAACCAGACAACAGCTTTCACTATGCGGGTGACTTCACAGTAGCCCTGTGCAGCACTGACCTGACTCAAAACATGCAGTTTATCAGCACGTGTGAGGGGGCAGGATTTTCATAACTCACTTGTGGCTGTACCTGTCATGAGCTATACTCCTGCTACCTCACACTTGAAGATAAGTTACATATTTTGAGTCAGGCCATTGCATACCATGGCCCAGATATTCAAAAGGGTTGTGCACCATGCGCAACACACTGATGTGCCCCGGCGCGATATTCAGAAGGGAAAAGTGCGCGGCACAAATCTACATCTTGGAGTGCATCAGTAATGGTCTGCAGCACAGGTGGGGGAGGCATGCCCATGCATACCCTGCACAGCCCAATATTCAGCCTGGGATGTGCAGAGCCATGCATCGCAACCCCTATGCGCCAGCACAAAGCTGATCAGAAAAAAAAAGGAACAACTTATGGCCACCCACAGGTGAGCTGCTGCATTGCAGGGCACAGCATGGCAGCTGCCACCTGTGGGTGGCCACCCGAGCTCCGGCTGCACCTGGCGGCACCCCACCATGCCCAATCAGGAGCATTTAAAATAAAAAAAAAGAATTCTGTCCAATATCCCTAGTGGTCCAGTGGACTGCTCTGTGCCCGATCGTGGGCATTTGTAACAATAACTAAATATATCCCCAAACTCCCTGGTGGTCCAGTGGACCGCTATCTGCCCGATCGCGGGCATCTGTATAAATAAATAAGTCCAATATCCCTGGTGGTCCAGTGGACGCTATCTGTCGCGGGCATCTGCGAAATAAGTAAATCCAATATCCTGGTGGTCAGTGGCCGCTATCTGCCTGATCGCGGGCATCTGTGAAAATAAATAAATCAATATTCCTGAGCGGTCTAGGGTGCCCCCTCCCAACTGCCCACTGAGCCCCGCCCCGCTCCCCGGGTCAGCGCAGTGAGCGGCAACACCCACCTGCCACCCGCCACCCGCCGACTGACACCGTCAGTAGGGCTGCACGCCCATTGGTTCTGGTGTGAGCCAATGGGCGTGCACCTCTCTCTACTATTAGTATGGTATGGGCTGCATGCCCATTGGCTCATGCTGTGAACCAATGGGTGTGCAGCCCTCAACGGTATCGGTCGGCCGGTGGGTGCCTGCCAGCCCGGCTGACCGGGGGCGAGGCGGCTGGTGGCTCAATGGGAAACGGAAGGAGTACCCAGCCAGTGTGTGGTTATTTATTCTGAATCACCGAGATCAACGAATCGCGTCCACTGGACCACCAGATATGAACGATATTCTACAGTGCCGTCGAGCGATCAGCGATCACTGGATCCATGAAAATAGAGTAGAATGATTTATTTAATATAATGCCAAATCGGGCGGATCAGCGGTCACTGGACCACCAGGGATATGGGACGGGATAGTTATTTTTTTTACTACAAATGCCCGCGATTGGGCTGCAGGGGGTGTTGGTCCCTGACGGCTGCTGCCTGGCAGGACGCCAGGCACAAGTCGCCGGGGATTGGCACACCTGCATGCAAATGGGGCCATAATGACATGCAAATGGCCCCATGTGCACCTTGCATACATTATGGTCCCATTTGCATGTCAAGTTTTGAATATCATGGTTGTTGTGCATAGCGCAGTGGAACTTGCGCTAGCGCATCCCCATGCTGCACTCTGGCCACTTGTGCTGGCACAGTGCCACTGCGCCATGCACACTGCGGGTGGCCAGGGTGCGATATGCAACAATGCTGTGCCGTGGTGCAGCTCCGTTGAATATCGTCCAGTCCACACCCCTGCGCAGCCAAGTTGAGCTGCCCCCAAGCTTATGCCACAGCCTGGCGCAGTTTGAATATCTGGGCCCATGTATTTAGAGAGAACATTGAGCAAATGGGACTTTGTCACGAGATGTTTTATATATTGAATTATACACCGAGTGACCAGTCCTGACCAGTAAGAGCACTCCTTTCCTCTGCATGTAAGACACTCTTGTTCTGTGAAGAGTGTCTCACATTCAGCTGTCCTGGAAACTGACATGTTCTGGGCAGATATGGTATTCCTCAGTCTTAAGTTACCACCCCACCTCATGACCACATAAGTGGGAACTTGTAAATCTGACCAGAAAGTGTGTCTTTGGGGGGTCAACCCCCTAAAGTATATTTCAGATTACATTGACTTGTGAAGCAACAGACTCATGGGGCTTGGCCCCAGACCTGTAGCTTAGCCTTGGGTCACTGGGGTAGCTAGCAGCTGGGGGAGGGGTGGATTTTGGGTTCAAAAAACTGTGATGCCCTATTTTCCTCCTTTTGTGGCCATGGAACCCTAATAATGCATTAACATAATTTTTGCAATGAATATACAGTACATGGCACAAGGCAAGGGGAGGCAACACTCACAGTTCATGGTGCACAGATAGAGTAACTCACAGTGTAAATAGGAAATCCAGCATTCATGACCCTCAGTCCCCAACATTAATAAAAATGATGTAGCACTACTCATCCTGTGATATTTGAGTCTTTATTTGTGTAAGTAAAGCAGTAAAGTGCAATATGAACAGCTGCAGTCCCATTGGATCACTGAACATTTCTCATAGCTACTTTCTTTTTTTTTGGGGGGGGGGTCAGAAACAGAGGCAGCTGCCAGCCTCCTTCCTGCTCACTGCCACTCTTACCAGTCATGGTAGCACAGTGAAGTGTGCCTCACTCTCACCTGTCATGATAGCACAGTGAGGTGTGCCTCACTCTCACCAGTCATGGTAGCACAGTGAGGCATGCTTCACTGTCACCAGTCAGGGTTGCACAGTGAGGCATGCTTCACTGTCACCAGTCAGGGTAGCACAGTGAGGCACACCTCACTCTCACCAGTCATGGTAGCACAGTGAGGCATACCTCACTCTCACCAGTCAGGGTAGCACAGTGAGGCATGCTTCACAGTCACCAGTCAGGGTAGCACAGTGAGGCACACCTCACTCTCACCAGTCATGGTAGCACAGTGAGGCATGCCTCACTCTCACCTGTCATGGTAGCACAGTGAGGCATGCCTCACTCTCACCAGTCAGGGTAGCACAGTGAGGCATGCTTCACTCTCACCAGTCAGGGTAGCACAGTGAGGCATGCCTCACTCTTACCAGTCAGGGTAGCACAGTGAGGTGTGCCTCACTCACCAGTCATGGTAGCACAGTGAGGCGAGCCTCACTCTCACTAGTCATGGTAGCACAGTGAGGCGTGCCTCACTTTCACCAGTCACGGTAGCACAGTGAGGCATGCCTCACTCTCACCAGTCACAGTAGCACAGTGAGGTGTGCCTCACTCTCACCTGTCACGGTAGCACAGTGAGGTGTGCCTCACTCTCACCAGTCACAGTAGCACAGCGAGGCTGCCTCACTCTCACCAGTCATGGTAGCACAGTGAGGCGTGCCTCACTCTCACCAGTCACGGTAGCACAGTGAGGCGTGCCTCACTCTCACCAGTCATGGTAGCACAGTGAGGCGTGCCTCACTCTCACCAGTCACGGTAGCACAGTGAGGTGTGCCTCACTCTCACCAGTCACGGTAGCACAGTGAGGCGTGCCTCACTCTCACCAGTCACGGTAGCACAGTGAGGCGTGCCTCACTCTCACCAGTCACGGCAGCACAGTAAGGCGTGTCACACTCTCACCAGTCAGGGTAGCACAGTGAGACGTGAATCACTCTCACCAGACACGGCAGCACAGTGAGGTGTGTCACACTCTCACCAGTCAGGGTAGCACAATGAGATGTGCTTCACTCTCACCAGTCACGGCAGCACAGTGAGGCGTGTCTCACTCTCACCAGTCAGGGTAGCACAGTGAGATGTGCCTCACTCTCACCAGTCATGGCAGCAAAGTGAGGCGTGCTTCACTCTCACCAGTCACGGTAGCACAGTGAGGCGTGCCTCACTCTCACCAGTCAGGATAGCACAGTGAGGCGTGCCTCACTCTCACCAGTCATGGCAGCACAGTGAGGCATGCTTCACTCTCACCAGTCACGGTAGCACAGTGAGGCGTGCCTCACTCACCAGTCATGGTAGCACAGTGAGGTGTGCCTCACTCTCACCAGTCATGGTAGCACATTGAGGTGTGCCTCGCTCTCACCTGTCACGGTAGCACAGTGAGGTATGCCTCACTCTCACCAGTCATGGTAGCACAGTGAGGCGTGCCTCACTCTCTCCAGTCATGGTAGCACAGTGCGGCGTGCTTCACTCTCACCAGTCAGGGTAGCACAGTGAGGCGTGCCTCACTCCTCACCAGTCAGGGTAGCACAGTCAGGCATGCCTCACTCATCTGTCACAGTAGCACAGTGAGGGTGCCTCATCTCACCAGTCATGGTAGCACAGTGGGCGTGCCTCACTCTCACCAGTCAGGGTAGCACAGTGAGGTGTGCCTCCTCACCAGTCAGGGTAGCACAGTGAGGCATGACTCACTCTCCCAGTCAGGTAGCACAGTGAGGCGTGCCTCACTCTCACCAGTCATGGTAGCACAGTGAGGCGTGCCTCACTCTCACCAGTCATGGCAGCACAGTGAGGCTGCCTCACTCTCACCAGTCAGGGTAGCACAGTGAGGCATGCCTCACTCTCACCAGTCAGGGTAGCACAGTGAGGCGTGCCTCACTCTCCACCAGTCAGGGTCACACTGGAGGCATGCCTCACTCTCACCAGTCAGGGTAGCACAGTGAGGCATGCCTCACTCTCACCAGTCAGGGTAGCACAGTGAGGCGTGCCTCACTCTCACCAGTCACGGTAGCACATTGAGGTGTGCCTCGCTCTCACCTGTCACGGTAGCACAGTGAGGTATGCCTCACTCTCACCAGTCATGGTAGCACAGTGAGGCGTGCCTCACTCTCACCAGTCATGGTAGCACAGTGCGGCGTGCTTCACTCTCACCAGTCAGGGTAGCACAGTGAGGCATGCCTCACTCTCACCAGTCAGGGTAGCACAGTCAGGCATGCCTCACTCTCATCTGTCACAGTAGCACAGTGAGGTGTGCCTCACTCTCACCAGTCATGGTAGCACAGTGGGGTGTGCCTCACTCTCACCAGTCAGGGTAGCACAGTGAGGTGTGCCTCACTCTCACCAGTCAGGGTAGCACAGTGAGGCATGACTCACTCTCACCAGTCAGGGTAGCACAGTGAGGCGTGCCTCACTCTCACCAGTCATGGTAGCACAGTGAGGCGTGCCTCACTCTCACCAGTCAGGGTAGCACAGTGAGGCGTGCCTCACTCTCACCAGTCAGGGTAGCACAGTGAGGCGTGCCTCACTCTCACCAGTCAGGGTAGCACAGTGAGGCATGCCTCACTCTCACCAGTCAGGGTAGCACAGTGAGGCATGCCTCACTCTCACCAGTCAGGGTAGCACAGTGAGGCATGACTCACTCTCACCAGTCAGGGTAGCACAGTGAGGCATGCCTCACTCTCACCAGTCAGGGTAGCACAGTGAGGTGTGCCTCACTCTCACCAGTCATGACAGCACAGTGAGGCATGCCTCACTCTCACCAGTCATGGCAGCACAGTGAGGCATGCCTCACTCTCACCAGTCAGGCTAGCACAGTGAGGCATGTCTCACTCTCACCAGTCATGGCAGCACAGTGAGGCATGCCTCACTCTCACCAGTCATGGCAGCACAGTGAAGCGTGCCTCACTCTCACCAGTCAGGGTAGCACAGTGAGGTGTGCTTCACTCTCTGAAGGAGAGTATCCTCTAGGACAGTAAGTCCTCCTACTGCCAGCCCTCCGATGTTCTGAGTTCAGGGAATATCCCTGGTCGGCCAGCGTTTCCAGTGACAAACTGCTCCTGTGCTGATGGACTGACCCCACAAGCAGGTCTCTTAAAGTCACGGTAGCACAGTGAGGTGTGCTTCACTCTCACCTGTCACGGTAGCACAGTGAGGCATGCCTCACTCTCACCAGTCACGGCAGCACAGTGAGGCATGCCTCACTCTCACCAGTCATGGTAGCATAGGGAGGCGTGCCTCACTCTCACCAGTCAGGGTAGCACAGTGAGGCATGCCTCACTCTCGCCAGTCGTGGCAGCACAGTGAAGCATGCCTCACTTTCACCAGTCATGGCAGCACAGAGAGGCGTGCCTCACTCTCGCCAGTCAGGGTAGCACAGTGAGGCATGCTTCACTCTCTGAAGGAGAGCATCCTCTGGGACAGTCAGTCCTCCTACTGCCATCCCTCCGATGTTCTGAGTTCAGGGAATATCCGTGGGTGGCTAACGTCTCAAGTGACAACCCCGCTCCTGTATCCATGGACTGACCCCAGAAGCAAGTCTCTTAAAGCTGCATTTTCTTTTCATTTTCTTTCATTCCTGAACTGAGATATAGGATTTTTAACTTTTTAAATAAAAGCTTTTTGCATTGTGGTCTATGCGGGCAGGCTTTCAGCCCTGTCCCCCATCTCCTTTCCGGCAAACACCTCCCCTGGTACTTACCTGACCCAAGACCCTCACAGATTGCCCCCCCCCCCGTGGCAAGGCCAGGAAGGGGAGAGCCATCCTCCCTCCACCAGGTGCTCCATCCAGTAATAAGTCAGTGGTTCAGGTGGCAGTGTTGGTCATAGGGCAGGCGGGCAGGGCTTTACATAGCCCTCACCTACCTGTTCCAGTTTTCCCCAGGTTTCCCTGTCACATCAACATGAAAGTGTGTGCATGTGGATGTATGCACATATTATGGAACCACAGCTTTTTCCATCTAGGCCTCCACCCGGTGGCAGCCGAGGGCTGAATCAGTATGCCGCCCCACCCTGAAAGAGGAGAGCAGTCTGTCGGACACTCGGTACTCTCCTCTCCGGTCAACCCCCAGCAACTTGTGTTTGCTCCCGATCCTGGGTCACCGTTGTGGTGGGCAGTAGCACTACTACTGAGCCACTGGGCCAACCCAATTTAAAAATATTTGAGGAAATTAAGAATACACTGATGATGAATCTAAGGGTGTTAGAAATACATTCTTTCTAAATAGCTATATGATGAAATGTTTAGCTGACTAACAAATAAATACTGCTACGTTACCCTCCATTTTCTTTGCCATTTTCTAATTTCTTCCTAATCCACCTCGGGGCTGGCTGTATCCCCATTTGTGCATAATGGCAACAACTTTCTGTCCAATCTCTCTGTTGGATTGTAAATCACTTTAGGATGCAGCTTGTATAAAGGGTGCCTTTTAAAACCAAATTCCTTTTCTTATTGTTGTAAAAATAATGTTGTCAACTGTTAGATTTTATTGATTGTCTCAGTTCACCCCCTATCGCAGCATGTTGCAGTAATAGTCACCCACTTCATGTCCGATATTTACTTCCCCTGTTCTCTTTTTATTGATTCAAAATCTGTTCCATCTTTGCATGACTTATTTCTAGTGCTGTGTGGAATGTGGAATTCTACGGGTGAAATTAGTGTGAAATGACCATTCTGCTGGCACAATTTCTACCAGAACTTCAATGGTTTTTCTGCCGAATTCCGCCTGCTGTAATCCATGGAAAAATATTCTGTAGAGCAGCATTTTTATTCCACAGAAAATCATTCCGCAACCATTCCATGGAAATATTGAGATTCACAGAATAATATTCTGTGGAGCAGCATTTCTTTCTGTGGAAAATCATTCTGCAACCATTTCTGTGGAACATTTTGAGATCCGCGGAATACAAGTTTGCAGAAATGTTGTGGAAAATCTCATTCTGCATTTTTCTGCTGTGGAATTCTGCCATTCCAATTTCTGGCTAAATTCAATGGAATTTTGGGGGAAGTTAAAAAATTCTGTGAAATTTAATTCTGCCAGAATTTGAAAATTCCACACAGCACTGCTTATTTCTGATTTTACCATCTTCGTATGAAGGACACTATAGAAACAAAAATGGCAAGGAATTGTGTGATTCCTCCATGCACTTTTCAGCAAACATTATAGTCAGGATTGCAGTACTATTCAAGTTATTTGGAGAGCTAACTTTCTTTCAGCCTTGTGCCCTTCCATAAATTCTAGCAGGAGTAGATGCATTTTGGGCCCTGCCCTGCGTTATGCAAGATGCTCCCCCTATTACTAGAGTTAAATGATTCATAGCCGTGACTTCCACAATTAATTTAGAAACAAGCTTCTTCCCAGTGTGGTTTCAAACATCTATTATCCCACATATTATGCAGATTCTCTGGTGTTAGCACAACCACAATCCCTGCTGATTATAAATACTTTATGACTCCTGACTTTAAATTATAATTATCGTATGCCACAGATAATTGCCCACTACGATCTAAAGTTCAACCATAAGTGAAGAGCAGCGCTGTACATGGATGGCAAAATAGCGCATAAGAACCGAGGCTTAGGAATATGCTCTTAATAAGCCATTTGCAGGTGGAATCAAATAATGACACTCGTGTGATGTGGCAGATGTACCATTATCCATGCTTCAGCAATTGTTTTCTGTTACAAAAAAAAAAAGACTATTTTGGTGAATCTTCTACAATTACTAGTCAACAAAAATTGGTATTTAAATGTTATTTTAAGTGGCTTGCACTTGAATTTAAAGATCTTGCTCATATTCCAGGTCAAACGTTCTAGCGTTGAACTCTAAAATGATGCTAAATGCAGAAATCAGGGAGCAGCATGATTTATAGCTTTGTAAAGGAAATGTTTTATTCTATTAACCCATCAGCAGCCTCATCTCTCCTGCTCTAGCAAGACCTACGGGATAGCACTGTGTACTTACTATTAAGCAAAAGGCTGTGAAAACTACCGAGGCTTCCTCACCTGATAGCACCAGTGCAGTGTCTTGCGCCTGTTTAATCTGAAAACACGATGTACTCTGGAAGAATTGACAGTGCAGAATGAAAATGAAGTGCACAGTCACCGCACTGAAGTTCAGAGAAGAGATCATGTACAGTGTGTCAGTTTCATTTGATCTATATGTGCATTTAGTTTTGGGCCTCTTGTCAACAACTGCAAGGTGCCATGGAAGTGTGCTGGCTTAGTCATGTAGACAGCTGTCCACTAAGGACCATGCTATGACCACCCATCTCATTCTACTTGTGACCAGACCCAGATTTGAACCTGGCTTCCCAAAACTGCTCATTCAATGTTCTGAAGTTTTCCTGGAAAAGGGTCTTGAAGACCAAGAAAGCATGATAACTTTGGGGGTCTCTGTTGGGTCCTGGTGGCAGGAGAGGGTTTTCCACAACTCTGAAAAGGCTTCAGGACAGCAGACTAGTGGAGAGAGTTGCAGGAGATGGCTAGATAGGTAGAGTATCACCTGGAGATAGACATTCCACAGAACCTCCATGTCTTTTTGCTGCAGAGTACTGAAGGCCCTAAATTTCAATACAGCACATGCATACACACATACAAATCAACACACACACACACACACACACACACACACACACACACATTTTCCAACTGCCTTGTGCCTCCTCGAGGGCGCCACTTCTAGACCCTTATTTTCAGTATTCCTCACAGTTACTCCACCAACATGAGGGAATTCTGGCTCATAGCCAGTGGCATACTATCATCAAAAATGGAAGTGATTACTCAGCTCAGTGGCACTGGGGAAGCATTTCACACTCACATATGTGATACCTAAGTTTTGCATCTTGAGCGCAATGTCCTTGCCCTAGGCTAATGGAGCCTGGGGAACTGCGAGGCAGCACAGTCAGGCACCAGTGGAGAACAGCGTTCATCCTGCTGCCTTGTCACCTTCTGTCGTGGGTTGGTGGAGTGGCATGGGCACAGTGAGTGATCATGTGGTGCCAGTTCTCCCTTCCGCAGGTTAGGTGCTCATGAACCAGTGTGGATTTAGGAAGGTAAGAGGATCCAAAGAAATAACCCTTAAAACAGTGTAGGCAGACGATGCAAAATGTTAGGTGACCACCTGATGAGGGACTGACTGACACTTCCTTGTTTTACACCCAATGTCCAAAACAAAGTTGCTGCTGTTATCACAAATCCAGCGCTTTCAGTAGGGATCTCTTGCAAACTGCTGAGAGACAGATCCTGTAAAGAATGGCAAGTGCTGGATTTTTTTTGACTTATTGACTGGAAAAGTAACCTAGAAATACCCTCCCCACCGCAAATGATGAGGCCTAACTCTACACATGTCACTAGGTCTTGTTACTTCTTGGTTCCTCTCATCAGCAACACAAACTGGCATCTTCCATTCCAATCCCCCCAGGTATGGGATCTGCCATGCAAGTGGCTTTCATGGGATGCACCATCTAAGAAGATCTGGGGCTTGACATGGCCCAGAGACTCTGTCCCTGCGTGCAGCTCCCTGGTGCGGGAAAAAAATCCCTGTACCTGTCTTGTGAAAATGTTATTTTCAGCATTTTATGAGCGCAGGTGGCACTTTCCCTTTTTCTGCAGCTGCCCCCCAAAAATATGAGCAAGCTACCATAAATTGGGGAAAAGGTCACAAACAGGTAACTTTTTTTGAAAATTGAGTATATGCAGAAAAAATTGCAGCTACGCAAGAAAATCTTTTCTTGCGCAACTTTTTTTCTGCATATACATCATTTTTCCTCTTTTGAAAATTTGGCCCCTGATCTGGAAACCAGCTCAGAGCAGAAGACCATGAGTCTGATGATAGATAATGAATAAGGCACCAGATGGAAGAGAGGAGAAGGAGGTGGGCAGCGGAGGGGAATAAAGACTGAATGATCAAAAGAGAGAAAGGTGGTGGAGATTACCGGCTGGGTTTTCAGACCCCCCTGAAATTGGCTCAGGTGCAGGGAAAAACTGCCATAAGTGGGGCTTCACTTATGAGGCTGCAGTTTTCTCTGCACACACCGTATTTTCAAAGCAAGAGTCAGTTTACGACCGGCTCCCCGATTTACAGTAGCTTGCAGCCATTTTTGTGGCACAGCTGTGCTGAAATATTACGCCTACTGGGACCAGGCATAACATCTCCCACAGCTGTGTGGGCTGAAAATAGCAAAGCCTGCAGGTGTGGAGAATTCGGTCCACATCAGCTGACTGCAGAGTAGGGCTTAGTCCCTGATGGGCTGAAAATTAAGCCCTACATTTCCTGACTCTTAAAGAGGCCAAATGTTGTTAAATTAGAGGCCATTACAACTGAACACTTGGTTCTCAGATACTCTGGTAACTCCCTACTGATTTATTTGTAGTTTATTTGTAAATTAAATTTTCTTTTGGCCAGGAATTTTTTTTTTCTGCAGCTGTTGTGCCCCAGCCAACAGAGAATGGATCCTAACAACAGTTGAGAGGCTGGGTGATTTCCTTTGTCAAACTTCCTGAATATTTCATACTAAACCTCTGGAATTTTGTCAGCTTATCATAGAGGGATAATCACAGAACTAAACCATGACATCATCCAGACATCCACGTTGTCTGCTGGTTGGCAGAAATAAACTGCAGGACACAAGGTTCACTAGTGGAAGTTGTTGTTAGTCAGCAAGAAAATTCAATAGTGTGAGTGACTGGTGATATCACCGTGACCAGTGCTATTGGTTATTACACATCGCTATCATTAGTTATTAAATGGGTTGGAAATGTCCTGCTTTCTGATGGGCTAAATAAGTTCTTAGATCCATATGTTAATTCCACATAAATGCACTGGTTGAAACAAGTTCAAGCTATGGGATTTAGAATTTGGGACAATCACATCCAGAATTCATAAGCCACTTTACTCATCCCTGACTGCCATTACAAACATGGCTACCAACTTTACTCACTGAAAACCTTCAACAAGGACCTAAAAAGCACAACTCCCTTAAATTTAAAAAATAAATAAATAAACATTCTTTTCATTTCATGATACTCTACTTACACACATTAGCGAACTTTAAAATCAAAGTGTTATTCACGGTTTTAACCGCTCGTATTTCTTTGGTGACCATGAGAAATCCCCCTTCTGTTCTTACCAGCTTGTCAGGGCAATCTCTACTGCTTACACTGCTTCAGATACAGTTGAGACCTTGACTCCATATAAAGCCTTCTGTTGTGTGTTAAGGGGTGAACATTCTGCCAGAATAATTCTGTAGTAGTTTAAATTCATGTTCTCCATAATAAACAAACATTCCATCTTTTTAATGTGTGAAAAAACAGATGATTGACAAGTGGGATGGGGCTACTTTTTGCTAGTTACTTTTTTTTGTGTAAAATATTTTTATTAGCAGAGTATTCAACACAACATTTGTACATACAACATGTATGGCATCAACATCTCATAACTGATTAATACAGTGCTATTAATCACATAACACATAACTTATCCAGGTGCATACACTCGTCCTTTCCTGTTTTATTTTTAACAGCTTCATGAACTGCATTTTGATCCTGTGTTGTTCACTACTATGTTCAGCCCCTTTGTGTGATTAACAAAAGAAAATACCAATTTTTAATTTAAAAATTGTTTTTGTTTTTTAATTTGTTCCACAGTTTACCCATTTTATAAGAACAATACGACACTCCAGGTCGTTGGTTGGTTCTCTGGGGTTAATGGACTTCCAGGTGCTAGAAGCACTTAGTGCAAGTGCCTCTTGCCTCATTACGCACTTTGGAGTGCATTAACCTCTGACAACAAATGCCCTGTCATGTCTTATTGCTTACATGTAATATGTTTATGATGTGGTGTTTAAAGTGCTTTTGTTTTATATATTAGTTTATGATGCAAAGATGGCATTTGAATCAAGAAAGAACTCCTGAAATAGACCTTATTTGGAATGCCTCACAATCAGTTATATAGTTGCTGCAGTTCTTTTGATTCACATGAGGATACATATGAACATACAAATTTGCCAGCAGATAAAGGCCTTATGGTCTATCGAGTCTGCTCGAGTGTGCAGCTAGCAATCCTTATACTGCAGCTGCCCCTCCCTCCCCTCCCCTAGCTCTCCCTATTACCCTATCCCATCCCCTTTTGAAGCAGTCCACTGTTCTACAGCATACCACTTCCGCAGGCAACGCGTTCCACCCAGACACTACTCTCTCCGTAAAAAAGTGTCTTATTTCCCTCCTGAACCTTCCCCCTCCAATCTGAGATTGTGATCTCAAGAGTCCCTACCCCCCCTTAACTTGAATAGTCCCTCCATGCCTGTCTTGTTTATTCCCTTCATGTACTTAAAGGTTTCAATCATATTCCCCCTGTCTCTGCTCTCCTCCATTGAGTACATGTTCAACTCCCTCAGCCTGCTCACATAAGGTATGTCCCCTAGTCTCTGGATCATCTTTGTTGCCCTGCACTGCACCCCCTCCAGTAACTTAATGTCCCTCTTTAGGTACGGTCGCCAGTACTGCATGTAGTACTCCAGGTGTGGCCTAACCAGTGACCTATACAACGGCTGGATCACCTCCCCTCTCTTTGAAGATATACCCCAGGCAATACAACCCAACATTTTGTTGGCCTTTGCAGCTGCCTTCCTGCATTGTGCTGAGTTGTTCACTGAGCCCATTATAATCACCCCCAGATCCTTCTCCTCCTCTGTCACAGCTAGCTGACCCTCCCCCCCCCAAGCTGGTAGCTCCTTCTTGGGTTTTGTGCCCTGAAATGTAGCACCTTGTACTTTTTGGCACTGAACCCCATCTGCCAGGTATCCGACCATGTACATGTTTGTACAGCACAGTACAGTTTTTTGTTATTTACACTGTATTTGTGTTTATGGGTATGTCAGCTGTACTTTTTCTAGTCAACATGCCTTATGTATATAGTTGGAGTGTGGTGGGTACAGATGTTACAGCTGCCCCCCCCCCAAAAAAAAATAATGATAGCATATATAAGCTCACTTAGATCAGGAAGTCATACATAATTGTCTTCTTATTGCTAAAAAACAAACAGTGGTCCCTATATGTTAGCACTGAGCTGTGCTGATGAAGATGTGTATGGAAGAATGTGATACCACAACCTAATGTGAGGACAGAGGGCTTTGGTCTTTTAGATAGATCATTCCTCACCAATAATTTACACCAAATGTATTGCACAAGTTCAAAAGTAAAGACGTGGGCACAAGTATAGGTATTAGATCTACTCTTACCTGTTTTTTTGATAATTTCAGTGTGGTGAAGTTTCGTCGCACTGGAGAAAGTGCCAGGTCTGATGATGATGCCATTTCTGGAGAGCATGAAATTCATATTGAAGGGGTTCATAGTGGTCTAGAGCATGTGGAGCAAGAACATGGAGCAGCGGTGCCAAAGGAGTTTGCAAATCCAACTGATGGTAAGACAATTTCTTCATGGAGCTGCCTGGCACACTGGGTACCTCAGTTCATATCTACAAGCCTGGGACAGCAGGAGCAAAGCTAGTAGGGGTAGGATTTGAGTGTCTACTGGGACATTCTCCTCCCAGAGGTGGGTGGGTTTGGTGTACTGCCCCCCCAGGAGCATTGTAAGTGTGCTCCATACCCAAGCGACTTGGGTAGGAGTTAATTGGGGATAAAAATCATTCCCACTGCCTACAGAATGATCTTCACTAGTTACTTCTAACCCACATGTGCAGTCCAGCTAAAAGCTCAACCCTTACCCTCCTTCACTCACTAGGTCAGTATCTCTTTTCCAAGTACACTTTGGCCAGTTTGGGAAGGGATCCTGCTCTTGGGTCATCTGAGGTGTGCAGGGTGGATGGTGGTGAAATGGACAGGAGGGTGTCCAAAGTGAGGAACAGATTGCCATGGTGGGTATCTGGTGAGTGGTGGATGATGAGATAGAAGCTACACAAAGAAAGCAAGGGGCACTCCAACAGCAGTGTGGTGCCTATGCTGCAAAAGTCACGTATATCCTTATTAAAATACAAACTTACAAAACAAGCCACAGCTCAGAACTTCACTGCTGATACCTCCACTCTCCAAACATTTTGCACAGTTCCGAGTACTTTGTCATGGGATCTTATGACAAAGCATTTGGAACTGTGTACAACATTGGGTTGGGGGAGGTGTCTGCAGTGAATTTCTGAGCTGTGGCTCTGTTCTGTAGGTTTGTATTTAAATAAGCTTATGTGTGTTTTTTGCTGCATTATCAGTGACTGTGGCATTTTATGGGTGTAAGGGGTACACAATTTTCCCCAACCAGATAGAGTCCAGATGAGGGGACAAAGAAGATAAGTTAAAAGAAAAGAAAATAAGTCTCTTGCATTCTTAATTTATGGGCAAAAGAGACAATCAGATCTTTCTGAACACCTAATGGTTTCCTGGAGATGCTTTTTGAAGTCCAAGCTTTCCACTGATATGGAATGGCTTCTCATGCATAACTGAGTTAAACTAACTTTGCAACTATAGAAACCGTCATTTAGCATGTTATTTTAGCTGTTAAATGGCAGTGCAGTGGTATAGGCCATATTGTGATTTCAACAGATTGTTAAATTTAGGTCAGGTCATTGCCCAGAGGAACGTACTTAGCTCTCGAAATCCAAGAAGAGAAATACAGTCTCACGTATTTTCTTCATATGGTTAAAGCCTTTAAAATTGGTGGCATGAAAACTTCACAAACTCTCAATAGCTAACAATAATGATCATTTTCCAGACACTTTCATGGTGGAAGATGCGGTTGAAGCCATTGGCTTTGGTAAATTCCAGTGGAAGCTCTCGGTTCTCACTGGTCTGGCATGGGTAAGTATAGTATTTCATGTATTTTTGTAACACGAAGGAATGTTAGGTTGTGTTGCTATTATTCTGTTAAAATGTTTTTGTAAAAGAATTGACCCCGCTCAGATCAACTGTCAGTGCGTATCATGTGAATCTTTCAATGGTGTATGGACATTATATGATAATGGCAATAAAACCCAACCACTTAAATTAGCAGTGCAGCAAAAAATGTTGTGTCAATAAGCTAGTTTCAGCTACAGTTAATAAAAATATTAGCATATCTGTCACATCCACTTTTTTTTTTTTCTACATTTCTGTTTCTCACTCTGAGGTCCTGGGCATCCTTCTGAGGGGCACACTCGGCTAATGCCTCTCACTCCTGGCCTGAACCCTTGCTATCGGTATTCTCCCCACCCGACCCAGGCAGGTCAGTCCCCCAGCAAGCAAGTTACATCTGGGGGAGGGCTCGCCTACCCGTGGTGACCTTGCAGACTCAAGGCCCTACCTGGACATCAGGTTGGCACCTGGGGAGATCTCCGGTGCGCTGAGCCAGCATTGGGATGTGGGCCTTGCCACTGGAGCCCTGTTCTTCTCTGCAAACCCACAGAGGGTTTTTCTCTTTTGTCCCTGAGAGTGCTGTCCCCTCCCTCAAGTGCGATGTGCAATGACGTCATGGCACTTGGCAACCCTGCTGACATCTGCCGCATTTGCCCTTCATGCCAGACATCCCACAACCCTCCCCCCAGGAGAGGAGAGCTGTCTAGGAATGCTACATCCTCTCTCTCCCCTGCCGACTCCCAGCAACCCGAGTTCGTATCCGAATCCGGGTTGCCGGTGTGGCATTCAGCGCCTCAACCCTCAGCACCACTGGGATGGCCTACATCTGCTTTTCTAGGTATCTCCTATGCTGCGCCCCATGAGTTTTTTTTTTTAATTTCGATCCTAACCATTACCAGGTCTACAGTGATGTTTCTAAGCCAAATGTAGCTGCCGTTTTTTTTTTTGAGGAAACACAATTAATCATTTATAAAATACCCAAAATTAGTGGGAATATGAGTAGAAGCTTTTACCACCAACTAGAACCAGAAGATGCATGGAATCTGTTATAGTGAAACAAGGCAGGGTCAGTTTTTGTTTTTGCCCAGTTTCATTGTACTGCTGCTTTGAACCCCCTTTAGGACAGTTACATTGTTTCAAGAACTATTTGTAGAACTAATAAAAGGCCAGTAGAACATTCATAAAAAGCACATATATAATTGTGTAGTCATGGAAAAGGATTTCATAATGAGTTTATCTGCTTAGATAGTTACTGAGGCTGTCTTTTAAGGTGATGTTACACTGTTTTATATACATGACATGTTCATTATCTATAGCCAGATATGTTACCCCCACGTTAATGGGGAACAGTTATTAGCTGCACTGCTTTCTAGAAATAATATGATTTGTTTAATTAGAGAAAGCTGTATGTGTGTTACGAGATGCAACTCTGCTTGTTTTTCCCTGCACGTGAAGTACAGTATGTTAAATTTCTTATTAGTTGAGGACCTTGGAGCAATGATTAGATTTGTTTTATGTATTTAAAAGTTGAATGAATTACAGGATAGGTTCTATGAAAAACAAGTCTCGTTTACAGAACTTCCCAAGTCATTTAAAACAATGAATACATAACAGACATAAACACTAGTTATAACAAGTACAAGTAAAATCTTGCTACAACAAGAATTATTAAATCACAAGTCAGTTAAAACAATAAATACATAAACTGACATAAACAACATCAGTTATAACAAGTGCACATACGTTGTTCCTGTAGCAACAACTTTTTAGGTCATGCTTGAAAAAATTGCGAGATGGTGAATTCCTTAGATATGGGGTAAGTTTGTTCCATGAAAGTAAAGCATTATATGAAAAACATTCTTTCCCAAAGTGGGTTTGGAACTTTGGCAGGGAAAAGCCACGTTTCATAGATTCATAGATAAGGACCTCTTGGCCCACCTAGTCTGCCCATAAAATCTCCCCTAATAGTGCTACCCAAGCCACTACTGGGGGGGGGGCTTTCATCCACTTCCCTCCATTATCCAAGATACCCATGTGTTTATCCCATGTACACTTAAAATCTGTGACTGTATTTATTTATTTCAATTCTAGGATTACAATTACCTTTGAGCCCAGGGCTATTTTACAAAGGTTCCACGTCAAGACATAGGTATCACATGACAATAGACAAAATTGTTACACAAATAAGGGTAAAGGACAGCAAATTAATTTAGAACAGACAGGGAGAGGGTAGAGTGGAAAAGGAAGAGGACAATGGAGGGGGTGGTAGAAAGAAAATGGGAGGGGCAAGGGGGAGGTAAGAAAATGAGTAGAGAGGAGAGGTGGGGGGTAGGTAAGGATAAGGAGGGCGGGGTGGGGTGGAGCTGCCAGGAAGGTGGCATTGTCAGGTGCTGTAGAGCGTGTGGGGCAGAGGCCAAACTAGGGCAAGTGCGTTATGTAAGGAGCTAGATATAAGAAAGTGTGGTAGTGGAGCGGAGTTGCATAGACATTATCAATGACAGTCGCAGATGCTGGAAGCAACCAGGGTGTTTTGGAGCCTGGATTTGAAGGCCCCTAGCCCAGTGGTATTGATAGTATCATTGGCAAGACCATTAAACCAAGTGGGTGCCCTGTAGGTGAATGAACGCTGTCCAATGGCTGTGTGGCAGCAAGGGATATGGAAGAGGTGTGGCTTTGATCCGCTGGTAATTCTGGAGCTGGTTTTCATTTGAAGGAGTGAACAGACCCCGGGAGGGGCAGTTCCCAACTGTATTTTCTTAGCAACCATGCAGGTTTGGTACTGAATTCTATTATCAAGTTGAAGCCAGTTAGCTTGTGAGTAGAGGTCACAGGTGTGTGAGAGCCGTTCGGCCCCAGTGATGAGTCGACAGGCCTTGTTTAGGGTGGTAGTAATCCTTTTGAGTGCAGTGGTAGTGGCAGTGCCATAGTTGACAAGACCATAGTCAATCTGGGAGATGATGGAGCTTTGAACTGCGGCAAAGAGGGCCTCTTTAGTCAGGTGCTGACGAAGCCGGTAGAGTAAGCCCAGTATAATATTCATAGTTTTAGCGACATTGGTTATATGGGTTCCAAATGACAGGTGTGGATCTAGGGTGATTCCTAGGTATCTGAAGGAGTCAACCTGCTCCAGGGAGTCCCTGAGGCAGGTGTTTAAGGAGAGTTGGTGGTGTTTGTGCTTGTTTTGGTGGCTGGTGAAAATCATGGTCTTCATTTTTTTCTGGTTAAGGATTAACTTATGTTCTTTGAACCAGCTTTCAACAGAGGTGAAGCTGTGTTGAAGGGTTTGCTGCAGGTGGCTTGGGTCATGATGAGAGGCAAGAATCACCGCGTCATCTGCATACAGTATGACTTGCTGAGAGGTGGAGTCGGGGAGGGAGTTGAGGAACAGGCTGAACAGCAATGGGCCCAGGATGGAGCCTTGGGGGACACCGGAGTGAACCTGTTTAGTGTCGGAGACCACGCCTGATATTTTTACACAATGGGACCTGTTGTCAAGATAGCTACAGAACCATTTCACTGATTCCGCAGAGAGGCCAATGTTCAGTAGCTGATGAAGCAGGAAGCGGTGGTGGACAGTGTCAAAAGCCTTTGACAGGTCGATGAATGTAGCTCCGGTTAGGCGACCCTGATCAAGGGAGTTGTGTATGGCTCCCGTAAGCTCAAGAAGTGCTGTGGCAGTGCTGTGCCCTTTTCTAAATCTGTGTTGCTGCCGGCAAAGGATGTTGTACTTGTCCAGATGATCAGTGAGCTGGTCTGCTACTATCCATTCCAGGGCCTTATAGAGGGGTGGCAGGATAGAGATAGGTCAGTAGTTCACATGGGAGGTCTGGTCACCACCTTTATGGATAGGTGTGACAGTTGCTGCCTTCCATTTGTCAGGGAATTGGCTGAGAGAGAGGGAGAGATTAAAGATCCTGGTGAGAGGCCCCAGAACCTCGTTTAGAGTGAGGGACAGAAGTTTGAGGTCCAGTGTGTCAGCACTTGCTCTGGTGTTTTTGATGGCTTTGGAAATGTATTTCCTGACAGTATTATTGCTTACTGCTCTGAAGTAGAAAGGGGGACAATTTTTTGGTGATGACTGATAGGTGGGAAGAGGGGGGTCACTGTTGTTGAAAAAGTCAGGAGGGAGGATGCTGCTGAGGTCAGTGAAGGCATCATTAAAGGTGTTGGCTATGACTTTGCCCCCACCACCTCTGCTGGGAGGCAGTTCCAGTCATCTACCACCCTTTCTGTGAAGAACTTCCTTACATTACTCCTGAACCTACCCCCCCCCCTAACTTCATATTGTGACCCCTAGTCCTAGAACATCTTCTTCTCTGGAAAATGCTCTCCTCCTGCACCCTGTTTATTCACCTGAGATATTTGAAAGTCTCATTCATATCCCCCTGCCTCCTCCTGTCTTTCAGGGAGTACAAGTTTAATTCCTTAAGCCTCTCCTCATTGGTCTTCCAATGCAGGCCCTGCACCGTTTTGGTTGCTTTCTGCACCGTCTCCATCCTGTCCCTGTCCTTTCGAAGATGGGACCTCCAGAACTGCACACAGTACTTGAGGTGCAGCCTCCCCAGTGAAGTATACAGGGGAAGTATTGCCTCCCTCGTTCTGCTGGTGATACCCCTCCCTATACGTCCAAGCATTTGGTTAGCCTTTCCCACTATCTTCCCACACTGCATTGCCACCTTCAGGTCATCGGTAATGATAATTCCCAGGTCTCTGTCTTGCCCTGTGACCTCTAGTACCTCTTCCCAAGTGTGTACGTCACCCCAGGGTTCCTGTGCCACAAGTGCATAACCTTGCACTTTGCATTGAATCATAGCTGCCACCTTCTTGACCACTCCTCTAACTTTTCTAGGTCCTCCCTCATCCTTTCCACCCCCTCCATGTGTCCACCCTGTTGCAGATCTCTGTGTCATCCGCAAACAGGCATATCCTCCCCCCAAGTCCCTCTGCCATGTCACTAACATAGATTTTGAAGAGTAAAGGGCCCAGCACTGAGCCCAGTGGTACCCCGCTGGTCACCCTCCCCTCCCCAGAGTGTACCCTGTTTACCACCACTCTTTGGCCCCTATCTCTAAGCCAGTTTTCCACCCATTTTATGATTTTGGGACCCACCCCCAGGCTACTTAGTTTCATTACCAACCTTTTATGTGGGACAGTGTTGAAGGTCTTGCTGAAATCTAGATAGGCCACGTCCACCTCCCTGCTCTGGTCCACTACCCTGGCTACCTCATCGAAACACTCTCAGGTTGGTCTGATAGGACCTCCCCCCTGTGAACCCATGCTGTTTCTGGTCCTGCAGTATGTTAAGACACATCCCTAAGGCTATATGTAGGTGGGAACTATGAGCCTATCGGATAAAAAAATTGGAGTCTGTTTATTCATAGCTATAACCAGATGGCTGTTATTATGAACTTCCAAACTCTGGGGTACACTATGTGTCCTTGGGTTGACTATAGCTCTGTTTCATATATATTTTTATTACTTGTTAATCTCCTTTACCCTCCAGAGACGTAACCATGTGGAAGCAGGTCGATCACGTTCAGTTGTCATATGTTGTACAACTGTGTTAATTCATCCTTTGAGGGGTTTGTGTTTTTCTACATTTTTTCTAAAAGCAAAGGAGTATAAGTTCAAAAATCAATAAGCTATTGAAGCTCTCTGTCCTGAGCAGTTTCATGAAGTTTGGAAGAGACCAGAATTTCAGACAGATGGCCTTAATGTACAAAACTGAGTCATAAATTTGAAGGCATAGAAATGTAAAAAAAAAAAAAATGTTTTTGAATGCATCAGTGTGGCATTGAGATATCCATTAGATGCGAAACTATGCTTTAACCATTTCACAGATTAGGCATTTTAAAGAATTAGTGTACTGCCTAAAACTGGTATTAGTTTTTAAAAGCAGTCAACTATTACCTTTTATATCTGGGATACTTTTTATTTTCCTCTTAGTTAATTAAAATATGTTTTTGCCTAATGTTAGTAGGTGTGTCGTGTGAAACCGCACTCTGCCTGGCAACTGACATATGGTTTCCAGTGAACACGGCGACTGTGATTGAGTGACTGCAAAAAGGGCAACTCAATCACGGCACTTGTGTTCTTGGCTACCTGGCAGGGTAGCGACGGGATGGGGGTAGGCGACTACAGCGACAGGATGTCACTATATATACATGCATGTGGGTGGGGAGGGACCATGTTGCGCAATGGGTGGAAGGGGAGGGAGGGTAGGTATGTGGGGTGCAGTGCAGCGGTCGGCTGCTGAGCTGGCCTTGTGGTGTGGTGGGTAGGTGGCAGGCTAAGGTTAGGAGGGTGCCGGGTTTGGTTCTGGGACGGGCTTCTTTTTTGCGTCAGGTCGGAGATATTTTTTAAGTTTTACACCCCCCCCACATGCACCCCCTGGAGTTGAGAATCCTTAAGTGGGGGAAGAGGTGCAGTGGGCACAGCCCTCTGCATAAACAGAAATCCCATAGCTGGTTTTGTGGTTGTCTGCAAGTGTATATCACTGAATTGCTTTTCGGCGATATACACTTGCCATAATAGTGATCGCCGTAACATGTTCGCTATTATGACATAGAACCCTGACATATCTATCTCTGTTCCTTCCATTACATCATCAGTATTTTGATCTCACTATTACATCATAGCTGCTTAGGAAGAGCCACACAGTAGCAGCCAGGTCAGTAACCTGTGATGTCATAGTCAGTGAGGTCACAGTGCTGATGATTTAGTGGGTGGTATAGAACTAAATATGTCAGCTGCCAGGCAGAGTGGTGTTTCGTACACCCATCATAATACCATCATGTAGAAAATGTTCTAATGAGCAAAAGGAAAAAGAAAAATACTTCAGAAATCAAATGTTACAACGGACTACTTTTTAAAATGTGCAACATTTTCCTGCCTACTGTTTTTGGTTCTACGAGCTCTTTAGTTTCCTACCACAGTGGGAGTATATGTGTGTGTGTGTGTGTGGGGGGGCACTTTGCTGTTATAACTGTTTTTTTGTACATTAACATTTTGGCTAAATTTTAAAAAAGTGTCACTTCTCTCACCCAGAAACTTACAACCCCTTTCAAACATAGTGGGTGTTACAATTTTAATAATGTGTGTGTACTGATAGATGGCAAGGTAAAAATTGTAATTCTTGACCCAACATATTTTATTTATTTATTTATTGTGAATTTGGAAAGTACCTTTGAGTCAAAGACTTGTTTACAAAGGCTCCACATCACATTTAGTAGAACAATACAACAGTAAACACAATTCAAAGCAGGACTCAGACAAACTTGTTACAGAGAATACAGTAGATGGCTAACAGTCAGATCCAGAGGAGGAGTATTTGGACTGGTCTAAAACAGCTTAGTCTAAAGACTCCTGGTAAAGAGCTGAGCAAAATGTAGAGTGTGTCACAATGACCCAACATAGCAAGATAACATTATCTTGGGGCATTCTGTAAATGAAACTTGTTCTCATTGAACTCACCCTGTAAATTCAAAACTTTTAAATAAAAAAAGAATAAACTGCAAAGTAGGGTATGTTAGAGTGCATCCTGAACCAATCAGAGTGCAGCTTTAACATTGTAGATGACATCACAGTGGCCAAGAGCAGCACTGAAACCAGCAGCTGAAATCAAAAAGAATGTTCTAGGGACATGGATATGTTGTTCATCCACACTTATTGTCAGGTCCCTTGCCGCTTTAAATCTTGCCGGAAGGTCTTCAAGCTGGCTCCTCCCACCCACCCGGGTGGTAAAACTCTCGGCTCCGCCCCATGACGCCAGATCTTCCTTACCGCTTGGAAGCTCAGGTTCCTTCCTTAGCGCTCTGCGTTTTCGACTAGTTCCTGAAAAGTTCGGTCTTTGAATTTATTAGTGTCCTTTGAATCTTGATCTTTTCTTCGCTTCTGGCGATGGCTTTTCGGCCCGAGGCGTCACGGTTAGTTCCTCAGGAGGACTTGCACTCCACGTGCTTTTGCCTGGACTTGGATCACGATCCTCAGGCTTGCAACTTTGTTCTGCCCTTCGGTCAGCTCTCTGGAGGACCGCCACGGCCCGTTCGGGCTCGGACATCGGTAGTTTTCTCCGCTCCGGAGTTCCATCGGACTGGCGGGTGTCCGCTTGACTGTTCTCTGCAGTCTGATCCTGCCGGGAAGGGCTTCCCCCCTCGGTTGCGGAGCTTATCCGCTCTCCTTGGATTCATCTCATGCAGCTTCGTTCAGGGAGCCGTCAGTCCCTCTCCTCCAAGGGAGAGGAACCTGGAAACCCTAATAAGCAGCCCTGTAGCTAAAGAGGCACGCCAGGTAGGGTCTCTCTTCGTCGGCCGAGCAGGATCTCTCCCCCCTTCCTCATCGGCCGGCCTTCGACTTGATTAGAGGATTCGGCTTGGCCACTGGCCTCACGGTATCCCCGTCAGGTCAGCTGGCCAAGTTCCCCGGTCAGCGTTGTTGAGTCTCTCGACCTGTCTTCGGGGTCTGCTGATGCCGTCTTCCCTCCGCCCTGGTGACTGAGCTCTGTCCTCCCCTTTGGGTCGACAGCCCTCGGTCCTTTCTTCCGAGCCAAGGGAGGAGCGGGTGCGCCCCGCTTCTTCCCAGGCCCGCCCTTGGTCCCCCCGAGGATTTGGGTCTCGGTCTCGGTCAATCTCTCGGTCTAGCTGCTCACGCCGATCTCGGCGTTCTCGGTCGAGGCACCGAGTTAAGTGGCTTTGCCGTTCTTCCTCGTCCCCCTCCTCGGATGAGGCGGTTTCGATGCGATTGGGCGTGTTATTAAGAGAACTTATGTGGCGACAGCAGTTGTTGTCTGGGTTTCAATCGACCCCGATTCATTCTCCGGATAGCAAGCAGCCGCCGCTAGGTCGGCAGCCGTTCGAATCGGTCGAGGAGCCTTCTCCAGGGCCGGTTGCTCGTCCGACCCTCGCTGCTCCTCCGCCTTCAGCGGAGTTCAGGCCAGGCCATGGCCTGTCCTTCAGGTCACTCGGTCCCCTCACTCCTGCCCGCCCCCAGCGGATGAAGAGTGCTGCGGGCCTGCGGCAGCTTTTTGCAGATCCTTCGGAGCCTGAAGCAGGCTCTGCCATGTTTCGGATGACAGCCCATCGTCTTCGAAGGGTCTACTTCAGCTCATTTCAGAATTTACTGGAATGCAGCTCGAGCCCGTCTCCAATCGAGCACCTTACCCCCTTATGGAGATTCTGGATCGAGGGGGTTCTTCCTTGGAGGCCTTCCCAGTGGCTGAGGCTATCGTGGGCCCAGCCCTGGAGCTAGGGTGGCGGCCTACTTCCTGCCCTGCGCCTTCGGCCAGGGTGGCTCGGAGGTACCCTATCCCTGTCGGTTCTCTGCCCGGTTTCTCGGAGCACCCCTCAGCTGAAGGGGTAATCACCGACAACGTTTTCTAATGTCTTGGAAACGCTGGGGATGTGGACAGACCCCCAGACAAGGAGTCCAGAAGGATGGACTATGTCGGGCGTAAGGTTTACGCTGCGTCCTCCCTAGGCCTCCATCAGGCCAGCTCGGTTGCACTGATGGCACATTTCTCCCACACCCTTTTGGGCTCCCTGGACGATGTTCTCCCTCATCTCCCAGGTGACCTGCGGACCACGGTTCGGCAGGTGCGGGACCAGGGTAGGGCAGTGGCGAAGCAGCAGCTCCAGACAGCTCTGGATCTAGGCGACTCCTGTGCCAGATCGGTGGTGGCCGCAGTGGCCATGCACCGCAGGGCGTGGCTGAGGTTATCCTCCTTCTCTTTGGAAACCCAGCACAAGTTGGCGGGCATCCCCTTCTTGGGGACTGACCTTTTCGGCCCTGGAGTGGAGGGATACATCCATGGGCCCGAGAAGTCCGATGCCACTCCGGACTCGGTCACTCTCGCCCGGAGGATCAAGGGCAGCCGTCAGCCTTTGTGTAAGCCCCTTTGCCCCCTGAGCCCTGGGGGACCCCCGGCCCAGCATAAGGGCCAGCAGGCATGCGCTGGGCGGCCTGTTGCCAGACCAGCGTCTTCCTCCAAAAGGAAGCAGGGAGGCAGGAAACCGAGGGGCTCCTCAGCTCCTTCCCCCTCTAAGCCTGCTCAGTGACGGGCCAAGGGGCATTGCCCCGGCCCCGTCGTCCCAGCCCGGGTTTCCCCATGGGGGGACGGCTCCGCACCTCGTTCTGGAGGTATTTAAGGTGGATCCTGTCGCAGGTTGTGAGCAGTTCCCCTTTTGAGCCATTGCCCCATGGGGATCTTGAGTTCACTGCCCCTGTGTCGGTCGTCCGACATGCCTGGCTCTCTAGTTAGAGGTGATCAGGAAGGCTGTGGATTCCCCCCCCATTCAGTCCTGGGTTCGCGTCTAGGTATTCCTGGTCTCAAACGGACGGGGGCTTGAGCCCATTCTCCCGCACGCCTGGATGGTCTCTCTTCTTCAGACATTCCATCCTCAGAACATGGCGTGTAGCTGTTTCCTGGTCTCCAGGATGTACCTACCCCTCGTTCCGTCCGTTTCTGGGGAGGCTCCACCCCTTCTTGCGGGGGAGCTCCTTACGAGTTCCTAGCACTTCTTTGCTCAGCAGTCTCTGTGGCACTGAAGGGTCCGGATGTCACCCCACCCGGAAGGCAGACTGGTCTCCCATTTTCGGGAGCCAAGTGAGAACTCGTATCTTAGCGGTGAAGCTTCTTCGGGACTAAGCTCGACTTTTGAGTCCGAGCTCGGCTCCGGGCGAACAGGGCTGAGGTTCTTCCTCCTTTGCCGGTCGGGTTGGCGGAAGTATCGTCCTGCGGGACCTCCTGCTCCTCCTGGGCCTCAGCGGCCTTCCCTTAGTGGGAGGGGCTGGCCAGAGGTCCTGGCCTTCACGTCCCTTGGACCAGTTAAGTGACTTACAGCCCAGGAGTTAAGAGAACGCTCCCTTGGACCGTTCCAACTGGCAGGAGAACATCCTGCTCGTTCGCCCTGAGTCGGCGGTCTTCTCCGACCGATGCTTCTCAGATGGGTGGGGTGCCCATCTTGGGGAATACAGAGTGCTTCGCCTCTGGTCCTCTCGCGAGTCTCGATGTCCTTCCTGCTCGCTGGAGACAGACGGTCCGCTTAGCCTGCACCGCTCACTCCGCTTGTATGGGGTCTACAGGTCTAAGTCCAAGTAGGACTATACCAAGACCATGTGCTACCTACTCCGCCAGGTTAGGTCGATCCCCTTGTCTCGGTGCAAGGAGGTTCTCCACATTGGGCTGTTGCGCTGTCGAGGATTCCCAGCCATTTGATGGCAGGAGCCCTGATTCCCTGGCTGCTGCCCTGAGCCGGGCATAGGCTGCGCCTCATGAGTGCTCTCCCCTGCCGGAGGTAGCACAGGATCTTCTCCCTCTTCCCTCCGGGGAGAATACCAGGCCGAGACTGTTTTTTGCCCACCCCCTCAGCAAGGCCTGCTGCAGGGGATGCCATCGGGGCCATGGACCCCGGGCCCCTCTGTGCCTCTCCCCCATTTCCCTTGACCTACGGGCAAGGCGAGGAGGGACTTGGCGCAGGTGATGCTAGTAGCCCCAGACTGGATTGCCATTTCTGGTATCCAGCTCTCCTCAGTCTCAGCCCCAGGCTCCCGAGGCGGCCTCTAGTCCGCCCGGTCCTGTCTTTCCTTTTCAGGGGAAGGTTATCCATCTGGACCTTCAATCCCTGCACCTGTAGGCTGACCCCTGTGCGGCTAGGGGCCAGGCCTAGGGTCTTTCGGCAAGGTCCTCCAACCTCGAGGCGTCCTGCTAAGAAGTCGGCCAAGATGCTCGTCCTCTGGGAGAAGTTCTCCCTTTTGATGATGGGATAGGGCCGTGCCCTCCCCCGTCCCTGGGCGAGCATTACGGACCATCTGCGGTCCATCCTTAAACCAGGGCTTTGGCTGACGACCCTCTAGGTGCTTCTGCGGGTCACCCCTGTCTTCTGGGCATGGGCCGGGTGGCAGCTGGTGGTGCAGAGAAGGTGGTCTGGCACTTCTAGGCCTCGATCACGCCTCCCCTTTTGGGGAGAGTATCCCCGTTTCTGTGGGATCCTTGCTGGTATGGGCTTAGCTCATGAGCAAGCCATCCGAACCTTTGCATAGGTGCGAGTTTCCCCCACCTGTTGTGGAAGAACACCTTCTTGGGGCCACTCCGCCATCCAGAAGGCAGGAGAGTTCCAGGCGCTCCTTTAACCTCCCTATCCGGTCTTCCACAGGGACTAGGTTGTCCTGCGCCCCACCCAAAGTCCCTCCGAAGGCGGTGGCGGAGTCTTCCCTTCGGGGGTATTGCCTCTGCTGGGGTTTATCCCCATTCACACCTCGGAGGCCGTATTCAGGTTCCGTAGGAACCGTTTAACACTCACCTCTTGGGAGCGTAAAGCTAAAGTTCGGGAGAGGTTCGCCAGCTGTTCATCATCTTCGCTGAAGCTGTATCTTGCAGATTTGCAGCCCAGTGGAAGACAAGTGGGCGGGTCACCCCTGCAAAGGTCTCCACTATAGGCGGGCGGGCATGGAGCCTCCCAGAGGGATAAGCACTCATTTTACCCGTCCTTCCGCTGCATCGGTGGCTGCTTCAAGGACTCTCCGGTCCAGGATATCCATGAGCTTCTGCCGGAAGCAGGCTTACCGTTCCCTTCCACATCGACCTTGGGTTGCGCGGGGTGCTGGTCGGGGCCTCGGTTCTCCAGTCTTTTACCTAAGTAGGGTGTGCGCCTTGCCTCCCTCCTCCTGGAGAACTGCTAGGAGTCTGCCAATAAGTGTGGATGAACAACATATCCATGTCCCTAGAAATACAGGTTACTCACCTGTAACAGGAGTTCTAGGAATGGTATATATTGTTCATCTGACTCTCCAACCTCCCGGCTCGACGCACAACCTGGCTTCCAGCGGCTAGATCTGGCGCCATGGGGCGGAGCCGAAAGTTTACCACCTGGGTGGGTGGAGGAGCCACTTTGAAGACCTTCCGCAAGATTTAAAGCGGCAAGGGACCTGCCAATAAGTGTGGATGAACAACATATACCATTCCTAGAACTCCTGTTACAGGTGAGTAACCTGTATTTTCTTCAGGTACATAAGTGAGAAGGAAGGCAAGGTGGGGAGGTGAGGATAAGGAGGGGGCGGGGGGGGACTGTGCAGAACAGGACCAAGAAAATGCAGACATCTTGAACAGGTAGTTCTGCTCAGTCTTCACATTGAGGGAGACCACCAGAGAGCAGCAGGAACAAAGGGGAGGGGAGGTGGATACAATTCCATTTCCAGAGCAAAGAGTTCTAAAGGGACTTGCAGCTCTGAAAGTGGGCAAGGCTATGGGACTGGACAGGATACACCCAAAGGTGCTAAAGGAACTCAAGGAGGTGCTCGCTGCTTTACTTGTGGCCTTATTCAACTGCTCTCTGGAAACAGGCATGGTTCCAGAGGATTGGAGAACAGCAGACGTGATCCCTCTGTGTAGGAGCAGCAGCATGGAGGGAGGTTAGATACTATAGGCTGGTCCGTTTCACCTCAGTGGTGGGGAAAGTATGGGAAACCCTGTTAAAGGAAAGGCTGGTACAGTATCTTGAATCCAGTGGGCTGCAAGACAGTAGCATGGATTCATGGGGCAGCAGGGGTCATGCTAGATGAATCTGATTTATTTCTTCGACTGGGTAACCAGGAAAATAGATGAGGGGAGGGCAGTGGACATGGCCTTTCTAGCAAGGCCTTTGACACTGTGCTGTACAGGAGACTGATAAATTGAGCAGCCTAGGAATGGGATCCAGAGTGGTGAGCTGGGTTGGAAACTGATTAATGGATAGGAGACAAAGGGTTGTGGTTAATGGCACTCACTCTGATTATTGGAGAGTGACCACCAGGGCTGCTGCAGGGATCAGAACCAGGACCGTTCCTCTTCAGGGTTTACATAAACGACATTACAGAAGTACTGGAAGGGAAGGTATGCCTTTTTGTAGATGACACCGAAATCTGTAATAGGGTAGACACTCAGGAGGGGGTGGAAAAAATGCATAGGGTTCTTGAAAACTGGAAGAGTGGTCAAGAGCATGGCAGTAGGGGATCAGTGTCAAAAAGCACAAACTCACGCAGCTAGGGCATAAGAACCCAGTAGCTGGGCGCAGGATATGGTGGGGGGGGGAGTTACTAACAGTCACTACGCAAAAAGGAGATGTAGGGGTTGTCATATCTGATGACGTCAAACTGTCAGGGCAGTGTGATAAAGCAGTGGTAAGGGAGCAGCAGGATGAGGGAGGTGATGTTGCCACTATTTCGCTCGCTGGTGAGACCCTACCTGGAGTGTTGTGTCCAGTTCTGGAGGCAAGCCCTCAGAAAGGACACAGACAGGGTGGAGGCAGTCCAGAGGAGGGCAACCAAAATAGTGCAGGGGTTGCACCAAAAGCCCTATGAGGAGAGACTGAAGGATCTCAACAAGTACAATCTGGAAGACAGGAAAGCGAGAGGAGACATGCTAGAGACCTACAAGTACCTCAGGTGTAAACAGGGTGCAGGGGAGGAGTCTCTTTCAAATGAGAAAAAGCACCAAGACCAGAGGGCATGCAATGAAGTTGGGAGGAGGGAGGAGCTTAAGAAGGATGCAAGGAAGTGCTGCTTCATTGAAAGAGTTGTGAACACCTGGAACAGACTGTTGGTAGAAGTGGTGGAGGCAAAAACAGTAGATAGCTTCAAGCATGCATGCGATAGACATAGAGGAATATAAGTAAACCGGCAGGGAGGAGGGAAGGTCACCGGAGACCAATTAGGATCTGTGGAGACAGTTTCAGCAGGGACCATCTGGGTAGACTAAGTGGGCCAAGCAGCCCTTTTTTGCCAACAAATTCTCTGTTTGTATGTTTCTAGAAACAGATATAATTTCATAGAAAGAGCACATTTAAAAGGTAAAACTAGTAAACTTATGTCACATAAATCGAAATGTGGTTAGTGAGTCATTTCTACTATATATTCAGTGGCACCTGTGCTATACATAGCGGATATGCAATGGTCTGACTCAAAATATACAGTTTATCGTCACTTGTGTGTGGTGAAGGACTTTCATAACTCACTCGTGACTCTGCCACTCGTGAGCTATGGTCCTGCCCCCTCACACGTGATGATAAATTACATATTTTGAGTCAGCCTATTGCATATCAGCTATATATAGCATAGATGCCACTGAATATATTATATAGTAGAAATAACTCACTACCCACATGCTCTGTGGAAAAGGGCAGAATTCAAATAGATATTTTTTCCTTTTCTTGAACATTCTGTACTTGCTTCCAAAAGCTCGACATATTTATGCCTTTAGTAATGCCACACAGTGCACAGAAAGACTCAGTGTTGGTCACCTTTAACTTCTGGGATACAGGCTAAAAGTCATTTTCTGTTTGTTAATTTGTTTGACCAAAATGCACCCAGTTCTGCTGAAACATGGTAGATGCATACTGTAGCTGGAGTAACTACAAATAGAATCTACCCTTTTCACAGAACCCCAGCATCTTTCTCTTCATGGAGATGCTCACTGTATATAAAGCAAGGATTTCTGTTTTATGTAAAGCAAGGATTTTTGTCTTAGTATATAAAAGACCACAGTCTGCATTCATGAACATTATCTCCAATGTAAACACCACTTTACTGTGCATTTACTAACCCATTTCAGCAATGTGCCATTGAACTATTTGGGAGATTGCTGAATTGGGTTAGTTAACGGAAAGTAAAGTGGTAGTACCATAGGAGGTAATGTTCATCAATATAGACCCATATATAATCTTGCTATTATGACATTACTGTAGGACAATAATGACAGCTCTGCATCAGAGGATGAAGCAGTATGCCTCCATAAGTGAGCTCAGTGTCATTTAGGACAACTGTTAAACAAGTTGGTGAACCACTGAAGAACTTGGTTTCCTTTAGGGTGAAGTTCCCCTTCAAAACTTAGACACAATCACCCTGCCACTCCCTCAGCAGCTTTGGCAGAGCAACTTGTGGTATGACCAGCCTGGGTGGTGCGACCAGTTGGCCCGCTGTGGAACCAGCATTGTAACAAAGCTGTTCTGGTAGGACTGATTTTGATGAAACACTTTCCTGTTGACTGTCTTCCCTTCTAGATGGCAGATGCCATGGAGATGATGATCCTCAGCATCCTGACCCCCCAGCTTCATTGTGAGTGGCGGTTACCTAGCTGGCAGGTTGCACTGCTTACATCGGTATGTCCGCATATCTTATTTTTTCTGCTTTGCTTTTCAGAAGTGTATTGTTTAAACTGTTTAGCATATCAGAAAGACCCCAAGGCATAACACAATGAATAAAGGGTAGTTTTTTTTATTAGTTTTAACAGTGCACAGCAGTCTGAAGAAAATAGTTGCCACCAGTCACTATAATTTTAGGGAACCCCCTGATTTGATTAACTGTATGCGTCTCTAATTTGCAAAGTAGGAGGCCTGCATCACTTGTTTATGCCCTTCCTCTGCCATCAGTTTACAATGGCCTGTAATATAATACAGGACTTCAGACATATTTACAGTGTTGGCAACAGCAGTCAGGGTCAGACTGGAGTACAGGGAGCCCACCTGAAAATTGATACAGGGGCCCACCGGGGAAATCAATTGGGGAGCACCCTGGATGACACTCGTATCAGTATTCTACTTCAGTATGATACACTAGCTCTGTATTTGAATCATACATTTACTTACAGGGACCATTTAATTAAAAAATAGATGATAAAAATAAAGATTCTCTGAGTTTAGAAGGTGGCCACATACCCAACAGAGGGGCCTCATCTCAAAATCTCCAGGTGTCCTGGGGGCTAGTCCGACTCTGACAGCAGTTCAAACAGAGCTTTTCAGAATATCTAAGGATGGGAGAACAAGGGTGGCACGCAATGTCATGGAAAGGAGGCAAATGCAAGAGAAATATCAGGAAGAACTGCTTTATAAAATGGGTGGCGAGTGTATGGAACAGGATCCCAGAACAGGTGGTATCAGTCAGTAATGTAACTGCTTTATGGAATGGGTGGCGAGTGTAAGGAACAGGCTCCCAGAGCAGGTGGTATCATTCAGAAGTGTAACTGCTTTACAGAATGGGTGGCAAGTGTAAGGAACAGGCTCCCAGAGCAGGTGGTATCAGTCAATAGTGTAACTGCTTTGTAGAATGGGTGGTGAGTGTAAGGAACAGGCAGGTGGTATCAGTCAATAATGTAACTGCTTTATAGAATGGGTGGAGAGTGTAAGGAACAGGCTCCCAGAGCAGGTGGTATCAGTCAGTAATGTAACTGCTTTATAGAATGTGTGGCGAGTGTAAGGAACAGGCTCCCAGAGCAGGTGGTATCAGTCAGTAATGTAACTGCTTTACAGAATGGGTGGTGAGTGTATGGAAGAGGCTCCCAGAGCAGGTGGTATCAGTCAATAGTGTAACTGCTTTATAGAATGGGTGGTGAGTGTATGGAAGAGGCTCCCAGAGCAGGTGGTATCAGTCAATAGTGTAACTGCTTTATAGAACAGGCGGTGAGTGTACAGAGCAGGCTCCCAGAGCAGGTGGTATCAGTGAATAATGTAACTGCTTTATAGAATGGGTGGTGAGTGTAAGGAACAGGCTCCCAGAGCAGGTGGTATCAGTCAATAGTGTAACTGCTTTATAGAATGGGTGGCGAGTGTAAGGAACAGGCTCCCAGAGCAGGTGGTATCAGTCAATAGTGTAACTGCTTTATAGAACAGGCGGTGAGTGTACAGAGCAGGCTCCCAGAGCAGGTGGTATCAGTGAATAATGTAACTGCTTTATAGAATGGGTGGTGAGTGTATGGAACAGGCTCCCAGAGCAGGTGGTATCAGTCAATAGTGTAACTGCTTTGTAGAATGGGTGGTGAGTGTAAGGAACAGGCTCCCAGAGCAGGTGGTATCAGTCAGTAATGTAACTGCTTTATAGAATGGGTGGTGAGTGTATGGAAGAGGCTCCCAGAGCAGGTGGTATCAGTCAATAGTGTAACTGCTTTATAGAATGGGTGGTGAGTGTATGGAAGAGGCTCCCAGAGCAGGTGGTATCAGTCAATAGTGTAACTGCTTTATAGAACAGGTGGTGAGTGTACAGAGCAGGCTCCCAGAGCAGGTGGTATCAGTGAATAATGTAACTGCTTTATAGAATGGGTGGTGAGTGTAAGGAACAGGCTCCCAGAGCAGGTGGTATCAGTCAATAGTGTAACTGCTTTATAGAATGGGTGGCGAGTGTAAGGAACAGGCTCCCAGAGCAGGTGGTATCAGTCAATAGTGTAACTGCTTTATAGAACAGGCGGTGAGTGTACAGAGCAGGCTCCCAGAGCAGGTGGTATCAGTGAATAATGTAACTGCTTTATAGAATGGGTGGTGAGTGTATGGAACAGGCTCCCAGAGCAGGTGGTATCAGTCAATAGTGTAACTGCTTTGTAGAATGGGTGGTGAGTGTAAGGAACAGGCTCCCAGAGCAGGTGGTATCAGTCAGTAGTGTAACTGCTTTGTAGAATGGGTGGCGAGTGTAAGGAACAGGTTCCCAGAGCAGGTGGTATCAGTCAATAGTGTAACTGCTTTATAGAATGGGCGGCGAGTATAAGGAACAGGTTCTCAAAGCAGGTGGTATCAGTCAATAGTGTAACTGCTTTATAGAATGGGTGGCGAGTGTAAGGAACAGGCTCCCAGAGCAGGTGGTATCAGTCAATAGTGTAACTGCTTTGTAGAATGGGTGGTGAGTGTAAGGAACAGGCTCCCAGAGCAGGTGGTATCAGTCAGTAGTGTAACTGCTTTGTAGAATGGGTGGCGAGTGTAAGGAACAGGTTCCCAGAGCAGGTGGTATCAGTCAATAGTGTAACTGCTTTATAGAATGGGTGGCGAGTGTAAGGAACAGGCTCCCAGAGCAGGTGGTATCAGTCAATAGTGTAACTGCTTTGTAGAATGGGTGGCGAGTGTAAGGAACAGGCTTCCAGAGCAGGTGGTATCAGTCAGTAGTGTAACTGCTTTGTAGAATGGGTGGTGAGTGTAAGGAACAGGTTCCCAGAGCAGGTGGTATCAGTCAATAGTGTAACTGCTTTATAGAATGGGCGGTGAGTATAAGGAACAGGTTCTCAGAGCAGGTGGTATCAGTCAATAGTGTAACTGCTTTATAGAATGGGTGGCGAGTGTAAGGAACAGGCTCCCAGAGCAGATGGTATCAGTCAATAGTGTAACTGCTTTATAGAATGGGTGGCGAGTGTATGGAACAGGCTCCCAGAGTAGGTGGTATCAGTCAATAGTGTAACTGCTTTATAGAATGGGTGGTGAGTGTACAGAGCAGGCTCCCAGAGCAGGTGGTATCAGTCAGTAATGTAACTGCTTTTAAAGTTGGATTAGATAGGGACTTTAAGGGTAATGTAGTTACTGGGTATTCTCACAGGGTTGGTGGAAAAACGGACTATCACTGGTCTTCTGTCTTTCCTAAAATCATAAGTTTCTGTTTTCATATGTATGTGTGAGTATATATAGAATGTTATGTAATTAAGCTTTTTCTTACCCTTCCGGCTTATGAGACTGCTCCATCCCCGTCACTGGCAGTCTCATTGGCTTACTAGTTATCCACCACCTACGATAGTGGTGGATGGCCTGCCTGGGACTGTTGGGGCAGGCTTACCGGCAAAACGATGGGCCAGTGCTTTTTTTCTCCAGACCCTGGTTTACTCCATGAGGGCATCGGTGTGCAATGATGTGCACACATACATGTGGTAGCAAGCATGCATGCATGCCTTACGCCCGGTGATTGCCACTCTCCCCATCTAGCTGCTCCTGTTGCAGTGCCACCTCTTTTCCACCGGTTGGCAGTCAGAACATGGCATCTCTCCTCCCTGAGACAGGAGAGCTGTCCTTGGGATATGCAATCTTTCCTCCAGCAGGCTGGCCCCAGAGTGACCTGACTCCAGTTCCAAACGTGGGTGACCAGCATAGCAAATGGTAGCGCTACTGTAGTGCTCTTGGGCTGGCGACTCTGATGTGGTATTTAGTTAGCACTGCACTTTTTTGCCAGACAACTTGATGCTTGTGAAGTTCTACCTGTATTCAGAGCCACCAGTAAGCTCAGTGACCCTTTGGGTGTGCCATACTCTTGATTGGGGGAGGCACAGTACATGATTTTACATTTACAGTTTTTCTAATGGATTTATTTCCATTTCTGTATACTACTGAAACAGCTCCAAGGGGTCTTCATGGAGTTGGGTGGAGGCTGTTAATATGGCATTAGTTGCATAGGTACAGCCAAGTTAATCAGAATCTAAAAGACATTGAGCACATAAATTGACACTGTGGCAAAGGGTAAGGTGTAAAGTTAGCACTGTTTTTTTTTATTATTCATAATGTCTGGACAGACAGTTCAGCTTACTCAGCTCAGTTAGGTACACCTCTTCCATTATTTTAAGAATACCCTTGCTCCCCACTAATATTACTACTTACTAGGTTTAGAGGATTTCTTCACTGCTCCAGTTTGTGTAGTGGGAAATATGTTTGAGGATACCTATGGAACAGACTAGCTGTGGAGACAGTAGATATGAAGACAGCACAAGCCTTCAAGGTAAGCCAGGACAAATTTCTGCTTCCCGAGGGAACTGCAGGCTATCCTGGGTAGTACAGTGAGTAGAAAATCCCTACAAATAAATACATGATTACACTGCATAGTTGTTTTTTTCCTGGTTGTGAGTCGGGGATTGGGATGGGGTGATCTAATGAACCCAGAGTCACTTCAACCTCAAATTACCATGTTACTATGGCACTGTTTCTGCAGTGCATAAACATGTTGATTTATGTATTTATTTAAGATTCAGATTAAAGGGAAATGTCCACGTCTGATGGAGCCCCACCTCCGTGTGAAGCAGGGCCCGATTAGCTGTTTAATAAGTAATAGCATTTTTTTACTCACTGTGTCATTTTATATTTAAAAGTTTATCTGGTTGATCCTGTGCCCTCCCCGCCAGCATTTCATGACAGCAGCTCCCTCCTGGCGCCCCCACAACAACCCATGACTGTCCCCAGCGTGACGTGTTGTGCGGGGAACAGCCGGAGTGCCTCCATAGGACTGTTGTAGCCCTGTAGTTTCTAATAGCTCTGGTTTGGAGCTGACGACTGTCTCTGCTATTCTGACACCAGTTACATACTGGCAGGGTGCCTGCCAGTCTGTACCTTGTCTCAGTATAGCACGAACACATGCGGGCTCCAAACCGGAGCTATTTGAAGGTACAGCGATACATTAATCTGTATTGCCGTACCTTCAAATAGCTCGGTTTGAGCCTGCTATGTCCGTGCTATTACTTATTAAACAGCTAATCGGGCCCTGCTTCACACAGAGGTGGGGCCCCCTCAGACGTGGACATTTCCCTTTAATACCGTTGAGCCAGAGGCTCATTTACAAAGGTTCCAAGTCAGGTGACACAATACACAGCCATTGAATTACATCAGTGAAAACATTGTACAGAGAGAGGAACAAGGGTGACACTAGGCAACAATAAACATATGAAAGTGAAACAGTTGGTGGCTGCATAACAAAAAATACAGGTTACTAAGTGCAATGAACAGGTTTCTAAGTGCAGTTGGGCTGAAACAGGCAGAGCGATTAGAGAGTGCATGACAGAGCAACCACTTTTCTGTGGTAGTGAAGAACTGCCACGTAGGGGAATTAGAGGTCTGACAGATCCAGGACAAGGACGATATAAGTTCGGGGGTGCAGCCAGAAAGGCATTGTCAGGTGGGGGTTGGGTGGGGTGGGTGGGAGAAGGGGTAGGGGGAGCTGTTCAGGGCAGCATGGGGTGCTGGGGAATGTGGAATGGTGAAACATCCCCAGCCCCAACAAGTGGTGTAATGCAATGCTTGATATGCTAATGCTGCAGCTTGAATGAGTATCCTATGGGCTTACATACCCAATAATAGGGTTTCCAGAAAAGTGAGGTAATATACACACACCCTCCACATTATTTCTGCTCGCACCCTACTGGATGATTTCCGTGACCACTGCGTGGTCTACTGCATCTCTAAGATCTGCCACATTACAGCCACACCAAAGTTTATCTGGGTTAGGTCACTTAAGTCTCTTGACCTCCCATTCCTGCTAGATGATCTTCAGGACACTGTTTGGTCAGCACTCATGTTACCCACCTATATAGATGTTGCTGTAAACTCTTTCATGTCCAGATTCATTGTAACGTTGGACAAACATGCTCCCTCTTTGGAGGTCTTGTGTCCAGAGGCCCCATTAGTGCTGTGCAGATTTTTCAGATTCTGGTCGAATGAAATTTCACAGATGTTTTGAAATTCTCCTGAAATTCCACTGAATTCTGCTGGAAATGGAATGGCAGAATTCCATGGTAGTAATATGTGGAATGGGGTTTTCCAGAATATTTCAGTGGAATATTATTCTAGATCTCAATATTTTCTATGGAAATGTTTGTGGAATGATTTCCTGAGGAAAATATGCTGTTAAGCGTAATATTATTCCGTGACTCTCAATATTTCCCATGGAAATAGTTGCAGAATGATTTTCCACTGAAAAAATGCTGTTCCGCGGATCGCAGCAGGCAGAATTCCACAGAAGAACCAGTAGTTGTAGTCTGTACATCACGCACTGTAACCTGAGTGCTCCAGTGGGACACTAAATAGTTTAGTTTTGTATGCTCGTCTGTATCTCGCCTGTTTTGCTCTCTGAAATGCCTTGCTCTGTATGCTCTTCTGTATCTCACCTGTATTGTTCTCCACTGTCTTGCTTCACAAATATGTTGTCTCCCCTCCCTGTGACAGGTGCCTTTGTAAATGAGTCTTTGACTCAAAGGTTTGTAAATCCGATTTTTGAAATAAATAAATAAATAAAAATTTTGGCAGAAATTCTGCCAGCGGAATAGTCATTCCACACTAATTTTGCTGACAGAATTCCGCACTATGTCCCACCTACCATTGATCCCTGCAGAAGTGATTAATCTGCTCAAAGGTCGTGATTCTGCCTGACATTTTCACAAAGCTTCCGGCTCTCCTGAGGACTTGTTGAGATACAGACAGCTATGTAATGCCAGCACTAAGGCCATCAGGGAAGCCAAATCAATTTACTTCACCTACAACCTGCAGAACAACCTTAAATCCCCTGATAGGTTCTGGAAGTTTATTCACTTCATTCTCAACACCCCCTACCCAGTCTACCTCCCCCATCCTTAAACTAGGAATCTTACCTATCTCTGACCTGAGGTTGCTAACACCTTTAAAGAACTACTGTATGTTTAAAACTAATAGATTTTAAAAGTCATCAACCATGACCTTCCATATCTGAGCTACTTTTTTATTTTCCATTTTGTTAATTAGAAGATTGTTTACCTGATTTTAGTAGGTATGATGTGTGGAATAGCACTCTGCCTGGTAACAGACATATCTAACTGTGTTCCCCCCCTCACTACATCATCAGTATTATGACCTCACTGACTGTGATATCACTGCTGCTTAGGAACAGCCCCTAAGGAGGCAGTATAGCATAGTGGTTAAGAGCACTGAGCTGCAAACCTGGAGACCTGGGTTTGAATCCCACAGCCCCCGCTTGCATACTGTGTGACCCTGAGCAAGCCACTTAACTTCCTTGTGCTCCCAGGTCGCACCTGGAAACAAGCTTCAGCTTAATGTGCCTTTCATGGTCAAAACATTTCCCCTTTCCCCCTTTTCCTAAGTAGCTGCCAGGTCAGTCACCTGTGATGTCAGTGTAAATTAGATTACAAAGCTGATGATGTAATGGGGGGGGGGGTGGATAGAGACAGATATGTCAGCTGCCAGGCTGAGAGCTGTTCCACACATCTAGCACAATATTATCACATAGAAAATGGGTAAAGAGAATTCTTGTTTTTGATTGGCTAATGCCACCAACTAGCCGGTCCGGTATTAGGCAACAGAGACCGGAAAATGATGAGTCCCAGTCTCTGGCTGTCTGATTACTTTAGAATATTATTTTGCCCATAGAATTTGCAGTTTAAAATAGTCGCCATTATTTTCTCTCATTTAGCGAGAGCTCAGCCCTGATCTGCTACTTAGTAATGTCAACCCCCAACTGTAATGTCACCCCCCCAACTGTAATGCTTTCTATAAAACTTGACTTGCTGAGCAAAACACAAGGTAATGAGGTACCAGAGTTTCAGCCACCTGCTCTGATGGAATTAAACTGTTATTCTAATGGCTGCCATTTTTTTCTCACTTACGGAACAAGCCCCCCCCCCACCATGGCGGTTGGTCTCCTGATCTCTTCCTGCAAACAGTATCTTTTAATATGTCAGCCACAACCATCCTCTCAAACCCAATCTGCATGCAGATATATATTTTTTTAATTTAACTGAACTGCCATGGCCGTAGTTTGAACACTACAGTCGCGTGGTGTTAACCTGCTCAGCCCACGGCCCTTTTCTGTGATCATAAACCACTTGCATTCCCTGACTTAACTAATCTTTTATTCTGTATCAAATTACATATTTTTTAAAGTAACCTTAGCACTACTACTTCACTTCAGCTTCTTTATTGTTTCTACTGTGCCTGGCACTCTGCAAAACTGTGTGTGATGTAACTATTCCATCTTCACACCGCGATTCAAAAAAGAAAATCGAATGGATTGCTATTGAGGGAGGAAGGTGAGGCAACAAGACAGAAATCTCAACAAAACCCTGGAAAGTTGGGAGGGGGAAGGCAGCACATTCACCAAAGTAGCCACAAAGAAAAACACTATGAACACAATAGCACCCTCTACTGTCAGTGCCAGCAGTAGAGGGACTACTTTACACAAATATTTTTTAATTGATTTTTATTACTGTTTCACATTTATTTGGAATTTTTTCTTGAACTTTTATGCAAATTGTCCCAAAACCCATTTTCTAAGCATAATAATACCTTCCAGGGTGGGCGGTATGGGCTATACCAGACCTTCCAGTGGCTATACGGCCCTTCGCCTGTGACGCCAGGCCTCATTACACCCTGCGTGGTCTGGTATAGCCCAGTACCACCCACCTTGTTGGGAATTATTGCTTACATAGACATTTTTCTAATGAGCAACGGGAAAACGAAAAATGCTTGAGAAATAAAAACTTACAACTGACTACTTAAATTTTGTATAATTTTCCTGCCTGACTGTTTTGGTTCCACTAGCTGTTTAGCAATTTCTTCACTTCCTGTGCCCTTTCCCTACTTCCTTCTCCCTTCCTTTCTCCCCCTTCTGCTTGCCTTGTCTCTTCCCAGCTGTCCCCATCCCCCCACCCTGGAGCCCAGTATCTTTTTCCTACTCCCCAGTCTCCACAGTGACCACCCTCACTGCCTTACTTTCTTTAAATTCCTCTTTGGAGCGCAGCCCTTATGGTCTGGTTACTAATCTTCTTCATCTCCCTCATCTCTCCGTGCCAGCCATTGCTTTCCCTGTTGCTTCCCTTTTCCTTTCCTAGTGTTGAAAATCTGGGATACGGATATTCAGAATGGCTAAGTTATGCCACTGAGTTCAAAACCCCATTGAAATAATGAACCGCATACCTGATTTCCTCAGTTCGCGGTCTGACGTTGAAGAGTGAAGACCTGTCTACGATCCAGAGAAAATTACAGCATCGTAACCTTGTGGGTAAGTAAGGGCTGGGGGTGCTGAATGGGAGGGTTGGGTGGTGGGGATTAATGGTGCAACAGACATCGATGGACGTTTTCTTTTTACAGGATAATAATAAAAAAAGACAGGGTGGTTTCTATATTTCAAGTGATGATACTGGGGATTAGGCACTCCCAGTGGCAGTGTTATGTTTGTGGGGGTACTGAGAGGAGGGGTCAGATGGGGGGGGGGACAGAGACAGGGGCACCAGCAACAGACATTGACGGACGGTTTTCTTTGCTTTATACATAATGTAAAATAAAAAAAACTATGAGGTGGTGACACGGGGGGATTGGGCACCCCCAGTGTCAGTGTTATGTTTGTGGGAGGGGTGTGGGGTGGTGGATGCTGAGAGAGAGGGTCAGGTGGGAGGGCAGTTACAGGGGCACCACCAGCAACAGACATCGATGGATGGTTTTCTTTGTTACAGACTTTATAAGTAATATATACATATGTAATCTTCAGGCCACTTTTTAACTAGTTAGCACCCCCCATTAAAATCTGAAAACATTGGTACCCACATACTGGCATACCATTTTACTTTACAAAAGGTAGGTACCATCCTTGGCGTTAGGATGTATACCTGGCTCATTTTCTAGAGGAAGAGAGGGGTGGGGGTACAGAAGCAAAACAACATGAACCTTGTGTAAATGACACAACCCAGGTCCTGGGTGGAGGCAGCTAGGCATATGCTAGATCTAACGTGCTGAGGGGATCCCAGTAAATCCACACAACCAGGAGCAATAATCAGAATGTCCATAACAGTGACTGGGATTGTGCAATATGGCTTTATTCAACAGATGGAAAGTTAAAGCAGAAGTGGACCCCCAAGGGTCGGTCCAGGCTGGACAGGTACAATTCATGAACTTTCCTTACATGTAGTACGGTTCATGAACACACAACAGAACAATCTTCTTCCCAAATTCCCAGAAGGTGCATACAGTGGATACCTGGCCACGCACATGAACGTTTTCCTCCCATGAGTGTCATTTAGTGAATCTAAGTCACACACTCAGAACTCTTCTTCAAATATAGGTGCATAGTGCACAGTGGGTCGCAAGGGTAGGGGGACTGCTACCCTTCCCCGAAACCCCCACGAGGTCGTGAGAGCCTTGCTGAGCTCTCCCACGGACACAGATTCTCGGAATCTCCCCCCCGAAGCCACATAAGTGGGTCGCGAGGGTAGGGGACTGCTACCCTTCCCCTGAAACCCCCACGAGGTCATGAGGGCCTTGCTGAGCTCTCCCACGGACACAGATTCTCGGACCCCCAGCCACATAAGTGGGTTGTGAGGGTAGGGTACTGCTACCCTCCCCCTGAAACCCCCACGAGGTCGTGAGGGCCTTGCTGAGCTCTCCCACGGACACAGATTCTCGGAGTCCCCAAGCCACATAAGTGGGTCGTGAGGGTAGGGGACTCCTACCTTCCCCCTGAAACCCCCACGAGTTCGTGAGGACCTTGTTGAGCTCTCCCACGGACACAGATTCTCGGAACCCCACGAGCCACATAAGTGGGTCGTGAGGTGGGGACTGCTACCCTCCCCTGAAACCCCCACAAGGTCGTGAGGGCCTTGCTGAGCTCTCCACCGGACACAGATTCCTGGACTTTACGTTCTCACATAAGTGGGTTGCAAGGGTAGGGGACTGCTACCTCCCTGAAACCCCCATGAGGTCATGAGGGCCTTGCTGAGCTCTCCCACGGACACAGATTCTCAGAACCCCAAGCCACATAAGTGGGTCAATGCAGGTGGGACTGCTACCTCCCTGAAACCCCACGAGGTCGTGAGGGCCTTGCTGAGCTCTCCACGGACACAGATTCTCGAACCCCGAGAAGGCCACATAAATGGGTCGCGAGGGTAGGGACTGCTACCCTCCTCTGAAACCCCCACGAGGTCCTTGAGGGGCCTTGCTGAGCTCTCCCACGGACACAGATTCTCGGACCCCCCAAAGCCACATAAGTAGGTCGCGGTGCAGGGGACTGCTACCCTCCCCTGAAACCCCCACAAGGTTGTGAGGGGCCTTGCTGAAGCTCTCCCACGGACACAGATTCTGGACCCCGAAGCCACATAAGGTACGAGGAACGATCGCTCTGAGCCAGGACAGGGCTCCTTTGTTTGATTTGGCGCCATTCTACAATTTTGAATCTTCAGCTGAGCTGAGCTCAGCACATCGTGCTGCACTGCTCTGCTGTGATTCTCAAAGACACTGCAGTCAGCGTACATCTATAGACTGTTTTTTTAAGCTACCTTTTTACTGTTTCTCCCCTGTAATACTTGAATAATTGCAAATAGGCACTGTACTTTAAGAGTCACCGTGAACTTAAGTTTCCCAGCATAATATTGCACTGCATAGGCTGCCCTCTAACTTTTCACTGTATTGCCCAAGATTTTAATTCATTCTCATTTCTTGCACAGCTTGAATTCAAAAGGCTATAGCCCGCGCTTTCTGATCTTTACCAGAATGCCTTCCCTGATACTATTCAATGATTTAAACTAAGCTGTCGCTCTAAGATGTAAACTTAGCTGTTGTTTCAAAGATTTAATGTAATGCTGTTGCTCTGTAATTGGGATTGGCACTGAAGCAAAGGGGCTACAGCCTGAGCGCTAAGTATTGGGAACTTGCTCCCTGCACATTTGAATCTGCAATAGGCCTTTCTGCATAGGAACTGTAAGCTGTTCTCCATTTGCCAAGGGCTGCCGCAGGGGTTTGGGGGCCGAGCGGAGTGCACTGCTGAGTCTTAGTACTGCGCTGATAAATGAACCGGGAAGCCAATGATAAAAGTATAGCTCCAAACAGTTGAACAATTTTAGTTTAACAGCTTAAGTTCATACCTGATCGCAACTCCGCCCCTCCTGCTGCTGTATAAATTAATCTTGTCCTCTTCTCTTCTCCACAGTGGGTCGCGAGGGTAGGGGACTGCTACCCTCCCCCTGAAACCCCCACGGGGTCGTGAGGGAGCTGCTGAGCTCTCCCACGGACACAGATTCTTGGACCCCCCGAGCCACATAAGGTACTGAGGGCGATCGCTCTGAGCCAGGACAGGGCTCCTTTGTTTGATTTGGTGCCATTCTACAATTTTGAATCTCCGGCTGAGCTGAGCTCAGCACATCGCGCTGCACTCAAATTTATAGGCAGCTGCAAGGTCAGGTGACTCTGCCAAAACCCATCAGCCCACTTTCAGGTTTGCAGGTTATCAGTTCCCCCCAGTAGAGGCCGCTATCCCAATTTAAGCTTGTTTCTTGTATTCATCACTTATACAAACATGATCCTCTACCTACTTGCAGTGCTTACCATTGCCATGCCTCTCACATCTCTACCTCCATCAAATAAGCCCATAAACTACCTAGACCTCCTCCACTATATCTTGATCTCACCTCCTCCTCCACACTTACCTACTCCCATGGTGAGTTAGTTTCACACAACCACCCGATCTTGGCTCATAAGCTCCTCAGTCATCCCCTTCTCTTTCCCCGTGCACCTATCTGCCCTAAGTAATCTAGAGGCTTTTGCCTCTCTCCACACCCCACAATTCTCCTGTTCCAGACCTAAGCCAAGAAATACATGGCACAATGCCATACGGTATCTCACCTTGCTGTCTCTCCTGGCAGGAGATATTGAAACAAACCCGGGTCCGACGTCAAACCCCAACCTCCAAACTCTTCCAAAGGGTCTAAGCCTAATCCACCTTAACATCCGCAGCTTACTAAATAAAATCCTGAAGCTGCAAGTCACTACCTAAACCCTCCAACCTGATATTTGTATCATATCCGAAACATTGCTGAAACTTCACCATGCAGACGCAGAAATAGCCATCCCAGGGTACACTGTAATTAGGCAGGACCGCCAAGGAACTAAGAAAGGCAGCGGCATCGCCATGTATATATCAAATAGGCTTCACTTCACCCCTGTCCAAATCCCAGGTCAGACTCCCCATATAGAAACTAAGCTAATTAAACTAGTTCTGCCACACACCTCCCTGGTGTACGTGGCCGGGATTTATTGCACCCCTGCTACACCTGGGAACTCCATCATTGACCATCTAGCCTCTCTTAAAGCTACGGCTGCCACCGGTGAACTATACATCCTGGGCGACCTAAACTATAACTGGCTAGCACCTGACTGCTCTAAACTACGTAGCAGGGTCCAATCCCTAAACCTCTCCCAACTAATAGAACAACCCACACGCCTAAACCCTACAACACGTAACCACTCCCTCCTGGACTGGGCTCTCACTACACATCCATATAGGATAATTAAGGCTGGCATCCTACCTGATTCCTTGAGCGATTATCATATGGTCTACATGACCAGGAAGGTGCACAGACTCACAAACCACCACCCTCCAAAGGACAATCCTTACGAGAGCATACAAATCCCTCTGCCTCCACTCCCTTTTAAATGACCTCTCCCTCGCCGACTGGTCATTTATTAATTTGTCACCCACTATGGACCACACTTTCGAAATGTTTAGAAATCAGCTTCTTGCCATATGGGACTATCACGCCCCCCTAAGAAACAAAAGGGTCAGGGAATACCATCTCCCTTGGGTCTCTGCTGACATTATCAGCAGATGTCGGGCTAGGGACCAGACCTGGAAAAAACACAGGCTAACAGACCCCCCTGTGTCTCTACAGCATTACCGAACCCTCCAAAATAACTGCACTAAAGTTATAAGACAGGCAAAAAATAACCATTTCTGGGAGGCTCTCTCCATTAATCTAAGCCACCCCTCCAAATTCTGGAAAACTGTTAAAACCCTGCTCTCTCCCCCTGTCCAGCCACCCACCCCTACCCTAAACATACAGGGCAACAATATATCAGCCCCCAGTGAAGTTGCCTCAGCTTTCAACTCCTTCTTTACCAATTGAGCCAAATCTCTTCTAGATAGCCAACAATTCCACACACCCACAAACAACCCTCTCGCAATACCCCAGTCTACCCCCCAAGTAACCTCATTCTCTTTTCGTCCTGTCTCCTCAGCTGAAGTTCTAGCCGCCCTATGCTCCCTTGACCCCAACAAAGGCAAGTGCCCTCTAGGACTGGACGTCAGACTCCTCTTCTTATCAGCCCCTGCAATAGCCACCCCCCTAGCCGACCTCTTGAACTGCTCTTTCTCCACGGCAAAAATTCCTGCAGCCTGGAAGGAAGCAGTAATCATCCCGCTACCTAAGGGAGGTGATCCATCTGCGCCTGGCAATTACCACCCAATCTCTCTCCTACCGGTTCTGGCCAAGCTACAAGAACAGCTAGCCCTCTCCCAACTCACACATTTCCTCGACTCCATTTCCTTCTTTACCCCATTTCAGTTGGGCTTTCGTAAAACACACTCCACCATAACAGCACTGCTAAGGCTCACAAATGACATTTCCTTGGGAATGGACAAGGGCCATATCACCTCAGCCATATTCATTGACTTGGCCAAAGCTTTTGATACCGTATCCCACCCAAAGCTTCTCACAAAATTGCAAGACGCAGGCCTCTCTTATCTCGCCACCAGCTGGTTCCAAGCCTACCTGACAGGCAGGAAGCAGGCAGTAAAAATTGGCCCTCATGTCTCCACCTCACTCCCAGTCAACATGGGGGTCCCCCAGGGTTCGGTTCTGGGCTCCCTGCTTTTCTCCATATTTTTAAATGATCTACCTCAGGTCTGCTCTAACTCAGCCATACAAATGTATGCAGATGATACCGTACTGTATGCCTCCAGCCCCTCCATCAGGGACACAAACTCTACTCTTCAACGGGATTTTGATGCCATTCAAGCTTGGCTCAGGTCCTATCAACTAGTCCTAAATGCAAAGAAAACCATCTCCCTAACTTTCGGCGCTCATCCGAGACTATCCCGTCTAGAAGCCCCCCCCGTCTTCCACACTCTGGACGGATCCATCCTGGAATCCTGCACCTCCTTTAGATACATGGGGATATGGCTCAGTCAACACCTAGACTTCTACGCCCACATTGACTCGCTACAGAAAACACTACACCCTAAATTAGGTGCACTATACCGCAATAAAGGCAACCTTCCAACCTCGGTCAAGAGAGAATTAGTGCTCAGAATGATCCTCCCCATTTTTGACTACGGCGACGTGGTCTACAGCGCAGCCCCCCCACCCACCTTGGCCAGCCTAGACCCCCTCTTTCATTCTTTCTGCCGGTTCATCCTAGACTGCTCACCATCCACCCATCACTGCGACCTGTACAGTGCCCTTGCCCTCCCATCGCTGGAGTCTCGGCGTAAACTGCATTGCACTAATCTCATAGCCAAATACTGGACCAATGCCCTCCCCCCATCTCAGCTGTGTACTAGCAACTCAACCCCCCCGGCATACTCCCTCAGAGGCTCGGATTCAAAACAACTCCAAGTCCCTTTCATGCGCACTTTGAAGGGCCAATTGGCCTTCAAGCATCGGCTGCCCAAACTCTGGAATGATTTACCTGCAGATATTAGGCTCTCCACCTCTCCATGGCTTCTCAAACCGCTTCTACTAGCCCACTTCTCAGATGTATGCAACTGCTACCTACAGCCTAGACCTGCCACCAGGGGCATCCAAACGGATCTTAAATTATAACTAAAGTAACAAGCCTAGAATTCCTACTGTGTCACTATATTTATACTGCTCTACTGTTTCACCCGGTAGTCTAGGCCTAACTATGTCACAACAAACTATGCACTCTGACCTGTGGACCAAACCTCGTAATTGACAATTACTGCTCAACCTAGCCTGCACCTACTCTGTACCTGTTGTAATCTCTCCCTGTATGTATCCACTCTCATCTGTTGACATACCACTGTTGTAATCTCTCCCTGTTTGTATCCACTCTCAGCTGTTGACATACCACTGTATTGTGTTGTCTACTGAAGCTGTTGTCTAACCACTGTAGTGCTGTGCATTCTGTACCTATTTCGACCTATGTAACCCCCAGGTCGCATCTGAAAATGAGCGGACCCCGCTCAGTATGCTTATCTGGTAAATCTCTTAAATAAATAAATAAATATAAGTGAAACTCAGTCACACACCTTAACCTGCAGCTTGTCCTTTGCGCAGGTAAAACTGGTGACCTTTACAAACCAGGAAGCCCTGCCTTGTAAGTGCGTAGATGGCATTCCTTCCACCCTTGGCAGTAGCGCAGTAGTTTAAGGCTTTGAGCTGCAAATCTGGAGGCCTGAGTTTGAATCCCACAGCCCCCGCTTGCATACTGTGTGACCCTGAGCAAGTCACTTAACTTCCCTGTGCTCCCAGGTCGCACCTGGAAACAAGATCAGCTTAGTGTGTCTCTTCTGGTTAAACAATTGGAAAAAAAAAAAACTGACAGTCTCTGCCATTCTTCAGGGTTACACCATTGGAAACCCCCATTCCCCACTGAAATGCTAGAGGTCCCACACTTTACTTCATCACTTACTAGGGTGACCAAAAATAAAACTGCACTCATTTGGGTGAACAGTTTAACAGTACTTCACTCACTTGGGTGAAACTAAGGGCACTGACAGGTACGATTCAACCTCATCTGTGGGCACACGCACCCCAGACTAGCGAATCCCCTAAAACATGTAGATCTGGTCTCCTAGAACAGTACTCACAGAGGCTGTCCTGTCCACAGGGTATGGAACAACAAAAAGGAAAAGAAAGGTGCTCTCCTGGGTAGCTGATCAAACAGTCTCTTTCAGGTCCTATCCAAGGCAGCTGAAACGCCACAGAACATTCAGGGGATTGCCCCTTGAGTCCACCGAGAACAACTAGTTCCTTCTACTTCACTGGGAGTAGAAATCAGGAAATCCTGTTGTAGCACTGATCTCCAACACTTCACTGGAAGCTGGAAATGTCACTCCACTAGGGTGAGAAATCCTGGGGCACTCTCCTCAGAGCCCACTGGCAATCCTTCTGCCACTCTCACCTCCTCACTGAACAACTGACAACTACCGACTGAGCATTCTAAGCTCCCTAGAGCAGCTGTCCACACAGTGTGGCTTATGCTGCTGCGAGAGTTCTGAATGACCCAATCATTCTTCCCTCAGGCTAGCTGAGTAAACAATGATGCCATTGTGTAAAAAGCCCCTAATGGGCTCCCTACCAGCTGCCTGCTACCTGCCCAACAATAATACTGATAGGATTCTAGTAAACCCAGGGGACTGGGTGGTTATATATTAGTAAACCTAGGGGACTGGGTGGTTACATATATATATATTTATACACACACACACACACATATGTATGTGTGTATATATATATATATATATATATATATACATACAGTATATATATATATATATATATATATATATATATATATACACACATATGTATATATATTTATTTATGCAATAGGCGTGGACATAAATCCTATGTAATAAATCGGAGCTACTATGAGAGAAATTCAAAATTTTACAAAGATGCATCATCACAGATTTATATACATAGTAGATATGTCATAATCACTCCGGAACTCATTTAGAATGCCTCAGTACCAGTACCAACTATATTCAAGTGCAAATAACTTTAAAATGAAAAAAGATAGCTTAGTGCTGTGAGCATGAAAGTTATGCAGCACAAAATTATCTACAAAATGAATGGTATCTCATTCATAGATACCTTATAGATGTTTTTATAATTAGCAAAAAATAGCAGAAAATGCAATTTTTTTTTCACTTTTTTGACAAACGTATGCAAAAAAAGATAAACAATCAAAAGCAAATGTCCCTGCACTGACAGAAAGCATCCCTATTGCATAAATGAAATATGCAGTGGTGAGCTATCAGATAAATTATTTATCTACACTCATGCTTTTTGACCTCGGACATCTCACTTGTGGCTTACGCCACTCGTGAGGTTACCTGAGGTCAAACAGCACTTGTGTAGATAAATCATTTATCTGACAACTCACCATTGTATATCCCATGTGTATATATATATATATATATATATATATATAAACTTCAAGGTGGTGACACCGGGGATTGTGCACCCCAATGTCAGTGTTATGTTTTGGGGGTGCTGAGAGGAAGGGTCAGGTGGGGGAACAGTTACAGGCGCTAGCAAGAGACATCGATGGATGGTTTCTCTGCTGCAGGTGATATATAATATAAAAGAAACCTACAAGGTGGACACTGGGGGATCGGGCACCCACAGTGTCAGTGTCATGTTTGTGTTGGGGGGGGTATGGGGTGGTGGGTGCTGAGAGGGAGGGTCAGGTGGGGGAAGAGTTACAGGGGTGCCAGCAACAGACATAGATGGACAGTTTTCGTTGTTACAGGGCTTGATACAGCAGCTGCACACCACTGATGTCCGTAACAAACTTCAGGTGTGTGGTTCACATCTATTTTGAAAGCTGGCCAGCTGTTTGCTGTCACGGCTTCATGCAAATCAAAGGACCGAAGCCTTCTCTGATTGGAGTGGCTTTGGTCCTTTGAAGTACATGAAGTTTCCTCCCACCAAGCAGAGAGTTGCATGAGGACCACAGTGTGTGGTCATTGGTCTAGACTGCCGAGCCCCCTGGTATTTTGAACTGTAGTTGGCTTGGCAGTGACCCCCCGCCCCGACAGCCCTTTTCACTCATCACAAAACTTTTGGTACACAGGCGCATCAAATGTAAAAACTGGAGAAAGTACAGGATAGGGAAACTTGTGTGAGCAAGATGTTAAGGGGATTGGGGTAAGAACACAGACTGAAGCAAGAGGGACTGTTTTTATTACAGAAGAAGAGGCTGGGGGTGGATACGACAGAGATGCTTAAGATGCCATAGGTCATGGAGAGGCAAGATGTCAGCAGGTTGCCCAGGGTATGTCAAGAAAAGAGACCAGGGAGATACAACTCATAAACAGAAAGCAGCACTTGTACTAACAGTTCCACATCAGGAGTGGGTAGTCTCAGGAGACATCCATGTCCTGGTGGTTCCCTCCACATGTCTTCCTGTTTAGATTAGAAAACAGTTTGATGTTGTTTTTGTACTCTTACAGAGTTAGAAATTACTTTCTATGGTATGAGGAGATATACACACCAGCGACAGGTTCTTGAGAAAACTGGACTCTCTCAATTTAGTGCGCTACCTGTTTCTTTTTAAGTATGCACATTACCGGGAGCCCAGGCTCACCGTTCTCTAGACTTCATGTAATCAGGCTGTTTCTTTACACCTGCCATAACAATCCTCTGCTGATGACATCACAATCCTTTGCTGTGGCAAGAATTAAGATGTTATGAACAAAGGATTATGATGTTGTGTGTAGATAATCAAAAACAGAGGGTTATGTCGTCAGGTGTAGATAAGCTGACAGAGCAGGTAAAATCTAATGGAAACATCCATTTTGATGGAAATCTGTGTAGCATGCCTTAAAAAAAGGAAGTTTAGCTGGCCCGGTGGCGCTGAGGGTTGAGGCGCTGGACACCACACCGCGCGCCACGCCGGCGATCTGGGTTCGGGAATGAGCCCAGGCCACTGGGGATCAGCAGGGGGGAAGAGACTGAGTGTCCATAGGACTGCTCTCTCTTCCCAGGGTGGGTGTGGGACGCGATCTATCTTGGAGCGGTCTCTGGTGGCTGTCAGGGGCGCCCAATGTAGCAACACTGCAAATGCCGGGGGGGGAGGGGCAGAGTTGCGGCATTGCATTGCCTTGTTGAGCCGCACTCCACGGGGGTCAAGAGACATAGAAATAAAGAAGATAAAAACCCCATTTCCTGGGGATAGATGAAGGCACCTTAGCCTCCCAATGCCCACACCTCCAATTCTGGGCCATTTCGTCTCTGAGGGCTGACTCATGTACCGGGCACTTTGCCCTATAGATAGAGCACCCTGGTTGGATAGGGCAGCCCTACCTCCAGAGGGTTCAGACTTGGAGGTGGTGCTTGGTGGCATGAGGGGAAGGGAATGGTCATGGAGGGGGGTAGAGGTTGGGAGCCAGAGGATGCTGGAAGGAGTTCTCCAGGAATGGAGTTAAATAAAGTAAAAAAAAAAAAAAAGGAAGTTTAATACCAATGTTATGTTAATTATAAACTGATATGTGTCTGTTGAAATTGGGTGGTTATCTGGTAGCGGTGCTTGTATAGTATCCATCGATGTCCCGATACCACCCTTGTTTTGGATTTCTGATGTCATTGGATATCGGTAGCATCCGACTGTGGATTGGATCATCTCATATATGAATCTGAGCAGAACCATAGGCTCTGATCAGATTTGAGGTATACAATGGTCAGATCCTGTTGTATCCCAGCTATCTGACCCTTGGTAAAAAAAAATCCGGCCTTTGGATCCAAAAGTCTGACCTCAGATCCCAACATCCAATTTCGGATCTCCAAAATCTGACTGAGGATTTGAAATCCTAACTTAGACAGAGCTCAGATTCGGAGACAGATAGCATGACTTTCTGTCAGGGACACTCTGCTCCCAGAAAGCACAGTCCTAGCACCACTAGTATCTGGAGCAGCATCGCTGGGTATTAGTACGCATGGAGCAGAGAGGCAGACTAGAATGACTCTGTCATCTCCTTTTGTATACAAAATGCCACGTTTTACTGCTACAGGACACAACTGGATATAAGACTGTATCTCAGCGGTTAATGATCCCCAGTAAACACCTGTATTGATTAGGGAGGTGTCACAGCAATAAAGATTGCAACCAGTGGAACTGGTTTTCACAGTTCTTCAGCAGAGTGAAAGCCTGAGGAAATTACACATTGACACATCAATTACACATTATCGTGTTCAGCTGTCTGCATTCAGCCTCACTGAAACAGTTAGTCTGTAGGAAATACTGAGACATGTTGACACTAATTTGTTGATCAATGGTCAGTATGTGGTGTAGTCTGACTCAGGCTGGACATCTTTTATTGATGGAGTATACGTCTGTATTTTGCCAAAGATGTGTTTGCACATTTGTATTAATCACTGAAACCCTGAGCACCAGTATGAGGTATTGTAGAGACCTGACAGAAGCAGGTACCTAGTTAAAATCACTGGGTTAGGGGGAAGGAATGGGGAAACACAGATCAGACAGATGTGACTCATATTGGTTGGGGGTGTGGGGCACACTGAGTATGGATGTTACTGTTTGACTGTTACATCTTTTTGTAAAATGGTAAGAAAAAAATCTAGAAATTTCACTGGGTGAGAGACATCACCTGACTGTACATTAAATCACTACAAATGCATGGTCAGGTGCAGAATCTCATTCTCCTAGAAAAAAAAAACTACAACCATGTAACAAGTGTAATAAACCCCTCCAGGGTGTACATCATAGGATTTTAATCAACTTTCCAGGGGCATAAAGACATTCAACCTTCGGCCTCATGCCTTACTATACCCCTAGGGCATGCATTATAATCCTATAATGCACAGCCTGTCGTGGCTTATTGCCTACATAATGTACCAAATATTGTTGTTCATCAGCAGCTGTGAGCTGACCCTCTGAGTTTTTTACCACTCCAATGTGATCTATTGTAATGATGCTGTCAGAACTGCACCAACGAATAACCAGCACTTTGAATTTTTTTTTTCCAATTGTGTAACCAGGAGAGACACACTAAGCTGAAAGCTTGTTTACAAGTGCAACCTGGGAGCAAAGGGAAGTTAAGTGACTTGCTCAGGGTCACACAGTATGCAAGTGGGGGCTGTGGGATTCAAACCGAGGTCTCCAGATTTTCAGCTCAGAGCCTTAAACCACTGCGCTATACTGCCCCACCTAATTGGTAATGCCCCGAAACAGGAATCTCAGGTACTTTGTGTAAGATTTCTGGATCTTGATATGTAGATACATATTCTTCATATGCAGGGAGCATATCCAATCCCCTGTTTACAGTAACGGAAGGAGACTCTGCAGGGTGACCATCCTGAATTTCCTGTATTCTATGAAGAAGTTCAGATCTCTGAGATCTAGAATAGGCTTAGGTCTCCTGTTCACTTTGGGACAAGAAAGCATCTGGAATAGAAACCTTTGTTCCTCTGTTCTAGAGGTGCAGGTTCTATGACCTGTTTTTGGAGCAGTCTTTACTTCTTCCCCCAGCAAGGACATGTGCCCTGGGGGATATGTTGTCACAACTGGGGAATGATCTGGAGGGTTGTCCAGAAGTTCCAGAGCATGCCCCTTCTCTATGATCTCCAGAACCCATGCATCTGTAATCACCTTCCTCCATTGGTCTAAATGGAGGGAGAGGTGACCCCTTACAACCACCCCTAGAGGTACTAGTGGTTGGGGGTGTATAAGGAGTCAGGCTGAGCTGGTGGGGTTGGCTCCACCACCTTTGGGTGCTTTTGAATGGGCATCTGGGGTAGTGCCAGAGACTGGCAAGGCCCTTGCACCTTTGCCCCTGCCCTGCTACCTGTAGGCTGGGTGCTAGCCCTTGACACCAACTGGGTGAATGGTACCCCTACTCTTATCCCTGGGTTGGGCATGGTACAGGGAGTGTACTGATTTCAAAGTCCTGCCAGAGGATTGAAGATCTTTTAAAACTTCTTCTACCTCATGGGCAAACATCTTTTGCCCTCTGAATGGGGCATTAAGAATTATTCGTTGCACATCAGTGGCAAAGCCTGCCAATCTGAGCCAAGAATAGCACCTGAGACAGATGCCAGAAGCCACAGCCCAGGTACAAACATCAGAAACATCATAGGCTATGTGGAGAAAATGTTTGCCCACACCAGCACCAGCAGTCAGAGTTTTCATTAGCTCCTGTCTAGGACAGCCCTCAGGCAAGGCCTGTACTGCTGCCTTAGCCTTCCTCCGGAGGGTGTTCTGATACTGCATCATGTGAGCCTGGTAGTTAGCAATACAGAGGCCCAATGAAGCAGAGGCATATGTATGCTTGTCCAGGACATCCAACCTCCTGGATTCTTTGTCAGAAGGAAGGAAGCTCAAGTGTTTAGGTGCCCTGAACCTGTCATGGGCAGCAGTGATCACCACTGAGTCATTCTCAGGCTGTGTAGCATAAAAAGGCTTCCCAGAGGGGCCAGAATACATTTTTTCTTCATTTCTGGGCACAGCTGGTACATTGTTTGGCTTATACTAAGCTGCATAGGTGGCATACTCTATGGCTGGAAGCAGAGACGGGACCACAACAGAGGAAGATTCTGGCAGCTCCAGAATCTCCCACAGGTTCTTTTTAGTAGGATCCGGCTCATCTAAAGTGAAGTGTCATAGCATTATATAAGGGGTGCAACATCATGCACTGAACTCCTTGGTGGTTGGTTGATGTTCAGTATGTTAGTGTGTACCAACTCTGTTTGTGCCCACTAACATTTGACAATCAACATTTCAACAGTAAAGATGTGTTGTGCTGGGATAATATCATGCCTCGGGTGCATTTGTGAGGCACGAGGTCACAGGCTGAGTGCCTTCAACCATTCAACCACTTGAGAAGTAAATTATCTATGACACACACCCTGAAGTGCCTTTTTTTTCACTTTCTTTATATCCCCTCCTCACTGGTTACTTGAACTCTCTCCAGTGAGGTCTCTTAGTCTGGCCTGTTCCCGCACACCTGAAGTCCCCAGCTGTACCCCTGGCTTGGGCTCGTCTCCTCTCCAACTCCACTGGCCACCAACTTCCCCAGCTGTGAGCCCCCTGGGGTGGGACTGCTGGCTCCTACTGGTGCTCTATCTATAATCTAGTTGAGCAGTCAGGGAGCAGAGGGAGAACCAGGAGTTGGCCGGTAGGACCCAATGTTGTGCGTGGGGGCCATCCACTGGACCCACATTCGCCTATCAGGCAGCCAGGGCTTTTTCCATTTTCTGTCCCTCCCTGTTGGCTCGGTTGTGCAGTGTGCACTGTGCACCAGCATGAGCATGCACTCTCCCATGCATGCTCACAGGAGCACCATCGCAGTCAATCCCCTTGCTAGAGATCCTGACAGCTGCTGCACCCCCAGGCTCCACTGGGAGTTGCCAAGTGCCAGGATCTACAACCCCATCCCTTCCAGGAAAGGAGAGTACTCCTCTGGACACTCAATCCTTTCCTCCCTTGCCGACCCCCGATGACTCGAGTCCACTCCCGAACCCGGGTCACCGGCATGGTGCGAGGTGTAGCATCCAGCGCCTCAACCCTCAGCACCACCAGGCCCCTGAAGTGCTTTATTGTGATCATAAACTGGAAATAATAATGTGTTTAATCATATGTAGGCTGTTTTGTGGGCCCTAGTTGCACCTATGTGGTTGTGCTGGGATAACATCACATGTGAAACTGTCTCTCCATCACTCAGCTTTCTGCATTTTTTTCTATTCATTTTATGATGTATTGTGACTAAGCCCTCCCTTTGTGTATAGCCCCTAAGTGTGGAGGCAAAACAGGGCAGCTGTTTGCATTCCATTTTGTGTCGCCACACTTTATAGTTGAGTATTGGTCCCTTTTTAATGCCGATTCAGATTCCTGTTTTGTCTAAAAAACTGAAGGCTGGTGGTTCAACACACGCATTTTAATGGTTCCATGTCACCGCAGCGACAGGAAATTTGCTGACTGTCCCTACAGCGATGGCACAATGCCATCAATTGGTATTGTGCCATTGCTGTACAAAAGTGTGTTTTTTGTGGGACCTCCCACACTTTAAATAACCAACTCCAAGTTGGAGTTGGTTCAGGGGAGGGGTGAACTTGCCAGAGACAGCAGCGTCAGGGAAACCAGCAGACCATCACAGCGAACTGTCGGTTTTGTTACTGTGATGGTCTCTGCTGTGTTCCCATTGCTATGGGAGTGGTATACCCATTTCAGTGACGTGAATCATTTTTCTACAAATGTTTTAAAAATGGCAACCCTTCAGTGCTCTGTCACTTATCTGAACCAATCCCAGTTCAGTAGTGGCTGATCTTCACTAGCATCAGAAGACTGTTTGCTCATGTATGTGAGATATGCCGTGATTGACCGACCCATCGGGACAGTGGTAGGGAAGCTGCTAATGATGTAGTTGTCCTGTGTTCAGGAATGAGGCCAAGGCATCAGGGTCAATCAGAGGGAGTGGAAAACTGAATGTCCTATGGATGGCTTTCCTCCTTTGGGGAGGGAGAGTTGCAGGAGCCATTGCAACACTGCTCCCTGGGTGACTATAGGTGGTGTTGCAGTTGGAGTGCCAGACAGGTGATTGCATGCTGCATGATGCCTGACTTGCCAGTATTCCAAGTGGGAAAAATCAGGATAGAAGCCCTAAGCACACAGCATAACAGTGGCACCCCTTGGGCACAGGGCACTGCCCAGTGGCCACCCTGACACCCACACATTAGGCAGGCCAGATGGAGGTTGCTGTAAGCCCCTGCTTGGAGCCCACCATGGATGCAGTAGCTGAAGAAGCTGCACTGTGGACCCTTTGGAGTACAGGGGTTAAAACCAGAGGAAGAAAGGACTGGGCTGTAGGATGAATAGGTAGTATAGAGCCACAATGGTGAAAGGGGATAAACAATATTGAAAAAACAATGTGCCAGCATTTTCTCAGACCAGTTCCTACAGGACAGGTGTCCACACCACGAAAACCCGAGCTGGCACTGTGATTGGTCAGGAGTGTCACATGACACTCTTGCAATCAATAATAGCCAATAGTAGGTAAACAGACAAAGCAGGTAAGTGGCACCTTTAACTGGACTAAGTTATAATACCCACAGTTTCAGGCCTACACAGTAACTCGTTAAGATGATAGCTCATGTCTAAAGAGGAGACCTGTGCGAGCCCAATGGCTCATGTATTATACTGTCTATGTGGATCCATTAATATGAATCACTTTCCTGCTTTCTCCATTTGTTTGTTTGTTTGTACATGCATGGACTAATATGGCTACCTGTATTTCTGTGCACCAATTTTAGGAAAGCTATTCTGACAGATAATTCAGAATGATCCCTTTGTGGCACAAAGTATTTTGATGATTAAATTATTTTGCGCAGGGTCTGCCTGATGGCCCAGTGGAAGCTCATTGCATGTTTGCACTGGTGACCCAGGTTCAGGTGTGGACTCGAGGAGCAGGGATCGGACGTGGAAAGGCCTTAGGAGTGCTTATGAGTGTAGTGTGAGCCAGCCTGAGCAAGGAGATGGCCAGGTTCCAATACTACAACAACCTGTCTTGGTGGGCATTCCCCCTCAGGATGGGTGGCACTCGCACATGCGGTGTTGCAGTATACAAAGCCAGTGGAGTTTTACTCCAACATTAAGGGAGGTGGGGAGAAGTACATGGGGTTACAGGTCATACCTCCACTGAGAGAATGACTGTTGGCAGCCTCAGACCCTGCGCTTCTTCCCCCACCATCAAGGAGGTGGGGCTTAGCAGAGGTTGGGGTTGGGGTAATCACCATAGGGTACCTACCCTGGCCTAATGACAGGGTGGACAGCAGAAGAGGATGAAAAGCTTGATAGAAACAAGTTATAGTGCAGTATTAGTTATTCAGAAAGAAAAAAATCAGTGTAACTTTTTTTTGTAATTTATTTACTTAAAGGTTTCACCAGGGAAGACATACTGAGCAGACATGCTTGTTTCCAGATGCGTCCGGTGGGGGGGATAAGGATACACAGCAGTACAGCAGCAAAAGTCAAAACGGTGCATAATGGAAAACAGAATATAAACTTACACAGAATGAGCAAAAATAGCAATATGTTACATAAATAACAATAATGACATCGAAACAATAAAACAAGAAAGGTGCTGTGAGGCTAATAAGAACAAATGAGCGTAATAATGCATGTTTAGCAAAAAGCAACAATAGACCCATGTTCTTTTTTCCTGTTATTTTATTGCTGAGCTGGAATATGGGGTTTTGAAGTTTATAAATGTTCCGGTACCCTTACCATGCTACCATGAAAAAAAGAAATGAAACATGTTGCTGAGGTGCTGTGCTGTTTGACCATCAGAAATGCGGGCTAGCGCCATCCTAACGCATCCCCAGTATGAATCCAATTTGAACAATCAGAAAGTAACCTCAGTGGAACAGAGTTTAAAAAATGCTGGCTGGCATATTTACTAACTTGAGTTATTAAACACACAGAATAATTTGTTACTAGGAGCATTAGTAACTGCTTCCAGTTAGCACAAAGTTCCTGTCCCCTTTAAGTGTCAAATATTAGGGCTATGCAGCTACTGTTGTTAAAAGGTACATGTTGTTGTTTAATGATAATCCATATCATTGACGCTTATCATTTTGAAGAAAGCTGTACGTGATGTTTTACTATTTGAAACGCAAGAATGGTTTAGTGTGGTTTTTAATAAAGATGCATGAGGCTGCTGTGACTTGATTGGCATTCCAGCCTTGATCTTCAGGATATGGACCAGGATGATCTGAGCCAGTGGTGATCATCAGTCTGCCATGGACGGGTGCTGAATCTAAATTCGAGACAAACCATGTGTTAGGGCATGGGCAACCACTTTGTAGCCATTGCTGGATGTAGATCAGGACCAGCTCAGATCTCTGGGAACTTGATTTGGGTGATCCAAGCTGATCCAGGGGAAGGGTCCCAGCCTGCATCCCAACTACATTGCCCTTATTTAAGGCCCAGTACACAGTCACAAATTGTGGAGGTGCAAAATGGAGTGCAAACAGTGCCCCGCTGTGCCTCCGTACCTTAAAGCTACACACACAAAAGTGTTCTTAGTCACTGGTGAAGCAACACCCCTGCACCTAAGTCAGAATACAAATCAAGCTACCAGATGGTAGTGGCCATTTGTACCTGCTAATTTGCTGGCTAGTGACTCCTGCAACATGGCATAGTGCGCTTCAGTTCTGTGGTGGTCCAGTAGCCCCAAAACCTGCTCCCCGTGCTCCACTCCATTCCTGATGTCAGGTGAAACCCACACCAGCCCTGTAATATCATGCAGCTAACTTATGCCAAGGCCCCTAGAATTCTGCATTTCCACGGCCACAGAATTTTCCTCAGACATTTCATCTTTCCTCAGAATATACGTAATGCCACAGAATTAATTTCATGTAGTTATTTTTCATTACAATATACAGTTTTTCCACAGTACCTGGTTCCCTTACCTTACAGAAACACAGAATGCTGCTACAGATGCCTGGGAGCCCTGCCACAGAAACTGGGACTGAAGTGCCACAGAGAACTTGGGGCCATGCCTTATGCTACTGGTCCCACGTCAATCTCCATCACCCGTCAGTTTCTCTAACAATGGTTACAACTTAGTGACACCTTCCATCACCTGTTTGTAAGAGTTCAAAAGACGTGGGGTGCTGCAAACATTTGGACGAGGTTTGTGGTGGCCCCCATGTTTTGTGCAGACCCTGTGGGCCATTTGTAGCGCAACCACTGGCCCCTTTCCCACAGCACCACAAAGTGTTTTGTAATCATGCAGGGAAGAGCTGTGCACCCCCCCCAACTGTGCATGGAACATGAGGGTTGCAAAGTCGATAATGTCGCTAGCGTCCGAGAACTTGGCCTCAAGTATTCAAATGGTTACTACAACAGGTTGTCAATTAGAAAAGACAAAAAATAAACGGGGAAAGAAGTTCCATTTAAACCCCTTTACAGCCTTCAGATATGACTGTTTTTGTTTTACTGCATCTGGTCTGAGTCTTATCTCAATATGCTGGAAACATTTAATTAAAATCCAGTAACTGGCAGGCCTTGCCTGCAGGCGAGAGACAGTGTTAGCTGAATTTCAAGGCACTTTGGTAATGTGAGCCAGAATGCTTCACTCATGAGTCATTTCTGTTGCACAGGTTGTATTCATTGGAATGATGTCAAGCTCATCCTTGTGGGGAAACATGTCAGACCAGTATGGAAGAAAAACAGTAAGTTTCCATGTTCTTTAACACTCTTGCAGTCATTATTCTCACTAGCTCTAGTGCAGGGCTGAGCACAGACCAAACTGCTCAGCCTCTCTCTCTCTCTCTCTCTCTCTCTCTCTCTCTCTCCTGGGACTAAACATCCTTCAGAGATGACCCAAACAAAAACTGGTACACAAGATACAAACATACACATTACAATATATAGAATGTAATATCACAACAATTAATACAGCTTCTTAATACTATTTATAAAATGGCAAGAAAAAAATCTAGAAATTTCATTGGCTGAGAGAAGTCACCTGACCATGCATTACATCTTTAAAATGCACACCATGTTGTGGTTTATTACTTACGAAAATCATACAAAATGAGTACATGTACGTTTTACTTGTAGATACTGCAAAATACTTGTTTTAAACGCTGATGTTTTACTAATGCCTCTTGAAGTCCAGAAGAAGAGAGTTTCACATTTTTCATCCTGCAAACGTTAGGGTCTGAATTTTCAAAGACCTGCATCATGTTTGTGATGCAAGTGTGCTAATTGTGTCAATACCTTTAGACCACAAAAAAGGCCGCCTAACATCTGGATGCCATAAGATGTGCATACGTCATTTATGTGCTGTAAAGTGTTGCAAATCCATCTCAATGTTTCCCTGCTTCCCACAACCTTCTCTCCTTGGTCTCCTTCACTCTTATCCCTCTCTCTCCCCATGCTATGCCCTGCTGCACTGTTTCACCTACTACTCTGCCTCTTTACTCTCTCGCTTTTAGAATATCCTGAAGCTTGTGATTGTATAACTTAGTCGATACTCTAATTATAATCATTGGCACTTACTGCACTTTTATAATGTCATCCTGTTTCTTTGTTATTGCAATACCTAATATGTTCTCTGGTTAAATGTATTTCTCCTGTATTTCCAATATGTTGTATTTTTGATATTGTCCTGCCTTTCCATTTGTTGTAGTACTGTTTCCTTTTGCCATGTTGTAACCTCCCGGGTTGTGTCTGTAAATAGTGACTTCTGTGTCTAGTGCATTCACCTGGTTACTGAAAATGAAATAAATAAAATAAATGTTTAAAAATCAGGTGTGAACATTCTGATACATTTATAGTGCTGCAGCTGCAGCAGAAATACTGACACAAGTTGACCTGCTGGCACAGTGGTTAGATTTCTGCTTGAAACACTGCCAACCTGGGTTCGGATGTGGGCCCGGGATGCTGGAGGGTTGGCCTGGGGTAGGAGGGCCAAGCGTCCAACCGACTGCTCTCCTCCTCCTCCAGGGGGGAGGGTGGGGTAGCACTCGGTGCTTGACCAATCCCTGGCAGAGGCTGGAGGTGTTGCAACTGAAGCTTGCAGCTTCCTGGAGGTGTGCCAGACATTGGGTCACTGCGCTTCACTTCATTGCATGCCACACCTCCCATTAACAGGGAAACACCGGCTGAGGCATGGAGGACATCCACCTCCCCCACTGACTACCACACAGGGGACCGAGACACCCTGCCACCGCATTAATATGTGGCACTGTTCGGGGACTTAGTGAAGAGGGGGCTCCCCAATGGCTCTGTCCTGGGGGCAATCCAGGGGACACTCTGGTATGGCAGCAGGTAAGTCCCAGGGGATGGGGTGAGGTGGTAGGGATGGCAGACTGATAGGAAGCCAGCCAGACAAAAAAACAAAAACAAAAACAAAAAACCCAGAAATATGACACAAGTGCTGCATCCTGACTTTTTGAAGCTCCAGCCCAGGGCCTTTTGAGCTATTGCTGTTCTAGCCCTCTATACCATTAGTAGAGACCTGTCATCTGATCCAAGTGAACAAATATTCTTTTTAAAAGAGAACATATTCGATAAGGTATTCAGTAGTACTTTGACTTGAACAGCTTGGATTTAGGCAATGGTCAGGCCAGTCTGAGACTTAAAAAGGAGCTTGGTCACCTGCATAAATCACAGGTGGCATCGACATACCCCCCGTTACACAATATTCCCTCCCAAAAATTTTATTTCAAGCTACTTGTTTCTTTAAAAATAAGTCAAATTGTTTATTTGTTCGGCCAGAGGGCCTTTATGAAAAATAAATATTCATAACTAGAAATAAATTACAATACACAAAGCATTCCCCATACATTAAGTACAAAAATCCTGGGAGCCATAGGAAAAGGAAGAACAGATGCTAACTACTTACAGTCCAAATTAGCAGTCCGAGATCATAAATTTACAGGGTAAGAAGAATATTGTAGACTTGTTAAAAGTGGACTGTTTACAAACATTTTATCAATGCATTCAGATATCTCACATCTGAAGAATTAAAGAGACACTCTATAGTTTCTACTGGCATCAAAAACATATCTGAAGGAAACTCCCCAGCCATTTCTCCCTTGCTTCTTTATATAATGGATATACCAAGATAACATGAATTAAATAATCTGTTCCGCCATAATTGCAGTTACACATAGGCGACAAAATATCCTGTTTTTGTTTGTGCAGCGACTAATTGGGTAATCACTTATAAACCTCCATTCTGAACTAGTCAATAGTGTTGTGAGTTTAGGATTTTCAAGAAGTTCCAAATATCTTCTCAGGTGATGTTTTTATTATTTTGTACCAGGGATGTAGTTTTGCTTCCACAATTTGCTTCAAATCATCATGTATATTTTTATAAATAATTTGGGTTTTAATCAATAATCTGATTTCCTCTCTAGTTAACATGCATGTGTTTGCAATAGCATCTAATCCCACTGATGAAAGAATGTTCATAAAGGCAGTAGGGTGTAGGGAGGCAGTATAGCACAGTGGTTTAAGGCTCTGAGCTGCAAATCTGGAGACCTGGGTTTGAATCCCATAGCCTCCACTTGCATACTTTGTGACCTTGAGTGAATCACTTAACTTCCGTGTGCTCCCATGTTGCACCTGTAAACAAGCTTTTAGCTTAGTGTGTCTCACCTGGTTAAACAACTGAAAAAAAAAATGGTGAAGTATGTAGCAGCGAAAATAAAACCCCAAGTAGAATATCTAATTTATTCCTCCCAACAAAGGTGTAGTAAATGGTGTTCTGTAAGATTATAAACCTCTACTAAGAAATTTGCTATTCTTTCATTAATGAGTGAGTTGATGGAATATTGATATAATTCTGCATGAAGCAGAAAGGAATTAACAAACTTTGTACCCTTAGAACAGTATAACTGTCATAATATTCTAAGCAGCAGAGAGATACCAGCTTCTGTCCAGCTTTAAAAATAAAGATACAGGTATCAAAACATGACCCTTGTCCTCTGACATTCATTTCCCCCAGATATTGTTCAGGTAATGATACTGCAAATTATTTTAGGGAGTGTTAACTTTTTTATTATGAAATGGATAGAAAGAATGCTGGCTTCTGATTGGCTGAGGGGTAATTTCAACTGGGCTGTCATCTTAGCACAACAGCCTGGCTGAGAGTGGCCCCCATGCAAACAGGACTCAGCACCTTTCAGTTATAAATGCGCCTTTCTTGCAGGGCAAAATGCTCCCAAATAACATGTAGGCACAGGCAACACAGTAACAGTCCTGATTACAAAGGGAGACCTGGGGATCTTCTCCTGTCCGCAAACATGAGGCTTGTTGTGAAAAAAAGTGTTCTTTACAATAGCTGTCAACATGGCTAAAAATAACATCTCCTGCTTGCACTCTGCTCCTGCTGTCACATGTGATGCTGTAAGCCTCCGTGCCATCGCTGGCTGCTCACTGTCTCTTTACTCCATGTCCTGAACTTGTTGTCAGTTGTGGCATTTCTTGAAAAGCTGCAGTGGACCTGAGAAACAAACCCCCGCTCCACAAAACACCGCGGCTCTGCAAACCACCACTCAAATATCACAAAGCCGTGTCGACCGTTTGCTGCCCATACCTACTGGCAAACTGCCAGTACAAGTGTACAAGAAAAGACAAAGGGTGCTATTTTTTCCTTTTTTAATTTAGTTGAAATGTAAAACACTCAAACTTTTATTTTTATTTATTAACTCTGTAGGACCCATTTCATAATCCTAGTGAGGCACTCCAAGGGGTATGTAGTGCTAGGATAATGGCCCTTCCTGGGTGGCAGAAGCACTTGGCTTTGCCTCTTGCTTCAACCCACCTGAGGTGGGCTGCTATCCCACCATAACACACTCCCTGTCGTGTCTTATCACTTAATTAATATCTGTGCAGTGTGACTTAATAAACTATTAACCAGATTAGTTCACATTCTTTACCCTTGACATTTTCAGCTCATAATGCACAGATCTAGGTGAAGTCTTCACATAGTGGCATTGCCAGCAAAATGCCACTATTTTGAAGTTTCAAAAAAAAAAATTGAATACAAACCTTAAAACCACCACACACCTATGTAGTACTTTTACCCAACCTCGTTTTCTATCACCAACCATTAAAAATGTTCCCCATCCCCCCACCCTCATAGCACTCATCCACCAGTCACCTCCCTCAGTCCCGTGAACTGAAACATAGTATTAAGTTACTTAGTCCCAGCTGCCAGCCAATGTAAAACCCTTCTTCGCACCTTCATCTGCAGTGCAAGTACTCCCACCATCTGACCCAGTAAGTGAAAGAACACCTGCCTGTCTCCCCCCCTGCCCCACTCATTGGCACCCATGCATCCCCCCATTCCCCTCAGAAAGGACACTAAAGGGACAGTGTCAACCATTTATGCATCATATTATTTCCAGTTGAACCCCACATTCTGTGACTGAGTACCTTCTCTATAATTCATTGATTCTGCTGGTTGTTTTATCTGCCTCCGTTCTTAGTAGAACTGAAATGACTGCTAATGGTATAATTATACCCAACCTCATTTTGTTTCAAATTCTTGATCTACTCTTATTGCATGCTTCCTGAACATTAGGCATGCCCCAAACAGTGCAGTCACTCATGATGCAGCAGTGACCTTTTCCTCCCATTGCATTATGAGTTTATTGTTTATTGTTTATTGAGTACAATCGGAATTACAAACCTTTGAGTCACAGACTCTTTTGCAAAGGCTCCACGTCGGTTACAAGGGGTGGAGGGTAAACAAATACAGAACATACACGAAACATGAACAGGCAGTATTTACAGTCACAGTACTGACAGAGCAGTCCAGGCTTAAACTTTAGAAAACAGTGAGGTAGTTAGTAGCATTCTTGTAAACCTTAGACAGAGACAAGTCGGTGGCAGATTCATGGGGTCAATAGAGACCCTGTGTCCGGAGAAGTGGGGGGCTTGGTAGCACAGTTGGGAAGGCAGCGTTAGCTACAGACACATTTTGCACTCTCAAGTAGAAGGGCTTTGAGTGCCGTCTTGAACAGTGAGATGCTGTGGGTCTGGGTGAGTGGTGGAGGTAGCGCATTGAGTATCTAGACTTTGCTGGGAGTGTTCCTAAGTCCAGGAAAGAGGCAGTCAGAGATAATCAAAGACTCTGGACAAACATGTTTTTGTGTAGTGACAGCAATATGGTGCTATTTTTTTTTCACTTTTAATAAGAAAAAAGGAACCAGAATTGAACTACCAGCTGCATTAGCAATCCCTACAGAATATGATTAATCATAAAATGTGTTTTTTAAGCTAGAGACATATTAAGACCAAAGGGGCTTGACGGTGTCCTCTTAAAGTCCTACAAAGGGTGATTGCCACATCACTCCCTCCACCTTGGCAAGCCACCATAATAATGAATGGAATCCTGCTCACATTCTATAGTAAGTTACTGCAGTTTAAATCACCTTACCAGTCAGGTTATTTACTCTAGGGTGAAGTGTGATTCCCTTCGGTAGACTGCCTCCAGCCGAGGTGGACATAGGGCTGTACTGGTTGCCCCCCATGGGACCTTCATATCCTTTTTTTGGTGTGTATGTGCCAGGGGAGTTGGTGGGATGCATGGATGCTGATGGGTGGTGGGGATAGGGGTGTTGTTTCATTTATTAGGTCATATGGGAGGATGAACTGGAAAGCACATGCACTGTGAAGGAGGGTGGTGGAAGGGTTTTATTTATTTATTTATTTGTTTGTTTTTTGGTGACAGGGTAAGTACACTGGAAAATTAAATGCCTATTTTTAGGTATGACCTGGAAGGGTAAAAGACAAGTAATTAACAATACAACATATAGAATAAAGCAAAACACACAATGAAATATTATATGTCAGCCAGGCTTCAGTAATTTTATACTGTAAGCTTCACTTTTTGGGACTGGGAGGAGGGCTGGCTGGATGCTACGAGGGTGGGGGGAATGAGAAACAGTTTTAATGGTCAAGGCTGGAGCGAGGAGTGTGGGTAAAAGTACTATATGGATGGAGATGGTTTTAGTTTCTTTGTTTTAAAGAAAAAAAACAACATTTGGCATGCTAAATAAGCTGGGGTCAGGAAACATCACTACAGTGCATGTAGTGCAAAATTCTTGCGTTCGCACCAACAAGGTAGAAAAAATGGACAGACTGGACGGGCCTTGCGGTCCTTATCTGCTGTCAAGTTCTATGTTTCTATGTACATTTCTATGTTTAAGTTTAAACTAGCAACATCTCTATGCAGCATATTTAAAGTGTGTCTGACACCACCAATAAAATGAAAAGGTAACTGTGCAAAAATTCATGGCTTAAGCACTATTTGAACTTAAGCTGGTTGAACATGTTCTGCATATTAACTGTAGGGTTCCTCAAACCCTACTGTTGCTGCTCAGATTCCAGCTTGGAGTAGCAGAACTGGAGTAACAGCAGCCAGCATCTAGTCACCCGCTGCTATTGGTCAACACAGAGGCCATATGCTTCACATAGGAGAATGGCCCCTCTCCCAGGCTGAAGCATAAGAGTAACTCTACCAAACCCCCTAGGAGAAAACGAGGGACCCAATCACATACAGTGTCCACTGATGTCCCCACCTCCACTCTTGACCCAGGGCTCAGGGGGTCCAAAATATCTTTAGCACAGCTCGGATCTGAAAATATACTACATCTACATAGGCTTCCATTTCAGTTGGGGGGAAGGGAGGGTTGAAGACAGTGACATGTGCCTTTTTGACCACTGCCTGTAGAGGGGCTGTGCATTAATTAGTGCACTGAGCCACCGTGCTGCCTTTTAGGAACGAGACTATGCAGCAGACATTTTCCTGATCTGACATGGTACTGATTTGTTTTTAATTTTAGTTTTTTTAACCAGGAATAGCATACTAAGCTGAAAGATTTTTTTACAGGAGCGACCTAGGAGCACAGGGAAGTTAAGTGACTTGCTCAGGGTCACACAGTAGGCAAGTGGAAGCTGTGGGGTTCAAACCCAGGTCTGGTCTGCTGGATGTCACCAGATTTGCAGCTCAGAGCCTTAAACCACTGCGCTATACTGCCTCCCAAGTTTTGTCAGTTACCAACCTGTTCATCCTTCAAACGTCTAGTGCGATTAAGAAGTATTGCTGTGCTAAAATGTAACACCTTTCTCACAATGAGCACATTTGTCTTTGTGTGGTTTATTTTGCTTTTCTCACTGGATTTGACATTGATTGGAGTATTTCTGATTACCCTATACATTCTGCTACTGTACTCATCTTGTGTTGAATGCAGGGCCTGAAGATTAGTGTTCTGTGGACCCTATATTATGGAGTCCTCAGTGCTTTCGCACCTGTTTACAGCTGGATCCTTGTACTTAGAGGACTGGTCGGCTTTGGGATTGGAGGAGTCCCACAATCGTAAGTAGACTTTGCTCTGCATCTCCTTTATTAACACTAACAGAGCTGAAGAATGTATATCCCCATGCATGTCTTTATTCATATATATTCCATCTGCTTACCTCCATAGGAGCCAGTTCTAGGGACATGGATATGTTGTTCAATCCACACTTATTGGCAGGTTCCTTGCCGCTTTAAATCTTGCCGGAAGGTCTTCAAGCTGGCTCCTCCCACCCACTCGGGTGGTAAAACTCTCGGCTCCGCCCCATGATGCCAGATCTTCCTAACCACTTGGAAGCTCAGGTTCCCTCCTTAGCGCTCTGTGTTTTAGACTGGATCCTAACTCTTCGGTTCGTCCGAAACTAGTTTTGAAGTTTTCTAAACTTCGGTCTTCATCATCCCTCGCGGCTGCGATGGACAAATCTATTCCCGGCTTTTGGAGGTGCCCTTGCAGGCAGAAAATGTCCAGGATGGATCCGCACTCCATGTGCGGCTACTGCCTAGGCCTAGATCACGACCTGCAGGCCTGCAAGTTGTGCCGCTCTTTTTCGGCCAATGTCCTGGAGGATCGCGCTGCCTGATTGAAGCTCGGGTGCCCCGAGAAGCATTACCCGCCGGTAAAATCAAAAGAAGCTCATTGGGCGGTGTCTGCGGCGGCTGGCTCGGCTGAGCAGCTCGAGCAGATGACTGCCCTCGAAGAGGAGGTGGCCCAGGCTGCATCTTCCTTCTCCTCGTCCGTGGCATTTATCCCGCTCTCTCTGAGTTCCTCGTACTCGGCTTCATTCAAGGAGCTTTGTCAGTCCCGTTCCACGAAGGGAGATGGGCCTTTGGGACATTCTCCTTGGCCCAAGAAGAAGGAGTAGAAGGGTAAGTCCCACCATTGGCGTTCGTGGGAGCGGGAGAGGTCTCCTTCCCCGGACAGCTGACCGTCGACTTCAGTCGAAGTTGCGGCTCAGGCCGCTGGCTTCACGGTGTCCCCGTCAGGCCAGCCTGCCGAGACTCCCGTCGACGCAGTCGAGATTTTTCTCGACCCGTTGGACAGGCTGTAGACTGGTGAAGCTGACAACCCACCTTCACCGGTTCCCCCAGTGGAGTCCGAGGATCTGCCTGTGCCTTCGGGGCCGCAGTCTTAGGATAAAGTGCCCGAGCTGAGGGAAGAGCGGGTGTCCCCCGGCCCTTTCCAGACCCACCCTCGGTCTCCCCAAGGGTCTTGGTCTTGGTCTTGGACTTCATCTCGGTCAAACCGCCGACATTGGCGGTCTCGGTACTGAAGTAAGCGGTGACACCGTTCCTCCTCGTCCTCTTCCTCGGATGAGGGGAGGGTTCGACGTAAATTACGTCGACGTTACGAGGAGCTTATGTGGCAGCAGTTACTGTTGTCCGGGACTAAACCGACTCCGGTTCAGCCCCCAGCCATCAAGCGGCTGTCGCCCGAATGACCGAAGCAACTGCTCGCCCCAGTCGAGAATCCCGTTCCAGGGCCGGTTGTTTGGCCGAAACCGGCTGCTCCACCGATTGTGGTGGAACCTCCACCGCCACAACTGAAGTCTGGGGCACCGACCAAGGATTCTCGGTCGGGTCACGGCCTGCCCCACAGGTTGTCGGTCACCCTCACTTCCGACCATCCTCGGCAGGTAGAGGGTGGCTCAGAGCCGAGGCAGCTCTTCACAGACTCTTCGGAATCCGATGACGACTCCTCCCTGTTCTCCAGGCAGGTCGACCTGGAGTCCTCCGGGGGCCAGTCATTGGACGATAGCCCATTGTCCTTCTTGGGTCTGCTTCGACTCATCTCGGAGTCCACTGGGATGCAGCTCGAGCCCATGTCCAAACAGGCAAAGTATCCCCTGATGGAGATACTGGACTGAGGGGATTCCCCCACGGAGGCCTTTCCGGTGGCTGAGGCCATTGTCGGCCCAGCCTTGGAGCTTTGGCAGCGGCCTGCTTCCTGTCCTGTGCCCTCGGCCAAAATGGCCAGGAAGTATGCGGTCCCTACCGGCTCTTTGCCCGATTTCTCAGAGCACCCCTCTGCCGAGGGGTTAGTCACCGACAGTGTCTTCCGGCGTTCCGGTAATGCTTGGGACGTAGATAAGCCCCCCGACAAAGAGTCCAAAAAGCTGGACTTTGCCGGGTGCAAGGTGTACGCTGCATCCTCCCTCGGCCTCCGACAGGCCAGCTTGGCCGTGCTGATGGCACACTTCTCCAACGCCCTCTTGGGCTCCCTGGATGAGGTTGTCCCTCATCTCCCGGCCAACCTGCAGACCACGGTCCATCAGGTGCGGGACCAGGGTAGGGCGGTGGCAAAGCAGCAGCTTCAGACTGCTCTGGACATAGGTGATTCCTGTGCCAGGTCAGTAGCGGCTGCGGTGGCCATGCGCCACAGGGCGTGGCTGAGGATATCCACCTTCACGGCGGATACCCAGCACAAGTTGGTGGACGTCCCCTTCTTGGGGACTGACCTCTTCGGCCCTGGAGTGGAGGGACACCTCCAGTGGATCAAAAAGTCCAATGCCACTCTGGACTCTGTCACCGTCAGCAACAGCATAAGTCCTTTCATCCTTCGGCCCCTGCAGCTCGACCGGCCCAACAGCACCAGCAACAGGGTCAGCAGGCTTGAGCTTGGCGTCCCAAACCCAAGCCAGTGGCTTCCTCCAACAGGAAGCAAGGAGGTAAAGGCCCAGGAGGTCCCTCGGCCGGTTCCTCCTCCAAGCCTTCCCAGTGATGGGTTGAGGGGTGCCGCCCCCAGCCTCGTCACTCCCCGGGTTCCCCCCATGGGGGGACGGCTCCGCCACTTCCTTTCCACCTGGTCCGCTATCACCACGGACCGCTGGGTGTTGGAGGTGGTAGGAAAGGGCCTGCCTCTGGAGTTCGAGCAGGCCCCACCCTTTCGAGCCGTCGCCCCTCGGGGGGCCACGGGGTCCGCAGCCTCGCTGTTGGCCCGCCGAGCCGATATTGCCCTGCTCCTCGTAAAAGAGGTGATCAGGAAGGTGGCAGATCCTCCTCCAGACCCGGGGTTTGTGTCCAGGTATTTCCTGGTCCCGAAATGGACGGGGGGCTGGTGCCCCATCCTTGACCTGCACAACCTGAACAGGTTCCTAAGGTCTTGGACCTTCAGGATGGTCACTCTGGCTCAGATAATACCATCCTTGGAACGAGGCATGTGGTTCTGTTCCCTGGACCTCCAGGATGCGTTCTTTCACGTCCCAATCCGTCCATCTCATCAGAGATTCCTCTGCTTTATAGTGGAGGGGTCCCTTATGAGTTCCGGGCCATGCCCTTCGGTCTCTCTCTAGCTCCCAGGGTCTTCACCAAATGCATGGCAGCGGTGACAGCATTCCTGCGGTGCCGAAGGGTCCGGGTGTACCCCTATCTGGATGACTGGCTGATTGCAGCCCCCTCCAGAGTGGAGGTGGAGCGGTCCAGAGATCTGGCCCTCCAGGTTTGCTCTCAGATTGGCCTCCTCATCAATGAGGCCATGTCGGAACTTGTGCCGAAGCAGGTGATACTCTTCATCGGGGCAGAGCTCGACTCTCTTCGAGCCAGAGCTCGACTCCCGGCAGACAGGGCCGAGGTTCTTTCCTCCTTTGCCCAATCATTTCTGGTTGGGCAATCGCGCCCTGCCCTGGACTTCATGTGCCTCCTGGGCCTCATGGCGGCCTGCACCAGTGTGGTCTGCTGGGCTTGTTGGTACATGCATCCCCTTCAGTGGGGACTGGCCAGCCAGTGGTCACAACGCTGTGATCCATTGGACCAGCCCATGACAGTGACCCAGGAGATGTGGAACACTCTTCAGTGGTGGACCGTTTCGGCACATCTGCAGGAGGGCATCCCATTCATCCACCCCGAGCCGATGGTCTCTCTATCGACCGATGCATCTCTGATGGGTTGGGGTGCCCATCTGGGGGAGCACAGAGTGCACGGCCTCAGTCCTCGCGAGTCCCGATGCCATATCAACCTGCTGGAGCTCCGAGCGGTCCGCCTAGCTCTCACTGCCTTCACTCCGTTTCTACGGGGTCAAGTGGTTCAGGTCCAGATGGACAATACCATGACCACGTACTATGTAAACCGCCAGGGCAGGGCAGGACGTGCTCCATGCTGTTATGCAAGGAAGCTCTTCGCATATGGTCCCTCGTGCACAGCCTGGGGGTGGATCTCCTAGCCATTCACGTGGCAGGAGCCTCCAACACCCTGGCCGATGCCCTAAGCTGGATAGGAGCTGCGTCTCACGAGTGGTCTCTCCTGCCGGAGGTAGTACAAGATCTCTTCTCCCACTGGGGCACGCCTCAGGTGGACCTGTTTGCCTCCAGGGAGAATGCGAAGCTGAGACTGTTCCATGCCCGCCCCCCTCAGCAGGGCTCACTGTGGGATGCCTTCTCGAGGCCGTGGACCCCGGGCCTCTTCTACGCCTTTCCCCCATTTCCCTTGATCCACAAGGTGCTTCTCAAGGTGAGGAGGGACAAGGCGCAGGTGATTCTGGTAGCCCCAGACTGGCCCCGCCAGTTCTGGTATCCAGATCTCCTCAGTCTCAGCTCCAGGCTCCCGAGGCGGCTTCCAGCCCGCCCGGACCTGATCTCAGTAAATCAGGGGAAGGTATTCCATCCAGACCTTCAATCCCTGCACCTGACTGCCTGGTTCCTGAGCGGCTAGAGTTCCAGGCCTTGGGTCTTTCCGACGAGGTCCTCAACATCGTTGAGGCGTCCCTTAAGGAGTCGACCAGGAAATGCTATGTCTTCAAATGGAAGAGATTCTCCATTTGGTGTCAGGGGAAGGGCTGGGACCCTTCCGCCTGTCCCTTGGCAAGCATTCTGGACTATCTGTGGTCCCTTTCTCAGCAAGGGCTTCCGTCGACGACCCTTAAGATGCACCTGGCAGCCATCTCTGCTTACCAGGCATGGGCCAGGAAGCAGTCGGTGGTGCAGGAGAAGGTGGTCGGGCGCTTTTTCAAAGGCCTTGACCACATTTCCCCTCCGGTGCGAGAACCTCCACCTCCGTCGGATCTGCTGCTGGTATTGGCCAAGCTCATGGGCAAGCCATTCGAACGGATGCACAGGTGCAATATTTCCCACCTGTTGTGGAAGACCGCCTTCTTGGTGGCTATCACGTCAGCCAGAAGGATGGGAGAGCTCCAGGTGCTTTCCATCGAGTCTCCTTATCTGGTCTTCCACAGGGACAAGGTTGTCCTGCGCCCCCACCCGAAGTTCCTTCCGAAGGTGGTGTCGGAGTTTCACCTTAACCAGGTGCTGACTCTGCCGGTGTTCTACCCCAATCACACCTCGGAGGCCGAATAAGAGGCTCCATACTTTGGACCCTAGATGACCGCTCGCTTATTATAAGGAGCGGACGGCTGAAGTTCGGGGAGAGGTTCGCCAGCTGTTTGTCACCTACGCTGAAGCCGCACCTGGCAGACCTGCAGCCAAGCGGACGATAAGCAGGTGGGTCACCTCCTGCATAGATCTCTACTATAGGTTGGCAGGCATGGAGCCTACCAGAGGGATAAGAGCTCATTCTACCCGCCATACCGCTGCATCGGTAGCTGCTTCCAGGGATGTCCCTATCCAGGATATCTGCAGGGCTGCTTCCTGGAAGTCGGCACATACCTTTATTACCCACTACCACATCGACCTTGAGTCATGCTGGGATACTGGTTTTGGGGCCTCGGTTCTCCAGTCTCTATTCCCTAAGTAGGGGGTGTGCGCCTTGCCTTCCTCCTCCCGGAGAACTGCTAGGAGTCTGCCAATAAGTGTGGATTGAACAACATATCCATGTCCCTAGAAATATAGGTTACTCACCTGTAACAGGAGTTCTAGGAATGGTATATTGTTCGTCCACACGACCCATCCGACCTCCCCAGCTTCGACGCACAACCTGGCTTCCAGTGGGCTAGATCTGGCGTCATGGGGTGGAGCCGAGAGTTTTACCACCCGGGTGGGTGGGAGGAGCCAGCTTGAAGACCTTCCGGCAAGATTTAAAGCGGCAAGGAACCTGCCAATAAGTGTGGATGAACAACATATACCATTCCTAGAACTCCTGTTACAGGTGAGTAACCTGTATTTCTTGCCAGTGTTCCTCTGTAAACACTAAGTATGACAGCTTGCTCTGTCAGTGTTCCCCTGTAAACACTCCATATAGTAAACTCCTGTCTCATGATATGATAGTTTGCTGTGTCATGGTTCCCTTGGAAACACGCTATGTAATAACTTGCTGTGTCTGTGTTCCATTGTAAATACTTGATATGGTTCTTTGTTTGTTCTGTCCGTGTTCCCCTATTAACACTTGATATGGTAATTTGCTATGTCACTGTTCTGCTATAAACACTCAGTATTGTACCTTGCTCTATCAGTGTTCCCCTGTAAATACTCAGTATTGTAGCTTGCTCTATCAGTGTTCCCCTGTAAATACTCAGTATTGTAGCTTGTTCTATCAGTGTTCCCCAGTAAACACCCAGTATGGTAACTTGCTCTGTTCGTGTTCCCTTGTAAACACTCAGTATGGTAGTTTGTTCTGTCAGTGTTTCCCTGTATTTTTTATTTATTTATTTATTTAGTGACTTGGAAAAGACCTTTGAGCGCAAGCTCATTTACAAAGGTTCCATGTCATAGATTGCAAAACAAAGAACAATAGAAGAAAGTACATTAGAATGAACGATACAGCTTGGATTCAGAACTTACAGAATAACTCAAAACATAGGTACAAATTAAAATAAGAAAAACACTTGATGAGGGTGAGGGGGATAAGCAGCCACAGAGTGCCTTGTCAGTAGTTCAGAGGCACAGGGATAGTTGGCATTGGGGTGAAGAAAGGAAGTACGAGAGAGAGGTATGTAATGCGGTAGAGGTGAAGGGTGGGGGAAGAAGGGCAATAAGGTATAGGGAGAAATGGGGGGGTGAGGGGAGGCTAAGCAGAGAAGACATGCTAGAGTAAATGGTGGGGTGTGAGGGGGCATGGTCAGGCAGCCTGCATTAGTAGTGACTGTTAGGGAAACTCAGGACTGTGAGTTGGGGGGAGGGTGGGGTGGCAGGTGCCGAAGGAGCATGACGCAGACTGATTGCTGAGGCAAGTCATGAGAAGGGACAGAGGGAGGGGGTACCTGAGGCCTGCCAAGTGCTTGCTAGGGGGTAGAGAGAGCAGGTGTGGCTGGGCTCAGGGGCAGGTGCACTTAGAGCATGTTATTAGGTGCTGTTTGAGGTCAAGTTTTGAATTGTGCCAGACAATTGGTGGCCAAGAGATGCCCAGGGACTTCATTCATCCACAGTGGGGCCTGGTAGGCAAATGCACGTTGCCCAAGTGAGGTGCGATGGAAGGGGATAGCCAAGGCCCCTCTAGTCCTCCCTCTGGTGACCTGTAACGAGTTGGCCATCTTGATCAAATTGCCTACACAAGGTGGTGTTTTACCCAATAGAGCCTTCTTCCCTAGGATGCAAGTCTGGAATTTGACCCTGTTTCTTAACGACAGCCAATTTGCACGTTCCTACAGAGTGCAGGTGTGAGTGCCGTGCTCAGCATCCAGGGTGAGTTTGCAGGCTTTGTTGAGTGCAGTCTGAACCCTCTTGAGTGCTGTATCCATTGCCGCCCCATAGACCACTAGTCCATAGTCAATAGTAGATATAATTGAACTGTGGACTGAGAGGCAGAGGGCCTCCAGAGAGAGGCGTTGCCTGTGCCTGTACAGAACACCAATCTTGGTATTGACTGTCTTGACCAAAGAGTCAATATGGTGTGCAAATGTGAGGGTATCATCTATTATGACCCCCGGATACTTGAACAAGTGAACTTGTTCCAGCATCTCACTGCATGAGTTGGAGATGATGAGGGGGTGGTATTTATTTTTGTTGTGGGGGCTGGACATAAGCATGGCCTTGGTCTTCTTATAGTTTAGTAGCAACTTATGACTACAGAACCAGTCCTTGAGTTTGGAGAAGGAGTTCTGCAACTCAGATTGTAGGGCAGCCTGAGACGTGCTGCTGCTCAGGAGCACAGCATCATCTGCATATAGTATGAGTTTGGTGTCGCAGGCTGTGGGAAGGTCATTTAAGAAGAGGCTGAAGAGTAGGGGCCCCAGTATTGATCCCTGGGGTACCCCTAATGATACCTCTCCTGCGCTGGATACTGTTTGCCCAATTTTGACACATTGATTTCTCCATAACAGGTAGGCTTGGAACCAGCAAAGGGCATTGGGCGCCACACCCATGTTTTGCAGTTGGGTCAGTAACAGGGGGTGGTTGACTGTATTGAAGGCTTTGGTGAAGTCAATAAAGACAGACCCCACCAGTTTGCCTTCATCCAGGGCCTTATGTGCATAGTTCGTGTAGTCCAGCAGGGCAGTGGTGGTACTGTGATTTTGTCTGAAACCATGCTGGTTGGGGCATAGTACATTGTACTTATTGAGGTAGTCAATGAATTGACTCTCCACAATCTTTTCCAGTGTCTTGGACAGGGGGGAGAGGATTGAGATGGGTCTGTAGTTGGTTACCAGAGACTTGTCACCTCCTTTATGTACTGGTGTAACTAGGGCCTGCTTCCAAACCGCTGGGAATTGGGCCAGGGCCAGGGACTTATTGTACCGCATGGTAATGGGTACTATAAGAATGTCCAGGGTGAGGGATAGAAGTTTCATGTCTATCCCGTCACTGCTCAGTCTGGTCTTACTTAGTATTTTCTTGACCATAGTAAGGGCCTCCTTCACCGTCACCCTTTTAAAGTAGAAGGTCGGGGAGAACACTCGGTAGACACATCATTAGAGTAGTTCAAATCAGGTTGAAAATAGGCAGGTGATAGCACTGGGATAAGATCGGTGAATGCGTTATTGAAGGCATCTGCAACAGCTAGAGGGTCTATAGTGGGGGTGTTACTGATACTGAGCAGCTGAGGGTGCTTCTTGTCCTCCTTTCCAAGGATGCTTTTGATGTTATCCCAGAATCTTTTCCCATCACCCCAAGAATTGCAAAGCTGGGCCTTATGATAGTTGGCTTTGGCGAGCTGGATTAGCTTGGTACAGCGGTTCCTGGCTGTTCTGTAGCACTGATAGTCATGCTTGCTACCTGTGTTTCTGTCCTTCTCCCAGAGAATGTCCCTTTCTTTCAGGTGGGAGAGGAGCTCCACATCAATCCACTCAGTGTGGTAGCTTGCTCTGTTAGTCTTCCCCTGTAAACACTCAGTATGGTAACTTGGTCTGTTAGTGTTCTCCTTTAAACACCCAGTATGGTAGCTTGGTCTGTTAGTGTTCTCCTGTAAACACTCAGTATGGTAGCTTGCTCTGTCAGTGTTTCCCTGTAAACACTCAGTATGGTAGCTTGCTCTGTTAGTGTTCCCCTGTAAACACTCAGTATGGTAGCTTGGTCTGTTAGTGTTCCCCTGTAAATGCTCAGTATGGTAGCTTGGTCTGTTAGTGTTCCCTTGTAAACACTCAGTATGGTAGATTGCTCTGTCATTGTTCCTCTGTAAACATTCAGTATGGTAGCTTGCTCTATCAGTGTTCCCTGGTAAACACTCAGTATGGTAGCTTGGTCTGTTCAAGTTCCCTTGTAAACACTCAGTATGGTAGCTTACTCAGTCAGTGTTCCCCTGTAAACACTCAGTGTGGTAGCTTGCTCTGTCAGTGTTCCCCTATAAACACTCAGTATGGTATCTTGCTCTGTTAGTGTTCCCTGGTAAACACTCAGTATGGTATCTTGCTCTGTTAGTGTTTCCCGGTAAACACTCAGTATGGTAGCTTGGTCTGTTCAAGTTCCCTTGTAAATACTCAGTATGGTAGTTTGTTCTGTCAGTGTTCCCCTGTAAACGCTCAGTATGGTAGCTTGCTCTGTCAGTGTTCCCCTGTAAACACTGTATGGTAGCTTGCTCTGTTAGTGGTCCCCGGTAAACACTCAGTATGGTATCTTGCTCTGTTAGTGTTCCCCGGTAAACACTCAGTATGGTAGCTTGCTCAGTCAGTGTTCCCCTGTAAACACTCAGTATGGTAGCTTGCTCTGTCAGTGTTCCCCTGTAAACACTCAGTATGGTAGCTTGGTCTGTTAGTGTTCCCTTGTAAACACTCAGTATGGTAGTTTGTTCTGTCAGTGTTCCCCTGTAAACACTCAGTATGGTATATTGCTCTGTTAGTCTTCCCCTGTAAACACTCAGTATGGTAGCTTGCTCTGTCAGTGTTCCCCTGTAAACACTCAGTATGGTAGCTTGCTCTGTCAGTGTTCCCCTGTAAACACTCAGTATGATAGCTTGCTCTGTTAGTCTTCTCCTGTAAACACTTAGTATGGTAGCTTGCTCTGTCAGTGTTCCCCCGTAAACACTCAGTATGGTATCTTGCTGTGTTAGTGTTCCCCGGTAAACACTCAGTATGGAAGCTTGGTCTGTTCAAGTTCCCTTGTAAACACTCAGTATGGTAGTTTGTTCTGTCAGTGTTTCCCTTTAAACACTCAGTATGGTAGCTTGCTCTGTCAGTGTTCCCCTGTAAACCCTCAGTATGGTAGCTTGCTCTGTCAATGTTTCCCTGTAAACACTCTGTGTGGTATCTTTCTCTGTAAATGTTCCCCGGTAAACACTCAGTATGGTAGCTTGGTCTGTTCAAGTTCCCTTGTAAACACTCAGTATGGTAGCTTGTTCTGTCAGTGTTCCCCTGTAAACACTCAGTATAATAGCTTGCTCTGTTAGTGTTCCCCTCTAAACACTCAGTGTAGTAGTTTGCTCTGTCAGTGTCCCCCTGTACACACTGAGTATGGTAGCTTTCTGTCAGTGTTCCCTTGTAAACACTCAGTATGGTAGCTTGTTCTGTCAGTGTTCCCCTCTAAACACTCAGTATGATAGCTTGCTCTGTTAGTCTTCCCCTGTAAACACTTAGTATAGTAGCTTGCTCTGTCAGTGTTCCCCTGTAAACATTCAGTATGGTAGCTTGCTCTATCAGTGTTCCCCTATAAACACTCAGTATGGTATCTTGCTCTGTTAGTGTTCCCCGGTAAACACTCAGTATGGTATCTTGCTCTGTTAGTGTTCCCTGGTAAACACGCAGTGTGGTAGCTTGGTCTGTTCAAGTTCCCTTGTAAACACTCAGTATGGTAGTTTGTTCTGTCAGTGTTCCCCTGTAAACACTCAGTATGGTATCTTGCTCTGTCAGTGTTCCCCTGTAAACACTCTGTATGGTAGCTTGCTCTGTTAGTGTTCCACTCTAAACACTCAGTATGGCAGCTTGCTCTGTAAGTGTTCCCCTCTAAACACTCAGTATGATAGCTTGCTCTGTTAGTCTTCCCCTGTAAACACTTAGTATGGTAGCTTGCTCTGTCAGTGTTCCCCCGTAAACACTCAGTATGGTATCTTGCTCTGTTAGTGTTCCCCGGCAAACACTCAGTATGGTAGCTTGGTCTGTTCAAGTTCCCTTGTAAACACTCAGTATGGTAGTTTGTTTTGTCAGTGTGTTTCCGTGTAAACACTCAGTATGATAGCTTGCTCTGTCAGTGTTCCCCTGTAAACACTCAGTATGGTAGCTTGCTCTGTCAATGTTTCCCTGTAAACACTCAGTATGGTATCTTTCTCTGTAAATGTTCCCTGGTAAACACTCAGTATGGTAGCTTAGTCTGTTCAAGTTCCCTTATAAACACTCAGTATGGTAGTTTGTTCTGTCAGTGTTTCCCTGTAAACATTCTGTATGGTAGCTTGCTCTGTTAGTGTTCCCCTGTAAACACTCAGTATTATAGCTTGCTCTGTCAGTGTTCCCCTGTACACACTGCGTATGGTAGCTTGTTCTGTCAGTGTTCCCTTGTAAACACTCAGTATGGTACTTTGTTCTGTCAGTGTCACCCTGTAAATTCTCAGTATGGTGGCTTGTTCTGTCAGTGTTCCCTTGTAAACACTGAGTATGGTAGTTTGCTCTGTCAGTGTTCTATAAACATTGGATTTGATAGCCAGCTCTGTCATTGTTCCCTTGTAAACACTTGGTATGGTAGCTTGCTCTGCCATTGTTCCCCTGTAAATGCTCAGTATGATAGATTGCTCTGTCATTGTTCCTCTGTAAATTCTTAGTATGATAGTTGCTCTGTCATTGTTCCCTTGTAAACACTCAGTATGATAGCTTGCTTTGTCATTTTTTCCCCTCTAAATGCTCAGTATGATAGCTTGCTCTGTCGTTGTTCCCCTGTAAGCGCTCAGTATGATAGCTTGCTCTGTCGTTGTTCCCCTGTAAACGCTCAGTATGATAGCTTGCTCTGTTGTTGTTCCCCTGCAAACGCTCAGTATGATAGCTTGCTCTGTCATTGTTCCCCTGCAAACGCTCAGTATGATAGCTTGCTCTGTCGTTGTTCCTCTGCAAATGCTCAGTATGATAGCTTGCTCTGTCGTTGTTCCCCTGCAAACGCTCAGTATGATAGCTTGCTCTGTCGTTGTTCCCCTGTAAACGCTGAGTATGATAGCTTGCTCTGTCGTTGTTCCCCTGTAAATGCTGAGTATGATAGCTTGCTCTGTCGTTGTTCCCCTGTAAACGCTCAGTATGATAGCTTGCTCTGTCATTGTTCCCCTGCAAACGCTCAGTATGATAGCTTGCTCTGTCGTTGTTCCCCTGTAAACGCTCAGTATGATAGCTTGCTCTGTCGTTGTTCCCCTGTAAACGCTCAGTATGATAGCTTGCTCCGTCATTGTTCCCCTGTAAATATTCAGTATGACAGCTTACTCTATAATTGTCCCCCTGTAAGCAGTCAGTATGGTAGTTTGTTCTGTCAGTGTTCTATAAACACTAGATTTTATAGCTTGCTCTGTCAATGTTCCATTGTAAATGATAAACACTCAAAATGCTGTGTTGATGTGGCATTATAAACATTGAATATGGTGGTTTGTCGTACATATTTTCCCTAGTAAACACTCGGTATGGTAGTATGCTTTGTCAGTTTTCCTTAGTAAATTCTCAGCATGGAAGTGTGCTGTAGCAGTACATTTCCACACAGTGCTACAGTTTACTGTGTGACTTAAAAGGATATTGAAGTCTGTGTTTAGATGCACAAGCTACCTCCTTCGAAACTGCGTTGTCATTACACCACATATCTGGCATTATCTGCAACATCTACAATAGTTGCAAGTTCCTTTCTAGGCACTGCTGGTAACACTGGAATTTGAATTTGCTTGCCTGTCTTGAGTTGTGCAGCTGGCAGATTCAAAGACCTCTGTTCCAAGAAGAGGCAGGGTCTATAAAACTACTCTTTTTTCACAAATTCCCAATGAGACACAATAAAGCATTAAGTTCCAGTACATGCCTTTAGGCATTGTGTTTCTGCAGCACTGAAATGACTTGTAGAATGCCACCATTTACCATATATATTTTTCTTCACCCTGATGGCATGGGTGGTTATTCACCCCTGTTCTTACTTCCCCTTACTGGTGACTGCTTCCTCTGAGGACTGAGCTGGTCTTCAAGTTCCCCTATGGCTTCTCCCCATGACAGGGTCAAATGAGGCAGGGCCATCCTCAACTAGGAGTCAAGATGACATTGGGGTAGACATGGAGTGAGTTGCAGAGAGGAGCTCTCCTGTGAAGAAACCCCAATGAAGCTGAGCATTCATAGAATTTTGTGATGATCTCGACTACAGAGAAAAATTGATGACAGATCTCTGATAATATATTCGACCTGAGTTTCTAGTACCTTGCACTTATGTGAACCGAAACACGTTAACTGTTAAGACCAGCAGCAGCAAAAGGATGCTTCCTATGGGAAAAAGCAATTTTCACAGATTCAGATTATCATACAGACTATGTTTCAGATATTTTGAGACAAGCAGCCTGTACTAAAATTTAGATGTCTCCTTCCACAATCCACACCCTGCCATAAATCAGTAAAGAAAAATGGGAGAAAGCTTACCAAAGAGGTACCAAACAATTCTCCCAAAACAGATCATTTTTTGCTTGGTGCAACATAGAGCCAAATGTCCAAGAGTGCAGAGAGCGCAACTGGGAAGATTTTGGAGTTAAGTTGGGACCTTGGTGGTTTACAAGAGCTGAGCAAAATTACCTTTTGTTTTCCTTTACCCAGTCCTGTTTTGATACCAAAAACTATGGTGCTGGAGGAAAACCTGCCTGCCACTAGTGTGCCAGGAAGTGCAGCAGTGGCTGCAGAAGACATGCAGCAACCAGCTTCACACCAAAAGACAGGTGATTTCAATAAGGGGGAAACAAAATACCCTAGAAGTGAGTCAGTAGAGACAAAGAAGACTGCTGAAATAAATGAACTTACTGAAAGGGCAGCAAGTACAGAAAGTAACTTTGGGAAACCTGAGGAAGCCATGATAGCAGAGTCAGAGGTGCTTGACAAAAAGAAATAAAGACCTGGTCAAACACCTGGTCCCGTTTCTGCCCTGAAGAGTAAACCAGGAGAGAGGCAAGTTGGATAACAATTTGTAGGGATACTCCACTGCTCCAAGTTCCCCTGTTGTACACTCCAGACAAGGTCCAGCTGCTGAAAGATCTCCTAAGCAGGTGAAAAATGATGCAATGTGACAAGAAACAACTAAGAGTAAAGAAATAAATGACAACTTTGGGGAAGATACCTGTCTAGCAAATACAGAGAGGGATATAAAGTAACGGACATTATTGGGATAATGCTACACCCAAATAGGCCAAAATATTGTTTGAAAATTTGAATGAAATAAAAGCCCATCTCTCCCCAATAATATTACTGCCTGAGCAAATAAACACTCCGACAGGACAAGCAGGAGAAGTTGTATGTTCAGTTAATGAGCTGAAGGAAAGAATTACAGTACTGAAACACATATTTCTATAATCGAGGAAAATGCCCTGTCCCAAAATAAAATTATAACCAAACATGAAGCTGAAATGAAAGAGCCAAAATCAAAAGTTACAGATGCGTACTCAAGAGCAAGAAGAAAAAATATTAGGGGAACGGGTATTCCACAGAGCTGGGGCAGTAGCGCTCCTATTGGTCAGACTTTATTTTTTTTTTATACTTAGTTTATTAAGTATTTTCCAATGAAAAACTTCAGGTTGTGACTTACATACATTATCATATTCAAAGTCCATTAAACAGTTATTAACAGTATAGGACAACCAGATTATCTCATATACATTTTATACCTGTTCCATTTTTATATTTCATATCTATTGAACCAGAAAATAAACATTCAAGATCATTTAATCCTAACAAAATTAAAATGTTATAAACAGACAAATGTATACCCTTGGGGAGGTAAAAAAGTAAAACCAGCATCTATACATTTCAGCATTACATTAGATTTGGTTTAAAACTGATACCTTTTGTGGAGAGTAGTATTAGACCCATAATGGGGAGGAAAAGAAAAAAAGGAGGGGAGGGAAAACGGGGAAGAGGAGTGGGGGAGGAGGAGAGGGAAGGGAGGGGAAGGGGGCATATATTTTAAATAATTTATTTAGATCTATCTTTCCCTTATATTCTCGCTTTATTCAAGTCCCAGCGAGTCCATCTGTTTATATGTGCTTCATTACTATGGTTAACAGTGAAATATTGCTCAGACTTTAAAAGAGATTTTTGCTGCTTATGTGGGAGATAATGCCAACAGTCCAAATAACTGAAATGGATCAAGCTCATGGGTCTTTGAGGGCGTGACCTTAACCTGATAAACCACCTCAAACTGTTATCGCAAAATTCATGGGAATGCAAGATAAAGACATACTGATGAGAGAGGTATACAAGAAAAAAGGCTGGATTTGAAAAGGTTAGAAGGTAGCAATTCACCATGATTTACCACAAGACCTGGTTATTGCAAGAGGAAAAAAAATATTCACCGAAAACCCTACTTTGGAAAAAAATTTCAAAGTGTTCATGACTTATCCTGCAAAACTGAAAGTGATCTTAAATGAACAGTCTTTACTTTATGAAACATTAGAGAATGTGAACATGGACTTAAAATAAGACTACCACCGATTTTTGTTTAAACCGATGCTTGACGACTGTGGACCTATTATATAATTGATTCATGGTTCCTTTGTTTTAAGTGTCTTCCGGAGCAGTAGCTAATTTGACAATAACTGACTAGTGGGAGGGGCCATAAGCAATAGCATCTAGGTTGTGTTTATAGAAATGTGAAATTTATTTGCCCCATTCTAAGTAAGATTATTTAAAAAAATATGATTTCATACTTTTGAAGGACTTGAAGTTACCATTTATGGGGTTCTGGGTTCTGGGTCCCTGTCTAATGATTCAAAATTATGCTATTCATGCAATATACTGTATATTATCTCATTTCTTATAATTGATGTTTGATTTGTAGATTAGTGATAACTCAATATTTGAGGTCTATGCTTTGGTTTACAAATTTAGCTCCAGGAGGGGGGAGGGACAAATATGCATGTACAACCTAAGGGTTAACAATCACTGCACAATGCCTTTTCAAATGAGGCACATTAGAATAAAGATGAAGATAATTTTTCTTTTTTAAGGATTTATTTTTGAATATTTTTGTTTATGGACTTTGTCATATGGTTAATATATTAGTGGTTACCATTACCTTTGAAATAAGGAAAAATGTGGGAAAACTAAGTAGCAGAGGACCATGTGGGTCAAATAAAGGGAAATGTTTAAAAAGCAATAATGGGTGATTTCAATAGAACAGTGGTAACTTAGGGACAAATTAAAACTGTGTCATGGAATATAAATGGAACAAATGCTGGGAAGAAAAGATGGCAGGTTTTTACATATGTTAAAGAAAAATATATATATATAGATTATTTTCCTACAAGAGACACATCTGGAACAAGCTGAAACTGGAAAATTTAAAACTTCGTGGGTAAAACCTACTATTATAGCACATACACTAAGAGAAGTCATGGCTGTGCAACATTAATAAGCACAAAACCTATTACACTTGTCGAGGGATCCAGACAGGGAATCGGGGATCAGGGCTATGGTGGGGACCACTAGCCCATGTAGACTTCTTCACATATATGTGGGGATGTGGCTTGGGAGGGAGCTATAGCCCACACGGGCTTTCCAGTATCTTCACTTTTGGGGATCAGGCTGTGGGGGGGTGGGCACTAGGCCACCAGGGCTACACTGGGGGACCTACACAATGACAGGGTACTACTTGGAGATCAGGGCTGTTGGGGGTGGTAGCCCACTGTTCCCGACAATGGGGGCACATTGGCAACCCCCGGTGGACGACAAAGAACACTTACGCCAGTTCATGGCTGGTGTAATTGTTCTTTGATGGATATCCCCTGGGGGTTGTTTCTGAATCTCAAACTGAGGATATGGCAGCTGCCCTTACTGAACTGGGTGCAGCTGCTGCCGTAAACCCCCTTGCACCATGTTGCAGTGGGGTTTATGGTGCAGATGGTGGCTGATGTCCACCTTGATGCAAGTGGCCTGCGACATATTGCAGGCTGCTTTTCCTGAATCTCAAATGGCATAACTCATGGCGCAAAGTGTTACTTGCACCATTTTCTATAGTGCAAGTCACTTTGCACCGTGCGTAATCTTTTGTTAATCCGGCCCATAAAGTCTAAATAAAGTCTTTAAAATAATGATAAAAGCTACAACTGACACAGCTCAGAGAGGCAGAGAGTGTGTGTGGGCTACAGTGGATTTCAGAAGCACTGAATGTATTATGCTAGAAGTATTTGGACTCTTGTAAGTTTTATTTATTTATTTTTTATAATAAAAAAAGCTCACATTTAATTTTTTGGCTTGGAGTGCTGGATTATATAGCATTTTGTTATTTTTCCAGCACCCGCTTTGTGTCATTCACAAAATTGAGAATGACAGCTTACCATACACACTGCAAACCCATTGGTTGACAGTATCAACCAATGGGATTGTAGTGCACACAGTAAGCTGTGACTCATTGACAGCTCATTTGGCATGCAGCCGTGGAGGTGTGCAGTGGGCTGTGCTGCTTGCCAGCTGACTGGCTGACTGGCCATGCTGGGACAGGGGGAACAGGGTGGTATGTACGTTCCTGAGTGGGTAGGGGAGTCCACTAGATTACCAGGGAATGGGGCACTTTGATTTAAGGAGTATACAATGAGTAGGGATCGGGGATGGGGGAGGGGGGCCACTACACTGTGGAAACAGGTGGGGGTATTAATTTTGTTTTTTTGTACAGGGATCGGGGCAGGGAGGAGGGGACACTGCACTATAAAAAAAAGAGGGCTGGGGATGCATCTATTTTTATTTTGAACGAGGATCAGGATGGGAGGAGAGGCTGATACGCTATGGAAAAGTAGAAAGGGGCTGATATGATTTTATTACAAATGAGGATCAGGATGGGAGGGGTACACTACACTATGAATAAGTGGGCTTGGGATTAGTTATTTTATTAAAATGGGGGATTGGGATGAACGGGATTGGGCAGGGGAGCAGGTCGCCTGGCACATCCTGCCCGGCACATCCCTGTGGAAGGCATGCAAATGAGGCCATAATGACATGCATATGGCCCATTTGCGCCTTGCATGCCTAATGGCCTCGGTTGCATATTTCCGGCTGAATAGCTGGAATTTAGGCCCGGCCTGTCTGCAATTGTGCTACACATCCTATTCCAGGTATTCAGATGGTCCAGGGGGATGCGCTGGCACATTGTTGATGGTCCCTATTTGTGCAGCGCGCAGCCATTGATGTATTCAGACAGATTGCACGATCGCATATTTCATTTGAATATAGCACTTTATTCTGCCATCCCATTTATTTTAGCAGCACATCTATATGCACTGGAAAGTCCCCGGCCTTTGAATATTGGGGCGTTTGACCACAAAAAGTTTCATTTTAAGTAAATGGAATGCGGAAAACTTTGAACAGTTTGATATGCAGAAATGAAATGTTATGTTTCTAGATACTGTAATAAATGAAAAATTATTAAGTCAAAAGAAACATGATCCCCAAGTAAATTCTGAAAATGGGAAAGAGAGAGAAAAATTATTACCTCCACCCCTTAAATTGTTAAATTAAGAATACATTATTATAAGAGTATAAGAAATGCTGCAATATAATTGGTTGTCAGCATTCTGAGAGCCCTACATTAATCTCCTTATTAATATATTTGTAGAACCTAATTACTGGAGAACTGATATTAAAAATGAAGGTCCTACTTTTTACAGAAATTCCAATTGCGGAACTCAGAGCTGCCAATAAGACTTGCCTCCAAGTGTACAAAGAAATACAAGAAAAATAAAGTGAACGGTATTAAAAGTTTTGTTTTGAAACTGGGTGTTTCAACAAACAAGTGTGTGAGTTGAAGTTCTGTAAACTTGAACTCTACTCATGGCAATCGCAGTCCCTCTTATAGCAGTGTCTTAACCATGCAGATAGGGTTCACGGTAGCTGGCAGCCAGTGGAAACTGAAAACATTTTTGTTTAATCAGGCCTTTCTACCTAATGAGATGAGCAAACCTGATAGTTAATTTGTATTATACAATGGCAAGAAAAAATCCTCGACTCTGATTGGTCAGTCTTGGGCTGGACCTGTGCTGCTATCCCAGTACAACATCCAGTGTCTAGTCTCAGCCTCACTGTGAACCTGTAGATGATTTTTTTTGCTTTTGCTGGATTTACTTTGCTTGTTTTCATTGTCTCTTAAAAAACAAAAATATTTTTCCACACAAAAACATCTTTAAAATGATTTTTTTTATTCTGTATAACAACGAGCCATTGTATAATAGCAATAATGCCCTCCAGGGTGTGTCTCGTTTGGGATAACGTCATGCCTCAGTTATTGGACGCACTTGGCCTGCAGTCTTGTGCCCAACCACCTGAGGCGTGACGTTATCCCAGCACGACACACACCCTGTCGGGCAATATTGCTTAATTGCCTGTTTTATGATTTGTGTTTTTATTGCTTTTATGAGCTGTTTTATGTTAAGTGCCTCAAGTCATCATGATAAAGTGAGCTATAGTAAATAAAGTATGATGATGAACAAACCAACATGTTGACTTTTGTAAACAGTATGGCAACAATTAACATCAAAGAAAAAAGGGGAAAAGGCATCTTTGCAGACATGATTTTTTTCTAAACCGCTGTGAGGGGGGTTAGGAGTTGGGGCACAGGTCCTCTGTTGTTATTGCGATAGGCAGCTACTGGTGGGGACAGAGTCTGAAAATGAAGTAAAGAAAATCTGAGTAGCCCAGCACTGCATCTTAAACTATTATGTATTTCTTAAGTGAATGCCTACGCAGCGCCCACATCAGCTTATCCAGTCCTCTGAAGTGCTTGTGCTAGCTGAAAGGACGGGGCCAGATCACGGAAGCCTGCTTTGAGAGTCGAATCATTGCTGCCTGCTTAGTATAGGCTCCAGGAAATATAGAAACCTGTCGCAGAGCCTGCAGCAGTTTCTCCGATCCTCAGGAGTGAGTGCTAGTGAGCAAATGGGTGGCGGCGGCTGGGGGGGGGGGCGGTACAGCTCAACATGTCTGAGAGCCTGCTTTGGCAGCTGAATTATTCCTGCCTGCTTAGAAAATAGGCTTAGAGAAAAACGTTGCAGCGCTCACAACAGTTCTCTGATCTTCTAAAATCTGTATCAGTGAGTGGGGACTGAATTAGGGAGTGTGCATCAGTAGTGGAATCATTGTAGACTACTCATTAAAGGCTCCAGGAAAAATGGAAACCTGCTGCAGAGACCACATCTGTTCCCCGATCATCTGACTTGCTGTAAGGTGGGGTGCAGAACACTTGCTGTTGGGGGGGAGGGGTTAGAGTGTAGAACAAAAGAGCAAGATAAATACGTATGCTATATTCTATTTATAAATCTGCATGAGCATGTATATCAGTGTAGCCCTCACTGATCCAGATTACAATTCACAACAAACAAACCAAATCCTACAGAATTTAGCCTGGCGGAGGTACTATTTTATGTTAATTTCACACAACAATAAGCAAAAAATATTTAAAAAATTATTCAAACTACACTAACTCGTAACCCAATTATAATAATGCCAATAATGAACTCTGGGGAGTTACATTTCTGTACACTTAATCACCCCCTGCGGGCACGTGACACTCGGCTTCGCCTTGTGCCACATTATGTCCCCAGGGGGTGATTAACAGGACAGTAACGTAACCCCCATTGTTCATTATTGCTTAAAAGATGGCTGACTTAACACATTCACTTATTTAGAAAAATTAAGAAATATAATCAAATTACAGTTAAAATTTGAAGATGGGAACACAATAAGTGTGTATCTGTCCTATTTGGGTTCTTTTTTAATATCTATGATATAGCAATACAAATAGAGCTGTCAAAAGGGTAATAGCTTTTGTATAATTAGTGGCACATATTGACAACTCACTTTTCTGATGTAGAACTTTTTTCTTTCTTTTTCATTTTTTTCTGTTTGCATATTGTTATTTTTTGTACGTTTATTTTAGTTGGACTTTAGGCATGATGTTGGTTTTATTTTTCTAAAAAAAAAAACTCAATTAATATTACTGTGGCACAAAAAAAGGCGGGAGCATTGTCCTTCTCCCCAGTCTATAATCCATTTCAGACCTGGGGCCCTGGTTAGCAGCGCAGGTTGGAGGCAGGAGGACAGGGCTTCATGAAGCCCCCACCATCACTTTTCCATTTTTTCAGTTCCCATCCCTGCCACAGGGCTCATACGAATGCGTCTGGAGGCACACATGCATCACGCACCCATGGCCCCTCCCTACTTTACCGCCCAAGCTTGCACTGCCACAAGGTCTCCACCTGGTAGCAATCTAATGCTGGGCAAACAGGATTTCCCACCCCTGGAGAGGAGAGGAGAGCAGTCCTTCAGATGCTCCAGCATCTCCCACCTCAGCTGACCCCCGGCTACTCAAGCTCATTTCCAAACTCAGTTCATCAGCAAGGTAGGAATTAAGGTGTCTAACACCTCATTCCTCCACTTCATCAGGCCAGGCAGAATACCGCCATTTAGTATACACTCACTGTCATGTAAATGTAGGGGCACGCTGACTGAGAGAAGACTGAGCCCCCTGTAACATCTCCTTTGAAATGTGAGTGCAGTATGGTTGACCCATGGGTCATGCCTCTGGTCTCTGGAAACACCAATGAATAGAACATCTCAGCACTACTGCTCTGGTCTCACCTGTAGAGAGGCAACTACTTGTGTGGTCCTGGGCTTCATGGCCAGTCCCCAAAAAAACAGATATATCTGACTCTGAGCTCAGGAAGGGTGAGGAACATACAAGGAGGGAACTCATGACAGCTCTGCATCCCCTACTATGGGCCCAGAGGTTATTCAGGATCCCAGTTAGTCTCACCTCACAGTGTTTGTTGGCCCTCTGCAACAGTATTGAAGTCTGGGAGGTCCAGGGAACTGATTTTTGATTAAAAAAATTAACTTGCATCCAGGAAAGAGTTATAGCAGGCTCCACAATCCATGGCTTGCACTGTGTGGGGATCCACTAGCCAGCTGAACCAGGCTTTTGGCTTGATGCCAGTGTCTGTCTCCATTTCCGGATCTCCCCCTACCAAACATGGAGCTCCGTGTTCATGGACAGGGATGGCTGGGGATTGTGGATTCCATCTTCAGTGGAGCAGTATCAGTGGGCAAAGCTGTGCTGGCTTGTAGTACATGAATCATGTGTATGTTGGCCCAAATGTTGATTGGGCTCTTAGTGAGACTGAAGGAGGCTATGGAAAGTATAGAGAGGTTAGGCACAGAAAAAGGGATCAAGTGAGTTGCTTAAGCAATATACCATGACAGGGTTTGGGTTATGCTGGGATTTATCCATGCCTGGTGTGAGTAAACCATACCAGAAGTGGGTAAATCCCAGCATGACCCACACCCTGGAGTGGTATATTGTGATTATACAAAAAGTTTTCTTCTCTTTTTTGGCAGTTTAAATAATTTTTTCTCAATTTATTCTTATGCCAGAAAAACAAATAGTTCCCTGTTGCTAGGTAGAACATTGATGAGACCTCCTCCCCCGGAAGTGAAATAGAGATATGGTAAGCTGTTATTTGCCCACATTGTTAAAGGCTGGGACAGCAAGTCGATGGTGTGTGTGCCAAGTATAAAACACAAGTAAAAAAGAAAGTCATCAGGTAACAATCTATAGTTGTTCTTTGTAGGAGATGTCAGTCACCCCCCCACCCCCCACCACACACACCCCCATACCCCGACGTCTGCTCCCCTTCCCACCAGACACACACTCTACTATCTTGATGTCTGCGTGCTACAACATTCTTTTTCTGCAACATAAATGGCAAGAGACTCATGTATGGAAGCTGAGATAAAAGTGGAATGGTATACGGTGAGGGAAAAGCAGTGTTTATGCAGCTCCACTGAAAGCTGAGTTTTACTTTTTTTTTTTAATTTATTTTGAAGTTTGCTGAACGCTTAGAGATTGTGGTCATTTTATACAGGGAGTGAGGTAGTAGCCTGGGGCCAGGAAACCTTTATTACTGTGCCCCATATTGCTACTTGAGTGTATCTCGGATCCATTTTTGTCCGGGATAGCCTTCTGTACTTGGTTCTCGGTGCTGTCTGAATTACGGAGCATTGCTCTGTTTTTTTTTTTTTTTGTGCATGTGCAGCTTCATACATTGCTGCTGTGCTTTGCAAGACTCCCTGGCCCTCTTCGGCTTCTGGGCTGGAGAAAGAATGTAGCCACTTTTGTTGCTTCTCTTTTCCTTTCTGTCCTCTACCTTGGCCTCCCAGAACACTGGTGAAGGTCCAAGGTCAGAGGGTGATAAATGGAACGGCCACAAGTTTGAACTGTCGAACCCTGGAGCTCCTCTGTTTACTGACTGCCATACTAGTCCAGAGGGTGGAAAGATCAAAATGCAGGGGACTAGGAGGTACATATTTACATTTTTAAACAAAATGTTAATGACACAGGAGATGGCTGGTTAGCTAGGAATTCAACATGGCGATTCTCTGCTTTCAATTTCAGGGTTCGGATGGATTTTAGAGACTTGGCTGACTGGCACCTTTACCCAGTGGTATATCGCATGATTTACTACAGGTAAGTCATGCCAGTCAGCCAATCAGGTTGTAGGATTTTTAAGACTCATTGTATAATGAAGGTTGTAAACTGAAAGGATGGCAGAGGTGAGATGTTCTGTAACGTCTAGGTTACACTGCCTACTCTATAGCGTGCATTTCATATCTGCAGGAAACCCCTATGTGGCTTCAGAGCAAGAGCTAAAAAAAATCAGAATCCGAAACTGAACAAAATATTCAAATAAGCAAAAAGGTCTTGTTTCTGTGCTTTTATGATCTAGCCAGCAAATTAAATAGTTTTCTCTTTGCAGGGTAACACTGTATGCAGAATTTCTTCCAATGAAAGCAAGAGCAAAATGCATCCTACTGATAGAGGTAAGGACACACAAATGAATCTAACAGAGTTACAACAGACTGCTTGAAGCAGAACATATGAATAACTGTAGCTCTACTAGAAGCATAGATATGTGGGTATGATGAGACGAAATAAGACCATGTTGCTGATTAAATTCACTTCCCTGTTATCCTAACAGCAATAACCAAAATGCATTTTCTCTTCTGGTATCTAGCAAGCCTAGTTTTGAAACTCTGAACACTGTCTGCATTAATCATCTCCTCTGATAATCTGCTCTACCCTCAACCCTCCTGACTATCTGCGCCCCTTAGCTTGTAATCATGGCCCCTGGTTTTGCTTTTGTTTTATCTGTCATGATTTTGAATACCTCAATCTTATACATCCCCCAGTCTTCTGTTCTTTATGGAGAAAAACCCCAGGTGCCCCAGCATTTCCACATACATCATATTTCCCAGGGCCCTGGTAGTAAAGCAGTGGGTTTAAGGTATATCAACAGCTGTGGTACCATGTCTAAACTCACATGCAAAAATAGGCCTATATACTTGTATAGAGTGCACCCCCCCCCACTCTCCCTTGTTAGATGTCACAAAATATCTGATCATGGGGCAAACACATGGAAAAGTGGAGGGGATTGGCTGACTATCTCTTTAGTCAAATTTATGATCCCTTTCAACAGGGAAACCAGTATAATTTATGAATACTGCATAATAAACCTCACATGGGGGCCAGGTAATGAAATGTATGTTTGAAAATGACAACTGTGACAAAGCAATAATTTTAGTACTTTCTTCTAAGACTTGAAGCTAGCCTGATTCCCAGATCCTTGTAATGAGGAATGACTTGAAGATGAGTACTGTCAATTTAGCAACAGCTTAGTCACCTTACAGCCTCCCTGCAGCTTGAAACAACATGACCTGAATTGAAAACTACTGAATTAGACTTTAAAGATGCAGTTTGAGAGACAAAACAGGATAAACATGGATGAAGCTTAATTCGATATAGACAAAGTAATGTAGAAGGCTACACATGAAATAAGACATGACAGGGTGTTGGTAGTTGTTTCACAACAATAATACATTCTGGAGCAACAAAGTCATTTCTCATTGCATGCCTTTATTTTCATGCCACCTGTTCATTATTACCAATGTTTCAAGACTCAACACCTGGTCTCTTCTTCAGGAGTTTTAGCTAAAAATGATTTAAAAATAGAGAACCACCATAAACTCTTTTTTGTTAAAGAAATTATTATAACATGATTTATTTATTTAGTTTTTGTTAACTGGGTAGGGTGCACTAGACAAGCATTTGCCTATTTTCAGGCACGGCCCAGGAGAGTACAGCAAGTGAGGTGATACAGTGTATGACAACACATTAGAATAATAATACAGCAAGTTAGATTACTCTGGTTATAAACAGATGTACAAAAACTAGGGAGCATTTATACAAAAGAGAGGTGTGAAGGAAATTTTTATACACGGAGTAGACAAAACGTTTGTCAGAGTTCAAAGTGAGGAAGAGGTACATACTGCCTTCAGTAGTATGTGGGAGTGAAACTGGTTTCTAAAAGTGCAGGTAGCAGGACTATGCCTAATATTAGCTGGTATAGTGCTCCAAAGCATTACAGGTAAAAACTGGAGTTGACCAGTGCTCCACAATTACTTCAATATCACCAGATGAGTAAATCAGAACATTACTATGCTTTGTAAATTGTTCTTCTATTTTCTGTAAATTAATTTCAAGAAATAATTTCAGCCTGATGCCATTATGATTTTAACATTTTATCCCTATATTCATTCTTTCATCTCATTATCATTACCTCCTTATGAGAAGATTACACGGCTGCATTAATATTAGAATACATTTCTTATTCCCAACCATTTTGTTGGCTTAACCCTTATAAGAAATATAAAATAATTATGGATTCAGTTCTTGATACTGTATTCAGTCCCTTATTTCACTGCATGCAGACAAAACTCATTATTTCCCTACTTGTTATCAGTTCCATTTTCTTTCAAACACTTGTATTTGTTAGCTCATAAATCATTCCTGAATAGAATCTTTTACCATATCTAAACCAAAGTAAGACAGTTCATAAATCTTTCCTTTATACACGTACTAAAAACATTACTCACAGTAGAATACTGGATGTTTATATTTATTTCATATTTATTTATGTTTAAATAATGAGTTTTGTTTTCGCATAGTGAAACCAGGGACTGAAGACAGTGTTAAGCACTAAATATGTATACATAAGCTTTCTTGTTAAAATTTATAGCTCTCCACTATGTAAACAAAAATAATCAAAAAATGTGAGCGCTTACCCACTATCAGAACAAAGGAGTTCCCTAATACCATTTAGTGATCCACACATTTTATTTAAATGGCGGTTGCAGCCATATTAGTACAAAAAACTGTTACAGCTTGCAAGCAAGTGGCATACAGGCAAAACACCAACCATCACACATGCTGGGCTAACTCACATGATCATATGCATTTCATGTGACAAAATCACACTTCCTCACAGATCAAGTGAGTTTGTTTGTTACATGAAACATGTCAAATTATTGTGAACTTGGGTTGTGGGTAGCACCACCAGTCTGTGTGTGGCCAGTTTCAGTGAGTTCTGTTCTACATAGTCTATGATATTTTACTAAAGCTCGCACTGCTTACCCTGTTTCTCAGTTCCTTGTTTTTTTATTGTTGTTGTGGTAAGAATAAATAGAATTCTCTCCTACGTAGTCTATGATACTTACGTAAAGCTCTCATTGCTTACCCCTGTTTCTCAATTCCTTATTTTTGATTGCTGTTGTAGTAAAAATAGTAATAAAAAAACTGGTAGACAGCGTCAAAAAGCCCCTTTCATCCCTAGGGAAATGGGGACACAATTATTGGCCATAAGAAGATAGATTGTAAGTCTGTCTATAAATATTAACAGTGCTGTTGTTGCAGAGTGTATGAACCTGAGGTCAGCCTGTCTGTTATTTAGAATGAAGCATACTCTAGAGTCTGTCTGCACGCTGTGCACTGATGTGATTGTATTTAGATACATTGTTTGCATTCTGCACACTGTGCACTGATGTGATTGTATTTAGATACATTATTTGCATATTGTAACGGTTTTACTGCACTGGTATGCTCTTATTTTATTTAGTCTTATACCATTATTGATCTCAAGGTATGTTTCTGTACAGTTATCCATGTCTATGTTTTTGCTCATGAAGAATGTTAAATGACTAAATAAAGTATGTTCTTCTGTTTGCACCTTACATCACATTGTGTACTGCAATAACTACTACAATACTATATGGAGGGCCACCCAGTGACCCAGTAAACGTGTGCCACGCTTCCATGTAGGTAATCCAGTTGTAAGGCTTGGGCTTGGGTGACCAGGGCTGGGAAGACTATTGCCACTTGTGGTGCATCCAATCCCTAGGAGGGTTAGTGGCACCACAGCAGTCCCTCTTGCTAGGCCGGGGAACTCGCAACATTGTGAGGGGTGGGCACTCTGTGTTACCACCGCAATGTGTGAGGTCACTATTAGGCTACATGTGGCATCAAGGAGAAGGAGGAGGGATGGACCTGAAAACAGGGACGAAAAATCCTCTCAGACCCCATGACCACATATCCTGAGGCCTAACTAAATGGGATCCTCCGTGGGGAAGGGCACTGGGAACCCCCCTGAGGTAAGCCATGGAGGAAGAAGCTGGGGGCTAGTATCTGATGGGGCTGTGTGGTCGCCAACCGAAAGGGTAAGACTCACAAGAGACAGAGGCTGGGAAACAAAAGCTAGCTAAAAAAGAAAACTATATGCAGGGTAGACTACCAGTAACTATTTTGTGACATAGTGGGTCTTCCTGTGGCTAAGTGTCCTCTTACATTCTTTCTCTTTCTGTTATGGCAGGTCTTTTGGGCCTTTGGGACAGTACTAGAAGTCCTCCTTGCAGTGGTGGTGATGCCCAGTCTTGGCTGGCGTTGGCTCCTCATTCTCTCCACAGTGCCACTCATGATATTTGCAGTCTTGTGTTTTGTAGGTATACTACTTCCATGTATGATTGATGACCTAAGACTTCAACTGAGATGTTATACTATCTCCCAAACCCTCAGAGATAACACAGGTTATTCATCTAACAGCATAGCTCCGAACATGACCCTAAATTAAAACTTCTACCATTACTAGTATACTGCAGGGTTCTGGTGACATCATAAACCTTGAGAGTGGAGCAGAGCTCAAGAGGCACAAGATGTTGCCTAAACTCAGAGCCTAGAAATGGAATTAGCAGCCTTGTTGACTGCCCTTCTATTTTGTTATCAGCAAATTACAGGGGAAAGAGTCAGTACTAAACAAATTCACAATCAAATGTGGGTCTGGTCCCAAGTTACACTTTGTGTGCAAAACTTTTTGTTTTACTTATTGTTTACTGCACTTTAGTAGATTATATCTGCCTGATTTGTCTGACTCCATAACTGACATTTGCAGTAACTAGAAATAACAGAACTCCTCTCCAGCTGACATCAGAGATGGGCTCCAGCAGTGGGAGAGTCACTGGCTTGCAGTGCATGTTAAGAGTTTTTATAAATTGTGATATTTTGTTTGCTGGTCCCACTGTCCTCCCGAGGTTAATGTACAGTCACAGATGACTGTACTTAGCCCCAGGAGAACAGTGGGACCAGCAAACATCGGATCGGAGCTTATACAGTAGAAGCTCTAACATGCACATCACACTATTGAACTTCCCAGTGCTGCAGCCCAGCTCTGACATCAGCTGCAGGAGAGTCTGTTATTTCTGGCTACAGCAGATGTTAGCTTTGGAGTCTGCAGGATCAGACCGCTATAATCTACTATACTGCAGTAATCAGTAAGTAAAAATTAATAAGTAAATAAATTAATTAATTAACAAATAAATACATAAATACATAAAACTTTTGTACACAAAGTGCCAGTTAGGACCAGCTCCATAATTGGTTGTGGGGTTCTTAAGGCTGGCTATTCCCCTTTAAGTGCCTAAATCAGTTTTAGGAAAACTAGGGAGGGACTATTATTGTGTGTAATGTACCCCCAAATGCATAAAAGTGCACCAACAGAGTATTAAAAATGCCAGTCTGGTTTTACTGTAAGCAAAGATGTTACCATTCATTCATGCCATTATCAATACTTAAACTGAACAGACAGGATGCTCTGCATTGAGGGATGGTTTTCTTCTTTACAAGACATTCAAAACCATATTTTTGGGGGTGCTCTTGGGGGGTGAGGTAGATGCGGGCCAGAGATGGGTCGGATGAAGGAGGTTTAATTGAACATCAGGGTCTGATCAGGCGGGGAAGGAGGGGGCTTGGTAGGCTTTTGTCATGTTCTGAAATGCTGGCGTTAGTTCATGTTCTTGTCAGTGTCTTGCCTACCTGTTTTTCTAGACACCACTGTTTCCTTAGCACTTACTTGTGTTTTACTCTCATAGTGGCTGCCAGAAAGTGCTCGATATGATGTCCTGTCTGGTAATCATGAAAAGGCCATTGCCACTCTAAAACGAATTGCTATGGAAAACGGAGCGCCAATGCCCTTGGGAAAGTTGATTGTTTCCCGACAGGTGGGTGTTTGACAGCAAAGAATTCTTTAGGAAGAAAGGCAATGCCTTGCATGTGTTTACTCAGAGTGTTTCAGCAGAACAATTGAAACTTGTTTAGGAATTCCAAAATTATGTACAACATTATTTTTATAAAATGGTAGGGTAGAATCCAGTAATCTGATTGGCTGTTATTTATGTGTAAAAAAATGTATAAAAGAAAAAGGGCTGCTCAGCAGTGAAGAATCTGGAACCCAGATAAATGGGCATTTGGAACACAGGCATTTCAGTTAGCCACCTACAGCCAGAACTGACCGTCCACCACAAACATGGTTGCTACCTTTATACTGTAAAAAAAACTTCATCTGGGCCCTAAAAATAAAACTACCTTAAATAAAAAATAAAACAAATTAATTAAATGTTGTTGCCCTGATTATCACACCCCCTACATACATAAACAAATTAGAAACTGTAAGTATTGTTTATAGTTTTCACTGCAATTGTTTCTTTGCTGAAAATGAAAAAAAAAAAAACTTCTATCTTTACTTGCTCATCAGGGAACTCTCTTCCTCTTGCCCTGACAGTGAGATAATTAAGTCTCTGGCTGTAGCAAAGGCCTTTGTTGTCTGTGTGTACAGTGTGTTAGGAGAGAAACATTTTGCCAGTGGAATTGAGCAGAATTTTGAATCCATGTATTCCATGATAAACATTCCATATTTTGAATGTGGAGAAAAACAGAGTAAAAACACAGCAAAAAGAAAGTAGTCAATAATACAATGACATCATCAATGACATCACTTGCAGTGGGCGGAAGGACTATTTTATCACAAATGCACACAAGTAGGCCGGCCCGCTGGCGCAGCAGTTGGATTTCTGCTTGCAACACCAGCGACCCGGGTTCGGGAACAGGCCCGGGAAGCTGGAGGGCCAGCAGGGGCGAGAGGGCTTGAGCATCCCAGGGACTGCTCGTCCTCTCCGGGGGGAAGGGGAACCAGAGCTCGGCTCTTGTCTGACCCCAGGTGGAGACCCGAGGTACAACAAGTCCGATGCCTAACAGGGGGGCGATGTGCCAGACGTCAGGGGACACGGTACATCGCGAGAACACCGGGAAAACACCTTGCGGCCTCCTAGTAGACAGAGCACCAGGCCCCGACCCTCAATGCCCCTACCTGCCCAGAGACAGCATCCCAATGAAAGATAGACGTCTCAGGGTGCATGGGCCCCCACCCCGTACCCCGCCTGGGGGGTATAACCACGGCTCCATGGGGGATGGACTGCACTGGTCACCAGGTAGGTCAGTGAGGGCTGAAAAGGCCGTAGGTAACTCCCGAAGAGATGGGGGCTGTGAATAGGAGGGGAGCAAAAAAAAAAAATGCACACAAGTAAACTGTTGTTTCTATGTATGAACATGCTTTTCCCAACAGTAAAAAGTAAAAAAAGAGCCAATTTTATAAGCACAATAAAACACTCAGGGATGTGTGTAAAACATATATTACAGCACATCCAGCAGCTGAAGTCACTCGGCCTTTGGCCTAGTGCCTTACTACGCCCCTGGCCGTGCTATAAAATATGTTTTACACACACCCTTCATGCCTTATTGCTTACATATTGATATCAGACTTAAAGCAGCAGTATTTGTTAGTCATCCTGCCATTATTTTAGTATTAATGTATTTCTGACAAATACATAACCTTACCAAATTTCCTGTTAATTTTCTTTCATTCTTTAACTGAGATACATGATTTCAGATTTTTTGAAAGTTCTTGCTCCCTTTTAATGCCTAGCATGGAAAAAATAAACCTCTTGGTGATGGCACAGTGCTATTTACCCTTAGAAACACATGCTAGCACCATTATAATACATCAACAATATAAAGCCAGTATTAAAAGTCAAAAGGTGCCTTTAATGAAAGAGATTTTCAAATATTACGAGTAATGGCCATCTTTAATGACTTAAATTATTATTTACAAAACTACTTCTAAAAACTGTTTTTCTAAATATTTGAATAAATTAAAACAATATGGGTTATAAATCTAAGGATGTCAGAAATATTTTTTTGCTAAAAAAACCTGTATGATGAAAATTTTTGTCAACTAAAAAATAGTGCTGCTTTTATGTGACGATGAATTCACATAATTGACAGCTTGTCAGTTGTAAGTTGTGGGATGAATCTTGTAGGGAAAGGTAACTACATTTTTTGACTATTATTAATATTATTAATCTTATTGTTATTTTTATCCCTGTTCCCCTCCCCCATGGATCTCACGCCCACCTTGATGACCAGGGTAACTATGGCTGTTCCATTTCTCTGGTCCAGAGAATGGGAGAATAATGCCTTCACAGCCAACACCAAACCATTTCATGGCTGGCCGGCTGGGCGCTGGCACCATCCCTCCCTCCCAAGGAGGCAAATGCTTCACCTTCACAATATGCTTAGTCTCCTGCCAGCTCCAGGGTGGGGTTTTGGAGTTTGCATGCAAAAGTAAGGGATAAGTTATAAATAACGTATAATTTAAAACAAGTTGGTGTTTGCAGCATCTGACCAGTGCTCTAACACCATGCTATCCCATCCAGGTTCCCAAGCACAACTGTAGTAGTAGATCAAGGAACTGCAGGTGCATTGTGGGATTCTTGTGATGATGCTGCAGACTGAAAACCGGTTAAAAGGTTCCTCATATTATATATTAACTTACTACAAGCTATGCATTGTGCTTGTTCTGTTTTCCATGGGAACAGTATAGCCCAAAATTGCCTGTTGTGACCCCCATGCACTGAACCCATGTTTGAGCACAGCTGCCATCTACTCTGCTGGCAAGTCAAGTTAAGAAAACTGTGTTTTGCCAAAACTGTGTTCTAGCCTACCCCCATAGCAATGCTAAGTGCTTACAACTTGGTTTGTTCTAGTGGACGCAAACCTTTGTAACCATTTTAACAGAGTTAAAATAGTTTAAAGGTCACAGTGTGGACAGGGCCAGACGCAGTCTGGTAACTGCTATTGTGAGTAGTTGTACCTCCTTTACTAGTCTCATTTATCTGAAAAACACTGCACAGGGGTTTCCAAGGGTTTGTCTCTACAACTTTAGAAATAACTTTCAGTCTCACATACACTTCAACTGACTGTGTCATCACCTCCTAAGTGATGCTAAACCCACTAATGTATCCTAATTAGAGATGAGCATTGTACAACTTTGCAAGCTCACACCTCCTGTTTTCTTGTCACATACTTCTCAATTTAGCTGTCAGTTTTCTTTCACTTTTCTTAAGTCCCAGATTTTTGTCTTTTAGCTATTGTTAGTTTATGTGTGTGTGTGTGGGGGGGGGGAATAGCCCCCCCCACTATTATTGAGACATGGGTAAATTGAAAATCTTCAGACAGGGGAGCTCTCATCTCTAGCTGAATAGGAGGTGGGACTGTGAAAACAGAAACTATAATTTTTCAATACAAACAGTTCTGGTAAAACAGGGAGTCTCATACATATTTGTAGCAGGAGAGGGAACAGAGTTTTTGTGGGCCCCTGCCTTCTTAAGGCATTATAGCTCTTGCTATTCCAGGAGTTCAACAGCTGTCACTCTTCTCAGGGCATTACAGTTTTTTTCTTATTCCCATGGTTGGTCATGGAAGGAAAACTGATGCCACTTAATATTAACTGCGCTGGCAGTATAGCCTACAGGTTAGAGTAACAAGCTGTGAATAAGCACGACACATCCAGCAGACCTGGACTTGAGTCCCAGAACCTCCACTTGCATACTGTATGACTCTGAGCAAGTCACTTCAATCAATCAATCAATCAATCAATCAATCAATCAATCAATCAATATCTTTATGTAGCCAGGCGGAATACCATTGAGCAGGGCTTGTTTACAAGATGGACCTGGTTGTTTAAACAACAAGTCACAATACAATAATTTGGCATAGGCGTAGCAACATTAGCAGCCTATGTATAGTCATTACAAGTGAGAATGGCATGGCTTGGCACAGTGGTGTACAACAACTTACAAATAGCAACTAAGATTTGACACTGAGAACAGAACAAGGCAGCATAATTTACAGGCATGGTACCAAAGGCAATCAGCATACCGTTATGTGCGAGTTCTGTGCAAGGCAGGTCTCTGATAGACAGTAGAGTACAATATTATATTGGATGAGGTCTAGATCAGCAAAGCATTACATGGCCTAGGAGAAGACTATAAAGCAAGGGCACTGATGGCACTGGATGCACCAAGGATAGTGGAGGTGGAGAGGTTAGGAGAGGTGGGAATGGGCAATTGTAATACCTTCAGGATTGTCATAGCTGCATTAGTTGGCACGGTAGGAGGGGTAGGGGACATGATAGAAACTTTTAAGTACCTCAGTGGAATACACAGAAAACCCAAGAGGGTAGCATCTTTCAGAAAAAGATGTGCAAGAACAAGGGGACACAATTTGAAGATAGAGGGGGGATGGCTCTGGGGCAAAGTGAGGAAGTATTTTTTCACAGAGATGGTGTTGGACGCATGGAACAACCTTCCTGAGGAGGTTGTGGGGTCTAAAACTGTAGGAAAATTCAAGAATCCATGGGACAGACATAAGGCAGGAAGGAAGAAATAGGCTGTTGGTTAACTAGGATCTGCAGCTTATCCTGCCATCAAAGTCTATGTTTCTATGTTTCTATGGTAGATCTAAGGGTAAGGGGAAGGTATGGGGGCAAACAGGTGTCATTAGTAGGGGAGGTGACAGACAGGTAGGAGGGAGAGTCAGAGATTCAGTGCCAGAAGCAGTTGCAGGACTCCATAAATGATTGTTGGATAAGATTTTTGAAGGCAACTAATGGTACAGGTGAAACGAGCTGAAGTAAATTTTGAGCAGTATTCCAGAGGACTGGTAAAGCATGACTAATTGCTGCCCTACCAAAGTGTGTACCAAAGTGTGTCCTAACTCTGGGTATGTAAAGGGCGATATGAGTCTGGCTTCTCAGCAGATAGCTGCCAGGAATGCAAGAAGGTAGGCAATCCTTAATATATTGGATGAGACGTTAAACCGAGGTCCCATCTGCCTGTTCTGGTGGTAGTTCAGGTGGATGTTAAAGATCCCATGGCACTTCTTGATAAAGAGCAGGGGTATGTTTATTTAAAAACAAAAACATATATACAATACTTCAGCACAGTAATTCAATACAGAAAAAAAAACGATTGCAGCAAATTACAAAAAAATTACAGAATTTTCAAATGTGAAACTCAAAATCCTTCTCTTTATCCTATAAAAACAAATTTTATAGAAAAGAAAACAGTTTATACGTAATTAAAAGAATTTAAAAAATCCAATAACGTTACTATATTCTTTTTAAGAAATTTCCTTTCCTTCTTTAAGACGATCAATGTGGCCTAATACTTATTTGAATAATTCCTCAGGAGTAAGACAACGTTGTTGAAATAGAAACCAACATCTGGTCTGACATACCCAATACAATATTATAGTAGCTATAATATTCAAAGAACTAGAATTACATTTTGACCAAGAAACTGGGAATAAACCAAAAAATAAAGCCCTCTGATCCCATTGACGCCAAACTTTATTCCAGAAATGACGACGCCACAAAAACCAAAAGCGCAAAATAAAAGGACAAGAAAAATATAAATGGGACATAGTTTCTGTAAGATTTGTACAAGAATCCCGGAAACAATACCTATCCAATACTTGTTTATGCTTCTGGTTATCACGGACATTAATTTTACCATGTGCACCTAACCAAGCAATATCCCACATCGTCACAGGAATACGAGAATCAGTTAGACGGTTTCCAATCTGTTTCTTTCTAGTGGTGTAAACCCTGGAAAACTTCCTCCAAAAATGGGATTCTACTATTACTGCATACAATTGTTTCCTAGATAAATCTTTAATCATATTTACTGAAATATGCCATGTTTTTAACATGTCAAACACTATTACCCAATCTGTGGATAAAACATATTTCCTTTTATTTTATGGAGAAATTCCCTATACTCCATTCCTGAAAATCCCATTTAGTGACATACGTACTAAGGAACCCAAAGCTGGAAGGAATCCATAACCAAAGGTTTCAAATTGGTTGAAAAAAGTGAATAAAAACACAATTGGGTGAATCATATTGACCCCTCCTGCTGGTAGTTTTGTAATAGAACGCTATGCTTTAATTGGATTAAGACGATTTCCCAAAACAAGAAAAGAAAAGGCTTAGAAGAGGCACAAAAACATCTGGGTAATGGAAAAATGTGTGCTACATGTAAAAACAAAGGTAATAAACACGTTTTGATCAAAAATACGTTTCTTTTTACCCAAAAACCACTTATGCCACTTGCTGACTTTTTCCCTCCCCTTATTCAAACATCTCTCCCAATTATACTTAGCCATATCTGGAACTCCAACATAAATACCTAATAGTTTGTGCGGAAAATCCACTAATCTAATACCCCCAATAGAGGAAATACTCTCTAAAGCTGAAGCCAAATTTAAACACACACTCTTTAGTAAATTTAGACTAGAACCAATAATTGATAAAAAAAACCGGTAGTACCTTACATAATAAATGACCTACGGAGACAGTTGGTACCAAGACACATAAATCATCTGCATAACAGATCACTTTTTGTATATTGCAATCAGGATTAGAAAGACCTAAAAGTCTAGGTGATTTGTAAAGTAACCTAATAATAGGATCCAATGTTATCACAAACAATAAGGGGCTCAAGGGACAACCTTGTCTTACTCCCCGACGAATATAACAAGGGGATCCAATCCTTCCATTAATATATGGTCTGACATAGGCTAAGGAATAGCATAAGCTGAGCCAATTAACGAAAGTTTGTGGAAACCCATAGGCTCTAAGGGTCAACCAAATAAATTCCTGTGAAATTCTGTCAAAGGCTTTGGAAAGATCAAAATTAAATAAATATCCTTGTAGGGCCCCCTTTTGACCTTGGGAAAACAATTCCCTTATTAGAAACAAAGCATCATGGATGGACCTACCAGAAACTGAGCAATACTGAAATGGGGAAAGTAAAGATGATAAATGTTTCGAAATCCTGTTGCCCAGTAATTTAGAAAAAAATTTATAATCTGTGTTTAATAGGGTAATCGGTCTCCAATTCATCAAATCATTTTTGTCACCCTTTTTATAAAGAAATAACATCAACCCTTCATACGTTTGATCTGTTAATCGATCTTCTTGCAGAAAGGCATTAAATACAGCTAATAGCTGAGTTGGTATAAGTTTCCATAAAGACTTATAAATTTCGCTGATAAACCATCTGAGCCAGGAGCCACCTTGTCTCTAAGACTGAGAATAATTTCTTTCATTTCTTCGAAGTAAAAGGTTTTATAAGCTCACGCTTTGATGTGTCGTTAGTAGGTACATCCACTGCTTGTAATAAAATTGACATCTCAGATGATTCAACAACTGGATTTTCAAAATTATGTTTCACAAATTTCAGAACCCAATTCATAATATTTTCTTGCCCTTTAACTATATTATGCTTGATCATCCAGTAGTTGATACATTTGTTTACCACTGAATTTTTCTTTAGTCACATCAAAAGGGTTAAATTGATGTTGTGTCCCAGTAGTTCGAAATTTCTGTTCAAAAAGAATAGATCTTTGCCTGTCATATTGTACTTTAGTTAAAGCAGTTTTCACCTCCTTTATACGGGCAGAACAATCAGATCCATGTAAATAAGATTCAGTGAATAATGCCAATAATTCTGCTCGTAGAAGACCAGAAGTATGGTGTCTGGTATCAGCTAAGAATCTAGAGTAGTATTTGAAATAAGACACTATATTTAATTTAGTATCATTCCACCATTCAATCATAGAATCGAAAAGGACAACTACTGTAGTTCGATCTGAAATTAATTCCATAAACCCATGATAAAATTCAGAATCCAATATTAAGGACGAATTAACCCTCCAAACCCCAGGTCCTTGTGATAAAACTCCCCCTAACTGAATTCGTATCCCTATTAAATGATGATCTGAGGTAGCCATAGGTACTGTAATGCCTTTTACCACCCCAATAGTCTGTGAACATAACCAAAATCAATTCTGAGGTTAATTTACCTTTGAAAAGGTAGGTAACAAGGACTGGGCAAGGACATCAATTAAATTCATCTCTGCTATAATGGTCCGTAAGGCATGGGTATCACAATAAGTTTTCTTATTTGGAGAGATTTCCAAACTAGTATTAAAATCCCCACCCCATAAAACAATCCGGTTTGTAAGCAAAAATGGTTTAATTAGGCGTAAAAGCTGAACCCTAGCAGCTTTTTGTTGTGGCGCATAAATATTAATAAGTCTGTATGGTAAATTATACAGAAAATATAAGAAAGACTGCACTTGGGAACGAGCAGTGCCTGGTTTCAGAAATAACTCTGATGCAGATATATAGAAGAACGTAGACCGGCACCTGCTCAAAGCACTTTACTTAAATCCAGCTCGTATTGTGAATGAAAAGCCGAGTGTGCTTATATTATTCAATGAACTTTTAATTAGTTAAAAAACTCACTTGAAAGGTTTGAGAAAGCTAACAAGCGAAACGCGTCAGGTGACATCTGTTGGAAGCGACCTCTGTCTTTGCTCACACCTGTTGGAATGTTTACAGCCGTCTGTGCATGGACTTTTGTGGTGCTTTGTGGATTCGTGAAAGAAAAATTTCTGGACTATTGGATTATTGGGCTATCTGCAATAATTGTTTCCACATGTGTTTTGGTGTTTTATGCCACCTTTCAAGTGGGTTTTTTAACTAATTAAAAGTTCATTGAATAATATAAGCACACTCGGCTTTTCATTCACAATACGAGCTGGATTTAAGTAAAGTGCTTTGAGCAGGTGCCGGTCTACGTTCTTCTATACGGTAAATTATACCATAAAATATCTAATAATAATACCCTTCCAGGAACCAAATCCACTATTTTTTGCAAAATAAAATTAGATGAAAGAAAACAAAATCCAATACCGGAACAAAGGTCCTGTCCTAAGGACCAATACGAAGGCCCTAAACCCCAATCTCTTGAGGCTGTAGCTACTTCCCCAGCTGTATATAATCTAACATCCTGCAGAAAATAAACCTCATAAGCTAAGCTATGTAAAGCTGAAAAAGTAGCTGTACGTTTATATTGTGAACGAATACTATTAACATTAAAACTGGCTAAGCGTAAGGAAGTCATAACCAAAAGAAAAGAAAAAAGCCACTGTGAAATTAAACGATTATTTCTTTTCTTTGTTCTAACAGCTTTCTTCTTGGGAATCCAGAATTATCAGTCAAGGATGGTAGTACTGAGGTTGCCATAGGAGAGGGAGAGAAAGAAATCCCAATTCTTCCTCTCTTCCATGGCATCACCCCAGCTTTGTAAAGGTTCATATGTGTTAGATACTGGAACAGAAAGTATAGACACTGTTTCTGCTTGTTTAGTAGAGCGAAGTCATCTGGCAATTGGGGGTTAAAGTTTCTCCTAACTCCACGTCTTCTTTTACTGGAAGAAATGGAGACTGTATTAAAGCTTGAACTGAATCACTAGGAGAAATTAATGGCCCATCAAGTAATGGAGTTTCTATAGGTTCAGGGAGATCTGGATTAGTTAAATTTCTGGGCGGGTCAGGGTTAATTGAGTTTCATGGGAAATTGATGATAACTGAATCTTTTCCTTATTTTTGGTAGGATGTTCTGGTCTTTGGGGGTCTAGCATTAGCTGAAGATTTAGCTATATAAGAATCATGTTCAGTATAATCTGATGTATTATGGGCCGCCCACGGACATGCTGCAAAAACATGCGAGGTTTCACCACACAGATTGCAAGTGGGTGGGACCTGACAAGATAATACTGAATGACCTAACATTCCGCAAGATGTACATTTTAATTGGTCACAATCGGAGCTTAAATGAGTTAAAGAGCCACATTTGTAACATGAACGTGGTTGTCCTGGGTAAAATAGTATACCACGATCTCTCCCTAAATAAAAGCAATTAGGGAGATGCTGAACCCCATCCTCAGTTATTTTAAGTTGCACATTGAATTTCCACCCTCCTGTCCAAAACCCATTATCATCAATTAAAGCATGTGGTACTCCATTCACTGTACAACGTTTTTCTAGCCAATACACAATATCCAGAACATTGACCCCTTCATTCCGAAAAAGAACAGTGATAACCTTAGCAGTCGGTCTGCCACAAAATGTTTCCAAACAGGGTCTGCACGAGCAGTGTAATAAGCAGACCAAAATTTATCTAGTAATATAGCAGAACGAAAGGAAACATCAAAGTTATGATCCCCCGAAGAATGAATAAAGGCATACACCTCTGAGGGTCGAATCCCTAATGAGTCTATTATTAAAGTCTTGCCCACAAAATTTCGATCGGGGGGAGGTCCATACCCCCTTTGTAATGAATCCTTGCTACAAAACGTTTTCTCACCGGAATGTCTGCAGGTTTGAACAGAGAAGCATAGCTAGCAGGCTTTACATTTTGCAGTTGAGGCAAACTATTGTCAGTATTATCCATAGAACTGGCGTTTATATTAGTTTTGTCAATTCGTGTACACTGACCTTTTATTAGTGGCGTTGATTCAGGTACCACAGCAGCAGTAGTTTTCAATATTGTAGCGACTCTGCTCCAAAATGTTCTGATGTGAATTACTCAATTCAGCCACCGGTTCTACCCAAAATAGGACCCCGAGAGTCAACTGTGCAGGCGGAAATGACGCGTTTTTTCGGGTCCGCCTCTAGCTTGTCTCCTGCAACAGCCTGTGCTTCTAAAACTTCCCCTGGTTTTTCGGTCCTATCCCGTAAAGGCAACTGAGGATCGCGGATCCAAGCGCTTATGCTTTTATCCATCCTGTTTGTTCCAACGCCACCTCCGAGACCAGGTGGCGTAGTCGGCTAAAGGGAATGAGTCGTTATCCAGGTCAGTTGTAGGGACACTCATGTTTGTTTCAGCGATCCAGTAATACCTTGCATATTACTTTTTTTAAGTCAGACCAGAAGGATCTACCTGACCATTTTCTGGACGCTTTCTTTTATTTTCATCCTCTATAACCATAGTCAAAGCCACTTCAGGCATTTTCTGATTCTCAACGTCTTCAGACAGAACCAATTCCTCAGCAGGTGATGTATTCTTTACAATTTCCATGTCGACTGAAACGGATGAAGCCTCCTCGAGTGCTTCAACGTAATCCATGAGACCATCTCCTACCACCTCTGCACTCTCCGACTGAGACATACTGAACCGAGTCCAGCCGTCTCAGGGGAGGGGCCCCCTACCATCAGAGCAGGGGAATTTCCCCAGTGCAATGGCCAAATTTCCTCCATTCACGAAAAATTCCACCAACAGCTTAATCTGGTTCAAGGTCAGTTGGCATTCGTCTGTATCCCCCTTCCCTGGGTCATGCCTGAAAATAGGCAGAATTTGTCTAGTGCACTTACCCGGTCAACAAAAACTAAATAAAAAAAAAATATTGAGGCAGCTTGTTAGAGATAGCCCTATAGATCCAGAGCATGGTGTTCTTTTGTTATCCAAGACTAAGGGAGTTCCAGCCTACAATGTTGTAGGAGGTACAGTGGTGTGTTGTTTAGGGGGCACCGGTAATAAACCTGAGTGCCCGGTGGTACAAAGTGTCTAGTTTGGCAAGGGTCACACTAGAGCAGTGCCCATACATAAGGTCTGCATAGTCAACGAGAGGCAAGAACATTGTTTGAACCAACCTGGTTCTCCCCTCCTGCGTTAATAGATGCCCGATTCTGAAGAAAATCCCAAGCCTCTGTTTAAGCTTTTTGGAGAGTTCCTCAATATGGACTTTGAAGGAAAGATTGGAGTCAATCCATACCCCCAGATATTTGAAGGAATCTACATAGTCCAGCGTTTCACCAAGCAAGGTGTGGATTTGAGGGTCTGTCCCCACTGTGCTAGAGTAGGGGGAGTTTACTACAGGGGAGAAGATCATGGCCTTTGTTTTCTTAGCGTTTAACAGAAGTTTAGAGTAAAGGAGACTGTTCTATAAGTGGTTAAATTCTATGTGGCGGTCACTACACATGAGTTTCAGAGTAGGTCTGGCTATATACAACACAGTGTCGCCACTTAACTGCCCCAGTGCTCCTGGGTCGCCCCTGAAAACTGACACTTGTGCCTAGTGGGCCTTACCCAGTTACCAAAGAACTAAAAAACAATTATGGAAAGAAAATGTCCAGGATGCCCAGTCTCCTTGTAGGAGAGATATGTTTCTGTACAGGAGGCCTCCTATCATATGACTCAGTCAATACAGAATCAGTGTGAAAAGGAGAAAAAATGAGGCTCAATCTCTTTGTAGTCAGTATATCAATATATGCGCTGAGTAAAGTGCTGCACCAGATGCCGAATAGCACATGGACTAGAGGGTGCTTCTTGCAGGAGCAAATTATCTTATTTTTCCAAATAAATTTTATTTTAATTTTAAAGAGCTGTTGTACTACCTAAAACTAACATTAGTTTTTAAAAGGAGTCAACCATTACCTTTTATATCTACGGTACTTTTTCTTTTCCCTTTGGTAAATTAGAAGATTGTTGATCTGATTTTGGTAGGTGTGATGTGTGGGAACATCACTCTACCTGACAGCTGACATATTTATTTCTGTTCCCCCCACTACATCATCAGCATTGTGACCTCACTGACTATGACATCAATGCTACTTTGGAACTGCCACTCAGTAGCTGCCAGGTCAGTTGCCTGTGATGTCACTGTCAGTGAGCTCACAATGCTGATGATGTAGTGGGGGCATATAGATAGATAATGTCAGCTGCCAGGCTGAGAGCTATTCCACACATCCAGCCTAATATTATCACTTAGAAAACTTTCTAATGAGCAAAAGGAAAAAGAAAACTACTTCAGAAATGAAATTTTACAACTGACTACTTACAATTTGTATCATTTTCCTGTCCTTTTTTTTTTGGTTCCACTAGCTGTTTAATGAAAGATATACATTACATGTAGCATCCTTAATCAAGAAAACCCAAACTATATAATTAAATAGTAGCCAGTCAAAAGCATGTTTCAAGAAGAGCATGGTAAAAACCACGCAGAGAATGGAGTGTAAGTGAAAACAGCTAGGTGTCAATAATAGCGTGGTCATTTCAGCACACTACACCTAGCTGTTCTCACTGATGCCAAGTAGTGCAAGTGCACAACTGTGTGCTGCTTGGCTGTGCTGACACCGTGGAGTGCAGGGTAGGGTCATGGGCAGTGGAGTATCTCACTGTGTCCAGCTGTCTGAGTGTTGAATCTTGGGCTATTGTTTTCTGTCATTGGCCACTCCAGTAACATTAATTCCCCCACAATTTGCCCCCCCTTGGCATTGATGATATATATATTTAAGGAGGATGCAAAGGGTGAAGTCCCCCGTGGGGTGTGTGGGAGGTGTAGCCCCCTGCATACAAAACTACTGCCTACCTGACTTCGCTGTTTTGTCTCAGAATTTTGCCGTGTACTGGGGTGAAATTCCCCACTTCGCAGGTGGACCTTTGGAATTCGCAGAGTGAAGTTTTCTAAGTAGTCCCGAACCCTTCCACTTGCCTTTGTCCTGGTGCCCACTCCTGAGGTTTCAGGTTCCGAGTCGGGGTTCTACTTTCTGATTCTGTCTGTACGTGCGAGGCTTTATTCCCCCTGTCTGTGCTGTCACTGTTTTTTTCTGAGCCCTGTGGTTTAGTGGGTTTGACTGAAAACCTAAAAAAGTACATCATATAAGTTTATATTATTCCTATACTTTGGAGCCTAGTCTCCTAAGCAATACCTTAAGATCATAATGTACATAACGGCAATAGGATGTCTTCAGTCTCTTTCCATGATGGATCTGAGACATCTTCAAGCTCTGATATCTCAAACCATAATTTTCCAAATGACATGGCTTCCTTTATTAGGTACCATCACCTTATTTCCTGAAGGTCATCTAGGGACTGGGTATTCCATTTCTCAAGGATTAGTCTTTCTGTAACCATTGTCCCAATACAAAAAAATTATTTTTTATCTCTTTTTAGACTCAACTGATTAGTATCATTTATGACCAACACTAAGAAGTAGTCTGGTATCTGTGGGCTGGATATTCAAAAGGGTTGTGCCATGCGCAATAATTGAGCCATTCTGCGATATTCAGCAGGAGGCAGTTGCGGCCCCCCAAGTCATGCTGAGCAACAGCGCAATGCTAATGAAGGCATGCTCAACTAGAGGGGGAGGAACTATGCATAAGCTGCACAGCCCGATATTCAGCCGGGCTGTAGAGTTGTGCAGGCGCAACCCTCCCCGCGCCTGCACAACTTTGAGCCAAAAAAACAAGGAATAAGTCGAGGGCCACCCACAGGTGAGCTGCCGCATTGCAGGGCGCAACACAGCATCTGCCACCTGTGGGTGGCTCTCCACTGCTCCCTGTGCCCCCCTGCAGCCCGATCGCGGGCATAATAGTAACCCCCTGTAGCCCGATCGCGGGCAGAACACACCTCCACTAGCCCGATCACAGGCAGATCTCACTCCCCACTGGCCCGATCTCGGGCATGAGTAAATCTCCCCACTGGCCCGATCGCGGGCATAATGTAAATGAACCCCCACTGGCCCAATCGCGGGCATAATGTAATGACCCCCCACTGGCCCGATCGCTGGCAGAGCGGTGTTCAACCCCCAAAGACCAATATCTCTGGTGGTCCAGTGGACTGAAGCCCGATCAGGGCATAAGAGTCAAACCCCATGTCCACTTCTGGTGATTCAGGTTCCCCACCTCTCATGGAGCTCCCCACCCCCGCCTCTCGGCAGCCGGGCGGGCAGCACTTCACCTGGCCAGCCTGGCGCTTGTCGACTGATTAAGCTTAGGCTTGCACGCCCATTGGTTCAGAGCAAGAGTTGCCGCGGCAGAAGCCCATACAGAGCAGTTCCAGATATGTGAATGAAATTCATTCACATATCTGGATTCTGCTTAGGGCATGGCTGCATGCCCATTGGCTCTGCTGTGAACCATCGGCTTGCAGCCCAACCGAGCTGTCAGTCGGCAGGGCGGCAGGCGGTGGTGCTGCCACCCACCGCTGATGGGGAGCGGGTGGTGGTGGGTGGGGACTACTAGATCACCAGGGAAATTGGACTTGGGGTGGGTGGTTTGACTTTATGCCCGCGATCGGGCTTCACGGTCCACTGACCACCAGGGATATTGGTATTGGGGGTTGAACTCATTCTGCCCACGATCGGCTAGTCGGGGTCAACTCCGTTCTGCCCACGATTGGGCCAGTTGGGGGTTAATTTACGTTATGCCCACGATCGAACCAGTCGGGGGGGATTACTTCATGCCCGTGATCGGGCTGCAGGGGGCATTCCCAGACGGCTGCTGCCTGGCAGGGCGCCAGGCGCAAGTCGTCCGGGATCGGCGCACCTGCATGCTAATGGCATGCAAGTGGGGCCGTAATTAGATGCAAATGGCCCCCCCACACCTTGCATAAATTATGGCCCTATTTGCATGTCACCTTTTGAATAGCGGAAATTTGCGCATGGCGCAATGGAACTTGCGCCACCGCATCTGAATGCTCCACTCTGACCGCTTGCAGTGGCGCAAGTTCCACTGCGCCATGCACAGTGGCTGTGGCTGGGGGCGATATTCAAAGGAGTTGCTCAGTAGCGCAACTCTGTTGAATATCGCCCCGGCCACACCCCTGCACAACTTTTTTGAGCAGCGCAAGGGCTTGCGCCACAGAATGGCGCAGTTTGACTATCCAGCCCTGAATATTTAATATATTGGATAAAAGTCAAGACGTCTGAGCCCACCACTGCAAAATTCTTTGACAGCCCCAGTAACAATGATACATGTCTTCTAAAGCTCCGCATTGATGTCAACATGCCTGATTCCCTTGATTAATTATTTTCCCTATAATTTGTGGTGTGTAATAAGCCCTGTTAATATTTTTTTTTCTGGATAGCTTTATTTTTTAGCAAAAATATAATCTTTATTTATCCTGGCATGAAGGTTTCTCCATTGCTGATTTCGTATAAGGTAGGCCAGTTTCCAAATTCCATTTTTGATTAATTTTTGACCAAGGATCTTTATCAGACATTATTATGATATTATAAATCCTTTGTACCAATTTATCTGCACCTAGTTTGATTATAGCTTCTTGCTCTTGAATTTAGTCTTTCCAAATTGTTATTCATTGCTTGATTACATTTTTAACACTAAATTAAACTTATTTTAAGTGTAACATACATTGGAAAATACTTTTTTGCTGCAAACACATTTCTTTAAATTTGGTATATGAACAAAATTCACCTTTATCAGTTAGTTGTAACGGTTTTTGAGTGTGCTAGTTACTTATTGAAAACAACACCCTCCTACACCCGATATATTAAGATATAACCATGGAAAATAATTTTTGATAAGCAATTTCTTTGAGTCATGCTGTATTCTAGGTCCTAAACTACCAAACTGCTGAGGAATATGATGTAATTCCTCCTGTAGACCCATATTAAATTATTAGATTAGCCTTGGCTTATTTATCCCATACTATAAACTCTCAAAGGCTTGACTTTTTTGGGTAGAATGCCCACTCTTACAGAATCTTAAGTTGGTGGCCCACACTATATGTTACTGAATCTGGGCAACTGTAACCCCCCCCCCCCCAATATTTCTAGGGGTGATCAGTCGTTGCAAAGCTATTCTTGGTTTTCCCCTCTCCAGAGGAATTTTGTAAAAATGCTTCTGATGTCACTAAACCAGGAAATAGAGGGGGAATCTATTATCGTCTGCAAGGCAAAACCCAAGTGTGGAAGAGCCATAATTTTTATAGTTCCAGTACGGTCCCACAATGATAGGGATAGTTTATGCCAGCTATCTAAAAGTAGTTTAATTTTATCCCATGCAATTTCAAAATTTTACTTTAAACAATATTTGACAGAATAATCCCTAGATATTTAAAACTGTCCTTAACAATAAAATCCTGTTCAGTTCTAGGCCAAGAGGGAAATTTTTGTCAGATATTTTCATTATTACAGATTTGTGCTTATTTAAACTGTAACCCGGTAAAGGTGCACGCTTGTCTACTTCTTTCAAAAATTTTGATAAACCCTGATTAATGTTTTTAGTAATAATAAGACATCGTCAGCAAAGACATTTACTTTAATATGATTGTCCTCAACTGAGATCCCCGCTATTCCCTGGTTCATTCTAATATAATTCAGGAAAGGTTCCAAACAAATTATAAAAAAGGACAGGAGATAATGGGCACCCCGTCAGGCTCCACTAATCATACTAAAATATTCTGCTAAATATGCATTAACTGAAAATCTTACTCTGGTTTTAGCATATAGTTTTCCAATCATGGTTAATAGCATTTTTGGCACTCCCCAAAACTCAAGACATTGCATCATGAAACCTCTATCTAATAGATCAAAGCCTTATTTGCATTAACTGCTACAGCATGGACATCGTTCTTCTTTTTTTCATAGTGAAATAAGTTTGAATTCTTCTTGTAGCTTGAAAAATTGTACTCCCCTGAATATATCCAAATTGGTCGGGATGGATGGACTCGAGCAAAGCAGCCTTAAGCCTATTTATTTTCAATTTTGCAAAGATTTTATAGTCTATGTTTAATAATGCAGTTGGTCTGTAACTATCAAATTTCTGGGCAGTTTTGCCCTCTTTCAGAATAAATATTATTTTGGCTTCTTATGTAGACTTAGGAAGTTGCCTGACTTCAGCCACCAATTCGCATAAGTACAGTCCAGGGTACCAACTGATCTGAAAAAGTGTTAAAGAATTCTGATTTAAACTCATCTTGACCTGGACTTTTATTCTTCGGCATTGATTTAATTACTTCCATAATTTCCTTGTAAGTAAATGTTTTTCTCTATAGTTGATCTTTTGCAAATTATCATTTTTTAAATAATTTAACTCTGCTATGTTTAAAAAATTTTTTTTGAATGGATCTTTTTATAAAATTCCACTATTACATGGCTCATTTCTTTGTCATTATAGAAAGTATTGCCATTCTTGTCTTTGAGATATGCTATAATATTCTGCTCCTTCCATTTCTTAAGAAGTGTGGTCAGCATTTTACCCGATTTATCTCCCTGTATATATTTAATCAGTTTTTAGTTTTTTTTTATGTAACAGGCCACTTCCCTATTATTTATTTGTAATCTGAGTTGGTACCATTCCTAATAATATTTATTATAATCCTTACTTACTAAAAGATAAAGTTCATGTAATCTTTTATTTTATCTAAATTCCTCTGCCTTTTTTATTTTGGTATTCTTTACACGATATGATTATAATTCTCAATACTGCCGTAAATGATTCTCAAATCTTAATTACCAGAATATTTCACTCCTTATTGTTTTTTTTTACATTCATGTTTATTGCATATTCTAGCACAGGTATACAATAATTAGAAGTCATTTCCATCACCTTTGACTTTAAAAGTACATACAATTTACATCAGAGATATCTTATTACATAATCATATTTCATCGGCTAAAGCTCTTTCCACATTAATAATCTCTTTTTCCTTTACTAGGATAGGCTAGTTAAATTATACCCTTCAAGTGGTCTTTAATAAGGCTCTCGTATCTCCATGCCCCTCCCCTGGTCTCCCCCCACCCAGATCAATTGCCCCCATCACCGGTGACACCAGCCATGGAGTCCATCTTCTCACAAAACTCTGTGTCCTCAGGTTTATTCTATAGGTGATCTCTTCCATATCTTTAATCTCACCTATAATGGACACCCAATCCTGATAGACCGGTGGACACTGTGAGAGCCATTTTCTAGTTAGGGCCTTATGGGCCGCTGTGAGGAGAACATTCCACAAATAAGTCTTATCTACTCCCCTAATTTCATCTGGTTTCATTCCCAGTATCAAGTTTCTGGGACCCAGGGTGGACTCTATAGAAAGTACCTGTTTTATCTTCTGGTTAATTTCTGCCCAGTAATTCATAAGAGTCGGGCATGTCCAAAAGACATGGAGATAGTCTGCCTTAACTACCCCGCACACCCTCCAGCACCTCCCCATACAGTTCTTGTCCCATTTACACTGAACAGCTGGTGAAACAAAAAACCTCATTCTTACTTTCCACTCAGACTCCTTCCACAACGGGGAGGATGTGGTCCTAGAGGTCTGTGCAAGAGCGGCAATCCACTCCTCCTCTGCTAAATTCTCCCCCAACTCAAGCTCCCACCTACTTTTAGTTTGGGAGACCCTACTCCCTCCCCTATCCCTTAAGGCTCCATAGATAGTCGACACCTGCCCTCTGACTCTTGTTAAATTCATTATTTCAGCCATCATGTTCAGCAGCCCTACTAAGGGTTTAGCTTGTTTATGAAGGGTTTGCAATTTGTGTATATGGGCTCTTATCTGTAGATACCTAAAATAATCCACCTGTCTTAGGGAGAATTTTTCTTTGATCTGGGTGAATTCCAGACAGTAGTTCCCTCCATGAACTGGCCTAAGGAGTATAGTACCAGTCTCCCCCATCTTTTGAAGGTAAGATCTTGTCTGGGTGGGGAGAACTGCAGGTCCCAGGCAAACCATCTCAATGGCCAGACCTCCTCGTCAAGCCTATGTTTGGCCCATAGACATCTCAAGGACCCCAAGGTATTTTTTACTGACATCAGAAATATATTCCCATCTGTAGTCTGGGTTCCTGGTGTCAGGACTCTTGCCCCCAAGGGCACCCCATCTGTTAGGACCTCTTCAATTACCTTCTATCGGGCTGTATATGTTCTAGCCGACCATAGAAGGACCCATCTTAATTGGGTGGCTAAAAAGTAGTCCTCCAAACTAGGGACATTCCTACCCCCATATTTTTTATTTGTCTGTAATATTGTTTTTTTGATTCTAGGTTTCCTTTTATTCCAAATAAACTTTGTAAGCAGCCTTTGCCATATTTGGAATTGAATATTATGTATTTTTATTGGGAGACATTGAAAGAGATACAAATATTTAGGGAGGATGTTCAGTGATACTGATTTGTATCTTTGAATATAGGGGTAGGTTTAAGGCCTCCCACCTTTTAATGTCCTGCCTTATCTGGGTCACTATTGGCTCTAAATTTTATGTGTATAGCATTGTTAGATTTTTTGGGATTTGGGTGCCAAGGTATCTTATTTGTCCCCTATTCCAGTTCATGTCCAATAGCTGCCTTATGTTAGGTGGAGGGTTGTAATGGAATTTCAGAACTTCTGTTTTATTTTTATTTAAAGTATATCCTGAGAATTGGCTGAACTTATCAATTATGGACCAAATTTCAGGGATGAATCTGTTTGGGTTGGTTATGTATAGAAGGACATCATCTGCGTATAAGGAAATTTTATGTTCTTCCTCTCCTACCTCTATTCCTCTCACCTCTCTTGCTTCCCTTATCGCCTGGGCCAGAGGTTCTATATATATATCCAAAAGGAGCGGTGACAATGGGCAACCCTGTCTGGTACCCCTCCCTAGGTCGAACCTCCTCGATATGCCCCCATTTACCCTAACAAAACCTGTGGAGAAGCGTATAGAGCCTTGATCGCCTCCAAAGATAATGATGGAAAGCCCATTCTTTTTAGTACCAGAAACAGAAAGTTCCAGTTAACTTTGTCAAATGCTTTTCCTGCGTCAAGACTCATAAGACAGGCGGGGATATGTTGTTTATTAATGATGTCAATTATGTTTATGGTCCTTCTAAGGCCCTCAGGGGCCTGCCTACCCTCTATAAAGCCCATCTGGTCCAGATGGATTAAGCCCACGAGAAAGGACTGGAGTCTTTTGGCTACTATAGCCGAAAAGATTTTATAACCTACGTTAAGAAGTGAGATTGGCCTGTACGAACCACAGTCCTTCAAGTCCTTTCCTTCTTTCGGGATCACGGTTATGGTGGTATAATTCCATGATAGAGGGGCCACCTCATCTTCCAGCAAAACCTGATTATAAACCATTTTTAGTATGGGGGCTATTTCCCCTACAAATGTTTTATATAATTCACCGCCAAACCCATCCGGGCCTGGACATTTCCCCACCTTGAGGTCCCCAACCGTGTTCAGGATCTCCTGCTGGGTGATTGGGCATTCCAGTCTTTGCCTTTCGGTCTCCGTAAGCCTAGATAACCTCAGAGCTTCCAAAAATTCCCAGGCTGCCCCCAGGCACGATTCCGGCTGAGGGTGGTATAATTGTTTATAGTATGTAACTAATGTATCCGCTGTTTGCTCCCACTTACGTGAAATCTGCCCCATGGTCGGGTGTCGGAGACCTGTAACATGTGTCTGGGTGGACTGTTGCTTCAGTCGGTACGCTAATAAGTGGGTGGCCCTTGGTCCCCCCTCATAGTAGGCCTGTTTTGTATACAACAGGGCTTTCTCAGTCTCTAGCAGCTGCAATCTCTGAAGCCTTATCTTGAGTTTCTTTATTTGGCTTTCTCTATTTCTACAGAATTTTAACTTCTGTTGCCCTTCTAAAGTTTTAAGTTCCTGATTTAGTTGTTCTTTTTGTTTAGCCCTTTCCCTCTTTTTATATGTGGCTATCGAAATCAGCCTCCCTCTAAGCATTGTTTTAACCGTGTCCCATAAAACTTGGGGTGTAGTGTCTGGGCCATCATTCAATTGAATGGCCTGTTTTATTGTTTCCCTAATCTCTTCTTTCACCTTCTCATCTCTAAGTAGGCTGGTATTCAGCCTCCATTGTGTTGGCTTTTTAGGAAGCTGGAGGTCAATCTCCACATAAATAGGCTTGTGGTCCGATAGGCTCTCAGAACCCACCCACATAGATTCAAACACCGATAGGTCCCTTCCATATGTAAAGAACATATCTAGTCTCGAAAAAAGTTTGTATCTTGGGGAATAATATGTATAGTCCCGAGCTAGTGGGTATTTTTCTCTCCATATGTCCAGCAATCCTGTGTCTCTCATGAGCCTTTTCAAGGGTTTGGAAATCCTCCCATTAGGTGCCGGGACATGTGAGGTGGTATCTAGGGACCTGTTCATGACTACATTCCAGTCCCCCCGCAATCACCACTCCCTTTGCCCTTTCTGCCAATAGCTTAAACAATTCTGTGAAGAAGACCATGGATGAGCCCGGGGGAGCACAGATATTTAGTAACGTTACCTGGAGGTCCTGAACCCGTCTCATGACCAACACATACCGAGCCCCTGCATCCACTATTACCTCCTCTTCAAATGGGAGAGAGGCCGATAAAAGTATTGCAACACCCCTCTTTCTCCCATTCGTGAGGGATGCATGATAGATAGTTGGGAACTCCCGAGTTCTTAACTTTAGAACTTCTTTAGGAGATAGGTGTGTCTCCTGTAGGAACTGTATCTCACAGTTCTGATTTTTAAGGAATTTTTGGAGTTGTTTTCTTCTAATAGGATGGTTTATACCATTAACATTATAGGATATTATTTTAGATTTTACCTTAGCCATGTTTTAGATTTTGAGCTTTTTTCAATGTTCTACTCCCTGTCTTATTTTTGGTGTATTCAGCTTTCACCTCTCCAGTCTTTACATCTTCTTTCAGCTTTAGAATTATTTTCTGTCTCTCCTTCTTCTCTCTAATGTCCGTATGCACCTGTCTACAACTTTCTCTGTGCCATTTAAAATGTCTAATAAAAAACAATAACCTGCTGGTTCTCATCCACCGACCAGCCTGAACATAAGTAGCAACATATGTTACTCCGTCTCCCTCTAGTGGGGATACCATTCCTATAACAATGTGTAACCATAACTTCACTAACAAACAGACTACAACTTTCAAAGATTTGTAAATAAACATCTCTAAACAATTGTAGAACTTCCCTCCCTCCGCCCTCCTTTCATCATATAATCCTCGTTTATAATATAGATATTGCAGAGGGAATGGAGTGGGTGTTTCTGGAAAGTCCCAACTTCCTAGGTCAGTCCAACTCCCTACAATTGGACTGGTTTGTGTCTCATTTGGGACACTTTGCTCTTTATGATGTTGTGGGCTAAACCTTCTCAGAGTGTCATTTCTGGGTCTCAACCCTGAGCTCAGAGGTATTACTGACGTCAACAAAGCCAGAAAGCAGAAGGTGATCCTTTCGGACTCCAATTTTCTGAGCCATCCTCCCCAGCCCTTAGTAAACATGATTGTGAGATATCCTCCTCTCCAATCCATTTGGCTGTAAGGCATTTTTTTTAGTCCCCCACTGACAAGCAACAGGGAACAAGGGAAAAGCAACCTAAAGTTATGGTCTGCCAGTTGACTGCCTGCGAGGCTGAAGTCACTTTAAAGGTGAGCAAGAATTGTTTCCCTTCTCATTCCCCCTCCCCCTTTTTTAAAATTCTTACACTGTATTTAAAGGTTACAGCATCCAGCTATATTATGCTTTAATGTCTTTAAAGTGTCCACATCTTTCCCAGCCCTTCTCCATTATCCTATTCAGGCATGCGAGAGAGAAATAAAATCCCCCCACCCCAAACCTCCGTAGTCCACAGCATCCCCCTCCAAGCCACCTCCCCATGGCCAGAACCCCTCACCGCCTCTTGATTTAAGTCCCCAGGGTTATATGTCCGATACTGCTCGTGCCTTCTATTAAGTCCCTTTCAGCAAGTCAACCTCAGCAGGTACCCAAATTATGTTGTATCCAGCACCTGTATGGTTTTTCTTTCAATCTATGGAGGTTATTTCCACCAGGGGGGCCCTCGCCTGATCCTGTACCTCTGTTGCAGTGACATATTGTGGGGCCATCCTGGCCAGCTGCAACGCAGAGACGTAAGGCTTCAATAACTTAGTGATGTCTGCACAGAGATTAGTTGTCTGCGGCTGGTGGGAATGCGTCAGCCCTTTGCGTGCCACCGACCAGGCCGACCGCTGGAGCTCTTTCTCTATCCGTTCTTTCTCCAATCCAGGAACTGGTATTCCGATGTCTTCTAGGTAGCTTTTGACTGCCAGTAGATCTTCAAAAACTTTAGGGCCCTGCTTGGTTTCTACCCTTAGGTGCGCAGGAAACAGCATCTGTGCCTTTAAATTTCTAGATCCGAGCTGCTTTAATATCAGCCACATGGTACAGCATGCTTCCTGGACTCCAGCAGTATAATCGTTGTCTATCATTATACGATGTGTACCAAGCATGATTTTTTTCAACCTCCATGCCCTCTTGAGTAGCTCCTCTTTTGAATTATAGTTGGACATCTGAACTACGAAGGATCTCGGACGAGAGCCAGGGCTCGAGGGGCACTGGGTAAGGGAGCGGTGCGCCCGATCCATTGATACATCAAATTCTGCAGGCAGTCCCTTAGTGTCTTTTGTAGGAAGGTAATTGCATCTGTGGCACTTTCTTCAGCTCCTTCAGGAATGCCATAGATCCTGAGATTTTGTCTTCTGCTCCTTCCCTCGATATCATCCAACTTGGCCTGTAGTTCCCACTCCCTCGCCATCAAGAACAACAGGAGGCGGTCGTGGTGGTCTGTCTGCTCCACAACTGTAGTGAAGCCCAGCTCCAATTTATCCATTCTGTGTTCTATTTTACCAGTGTCAGCTCTCAGCTCTGTTAATGATATGTCTATCTTTTGTACAGTTCTGGCAGTCTGCATTATTGAGGCTACTAGTTGTGGGTATTCCTCGTCTGTTCCAGTCTCCATTGCTGTGCTATCCTCGTCTTCAGTAGGCCCCGATGTTTTCGTCATTTTTTCTCCTTGTAGTAAGAGCTGTAGTTTTTGAGCCGGGGTCTGTGCATTCCTGGTAGATCCCGCTTTTGATCTGGTCGTTTTTGCCGACGACTGCATTTCTAAGTGCTTTAGATGCCAATCAATCATATATTGGGCTGGGAGGCTCGCTAATTTAAGCTGCCATTCAGGCTGCTGACGTCACCGGAAGTCCACTTGTAATTGTAATACCAGAGCTCTTTAATACCTTCTTCAGTTTTATTTAAAAACTGTTGATCCTTTAATTGTTCACTATTAAACTCCAGATTTTACTATATAGTCTGTTAGGATCATCAGTTTTAAGATCTATTTGTATTCAAGCATAGTCACAAAGAATTATAGAATCTATGTTTGGTTCTTGGACATTAATAAGGATTTTGAAATGAATATATAATAAACATGAGAAAAACTATTTTTTACTCATGATTAGTACATTCACATGCGGTAGGGAATATTAGCCTCCATGGGTCCACTAAATCATGGATTTGTAAGAAGTTTTGGATTATTTTAGCATGATATTTATTAACCAAGGACATTTTCAAAATGTTATCTATATCTGGATTAATAAGTGTGTTAAAGTAGCCTTGCAATATAATGTTTTGTGCTTAAATTTTAACAAATCCTTTGGTAATTTCTGATAAAAAGTCGCCATAGCCGGTACATGGAGGATAAATCCACCCCGGTGTAAGTTCAGCATTCAAAATCTTAACTTTAACTAGCAATATTCTGCCTTTAGAATCAGAATATGAATCAAGAATGGAAGAGTTTGCAGATTTTCTTAAGAATCTCATTAGGTAGAAGACTTGGTTTGCTGGCCAAGGCACCTAGCTTCACCTGAGCTCTTTCCTTCTAAGACTGCTTGAAAGGCAGAGTAGAGAAACTTACCAGAGCAAGGGAGAAGGATTAAGACTTAGTTTGGCTAAGCAGATTTACTGTGTGGTGGTGTTTTTATTTTTTACTCACAGGGATTCATTACTGTTTGTTGCTAACATTTCATTGCTTTATTTTTTTCTCTGATTCAAATTGTTGTTGCTGGTATACCTTCTTCTGCATTATTAAAGGTGTGCTTCAATAGGTAAAGCAACAGATTACTGCTGTAATCTCTGATTCAAATTGTCTTTGCAAGGTATATCTTCTGTTACTGCTTTATTTTTCTCTGAGCAAAGTGTTTCTTACAGGGTATATCTTCTGAAATTACTGTATTACAGGTGGAGCTTACATTTTGTGACTTTTATCATTGGGCTAAGCAAAATTACTGTTTGACACTGTGTTTTATTTTATTCTTGTTTGTTGAAAAGGTTTGTTGTCTCAGAGGTGTTTCAGTCTCCTTCTCACATTGAAGGAGCTAATTGCTTTTCCTCCACAGCTCTTCCAAAGGATTAGGTGTGTATGTGGGGTGGAGCTGGCAAACTGTCAGTAATTTCCAACAGAAAGAAGGGTTAAAAGTCAGGTTGATTTGATATCTTGGAGGTGAAGACTTGGTTTGCTGGCCAAGGCACCTAGCTTCACCTGAGCTCTTCCTTCTAAGACTGCTTGAAAGGCAGAGTAGAGAAACTTTACCAGAGCAAGGGAGAAGGATTAAGACTTAATTGGCTACAGATTTACTGTGGTGGTGTTTTTTATTTTTACTCACAGGGATTGCTACTGTTTGTTGCTAACATTTCATTGCTTTTATTTTTTTCTCTGATTCAAATTGTTGTTGCTGGTATACCTTCTTCTGCATTATTACAAGGTGTGCCTACAGGTAAAGCAACAGATTACTGCTGTACTCTGATTCAAATTGTCTTTGCAAGGTATATCTTCTGTTACTGCTTTATTTTTCTGGAGCAAAGTGTTTCTTATAGGTATATCTTCTCTGAAATTATTACAGGTGGTGCTTTACAGGTTTTACAGTTTTATCTAACATTAGGATAAGCTTTCAGGGTTACTGCATTTGTTGTTGACTGATTGTTTCTACTCTTCCTCCTTGTTCTTTTCGTCCGTGGTTCTTCTTTTTAAACAGGAAGGGCCCAGCCACCCACCCCATCCCCAACCACCCCACGCTACACTCCTTTTATAAGGGCACCACAGTTGTGACATTTCCTGTGGCAGAGCAGGAAGGGCGGATCAGTGGGGCCTCCACAAGGTGATCTCATTTACAGGGCACTAGTAATTTAACTTGTTATAACAAGTTAAACAAAGCACAATTAAACCATTACTTGCATTTTTTTTCTTTCTAATTACTCTGACTAGATCACAAACCCAGCAACTTATTTGGAATGGATTTCATTAACTGCAGGTACTGTGGAACAATTTCAGAAGGACAGTCTTACAAGATTTAGGACACTGTCCTACATGCTGGGCCTTTGGAGATCTTAGGTCTCAGCTCCAGGCAGCATGGGCAGAGATTGCACGCCTCAAATTTCATATTGAAGAGGAAATACATTATAAGAACCACCAGCATTTCCCCAGCATCCAACAGAAAACCTCGACCAAGAGGGTAGTTGGTCCAGGAGGTTGGCAGGTGGTTAGGAGGAGCAAATCAGGTGCCCCATCACTCTCTGCTCTCCAACACATTACCTCCAAAACCATATAAACACTACAAACAGGTATCTGCCTCTATCTCTGAAATCAAATAAAGAGGCAGAAGACACTGCAGAGCAGGACACTGCGGCACAGGAGCTAGCACAACAATACTCACCCAAATCAGGAACCAAAACTAAACAAGCACAAAGGAAATCCAAAAACTTCTGATCATAGGAGACTCCTGATTCGGGAGTTGATACCCATCTCCAGCCAGGGTGATGGTCAGATGTCTCCAGGTACATCAGCATGGAGAGACACTGACCGCATTGCAAATTGTTCTACAAAGCAGGAGAAAACATTGATGTCCTAGTACACATAGGGACTAATGATCTCGCCAGCCGGTCAGTTGTGGAGACCAAGGAACACCTGACTAGGCTGGGTGACAAACTATCATCTATTTCGTCTGCATCTCCTTCTCTGAGATCCTGCCAGTCTGGGAGAAGGGAGCAGATGGACGGAAGGTCAGAGAAGGGGAGATAGGGAGCTAAACACGTGGCTCAAGGACTGGTGCCAGGAAAAAGGACACAGATTTGTAGGAACTGGCAACAGTTCTGGGAGCGAAGTTCTTAAATTTGATGGACTGCATCTGACTAAAGAGGGAGTCAGTGCATTGGGGCAGAAGTTTGACGCCTTTGCAGAATATTTAAACTAGCAATGGGGAGAGGGTGCAGCACCCCATACATCGAATGGAAGAACACCCTCCCCTCAGCTAGTGGTCAAACAGGAATTCAGCGTGTTTGCCGCTCATTTGCATCACCAGGTAAGAAAAGGTTTGTCTCCCCATACGATGCACAGGGTAATGCCAAACTTCACCCAACAACTAACACACCAAAATCTGGCCAATGGAAAATCATGTACACAATGCTCACAGCCTGGGAAATAAGATCCCAGACCTGCAGGCAATAATGTCAGAGCTAAACTGGACATAGTAGCAATTAGTGAGACGTGGTTTACCAGTAACCACACTTGGGAGACTTCAGTACCTGGCTATGTATTGTTCAGAAGAGACCGAGGTGCAAAAAGGGGGGAGGGTGGCCCTGTATGTTAATGAAAATATCAAAGCTACAGAAATTCAGAATACACATAAGGAGCCAGAAGAACTGTGGGTCACCCTGGAAACAGGAAATGGGACAGCCATAAGAACTGGGGTTGTCTACAGGCCCCCAGACCAGAGGGAGGACAGACACATTACTGTTAGAAGATATACAAAACATGACAGCTAAAGGGGAGGTTCTGATAATGGGAGACTTCAACATGCCAGATACAGATTGGTCAATACCAGCAGGAACATCTGCCAGAACTAGACTCATAGTGGATTCCCTGCAGGGGGAGGGCCTCAAACAACTGGTACAGCAACCCACAAGAGACAGGGCTATCCTAGATCTAGTACTGACTAACAAAGAAGGGATCACAGATCTCCAGGTAGAAGGTCACCTGGGAGCCAGTGACCATCACATGGTATGGTTCAATTTGGCTACTACATCTAAATCATCCCATTCCAAAGCAAAAATATGGGACTTCAGAGGAGCTGACTTTGATAAGATGGCCAACAGAGTTAAGCTAGCCCTGGCAAAAAGAAACACAGGTGAGGAGGTACAGGCAAAGTGGGCAAGCATTAAGGATACAATACTTGAAGCAACATCCCATTGTGTTAGACAGAAAAGGAAGTGCAAAGAAGAAGGAAACCACTTTGGTTCTCAAATACAGTAGCAGAAAAGGTCAGAGCCAAAAGGCTGGCCTTCAGAAAATATAAGGAACACAACGGATGAAGATAGGAGGCATACCAAACTGCCCAAAGGGAAGCAGGTAAGGCAGTAAGGCAGGCAAAGTCCCAAACTGAGGAAACACTAGCACGAACAGTAAAGAAGGTGACAAGACTTTCTATAGATACATTAGTGAAAGGAGAAAGTCCAGAGGGGTATTGCTAAGCTTAATGGAGAAAAGGGAGCATGTGAGGAGGAGGAGGAGGACCTGTAAAGGCATCTATCCTAAATAGATACTTTGCTCAGTATTTACTGAAGAGAAGGTAGGCAGGGCCCACAGCTCAGCATCATGGACACAGGGGAGGGAGGTGAGCACTACCCTTCACAAAAGAAAGGGTCCTACAAGAGCTTGCTAAGCTCAGGGTGGATAAGGCAATGGGACCTGATGGCATACATCCCAGGGTACTTAAGGAGCTAAAGGAGGAACTAGCAGAGCCATTAGCAGAATTGTTTAGTGAGTCTCTGAGCACAGGAGAGGTCCCAGAAGACTGGAGAAGGGCTCATGTGATCCCACTCACAAGAGTGGTAGCAGGGAGGAGGCGGGAACTACAGACCGGTCAGTCTTACCTCAGTAGTGGGCAAGATTATGGAGGCACTCTTAAGGAAAGGATAGTGCAACACCTGGAATCCATAGGGCACAGGATCCAAGACAGCATGGGTTTACAAAAGAAGGTCCTGTCAAACTAATCTATAGATTTCTTTGACTGGGTAACCAGAGTGGTGGACCAAGGGGAGCAGTTGATGTCGCCTACCTTGACTTCAGCAAAGCTTTGACACTGTTCCACATAGAAGATTGATAAATAAGCTAGGTAGGCTCGGGGTGGGTCAAGTTGGTCAACTGGGTGGCAAACTGGTTGACTGGCAGAAACAGAGAGTGGTGGTAAATGGTATACAGTCAGAAGAGATGCAAGTCACAAGTGGGTACCTCAGGGATCAGTCCTGGGGCCAGTCCTATTCAACATCTTCATTAGTGACCTCGCAGATGGACTAGAGGGTAAGGCTTGTCTGTTTGCAGATGACACCAAGATCTGCAACAGAGTAGATGATCCAGATGGGGTGGGCAGAATGAGAAGAGATCTGGATAAACTAGCAGAATGGTCAGAAGAGTGGCAACTGGGATTTAATGCAAAGAAGTGCAAAATCATGCACATAGGGAAGAGAAACCTGAAGCCACTTATAGGCTGGGAGGGAGTTGCTAGCAGTCACAAAGGAAGAAAGAGACTTGGGCATCATCATCACTGATGACCTAAAATCATCCAAGCAGACCTCTAAAGCAGTAGGTAAGGCTAGGGGGTGTTAGGTGTAGTAGGGTATCACAAGTCGTAAGAGAGAGGAATAATCCTCTGTACAAGACATTGGTCAGGCCCCATCTGGAGTACTGCGTGCAGTATTGGAGGCCACACCTTCACAAGGACATTAACCAAATTGAGGCAGTCCAGAGAAGGGCAACCAAAATGGTGCAGGGACTGCATCAGAAGACATATGAGGACAGATTAACGGAGCTCAATATGTATACCCTTGAGCAAAGGAGGGAGAGAGGTGATATGATCGAGACATTTAAACACCTTAAGGGCATAAACAAGGTGAAAAGAGTCTAACATGTTTAAATATAAGAAAATAGCAGGACAAGAGGACACAGCATGAGATTAGAGGAGGCCGATTATGGGGAATATGAGGAAATTCTTTTCACAGAAAGGGTGGTGGATGCATGGAATGGCTTACCACAAGAAGTGGTGGCTATGAATACAGTGCAGGGCTTCAAACAGGCATGGGATAGGCATAAGGGAGCAATACAAATGACTATGAATAGATAGGTCACTGACAGAGCAAAGGCCGATGGCACATTTATGAGGTAGAAAAAGAAATGGGCAGACTGGATGGGCCTTGCGGTCCTTATCTGCCGTCAACTTCTATGTTTCTATGTTTCTATGAGCATTGCCATCCCAGCACTTTTCCTGGTTCCATTTGAAATGAATATATGTGACAGCCAGTTTCTTTTGAACTTTAGGATTTCAGTTGTATCTAGATGGTTCTCCTGGATAGCTACAGCATCTGCTTTTATTTTATTTGTATAGTTTAACAATCTAGACCTTTTAATGAGAGAACGAATGCCATTTACATTAAAAGAGGCACATCTAAAATTCCTAAGATTCGACATCATGCACTAAGTATGATTTCCAAAAGATAGTATCATCCTTAATAAAGTTACAGATGAGTATATCGCCTACACTAGGCCCCATATTATATCCCGTTATACAATGGGTATGAAAATCCTGTAATCTCATTGGTCAAAACACATCACATGACCATGGTATATCCTGTAATAACCTATGACTAAGAAATGGTATTTATAAAAAACATACTTAAAAACTCTTTTTAAAACTAAATTTTTATTTCATAAATCTTATGTACAACTTATACATGTAATTTATGTCATTACAGTACATTGGGATTTAGCTCTGTTATACAAGATCATTGAAGCTTTTACCCCGATTCTTTATTAAAACCCCAAGATCCAAAACGAGGTGTACATATCCTCTAGAGACCAACGTATCTTCCACAGGAAAATTACCTTTCTCTTTTTCACAGTATTGAAGAAATTGTTTTGTTGTGTTTTCTTATTACACTCAAACTACAGTGAAAACTGAGGGCCATGCTCTATTAACCAAGGACTCAACAGGAATCCTAAAACCTTTTTTCAGGGAGACTCTCATAGGCACCACCACGTGTCATGGGTCTGTTCACTTCCATTGGGATGAGGTTAGTCCCTGTCAGACTCTTTTACCATCTTACTAATGTTTGAGCCTCGTTACGTGCTATTTGCCTGTATGTATTAAATGGTCCTCATATCTGTGTCAACCAGGATCCAGATTTTATTTGCCCTAGCCCCACTATGTCCCCTATTGGGGGGTTGCTCCTGTCCCCTCTCTGTCCCAGATTCCCCATAATTCTCTATGTGCTTCCTCTGTCAATCTGAGCATGGCGGTCAGGCCCTCCATTCTCTTGAGTTCTTCCACTCTGCCTCTCCAGGAGCTTAGATCTGGTGGAGACGGTGTAAGCCATCTGGATGTGATCTCCTTTAGTGCCATATGGCACATCAGCCTAAACAGGGACTGCTGCTGATTACCCTCCCAATATTCTTAGGCCTAGCCCCAAGCCCAGAGATTCAAAAGTCAGTGGGACTTGTGCCCTCCACAGCTTATTGAGGGCCTGGTCCACTTCCCTCCAAAAGCGCCCTATCTTGGGACAAGCCCACAGAATGTGAAAATGTATGTCCACTAACCCACATCCTCTCCAACAGTGGTCTGTGGCCCCTACTTTAAAGTGTTTTCTTATAGTTGGCATGTGGAAGAACCTCATTAGGCACTTCCAACAGAACTTCCGCCATGCAGGGGAGGCCGTCATACACTAACCTCATTCCCAAACCTCTAGCCATCTCTTATCTGTGAGAGACGATCCCGTCTCTCTTTCTCACCTGTCTCTAATAACCCAGGTATGTTCAGTAGTTTCGCCCTGAAGGGCCTCGTACCCAAATTATATATTTTTTTTCTGTCTGGTTAGTTTGGCAGTCTAGTACATGAGTTCTTCAAGTCCAGTCAATTCTCTAGCTATTTTTGGTATCAATCGGTTTACTAGCATATGGTGCCTTATTTGCAAACACCTATAGAAATCAGTTTTATCTAAATGATATCTCTGCTGAATTTGTTCAAAAAATAATAGATTGTCCCCTTGTAATAGATTACGGAACCTAACTAGGGCCTGTCTGTTCCAGACCCTAAAGCCGGGGCCAGATTGTGCGGGGGAAAAGCCCAGATCCCCAAAATAGATGTTAAAGGGCCAACTCCCTTTGAAGTTCGGGTCACCATTCTGCCCCTGACCAGGACCTGAAGTGTGTGTTTGGTCCAAGGGTTTTTGATTGCCTGCCATATCTGTCTGTTAATCGGGGCATGAGGTAACGGTGTCAATGAGAGCAGTCTCGCATGGAATCTCTCAATACCCCGCCAGCCCTCCTCACCTCCCTGTTTTAACCACAAGATTACTGAAACTAGTTGGGCGGCTAAGTAGTACAGTTTAAGATCTGGGTCGGAAAGACCCACTCTCTTCCTGGGCAGCGAGAGGTGCCCAGCTTGTACCCTCCTACGACCTCCCTGCCATGCAAACTTTGAAAGGGAATTCAGGACCTCTCTTTCCAAAACCCACTTGGAATCCCAATGGGGAGGGCTTGGAATAGAAACTTGAAATGAGGTAGGACATTCATTTTTTCTGTCTCCACCCTCTCCGCCAAAGAAAGCGGGAGCATCCTCCATCTAACGATGTCAGCTGAAATTTCTCTCCAAAGTTTCCCATAATTTAAATCAAACAGGCTAGCTATTTGTGGACTAATCCTAACCCTAGGTGTTGCACCATGTTGGCCCTAGCTCACCTATATGGGAAATCCCTCAATACCTCCCCTGGGACCGTCTCCCAAACCTCATCACCTCCGATTTATCACAATTAATTTTATAACCTAATGCAACACCGTAATCCTCCAACTCTCTGTTCAATGCTAGGAGAGACGTCTCAGGAGAGGTGACATAGAACAATGAGTTGTCGGCATATAAGGAGATTTTGTGTTCTCTTTCCCCTACCCTTATGTCCTTGATGTCACTTGAGGTCCTAATCCTCACTGCCATTGGCTCGATGCAGAGGGTAAAGAGCAAAGGAGACAAGGGACACCCCTGTCTCATCCCCCTGGTGAGATAAAACCTCTCGGTAGTGAAACCGTTGACCCTTACTATAGCCTGCGGGGCTACATACAGGGCTTCAACTCCCCCCCTTGAATTTAGGGCCAAATCCCATTTCCGACAGGGTACGATGAAGACAACTCCAATTCACCTTGTTGATCACTTTATCAGCATCCATGAAAATGGCCAGGGCACAACTGTTGGCATCCCATGTATGGGTGATCAGGTTGAGCAGATGCCAGATGTAATTGTGAATGAGTCTCCCATTAATGTACCCTGTCTGGTCTGGGTGAACCAGCCATCCTATCACTGTTTGTAGTCTTTTAGCCAGCACAGAGTTGAACATTTTCTGGTCTACATTTAATAATGAAATTGGACGGTAGGATCCACATTCTTCTGGTTCCTTACCCTCCTTGTGAATTACCATAATCTGTGCATATTGCCAACTCGGAGGTGTAGTTCCTTCCTGCTGCACCTCCCTACACACCCTACCCAGCAGTGGTGTCAGAAGATCTCCACAAAATGTGTATAGCTCAGCTGCTATGCCATCTGGCCCTGGGGCCTTACCCCCTTCAGTGCCTGGATGCTCCCAAGAACTTCTTTGTCCCCAATCGGGGACTCAAGGATGTCCTCTCCTCCTGTGTTAATTTTGGTAGTTTAAGTTTCTTGATAAAAATCATCTAGCTTGCTTTGATAGTTATAGGTTCCTGAGTATACAAGATCCTATAGAATTCCTTGAACTGGTTGGCTATACCCTCTGCTTCTGAAGCCCCTCCATTCTGTTGGGTGTTTATTTTTAAAATGTTCCTTGAGGCAGCTGCTTTTCTAATTTGTCAGGCTAGAACCTTGCCCACTCTCCCCCAATTCATAATACCTTTGGTGGGAGTACCTCAACTGTCCCTCTATTTATTCGTCTAGTAATTTATTTAATTTCCTCCTAACGGTGTCCAGTTCTTGTTTAATGTGTGAGTTCAGGGCTATTTTCTGTTCTGCTTCTAGATCCCATAGTCTGGCCTCCAGATCAGTTATTTCGTTTTGTCTTTTCTTTTTGAGTGAGGAGGCATATTGTATGATTTTTCCCATTAAAAACGCTTTCAGGCTGTCCCACCATATGGCTATGGAGGTATCCTCAGTTGGATTATTAATAGAATAATCCTCAACTACCCCTGGACCAATTCTTTAAAATCAGGGTGGTTCAGGAGGGAGACGCTTAGCCTCCAAGATGAATTTCTGACTACAGAGGTCGGGTCCAGTCTGATGGAAATCAGTCCGTGGTCCGAAAGTGTCCCGGTCCGAATTTTGGCTTCTTCAACCCTGTATGCCCACTCCTTTGAAATTAAGATTAGGTCGATTCTGGAGTAGGCATCATGAGGGGCTGACCAGCAAGAGTAGTCTCGGACCCTGGGGTTACGATAACGCCAAAATGTCGGTCAAACCTAGGTCCTTGATGAGTCTGGTCAGGGTTCTAGCTGCCAAGATGGTGGCCCCTGGTTCAATCCTGATCTGTCTAGCATGGGATTTTGTACTACATTAAAATTCCTCCTACAATGGTTAGCTCTCCTGGTGAGGGCATTACCTTTAGCAGAACCTTCTGTAAGAATGCTTGGTTTTCTGCTTCTATGTTGGGGGCATATATGTTCACTAGAGTACATGACTGATCTTTATACTTGCCTGTACTATAATATACCTTTCTTCCTCATCAAGCTCACTGTTTTCAAGTTAGAAGGGACAATCTTTATGTATTAGAATGGCCACCCCTCATCTACAGGGATGGGCTAGATATGAGGCTGAGAACACCTGTCCCACCCAGTTCCTTTTCAGTTTGGCACTCTCTTTCTGGTCTAAGTGGGTCTCCTGCAGTAGGGCTATTTCGGCTCCCACCTGCCTGAGTTCGTTGAGGACCCTCTTTCTTTTGACAGGGCTACCCAATCCCCTGACATTATAGGTAATAATCCTGCCTTCTGTCATGGCGGGAAATAAATTCCACCCCCTAGACTGCGGCTGTGCCCGAGAGACCCACTGAGTTCATCAAACCAACAATAACCTGGCACAAACATGAGCTGTAACTGTGAAAATTAACCTTCCAATGTTTCCGATACACCCTACTCGCTGTTCTGGTGGCTCCAAGCCATCAGGTTGTGGTCTGTCCCTTCTAGGCCATGTGCGTCTTTCGTGCTTTTTAGGTGGCTGGCTTCTTCTACCTGCCAAACCCCCTCTAGTCCGTTGCATTCCTCCATGTAATGCTATTTTTCCTAGCCCTGATCAGTTTTGGTGGAACACATTCCTTTTGGTGCTCACTTATCCCCCCCCCCAAAGGTGAATGACTATCATAGGAGATGGGGGGGGCGTTATTTCAGCAGTACGCTCCCGCTAAGAGGAAAGTGTACCACCGAGCAGACCCCCCCAACAGTACCAAGGGGTGTACCCATGGAGCACCGCTGGGGTACTATCATAGAACTGGGTCGGCGTGGGGGGAAGAGCTTCAATCGTTATCACAGATTCCCCCCCATTCACAACCTGTCAGAGTGAAGAGCGGGTCGTTAGCTTATTGTGTCCAGCATGTGCTCCCTAAGTTCTCTCCTCCTTCCAGGAGTGCAAAGAAAGAAAAAAGGGGTAAAGGGGGAGGAGGAGCCTCCCCCAAACTCCCCCCCACACTAGCATGTCCCAGCTCTTCCAGGTTTTAATCCTGCATACTACTTGTTCAGGCCCCATTCAAGGTACCCCCCCCCACGTAGATATGTATCATGGCTTTCAGACCCTCCCCCCCACATCCATATTCCCCTTCTCTGTGCTCTCTACAGTAAGAGGACTCCAAATCTGCAACTCATCCCTTAACAGAGCAAAGAGTCAGCACGGAAAGAAAAAAGAAAAAGGCAGTAAGGATACAGACTCAAGTCTCCTGGTGTACTGTTCTCTTTGGTCCGCATTGAGGTGGCTCCCTCTCCTTCCTCCTGGTGTGTCTTCTTGATCAGCGATCGTCGAGAAGTGTCCCTGTTGTTTCTCTTCCTTGGGTTGCCACTCTTCTGCCATTGTTCCTTGTCCCTCCATCATGCCTCCATGGGAGTAGAAACTGGCCTGCTGAGTGGATGTTGCGGTACCTTCAGTTCTGACAGAGTAGAGCGTGCTTCCGCTAGTGATCGAAAGAAGGTGGGACCCTGGGGTAGAAAAATCTTTAACTGGGCCGGGGCCATCAGATGCATCTTTATTTCTTTTGTTGCCAGGAACTTCTTTATATTGAGGAGCACTCACCTTTTCTGTTGTGTGTATGGCGTGGATTCATGATCAAAGTACAGGCAGGTGTCCCCAAATAGTAACATCTTCTTGGCCCAGGCTGCCTGCATCACCATCATTTTCATGTGGTAGTCCAGAAATTTTAGCACAATTGAGCAGGGAGTATCCCTGGGATCCGTTGTTTTTTTTTGCCAGGGCTCTATGGGCGTGGACTATGTTAAGTGACTTGTCGTTAGGCAAGTCCAGCAGATCTTTAAGAAAACTCTCCAGAAAGGGCTCCATCTTTCCCCTTTTTCAGTATCCTCTAGGACTCCTTATATACGTAAATTATCCTGTCGGGATCGCAGCTCGAAGTCATCTAGTTTTTCCAGCCACTCTCTGTCCTTCTTGAATAGGTACTGTATTGCTTCACTATGTTCCTGCACCTCATGGTTAACCTCTGCAAGGCCCATCTCTAGGTCCTCTTCCTGCTGAGTCACCGCTAGGATCTCGGCTTTTGTTTCAAGCACCGATTGCTCTATTTTTAGCATGGTACCATTAATTTTTTGTAGCTCCTGGCAGAGTCTCCTCAAAGTGATTGTAAAGCTCTCTTCCCTCTCATCCTCCGATTGTGTTGCCTGGGAAGGGGGCCACTCAGGGGCCTTGCTTTTTGCCATTTGCCAGATGCCGCATGAGTCTGGTGCTTGTGTCGGTTTTAAATATTTATACAGGTTTTCTTTTGTATGACCTTTAGGCAGCATTTCTCCTTGCCCAGTTCATTGATGACTGATAGGGAAGAAGGGGAGTCCCGACAGAAGCCCGAAACCATGAAATAAAGTTAATTTAGCACCTCGGTGGTTGGAGCTCCGACGCTTAGCTGTGCATCAGTTAGGAGGTGGAACCAGAAGTCTACTTAAAAACATTTTAAATGTATTTTACTCATGGGTCCATTGTATAATCACAATAAGGCACTCCAGGGTGTGGGTTATTGGTGGATTTACCCACTTCTTATGAGGTTAAGTCACTTGGCTGCGCCTCGTGACACACTACACAAGGCGTGGGTAAATCCCCCAATAACCCACACCCTGTCATGCCTTATCGCTTAAACAAACCAGTCCCAATTTATTGTCCCTCCGTTTCCAAAAATTTTTAGTTTTCACAAACATAAGCCTTTGCTGACCACCTGGACTGCTTAAAAATCCCATTTGTAGCTCTCATTTACTTGCCCCCCTGCCCCCCAACTCTTTTCGGCTACTGACCACTTTTTAATATTCCAAAGCAAATTTAACCCAGAATTTACCACAGACGAAGGTCAGAAGGTCAAAGGACTGGTATTCATTTTATCCTAAATCAAATGAGGATAAAGAGTCCACATTTGCTAAAATGAATTTGGTAGTTTATTTCCCAAGTTCTTCCGTGGAATCATATGTATGTCTCATCCCATCTATGGCTACCTTCATATGTGCTTGAAAAATCATAGTTGCCTTATGATTGTTCACCCACAACTTGTTCCTCAGAGAATCAAACTTTCTCCTTTCATGAATCAAGTCTGGAGGGAGATTGTTAAAAATTGAGATAGTGGCACCCATCAAAGTTAGTCTCTGTTTTTTATAGACCTCGTTCATTAATTTTTCTTTATCTTCTGACCTAAAGAATTTTGCCACTATAGGTCTGGGCAGGCTTTGCATATTTGAATTCAGTCAGAATGTCCTCTGTGTTTGATCTATATCATCTGATAGATCTGATGTGTTCGTGTCTATGTAGGCTGCCATAATTTGCTTGAGTGTGTCTCTTAGGAGTCTTTCATTATCCCATGCCTATATCCTAATATCCTAATATTTTTCTTCTTGCACACAATTCAAAATCTATTAATTTGGCTTTGAAGTCCTTATTTATTAGTCCCAAGTTTTTAAGCTGCCTTTGTATTGGTAGCGCCTCATCCTCCAATATAGTAATTATTTGCTGGGCGTTAGCAAGTTCAGCTTTAATTTGTTTATTTTCAGAGATCAACTGATTTATGAGGGACTAAAAGTTATCTAGATTTGATTCAAGATATTTTGATTTATTCAGCTTAGTATTTAATTTAGATAGTTGATTCAAAATCCGTTTAACCCAGGGCAGGGGTGGGGGGTGTCATAGTAATCTCCCTTTTCAAATGTCTCTGGCATTTAGGAGCAACACAATCCTCTGAATGATCTGAAACTAGTATAGATTCTGAGCCATCTGTTTGTCCTTCAAAAATAATTACCATAACCTTGTTTTTGAAAGTGTCTATAGTAGGAACATTAATTATGTTATGGCTTGGAATTGTTTCAGTAGATACTTCTGTTCCATTTTTTCAGAGCTGTTTAGGTTATCTAAACATTTTACTGTACTCTATTGTTTGTTTCAGGAATAGCCTGATTCTCAGGGAATTGTAAATCTTTCCTCACCTCAGCCTGCTTTGTATTAATGCAGGTCGGTAAGGGACCCATATTGGTTATAGGCCTACATTTCTTACACTCTTGACCCAAGCTTTCTTATCCCTTTTAAGTTCTGTACTCCCAGTTGTAGCTCTGTATTCCTCTTTGGCAAGGCAGATTGAAAAGTAATGGGTCTAATTAATGATTCATTTACCAACATACCTGGACATAAAGCAGTCTGTTCTTTAGAGTTATGCTTCAGTTTGCATACCTCTTTTCTCTCGGCAAGAACTTTGTGGCATTCCTGTGAGGGTGTCTTGCTCACCTGAGATGCTCTTCCTGGTCACAGGCACCATTGCTTCTCCTGGGGAATTGTTTGTTTGAGGCTCTGCTGCAGGGTTCCTGTCCAATGCAGTCTTTGAACATCCTGGTTGCTTTGGCATAAGAGAACTCTACGTAGGTCCAACTGCCCCTGGGTCTTCACTTTGGCTAGAACTTGCTTCATTTTCAGAAGATGCTTCAGGTCTGGAATCTTTTTTTAACATTGTTGGCTTTACTGAGCTACCTTTCTTTAACAATATGACTGCCGGTAAAGGTTTTGGTGAAAGTGGGGCCACGATGCTTGATTCAGGAGAAGTTAATGCAGTGTTTGTGCTGGAAAATCCAAACCTCTCCAGATTGCGATATTTCAATTCTCTGTTCCAGTCAGTTTATTTTTAAAGGGACAAACTGGTTTTAGCCTAGTCTGCATTTCAAGCTGTTTCACTAGTGTTGCTATCGGTTTGCCCAGGCTCTGGTTTTTCACCAACTTTGTCATTTTTTTAGGTGTCATCCTTATACTGAAACTCAGGAACGGCTTTCTGTCTTTGAAAAAGATGTTTAAATGTTCCCCTTCCAAGACTGTAGGGTTCTTTCACTAAAACCAAAGTCAGGTTGCAAAGGTATTCATTTACATACTGAGAGGGAGAACACAGAACCTCTCCCCTCAGCCTCTCACCTCCACCAACTTGCACCTGTCACATGTTCAGGAATAAATTACCTTATAAGGAGTGCTTGAATTCTACAATAGTGCATGAATGGCAGATTTATAGTGCACACCAAAATATAGGTTCTTATACAAATCTGTACTAAGGACTGATGAATTAACCGTCAGAACCACATTCCATGAAGTGGTGTATGCCAAACATTTGGAAGCAGTGGCCATGAATAAAGAACCAATTAACTGATATATATTGACTATGCAGAGATTGAGCCTCATTCTTTATTCTGGTCACACTTAATATTAACTAAAATATATATTACTGTTTCTAGGTAATTTTAGGAAAATGTAATGTTGATACAGTTACTTACTATGTTGTAATAACTGGGCACTGTTTTTTCCATAGGTAAAGCTGGTTACAATTTGCCGTTACAACCAGCGGGTTACAAGGGTGAACATGTGCCAGCTTTCCCTATTGAAAGTGAAAGTGACAGCTCTCGCTTACTGTACTGCGCAGCTGTCAGTACCAACACTCAAAATGATTACCTGCCCATCTTTTCCCTCTGACTCATCTCTGGACAGCAGAAAAATAGCATTTCCCTCACAATTCTTACATTCCCTCTGTCAGCATGATTTCAGGACTGTGAGTGAGAAAGATCCCTCATGCTCTTTCTCTCCCTAGAAACTGGCGACCTCTGAACCTAATTAGAATATCACCATGGATACCATGTACAGAGCTCAGCATTAATAACCCAATTTTTTAGTTTTGGCAGCTTAAAACTTAGGTTACTTAATGGATTGCCTTAAAAAGTTAAACACAAGGCTACACTTTTAAAGCTCTTTCCATTTTCACTGGAATTTCCATGCAGTTCAAAAACTTATGTTCTTGTAACAGTTATTACTACAACTGCCACAAGAAGAGAAAAAAAATGAATCCATGTGTATCTTGAAAGAAATACTAAAACTGTTCTTATATTCAATGCAATTATTAAAGAATACTTTAATCAATTGTAAAAAAAAGTTGCTAAAACAAACCACACTTAACACAGGTCTTTGATTTTAATATGATTTATGTCAACAGAACTGCTTGGCAAACAAACAGTACCCAGCAATTACATAAAACAACATATGGGGAGGAGTGTACACTTGAATATTATGCACACCCTTGGTGTGGGATGCTTTGATAAACCCCTTGTGCTTCACCCTCGGGGTTTATGTAGCATCCCACACTGAGGGTGTGCATAAAATTCTCACTATACACTCCTTCCCATGCATTATTGTATATGTAATGGAAGTCAGCTTATACTGTTACTAGTTACCAAAATGTAAAAAATATTACAGTAACTAGTTATTCCTCAACATTATATAAGGGTTTTTGTAAACTTTGCTCTGTTTTTCCCTACAAGTTCAGCTATAGATAATTTCTTTTATCCTTTCTACTGGTTGGACCATCATCATTCTGGCTCTCAACTCAGCCTCTACTGAGTCATCCCTTGCTCAGTCACTAACACACTGCTGTCTGTCTGTCACATCCCATGGTCTGCCCCTTCTGTCTCCTTATCGGGTCCTTTGATGGGGCTCATTCTTTAATTAAAATTCCCGCAGGTTGCTTGCAGGACTCTAATCCTTCTAAACAGGGTATTAGAAAATGCATTAATAAACACAGACCATTTAGAGCAATGAATTAATAGAAATGAAAGCTTCAATCAAACAGTAAAGCCATACATATGGACAGGAAAAGGGTAGATTCAGGGCTGATTATCTAACTTTTAAAAATGGGTTGAAAAGTTCCTGCATTCTTATTGGCTGAGGGCCTTGCCAAGGTGGGCATCTGTGAGACAACAATGCCCACCTAAAAACAAGACCCACTGCCAGCCATTTGTTTACCTGGCCAAAACACCAAAAAAATAATTGGCCACATAGAATTTTGAAAATTACTGTCCAACATTTGTTTTTCTCACTTAGAGAGCGAGAGATGACTCGTGTGCACAGTTCCTCAACATACCAGTGGAAATGAAGAAATACCACAAACAATGATAAAGAATCAATTAAAGTTTTAGAAAGTTTATGTTTTAGCACTACTACTGAGCGTTCTTAGCTCTAAGCGCTACTTGCACCTGTCTCTTCCAGATGCCCGTCTGCTGTATTGACTGCCACAAGCTGGCAGCAGTTCTCATCTGTGGGAGAGGAAATCAAGAAGGTACTGCTGGTCTCATCATGGAGACAGCACTGCAGTCTCGCGCTCGCTCTTACCCCCACTCGGCCTTAGCTGTCACACCCATGCTGCTGAAAATGAAGCAAAATAGTACTCCTAATGACTCCCGATCACAGTGCTCCACTGATAAAAACTAACAATAAGTAACCATGGGTGCTGGTTTTGGGGGAACTGGACAAAGCTAGAGACTATTGATGTGTTGGTGAGGGGAGATGTTACTACATCAGAAAGTCTGCATGTGTGGGTGAGTGGCAACAATGGATAACAGCTTACAAGTGGTGGGACTACTTCAGTCAAAAAAGTGTTTTTTTGATTTATTACATTCATTTTTGAAACTGATTTAAAGCACATTTTTAAATGTAGACAGATGACCCATTTTCTAAGCGCAATAATACTCTCCAGGGTGGGTGGTATGGGCTATACCGGATCTTCCAGGGACAATAAAGCCCTCCATCTGCAGCATCAGGCTTCACTACACCCCTGAGCAGTGTGGCATAGCCCAGTTCTGCCACCCCGTCAGATATTATTGCTTGTGTAGCTAGCCAACTTAAAAATTATACAGTCCTTAGGTTATGTTAATATCCTGCAGTGCATATTAGAGCTTTTATAAGCTCCGATCAGATGTCTGCCAGTCCTGCTGTTCTCCCAAGGCTAAACACAGTCCTCTGTGACAGAACTTAGTCCTGGGAAGACATGGGAACCAGTAGACAAAAAAATAAGCGCTTATATAAACTATAACTTGTGCCAAATGGGGTTAGTCGAACAGTGTACTTGACTTGAATGAAACGGACTGCTGACCCACTAAAAATAATATGTAAAAAGAGACCACTATTACTTTCTATGTAGTGTGCCCCCATGATCTCCAAACATTGACATCACAAAATTTTGGACAACGTGTACCAGGAGGGGTAAGGGATTGGGCAGCAGGCTCTTTGGTGCCACTTTATGACCCCTTTCCCCTACTTACAGGTCAGCAATAAAAATATGTGGCCGTTAAACTATAGCTGGGTAAGGCCACCACTGGGGATTGGGGGAGGGACTGAAGAAAAGGTGCTGTTTAAGGCAAATAAAAGAAGTACTTGGTACACCGTCTTAATTCTCAGGCCATCATTTTTGCATTTTTACATTTTTACTTTCCACATCCCAAACCAACCAGTAAGGGTTCAATAAAATGCATGGCCAATAATCAATTTAAACAGCTGTGATATGAACCATGACCGATCATAACCCGTATTCAGGAACATTAATAGAGAACAGAGTTCTGTGGGTATTTGAAAATGTTCAAGTCTTCACTTATTACTTCCTATGAATTAGTACCTGTTTGCACAGTATGTTTATTCATCCATGTTTGGGAGTGTGGGCATAATGGCCCTAGACTCCATTCTGACCATAAATTACTATGTTATCATCTCTTCTTTTTTAGCTTCTTGAAGAAGAAGAATAAATTATTTAAACTGGCTAGGATCCTAAATGAGATACTTAGAGCCAATTATGATAAAAGACTTTTCCAGAAATGGGGTCAAAAGAGTACCCCTAACTCAAACATCTTCTTCTCTAAAAACTAAACATTTCATTCTCCTCTGTTTTGTAGTTGCAGAGATGTCTGGGAAAATATGGAATGTCCTCGCTTTGAAAACTAAGGTTTCTTTTCTTATAGCCATTTTTTTTCTCTTTTTTTTCCAATATTGCTTTTTTCCCCCCATCAGTCTGGCAGGCGGCTACGGCCCCCCATAGAGGGATCGGTTCTCCTTGTGTGACTCCACTTCCTGACCCCATGCTCCCCCGGTATTCCCCCACTGATTTTCCCCCATGGCAGGGTCGTAGGGGAGGGGCTGTCCTCTCCCCACTGAAGCACAATCCAGATCTGGGGTTGCCGAAGTTGGGTGTGGGCCTCAGATTCATGGAGCCTGCCAGACCCGTTGCTCATTTTCTCCCCTTACACCCCCTCCCTCACAGCATGAACATGCGCATGTGGAGGCACACACATGCCACGTTTCCGCACTCCTGTGTCTCCCAGCCTCCAGTGCTGTCCTCTGGCCTCCACTAGGGGGTAGCCAAGGAGTGGGACAACAACCTCCCCTCCTCAGGAGAGAAGAGGAAAGCAGTCCATCGGATGCTTGATCCTCTCCCTCCTCTGCTGACCCCCAGCGGGCTGGGCTCGCTCCTGACCCCAGGTCACCAGCATGGCGCGAGGTGTGGCATCCAGCACCTCAACCCTCAGCGCCACCAAGCTGGCCTTCTTATAGCTATTTGAACAATTGTTTCTAAATCTATATTGAATGCTGTAGTAATTATGATCATTATTTGACACCCCCCCTTTCTTTTATCTTTCTGTGATTCCCTGAAAACGGCAGCCAAAACAAGTAAATGATCTGATCTTCAGGAAGTAAACGTATGTCTTATTGATGGAAGTGGCTTATCTTTAAAGATGGATTTCTTATAAATTTGCAATATGCTTCAGAGATGAAGGGCAGGTTTTCCTCAGGCAGGCCAAATGCTTCAACACACAACACTTTAACGAGTTCTTTCCTGGAGCGATGCCCAGCATCAGTGGTGTTAGGCAATCCTACAATCCTTCAGCTGCAATACTTAATAACATTCCCAAACTGTTCTGTTCTATATTACATTTAAACCATGTGTCAGGTATTTGCAGTTGCCAAGGTGTTGGCGGTAGGGAGCTCTGCATGAAAATACACCAAAAAGTGTGGATGGGGATGACTAATGTGACAGCACCCCTGCCCACTGCCACTGTGCATGGCATAGTGCCATGAGACTGGCGCTATGCCATAAACAAATCTACGAGTGTGCCACACTTCAAGTGTCATCTTATACAAGCCCTTTTTGCTCACACTAGCATTTGGCGCAACTGATTTGCATTCTGACTTAGCAACAGGGGGAACTCCTCCACTGAAGCCTAGTCCAAGTGTTGTGTATAGCTGCAGCATGTAATGGAACAGCAGGGAGGCTGTTTGCACCTGATTTGCACTGCACATCCACACCTTGCGGCTGAGAATTGGGCCCCTCACCTGTACAAACAACAGCAAAGCAAGTGAAACATACATTTGTGAAGAAATAAAACGTGATATTTGTTATTTTACTATTTCAACAGGAGGATCGTGGAAAAATAAGAGACCTCTTCACCCCACATTTTAGGAGGACAACGCTGCTGCTGTGGTTTATTTGGTAAATAAAAGAAGACACCTTGATCTCAAGTTGCAAAAAAAAACAAAAAAAAGGAAAAATTACAAGCATTCTGAAACCTTTGATAGCCTTATAGATTACAGCTTTATAAACCATTCTTATAAAAAATAAAAGATACTTTTTAAAAGGATATACATCTTTATACAGTAGCTTTCCGACTGTAGACTGAAGTGATGCATTATTTGGGTAAATGCCAACGCCCCTTTCCCTTCTTGTTCATGGCAGGTTCTCCAATGCCTTCTCTTACTATGGATTAGTACTATTGACTACCGAGCTGTTCCAAACAGGCGATGTCTGCAGCAGTAGGTTTCTATGTGTTCATTTTTCACATCACTTTCTTGACTGTTTCCTCACGTTGCCTTTTATATACGCTGAACCCCTTTCATGGCTACCCCAAGCTATTCCTGTTATACTTGGGCCCATTCCAATGTTAACATAACTGGCAGGAAGTTTTTCATGGACATCCATTGCTTTACCATAAAGCATGTTGAAAGCCAACATACCGTATCAGACCATGAGATACAAGGACACACACACACACACACACCTGTGTATGTGTGTGTATTTATATAGTGGATATGTCAAATAGTGCTGCACAAAAATACTCTTGTCATTTACTATAGGGATAAATGCAGTGCTGTACACAAATACTCCCTGTCACTGACTATGGGAATGTTGCACACAGTGCTGTACACAAATACTCCCTGTCATTGACTATGGGGATGTTGGATACAGTGCTGTACACAAATACTCCCTGCTATTGACTATGAGGACATTGCATACAGTGTTGTACACAAATACTCCCTGTCATTGACTATGGGAATGTTACATTCAGTGCTGTACACAAATACTCCCTTCAGTTGACTTTGGGAATGTTGCATACAGTCCTGTACAAAAATACTCCCTACCATTGAGTATGGGAATGTTGTATACAGTGCTGTACACAAATACTCCTTGTCATTGACTATGGGAATGTTGCATGCAGTACTGTACACAAATAGTCCCTGTCACTGACTATGGGAATATTGCATACAGTGCTGTACACAAATATTCCCTGTCATTGACTGTGAAAAAGTTGCATACAGTCCTGTACACAAATACTCCTGTCATTGACTATGGGGATATTGCATACAGTGCAGTACAAAAATACGTCTATCACTGATTATGAGGATGGTACATACAGTCCTGAACACAAATACATCCTGTCATTGACTATGAGAATGTTGCATACAGTGCTGAACACAAATACTCCCTGCTATTGACTTTGGGAATGTTGCATACAGTCCTGTACACAAATACTCCCTGCCATTGACTAGGGGAATGTTGTATACAGTGTGTCCACACTGCCAGTGAGCTGTTATGATAATGGTTCGGAAATACTCCCTGTCATTGACTCTGGGGAAATTACATACAGTGCTGCATACAAATACTCCTGTCATTGACAATGGGGATGCTGCCTACAGTGCTGGATACAAATACTCCCTGCCATTGACCTTGGGAATGTTGCATACAGTCCTGTACACAAATACTCCCTGTCATTGACTATGGGAATGTTGCATACAGTCCTGTACACAAATACTCCCTGCCATTGACTATGGGAATTTTGCATACAGTGCTGTACAGAAATACTCCCTGTCATTGACTATGGGAATTTTGCATACAGTGCTGTACAGAAATACTCCCTGTCATTGACTATGGGAATGTTGCATGCAGTACTGTACACAAACACTCCCTGTCATTGACTATGGGAATGTTGCATGCAGTACTGTACACAAATACTCCATGTCACTGACTATGGGAATGTTGCATACAGTGCTGTACACAAATACTCCCTGTCATTGACTATGGGAATGTTGCATACAGTCCTGTACACAAATACTCATGTCATTGACTATGGGGATGTTGCATACAGTGCTGTACACAAATACTCATGTCATTGACTATGGGGATGTTGCATACAGTGCTGTACACAAATACTTCTGTCACTGGCTATGGGGATGTTGCATATAGTGCTGTACACAAATATTTCTGACATTGACTATGGGGATGTTGCATGCAGTGCTGTACAAAAATACTCCCTATCATTGGTTATGAGGATGTTGCATACAGTGCTTTAGACAAATACTCCCTGTCATTAATTATGAAGATGTTGCATAAAGTGCAATACAGACATACTTCCTATCACTGACTATGGGGGTTGCATACAGTGCTGTACACAAACACTCCTGTCACTGACTAGGAGGATGCTGCATACAGTGCTGTACACAAACACTCCTGTCACTGACTAGGAGTATGTTGCATATAGTGCTGTACACAAATAGTCCCTGTCATTGACTATGGGACTGTTGCATACAATGTTGTACACAAATACTCCCTGTCATTGACTATGGGAATGTTGCATACTGTGCTGTACACATATACTCCCTGCCATTGACTATGGGACTGTTGCATGCAGTGCTGTACACAAACACTCCTTTCATTGACTATGGGGATGTTGCATTCAGTGCTGTACACAAATACTCCCTGCCATTGACTATGGGAATGTTGCATAGAGTGCTGTACACAAACACTCATGTCATTGACTATGGGGATGTTGCATACAATGCTGTACACAAATATCCCCTGCCATTGACTATGGGAATGTTGCATACAGTGCTGTACACAAATACTCCATGTCATTGACTATGAGGATGTTGCATACAGTGCTGTACACAGATACTTCCTATCACTGACTTTGAGGAGGTTGCATACAGTGCTGCACACAAATACTCCCTTTCATTGATTATGGGGATGTTGCATACATGACTGTACACAAACACTCCTGTCACTGACTATGAGGATGTTGCTTACAGTGCTGTACACAAACACTCCTGTCACTGACTAGGAATATGTTGATATAGTACTGTACACAAATGTTCCCGATATTGACAATGGGAATGTTGCATACAGTCCTGTACACAGATATTCCTGTCATTGACTATGGGAATGCTGCCTACAGTGCTGGATACACATACTCCCTGCCATTGACTATGGGGATGTTGCATACACTGCTGTACACAAATACTGCCTGGGATTGATTATGGGGAATGCTGCAAACAGCGCTGCACACAAATACTCCCTGTCATTGACTATGGGAATATTGCATACAGTGCTGTACACAAATACTCCCTATCATTGATTATGAGGATGTTGTGTACAGTGCTATACACATTCCTGCCATTAACTATGGGGATGTTGCATATAGTGCTGTACACAAACACTCCTGTCACTGACTATGAGTATGTTGCATACATTGCTGTACACACATACTCCCTGCCATTGTCTATGGGAATGTTGCATACAATGCTGAATAGAAATACTCCTGTCATTGACTATGGGAATGTTGCATAGAGTGCAAATACTCCCTACCATTGACTATGAGGATGTTGTATACAGTGTTGTATACAAACAGTCCTGTCACTGACTATGGGGATGTTGCATACAATGCTGTACACAAATACTCCCTGTCATTGACTATGAGGATGTTGCATATAGTGCTATGCACAGATACTTCCTGTCACTGACTCTGGGAATCTTGCATACACTGCTGTACACAAATACTCGCTGACATTGACTATGAGAATGTAGTATACAGTGATGTACTCAAATACTCCGTTCACTGACTATGTGGATGTTGCATACAATGCTGTATACAGATACTCCCTGTCTTTGACTATGAGGATGTATATAGTGCTGCACACTAACACTCCTGCCACTGACTATGGGGATTTTTCATACAGTGCTGTACACAAATACTCCCTGTCATTGACTATGAGGATGTTATTTACAGTACTGTACACAAATACTCCCTGCAATTGACTTTGAGAATGTTGCATACACTGCTGTACACAAATACTCCTGTCATTGACTATGGGAATGTTGCATACAGTGCTGTACACAAATACTCCCTGTCATTGACTATGATGATGTTGTATACAGCACTGTACACAAATACTCCCTGCCATTGACTTTGAGAATGTTGCATACAGTGCTGTACAGAAATACTCCTGTCATTGACTATGGGGATGCTGCCTACAGGGCTGGATACAAATAACCCCTGCCATTGACTATGGGGATGTAGTACAGTATATACTGCTGTACACAAATACTCCTGTCTTTGACTATGGGAATGCTGCCTACAGTGCTGCACACAAATACTCCCTGCTATTGGCTATGAGGATGTTGCATACACTGCGGTACTCAAATACTCACTATCATTGACTATGGGAATGTTGCATACAGTGCTGTACACAAATACTCCCTGCCATTGACTATGGGAATGTTGCATACAGTGCTGTACACAGATACTCCCTGCTATTGACTATGAGAATGTTGCATACAGTACTCTACACAAATACTCCCTGCTGTTGACTATGAGGATGTTGCATACAGTGCTGTACAGAAATACTCCCTGCCATTAACTATGAAGATGTTGCAGGCAGTACACAGCTTCTTCCTATCACTGAATATGGTTAGGTTGCATACAGTGCTGTACACAAGTACTCCCTTTCATTGATTATGAGGATGTTGCATACAGTGCAGTACACAGATACTTCCTATCACTGACAATGGGTAGGTTACATACAGTGGTGTACACAAACACTCCTGTCACTGACTATGAGGATGCTGCATACAGTGCTGTACGTAAGCACTCCTGTCACTGACTATAAGTATGTTGCATTCAGTGTTGCACACAAACACTTCTGTCATTAACTATGAAGATGTTGCATACAGTTCTGTACACAGATACTTCCTATCACTGACTAAGGGAGTGTTACATACAGTGTTGTATACAAATACTCCCTGTCATTGACTATGGGGATGTTACATAGAGTGCTGTACATAGATACTTCCTATCACTGACTATGGGAATGTTGCATACGGTGCTGTATGAAAACACTCCCTGTCATTGACTATGGGTATTTTGCATACAGTGTTGTACACAGATACTTCCTGTCACTAATTATGGGAATGTTGCATACAGTGCTATACACAGACACTCCCTGTCATTGACTATGGGAATGCTGCATACAGTACTGTACACAAATACTCCTGTCATTGACTATGAGGATGTTGCATACAGTGCTGTACACAAATACTCCCTGCCATTGAATATGGGGATGTTGTATACACTGCTGTACACAAATACTGCCTGTGATTGACTATGGGGAAGGTTGCATACAGTGCTGTACACAAATACTCCCTGTCATTGACTATGGGGATGTTGCCTAGAGTGCTGTACACAAATACTTCCTATTACAGATTGTGGGAATATTCTATATAGTGCTGTACACAAGTACTCCCTGTCACTGATTATGAGGATGTTGTATACAGTGCTGTACACAAATACTCCCTGTCATTGTCTATGGGGATGTTGCATACAGTTCTGTAGACAAATACTCCCTATCACTGACTATGAGGATGTTGCATTCAGTGCTGTAGACAAATACTCCCTGCCATTCACTATGAGGATGTTGCATACAATGCTGTACAGAAATACTCCCTGGCATTGACTATGGGAATGGTGCACACAGTGCTGTACACAAATACTCCCTGTCATTGATTATGGGGATGTTGCAAACAGTGCTGTACACTAATACTCCCTGTAATTGACTATGGGAATCTTGCATGCAGTGCTGTACACAAATATTCCCTGCCATTGACTATGGGAATATTGCATGCAGTGCTGTACACAAATACTCCCTGCCATTGACTGTGGGAATGTTTCATACAGTGCTGTACACAGATACTCCCTGCTCTTGCCTATGAGGATATTGCATACAGTGCTGTACACAAATACTCCCTGTCATTGACTATGGGGTTGTTACATACAATGCTGTACACAAATACTTCCTGTCATAGACTATGGGGATGTTGGATACAGTGCTGTATACAAATACTCCCTGCTATTGACTACGAGGATATTGCATACAGTGCTGTACACAAATACTCCCTGTCATTGACTATGGGAATGTTGCATTCAGTGCTGTACAGAAATAGCCCCTGCCATTGACTTTAGGAATGTTGCATACAGTGCTGTAGACAAATACTCCCCATCATGGAGTATGAGGATGTTAGTTACCATGTTGTAGACAAATCCTTATGGTCCTTGACTATGTAGTGTGTTGAGTACAGTTGTGCACACTAATCCTCAATGGCCAGACTGGGCGTTTTCTTCAGTATTTTCTGCCATTTCACCCTAGGTTGCTCCTAGTGTATCCATCACTGTACAGTGTACCATCTCTGGAGGGTAGATGTCTCATGCATGACACGTCCTTTGTCTTTAGGTTTTGAATGGTGTAATGTCTCTAGTTATTTATCCTCCCCTTTCACCTCCCACATCGCCATCCTGCACCCTAAGGAACTCTGTCCTAGTCTCCTACCTCACCCCATGCTGCAAACAATTACAGGAAAGAGGGCTTTCTCCTACAGGACACCTCATCAGTGGAACAGTGTCACCCACCCAACTTTTTTTTCCCCCGACTCTATTTCCCTTCGGTCGAAGTCTATGGGGCCTCTCTCAGGCATCCTGGCCTGATCCTGCCCACCTAAGGTCGCCCCATCCCGAGCCTCCTCTCTCCCCATCCTCCTCCTGCAGCCAGTACCCCCAGCTTAACCCCTCTGGGGTGGGGCTGCCCCTTCTCTTTGGGCGCTCTTAGAAACTGGCCAAGTTGCAGATGAGGCCCTGGTTGGAGGAACTGGAAAGTCAGTTGGATGGGATCTGGCAGTGGGCATGAGGGTCAAGGTCCGTTGCCTACCCTGCAGAGCTGGGTGTTTCCTTGTTCTATTGCACCCCCTCCCAGTGCTGAGGACATGCAATGATGTCTAGTGCTGGTGTGTACACTCCTGCACTCGTCGCCAAGTACATCCGCCCACAGTGCTTTCCCTTGCTTTCGCAAGTGCACCCAAGTGCAGTGATCACTGCCTCCGCAGGGTGTCACTAGTGCTGGGAGACACATCCCTCCTGCACCCCAGGAGAGGAGAGCTATTGTCGGATGCTTAGTCCTCTCCTCCCCGGCCAGCCCCCGGAGACTCAAGCTCACTCTCGAACCTGGGTCGCCAGCATGACACGAGGTGTGGCGCCCAGCGGCTCAACCCTCACCACCACCGGGCCGGCCCTTACCCACCCAACTTGAGGGCTTCCTTATCCAACTGTACACTAAAAGCTCAACTTGGTCTGAAGAATAGGATTCAGTTCTGCTGTACCTAGTAGTACTTACATTGTCCACATTTTTGCTCAAACCTTTGTTTTAAACCATTTGCCTGCTTTGACTCCCTGTGTCCTCTCACTTGCTGTGGTGGAATGAACTGCTGCCAACCGATCAGCCAGTATTTTAGATCCATTGTTTTTCAGTGTGATATTGCACCTTCATAACTGTTAATTGTATAGTACTGAACTATTTCCCTAGATTATATTTACGCCTTCAACAACTTATCTGCTTGGTATGGTTAACTGGCTACCTCATCATTGTAATTTTATTTATTGCCTAGTTGTACCAGCTTATGTCCACCTTTGTTTATGCTAATTACTGCTTAATGTTTGCTGTGCAGCTGTATGTTTAGTTTATCCTGTACTTAACAGGCCCATCAGCAGAGTGGTAGTGGTACTGCTCGTGATGCCAGTGACATGGGTTTAAGAGTGAGCCGAGTTGTCAGGGGTGGCCAGAGGGAGGAGGATTGAGCATCCCAGAGGGCGCTCTGCTCCTCTGGGGTGGGAGGTCAGCATGCTCTGCTGCAGTACTGTCATCTGGGAGACCAGACGTGGCAGGACAAGCGGAGCCACGATGGGTGGATAGGTGCCTTCTGACTGGGACATTGGCATGCTTTCATGCCAATGTCTGCTCCAGCCCTGGCCTACGAGGCACTCAGGGGAGGTAAGCAGAAAAACTGGAAACATCCCCCAGCCTGCAGAATGATGCTGTCTCTCATCGCAGACCTCACATCGCTCACTAGGCTCCCAACTCATGCCCAAGCTAAACTCCTCTTGGGTACAGGGAGCAAACTGTAGGGCAATGCAAAGTCGGAAGGTAAGTCCCAAGGACAGAGGGGGATGGGGTTGATAGAGAAGAGAGGTTAACAGGGCAGACTGGACATGAAGAGGGCTTATGCATAGTTATTTTTTTTTAAGTTTGTCCTGAACTTTATTTCCATCCATGACTTGTACATTTTTTCCTTGTTTGTCCTCCTATTTTGTACCCTTTCCCCCAGATGCTCTCCCAAAGAACTGTGTGGAATTTCCAAAAATTCCTGTTCTGCCAGAATTCCACAGAATTTCAGAAATTCTGCCTAATTCCATGGAATTTTGTCTTAAGTGGAATTCTGAAATTTCAAAAGTGGAATGTTAATGGTAGAATCATATTTCACAGTTCATGTGAAACACAGATTAATTTTCCACAAGTCATATGACGCACATTTTGCAAAGTTCTGCTCTCCCATGAGTGGAAGTGAGTTGGTAGCAGCTTACAGCACCTTCCTGGCCAAAAATGTAAATAAATAAGATGAAATAATTGTGCAGAAATAACCAAAGAGCAAATTCTGCTGGCAAAACAACACAGTTTGTGGCCCTGCTGCAACTTCCTATTCTCCTAGTCCAGTATAAGATGTGCAACGAAAAGATTTGTTTATATCTTTACAGGTTCGACAGTGTTCATATACATTGGAAACCGTGTCTACTGTATATGTGTGTGTGGTGTGTATGCAATTAGACACGGCTGGGTGTGCAACTGTGGGTCAGTGTTTACAAGCCTGGAGTGTATTGTTAGGCATGAGGTGCTTGAGCTTAGCACCTTTAAACACACCTGAGAAGCGTTTACCTGTTACCTGTTTGCAATCTATTTTATTGCACATTTTGCACTGCTTATCCTCCCTTCCCTTCTGTAGTCTCTCCTCCAGGTTGCACCTGGAAATGAGTCTTGGTTCTGTGTGCCTTTCCCCACTGATTTCTAATAACTAAATAAATAAAAAAACAAATACAGACAGGTAATAGTGAAAACCTAGTACTGTTTTACGGGTATAGCAGCTAGGCAGGGAGTCCGCAACAAGTAAGGAGTGATCGTTGACATGGTGATCTAATATGGCAGGACAGGTGAACGCTGTAGTAGAAATGCTGCTTCAGTGAGTAGGTAAAGACAGCAGCTGATAAAAGTGTTACACCTAGTACAAGCAGATTTGGCAGGTAGAACATACACTGCATAAAAAGCACACCCGGCATCTAATACATATATCATGCATAAGTGCTGTAAAGGCACATGACACAAGGGTATCGAATATAGTAAACTAGGTAGTCTTGTGTAGGCACCAGGTCCATACAAAGGCTGCACTATAGGAGTAGGCAGGAACAGTAGATTTAAAGGTGGGGTGATTCATAGGTAAGACATATAACAGCATAGAGAATAATGGCAACTGTAACTGGGTGTCACATGTGGAAAAACGCCATGGTTAATCAAAATATAGACTACAAAACCAAACATGTGACATGAGGGATATAAGCAGGCATGAGATAAGATTCAGAATGACTACTGCTGAAGAACCGAATGTAAGAGTGTTCTCCTTCTCTTCTCTTGTTTTATACCTGCATAATATGACTATTAATTATAAATACTTTGTTTACAGTTTCTAAAGGTACAAAGACATCAGAGCCCAAATGTAGCCTAGAATGTAAGCTACTGACGGTAACAGACTACACCGATCTACTCTGGACCACATTGTCAGAATTTCCAGGTAATGATGCTGTGTTCAGGCCAGGACAGAGGAAGGGAGGGGCTCACCTGTAAACTGTGTTTTGGAATGCTTCACAGAAAAATGTAAGATTGTGTTTAGCAAGAGGGACCAAGGAGAAATTTTAATTAACTGGATTGTGCCATAGTACACTACAGTGTACATTCCATCTGTTGTTGCCTTTCACCACCTGAGGGCACCCAGGACATGCCTTTTCTCACTTCTGCTATGTTGCTGTACAACAAAGGATTCTGATGGTTTTACTGCAGTGTGTTCAACTGTATAACAGATCATGAATTCTAACAGGGGCACTGACACAAGCGTCATCATTAAAGACTTTTAGATATACTTCTCAACCTACCAGCTCTTAAATGTGACACACTAGCCGTCAAAGTGTGGAACAAATGAGCAGAATGCGTAGCACATTTCTTAATCTAAAGAATAATCAGATCTGAGCACCCAGTGAGTATGGGGGTGTAAATTGATTTAAAAATCAATGTATTTGAATTCCATATCCGATAGGGCCTGCCAATAAAGAACATTAGTGATACAAAGCGAATGGTTCCAAAAGCAGGACTTTCCAAATGGATCTGTCTTGGATCCCTCAGCCCTGGTTTCTAAGTGGACTTATGTCATTGTGTCTGAGAAGTTATCAGCTACATGAAAAAAATGACGCATGCATTTTTTTTACACAAGCCACCACAAATTGCGACTTATGTTGGAAATGCCCACAGCCTTTTGAAAATAGGGCGGGCAATGTGGCACGTATTCTGTCAGATGCAGATGTGACAGATCATGCTGCCTTATCCTTGTTTGACCCTTCTGAAAATCCTAGCCCATATGCTGAGTGTTAAACTTGGGGGAGGGATATAGTTCCCACTACCTAACTGCCACCTGGGTGACTACGGGTAAAAGTGCATGCAAGGAGCTCTTGTACTGGAGAGAGTGCCACCGAATGGCATGACAGAACATCATTAAGCTTGGCCCTGGTATCTCTGAGGGAAAGAAAAGGAAAGAAAGGCAGGAAAAAACCCACAAATCGAGTAGGATGAAGCACTACTGGTACTCTTATCCCCAAGTGTGCTGCCTGCCTGCCCACGTCTAAGAACCGTGTTGTACGAGGAGGAGCATTCTTAATTATTTAGGACATCTACATGAAAATAAGACCATTGTCTCTTACACCTCACTTATACATGAGGCGAAACTTGTGCACCTGAGCATAGAGTGCAGTGCCCTCAGATTCAGCCACGCGCAGCTGAATCCTCAGCACCCAGCAACCCCAGTATATGTCTGCAGAGATGTAGGCAGGGACATGGGGCATGCCTGTGGACAGAGCTAAACTGAACATTGGGCATCTGATCAGATTCCCATTTCGGCAGCACAGTTCAGCCCCTGCTTTACGTGGAGCAGTAGAATATGGGTATGGCCATATCCCCATATGGGAGGGAAACTTATCTTTTCCTTTATGTGTTTCTGCTCCTTCATGATCTGGCCTTGCGGCACTCCATAGCCCCATCACCAGCCTTCTCACGGACTTACTGATTGTCCACCACTTACCCAGGATCAAACATATTGTGGCCTGCTATGCTCAATGTGCTGTGCCTGCAGGGTGCCGTATAGGACCAGGGCATTTTCCTTTGCTTTCCCCCCTCAGTACTGGTGTGCAGTGATGTGCATGCATTGGCATACATGCCTCTGACAGCATTTCTTCCCCTTCAGATGTGCTTGCATGGATTGCCACCTGGCCTCCACCTGGTGGAAGTCTCGCTGCAAGATATAGAGTCTCCCCCCTCTCAAGGGAGGAGAGCTGTCCCTGGCATGCTCAGTCCTCACTCCTCCAGCCAGCCCCCTGCTGACCCGTGCTGGTTTCCGAACCTGGGTGGCTAGCATCGGGAGTGGTAGCCCTACCACTGCACTGATGGGCCAGTTTTGGGGCGGAAACTTTTTAAAGTAAAAACAAAAGTTGTTGTGCCCTTCATGCCATGTCAGAGAGCTAAGGTAACAGGTTTGGGGCCAGTCTGGCCCCTCAAAATGCACAGGGCAACTGCTGTGAGCGTGTGTAAGCTCTACAACAGTGTTTACACTGGCATTGTGTTCACACACTCTGCATGTCTTCTGCTCTGAGAAAAATCTTTCTATGGGTCATGCAGAATGTGACTCTGCCCGTTTGCCCACCAAATGCCCCAGCCATTCATGCAGATGTGTGGTCTGACTGGGATTGGCTGTGCATGGCCAGCAGATTTTGCACTGTAGGTGTGGTGGGGTGCTCAGCCTGTAAGGAGAGGGCACTACATGGCTTTCGTCAGCCCTCCACGCATGCAGATGGGATCCAGACCCCTTGGTGGACTGAGCTCTAGCCTTGATTCTTGAAGCTTATACTGAACACTATGTGGTTTGTAGCAGCCATCTGTTCCTGCTATGCATCCTCGACGCCTGTTCTTGTGACCATGACATTATCATTAACCCTCATACTGGATCAAATAAGTCATGGATGTCACCTCTGCTTGCTCTCAGGAAGGAAAAGGGGACAATAGGAGGACTGAATAGAGGAAAGTTACCAGTGGGCATATAGGCCTCCAATGTATAAGAACACATCTAAGGGAGAGCATCTTTTTACCTGTTTGTGTAGGTAATATGCACCCTCACTAACAGAAGCTGATAACTTGCCTAAAAAAAGATACCCTTTCTGACATTGAGAATATCTTTTATTTTTTAATATAGAAAAATCCTGAAGGGGATGCATATTTGACCTCTGCTGCCAGGTATTGCTTTGTTGGTGTTTCTGCCATGCTGTGGGTCTATTTTGCCATCGAGTTGTTCTACCCTGGGGCTCTACTGATCAACATGATTTTAGAACAGGGCCATATGAAAGAGTTTTTTTTTAATTAACATGTTCTTTCTTGAACTTCCTGAAAACTCTAGCTCCAGTGGTTATTTAAATCTAATGTTACTGAAGCTCCAGAGGAGGTTGACTCTGCCTCTTATTTTAAGGCTGCTTGGCATAAGCCAACAGACTTCTTGGGGGCCCTTGAGAGTAGGTCTACCAGAAGGAAGCAGCAAAATTGCCCAGTAACAATTTTGAGTGTCCCTCCACTATCGCCTGCCTGGCCAGGACTATCCCCATACAGATCGCCTGTAATGAACACTTATATGTGACCTCTATGGGTTGGTGATAGGTGCAGAGGAAGTCTTTGAACTGTGCTATGCAAAGCATTATGCAACATGCTGCTACTTCATGCATTTTTTCATGTATCTCTATGTACAGCACATTGCTAGCTTTAGCAGTCAAAGACTACGTGAAGTGCCACTTCGTGCACAAAGAGCCATATCACGTAACACTTTGCCTGGAGAAGACTCTGTGAGGCGAAACCTCACTCACAGTGTGTCACTTTGCAGAGTGGAGAAGCCTTCTGGCCACAGTGGCCATCCTGAAAAAAGCCATATTTCCACCCCCAACCCCTGTAGCATCCAAAATTGCACCCTCTGCCAGACTGGAGTATAGTAGTACCACCGTTTTCCCACCTGCACAGCATCCAGGCACCCTTCCCCTCCACCCCTCCCTTGGGAATAAGACATGAATATAATAAATAAGTTATATCCCCCTTCATCGGCCCACCCACTCATCAAGCAGCACCCACCCTCCTACTTACCCTACCCATCAGAAAGAAGACATAAATTACATAATATAATAAATAAGTGAAAACCCTCATCCCTAGCCCACTCACTAAGCAAGCAGCACCCACGCTTCTCCCCCAGACCCACAAAACAAGATAATCCCCTCCACCCACCACTCAGCACTCCCCCCACTCCAATCTGGTAACCGGCACCAACCTGGCCCAAAGGAGCAAAGGAAAGTTTGGGGCAAGTCAGCAGAGGACAGCAACCAGCATAGACCCTCCTCTCATCACCTCGATCAGCTGCAGTCTGGATTAATGAGAGTGAGCGTATAGCATTTTGTTTCTGCCCCTTGTCTTCAGCCTGCTCCTTCTGTCTGCTTCTCTCTAGCACCATCACCTTTCTCTCTCTCTTTATACTTACCCTATCCTCCTGAACCTCCATGCCCCCCCCCCCCATAGTGGCAGCTGTTGGGGCTTCTCAGCATCATACTTCGGTAAAAGTGATTGCTGTGGTCAGTGGTGTGGGGCCTGTAGGAAGAGCCGGCTTCATCCTGCTGCAGTCAGGGTATTTCCTCTTACTTTTTTTTTAACTTTCTATTTATGCCCTCTTTACACCCTGCACTTGAACTCCTTCCAGACGCTGCCAAGGCAAGCCTGCTTCATCCCCCTTCCCTTGTTGCCAGCATGACCAGTCTTCCCCCATGGAGCCTTGGTTATTCTCCCCAGGCAGAAACAAGGTGGTGGGCTTACCCTCGAACTGTCTTGTCTGGGTTGGGACACTGGAGTGGCGGGCCTGAGGCAGGAGGATCCATTGCACTTGCTGGGCGGTCCTTCATCCTCAAGTGCAGCGGTCCAGTTTCCATATTTTTTCCTGACCCCGAGGACTTCATTGTGCATGGGGGAATCAGTGGATGCACGCATGCCATAGGTGTGGTGTTGCATCCAGATCCCAGCCGACATTTTTTCCTCTCCTGATATTCCCAGCTGCACTACCACCTGTGGTCACCCAGGTGGCAGTATAGCAGCGGGGATGGCAACCCTCCCTCTCTAGAGGTGAAAAGTGTCCTGTGGGATGCTCAGTCTTCCTCCCCCCTGGCTGGCCCCCACCAGCCCGAGCTCACACCTGAAGCAATACTGCTGGTCCGACAGGCTGGCATATCTTCTTCTTTTCATACCCAGCCCCAGGGATGCGTCAGGCTAGGGCATCCTGACTTACACACACAGTGTGCACACTGACACAGGTGACATCCCTCCCTCCCCTTGAGCAACTCCTGCTTGCATCCCCACCGCCTGTGTTCACACAGGTGGCAGTAATGAAGCGGAGCACATTGCCAAACCTCTGTGGAGGACAAGCACATCCTATGGGATGCTTGATCTCCCCCCCAAACTGTCCTCTGATAACTCAGGCTGTCTCCCAGACGTGGGTCACTGGCATCGTGACTGGCAGCCCTTTCTCTGAGACATCTGGCAGCACTTGACTTTGAATCTTTATATTTAATTTTTTTAATTAAAAAAAAAAAAATATCCTGGCTCTACCTCCTTAATGAAGCAGTATGGTGAAAAAATGTATTTTAGATAATACTGTCAGCCAGTAACACAAACGAAACATCAACAAGCCCATTGTCTTTTCATTTTATTTTGTTCCTAAAATAAGAGCTGTGGTATTGAAATGGTTAAAATATTCTGACCTTGGCCACTCTGATGGCCCAGCATCAGTGCAAAGTGTTGCTGTGCAGATGACCCAAAGTCAGGAGCGAGGTCAGGACACCATGTCAGGCGACATATTGGACTGCGGCAGCTGCTACCTGGCTGTGTGCTGTAGTCAGGAGGGATGATGCTTGCCAAGTGGTGCTGCAGCTATCTCTGAAGCAGGCCAAAGGAGCTTGATCCTTCCACAGGATATCACTGCGTGCAGCTAAGGCACTACGGTGTTCCACTCATGCCAGGGGGAGGGAGGAGGAAGGGGAGAGACCAGGAAGATAAACCCATGAACCGTCTATATGACGGCCTGGGTTCATGGACTCCCCTTGGGGACGTCCTGATTGTCCTGGACTGAGGGGAGGGTCATGGTCAATGGGACAGAACAGGTTATATCTTTGGGACCAGGGTGTATCCCTAAGAGACGAGCATGGCCAGTGAGAAAATGATGCTTTATATTACAGAAAAAAAAAGATTCTGTTACCAAAAAAAAAAAAAGATTCTGTCACATTGCCCACTATCATAAAACAAAATATTTTAGTGTGGTGGCTTTGCTATTAACCATCAGAAATTTGTGCTTCACCATTCTGACCCATTCAAGTATGAAAAAATGTGCAGAATCCAAGGGAGTAACTTGGGGTAGAGATTTATAAAAATTGCTGGTTGTGGCCATATTTATTGACTTGACTCATGAATTCCAAAACTAGTATCGGGGTCTATGTGATAACAGTGAACGCCTAAAGGCGACGTGTTATCGCCAGCCAGAGCGCCAAACACATTTTCGCACTCTGACAACCCAAGCGCACTGAGCACAATGCCTATGACAAATTTTACTGCTTTCACATCCCTCCTTTGCAGGGGCTTCACCCACTGCTCCCCCTTACTTAAGGATTTTCAACTCCAGGGGTGCATGTTGGGGTGGGGTGAAAGCAGTAAAATAAAAAGTTCGGCCGGGCACATTAGAAATTGCACCAGCACCCAGACCCGAACCCAGTACCTCAGCCACCCCAGCCACTAGCCAATCCCGACACCATGACGCAGCTCGACCAGCAACCACAGTGCCACCTTACAGCCCGCCACCCTCCCAGCGCCCACGCCGCCGTGTTGACTCCCACCCCCATGCGTAATATGTGATAGCAACATCCTGTCACCTAGTTTGCCCACCCCTCATCGCCCTACCATTCCATCACCGTGAGTGGATTGTGCCGGAAGGTGTCACTGTAACAGATGGCGCCCTTCCTCCTGCGCCCACTTCACGGGTTACTGTATCAGGGTTATACAACCGTGCAAAGGAATGAAAAATCTACTGATGGGGAATCTTAGGCTGTCTGAAAACATTACAGCTAAAAACTGTATAGTTAGATTTGTCATTGACTAAAATGTGGCTGCTTTTAAAGGAGGTGGACTCCAGCACCAGTGTCATATACATGAACTTCAATCATGAACTGCTAAGATTAGTGTGTGAGACCTGGTAGAACTGCTTCCTTTTTTTATAGATGCTAAAACTAAACTTTTGCAGTACTGTTTGCAAGATTGGTGCTCCTTCGGCCAAAAGTTGTGTTATTTACACTACGTATAATTTATTTTGTACAGGAATTTTAGTCACCCTGTGGATTATCGATCGGATTGGTCGTAAAAAGACAATGGCCCTCTCATTCTCCATCTTCTCGCTTTGTGTTCTTCTGCTGTTTCTCTGTGTTGGAAGGTACGTAAGGAAAAGAAACTGAAATACTGTTTCCCTGTGCTTGTCAATAAATGGGTCCAATATCACACGCTAGATAGTCCCACAGGGCTTGATCCCCACTGCCACCTCCACAGTCAGCACCCAGCCGTGGTGACCACAGTCGTTAGAGTGGAAGGACAGGAAGAAAATAGGGGAAAACAGATCATTAATAAAACACAGTGGTGGGGGGTAGTTATTCTTTATGCTCTCATTCACTTTCTTGGCCCCTCCCCTGAGGTCAGGCCCAGCCCACCTGCCTGCATCTCTGTCCCTTATCTCAGGTTAAGCTTACAACCTCACCATTTTACCCTCCCCCACCGTGGCACCTTGCCAAGCCGGGCTTGATCCTCCCACCTCCTCATGAATGGGGAGGCAGTAGAACCCTCACTGTGAAGAGAGTGGCCAGTGGCAGGGATCTGGGCCTGAACATGACCAGGATCATTCAGTGCAAGCCAGGGCTTTCCCTGCCCTGGTGGACTTCGCCCCTCAGTACATCGTCGCACTGGGTGCTCCATGCTCATCAGAGCCCAGCTGACGTCCCCCTCTGTACATGTACTGTACTGCACTGCTACCTGTCATCCAGCAGGTGGCAGTGTTGCAACAGAGGCACCTACCCTTCCCCCACAAAGGAAGAGAGCATCCTCCGGGGTGTTCAGTCTCCCTCCCCAGTCTGACTCCTACAAATGCGTCCATCAGGGTTCTGCCCCCAGCCATCTTTTTTAAAATACACATCTTTACAAACTGCAAGACCGGCCACTGTGACTGAATCTTGTGTGCAGAGGAAGACACAGTTGTGGCAAAAAGATGCAAATTGAATTAGCAGCAATTTATTGCCACAAATTGTGACATTGCGTTGTAGACGGACACATCTTTTGACAGCAGCAGCATGGCTGCTCAGATGTAACTGTCAGACACAAGCTCAGCATGCATTTGTGCCTGTGTTCAACCCTTTTAAAAATCCCCCTCCCAGTGTAATTAGTTTTCATTAAATAAAATAGTTTCATAAATCTGATAACAAAACTACCCAAGTCTGTCCAGACAGAAGTTTATTTTTGGGGGGGAGGAGGTGGGGCAGTCTGATGTAAATCCATTCATAGTGAATACTTGGTTAATATAATTTAGCATTATAAAAATCTGTAATTTATATCATTTGGAGTTGGTTTCTGTTACATAGACTGTGCACCCTAATCTCTATGAAGATGGCAGCATGGATTGCTGCACTGCACTGGGCTGTTTTCCCTGGATATTGTCATATTTATTTTTCTGTGAGCTATCCTGGTGATTGAAAGTACAAGGGAGCCCTGTTACATAAACACACCCCAAATGCCAAGAAAAATGTTCTTATAACTGGGATGTTCTTATAAAAGGGCTTCATTGAAAACAGTGAAAATCCATGTAAAATCCTGAAACTGGGCTCAAACTAGTTTTTGGAGACCTCATTATTGGAAATAGTATAATACAGCTTTTTTAACTCTTTTTATTACAAGAATAGAACAATTTAACAATCATATAGCCAAATAGCAATACAGTCAGAAGAACAGTAGAAAACAGTAAAAAACAGTAGCTGTAGTTAAATTGTTAGGTAAGTAAATACTGGAGATCCCCAAACTGATTAAAAACAAAACACGGTCTACCCAGCTGTAACACAGTTGATAGTGGAGAGTCAGTGCAATCAATACTCTGAAACCCATTTTGTTTAGCATATATTTCCAGGCAAAAGGCCAAGAAGAGGCACCCCTAAGCCTTTCTGCAATCCTTAGGCACTGGTGCAGTCTTGGATGAGGATTCCTGGCAGTACCACCCCCTCAGAGATCAGTATTAATGGGGAGGGGGAGAATATGTCTCCCCGGGAGGGTGGGTGGGTGGGTGGGTGGAGGTAGGCAGTGTAATGCCGGGGGGGGGAGAGCAAGAGTAAATCAGAAGTGTAGTGAACGGCGGGGGTTCACCCCAGCTCAAAGCGGCCCATCGGCTACACAGGAAACTCATCCCTCTGTATGGCATTCAGTAGGGATATCCACATATCATGGAAGGATTCTCCTTCTCCATTTGCGGATAGGCAAATCCTCTCTAGGGTCATACACTGCCTGAGGTTTTTGGCCTATTGCTGGATAGAGGGAGGGGAAGGAGACATCCAGGACTTGGCTATTGTTTTCCAGGCATTGACCATGGCTAGCAACCACAGAGGGTTATCCACTCTGCCGCCTGGGTGAGTGATGTCTGCCCCAGTAGGAGTTCGAAGGGGGATTTAAATGGAGAGTATCCCAGCACTCCACTCATCACTCTTGGTACCTCATTCCTAAAGGAGGCAACCCTGGGGCAAGTTAATGCCAAATGTAGAAAGTTACCCTCTTCAGTCATGCATTTAGAGCATTCAGTGGAGTTCTCAGTGTCAAAAGTGTGGAGACGCTTAAGGGTTATATACGCCCTGTATGTAAAGTTCAGTTGGACTTGTTTAAGCTTATTGCTCCTAGAGCAGGTAAGGAAGTGTCTGGTGGCTAGTTTCCATAGTGCAGGGCTAATCTGAATGGCAAGGTCCCTCTCCGAAGCGGCCCGGGTCCCACCTGCTGCCTGGCGCTCCCTCCCTAATAAGGTCTGGTAATAAGTTATCAAGGGCCTCGTGCCAGGCTGGGGTTTATAAAGTTCTTCTTCAAAAGGAGAGAGTTGGGCCCAGTTGTGGTCGGTATCCAGTGAATCCCCCAGGCGATTCCTAATAGTTAGGTATACAAAGAAATCTCCAGGTTTTAAGCCCCAAGTTGTACACAGAGTTGAAAAGTCAAGCAGCCCCCCCATGGAATAGTTGGTGTACTGCATGCAGCCCAGAGCGGTGCCAACTTAGCAACTGCTGGAGCAGTTGTACAGAGCAAGGGTGCCTCCGACGCACAGCAGCAATAGGGCCCATATAAGGAGAGGGCATAGGGGAATGGCCAACATGTTTATACGTGGCAAGCCAAGCTTTTAAGGTGGTTGCTGTGAAGTGTTGGTCACCTCAGGTGGTGGGGCAGCCCAAAGGGTCCCAGAGAGGAGGTCACCTGTCAGATTGCCTCCCAAGTTATCCTCCTCCTCCTCCAGCTTCAGCTACGTAGTGCCAGAAGCCATCTGTCCCACTAGCATGAATGCTAATTGTGAAGCCCAGTAATACAGTGAGAAGTTCGGAAGACCAGCACCTCACATCAAGGATGGCAATTGGCAGATATCCTGCCTAATTCGGGCTGACTTGCCTCTCCATAGGAATTTATGGATTATGGTGTTTATATGTTTAAAATGAACCAAGGGGACATGAATGGGAAGGGACTGGTATAGATACAGGCACTGTGGTAGAATGGTAATCTTGACATGTTTATTCAATCTAACAAGGATATTGGAAGAGACTGCCACCTGTCACAATCCTCTAATAGTTTAGACAATAGGGGCTTATAGTTGAGCGTGTATAGGGAGCTAATTTTGGCCTAGATAAAGATCCCCAGGTATTTCAGTTTGTCCACCAGTTGCAAGCCTCCCAGTTTGGAGACAAGTTGGGCCCAGTCTGATTTTCCTTATTTGCAGCAGCTCACTTTTGGTCCAATTTACTTTTTGTCCTGACAGTTGACCATACTCCCTCAGCAGGGAGTGGACCATCGGTATATCTCTAGATGGCTGATTCAGATAGAGAAGGAGATCATTGGCACATGTGGCAATTTTATGCTCCGTTTTACCCCCTACAAATCCCTGGATCCCATTATTTTCCCTAATGGCTGCTGCGAGAGGCTCTAGTGAGAGGACATGCAGAAGAGGTGACAACGGGCATACCTACCTAGTGCCACGCCTCAGCTGGAAGGGGGGTCAGCTCACCATGCATCAAAATTTGGGCCTCTGGGGAGAAATACAAAGCACCAACCCAGCTTCTGAATTGCGACCCCAGATCCAGGTGTTTTAGAGTCTCAAACAGATACCCCCACGCCATGTGGCCAAAGGCCTTCTCAGCATTAAGGGCAAGGACTGCTGCTCAATGTCATACCACTGTTCTCCCCCACCAGTGCACTATATTCAGGGTCCTGCAGATATTGTGCTTCTCCTGTCATCCCTGCACAAATCTGGTCTGATCCGGGGTGAATCAGGGTAGGGAGTAAGGGGTTCAATCAGGTGGCGAGTGTCTTAGCGAGGATTTTATAGTCTGCTATCAGCAGAGAGGTGGGGTAGTAGGACACACAAAGTGTTGGGTCTTTGCCAGGTTTAGGGAGCACTGTGATAGTGGCAGACCACGTGCAGGGGGGCATGACCCTGTTCCAAACTCTCCACCAACATATCATACAAGTGGGTCTAGCAGCAAATAGTCAAATTTCTTAAAGAAGTCTGTGGGGAGTCTGTCTGGACCAGGTGCCTTCTCCCCTTAAAGATTTGATGGCCTGTTGGATTTCCTTCTTAGTGATTCAGGGTATTGAGCCCTCTCACCTCCTCCTCCTCCCCAGAGTAGGCACCGGTGTCCTCTCAAGAGAAGTTATTCAGTTGTTGGGTAGTCGGTGATACCTCTGAGGTGTACAAACAGCTGTAAAAGGCACCAAAGGATGTCCCAATCGAGGTGGTGTCACAGACTAGATCCCCCGTGGGGTTCCGAATCTGGCCTATGGTCCTCTCCCCTTTTCACCAGCAGAGCTGCAAAGCAAGATACTTGCCTCCCCTGTCTCTGTCCGATAGTGGGCAGACTAGATGGATCACGTGGTCCCCATCTGCCATCATGCTCTTATGTAAAATGAACTCCTGCCTGCGTCAAAAGGATGGCACGTTCTATACGAGTACTGCTTAGCTTACTAAACCACCATTTCAGTTTTTGAATTACCCTGTATAAGGACTGGGTGGGTCTACACTTGTGAGCCTCCTCACAGGCTGCTATTTTGGTATGAAGCTGGTGCAACTCTTCTTTAGAGACTTTTTTACTACGGGCTGAATATACTATCGTTAGGCCTCTAATGAAGGCTTTTAAGGCCTCCCACCTGCATTTGTGTGATGTGTCCCCGCTTTTATTGTGGAGGAGGAAATCCCCAATTTTACCAGCCATAAAGTTAGTAAATTTTCTGTCTCGGATGAGAAGGGGGTCCAAGCGCCAAGGTCTAGCTGTGGGGGGGGGGTGCCGAATGCCAACATAACGACAGTAAGAGAGGCATGGTTAGAGAACAATATGGGCGAGTATACTGCCATGCGAACTGTGGCCAAGAGGGAGGTACTGATTAACAGCCTGTCTAATAATAAAGCTTTTTAACAGAGCTCTTGCTCTCAGCCCAGTGGCGCTGAGGGTTGAGGTGCTGGATGCCACACCTCGCGCCACCCCAGCGACCCGGGTTCGGGGACGGACTCGAGGAGCCGGGAGTCAGTGGGGAGGGAGAGGATTGAGCATCCAGAGGACAGCTCTCCTCTCCCTGGGGAGGGATTCTGGGACAGCTTGGTGCCCTCTCGACCCCCGATAGAGATCGGAGGTACAACAGGAGCACCAGCCAAAACAATGGGGGCGGGAGTGTGGCTGACGTCAGCAGGGCAGCCATGCGCGGACATCATTGCACGCTGTACTCCCGAGGGGAAACCTACACAGAAAAAAAAAACCCTGTCTAGTGGATAGGCGATGGCACATCCACCTCCTGACCACACTCCACTGCTGGTCGTACTCCTATCCTGGGCCGAGCCCAGCCTGGCCCGAATGTAAGATAGAGCGCCCTGGGCTGATAGGGTGGCCCTGCCTCGGGGGGCATAGAGCCAGGGGGATAGCCATGTTGGTGCCAGAAAATAGGAGACCTCACAGGCATGGAGGTAGAGTTGGGGCATTGGTTGATGCCCAAGAGAGTTCCAAGAGACGGGTGCAAAAAAAAGAGCTCTTGCTCAATTAGAGTATTGTTGTAAAATTCATTCAGTGTCACCTAACTATGAAGGAATATGTGCTGCCAGCTCCCACACACCCATTCAATATGTAAGTGACTGTTAATGAGGAGATTAGATTATGATTCAGCTCACGCTTAGCACACTCGGAGGTGATAATGACCATCTACCACTACCTCTGGAAAAAACTGTTCTTATAAACAGGCTGTAATGCTATTGAAAATAATGGGTAAAAATCAGGATAATCCACAAAATATTCTTATAAATGGAATGTTCTGATATCCAATGTTCTTATAAGTGGGCTCCACTGTACTGTCAAGAGAATCCTCCTGGAAACTTTCATTTACAGTATAAGATAACAGGGACGCTTGCAGTGCAGGGATGTCACGGTAGCAAATTTTGACAGTATGATCATCACAGTGACTAATAATACTGTGGTTCTCATGACTACCATGGTATAATGGAAATAATAAAAGCAGTCATTTTTGTACAATGACAAGTCTCCTTGAACTCCTATCTCAGGGAGAGTTGGTGCAGAAGGGACAGTTCCTAAAAAAAATTCCCCAAATTAGTTAAAAGGCCTGAAAACCGTGGTATCCCATGAACCACAGTCATCACAATAATAGAAACTGACCATGGTATTAATATCGCAAATTCTGATACCGCAGTATTACATGAAACCTTGATACCCTGACTTCCCTACTAGAGTGCCTCATGGATTTGAAAGTCTGCTTAGATGTTCTTTGGTTCTGATACTCTAAGGACACTCTCTTAGCCATAAGTGACACATGAAGTGTCCCCAAACTTACTGTAAATTATCAAGCTATGTTTGATAAATTATTTAAGCAATAAGCCATGGAAGGTGTGTGTTACTGAGGGATAGAAAATGGGCTACATAATTAATAGTTTTCTGATTGGCTGAGAGGCACAGCAAGCTAGTACATTAATTTTCAATAGATGCCCACTGCAAAAAAGTGCCAGCCTAAACCTGCCTCATGCCCAGGCAAGTATTCTTGTGCCCGGTCTACTTCCTCACTGGTTGAAGCAGAGGGCACACAATTTCAAAATGCCGCCATTTTTTTAATCAGTTAGAGAGTGACTATATTCCCTCCACCACCCCCACCACCATGAAATGCCAGTCACTGAGCTCGGCAATCACCAAGACAAGAAACAACATTTAAAAAAAAAATAAAATCAGTTGTGGGACTCTACAGCACCACACAACACCAATCACCAATGCTATTTCTGATGCCAGTTGCGGTCGGTCAGCTCCCCTCTCACATGCTTCTCCACTGACAGAAACCCACTACGTGTAAACAGGGCACATTTAACAAACAAAACACTCCAGTATTCTGCAGTCAGGAGCCGAGGCAAATCAGCATTTCCCCAGCCGTGCTTACTTTAAACAATAGCAGGCTCCTCACCCTGATCTCGCGCCCCAATCTCCAGACTCCTCTTGTCCACCCTGATGCTTAGCGAACGGCTTCTGCTCCCGTTCTGCCATCTGATGACCATAAATCCTTTTGTGCCAGTGCCACTTAGTTCCCAATCTCATAAAGACGTTGGGGGGAAAAATGGAATGAACGGACGGGTTAAAGTTCACGTATCAAGGGAGGGACATACAAGACTACTAAAGCAACTGTATAATGCTGTACTGCCATCTACTGGTATCCTTTAATACTGGTAAGGAAAGGATACCATTAGAGGAACTACTTTACTGGCACAGCAAATGTAACTTCAGTTTAGTCCTTTTTTATAATTTTTTTAAATTCTTAAATATTAAAAAAAAACCTTTACAGATAGCCCATTTTCTAAGCGCAATAATACCCTCCAAGGTGGGCAGTATGGGCAATACTGGACCTTCCAGGGGCTATAAGGCCCTCCACCGCCCTTGGGTGGTCCAGTATTGCCCAATACCACCCACCCTGTCGGGTATTATTGCTTGCATAATGGCATGCCTTGGGAAGTGAAGCACGAGGCAACGTTGACTGACTTATGCACCCGAGAAGTGCTGTTATCCCACAGTTACACACACCCTGAAGTGCCTTATTGTGATTATAAAATTGTTGCTCTGATTTTTAGTTATGCAAGGTCACATGATAACATCTGACCAGTCACAGGTCTTGATTTCTATTATCCATGTTATAAATATGTTTAAAGTGTAAAAAAAATTAGTTTTGTTAAAAAAATCAGACATTGTCACTTTTGTTTGAAAACTGAGACTTTTCAAACAGTGCACATGCATCCCTCTTATAGCTATAAGCGGTCCTCATGTGAAAGCATATCCTCAGTTCTGACTGGTTGAATCAATTCTGATGTTGTTTAACACCATTATTTGGCATCAGGAAATGTGACAGGTTTAACCCTTAGGGCTGTAGAGAGAGTATCCTTTAGGGGTGGTCCAGAGTGTGGAGGGATTTATGGGAAATGCAGTTCATCTCATGTCCTGTCTAGTTCCACATGAAGCAAGACACTGAATGCCTTTATCGTCTGTCCGCTGAACCCAAGTTTATAACTCATTAACCCCCTTTGTCAAGAAATGTCAAAGTAAAAACCATAACTGAATCCACCCAACTCTGCCCAAAATGGCCTCTGTGCATACCACTATATATCTTAATATATATATTTTTTTATTTCTTGACTTCCACATTGAAAATAAACATCAGAAAAGTAAAAATATGGGCAATCTTATCTGCTTTTCTTATTGGTGGTAATATTTTTATAATTATTAATATGGTAACTCGTTAGATGTGTTTCCAACCAGTTTTGAGATGCTGTACATTGTCATCATACACAGGTGTGATATCACAAATCCTGTTATACACAATTGTGATGTCATACCCATGCATGAAATGGAGCTAAGGTACAATGAGGAGATAGACAGTTGTGGGGACTGTGGAGCACTCTTCTCCAGGGTTATGCTCTGAAGGAGCGAGCATTGCCCCATCTACAGGACCTTTGTGGAGCTCCACACACATCTGGTAGCAGCAAGAGATGAGATATCTCAGCAGTGGCAGCAGTTCAGCTGAGGTCCACCCCCATGGCCCCACTCCCCCTGGGGTCTACTGGCCCAGGGGGCTGGAGGGTGGTAGGGAAGGGCAGGGGGAGCAGCCACAAGGGGTTCAACCAGTCTCGCACAGTTCAGACAACAAATCACTTTGCACCCCTGGAGGAAGCTCAGGTACTTGACTCCATTGTGAGGGACTCTGTCTGTTGGGGGAAAAGGGCAGGATGTCTTGGTGGCACCTGAGGGGATGAGCAAGAGGAAGTCAGTGAGGAGAGTCTTAGTGATTGGGGACTCAATGATTAGGTAATGGAGAGGGTGGTGGGCGGGGCGGGAAGGGGAGAGAAATGGTCAGATGCCTTCCTGGTGCATCAACCATCAGGAATATAGCTAGGATATGGAGAATGGTAGAGAAGGGGAGGGGCATCTGGGGGTGCTGATATCTTTAGGTACCAATGATCTGACAAACCGGCCTGTGGAGGCAGTGAAGTAGAACTTTAAGAGGCTGAGGATAGACTGAAGGTGCACAGGCTTTCCTGGCCTTTTCCACGGTCCTTCCTGTGTGGAATAAGGGGAGTGGATACAATAGAGTAAGGAAGGAAGAGATTGAGGAGTTTAATGGACGGTTGAAGGTATGGTGTCTGAGGAGGGGTACCACTTTATGGGGACTGGAAGGCTTCTGGGACAGGAGGTTCTTCAAGGGTGATAGCCTTCACCTAACAGGAGAGGGGGCCAGTGCTCTGGGGTAGAAGTTTGACATTTATATTGAATAGTTTGACTGCGGGGAAGATGGAGGCTGTGGAACCACTGAGAAGGGAGAACAGGTGGGAGGGGATGAGCAGGAGGAAGTCAGCGAGGAGAGTCTTAGTGACTCCCCCTGAACAAGGGGCTAATAGCAGCAAGGTGGGTAACAGTAAGTTTGAAGTTCAAATTAGGTTAGGGGAAGAGGCCAATGAGAGAGGGCTGACGAAGCCTACATTCAACATGATAAATAAAAAATTAAGGAGACTAGGGAAGTATAAGAGAGAAGGAATGGGAGAAAGTAAGAGGAGGTCAGGAGGAAGATGGAAAGGGGGGGGGTCTTCCTTAATGCCAGGAGTCTGGAAAATAAAACTAGTGGGCTCCAGGCAATAGTGGCAGACACTGAGATGGACCTAGTAGACATCACAGGAACTTGGGCTACGGAGAATAATGATTGGAACCTGACAGTCCAAGGCTATACCATGTTTAGATGGGATGGATGAAAAGGTAAAGGAGGAGGCATAGCGCTATATGTCAGAGAGACAGCACAGAGGCAGTGAAGGATGGAAACATCAGGGGAGGTAGTGGGGAAACAGAATCACTGTAAGTTTATCTCACAACATCCTCAGGCAAGAAACTGAATGGGGGTGATTATAGACCACCAGGACAGGGGGAAGAGGGAGATAAGGAGCTAGGGCAGAACTAGAAAGGGGGGTGGCAAAGGGGGAGGTGGTAGTACTGGGAGATCTAAACCTGCCAGATATTGACTGGGTCATTCCAGTGGCCAGGAGCTCCAGAAGTCAGGCCCTTCTGGATACATTGAAGGACTTCCTGCTGGTACTGCTAGTTAAAGAATCCACTAGGCAGGCTGCTATTCTCGATGCGGTGCTCACCAACCTGCAGGTAGTTGGAGGAGTGAGAGTAGGGGAGCCACTAGGGTCCATCGACCATATCTTTATATGTTTCAGCCTGCTCCTTGGGACAAGTAAGCCATCATCAAAAGCCGAAGTCCTAGATTTCAGAAGGGTAGATTTCATCCGGATGAGAGGGCTGGTCCGGGAAATGTTAGTCAGAGTGGACAGCATCAGGGATGTGGAGGAAAGATGGAGGTGGAATTAAGGGGGGCCATTCCTGAGGCAACAGTCTTGCATAAGAATGGTAAAAGAAGAAGGCACAAGAGACCAACATGGTTGTCTGGAAAGCTCAGGGAAGCAGTGAGAGCCCAAAAAGAAGGCCTTCACCAGGTTCAAGGAAAACCAAGGGAAGGAAGAATAGGGGAGTACCAAATGAGAACAAGGGCAACCAAAAGGGTGATCAGAGAAGCAAAGGCAGACACAGAGCTGGGTATTGCAGAGGGGGGTCAAGACTGGGGAAAAACAGCTCTTTAGATATGTTAGGTAAAAAAGAAAGAAGGGGAAAGAGGAATTGTTAGATTAAGAGAGGGAGGTATGGTAATTGAGAGGGCAAGGAGAAAGCAGCAGTTCTTAACAACTACGTTTGCTCTGTATTCACAAGGGAAGACAGAGGGTCTTTGTCAGAGAGTGGCATTTAGGTAGCTGTACGAGGGATCCCTGAGATGAGGCAGCTGTATTTACCAGTGAAAGGGTTTGGAAATGGCTAGCAGCCCTTAAGACAGACAAAGCCCCAGGGCCAGATGGGATGCATCCAGTGGTGCGCAAAGAACTGGCAGTGGAACTAATTGAACCCCTGGTGGGGCCATTCAATAGCTTAATTCAAAAAGGGGTTCAAAAGACTCAAAGGACTGGAGAGTAGCAGACATAGTCCCACTGAATAAGGGGGGGACAAGGAGCAACCTGGTAACTACAGACATGTCAGGCTTACCTCCATTGTGGGTAAACTGATGGAGACACTAGCCAAAGAGGACTTTGGAAACTACCTGGAGAGCAGTGGACTCCAAGACAATAAACAGTATGAGCTGATGGCAGGAAGGTCTTGTGAGACCCAAGCTGATAGTATTCTTTGACTGGGTAATGAGGATAGTGGACAAGGGACATGCTGTGGATTTACTCTACTTTGATTTCAGCAAGGATTTTGACTTGGTGCCTCACAGAAGGTTGTCTTGTGAAGAAAGAGGCTTTGGATACAGCGAAAGACAGAGATGTGTGAGAAACTGATTGCAACTGAGACGGCAGAGGGTTGCGGTTAATGGAATCAAATCAGAAGGGAGGGAGGTCACCAGTGGGTGCCACAGGGATCGGTCCTGGGTAGAGTCCTTTTCAGTATGTTCATTAGCGACATGGGAGAAGGAATCCAGGGCAAGATGTGTCTCTTTGCAGATGACACTAAGCTCTGTGGCAGGGTAGACAGTGAGGAGGGAGTTAGGGAGATGCAGAGAGACTTGCAAAACCTAAAGAAGTGATCAGAGGTTTGACAGTTGAAATTCAATGCTGAAAAATGCAAAGTGCATATAGGGAAGAAGAGTATTGGGTCAATAGAGTGCTACCAAAACAGCGCATGAAAAACCACGTGGTCTACAGTGCGAAATGCATTACAGTGATAGGGGTATAATACCACTAATCTTGTCACACGCTATGAACTGGAAGAAGGTCTGAAGAGGACACAGGTGTTGTGCCTGGTCAAGCCGCTCCTGTGGTGGAGTGGCTAAGGCACATGCACCTGGTATAGTGGTGTCCCAGGGATCAGGGTTTGACTCCCTTTCCTCCAAGATGTTTTTTTGTGTGTTTTTATAAAAAAAAAAACAAAAAAAAACCTAAGTGACCCTTCTGAGTATTCCTTTTCCCTCAGTCCACAACCCTCTTGGAGTTAGTTATTTTATTTCGGGGTGTGTGGGAGGTGAAGTCCCTCATGGCGGAGGGTGCAGGGGCTCTGTCCCCTGCATAAACAAATATTCCCTATTGTTCCTAATGGTGTGTGCATTCGTAGTAATGTCAGCATATTTACCAGACTTTGTTTTGCCGCGTGCTGTTTTCTCTGTGGCATTGTTATGATGCGAGGTTTTGACCATGACATTATGACCCAGTGTCGGGAGTAAGAACCCAATGACAGAGTACTGGAAGGGGGTGGAAAGCTGTGTATGTCCTCTGAGGAGAGAGACCTAGGAGTCATCATCAGTGACTCCCTAAAACAAACCAGTGTAACAAAGCCTACAGTAAGGCACACAGGATGCAGGGGTGTATATATCAAAGATTACTGACAGCAGAAAGAAGGAGTTATTGCTACCTCTTTATAGATCACTGGTGAGGCCCCACCTGGAGTACTGGGTCCAGTTCTGGAGTTCTCACCTAAGCAAAGATAAAGGCAGGCTGGAGACAGTGCAATGTAGAGTGACCAAAATGATACAGGGCCAGTTGGGCAGATCTTGCGAGCACTGGCTCAAGGCACTGAATATGTACTCGCTGGAGACCAGATGAGAGAAGGGAGATATGATAGAGACCTTCAAGTTCCTGAAAGAAATGAACAAGGTAAACTGCAAGGAACTATTTAGCATAAGTAATGGATCAAGAACATGGGGGCATGAGTGGAAACAGATGGGGGTTGGGGAGATTCAAGAGGGAGGTGAGACCATTTTATTTTACAGAAAGGGTGGTGGAGCCATGGAAGAATCTGTTAGCTGATGTGGTGGGTGGCAAAACTATCAATAGTTTTAAACACTGCTGGGACAGAGTGAAGGGCTTAGTGGTTGCTCAGGGTGGTAGAAGGGAAGGGAGCATGGGGAGGATAATGTACAAAAAATAGGTCCTAGGTTTCTCTGGATTTATGGGCAGACTGGATGGACTACTAGTCTTCTTCTGCCATCATTGTCTGTGTTCCTATAATCAGATTTTTGGAATACTGAACAAGTGTTTGCCAGGATTTTTGTCATACACCATCTTTCCTGTTCCCATGCCCCCACACATATTCAACATTAAATGCACCCATGTGAGATCTTCCTGCCCATCAGGGCATGCAGACACGTTGTAGTTTGTGAATTAAATTTTTTTAAGTATGAAAAAACAGTCATTCTAGAAAACCAAATATGGGTGGGGGGACCACAACTTGTTATTTTTACATGCCCTTGGTGTGAAAAAAATGACCGTGCAAACCGCTCCGGGTTCGCTCTTGTGGATTATGAAGTCATCAGAAACCATAGGTGTGTAAAAGAAAAAAAAAAAAGCTTGTTATACATGGCCCCTATACATTATTCTATATCTCATTTCTACCAGTAGAACTTTTAAAAATCCAAGCTTTCCTAATGGCCACCTCAGAGATTGATATGTATTATTACTACTGCTCCAGCAAGTTGCACTGATGGTTTCTATGGGTCAGTGCTGGAGCGCAGATGTCAACTCATCTTGACAAGTTCTGAGACAAGAAAGAAAATTAGGGGGTGGGGAGAATGTGAAGGGATTTGGGGAAACTTGAGGAGTGGTCTAAAGCATAGCATTTGGGGTTCAGTGCCAAAAAATATGAAATTATACACCTAGGCATAGGAACCCAAGCACTGAGTATAGGATGGGGGTACTAACAGTCACTAGACAGGAAAAGGACCTTGAGGTTATCATATCTGATGATCTCAAAGTGGCAGGGCAGTGTGGCAAGGTAGTGGGTAGGGCCAGTGGGATGCTGGGGTGCATAGGGAGGGGTATCTACAGCAAGAGGACGAAGGTGGTGTTACCACTGTCTCACTCGCTGGTGAGACCCCACCTGGAGTACTGTGTCCGGTTTTGGAAGCTGTACCTCTGAAAGGACATATACAGGTTGGAGGCAGTCCAGAGGCAGGCAACTAAAAGGATGCTGGGGTTGCATGAGAAGTCCTACAAAGAGAGAGTGAGGGATCTCAACATGTACACCCTGGAAGAGAGGCAAGCAAGAAGGGACTTGATAGAGACCTACAGGTACCTCACATGGGTGAACAGGGTGCAGGAGGAGAGACTCTTTCAAATTAGAAGAACCACCAGAATCAGGGAGCATGCAATGAAGTGGGGAGGGGGGGCAGGATAGTTGTGAGGAACCTTTGCTTTACAGAAAGGATGGCAAATGTCTGGAGCAGACTGCCAGCAGAAGTTGTGGAGGCAAAAACAGTAGGGGGCTTCAACCATGTGTGGGATAGATGTAGGGAGGTTTTAGAAAATAGGCAGGGAGGAGGGAAGGTTACTGAAGGCCAGGGTCTGCCGAGTCAGATTAAACAGGGAACATCTGGGCAGACTGGGTGGGCCAAGTTGTCCTTTTCTGCTGCCAAATTCTGTTTCCATGTTTCCAAAATGGAGGACTTTATCCCACAAAAAGATCAAGGACTTGATTTTTGTAAGTGGAGGAAGCAGATGCAAATGTGATTTACAAATATGTAAGTGTCCCCGACTGCGGCAAAACTTGAGCGCCTTAATTTCCAAGGCACTTGAGGTTTTGCAACAGTTTTTTGCAATTTGCGGCAGCTTGCAAATAATGGAGGCATTGCCATATTTGATGTGATTGCATCTGAAGTTTGGACTCTGTTTGACCACCTTTTAACATGCCACATTCAAGATGCAGAGCTTTTAAAATCATGCCCCAAATATATTTTTTTTTATAATTTGTGAAGATATACATACCATACAGAGCAATATGTAAGCTCAGTCTCCCTCACTCCAGTTTGATCCATGGGATATACAACGCAGACAGCAGTGAGTTGGCCAGACTGGGTGGGCCAGGCACTCCTTTTCTGCTGACCAATTCTGTGTTTCTACGTAGTTGTTCCCAGCGAGTGTTAACACAGACATCAGGGGAACTCCATGAAATTATTTTTTGGGGGTTCAAAAAGGATGTTGAGTTCTTTTGTTACAGAAAGAGTAGTGGTAGACTGGAACAAACTTCGGGATGAGGTCATCTGTTCTGCGACAGTAGGGAGATTTAAAAGGGGCTGGGACAAGCACATGGGATGTGTGTATGGGGCAATACAGGGAGGGGGGGAAGAAATGAGGACTGAAGGGTACAATCCCATAACTAGGCATGCTTGGGGGAACTGGGTGGGCCGAAGGGCCTTTATCTGCCAACATGTAGCATGTTTCTATGATCCAGCCAAACCTGGGTGTATCAGTTTAAGAAGAACCGTGGAAATCCTGGAATGCTGCGATAGATGACTGACCAGTGTAATCCAAGCATGAAGCTTAAACTGTGTTATTTTTTTTTCTTTAACAGAACAGCCCTTACAGTGTTCCTGTTTGTTGCGAGAGCTTTTATTTCAGGGGGATTCCAGGCTGCCTATGTCTACACACCTGAGGTAAGACAAGGAACAGGTCTTGCTGCAGGTAATATAACAGCTTTACCATTATTTGATTCCATGATATTGATCTGCCCTGAACTGGAGGAGGTCATAGCAGTCTGAAGATAAGGGGTATGTGGGAAATGATACAGCTGTATCCCAAAGTGTATCTAATGGCACGTGGCCGTATGCCAGCTGGCACTACTGGTTAGAGACTTGGCACTGGAAAACAAAATATTTTATGGGTTTAGCATCCTACTCTTTACATAAGGGAAGGAATCAAAGCAACAGAACAAAAGGGTAAACGGAGGAGAAGAAGCCATAAGGGAAGGAATCAAAGCAACAGAACAAAAGGGTAAACAGGGAGGAGAAGAAGCACTGTGGGCAAATTTGGAGACCGGCAATGGCACCACAATCCACACAGGGGTTGTATACAGACCCCCCGTCTCAGGGGGAGGAAATGGACAAGGAAATGATAGAAAGTATACTTAGAATGGCAGAAAAAGGGGAGATATTGCTGATGGGTGATCTGAATATGCCAGATGTTAACTGGAGTGCAGTTGCAGCAGCCACTTCGAAGAGTGGGGTTATTCTAGATGCCCTACAGGAGGCATGCCTTAGACAACTAGTATTGGAGCCCACTCGAGAGGGACAATCTTAGACCTGGTTCTCTCAAATGGAGATGGAGAGAGGATCACAGATGTGAAGTGGGTAGCCATCTGGGAACTAGCGACCATCGAACAGTATGTTCTACAATAAACACAGCAATAGAGTCAAGCCATACAAAGGCAAAAGTACTGGACTTTAGGAGGGCTGACTTTGCCAAAATGGGTGAGTGCCTAAGGAATGCAGTAGCAAATGGGCAGGAAGGAGGGTGGAAGAACAATGGGAATAATAAAACTGCCATCACAGAGGTAACAAGCCTTTGTGTGAAGCAAATAAAACAAACGATGTAAGAAACCACTATGGTTCTCAAAGGAAGTGGCAGTGAAGGTTCAAGAGAAAAGAAAGCATTCAGGAAGTACAAGGAATCACAGAAGGAGCAGGACAGAGAACTGTATCAGTTAAAGCAAAAGGGCGCTGGGAAGGCAGTCAGAACAGCAAGGCCCAAACAACAGGAAAACATAGCCAACTCTGTTAAGAAGGGGATAAAACCTTTTATAGGTACATCAGGGAGCGAAGGAAGACCAAGGAGGGATAGTGAGGTTTAATAAAGGGAGGAGGGTGGGCAGAGGGTGACTGTGAAAAGGCAGAGATACTAAACAAATATTTTGCTCAGTATTTACAAATGAAGAGGGGAGGTACCTAAAACAAACAGTAGAAACACTGGATACAGAAGTTGATACCAGCCCATTTACAGAAGAAAGGGTTCTGACAGAACTCTTAAAACTGAAGGTGGACAAAGCAATGGGGCCTGATGGGATTCATCCCAGAATTCTAAAAGAACTAAGGGTAGAACTAGTGACACCACTGACTACCCTCTTTAACAAATCATGGGAGGATGGGGTGGTACCTGAGGACTGGAGGAGGGCAGATGTGATTCCCCTTCACAAAAGTGGGAGCAAGGCAGAAGCAGGAAACTACAGACCTGTTAGTTTAACCTCTGTGATAGGGAAAATGATGGAATCACTTCTGAAGGAAAGTATTGTCGAGTATCTAGAGGCCAGAGGGGCACAGGACCCAAGGCAGCATGGATTCACAGCAGGAAGGTCATGCCAGACAAATCTGATAGATTTCTTTGACTGGGTGACCAAAGTAGTAGATCAGGGAGGGCTGTGGACAGGCCTACCTAGACTTTAGCAAGGCATTTGACACAGTCCCACACAAAGATTAATATACAAGTTTGCCAGCCTGGGAGTGGGTCCCAAGATGGCAGCCTGGGTAAAGAATTGGCTGGAGAATAGGACACAGAGGTAATAGTAAATGGAGTCCACTCTGAAGAAGGGGGTTACTAGGTAGGGTACCGCTGAGGGTTCAGTATTAGGACTGGTCCTCTTCAATGTCTTTTATAAGCAACATTGCAGAGGGACTGGAAGGAAAAAGTATGTCTCTTTGCAGATGACACAAAGATCTGCAACAGAGTTGATGCACAAGGTGGGGTGGAAAGGATGAGAAGGAACTTGGCAAGGTTAGAGGAATGGTCAAATGTATGGCAGCTTAGATTCAATGCTAAGAAGTGCAAGGTAATGCACCTGGGAAACAAAAACCCAGGGGAAGAGTACACAATGGGGTGAGATACTAACAATAACAAAAATGGAAAGGGACCTGGGGGAAGTCATATCAGATTACCTAAAGGTGGGCAAGCAATGTGAGAGGCAGCAAGGAAGGCTGGGGATACTGGGATGCATAGGAGAGGCATCACCAGTAGAAAACAGGAAGTTATTATCCCTCTGTACAGACAGCTGGTGAGACCCCATCTGGAGTACTCGTGCAGTTCTGGAGACCCAATCTCCATAAAGACATAGACAGGATGGAAGCTGTCCAGAGCAGGGCAACTAAGATGGTGCAGGGTCTGCACCGGAAGACATATGAAGAGAGACTTAAGGAGCTTAATATGTATAGCCTCTCGAGGAAAGGGGGACATGATAGAAACTTTCAAGTACCTCAAAGGGAATCAACAAAGTCCAAGAGGGTAGCATCTTTCAAAAAAGAGGTGTGTAAGAACAAGGGGCACAATTTTAAGATAGAGGGGCGGGCTCAGAGGTAATTTAAGGAAGTATTTTTTCACAGAGAGGGTTGTGGATGCATGGAACGGCCTTCCAGAGGAAGTTGTGGAGTCAAAAACAGTGGTGGAATTCAAGCATGCATGGGACAGTCATAAGGCAATTCTAGTGGGGGGGGGGGTAGGAAGAAGTAGGCTGCTGGTTAACTAGGATCTGCAGCTTATCCATTAGGTAGGGAAATGGGCAGACTGGGTGGGCCAAGCAGTCCTTATCTGCCGTCAAATTCTATGTTTCTATGTTACTAATACAGTATTTCTACCTGGTTGTGCATGTTTGAGCATGCTATTTCTTGCTTTGGCCTACCCACCATGGCATGGGCTTCTGCAGAGAGGACTTTGTAGCCACCAGTAGCCAGACAGTTTACAAAGACCTCCAGCCTACGCTTAAGCAATATCGACTGAGTAGCAGGTCACTTCATGAGGATTAATAATCATATGAGGGATGGGTGGCCTAAGACACAGCTACCTCCCACAAGCTGGTGTTAACCACAGGAAATGACCAGCTGTGAGGTAGCGATTATGATTATAACCCTAATTGCAATGCCACTGTTTCTTTTGGAGCTTTTTTAACATTTTTCCCTGTAGAGTTTTTTCCCTGAGGTCATGCTCATCTCACAGGGATATAACTTGGTCCCACGGATATACCTTGGTCAGGTCTGTTGACCCTGTCCCCTCCAACTACCTCATGGCTTCCATCTGTGGTAGGGACTCTGGGGGAGAGCTGTCCCTGCCCTCCGAGGCAGTCCACTGTGTGGACTAGGATCCAGTTTAGGCAGGTACTAGGAACAAGACACCCAGGCTGTCATACAGATGGTACATAGGTTTTCTCCCTTGTTCTTCCTTCTCCCTTGGCGCTGGTGAAGCCTATGGATGGCCTCGGCAGCACACAGAGACTTCACTGTGGAGGGAGCAAGTTCTCCTGGTCCATTGCAGGGGTCACTGTGGCATCGGAGCATGATGCCTACCCTTCCTGATAGCAGTGGGGTGCCAAATGGCAGCTGCTGCAATTTGGCCTGCCCTCCAGCCTGGTATCCGAGCTCGCTCCTGAAGTCCGGTCGCATGCATGGCCGCATGGTACACTGCTGCTGGGCTTGTGGGGCATGCAGAGCTTTTTTTAATTTTGTCTATTTTTTTCTTGGACCAGTGCTATCACGTGAGCAGTGCAGCATGAGGGCATCTCACAGTTTAGACATTGCGTGTTACATAGTGTGTGGTTGGCAGCTGGACTAGTAATTTCTTAGAGATTAGTGGCCAGTTCATTAGACAATCAGCAGCTGTGTAAGGCTCATGAATATTCAATTAGATTTATAGTCTTCAGTTCTTGGGAATGCCCTCCCTTCCCACAGCTGCCTGACATGTCTGCACCAGTCATCTAACAGAGAAAACTAGCAAGTAGCTTCTCTCAGTGCCATCACTGTTGTGTGGATCAGTAAGAACATGCTGCCCTATAGCAGAGCTGTTGTCTTCTTTGCAGAGGCAAGTGTGTGGTTCTTATAGTTAAAAGCTGACTGACTGCTTGTGCAAACATGCTACCTGTGCAGTTCATTTGCACAACAGGTCACCACTGCTATTTTTTTCATGTTAATTTGTTTCTGCCCCTTTGGTCGGCCAGCCCCCATCTACCGATCCCTCCAGCCCCATCACCCTGGCATCCACCAGGACTTACCTTCGGCTCTTCCCCAGGGCTTCTCACCCTCCTGGTGGGGTCAGCAGGGGCTTCCTTGAAAGACCCCCACCAGGAACAGGATCTGGTTCACCGAGGTGTCCAGCTGACTGGGTGTGGAGCCTGCAAGGGACCAGTGTCATTCTGCTGGTCAGCCACTGTGGTTTTCCTCCAGATTAGACCCATCCTTCAAGTGCAACCATGAGAGTGTGCAAGGACGCCAAGGGCCAAGCTGCGTAAACTTCTGTACGCAGCCCGCCAGGCGTCTGTTCTGCCTCCACCCCTATGTTTTTCAGGACACATGCCAGTCCCCAGCCACCACTAGAGGCCAGACAAATGCCAGTCACTGCTCCCACCCTCCCTCGGGAGAGGAGTGGTGTCCTCTGGATGCTTGATCCTCTACCTCCTCGGCCAACCCCCAACAACGTGCTTACACCATGAACGTGGGTCACTGGCTTGGCAGGAGGTAAGGCACAGATGCCTCAGTCCTCCATGTCACTGGACTTGCTTACCCACTGCTATTTTTAAAATTAATTGCATGTGTGATGGGGGACAGAAGTCCCCCATCACCTATGTGGACAGACACATGGGGCCCATCCATTGGGTTTGCAGAAGCTACAAGAGACAGTTGAGCTATGATCATGTACCAGACCATTTATTTGAAAGATCAGTGGTTGAAACTTTTTTTCTCATTGACTGGCCCACATTGACCCAACATTTTACCTATTCTAGCACCAGTTTATATCACTGGTCAATCGCCACCAAAAACCAAGTTTGAACTCCAGACCATTCAGATAAATGTACAGTTATGGCAACATCCAGGGTCACTCCATATTTCCTTCCTCGTATTTCTGTTTTGTTCTACCTTCCCTTGTGGTGAAGTGGTTGTGGGGTTCAATGTTTTCCATCTCCCCAACCCCATAGTACTTGAGTGGCTGCTCTTCTGTTTCAAACATGGCCTGCTGAAGCAGGCTAATGAGATCCCCAACCTTGTTCCCACTGCAGAATGATCTATGTTGCACGTGGAAGAGGGATAAGGGCAAATTAAAATATGGGTTTATTACACAAGCTTGAAAATTGGGCCTTGGGTCTTTTGTGCTACACTCAACCTCCACTGGCCTAGGATCTAGGAACCTGACTTGACAGCTGGTCATTTTAACTGTACCATGTGATGTGACTGCATTGCAAAGCTGCTTACAGACCATTTTCTGAAGCTAAGGTAGCAGTGCAGTCTACGTTCCACTGGGGCTAAAACATTGTTTCTCTATGTAGTACAGAATTGTCACATATCTCTTTTGTGAGTCTACAGTGATGTAATTCTGTAACATGTTTTGTAACATTGTATTTTAAATGACTGAAATTACCAGTGCGCACTCAAGCAGCAATACATGACCGAACAGGGGGACATCATGTGATATTGTCATGCCTTGGGTATGTTGTAAGGCATGAAGCAAGCCAAATGTCTTCAACCACCAAAGAACTGATGCTATCACATTATGAAGTATCTCTCCCTGGAGTGCGTTACTGCAGTTATAAAATAGCCCATGTGTTGTGACATCACACAACTGATCTTGTGAGTTAGTTCTGACCTGTGATGATATACTAAGATAGCTTCATGAATTCAACATCACTTTAACCTCTCAGAGGGTTTTCCTATACAATTCACAATGAAATAGATGGCAGACAGCATCCTGTCAAACAGAGATAGTACACGTAGTTTACTGCAGACTTACTTTTCATTCTCCCAGTTACCCCAAAGGTTCTCCATCACCCAGTTGTCATGCGGATCTGCTTATTCCTGATAGCATGTGTCAGTTATCTGTCATGAGAGCATACAAAGTGCCAGCCTATGGGGGCAAGGTATACTTTTAGGCACAGGCTGCTGATTCAATAATGAATTAAATATGACAAAAAAAAATCATTTGAGGCCCCCTCATGGTGATCTGGTTTCAGGAGCACACCTGGGAGGGTGGCAATTGGGTGGCCTGCTGGGGAGAATGCTGCTTCTGGCAGTGTATTTCATCTTGAGGGCTGGAGCCATGATCTGCTTCTGCAATGGCTCCAATGGAGGGCTAAGGAGCATGCTACGCTGAAGGGGTGTGCTGCTTGTTTGCAAGACCAGTCATAGTTTACACCTGGCACCAAGGGTGTTAGAAGGGGACTAGGATCACGGGTCAATCTGGAGGTAAAATATCTGTTGACAGTATGACAGTATGGGTTGACCCTCTGCTTCCTGCCATTCCACACTGCATTGGGATTCCAGCACGGGATGCCCCAGCCACTATGGGGAACCTTTAGGGAACCCTGAGCAAGTAAGTAGATTGTCATGGTTGGGTGGTCGCATGTAGTAGCCCAGGGTGTTAGCCCAAAAGGATAAAAATCTATATTGAAAAAGTAAATTGTAATGTACTAGCCCCAGCAGGCAACTTAATTAAGTGATTTTAATTCTGCACTGAGCAGCAAAGATACTTTTGACTTAAATGCCTTTCACCTAGCTTTGTTGATGTAACTTGACCACTTCTATTGGAATTTTCCCTAGTTGTGGGAAAACACAGACAAAGCAGGTAAAGGGATAATTTATGGGACCAACTTGAAGAAGGGATGGAACGAACCTGAAAGCTTGTGTACGGTGTCGTTACTTAAGTGTTAGCTGAATGAAAGGTATCACTTCATGAGGATTGTCTGTTTATTGGTAAGATGATCCAATATAGCTACAGACATTTCTACACACTGGTGGAAACATTGCACCCCATTTTGTATCTCCACACTTTGTCCCTGTGAGTTGTACACCGTTGTTTTGTAGTGTAGACCCAAACTCTCTGCATCACTTGTTATACTGAGCCTTCTGCATTGTTTGCAAGACATCTTCTTTGAGGTTATCTCCCCTATGGTGTCACACATTGGAGTGTGAGCTGGCAGCATCAGGACTCAATGACTTTTCAGAGCTGGGACCGTCTGTGTCACTGTACACCCCCATTTATGACATTGGACTCCTCAACGTTATCTATATAACATGGGCGACCTTATCCACTTCAGTTCTTTTTTCACTTGCCATCTAATACACATCAGATCAGTGGATACTAGTTTATTGTCACTGTTGCTGTCATCAAAGATTTTTTCTTATTACTTCTGTTTGTTGTTTTTCTGCCCACAAGGTGACGCTGCCCTCTGGGATTGCTGTTGTCTGTTTATCCCAGTATTGTATGCTGTTGAGTCCACAAAACTGTTCTAGCCTTTGCAGACTGTGAGAGGCCATTTGGCATCATGCTCTGCTGCTTAAAGCAGCACCAGTCTAAATTTTTATGGTGATTTGCGTATACAATCCATGATGCTTTGTGTTATTGGAGTATGCATGATTTTCATTTCTAAGACTGTCATACTTCCATTCTTTCATAGCATGTGGTCTGGCAATCTGCCAGTTACACAGTTGTTAGCACTGCACAAATCTGATGGAAGCAGAGTGATGTAGTGGCTAGAACACAGAATTTTGAAATGAGATCAGGTTCAAATTCCTTCAAAGCCACTTGATGTCTAACCTTAAGCAAATCTAAGCAAGTCAGTTGACCTCCCTGTGCTTTAGTTCACCCAGCTACATAATTAGTATGGTAATTGGTCAGGGCAGCAGGGAAGTCAGTGATCTTGTTGGATCACCAGGCTTGGTCTCTGGCATGAAGGCAAGCCGGCTGCTCTGTGGAGATCCAGGGGAGGTAGGAACCCCTGACTCTGATTATCCTAAGGGGGGGCATGGTAGTCCCAGACAGTCATGAATTTGGACTAGAAGATTTGGAAAGTAGAAATGATGTTGGAGGCTGCTGAGATGGGGCCAGTCAGCGGCTGACAGGTCAGCATGGAGGGAGGACAAAATCAGTGATCTGAAGGACCAGAGGATGAATTTAGGAGGAATTTTAGGGTGTCGGATCTTGTGCATGCACTAGATCATATGGTGGTCACTGAGGGCATCGGGGAGGATGCCTGCATCCACAATATGGTGGGGGTGGGAGGAGAGGATTCAAACTCGGTCTGATTGTATAAAATTCATAGAGAGGTAAAAAAATAAAAGGACAGCAAAAAAAACTCATCCCACCCACCCAGCAACTGGGTAATGGACCCATCTAATGGCCAAAATACCCTATGATAAGTAAATGTTTTTGTTTTATTTGATATTACAGTCCAGTAACAAGTGATGACTCCTCATTCTTTCAATTTTGCCTCCCAACTAAGCATTGCCAGTTTGTGACAACCCTCAGTTGGGAGGAAGTGTTGAGAGGATCAGTAGTTGTTGCTTATTGCTGGAACATGATATCAAGTAAAACATAACTGCCAAAAGGATATTGCAGGCATCAGATGAGTGGGTTATCCAGCAGCTGGGAGTGGTGTGAGCTTTTGAGTTGGAATTATAAGTCACTCAGATGAGTGTTGTTGGAACTGGGGCAGCCACAAGGTGGCCTTTCAGACAGCTGCGAACAGATAGTTTTTGCAGTAACATTTTGTCCTTTTTCTTAAAAACCATACACTATAAAAAATAATATATGGATGACTATTTGTTCAACAATCCAAGTATTCAATCTCTGGATTTTTTATGTCCTCAATGAACCATTCAAACTTTACTTTTGAGGTTTATGATGTCATCAATGCCCCTTGATGGAATCCTAGGGTTGTTGTGCGTGACCATTCACCCACTATTCCATTTGTTTAATCTCATCTGGACTGTCCTGATTAAAAAAAAGTTATTATAAAAGAATGTGATTTCAGAACTGTATTGAAAAACAGCCTGAGACTTACACAGTTAAAATCCTGCATAACCTTTATTTTACTCCCCACAAACTGCATAAAATGGGCAAATTAGAAGCAAACCTATGTGCCAGATTTGGAGAACAAGAGGGCAATCTAATTGCATATCCTTTGGGAATGCACCAAATCCAGGCCACTGTGGGAAGCCATTCGTGATAAACTCGACTCTCTGATGGAACTAGAGAATGGGTTTAAACCTGAGATCTGCCTAATTGGCAGTTATGGGCAGAACTTAATCGGCATACAGAAAGATCATATGGCTTTGATAGGAGGATTGGCAAAAAAAAAAGATCATTCTCCAGCATTGGTTGGACACACGGATTCTGTCACACAAAGAATGGCACAGTGAAATGTTAGCAGCCTTCAGAACTGAGGAAATCATAGCCACCACCAATAACAGAATTAGAAGCTACCAGAGAAGATGGGAAAAACTGCATATACTAATAACATTAGAACCGGCGTGAAGTTTCACCTTATGAATCACATTTATCATGAAAGAAAGGAAGGGACTTGGACAACAACAGAATGAAAAATTCTGTAAAATGAAATGCTATCTAATGTATTCTTTTATAAACATCAAATATTGTCATAAGACATAACTGTATAATTTTGGGGGCGTGTTTTGTAATGTAAAAATTATGTATGCATTATGTGTGAAACATTTCTAATAAAATGCATTAAATCTAAAACAAAAAAGAAGTGCATTGTAGCAGAACAGGAATTTCATAACTGGAGACCAGCTGGCGGTCTTGACATGCTGCATCATAGCAGGGCTATTGTAAGTAAAGAAGTAAGCAGTAACCTGTACAGGGCATGGGGTTGAAGACTTAATGCATTGAATACATTTTCGTCCAAGCACCTTCTGCCACCCAGGAAGTGCATTCATTCTACCCTACCCCATGCCCAGAGGTAGGTTATTGCACTTACAAAAGAGCTTTAGTAGTTGAAAAAACAAGGAAAAAGAAAGTAAAATCAGAACTATGTGGTAATATGAAATTAATGCATGATCATGTAACCATTTTTAACCAATCAAACTGAAATCTTAACACAAAAAAAGTCTAAAGTTAGACACATAGGGGCTAAAACACTGAAATCAGAACATAGGACTGGTGGGTGGTGGTGGTAAATAACAGTGGAGGAAACATAGAAACATAGAGTTTGCCAGCAGGTAAGGCCTGCTTAGACCATCTAGTCTGCCCTCGTTTCCCTGCCTACAGTATCACTACAGATCCTACTTGATTTCTGGTCCATTATCCCTTCCCTTCTTCCTTTCCCTTAAGATTCCCTCATGCTTATCCCATGCATTCTTGAACCCCACTACTGTTTTCACTCCTACCACCTGTGCTGGAAGGCTGTTCCAAGAATCCACCACCCTTTCTGTGAAGAAGTACTTCCTCACATGTCCTGAATTTACCCCCCCCCAGCTTCATATCAGGTCCCCTTGTTCTTAAGCACTTTTTTTTTAAATACTTTGCTCCTATACCTTATTTACCCCCTTTAGGTAATTAAAGGTCTCTAGCATACCCCCCTTTCCCTCCTCTCTTCCAGTGTTTACTTACATCGGTCCTTCATTCTCTCATCATAGGGCATCTGATGCAGACCCTGCACCATTCTAATTGCCCTCCTCTGGACCACCTCCACTCTCACTATATCCTTCCAGAGATGTTGTCTCCAGAACTGGACACAGTACTGTATGTGGGGTCTTACCAGTGATCTGTAGAGAGGCAACACCACCTCGATCTTTCTGCTAGTGATACCCCTCCCTATTCATCCCAGCATCCCACTGTCCCTCTCAACTGCCTTGTCACACTGCATGGCCACCTTTAGGTCATTTGATGTGATTACTCTCAGGTCTGTTTGATGTTCGTCAGTACCACCCCACCCATTTTATACTCCGCCCCCAGTTTTCTGTGCCCCAGATACATTACTCTGCATGTTTTCGTATTGAAACTCAGCTGCCATACCCTTGACCACTCCTCAAGTTTTCTCAGGTCATTGCTCACCCTCCACCCTCTGAGTGTTCATCCTATTGCACATTTTGGTATAATCTTCAAAGAAGCAGCCCTTCCCTTCCAGCTCCTCTGCAGTGTCACTTATAAAGACATTAAAGAAGTCCAGTCTCAGCACTGATCCCTGAGACACCCTACTGGTCACCGTCTCTTCCTCAGAGTGAACTTCATTTAGCACCACCCTCTGCTGCCTATCCCCTAACCAGTTTCACACCCAGTTAACCACCTTAGGACCCACTTCTAAGCTACCCTGCTTGCTTACAAGTCTTCTATTTGGAATGGTGTTGAAAGTCTTACTGAAATTGGATCCATGACACCAGTTTGACAACAGAGTTGTTGACCGACGTTACAGCAATGGGTTTATGTTGACTGTAATTGCGGTCAACATAAGTTCATCCGAAACACTTTGTTTCTTTAAGCCCCTTCCACCCCCGCCCCCGTAATTCATATAATCAACTCTGAGTCAGAGTAGATTCAAGGAGGGGGTGCAAGACCCTGAGAAAGCAGTGCCAGTGTCCCGCAGTGACAGTACAGCAACTTGTTGCTGTACTGTTGTTCACGGTACAGGTGTCACTGTTCGGTCAGCATGTGACTGAAATCTAGGTAGGCTACATTCACCACTCCACCCTGATCTAGTTCTTTGGTCACCCAGTCAAAAAACACTATCAGCTTTGTTTGACATGACCTCCCTCCCATGAATCCATGCTGCCTTGGGTCCTGTAACCCATTGGATTCAATATATTCCACAATACTTTCCTTTAGCAGTGATTCCATTAACTTTCCCACCACCAATGTCAGGTTGACTGACCTATTATTGCCAGCCTCTTCCCTGCTACCTCTTTCGTGTAGTGGGACTACATCCACCCTTTTCCAGTTTTCCAGAACCACCCCTGTTTCCAATAAGCTATTAAATAGGACTGTCAGAGGTGCAGCCAGTACCTCTCTGAGCTCCTTAAATACCTTTGGGTGCACCCCATCTGGCCCGATCGCTTTGTCCACTTTCAGATTAGTGAGTCCCCTCTGGACTCTTTCTGCCAAGAATGGACTAGTGTCCATCCCCCCCAAAGCTTCTGTTACATTTTTGTGGCCTCTCCCCTTCTCTTTCCTCTGTGAACACTGAACAAAAATATTTGTTCAGGATGTCTGCCTTTTCCAGGTCTCTCTCTGCACAGTCCCCCCTTCCCTTTCTAACCTTACAATCCCACCCTTGGTCTTCCTCTTTTCATTTACATACCTAAAAATTGTTGTCTGTCTTTGTTACTAACTAGGCTAGTCTCTCTTCTGTTTGCACCTTTGTGTTCCTTACTTCCCTCCCTGCATCCCTCTGTTTCCCCTGCTACTCTTCTCTATCATTCTCCCTCTGCATTTCCTTATACCTTCTGAAAGCTACTTACTCTTTTAGCTTTTACCTTTTTTGCTACACCTTTTGAAAACCATAGCAGTCCCTTTTTCCTCTTACTTTTGCTCACTTGCTTGATGCAAAGTTTATTGCTCTCATTATGGCCTTTTTATCTTTGCCCACGGTTCCTCCACTCAACCCAGGACATCCCTGAGGCATTCACCCATTATAAAATCTGCCCTCCTGAAGTCCAGGACCCTCACCCTTGTGTGGTTCAATTCTTCAGCTGTCCTTTTATTGAACCACATTGTACGGTGCTCACTGGTCCCCAGATGGCCTCCCACCTTGATGTCCGCAACATCGTCCCTGTTAGTGAGTACTGGGTCCAGTATTGCCCCATCACGAGTGTGTTCACTGACTAGTTGCCTGAGGAATGTCCCTCTGCAAGGAGTCCAGGAAGTCTCTGCTCCTAGCTGAAGCCACAGCTGGGAGACTCCAGTCTACATCCATCAGGCTGATGTCTCCCAACCAGCAGTACCGCCCCCCATTTATGCCATTTTGCCAGTGGCTTCCACCAGTACCTTATCTAACTCCTTCCCCCATGATGGAGGTCTGTAGGTCATGCCTGTGTGAATAATGGCTCCGTTCCCCATCTCCTGGATGACCTACAGTACTTCTGCCCCCCGAATTCCCCATATGTCTGTTGCTTTTATGCTTTACCTCACATAAAGCACCACACCCCCTCCTTTACTTTGAGCCCTGTCTTTCCTAAACAAAATATAGCCTGGTAAGGTCATGTCTCAGTCATTGTTTCAAGTGCACCATGACTCGGTAATGAAGACCTTTAGATCTGGAATCTTATTTCATAGACTTCTAGCATTCACAGACATGGCCTTCCAGATTTTGTTAGCACGCTGCTTGTTACCCCCTTTTTTCATTTTGCCTTCTCTTTTAATGCTCTTATTCTTACCCCCCTTTTTGTCTAGCACCCTGTTTCCTTCCTTCCTTTGCACCCTTTGGGGTTGTTCTCCCTTTGGGTTCTTCCTAGACTGTGTCTCAGCCTGTGTGTGTGTGTGGGGGGGGGCAGTTTCTGCCTCCCTGATTACTCCCACCTCCCCCTTGGCTAGTTTAATGTTCAAAAAGTTCTGGGGGTAATTATCATGGATACTTTGGAGAAACTGGCACAATGCAGCAGGGAAGTGGGAAAGGCATATCAGATGCTGGGTTGCATAGGAAGAGGGATCACTAGAAGGAGGAGGCAGGTAATAGTGCCCCTGTATAGATCACTGGTCTGACCACATTTTGGGTGCTACATTCAGTTTTGTAATCCACACTTTAAAAAGAAAGGGATATACTGAAGGCAGCGCAGAGGAGGACTACCAAGATGACCCAGGGGCAACAGAAGAAGACTTAAGAGGAGCTTTTTGAGGATCTCAACATGTATAGTCTGGAGGACAGTTCCTCTGCAGAATCAGTACAGTGAACACCAGTGACTTTTTCATACTATGTAATAATAGTTCCACCAGAGGAATCTCCATGAAATTGGTGAGGAGGGTAAAAACAAGATGTCAGGAAGTACTTTTTCACTGCAAGGATGGTGGCAGAATGCCTCAGACTTCCAGATGAAGTCATACATGCTGAACCGTAGGTGGTATAAGAGGAGCTTGGACAATCACATGGGAAAAGTGCAGTTGGGTACAACTGGGGGGGGGGTTGGGGATGCTAAATAGACTGACAGGAGCTTAGCCAGTTGGCTACGCAGGGAAAGGCAGATTAGATAAGCTGCTATGCCTTTTCTGTTGATATTTTCAATGTTTTAGTCAGGATGCTTGTTTGATCCAATCCATTGTATAAATTACGTTATAAAATGGCAAGAAAAAATCCAGAAATTTCATTGGCTGAGAGAGGTCACCTGACCGTGCATTAAATCTCTACAATCTCATTTTCCTCCCCCCCCAAAAACCTGCTTCGAGTCATTTTATAAGCATAATAAGCCCCTTCTGGGTGTGCATTATAGGATTTTAATGTACTTCCCAGGGGTGTAAGGAAACTCGGCCTCATGCCTTACTACACCCCCTGGGGTGTGCATTAAAATCCTATAATGCACACCCTGTCATGACTTATTACTTACATACACAGCAGGGAAGAGTCAGTTTTGCTGTAATAGTCACATGGTTTATTATTTAATATAAATCTTTTCCTCAATAATAATAATGAAGTAATGTCATCCAGTCATTCTCAGTAGCCCCCCTTTTTACAAGTGGGGGTTGTGTAACACACAGTAGTCTAACAAATGGTCTGGGAACTACAGTTTCAAGTAACGTTTAACTGAAAATGTGCAAGCTGGTTCACTATACCTATACAAGGCAATAATGTGATTCTTGAATGAATGATGTACAAGGCTGAAGGCTGAGTACTTTATCCTCTTGAGACAATCACGTTATTGCCAAAGATAGTGAACTAACTAGCACAGTATCACTATTATGCTTTATGGGTTTGAAAAAAGCTAGTGATAATGTTGTTTTTTCCCAGGTTAGTTTGTATTAAGTCCTCTCTTCCCCCTCCCTGCACTGAACTTGTTTACAGTTGCTGCCGTGAGTGCAGACCAATCAGAATATAAGATAGGATTGTACTGTCACTACTGTTATTTTATTAACAATAAAATGGCTGTTCTGAGCGTTCAGGAGTCATTTTATTGAGAATAAAAGACAACTGTGAGTTTACTGTGGAATAAACTGTAACTCTGGCTTGTGATTGGGGTACATGGTCCACATATAGTATAATAACTAATAAAATATTTTCAGTGAGAAAGGGAGATGTTTATTAGTTTGGGATCAGTAGAGGCATTGTTTGTCATAGTATTGAACTGTTTGTTATCCCCTAGATCATGCTCCGAATAGTAAAATAGTACTAAACAGGTTCAGTAGCCTCCCTCTTCTGTTTTCCTGGATCAGTATGCATGGATATGAAAATGTTGCTCATTTCATGTTATGTCCTGTAGGTTTACCCTACCGCTACCCGCGCTCTGGGACTAGGAACATGCAGTGGAATGGCCCGAGTGGGAGCTCTCATTACTCCTTTTATTGCACAGGTATGGAAATGTGCTGCTGTCTACTGGGGAGTTGCAAGCATTATGAACATTATGTGCTCTTGCATCCAGAATCTTACAGCCTGGAATTTCAGTTGTGGTTTCTTGCACTATGGCCTTGTTGGTGGTGGTGGGAAGCTTGCAGCAGTGGGCAATAGAACTGTGTCAGTCTGCAGATTCAACACTTTTTGTCTCACATCCCCTGGGCAGATGCAGGTACCCAAGCATAGAAAAGTAAAGGGTGCTGCCGGACCCTGTGGAAGGTACATGATTTTGCAAGTATCGTACATGTACGAATTGAGATTTTCCCTCCAAAAATGTATATTTGTATTTTAATATGTGTCTTCCTGAGCTTTATTTATTAATTTATGTATAATTTTGCTTAGAATGCCAGTCACATGAAATTTAACATCCTACCAGCTCTAGGGGACTGTAAAGTACACTTCTAGGGCCTGATCCACAAAAAAGTTCTTTGTCCTTTCCAAGTGCGGAGGGACTTGTGTAGCCATGGAGGGCCCACTCTGGATATGCGGGGCATTCTACAGCACTCAAAAAGGGGATATGCACACCTGTGCACCTGATCCCATGCTGCCCCTCATTTCTTATGCAGGTGACCAGGTTAGGGGTGGTCACAGGCATGGGAACGTGCTTCTGCATGATTCAGGAACTTGTCTCTGTTTTGTAGAGGGGGGAAATACTATGCATGGGGGGGGGCTCTGCCATAGTAGCTACACACTGTCTCTGCACAGCCAGCAGTAGTCACCAGAGTCCCGATACCCCCCCTCCCATTGTGCACCAACTCAAGTTAGCATGGATGGTTGTGGTGTACCTGTACTTTTTTGTTTTTTTTTCCTTAAAGTTAAAACTGGGATATGGTAGTCTTTGGAGGGCTTCTACAACCCACAGTCCCCTGCTCTATGTTGTTCTGCTGATGGCTGACTCAGACATCCAGTTGGATGCACAGAGCTATGTCCAGTTCTGCCCCATCACAAAACAGACCCATTGCATGCCACATCTAGCCTGCTTTGGGGCTGATGGGGACCATGAATGCTGGCAAGTGCACTGGCATCCATGAGTGTGGAGAGTGGACAGTGTGGGGGCAAAGTGCAGAGGGCAGCTGGGCCTCCTGATGACTCCTAGTTGCTTTGCAGAGTGGGTGCATAGGTGCTACTGTAGGGTCCTACCTCGTTTGACATGCTGCACCTCTGCCATCCCTCTGTACTATGCAAAAACCTTTGAGATGCTTGTGCTCCTAGCCACCCATGTAGAGGTAGGGATGGAGCAAGATCAGATGTGAATGGGGTGCACGTATTATTTGGCAGTTCCACAGAGTTCCCCACATGTACGGAGAGTACACTCTTTGGTTACACAAGCCCATCCACACCTGCAAAAGGCACAAATCATATTTGTGAATTAGACCCTCCATCACTCCAACTTAGAGATATGGCTTCAAAGTCAGCAATCCTAAATACGGTACATAGAAATAACATACTTTACAGTCTGTATGGATGTGGTCTCAGTCAGTAGCTTAAGTTATTAGCCTTTCATATTCTTTGTGTTCTAACTTGACTGACTGTACTTTGTGTTCTGAGCATTTGGCTGCTTATGGAAACAGAATGCTATTGTTTTTTTCACCATTTCACTTAAAGATCAACTATCACCCTTCAGGCAGGCAACTTTTTACAAGGTGCCACCTGCCCAAGGAATTAAACTAGCCAGCATTTGAAAATTTTTGAAAGTCTTGAAATTTTTAAATTGCTGTGCTCAGAACTTCCTACTGTGAGTTGTGCCGCCACCACCCAGCTGTAGGCCTGCCCCTTCAAAATCAGCATTCAGATGAAGATAATGGAGCCAGACTGTGACTGGGTTTAGCATTTGTGAATACAGTACATACAATACGATGCAATACACCAAATCAAGTTTGCAGACCACTGTAACATGTTAGGGGTAGTATTATGTTATATACCCCCCAACATGTATAGTGGTCTGCAAAGCTGATATAGTGTGTGCGTTCTTAGGTGTTCCCCCTGCTCATGGTCTGGCTTCACTATCCTTACTGCAGCCCTGTTCCCTACTCAGCATCATCAAAAGGCAGATTTTGGGATAGAGGCTGCAGTTTTTTTGTAGCAGTGCAGCTCATACAAAGAAGTTACAAGTGCTGCAATGTAAGTAAAAATTCCAAGTAAGGACTTAAGAAAAAAAACCTTAAATTTTGGCTAATTTAGTTAATGTGACAGGCAGCTCCTTGCAGGGAGTTGCCTGCCTGGGTAACAAAAGAGGCATCTTCTGCTCTTTAAATGCCTTTTTTTGCCCATTTAGTATTTGGTTAATTAGCAGGGTTTTTTTCTAACATAATTGTATTTCATCCACACAGGTGATGTTAAAATCTTCAGTGTACCTGACTCTCTCTGTCTACAGTGGCTGCTGTATTTTAGCAGCAGTGGCTTCCTGTTTTCTGCCAATTGAAACAAAAGGGCGTGGACTGCAGGAATCGAGCCATCGGGAGTGGGGCCAGGAAATGGTAGGAAGAAGTTCCCACAGTTCAGGAGGCATGGCCAGGTCAAGCTCTGGATCACAGTCATGATATCCTAGACGATAGAACTGATGGTAACAGATCCACAGTACAAGACCTGAAGTGTTTCATGAGTCAGGGTCTTTGGTGCACATCTGGGAAAGCAAACCCATATTCTTCTAGTAAATTGAGTCTTCACACCCTTTATATCATTTCCTTATTGTTATGTGCACCATTATATCCCTTTATAGAACTGCAGGTCATACGTAGAATCCTTTTTGGTTACCCAACGTGTTTATACGGTCAAATAGTGTACGTTTGCGCCTGATGAATATAAAAAAGTCAAGCATCAAGATGCAGTCTAGAACAATGATGGAGCAGCTGTAAACTTGTACTGTATTTGTTCTGATGCCAAACGGAGTAAGAAGAATACTGTCTTTATAGAGATTGTTGCTCCCTGCACTCTATTAATGGACTTGTATATCCGATGCCTGCCTTGCACTTTTTCATAACCAATCCAAAAGCCAATTAATGCCATTTTTATTGTCTTCCCGATAACAGGGGATCACAGTCAACATAGGTTAAATACAGACACTGTAACGGAGTCAACAAAGCCTGAAACGTGGACTCTTTCTCGGTCATTAACATACAAAATTAATTCTTTGTTGGATGGATTAGTTCTATTGTATGGCCTTCAAAGTAGTGGCATGGGACAAAATTTCATTATCATTTCATGTACTTTGGAAAAGATTTTCACCCTTCTTCATGCCCACTGGAACAGAGTCACAATTGTCTAATCTGCACTATAACTCCATGTGGAAACTTGTACTGTAGCTATCTTTTTACATATTTCTGCTCAGTCTGTTTACTGTGGATGCATTTCAGCAACAGAACATCAAGTATCTATGCTAAAGAGAACAACGCTGGCAAATTTTGGAGTCACAAGCGATCGTAAACTGTCTTACCTGATATGGATATGCTGACAGTTACAGTGTCTTTCTCACATTTGAGAAAACTTTGAAAAACATAATATTTAGACACAAATTACTTTATATTTTATATATTCTCTGCTTTTCCCTTCCCTTTGTTTTTCATCTGTAGGTGAGATTGCATGAAAACTAGCTCCTTGCCCCCTAGAGTTTGTGTGCTTCTGCTGCTCAGTCCTTTGTTGGAATGGTAATCCTCAGTTTGTGTCACCATGGTCCATGGTATGTTACTGTGGAAACAATTCTGATATAACAGAGGATTGGGACTTCAGCAAAGACTTCAACAGTAGAGGTAGAGCAGCTGTAGATTATTCCTGTTTCTATGTAAATGAACAGAGTTTATGAAGAATGAAAGAAATAAAAATACAGAAAGTCAATAAAATATAAGCTGAATTGTGACTAAATATTAGTGGTCCCAATTCTCAGATGTGATTATTGAACCAGAAAATAGTGCACAAACCTGTAAAATTGCTGTACTTAGAACTAAAGATCTGTGCTGGGTGGAGCAGAGAGTGCTCCCCCCCAGCACGGATCCTAATATTTAAATTAAGATGCCCAGATGTGTATATTTCCACACAGTAGCAGTGTAAGTTGCCTTCAAAGACATTGCATTGTGCACAGTCATACGCATACGTATATGCGTGGTATGCTGGCAAGTGCCCACCTCTGTGCCCCCTCCCTGTATATGTGGGATGCTTCTAGCTTGGCAGCAACATAAATGTCCCTCATTGTTCCCCCTGATAGTTTTGGGGTCCCCTAACCCTAATCCCAGTATACTTAGGGCCGTTGTAGTCTGGTGGTACCACGCTCCAGCTTCATTCCCACATTTGCAGCTGTTTCTGCCATTGATTTCACTTTTTTGCTTCCCTTCTGCACCCCCTAACAGTTCTTAGTTAGGGGTGACTGTAAAGTGCTTCCCCCTGTAATGTGGGGTCACCATGCTTCTGTGCATGGAACTGCTTGCCATTTGCATGGCAATCTTGCCACCATCCAATGCACCTCCACTCTTTCACGTAGGCTGGCACAGAAGGGCCTCTAAATCCCCTATGAGCATAGCTCGAGTCGATCAGAAGCAAGGTCCTCTCACAAAATCAGTTTGCAGCAATTTTGGGACAGTCCCTTGCAAGTAAGACTTAGAATCCTAGATTCTTTAAAGTTGTTCCCATAGTGACAAACAATCTCACTTTAAATAGATTGTGAAATGTAACTACTATGCTGTAAGTAATATGAATGTCACAAACCTGGAGCAAATCACTCAAAAGCAAACATTCAGGTACAGTGCCCACACAGTCAGAAAGCCCACTAAAATGTTTTTTAAATAACATATTGAGCTCACATATAGCTAGAAGCAGTCCAGAGACACTGTAAAGTTAATTGTGCTGTATATTGTTACTGCACTGTCACCATTTTATGTAACCTTGTGATGCCATGGAGGAACAAGCAGTGCTGAACTACATGCAGTGACGCACAGCTTGTTCCTCCCTGACATCACGCATTTCCATTAAAATTGTGCCAATGAAGTATCAATATACAGCAAACGTTACCAGTTATTTTTTTGGTTTCATTATATTTTATTGAAGTTCAAAAATCATGTTTACATATAGTTTGTTCAGTGCATTGTATAAGGCACACCATATAATATATCAATACATGGATTATTTAAATTCTAAATTAGTATGACTCACAAAGATATCCAGGGAACATAGAATATATCTAAGCCAATTCATTGGGAGAGAGCAAAAAAAAAAAAAATTCAAGAAGATGAAGCTACTTAATGTTCCAGTTCTGCAGCCACAATGCCCTTATGTTCAGTCCACTGCTTAAACAGTATCTTTCCCTGCTAATGCGTGCCCATTTTATTACATCAAAACATTATAAGCTAAAGCAAACATCATTACGTATTATACTGTACTTTTGTTAGGAGCATTAAAAGTTCATTCTTTCCATGGAGGCCAGAAAATCATTATCCGAGCTCATGGGAGAACAAGTTAAGTCCTGATCAGAGGCCGCCAAATACTGTGAATGGACAAAAGTGTCAGGTGATCTAGTTCAGTTCCATGCTTGTTGGTTCCAATGAGGTAATTTTAGAATCATGCTGTGTGAACTTTAAAGGGGACAGGGAATTTGTGTTAATTGGCAGCTGTTTATAAAGTTCTTAGTCTCAGAAATGATATACATTTCTCTATGTATCTATATTTAACTGTACCTGAATAAAAAGTGATACAAAAAACTGTATTTTGCATTGTTTTGTCTTTATGGGCAGCATTCTGTTACAGTTCTTTTCATGAAACCGATAATTTGGAGTTGTCACTATGTCATGGTTTGTGTACAGAATGCTAATCATTAGCTGTTGACCTATCAGAACTATGCTTGGAGTTCTATGCTCAAACCATGACATAGCAAAAACTCCAAATTGTTGTTTCCATGAAGAGAACTGTAACAGAATGCTGTCCATAAAAACAAAACAATGCAAAATACAGTTTTTCATATCACTTTTTATTCATGTACAGTTAAATATGGATCATTTAGGGGAAAGCATATCATTTTTGAGAATAAGAACTTTACAAATAGCTGCCAATTAGAAATTGTTTTTTGTCCTCTTTCATGCCTTTTCACTGTAATGCTGAAACTTTTCCTGGATCGTTTTAATATGAGACAGCAGGAGATCAGCTTTCACGCTGACAGCCTCGAACGGGTGGTCATAGCAGTCAGTCCAAGAAATAATCTGGTCCATAGCTCAACCCAAAGATTTGAGAGTATATTGTTTATCTGAGTCTGTTTCCCCCTCCAGGAGTGTACTAAGTAGTAGTAAAATGTTTTAGTCATATAAATTCAATGAATTAGGATTAACTTGATTGAGTTACAACTCATTTACAACAAGAGCCACAGCATTTTAGAACTTCATTTAAAACAACATTGTTCCAAGGCAACAAAATAAAAACACACTACACTGTTATACATAATAAATTGGAAAATGGGTAAATGTATTTCAGGCTTCTGATTGGTTGAGGGACTTCTCTAGCTGGGCATCTATCAGACAATAGATGCCCAGCTAGTAAAAGTACCAGACCAGCCAACCCCATCACCAGAATCTTGCTGCCCAGCCTGGTCTCTAATCGGCTAAATCCCCCTCATTTTGTTTTCAAATGTCCACCATTTTTTTTTGTCTAACTAAGCGAGAGTCATGTCAGCACCCCAGCTCTGTACCCACCACACTCTTAACTGTGAAGAAAACCTCACAAGACACCTTTATTTCTGCTGTCCCTCATACCATATTTATGTTTAAAAAAAACTTTTATCATTCCAGTCGTATGTCCGAGACCGAGACACATCGCTCGCCTTGACTGCAACCCCGCTTAGCCAAATCAGTGAAAAAAATCGATGTCTTTTTTTTTTTTAAATACCTCACTACAGAGTCCTAGGGACACCTGCCCTCTCAGTCTTCTCCTCTACAATTTCCCACACTACCCGCGGGATGGTGGACACACTCACCGTCAGCTCCAGGATCGTTCTCTCTCTTTTCGGTCCTCATGTATCTGGTATAGAAGAGGAATGGTGGATTATGTCAGGTTTTTTAATTACCTGTATTCATGATGGCAGCAGTAGGGAGATGGGAAAGGTTTAATCTGTAGGTAGAGATGGTACACCGGAGCAGAGTGGGTGCGGCTGAAGCAGCGGGAATGACAGTGTTTGTTTTTCAACAGTAGGTTCTGTTGTCTCCCAACGGTAAGATCAGTGATGTTGCTGACTGATCTACCACGGCACCTCCAGATATCGTGCTGCAGCCAGTTGAAGTTACTGTTCCATTTAAAATGTGTGCCGTTAACTTCTTGACTGCAAGCACCCGAACTGCGGGAGCCCAGCACAATCCTGACTTCAATTACTAAAGGCACTCTTCTCCCCGCCGATCTTTTTTTTTTTTGCCCTGCAAAATGACAGCCCATTCTCAGACGTTTCTCATAGCCCCTACCTCTCACTATTTCTGCCTTTCACTTGCTGTCTTCTCTGCTCGGAAAAAAAAGAAATGGTAGAAAACATACTGGCTTCACCTCTTTTTATAAAAAAAAATGGAAATCTACCTTCTTTTCTGTCCTTGCATCATTTCTTTGCTTGTAAGCAATGCACAGAAGAACGGGGTGACGGCCAATACCAAATAAAAAGAAAACTGATAACAGCATGTAGCTCTTAGTGTGCTGGGGGTGGGGGAAAGTACAGAAAACTTTTTTTTAACTAAGCCTGTTTATCTGGGAGAGGGTAACCATAACAACCAGCTTCTGTCCTTGGGCTCTTGTAGGACAAAAATCCATAGCTCAAAAAAATCATTGTAATATAGGTGGAGGGACTATTTTATTATAAATGTTATTTTAAACTAATTTTCTTTCAACTTATTTTTTGTAAACTAATTTATTTTACAGTGTCCATTTTCTAAGCACAATAATGCCCTTCAGGGTGGGCGGTATGGGCAATACCGGACCGCCCAGGGGCTATAAGGCCCTCTGCACCCGGGTAGTCCAGTATTGCCCAATACCACCCACCCTGTCGGGTATTATTGTTTGCATAGAACACAGAGCATTATTCAGTATAGACTTTTCTTGAATTATCGTTACACAAAACCAAGGATACTTAATTTAGTCCATTACAACAAATCATAATATACTAATATAGAATTATCAGAAGGTTAGACAACATTGTCTTGTATTACTGACTGTGTTTCTAAACCAAAACTTAACCCCTTCCAGGGCTTACTCTCCTCTAGTGCCCTCAAGTTTGGGGGTATTTTATTCCTTCCTAGTGGGCTCCTGTAAAAAACTGACTGGCGACCATTCTCCTGTTTACATCTTGGGATTTCCAGGTCTAAAGTGTTTACAGATCTTAATGAGTTGGGTTTTATCCTGTGTATCAGTTTAGAGGTAATATAGCAAGGAAGACTATCTGATAACTCCTTGCTCATAAATGCCAATAGGTGCTCCTGTCTACTCTCAATTTTAACTAAGGAGGCAGTATGGACAAAGATTTCGGCATTTCGGTTGATTCTGTAAAAAATAAGATACCCCTTTTTCTTTTTCTTTTCTTTCATTCCTAAACCAAGATACATGGTTTAGAAGTTTTTAAAAGTTCCCACTCTCATGCCATGCCCTGCATGAATAATATTAAATATCTTGCTACACTGTTGTGCTGTTTACCATAAAAAAGTGTATTGACACCATCGTAATACATCCACAGTATAAACCTAGCATGTACATTCAACAGGTATCCTCAGTGGAGATGTTTTTGAAAATTGCAAGTGGGAGCCATCTTTAATGACCTAACCATTATTTACAAAATTAGCTGTAAATACTATTTAAACAATATCTAAGAAAACTAATAATAAACTGAGCGTGAATCTAAGGATGTCAGAAATAAATTTTTGCAAAAAACTATATGACAAAATTTTCTGCAGACTAACCAATACTGCTGCTTAATTTCAGTTTGCATAAACACTTCTCTTTTATTAAGTGCTGCAAACCTCCACTCATACTGCTCTATCCAGGAAACAACTTTATGAATAGATTTGCCATTTTAGTTGTGTATTCTTTATTTGCTGTCAGTTCCATGAGGAAGGAATGGGTTTCAGGTAATGTTATATTTTCATTATCTTGAGCAGTGGCAGACAATGTTTGCAATACAGGTTGAGAAACTGGCTTGGCCGAGGGGGAGAATGACAATCAGGCCTGCGAGGTGGATGGAATACTCTGAGCCTCTGCTCTGCTGCCACTCTCCAGGCACATTTGTATGGGATGATGCCTCTGATCCAGTGGTCCAGACTTAGGCGATATAAATTGACCTGTGTGGCTCGGAATCCATTTTCTATCCATTTTAAGTGATGCTCCATCAGTAGTGAAAGTCCCTTTTCACTAAATCATTGAACGGCTTGAAGACCAACTTCTTTACCATTTTATCTCCAAAATAATTCAAGGCATCAAGAGTGTTCAAACTACGGTGCATACGCGAGCTGCTATCTTGCTCCCCCTTTCTTGTTCCAACTTCTGTTGCTTCCCAGATGTATCTCCAAACTGCTTCCAGCTACAGGGAAGCCCAATACCTTGTTTAAAAGAACTTTTCATGGGCTTTCATACTACGTGAGCCACTGTACACGAATGTTTCCCTTTGACCTCCTTGTGCTTAATTCTCTCCCAATTTGCACGCGAAAATGAGTTTTGGCTCAGTGTGCCTTTCCCGTTTCAAAATATAAAAGCAAAAATGAAAAAAATTGTCATTTGCCTAGTCACAAACAGTACCAAAAAACATTTTAGCTACAGACCATCTAAGGAAACTAGCAGCAGATCATCCTGGTCTAACCTAGCTTTAGACATGTTTTCATTTATAACAGTTTTGCATAGAGACACATTTTGGTATATTTCAGAACAGTGATGCACATGTGTTATAAGCTGTAAAACAGTAGTTTTATTTTATAATCAAAAGAACAAGTCATGTGTACTGTTTAATACAACAGAGCCTGCTAAGGGGTTTTGACTGATCACAAGGCCATAACCTTTAATGACTCCTCAGAACCTTCACTGAGGAGGCTGAAGAACACTTTCAGAAGCCTTACATCACAACCACATGCTGTCACATCCATGTGTGCTGAAGTACTAGAGTGCTGTTTCCATAAGCATTCAAGGATAACAGTTCAAACATCAAAATGCATTTTGTCCATTTATAAAAACACTTACATTACATTACTAGGCACAAAGAAAGTCTAGCTATAGACTTCCTGTAAGTTGTGAAATGATCAATTTAGAAATGCAGTACTGAGGACATGTAGATGTTTATTGTGTGCTGAACTGTGAAAGCAAAACCCTGTTTCTCAAACTGTGCTACTTCTGAATTAAGTAGTAGTGCTAAATGCCTGCGAAATGAAAAATGAATGTTGTCTTTGTGTTTGAATGTACCTGAGCTGGGGTAACCTGATGTTTGCACAGTCTGTACAGTGCACGGCATGATGTACAGCCTTCGTTATTATGCTGACATGTATAAGATGTATTTAGTTGATTATACTTCATGTCTATTTTGTGTCTCATTTATGATGTCCATGTATTTTTTTTATTATACTTGTAAAGTTCAAGAGTAAATGTCTGAAGCTTACAGGTCACATGACTAGGTGAAGCCACTGATAAATACTTTTGTGCACACTCAAGCACCTGAAATGTATACTGTGCATGAGGTAATGAATATTTTCAACATACAAGTGAAGCTGGAAGGATCCAAGTTCAAATGTTGGCTACAGTCAACGAGTTTCTGTGGTCTTAACTCAATTCCTTGTGGGCGTGAGCCCACATCAAAACAACACCCAACTCGACTGGATTTGATTTAAGGATATCGTCTATCATTTCTCAAGGGATTACCTGGAGCAACTGAGCAAAGAGATGGAATTATTCCCATGCCACCTTGTGGAATGCAATCCCTCCAAGTCAATACTGAGGAGCAGTGCTACAGCAGCATGGGAAAGCCAGCACTACACTCTGTACCTGATCTGTGGATGTACAGGGGGTTCCAGTAACCCCAATCCCTCATATTTTGCAAACCCTTAAATTAATTAAAGACTTATATGAAAAATATAAATACAATACCAGCCTTGCAAGTAAAGAGCCCCTAATGTTTCACAGGAAGGATGAAATAACACTTTTTTTTGTCTACACAATTCTGCTTAACACCACATATAATTTCTGTATTTTGTTTTCAATTGTTTATTATAGTTAACCTACTTATTATCAGGAAAAGAAGATCACTGCCCCTTAAACATCATCTGCTATGGTTGTTTTTCTACACCTGACATCAAAGTCCTTGGCTAGTGAGATCAGAATAGAAACAGATTCTGCTGACCCTGTGGCACTGAGGGTTGAGGCGCTGGACACCACATCTCGTGCCATGCTGGTGACCCAGGTTCTGAAATGGATTTGGGTCACTGGTGGGTCGGCCGGGGGAGAAAGCTTCAGCGTCCGTAGGACCATTCGCTTCCTCCGGGAGGGAGGGGGTTGTTTGGCTCGGCACATGACTAACCTCTGGGGGAGGCCACTGGTAAGGCATGGCTTAGCCCAGAACAAGGGGAGGATTGCTACGGATGTCGGCGTACGTGCCTATGTGTCAGTGCATGTCACATCCTTGGGGGGGACAGAGTACAGTAAAAATAGCCATCCTGGTGTGGCACTGACAAGGGAGAAAAATCTCTCACTATCAGCAGGCTAGCCACTGAAGGAGACCCCAGTGAGATTTCTGAAGGTACGGGGTGGGCCCCAGCCCCGCCTGGGGGGGGCAATCTATGGCAGGATGGGGGTCTCCGTGGGGTGGTCTGTAGGGTAGTTAGTCGGGCGTCGGTGCTGAGATGGTGGGGGAAAATTGTAATTTCAAAAAAAAAAAAAAGAATAGAAACAGACTGATAGATAAGAAGACTGAAATTCATTTATACAGCATCTTTCTCAGGCTCAATGCGCTTCGCACCCAAATACTAAAAAGAAACCATTACAAAGAGCAATTCAGCACAAAAGAAGTTAAATACAGATAATTACACTGCTGATAGCATTTTTTTTATTCCATGCATTTTTTCCATTATACTTGTAAAGTTCAAGAATAAATGTCTGAAGCTTACAAGTTACAGAACTAGGTGAAGCCACTGGTAACTACTTATGTGCATACTCAATCACCTGAAATGTATACTGTATGTAAGATAATGAATGCTTTCAACATACAAGTGAAACTGGGAGCATCTAAGTTCATATGTTAGCTCTAGTCAAAGAGTTTGGTGGTCTCAACTCCTAGTGAGTATAACCCCACATCAGAACACCACTCAGCTCAGTTGGGCTTCATTTAATGAATTTGTCCACCGTTTCTTGACAGATTCCATGGAGCAACTTCCCGGGCCACCTTGTGGAAGGTGGTCCCTCCATATTAATACTAAGAAGCAGTGGTACAGTAGCATGGGAAAGCCTGCACTACACTATGTACCCGATCTGTGGATGTACAGGGAGTTCCAGTAACCCCAATCCCTTACCGGTTGCAAACTCTAAAATTAAAGCAGCAGTATTTGTAAGTTGGCAAAAAATGTCATCATATAGTTTGTTTACCAAAAATGTATTTCTGACATGCTTAGTTTAATCATCATTGTATTTTTACTTTTCTTTGATATTTCTAAAACTGCTTTTATGTCTAATTTTCTAATTAATGATTCATGTCATTAAAGATGGCCGCCACTCAGGTTATCTGTTGAACGTTCATACAAGATTCACATTGTGGATGTATTAGGATGATACTTCCACACATTTCTGATGGTAAACAGCACAGCACCGAATCAAGATATTTAATTTTTTCATAGTGGGCATGGCTCAGGAGCTGGAACTTCTAGAAACTTCAAAATCCCACATCTTCATTAATGAATTAAATGAAAAGGAAAGACTGATATACTGATTTTTTTTTTATCAGAAAAGCATTATTACTGAGAACAACCTACGTGGTGATTAACAAATACTGCTGCTTTAATTAAGTATTTAAAGGGACATTGTCAACCCCTTGTAATAAAACAACATGCAACATCAATTAACTTTAGAGAATGTAAACAATTACACAAAATGTAGGGTTTCAACTAGAAAGAATATGATGCAAAAAAGGTTAACAGTGACCCTTTAAAGACTCATGAAAAATATTAAGATTCGCAATAATAACTGTACAAGTAAAGCATGTCTGACATTTCATGGATAGTTGAACCCCCCCCCTCAATTTTTCTACACAGTTCTGCTTACATTACACTTTTCTTTTTTTATTATAACTGTGCTGCTCATTATCACTGCCCCTTAAACGTCATGTGCTCTGGCTGTTTTGCTATATCTGACTGCACAATCCTTGACGAGTGACATCATAATACCAACAGATTCTGGTTGATAAGAAGAAAGAAATTAAGAAATTCATTCATATGCCACCTTTCTCCAAGCTCAAAGCATTTCACGTGCAAATAGAAAAAAAATAATTATAAAGCACAATTTAGCACAAAAGAAATGACAGTAAATACAAACAAGTTATTGTATTGCTGAAAACATTTTTGTTCTAATTCCCAGACAATCAATCCCCCACAAATGCTTAGGTTAGAAGCCTTGTTTTCAGATTCTTTTTAAAAATTTCTGCCAATGGAGCAAACTGGATTGACCTAGGAACACAGTTCCAGAATATTGGTGCTGATACTGTGACAGCTCTGCTGCCAGTGGACATCAAGATGGAACCTGTACAAGGCCCTGGATGATAGCATGAAGAACCGTGTTACTACAAAGGCCCTCCTGATAGATTACCAGTAATTCCTGAATGTTGAGGGGGCCCAATCAATTTATGGCCCTGTAAGCCAGCAAAAGAATTTTAAATTCAGGCTGCTACCTAACTGGAAGCCAGGCTAGATCTTACAGGGCTGGTGAAATATGTTAGTGTTTCAGTGTAGATGTCAAAAGCCTGGTCACTGCATTCTGCACCAGCTGAAGGCAGTGGAGCTGAGGAACTGAAAGGCCACGATTGAGCGAATTACAGTAATCAGTTCACAAAGTGATGAAAACCTATACATGCATACGCAGGTTACCTTGTTCAAGGCAGGGGCACAACCTGGCAGTGTTTTTTAGATGACACACTTTAGACTACACTCAGTACCCGAGAACTCGGGGGTCATTTCACTGTCCAAAATAACACCCAGGTTGCAAACCTCCTCCTTAATCTCCAGTTGAAACCCATCAACTGTGGGTAAGTGAAGGTGGCCTTTTGCAAATGACACAAGGCAAGCTGTTCCAACCAGTAATGGACTACGATTTCACAAGCAGAGAAAATGGACATCATATGTAGACAAGCAGCAAGGGTATATGCATTCCAAGGGACAATGGCCCTGCTTTCAGGTCAATATGAAGTTAGGAAAGAGCCAGACTTTCGGCACAGTGGTTGGGCTGCTTTTTGCAACAACGGTGACCTAGGTTCAGGAATGAGACTGCATCACTGGGGCAGATGGGGGACGGGGACTGACCATCCCAGAGGACACTCTTCTGCAGAGCGGGAGAGATGCCATTCTCACTGTGACACTACCACCTGGGTAACCACAGGTAGCAGTACAGCTGAGGGTGCAGAGTGGGAGGGGAAGACATTTGACAGGAAACCCGCGCTGTGCATGTGTAGTGGTTTCCCTCATGTGCCGACGTCTTCCGGGTATGAAGTGGGGAAATGACTGACAGAAAAATGGAAAAAGCAGCCCTGAGCTGGCTTACTGGGGGCACAGTATACACAGACATGCCCCAGCCAACTCTGTGTGCACTCAGGGGTAGATCCCCCAACCCAATACCCCACTTGGAGGGTCAGTAACGGCTTCATGGGGGCTGGGGGAGGTGCCAGAAGGCTCCAAGAGAGAGCCAGACACCAGAGAAGCGGACATAAAAAATATGAATTAATATGCAGGTAGGAAGAAAACTGTGATATCAAATACAGAAAATATATGATATATAAACTGGCATCAAAAAAAGAAAAATGTTTCCAAAAGTTTTTCCAGCTGTATTAGGGACTTGCTCTTTAAGAAATGTTCCTTTAAGTCCATACTTTCCAGCCCAAAACAGGCAAAAAACTAAGTTCCAACACAGATGTAGGTAAGTAGTTGTTAATCTGTTTGTAGCTCATTCTTTATCTACATTATTAATACCCTTCTCAGTAAAATATAGCACCTGTCATTTTAGCATTGAGGAAAAAGGGAGCATTATGGCTCAGGGTATCACTAAAATGCTACTTACAATATGGCTGTGGTATGTTGCTAATGAATGGGGATCATTTTAAACCATTTACATCATTTGACAGAAACAACACTGGCTGTAAGCTTCATGCACTGATACAGTTTAGTTTTTAGCTGAATGCAAATAAATGCTTTTTGCTGGTTTTATAGTCTTTTATGTTTCACTTGGGTCACAGCCAAATGTTATTTTCTTGAACACCAAATTCACACTCCTTTTATTACAGAAAGGTTCTGTATATTGATCTTGTCTCAAAAAGACACAGTGGGTTAAATTATCCTGAACATCTATGTCAAGCAAGTTTATTCATTGACAACCAGATTTCAGCTATGCTGCAGCTTACACTGTTAGTTTCAGTTGCCAATCAGTCTTGAAAAGTGAGAAATAAACAAAGGCTGACCTTACAGTTGTTACCAGCAAACACCCCCCCCCCCCAGTAAGGGATAACACTTAAGGATAAGCCAGAAGTTACAAACATTATTCCGTATTGCATTACCTGTAGTTATAACCAGGGTTGCATGTTTGTCATGGTAAATGTTGGAGAAAGCCATGATACTGTTGTGGTCAGAATGACAGAAGTCCATGGAACCATAGCAAAGTTCACAAGAAGTTATGGATCCAGTTTGCGTTAACCAAAGTACTCCTGTTTTTATATTTTATTATACATCAGCAAATATTTAAATGTAAAAAAAAAATCAACGTTCTGAGCTGGCCCAGTGGTAAGCAGTATCAAACTATAGTGCCACCTGATAGACAGGAGTCATGTGCAAACCCCAGAATCTTACACTGGGTCCTCCTGGAACCAAAAGTGTTGCAGAGGAGAGGCACAAAATCATGAGGGCAAAAAGTTTGGTGGTTTCATGGAAAATATGCTACAAATCATGGTGTCATCATGGAAAATAGCACAGATCATGGAGAGTTAATAAAAATGTGAAGACTCCTGCTATCCTTGACTTCCATAACTGAGGTAGTGACAATTTGCTGAAATCTGAAGTGAAGAACGCTGTATGACAAATACTGCAGTCATTTCATAACACTGGTAGCTTCACTGAAATTATGCTTATGTTCCAAGTTGTGAGTTCTTGTAGTTTTGCTCATTTGACATATTACGGTGATAATTTCAAATCTGACATCAGATGCAACCCATAAGCTCACAAACTCATTTGCTATGGTTACCGATCTGAAATACCACCGAACTGTATCTGATGCAAATCCTACATGAGCTGGATCACCTTGAAACTGATCTGTAACTGAAAACAAGAACAAACAAAATTGCAAGTTGAGGCATCAACTTCCAACAATCCTATTAGTGTAAAAAATGTGACTTATCAGCAGTTATTAAGTTCCAGACCTTGCAATCATGAAAGACTAGAGATGGGATCGGGGTGGTCGTCCAAGTTTCTTTTCTTCCACAATCTTTCCAAAGATGTTGGCCACCTCCAGTGCGCAACCCCAGTGAATGGTTAAGCCGTACCCACCATGGCCATAATTATGTATCACCTAAAATGAATACCACATGCAATATGTTTCTGTATTGTGAACTAGGTTCCTTTTATTGCTGCATGCACATTAGGATGACTATGCAGTACCACTTCATTATTAAAATACTGTTAAGATGCCGGCCTGGTGGCGCAGAGGGCTGAGGTGTTGGACACCTTTCCTCACACTACACTGGCAGGAGAGAGTGTGGGTTCCTGGAGATCAGCAGGGGGAGGAGTGTGGAGCTAGATCATGCTGCTGAGAGGCAGCTCTCCTCTCCAGGGAGGTATGTGGGTTTCCTTCAGCTCTTAGCTGCCTCGCAATCAAGGCTTGGGGCAGTGCAAGCCAAGAAGGAGCCAGGATGGAGGGAGGAGCTATTACTGGGGTGGCAGGGCATATGCACGCCTCTACATGCATGCACCTCTGTGCCTGGGGCCCCGGGAGTAAGGGGAAAAAAACAGGAAAATGCCTCCTCTGTCAGGATGATGGCTGGTCCCTCGAGGCCCACCGGTGACTGGCCCCCTTCCGCAGACAGGAAATGGTGGACGGTAAATCCCGGGTCAATGGGGGCTGGGAAGGGGTGGCCAGAATGGGGGCAGGTGAGGAGCGAAGGTGAACAAACAGATAAGAAAAAAAATACGATAAAGACTGAGTTAACTGAAATTGCTATTATCCCAGTTGTCAGCAAACTCCCTCCCTCCCACTGGCCCTCCAACCGCACTGCTACCTGCGGTGTTTGCTATGTTGTTCTGGTGCTGCTCAATCTGTAAAGAAATGAACAGCACTTCAATGATGTACAAGTATTACTCTCTTAAAATCAAAGTACTGATAAACAATGAATATCACAAAAAGAATATTATAATTATTAGGTTGAGCATTTCTAAATAGATCCATGACGTTTTGTAATCTTTTATGATACTCACATCCAAAGTTCATTTTCAACAAAATTTCTTAATTCTTTACCTCAGTTTTTAAGGGTCCATAACTGATGGCCTCCCTTTCTAAGCGCACCTTGTTGCGGACAGGACGAAGACCAGCCCATTCACTTACTATCTTGGCATTCTGAAAACAATAATTAATAGTTATCAAACTACTGTATTTATGTGAAGGTTAATCTTTCTGTGAAATGGGAAGAAAACAGATTTAGCCTTATCAAAGCATGTGCAGTTATGGATTTAACAAACACTGCTGCCAGTTGGCTTCCTTTATCCCAAATTTACTTCAAAATCTAATGACCATAGCTATACAAGATGGGAAACTCATTAATAAATTCTCCCTTCAGGTATATTTCAAGTTCTTTTTAAATACTTTGTTTGCTGTCATATAACCAGCACAGCCCACCTCTTGTTGGTCCCCTCCAGCTCTATCCTTCTTTGCTCCAAGGGTTCCCTAGTGCAGCTTCTGCAACTAGGGTAGTCTCCATTTGGGGTTTTGTCCAGTGGCCCCCTATCCAGTCCATCACATGTGGAAGACAAAATGGTTATTTGCATTGGCAGGGTTCTAACTGTGCCAGAATCATGCTGCAAACCATCAGGCTGTTCCCTATTTTGCTTCCCCCTGAGGACACTAGCTTGCAAGGCATCAATGAGCATGCATGCTGCATACATGGCATACTTGTGCTCTGACTCAGCCATCATTCACCCTCTCTCTGCAGCTCTTATTGTACTGCCACTTGTGCTCAACTAGGTGGCAGTATTGCAGTGGAGCCTGCAGTCCACCTGCTGTGTAGAAGGAAAGCATCCTGTGGGATGCTGGATCCTTCTCCTCTGGCCGGCCTCCAATGACTTGGGATCATTCCCAAACTTGGGTCACCAGTGTCACAAATTGCAGAGCCAATGTACCAGCCAGAGGTATGGCTTCAACAAGTGTTTTTGATCCAAAACAAAGGCTGCAACCAGTCTTCTATATTTGACTGAACGATCCTTAAAAAGTAGTCAGCACAGCTTTACACAGCAGGTACCCCTCCATGGATGTTTGTGTGGATTCAGTTCAGCCATTTTAGAGCAAGTCCATTCAGTAAGGAACAAAAACTATTCAGACAGTTTCTTGTCACCTTTCATCTAATATGCACCAAACTCTGATCAGCAAATAAGAAGTGTTACAATTATCTGTAGAATGTTAATGAAATCCAGTCAGCCATTTTGGAGCCATAGCAGTACAAAATATGTCTGGGCCAACTATATAAGAGCCACACTGGGTAGGACTAAAAGTTTATGTTACCTGACAGTCATTAAGTCTTCAAGAGACCACAGTGAGGGTAGATCTAGAAAATGAAGACCATGAAGCATGCTTTGTCTCAAAGAAACCATAGTTGGGGTAAGCCTAGAAAATGAAGGTACCCAAAAAGCTTTGAGTTCCACTATAACCATAGTCAGGGAAGGACTAGAACATAAATGTACACAACAGACTTTGAGTATCCTCAAGACCATAGTGAGGGTAGGATTAGAAAATGAAAGTAACCCAATATGCTATGAGTCCACTCATAACCATAGTGAAGGTAGGATTAGGAAATGAAGGTAACCAACATTAAAGTCCCCATGTAATCATAATGAGGTCAGGATTAAAACAAAAAGGTACTCACCATGTTTGAGTCCCCCAGAAACCATTATAAGGCTAGCACTACTTAATGAAGGTAACCCAACATGTTTTGAGTCCCCTCATAACCACTATAATGGTAGGACTACAATATGAAGGTACCCAACAGTACAGCCCCTTTGTAATCATAGTGAGGGTATGAATAGGACATGAAGGTACCCAACATGATTTGAGTTTCCCAGAAACCATAGTGATGGTAGAACTACTTAATGAAGGAAACCCAACATACTTTAAATCCCCTCCTAACCATTGTAAAGGTAGGACTAGAATATGAAAGCACCCAACATTCTTTGAGTCCCCTCATAGCCATAGTGACAGAAGGGCTAGAACATGAAGGTATCCAAAATGCTTTGATTCCCAATTCCCATCATAACCATTCTGAGCCTAGGAATAGAACATAAAGGCACCCAACATGCTTTGAGTCCCCTCGTAAACACAGTGAAAGTAGAACTAGAACAGGAAAGTACCCAAAATGCTTTGAGCTCCTTCATAACAATAGTGAAGGTAGGACAAGGACAAGAAGGTATCCAATATACTTTGAGCAGCCCCTCATAACCATAGTGAGGGTAGAACTAAAATATGAAAGCACCTAACATCAAAACCATAGTGAGGGTAGAACTAAACCATAGTGAGGGTAGAACTATATGAAGGTAACTGAACATGCTTCAAGTCTCCTCAAAATTACAGTGAAGATATGGAAACAAAATACAGACATTCAACATACTTTGAGTTCCCTTTAAACTATAGTAAGAGGAGGACTAGAAAATGAAGATACTCAACTCTTTGAGTCTTCTCAAAATCGTAGTGAAGATTCGGCTACAAAACAGAGGTACCCAACATGCTTCGAGTCCCCTTGAAACCATAGTGAAGGTAGAAGTTCACTCAATATGTTCTGAATCCCTTTTAAACCATAGTGGGGGTAGGACTAAAAAATGAAGGTTTCCACATATGCTTTGAATCCTCTCATAGCCACAGTGAGGACAGGACTAGAATATGAAATCTCTCCATGTATTCTGAATCCCCTAGTAACCACAGTGAAGGTGGGAGCAGAACATGCAGGTCATCCCATATGTTGTAAATCCCAATGTAACCATAGTGAGGGTAGGACTAACACATGAAGGTACTCAAAATGCTTTGACTCCCTTCCTAACAATAGTAAGAGTAGGACTAGAAAATGAATGTACCCAACATGCTTTGAGGCATCTCATAAACATAGTGAGGGAAGAACTTGAACATGAGGGTACCCAATATGCTCTGAGTCCCCTCATATTTGTAGTGAGAGTAATACTCAAAAAATGAATGTACCCAACATGCTTTGAGTCCCCTCAAAACCATGACGAGAGTAGGAATAAAAAATGAAGGCAACCAATATGCTTTGAATCCTGTTGAAACCAGAGTATGGGAAGGTCTAGAAAATGAAGGTCACCAAACATGCTTGGGGTTCTCTCAAAACATGGTGAGAGAAGGGCTAAAATATGACAGTTAACTCAACATGCTTTGAGTCCCCTCAAAACCATGGTAAAGGTAGGACTAGAAAATAAAGGTCACCCAACATGCTTTGAGTTCGTGCAAAATCATAGTGAGGTTAAGGCAAGAAAAGGGAGGTAATCAAAATGTTTAAGTCCCAGTTACATTTGTACTAGAACAAGAAGGTACCCAACATACTTTGAGTCCCCTCATAACCACAGTAAGGGTAGGAGCAGAAAATGAAGGCACTCAACATGTATTTGAGATGTGAACTTGAGTTTTTTTAATTCTTATTTTTAACCATCTAATTTTTTGGATTCAAAAGCCCAAACTCACAGCACCATTATAATAATGCAAGTATCTTGTTATAAGGCATGGTGTTAAGTAGTTGCCCTTTGGTTCTAAATTATTTAATGAAGTCAATAGAAAATATACAACATTTGGTAGCGGGATATTTCCGTCAATAGCTGCAGCCCTTCTGGTGTGGTGACAAGCACATAAAGAACTACTTAAAATTTGGTCTCATCCTATCCCACATGACATTGTGCATTTGGTATTGGGATTCCTTGTCAATGGATTATGAAGTCATCCCAATCACCTCAGATGGTTGTCACTGGCCAATGTAGTACCCCCCCCCCTTTTCACCACTCTGGCTGAAAATTGAATTAGCTCTTAGATGCTGTGGCTTATCCCCAACTGCACTCTTACATATCGAAGCAAGTGCTCTCCCTTCAAGACTAAAAACATCTCCCATAGCAATTTCTGTCAAAGTCCATTTCCAACTGAGTGCTTTCTTTAAATATGGCTATACCCAAGATTTAGTACAGTCCATATGGGGTAATCCTAACTTTAAGACTGATAACAGAAAGCTCAGTGTCCATTGGATGCCTCTCCTGGGAGATGGTCAGCGTACCCACTTCATAGAAGAGGGCACCTGGCTTTCTATTATGGAAATTTTAAACAATTTTAAAATCCCGAACCATAGTATTTTTAAGGTTTTTTAGCTGAGGCACTTACTTTTGAAAGTGTTGGGATGAGATCCCCCTCAACTGGCCAGGCTATCTTTCTATCTTGAATTAGGTCCTTTGGCAGGTTTCCAACAAGCGGTGTCCAAGACCTACGGGATCTTATACGATTGGACTTACCAGGGCTGTTTTGGTCCCATGGCTTATTGGACTCCTCTTTTCCCCAATTTGAACTTAGATTGGTCACCTCTATGGCGCAGTTGCAACAAATATGTCATCCAGGACAGGTTGCGTCTTATGCAGTTTCACATATTGCACAACTTATCTTATTCCCCTCAGAGATCAACCAAACTTGGTCTCACTTTGTCATCCACATGTATCCGCTGCCAACAACAGGATGGCACCCTATATCATATCCTACGGACCTGTTCCAAAGTAACACTGCTCTAGGCTAGCATTCAACAAACAGCAGATCCTTTGTTAGACCTGAATGCTCTGTTTACCCCAGAAATCTGCATATTGGGGGATTATTCTGAGGTCTCAGTGCTCAACCGCAGGTACCACATGGCCCTTATTTCTATGTCCGTTAAAAAAGTGGTATTGCGCCACTGAAAGGATAGCAAAGACATTTCTTACACTGAATGGCTCAATACGCTACTCGCAAACCTCAGAACAGAGAAAGCAATAGCAAGTCTCAGTAATAGGACAAAGAGGTATATGAAAATTTGGGACCCCCTACACAGCCTTTATTCATTATAACTGCACCATACTAGTACCAAATTAATTTTTGAGTAATCAAAAGTCACAAATCTGTGTTAGGAAGGGATGGGGAGGGTTCATGGAAGGTGAGGGATGGGGGGAGAATGGGTCCAGTACATTGTCAAATATTTTGCTGGTGTACATCTTTTCTGGTGGATCTGTTCTCTGTATTGTAAAATGTTCAATAAAAGTTGAATTGAAACAGGGTGAGCTGCCGGTGTAGTGGAAAACTGCCCACATCTTACCTCTATTCAAGTCAGGAGACCCGTGCAACCTGAACAATTATTGGCCCATTTCTATACTATCCACCCTTTTAAAATTACTGGAAAAAATTGTCAACTCCCAAATTAGAGAACACTTGGATTTGCAGAAACTTCTAAATCCTGCACAGTCCGAGTTTAGGGCCAAACATAGTACAATATCTGCCCTTGCAAAAGTAATCACTAATTGTCAAATTGCCCTGGACTCTAAGAAACATGTGTTTGCCCTTTTCCTCAGTCTCAGTAAGGCCTTTGACACCGTGGATCACAACATCGTGCTTACTTCACTGAGCAACGTCGGTCTCGATAATCCTGCCATTAACTGGTTCACCAGCTACCTCACAAATAGGTTACAACAAGCCAAATTTGCAAGTGACCTGTCTCCACAAAAATCTCTACTGTGAGGAGTCCCACAAGGCTCCATACTGGGCCCTATCCTATTTGCAATCTACATTAATAGCCTGGACTCTCAACTATGCGCAGCTAATGTGCACTTATTTGTTGACGATACAGTACTCTACACTTCAAATTCTTCACTACACTCAGCATATGAGGACTTACAGCGATACTGTATCACTGTTCAACATAGCCTTATCAAAACATAAAATTCTACTCAATATCAAAAAGACTAAAGCCATGATTCTCTCACCAAAGGCAGTCTCCGGACCTACACATACCCCCAAGATACTAACGCTTTTGGGCGAACCCCTTGAAATAGTTGATACCTTCAAATATCTAGGGTTCTGGCTGGACAACTAGCTTAACTTTCTACGCTATTTAAATGAAGTTTCAAAAAAGCTAAGACAGCGGCTAGGCTTATTCTACCGTATTAAACACCTGCTTACCATAGAAGCTAGAAAGAGACTAGTACAATCCACATTCCTACCCATACTCGATTATGCCGACTTCCTCTACAATCACTGCCCCTCATCAGCACTAAATAAACTTGACATTCTTCACCACCGAGCCTTAAGATTCATCTTTAACCTGCCTTTTCACACACACCACTGCCTCCTCTACCATAAGTCGGGATCAAATCAAATCAACTTTATTCATATAGTGCCTTTCAGAGCCAAGGCACTGTACATAAAAACATATATATAATATAGATTAAAACAACATTAAAATATGTCAACCATAATTAAATAAAAGCTAGACTAAATAAATATGTTTTTAAACCAATTTTAAAACTATCGACGGTTGGGCATTCTCTCAACCAACGAGGTATAGAATTCCACAGGGTTGGTGCTGAAAAGGCAAAAGCCCGTGAACCTGATGTCTTCAATTGAACCCTGGGAATCTCTAGCAGTCCCTCGTTGGTGGAATGGAGAGGACGGAGGGGGCAACAGGGAATCAGGAGATCTTTCGGGTAACTGGGTCCCTGGTCATGTAGGGCTTTAAAGGTTAGTAAACCAACCTTAAAGGTGATCCACCACCTAACAGGCAGCCAGTGCAGTTCACGGAGCACAGGTGTACTATGACTGGTTCTAGATGTCCCAGTCAAAAGCCTGGCCGCCGCGTTCTGCACCAGCTGCAGGTGGCAGATATCAACCCCAGGTAGCCCTAGGTAAAGGGAATTGCAGTAATCAAGATGGGTAGTGACAAAGGCATGGACCGATGTTAGAAGATCACCCGACGGAACCAGGTGTTTCACCCAGGCGATATTCCTCAGATGGTAAAAAGAGGATTTGAGGACAGCTGATACCTGAGATTTTAAGGTCAGTCTGTCATCAAAAATAATGCCCAGATTATGCACCTGATCAGAGGTAGGGAGCGGCATACCACCAAGTAACAAATCTGAGGGTTGTCCAGCTCCCAAACCCGCCCCCGGATGACCTGGGTCCACTACCAATACCTCAGTCTTATCCGATTCAGTCTCAGCCAGCTGGAACTCATCCAAAGTCTGATCTCAGCAAGGCAGTTGTTTAGCACGGAGAATGCATCATCCTGGCTGGGGAAAAAGGACAGATACAGCTGGGTATCATCTGCATAGCAGTGAAAACCCAGACTGTATCGCCTGATGATTTCTCCCAATGGCAGTATATACACTGCAAACAACATGGGAGCTAAAATGGAGCCCTGTGGTACCCCACAAGGCAGGGAATGAGTGCCAGAGGAATAAATTTCAGTGGCAACTCTCTGAGACCTGTCTGTGAGGTAAGAATGAAACCATTTGAGGATTGTATCAGACAGCCCACAATAAACCCACAGGTATTCCAGCAGCACACCATGGTCTACAGTGTCAAATGCAGCAGAGAGATCGAGAAGGACCAGAATGGTACATGCCTTTCGATCTCTAGCCAATAGGAGATCACTCAATACCCAGACAAGGGCAGTCTCCATGCTGTGCTTCTTCCTAAAACCAGACTGGAGAGTATCGGAGACATTGGGATGGCCCTCACTCTCAACAAGGAGAAAAAGAAATGCTCTCCTTTGGCTTTTTAGAGCATTGTCCAACAAACTTCCCGCATACATCTCAAGTTTTTTCAAGCATGCCAATGGTTTCTATGGCTTGAGATGTTACACCACACGTTGTTTCGAGATAGCTGGAGCAAATACTACCTATGATACGTCTGCAATCAATTTCTCAGTCCCATCTCTATGGAACACTTTGCAAAGCTCACTACAGCTCTTCTCACTCCCAAGCCTATTCACATTCAAAGTTCTGATATCTGAATATCTGAGGGAAACCTGCAGTTGCTTTAGGCATCCTTGAGTCCTTAGCTTCCGGCTCCTCCTCGATTATAACATAACAGAATGTCACTCAACCCACATCCCTCTCACGGGAAACCCAGCAATGCTAGCGTTTCTTCTTCAATCTTGCTCTTCTGCATTCGCTCCCCTCCTCCCTAGCTCACTAATGTTCCTTCTTCCCCTCCTTGATATCTCCGTGAAGGTACTAGCCTCCATTTAGTAGAGCTAGCCTTGGATTATCATCTCTTCTCTCCTATGAGACCTCATTACAAATTGTATCTGTGTGACCCTATGTTAAACTTAAGTTGGTCTGTATCGACCTTTACCTGTATTATGTTATTGCTTCTGAGTCTCTGAAAATTGTGTCTATGTATTGTATTGTTTTTGTCCAGGGCCACTTTGAAAATGAGCATGCTCAATGGTGTTGATGCCTGGTTAAATAAAGTTTGATTGATTGATTGATCGAATTGAAAAAGAAAAAAAAAGAAGTCATCCCAATCGCACACTGCTGGCGACGTCATGCCTCACAGAATTAAAATATGCATCATCACTTTTGTTGACAACTACAGTCCCCTTACTGGGGACATGGATAGGCCAGGTGAAAGAGCTGCAGAGCATGGAGCATTTCATGGCAACCCTGTGACTGACCCCGGAAAACTTTCTCTCACATTGACAGAAGTAGGACGAACAGAGACACCATGCATATGCAGCAAGGGAGGGGAAATCTGGTGGCTTATGCTGACCCAAATGCTGAGGCCCCAATGATATGGGACTTCGAGACCCTTCAAATGCAAGACTCCACCCATAAGTGGTATTTTGACCACATAACATTTAATAGTAAAGAACCACAATGCCAAAAAAGTTAGAGATCCAAAGTTCTGGTTTGGTTTTATTTGATCAACAAAGTGTTCCAACTGTTCCCTGGTCAAGGGGTTGTCCATTAGATCATAATCTGCATTATAGATCACGGGAGCATCATGTGACCCTCTCTCAATAGTCATAGCGCTTCCTTCAGGTGCACATGAAGTACTCTTATTGCTGTAAGAGTACCTCATGCACTGAGCACTGTAATGGGCTTCTGGATGACCGCTGGTCGTGCCACAGAAAGAAACCGCAAAATGTTTTTTTTATTTTAAATCATGGCACGATCTATAATAACTTCATAGGAGTTCTAGGAGGGCTGCTTATGGATATAAAAGTGTTGCCTTAGGCATCCTTAGGTTACCAGAACTGCTCACCTTCAGTTCGTAGTTCTCTTGCTCCAAGAATGCACAAAACAACACACCTCCATAAAAGGCTCTCCTAGAGCCCCTATAAACTTATATAAGACAGAAACTAGAGCTGTGTAGAAGCTGTCATAGTACACATCATGACCTTTTAACTGTGTGAGTACCTGTATAACAGTGTTGTACAGTACTTCTGCTTGGCAACTGTCCTAATGATAAATAAAGCAGAGTTTCAAACGAAGTGTACCGCTGTTATTTGGAAGATGATAATTAATGCCCCTTTCATGTCACCCCCTTCCAATGTCTCTCACTGTTTTGACTTTGAATCAAATGGTCTGTGATGCATGTTTTGAAACTTGAAGGCTGGCACACAACATTCTGTGCTGTTGACCAGAAACTCCCACTAAGGGAAATGCCTAAACAATTTTATAACATTACTTATAATTTGTGAGGTGAGGTCATGAATAGACAGAGTTTCCGAAATGTTTACCGGATTACAACATATATGCTTAACCCTGAAGCAACTGAATGAACTTCTTTTTAGTTGTATCCCAGCTGGAAAATTCATTTTAACTCACCTTCAGTCTCATTTTGGCTAGGAACAACATTATAACTAACCTTCAGACCTGGGACCAGTTCACAGCACCTCTCCCAAATGCTGTTGTTATCGTCAGAGTTCGTCATTTCACTCCAGTTGTCCAGCTGAAAGATCCCTCCCAAAGTTACTAAACTGCTCCTAGAGTCACATAAAAAAAATATGTAGTAAATTAATCATAATTACTGGTTAGGTATGACTCTATTAGACCAGTATGTCCAAATCTCCATTACACCCCCCCATAACACATGCACATGTGTAACAGAGATTATCTCTCACTCTACCTCAGCTGTTTTGAGGAGCATGGAAAGCCATTTGCACTTTACTGCATGAGGAAGCACAATCCCAACAATTATTTAAAATAAAATATGGGCAACAGTGAAACTGTTTTTGTTTTTTGGTTTTACATACCCTAGTTGTGTGATACCTAAATAAACCACTTGACCTTCAGGTGTATAAAATAGCTCATTATACATTGTTGCCCTTACGTTATTCTCTAGATTATTCTGTCCATTCAGGAAACCCTATACTGTACCTACATTTTGTAACTTGCTTAAATTTTCTGAGAAAAACCATACTAACAGAGCTTTGCAAAATGTCTGAAATTTTGCTTTCACCAAATATTGCAGAACATAGAAAACTTCTAAAATTCCTCACTTCAAGAAGGTGGCAATATGCAAAGCATTTTTTCATGACTTGAGAGTTTTTTTGTGGCTTGAGGTTTTTTATCTGCAAATTGAGGACAATGTTTTGTGGCAAATATTTACTCCCCATGGGAAAATTACAGCAGTATGAGTTCTTTTAACCCATTACCTGAGGTATTTTTTGTCCATAGCTTCAGGATTTTGTGCATGGCAGAAGTCTGAAAAATGTTTTAAATAGTCTGCAAAATTCCACAAAAGCAGAATTTGAAGATTTTATGTTAATTTGGTTTGTGGAAAATTGTCTTTTAATCATGTGTGTCTATATTTCCACAGACTTGCTGCAAATATCATTATAGGCCTGATACTTAAATGGGTTCTTCACATTTATGCCTGTGGGAAAATCATTCATAGAGTCCACTGGTGTTGAAACATTGAATGAGATGTATGCTAAAAGAAAACATTTATAAAGGCTGCCCAGACTTATGAACACAACAGAAGAAATATTTGAAATGCAATACTCAAAAATAGCACCACAGTCTCATTTTACAGAATTGAAATCCATATTCTTCACCAATTAAGTGCCACATTATCCACAGAGAACAGGGAGCCCCAGTGCAAATTAAATTAAACTGTAAGGCCAACTCACTGGTGCTGTGGCAGCATTCTGGGAGACCTGAGTTCATATGATATCATATGATATAACATATCAGTGGTTCCATAAGTAGCATGCTGAATTATGAGGCTAGATGTTTGGAGGGTCTAGGGTTGTAGGCCCACATCAGGTACTTGGAGTAATACCAAAAACAGACAGTGCAGTGCAGTAAGAGTGGGATGCCGCACTGTTGAGGTGCCATCCTTCACAAGAGACCTTAAACCATGGTCCCTTCTACCCATCTCTGATGAAAGCCCAGGTGGAAGATAAGGATCTCATGGAACTTATCGTAGAAGAACAGGGGACGTTTTTATTAGATACAAACAAACAATAAAGTAAACAGTTACAGACACCACTGTTAAAGGTACATCTTACATCATTGGAAAAGCATACACAGGAGGGTAGGAAAAGCAAAAAAGGTCAGTGATCACAACTCACAATCAAAACTGTACACGATACATCCCCATGGAGGGAAACATTTAGGGTACATCAGAGCAAAGTCTGGATTAATAATCCATGAGGCCATATCAGTATCTGGCTGTTCTATTACTCATATAGTATAAACACTCCCAATAACACTGTAGTATGAAAATACCAAGCAGGCAATGGGTGGAAGAACACTACACCCGAGTAAGCACTTCAAAAATTGGTATAATGTGGCTGTAACTGTAATACATCTATTGGTGGTGGTGGGGGGGGATAGAGTCCCTGGACAATAGTAGGAAAAAAGACGATGGGGTAGGGGTGGGGAGAGACAGGTTCCATAAATAGATGACTGGAAACCGTCATGGCGGGGTCAAGTAATCCTGGATTATTCTCCGTCTCGTACTTAATTTGGAGCGGCTCATGGTCCGACTGTCAGTCCAGTAGTGAGAGTGTAACTCCTGTGCAACCATCAGCACCAAGGCCTGAGGGAGGATATCATGTTGTTGAAAAATATACACACAACGGGATTGCCAAAGGAAGAATTTTATAGTTGTCAAAACGAGGTGAAGAGTACTGGCATAAAAATCTGTGCAAGAGGGAGTGATGCCTAGTATAACATCTTCATATGCCAGGGACAACCAAAAAGTGTCCTGCCAAGTATGTGCCAACATAATCCAAAATGAGTCATTGTCTCAGGAGTCAGGACACAACTCTCCCAAGGACAAAATCTCTCTTCCAAACTCTCGTGTTTGGGATTAGCTTTTACCTGTAAGCGGCCCTGGAAGCTAAGCCGTAACACAGCCCACATTTTTGGCGAGGTTCTTTTATCCATAAGGCTGTTTTTATAAGTTCAATCTTGGTTACAGGTTGACCATCATAAAGGGGAGCCGCAGAGAAATTCTGCGCCATAATATGGCTTTGGGGGCTTGATTCATGAAGTGAGCATATGCAAACTTCCATCATTTAAGTTTTTCCAAAAGGGTATATACATAAGTGACCAGTATCGGGTCATATCTAAAAGTCAGATTACCACTTCTCCATTTAATCAAAAGAGGATCCAACCAGTGATCCATCCATGGTTTCCAAATGCGGTGGGAGGGCAAAAATATGTTGTAATATTCCAATTCAGAAACTGAACAAACAAAAACACTAAAGGGTTAATCATCCCCAAGCCACTTTGTCCTATGAGAAGGCATAATATGTTTCTCCTAATGGGGTTTAGGTGACTACCCCAAAGCAACTGAAAAAACAGACTATAAAATGTTACCTCCATTGCTTTAGGGATGGGGAATACCATGCCAAAATAGGTAAATAATGGAAGTATAAACGTTTTCAGAATGACCACTTTTTTACACTTCGTCTGGTGCCATGTTTTCTACACCTGAATACATACCAGACTGTTACCTCAGTTTTTTGCTCCCAGTTAAACATGGCCATATCCCCAATCCCATATGCAATCCCCAATATTTTAAGGTGGCCAGGAGTAAGAACAACTCCACCAATATCAGGTACAACAGGTGAGGTACACAAAGCCAGACCCTGGCATTTCACCAGATTTAATCTGGCACCCAATATGAGCATAAAGGAATGAAAAATCCCAAAAGCCAGACAGCTGGATACCACATCCTTGACAAAGAGGGTCACGTCATCTACAAATGCCATAACTTTAATGTCAGGAGAGAGCCTGCTAGGGGAGGGATCCCATATATCTGTGAATGTCTGGCTGGCCCGGTGGTGCTGGGGGCTGAGGCACTGGATTCTTACCTTGCTCTATGCCAATGACCCATGTTCAGGAATGAGCATGGGTGCTGGGGGTCAGCATGGGAGGAGAAGGATCGACCATCCAAGGGACTGCTTTACTTCTCCAGGGAGGGGGTGCCAGTGGTCAGTGTATGACTAGTCCCTAGTGGACACTGGGGGGCAGCATGCCGATGTTGCAGATGGGGGTGGAGATGGGGCAGACACCTAGAGTAGTGTGTATGGGTGTATGCCCACTCCCTCCGCTGGCGTAACTGCATGCCTTATCTCCACAGAGAGAAAATCGAAGAGGAAAAAGAGTTGCTGTGGTGCATGATGGAGGATGCCTCACAGGTCTCACTCCTGACTAGCCACAGCACTGGCCACACTGGATCTGGTCTCCAGTGGGGGTTGGGGAACCCTGGTGGCCCCACCAGAGGGTCAGCGCTGGCTGGTGGATGCCAGAGGATGGGGCTGGGGTCTCCCTCCTGAGGTTTGGGCCACAGCAATAGGAGTATAAAGTAGAAACAAAACAAAATATCTGTGAATGTGTTTGAATTTTATGTAAAATCAGGTCAATACAGAATGTATACAACAAAGGGCTGAGGGACAGCTTTGCTTGACTCCTGTCCATAAGGGAATGCTGTGTCCTAAGTGTCCATTTATCAGGGGTAGAAGGGTCACAGTACCATAAAGCAAGCACAACCAGGCACAAAATGTTTGGGGAATTCCATAATGCGTAAGAACCATAAATAAATAACCATGGTTTTCTCCTGATCCAGAGTCAGAAGATAACCAATATCTTGATCCTGGGTTCCCTGTTGTACAATTTCCCACAGGAGGTTGAGGTTGTCCACAATGTGATGACCCGTGATGGAACACGACTGTGTGTCAGAAATCACCAGGGTGGAAACAGCCAATAGTCATTTTAGAAGAATTTTCATCATTACTTTAAAATTGGTATTTAGGAGGTACAGTGGCCACCAATTATTAAGATCCATGTCCAACCCTTTTTTATAAAGGAGTATCTGCAAAGCTTCAGTGAACTGGGGAATCACCTTCCCCTCTGATAATTGCCAATTAAACAATTCTTCCAAAATATCCATCAATTCAGGTGAAAGAGAGTTATACAATTTGGAGGAAAATATGGCCGACCCTGGGGCTACATTGTTTTTGAGGCCTGAAATCGCACAGGAGATCTCCTCACATGTGATTGGCTTAATCAAGTCTTTCTGTGCTGCGGGAGAAAGAGGAGGGACTGTAACCCTGCTTAAAAACAATCTGGGGATAGTGGTAAGTGATGGAAGGTCAAATAAGTTCACTAAATGGGCGTGAACCAGTGACATAGTGTTCAAGAAAGACAAGTATCTACGTCCATCAGGGATCACCACACCTCTAATCACTCTACGGTGGATACGGGATTTACATCCCTCAAAAGGGTCTCCCACACCCTTCATACCTTGCATCCCACTGTGATGTTCCATAAGAAGGGAGCGTGCTCTGCTATACTGGAGCTTCTTCATTATCATTTTAAGCATCTCAACCAGAGGGGCATTATGTGCATCACCCATGGAAGTGTTCATTAAAGCCCGATGCAACTGCCCACGCAACTGTAGGTATGTTATACATGCAGTTCAGGAAAGGATTTTGGAGGCACAAAGGAAAAAATCCCGTAACACCTTTTTAGTGTCATCCCACCGAAGTCCAAGGTCATCCTCCATATATGCCAGGGACTGGTGTGGTAAGAGGAGGTCCCTGACTCCCTGCAAAGTGCTAGGGTCCTGAAACAAAGTGGCATTCAGTGTCCAAGACCCCCACCCTGTTGGACAAATCTCAGCATCACCGAAAGTACCCCCCAGCAACATGTGCTCCGAGAGTTCAACCGGGGTTAGAACAATGTCAATGGTATGAAGACTTCTGGAAACAAATAAAAAGTCAATCCTGGTAGCTAGGGTATATCTACAGTATAATAACAATCACACAGAAGTGCGGTGTGCATACTTTTGGAACACTTACAAACAGAGGAGAGAAAGAAGTTATTCCCAGCTGAGGCACTTACTTCTTTCTCACCTCTGTTTGTATAGACCTATAATAAGTAAAACCACCCTCTGAATGCAGAGATCTATAAGCGTCAACCAAGGATGTTGTTTTTAATATCTTTGTAAGAAAATTGGCATCACAGTACATTTTGGTCATTCGGGCAATCCATATGAATGCGCTAAACTGTAATTAAAATCCCTTCCTAACACTAACTTACGGGAAGTATGGAGATAAGGTTGGCTCACTTGAAAGAGATCCACTCATGCTCTTTTAGTTTGAAGGGTGTACAGATTAATCAATCGACAGGGGGCCCCTTGATAGTCAATGTCCAGTAGTGCTTGGCCTGGTTCAAGATCAACCAGCAAAGTAACTGCAGCCGAAGAATCCCTAAATAAAATCCCCACCCCATCACATGCATCGGATCCCATGGACCAAAATGATGGGCTCCAACACCAGTGTTGGTTTGCCATGTTCATATCATTGGTGGTCATATGACGTGTTTCCTAGAGAATGACAATGTCAAAATCCAAGTCTTTCAGAATGGAAAGGAGCAGGAGACGTCTGGAGGCATTCCTAATGCTGTTCACATTCAGGGTGGCAATTTTAAGGGCTGGAGCCATAATGATGTTGGGTCAAAAGTGACAAACTGCTGTCACTGTCCACCATCCGAGTGGCAGTTGCCAGAACCGTGAGTCACCATTTTGAGTTTCTTTCACACCTTTGTCATACAAGGTAAGGGGGTCGTATCATCCCCTGTATCTGTAGAGATGAGCGGTTTGGAAGAAATCCAGGAAGAGGTCACAGAGGACTGGCTAACATCCGAATCTGGTCTGTCGATCTCCAGTGCCTCAAGTCTACTTTCCAATGGGACCAGGGATCCTGTCTTGCAAAACAGCAGGGGCTGAAGTAGTTTATTATGTGGACAGAGTGATCTTTGTGGCTCACAATCATCATTTCAGGAGGAGGCATATCCACATCCTCCAAAGGAGGGGAGGAATTAGGAAGAAGCCTTGTCTCAGGTCCCCATGGAGGAGTGGGTGAGGTAATAGAGACGTCCATGCCAGTAGAATTAGTAGGTGTGGGTGGTTCTGGAGCAATCTTAGGAAGCAGGTCTGACCTCTTCAGAGAAGCATGAGGAATCTCGGTGGTGAGGGGTCTGAATCCACAAGGTATGCCAACTCTGCTGCTGCTGTTGCTTTGTGCTGTATCTATTATTGAATTCTCTGCACCACATAAATGAAACCATCCTGAAGGTCCACATTCTCAGAGTTGTGAGTCATCCACATGCATGTTCCATAAGAGTGTCATGAATCCTCACAGAGGTTACAGCAGAGAGTGTTGGTGCAGTGGGCAATGTGTGCCCCAAGGACAGACAAAGATTACACCTGAGTTTGTCACAAGCATTATTTAAATGCATGCCTGACCCACACTTGAAACATGTCTTTGGTTGTCCAGGGTAAAAAATATTGGACCCGGCCTCTCCCCAGAAAGAAAATGCTTGGCAAATGCTGTAAGCCTGATGCGTTATGCTTGAGGATCAACTTAAAGCTCCATTTACCTGTTCAAAGTAGTTAGGGTCAAGAATGGGTTCCGGACCCCATTCACGATACATCTCTGGGCTAGCCAGTAATGGACGTCTTGAACCCGCACCCCTTCATCACACAGCAAGACAGTCAACAGTGCGGACCGCTGGTTTCATCAATGGTATGGCCTGAAATGGGATCCAAAGAGGGGTGTCTTTCACAGCTTTGTAATGTTCCAAGAACCGATCAAGAAACAGGGCAGATCTACAACTTAAATTGAAAAAGGAGGCAAAAGGAGGATGGATTACCACATACAGGTCATTGGGTGTGTAGTGTAGAGAGCTCTTCAACAATACCCTCCCAACTTATGCTTTGAACTTGCAAAGGCAGGCAGAACAACAGTGGAACCTGTGCCATGCCTAGGTGGTGTTTTCTGCAGGAGCACTGTTGCGGTCTGCTAGCTTGGAGGTCAGCAGCTGCGGAGTCAGAATAGCAGTGAATACAGGCAGTGTCTCCAACTTCAGCACCTGTAACTGTGGAACTGCAGACAGGGCACTGGAAAACTCAGTGCCAACAGATCATGCATCAGGCCAGGAATTGCCTGAGTCAGTTCTCTGATCAGTGGAGCAGGGAGCGGCATCTTGCTTCCGCTCAATGGAGTCATGTTGTAGCTGCAGCAGATGGTGAGCATGAAAGGGGGCCAGATGAGTACCAGAAGTCTGTGCAGGTGAAAACATTTTAGTCTGAGGGATATTTCCATGGATGTGGAGCAGTTTTTCCTTTTCTGAAAAATAAGCAGCCTCTTCCGCCGCCAACAAAGACAAAAGCTGTTTCTGTTTACTGTGCAGTACATCTTGCAGACACTAATCTGCTTCTATGAACTCTGCAGGCAGTTGTTGATTTATTTCCATGGGTGTTGAAACAGTCGGCATCTCAGCCTCAACAAGTCCCGATAAATCCATGGCAGTAGCAGTCAAAACTGTCAGTACTTCAGTTGTAGCCTTAGTACTATGGCAGCGGGGAATGGGCTATCATTCCCCTGCCTGAAGCGTCCTGTTCTCCAAACGGCACTCGGTCTGCCATCTTGGCAAAAGTCAAGACCACAGTGTCCCCTACACAGAATAGGGGATTTTCCTCAGTATCGTGGCCAACATTTCTCCTGTCAGTAAAATAAGTTCATGTAACCCACCAACCAGGACATATCTGGAATCTGAAATTAGAGCGTAGGGGGCCTTTTCTGGTCGAAAACTGCAAATGAATCAATAAATATGCACTCTTATTTCATGTCCAGGGATCGCAGGAGAGTGTTCATGTCACAGAGTTGAGGCACTGGACTCCTGAGGAGGGAGGAAGTGAGAACGCAGCCATTCTCCTCCACCATGGACATATAAGGGGCAACTAGTATAGTGGTTGTGTTGCCCGAGCTCTGGGATGCTCAGTGAGGGACCCAGAGTTCTATTTATTTATTTATTTATTGAATTTTGTTGACCCGGTAGGCCCACTGAGACTAGAAGTCCCCTTTTCAGGGGCAACCGGGGGGAGAGGGTGGATACAGATGGTAACCAACTGAAATTGAACTAGATTAAGCTGTTGTTGCTATTTTTAGTGAATGGGGGAAATTTGGCCAGGACACCAGGGAAATTCCCCTACTCGCCTGTAGGGGACCCTTGCTGATGGACTCTCCGTCAGTTGAGTCAGCTGGTGTACGTGCAGGAGGATGCAGCTCTGCTCCTGCAGGTCCAGCACCTGAGATGCACTCTACTTTCGATGAAGGAAATACTGCTGTTATATCGCCAGTTTGGGACACGTCTGTCTTATTGGAATTGGATAAGGCTGAATAAATTATGCAGAATAACCTACTTACCGAGAAAAAACAGTTAGCTAAACTTTTATCATCGGCTGAATTAAAATTTATTCACCAAAAATGTTTAATTGAGGAAGAAAAGAAAAAACGTAAACGGTTGAGTATGAGTCCTGAGACTATAAAAGGAAAAAAATGTTCAATGCCTGATTCTGAAGTACACTCCATTTCAGGAGAAGAAACGAAGGATGCACATCTTATTTTTGAGGATGGGAACTGGTCGCCCAACCATGCATTAGAACAAGGCGGCTGGATTCTGAATGATGCAGGAGGTTGGTCACCTGACCCTAACATCCCTTTACCTGGTTCTTCTTCTTCTTCTTCAGACCCTTGTTTACAGTGCACTCCCAAACTTCAAAATGGTCGCCAAGACAAGTCCCCGGATTCAAACTTACTGGCCCTCACAACGAATGAGCAGCCTATCTTACCTCTTGAGACTACCGAGCAAAACCCGATTTCACCTTCCACAACAGACATTACGGACAGCCAAATCATACTGGGTGCGGACAAAATTCCCTCGAAACCACCTGAACAATCTACTAATCCCATGACTGCAGAAACCGAGCAAAAGACCAGTTTTGCGAGCCTCTTTCACAAGTCACCAGTCAACGCAAAATGCCGACATGCTGTTCATATCAGGTATACCAACGGCCTAGAGACGCCACCAGATAGAGCCTTTGTAGGTCATTTTTTGATTAAACAATCCCTGGGATTTTCTCCCTCTGATGTATTTGCCTTTATTCATGCCCCAGGAGAACATAGTTTTGATGTTAGTTTTCGGACTGCAGCGTTGTTGGACGCATTTTGGCAAACATACTCAACAGTAAAAGACTCTGAGATTTGGTCACATTTTTTTGTAATGCCTTTAACTGTTCCTACCCTGAAAACAGTTGCTATCCTTTTTAGGAATTAGGGGGTTAATGTAAAAGATATTATTTACTGGCTAGAACAAAAATGTTGAAATTCAAAGTCTCCCAGATCCTATCATTGACACTGAAGGGTTTTGGACAGGAGGTTGGCGCTTTAAGGTTCAATTAAGGATGTCTAACACTGGCATTTTACATTTACCTGGTAGTTTCTACTTAGACAGAGATAGGGGTATTTTATTTTATCCTGGGATGCCCAGAACTTGCTTTAAATGTGGTTCACCTCATCATGTTAGCAGCAGCTGTGATAAAATCTGCTGTTCTATGTGTGGTATGCTGGGTCACTCAGGGGCACACTGTACTGCTATCCCTAAATGCAGTCTTTGTGACACTGAGGGCCACACCTTTACTGAATGTTCCTGGGCCTCCCATAACACTTCTGATGCTGATTTTGCCGAACACGACTTCCATGTCAATTTGGTCGTCCATAAATCTTCCAGAGCAAGACCTGACTGCAGCTCTTCTCAGCAGCCCCCACTTCTGTTTCCATTACGACATCTACTTTGCCTGCAGACCCTAAACCCTCAGCTCCTTCTCCTCTCTCTGAAAAGTTGCCTGACCTCCTAGTGGTAGAACCTACTAAAAACCCTGTAACCCAAAATATGCCTCCCCCAGATCTTCAATCCTTTCACATTGTGAAACAGGGTCAAGACAAACAGTTGCTGAAAGCACAGGGTGCTGAACCTTTGCATCTACAAAATCAATATGCCCCACTCCGATGGGAAGACACAGAGATAGATGATGTTTCTGATGCATCATCTGTTTTAGAGGTTTCCTCAGGAACAGAAGATCCAGACCCCGTAAAACCTAAAGTTAAAAAGAAAAAAAAAGGGTACCAGATCAAAAGCTAAAGAAATTTCTGTCCCCGCTACTTGACCCTCTTAAATGCCTGGTTTATCTGTAGCATCCTTGAACACGAACAGCATTAGAAATGGGTTACTGGTAAAGCCACTTGTGTTATGTTTGAAACTTGTCACCTAAATGTTTTATTCTTACAAGACACTAGACTGTACACTAGCTCAGAAGCTGCTGTAGCACAAACTGACTGGAAATGGGGAACCAGTTATTGGTCCTTGGGTTCTGATTTATATAGTGGTCTTGCTATTTATTTTTTTTCTTACAATATTCAGGTTTTGAAATTAGTAGAGGTCCAACCTGGAAGGACTTTTTTATTAGATGTGATACTTCATAACTCATTCTTCAGATTAATTAATTGTTATGCTTCTCAAACTAAAGCCAGACATATTGTTTTATGGAAAGAATTCCAACCTTTTCTATTTACCTCTAAAAAAGTAATATTGGGAGGAGATTTTAATTGTGGTTTACTACGTTCAGACAGAGGTGGGAAAACAGAAAAGGTGTTTTGCAATGTAGCTGCTTTAAAATCTATTCTCACCCAGTCAAATTTAAAAGATGCATGTCCCTCCATCCTTCCCAGGCCCCTCCACATGTTTCATAAAGGTATATTATCCTCCCGCATTGACTATTTTTTTTTTATTCCTGCTGGGGTGCAAGTTCAATCTTGCGACACGAAGGTTACAGCTACTTTGGATCATTGTTTACTTAGTATCTCTTTGTCTGACGTAGCTGAGACCTCTTATGGGAAAGGGTCCTGGAGACTAAATACTGATCTTTTTTTATAAAACTCTCCAGTACCCTATCTTTGATCTATTAGATGTCAGGAAATCAGTCTTTTGTCTGTATGATGATGCTGTTTGTTGGTGGTTAGATTCTAAACATGATTTCACTGCACATTTAAAAACCAATTCTAGGTTATACCATTCAAACAGGCATGGGAGATACCAGGATTTATAACATCAATTACAAACCCTTCAGAATCATGAGCCTCCTTCATGCCATATGTCTCAACGCATTAAGGTTGCTAAAAAAGAGCTAACTAAACTTCAATATAACAGATTTCAATCACTAGAACAAGAACAAAAATTTAGAACTCAAGGAAAGTCCTATTTGATCAATCCTTATGAAAATTGTAACTTTAGGAGGAAACAAAAACATATTGACTGGTTTGAATTACCAGATGGTTCTTATATCCACACCAGGTCAACTCTTTTGTCTGAAATCGACTGCTATATTGTACAGAAATTCAAAACTGTTTTTCCAATGTCCGCTACTGTCCAAGAATGGCTTAAGTCCTTACATTTACCTCAAATCTCACAGGTACAACAAAAGCTTTTAGTACAGCCTTTCTCTAAACTAGAATTGCAAGACGTTATTTCTTCCACAGCTCCTGGTTGTGATGGGCTGCCTTCTGAGTTTTATAAATGGCTTTGGTCTTACTGCCCAGAGGAACTGGTCCAGGTCTACAACAGTTTGCTAAAGGCACATAACATTCTGGAACAATTAAATATTGGTACCCTCTTTTTTCTCTATAAAAAAGGTAATAAGTTGGACTTAGATAATTGGAGACCACTTACACTATTAAACACAGATTTAAAGATTTTTGCTAAAATCTTAAATAATTGATTACTTAATGCACTTCGAGATGTTATTCATCCATTGCAAACTTGTTCTATACCAGGATGCAGAATTTCGGACACCTTGCTTACACTGGGGGAAATGATTGATCATTGTTATACCTGTAATCTGGGGGAAATGATTGATCATTGTTATACCTGTAATCTGGGGGAAATGATTGATCATTGTTATACCTGTAATGTTCCTGCTTTTGTGTTAGGTTTATATCAGGCTCAAGCATTTGATAAGGTATCCCATGATTTCTTATGGACTTGCTTGTTGGAATATGGCATTCCCCACCTTTTTGTTTTTACCTTACAAAAGTATTACACTTCTGCGTTATTCCATCCTTTACTCCATGGGCATTTTGGGACCACTCATAAAATTTTGAGAGGAGTACACCAAGGATGTCCATTGAGTCCATTGTTATATATTCTAACTTTAGACCCAGTACTTCATGCAATATATTTGGATCCGCAGATTATAGGCATTAAGCATTATCAACTCCCTCCTATTAAAGCCTGCGCATATGCAGACGACTTAGTAGTCACAGTATCTACTCAAAGTTCTGTTCTATATGTTTTACATTTTTTACACCACCTTACTAAAAGTTTTGGAGCAATGATCAATTTGAACAAAAGTTTTTGTTTATCAATTGCCCCTTTAGATAGTTCCCTTACCTGCTCTGGAGGCCTTCCTATTGTTTACTCTCCTCATAAATTTGTAGGTGTTTATTTTGGACTGGGAGACATGTCCTTATATAAGCGGTCATTAAAACTTGAATTGGCTGATCATAGAGTACGGCTCTGGAACTCATGGAAAATGCATAAAAGCAAATGTGTTTACATGATTAGGTCCTACCTTCTTTCCTTTTTTTATATATTAGTCACATTTTCCCTGTTCCAAAAAACCCTATAATGTAAGGTCTTTAGTTGTTTTTTCTCAGCCCTATGGGGATCTCAATTAAACCCGATTAAACGTGGAATTACTTACTGTACAAAAAAGGAGGGTGGTCTGGGGATGCCTAACCCTCTAGTATTCTTTTTCAGTATATTTTTCTACACCAGTTTTGTCCCTGTCCTATCTAGGGATTCTCAGCCTTGGTGTCACTGGCTTTGTTATACTTTAAATGCTGTTTTTTCTGGATGGGGAGATACAACAGGATTATCAAAAAATCTTAAACGTTTTCTTTCCCTTTACATATTAAATATGGTTTAGATAAATTGAAAACTTGGTCAATCCCTAAACAACATCTTTCTAATCTGTCCCGTCGGCAATTTTATTGTTCCGTTCTAGATTTCCACTTCAAAATAGAACCCTTCCAAGATAGATCTTTAACAGAGAAACAAAATATTTGTAGAATGCTAAATGATTCTCGATTACCTAATAAAACTAGAGATGTAATTTGGTTTAGTACACATGACAAACTAAATGTGAAAAATAATTTTAAACATAAAGAGTTGAAAGAGTGTATTTGTCCTAGACCTGGTTGTGAACACCTTTTAGAAACTATCCCACATTTATTTTTTGAGTGTCCCTATGTAGTGAGGCTTTGGGATTTTATTAGACATGCTTGGATTTGTCTACCTTTACAATTTCTAAATTATGACATATTTGTATTAGGACTATTGACAAATCAGTGGAACCTTTTATACCCTAGCAGTATACTGGTATTATTTTCATACCTGAAATACTGGATTTAGCAAAGTAGATGTCGATATTCTATACAAAAAACTTACATTCCACAATCTGTATTATTTTCCTTTATTTCAGAAGATTTGAAAAGTCATACTGAAAAAGAATTCCTGAATTTGACTCCTGCCACTTATCAACGATATTGGTGTAATTTTCCTCAGTTTTGATTATTTAACATTGTAGGCAGTTTCTTTTTTCCATGTGGTTCCCTACCCTTTTGATAAGGGAAAATGAGTTGCTGGAGGTTAAGGTTCTTGTATGCTATAATACTTATGTATGTTCTCTTTGATTTTCATTTCCATAGTTAAATTATGAAATTTGTTTTCTGTATTATTTTGTTTTTAAATAAAAATTCCCCTACTCTTATAGAGGGGTGTTATTTATGGTTGATTCTTTTTTCCTTTTGGTATGACATAATACTAATTTGTATATATATTGTTATGAAAAAAAATTACCCTACTCTTATAGTGGGGAGAGGGAGGGGTGGGATATATTGTTTTTTTTTTTTACTTTCAGGATTGTTGTATGAATTAATACTTGTTTATGTTTTTGTTTCTTTCCTTTTAAGGTTATGTATGAAGTAATACTGATTTATATTATATTTTGTTATGATTTTGTTATGATTACAACAACAATTCCCCTACTTTCCTGTAGGGGGGACCCTTGCTGGTGGAGTGACTGATGTCAGTCCCGATCCGGAGATATGAAAGTACAAATGTGAGGATTGGGGAGTAGGTCTTCTCCTCTGCCTCCGATGTGCAAGAGACCATGGCACAAGGAGCTCATAAAATGGACGTAACAGGAGTTTTGGAATTGGCAGAAGAAGAAAATGGCAGTGATATGCCTGCAGCTGCTGCGGAGCAAGAAAGGCTTGATAAGGCGATGTCTGGAAAGTCGGCAGCAAATGTACCCTCAGTGGAGACTGAGGGTGTGGGTAAGTCACAAAAAGTAAAGAAAAACTCATGTGTCAACTAAAATTAGAAGAGGAACTGTTTAATAGTAGGAAACAAGAGCTAATGAAGCAAATGAATGTTCTTGAGACAGAGGAAGGAGATGGAAGGGAGGCGGCCTGTAAGAATCAGCTGTCAAACATTGATGCAGGTACATCAAAGGAAACTGCATCCTTGAGTGAGGCATCAGCAGAAAACAATGTAAATGGTGCACATGAGGATAGCGAAAAAAACTCTGAAAGGAATGGCCATAAAGATTTGGAAATGGCTCGACCTAAGACAGGCGCAACAATTGCAGGAAAAACAACAGGGTGATAAAGCCAAAAGAGGAAACAAAAAGCAAAGTACACAAAAAAACAAACAAAAAAACCCGATACCAATACAGAAATTAAAAATTGGGGGCCCCAAACAATAATGATACAGGTCTTAGAGGAGAGGCTATTGAATTTACGGACATCCCTGACTGGATTGCAGAGGTCTTGACAAGTGCCGGTTGGAAGAGGACAGAAGATGGAAAAGGATGGGACCCAAGCAGGTCTAGTACATCTACTGAAGGATATTCATAAGAGCCTGCAGAAATAGAAATACAGGAAGGCAATATGGATGTCCAAGGCAAAAGACAGGAAGAAATCGAGCAATAGGGCATGGAAATTTAAGGAAAATTACCAGAAGAGGAAAATGACACAAAAGAAATAGAAAGACTGACTGATGATGAGGAAATAGGAGATAAAACATTGCAAACCGAAAATGAACAAAGTGAAAGTGAAAATGAAAATCCCGGAAGGGATAAAGTCTGGGGGGAAGGGGGTGTGAGAGAAAGATTATTCCCTGAAGGGGCACAAAGGTTGAATGAGCCCACAAAGAGGAGAAATGCAGTAAGGCTAAAATACAAAGGTGCAGCGGCTGATGTCCCGGATAGACTATTCGTAGGAAGGCAGCTCCTCAAAAACTGCATGAAATATTATGATTATGAGATACAGTATATGCCTTGATCCACATCTCTGGGGATACGGCATATGTTGTGAGCTTTAAACATCCAGTAGGCCTAGAGAGGTTTTGGAAATTATATTACCAGATTAAGACCACCCCACTATGGAGAGATTTTATTGCAGTCCCCTTAACCAAACTGGCCTTTAAAGTGGTAACAGTCCTCCTCAGGAATGAGGGGGTAAATGTGGTGGACATTTGTTTTTGGTTAAAGCAAAAATGTGAGCTAAAAATTCCCCCGGAACTAATAATTGATGAGGAAAACTTGTGGACTGGTGGATGGAGGTTTAAAATGGTCTAGAAACAGCAAAATGGGGAGTTTCAGCATTTGCCAAACTGTTTTTTTTGGGAAGAGACAGAGGGGTAGTCTTTTATGCAGGGCAACCCCATGAGTGTTATAGGTGTGGAGAGAGAGGCCACTTAAGTAATGCCTGCGAAAAACGAAATATGGATTGTGTGGACAAACGGGTCACCATGGAGCTGCACATAAAAATCCGATTAAATGTAGTTGATGCGAGGAAAACGGACATATTTTTAATAACTGCCCACGGGCTACACATAATAGTCCAGATCCAGCCAAGCAAGATGTTTACCTGGCATTGGCTCAAAAAGAGAAAACAAAAAAAGAGAAAATAGTTACAGAAGCAGACAACAGAAAGGGAGAGACAGAATGGAAGTGAGATTCTTCGACCAACAACTCCCCCCAACCCAGGAGGAGCAAGTGGTGGGACAAGAATGTTGTAATGTACTGGAAAAGCATGATGGGGAAAAAAAGGAAAAAGACAGAATGAGGGAATAGCTGCCTCTGTGGGGGACAGACAAGGAACTTTTACATTGGTAACCAGATCAAAGAAAAAGTGTATGAAAGCCCCAAGTTGAAAGCAGGTTATAAGCGAGAAAGAGAGACTGCAGCTTACGAATAAGTACATGGTTCTTTAGGATAAAAAATGGGCAACAATGGATCAGTACTCTGATTCTTCCCCATCAGACCCATCAGGAGATGGTGATGTCTCAGATAATGTCTCAATAGACATCCATGCTTCGAGAAACAGGAAAAAAGACAGGATAGTTTGAAAAGAAAAAAAAAATAACAAAATCTTTTTTCTTACTACATTAATGACTTCCTTGAACTTTATCACTTGCAATGTAAACAACATTAGGAACAGGCCAAAGAGGCTAGTAACTTTTTCTTTGTTAAGTGATTTGAAAGGGGATGCCATATATTTCCAAGATACAAGATTGTATACAATTGCAGAACTAAATCAGGCACAATGGGACTGGAGATGGGGTCCATCTGTTTGGTCATTGGGGAAAGAAAGGTTCCCAGGGGTGTGTATTACCTTTATAACAGATGAAGTGAAAATCATGAAAATAGTAGATGTAGTCCTGGGAAGAGCAATGGTGGTAGATGCAGTACTTAAAAAAAGTAACAGTAAGGCTAATAGTGGTATATAATCCACACATCCAAACAGAAAGGAATAAAGTAATGAGTCAAATAGAACCCTTTCTGCATACTGCAAAATTGACTCTATGGGGTGGGGACTTGAGCTGTGAGCTGTCTAAAAAAGATTGGGCTAGGAAGACAAAGAAAGTTTTCTGTGATTCTAAACATTTGCAAAACAATCTTAGCAACTTTCCATATGGAAGATGCATACCAAAATAAAGGGAAACAGAGCATACTTTTTTTAGAGGAAAATTAACATCTAGGATTGCTTTCTGGTTTGTCCCCAAAACCACCAAAATAAGTAAAATGTACACAATACCATTTGAGATATCAGATCACACAGCAGTGTTTCTTAAGATAAACTTAAGAGAAAATACAATTTTTGGGAACGTCTACTGGAGAATGAATCCTGAAAATTTAGAGGAAGAAGCAGTGAAGGAGGAATTATTAGACATATTAGCTGCTAGGGAGATGGTTTGTGAGCTACATGATGAAATACAAAGCAGCAAAAGAAGGCGGCTATTAAGAATGCTCACCCGGAGCCACTGCAACGTATTCGAGAATCAAAATGTAAAGCTGGGCTACGATGAGTAGATGAAGAAACCATTGAACTTGGTTCAAGTTAAAAAAATTGGTTTATTACAATCTGACATAAAATAGCAGCAGCACCCCAGAAACAAAACGCAGAATATTTTCCCGTCACACTGACACCTTGAGAAAGCGTCAGTGTGACGCAAAAACATTCGGTGTTTTGATTCTGGGGTGCTGCTGCTATTTTATGTCAGTTTGTAATAAACCATTTTTTTTAACTTGAACCAAGTTCAATGGTTTCTTCAGCTGCATGATGATACTGCAAACTGGTGGGAAGACACGAAGGGAGATATCAAAGAGGCGATGATATTGGAATCTCAGAGGAAAGAAAGAACAAAGTATTAGAAATATCTTAGTCTGAGAGCCAAATTATATTAAGAAATGACTAGGCAACATAATACTGATAAAAATCTCTCCGTCAAAATCAATGAGTTAAAAGAACAGAAGTGGGAGTATCAGTACAACAGAATGCATTCTTTAATAATGGAGCAAAAAAGTGGGACACAAGGAACAAAAACACAGACTAACCCCTTCGACAGCAATAGATGTAGGGTAGAAAACAGAGTTATATATGAACAAGGGGACAATAATGGGATGAAACATAGACATTAATAATCTGAAACTGATAGCACAAGAACACTTGAAACAAAAATTTCAAAACCTGAAGAACGAGAGGTGAAGTAGTAGATCAGGTATTGGCTCTGCAAATCTCGGAATCAGAAGCAAAAATATTAGAAGAACTTATAAAAGAAATAGAGGTGAGAGAAGCAATAAGATCATTAGCAAGTAATTCGGCTCCAGGGATAGATGGAATCCCGAATATTTTTTATAAAAAGTTTGAAGAGTCTGTGATCCCGATGTTAACATTGGATTTTAATCATATCTTTACCACAGGAACATTAACTGAAAGCATGAAACAAGGTATTACTACTTTATTATATAAAAAAGGAGACAGAACAAACATAAACTGGAGGCCGATAAGCTTGTTAACAGTCAATTACAAAATCTTGGCAACAATTATTAACAGAAGGCTGGTTGAGTATGCACCAAACCTAATTTTGGAGACACAAACATGTGTGATCCCAGGGAGAGATATTAGACAAAATCTAATTTACATAGGGGAGGTAATTAATAAAGGAAGGGAAGAGAAGAGAAGAGGAATTGGAAGGGTATTTTTATGCCGTGGATCAAGAAACTGCTTTTGATGCAGTAAAACATGAGTATATGTGGGAAGTTTCTTTTTTTGTCTTGGTATTTATACTCCTCTGCTCTGCAGCCCTCACATTCTGGGGGAGTCCCAGCCCCATCACCCTGGTGTCTACCATCTGGTGCTAGCTCCAGGGCTTACCCCCACTGGCAGAGTCAGCAGAGGGGGTCCTCCCCCACCGAAACGGATATGTTTTGCGCCATGGCTAGGTATGGGGCCTGCAAGCTCCTCCATCATCCTCCAGGAGCTGTTTTTCCTGGTTTCCTTGTCCCTTGCAGCCACATGGCATGCAAAGACACCTGCAACAGGGATGTGCATGCTCCCGCACACAGCCCCGTCAAGCGTCTGCCATGCACTGCCGCCCCACACACAGTAGTGGCTCCGTGGTGCCAAGCCCCAACCTCCACCAGGGGTCAGGTGTGCACCGACCACCAAACTCCCCCCTCCCCAGAGATGGAGAGCAGTCTGTTGGATGCTTGATCCATCTTCATCCCTGCCAACCCCCGGTGGCCCATGCTCGTTCCCAAACACGGGTCACCGGCTTAGTGTGAGGTAAGGCACCAGCGCCTCAGCCTTCAGCGCCACTGGGCCAGCCCATATGTGGGAAGTTTTAAGGAAATACAATGTTCCACAGAATCTTATTAAACTAATAAAAGCATTATATAAAGAAGCACAAGTATGCCCAATGATAAATGGGTATATGGGAACGCCAATGTACATCCATAATGAGGTAAGGCAGGGGTGTCCAATAAGCCACTTCTGTATGTCTTTTGTCTAGATCTCCTGTTAAGGATGATAGAAAAGGACAGAAAAATAGAAGCAACAGAATGGGAAAAGGGAGTCCTACAGAAAACTAGTGCATATGTGAATCATTGTTCAGTACTGGCTAAAGATCAGGCATCTGGGGAGAAAATGGTTAACACATTTGAAGTACATAAACATTATACAGGCATTTCAATAAATAATGAAAACAGCAGAATGTTTCTACTTGGAAAGATGAACAAGGAAAGGCAAGGGAAAACTGAGGTAGCAGAGGGTGACTTTGAGATTTTAGGAGTAACCTTTGGAGGGCAGGACCCCATGCAAAAAAACTGGAAAAAGAAATTTAAGATAGCCCAACAAAAAGTTAATAAATGGAAAACCTGGAGCATGACAAGTGAAAAAAGGATATACCTTTTGAAAATCTCTATTGTTCCTGTTTTCTTGTACATTGCATATGTATTCACAATACCTATACAGATGCAAACTAAAATATTAGGATTCTTTTTTTCATTACTCTGGGGTAGCAGATTGAATCCAGTGAAGAGAGCACATACCTACACACCAATTGCAGAAGGAGGTTTGAATATGGTACAGCCAATAGTTTTCTTTTTAATATATTTATATATGCTAACATAAGACCAATTATACAGGGAGAAGAAAAAATGTGGATGCCTTTAGTAAAGGGATGGGGTGAAGTTCTTTTGAGTAACCTTGGGGAAAAAAGAGAATGTAAGTAAACAAAAAAAGCTTCCAGATTACGTTAATATGTGTAGAAAGCTTTTAGCACAATGGAAAATAACAGTAGATCTTTTATTAACAAAGAATAGGAAGCAGGCATATAAAGAGATTGCACCACAGAATTACTATGAATTTTCAGTATTTAAAGTTGATCCATCAGTTAATACATCCCTGATTTTGGAATCAGTGTTAAAAAAAAGAATACCAAAAAAAAAAAAAAAAGAGAAACAGTACGGACGTACAGTCATGGGAAATGAAATGTTAAAGGGAATCTAAAATATAAAAGATTGGAAGAAAGCAGCTGTTTGGATGTGGGGTGCATAAATCAAGAAGAATCTATGAGGCATATGTTCTTTGACTATGGGCATATAAAGCCACTTGGGGGAATGTTGGCACAAATGTGGGGGATGGAGGTGTGCTCCATGTATATATTTTGTTCCTGTTCTAACCGTGTTTACTGACTGCTTGTGTTATGTTCATCTGGTTCTACCTGATTCTGTGTAATGCCTAACTTGTATCATGTCCTCTGTATGAACTTGTATTTCATTGTACTCTCCCGGGTTGTACCTGAAAATAGGCAAATGTCTTGTCTAGTGTACCTGGTCAACAAAAGCTAAATAAATAAATGAATATCATACATGAACTTTTAGTATATGGGCAGCTAACAAAGGCATGGGGAAAATGGGACAAGAATACTTTATATGTGGTACTTGCAATATTGAAATGGTCTTTTTGGCAGGTAAGATGTCGAAGAGTCATACAAAGCAGAGATATTACTTTAAATGATCTTCTCTTTAAAGTTCAGGCAGAAATTGATGGAGTACACCAAAAGGAAGGTAAATTATATGGGGGAGGAAAAGGGATTGGTAATGTGGAAAAACTTTGTATATGATAAATACAATATTGTAAATTATGAAGTGGTGATTGGTTCTTGTATGGTACAAAGGTGCTCAATGTAATGTATGTTTTTGGTTTTAAATTAAAAACTTCCGCTACTCTTTCTGAGAAGTGCCATGGGATCTTTATGTAACCCCTAGGTGACACTATCCCAAGGGCTACTACCCCTGCCTGCTTGGCTAGTTGCAGGTTAAGGGGCCTGGGTACTGAAACAGGTGCCTCCACCCAGAGGACAGGGTTGTTAGTGACAAGGCTAACCTGGGTACAGCCCTCTGGGACACTGTAACCCCCCCCTTCCCCTCTAGTGGCCTCGAGAATATATAGCTAATACTTTCACAGTAGCCCCTATTCAGCATACAATTCCCTACACTGTTTGCACTCACCACCAGGGCTGGTTTCACCAGTTTGACCCTGGAGACCCCTGTAAAACAAGGTTAGGCACAGCAAATAACAACAGTACAGTGCTTTTGGTACAAACTGGAACCACAGTCAGATTAAATGCAAAAATAGTTAGATCTGATTTATTCAGAGGAATTGAACAAGGGAGGGATGTAATCTGATTGATTCTAAAACTGATCTAGTCAGGCAATTATGCATGCACTTTTAGTCCCTGCACACACAGTCACACACTCTGGGTACCCAGTTGGAAATGAGGTGGGCTAGCCTGGAATGCTGCCTGGGGTAGGCCGGTGTCACAGCTGGTTGAGACCCCATGATGAAAAGAAAAGGCATGCACAACCACACACAATTTGTAATCCGGAGCCAGAAGGCTCAGTTCATGAAAATTAGGCAAAATAATTAAATCAGATGACACACTTTGATTGAGCTATTGTTGCCAGGAGCTACCCTTGTGTTTATTCATGCTACCCAGTACAGGACATGGGACTGATGAAATGGAGACTGCAGGATGACTCGCTGGTTTGCCAGGAGAAGCAGGGCCCACACGATTTACCATTGTGTAATTCCTGTTCGTGATGTTGAGCAGGGGGCTGATCCCCAGGCAGTACTCTTGTTGATGGTGTTCTCTGTGCCTGAAGTAGCTGGCTAGGCCAGTGTGGCTGGGCCCAGGCCAGGTAAGACAGTTTGGATATCAGTCCAGGAAGGCTGGATGCAGCTTCCAGCAAGCATGGCACAATTACACAGTGGGGAACCAAATCGTGACCCACTAACAGCATACATGCACATTTATAATAAAGCAATCACCATACCACAAAACGGATAGCAGTCCAGCAGCAATATTAGTGTCTCTGAGCAAAACCGGGAGTTCTGTGGTGAAAGGGTATCCTGACAGGCTGATCGCATACAGCAAATCTTCGGTCTTCTTCAGGTTCAAGGCTGGTCACAATTCAGTGGCTTTATCACACTCGATTTTGAATACCAGTCCGACTACTAAGCCTTTCAAAAAATTTCCACTCGAGGGACAGCAGGCAGACAGGCCAAACTCAGCCTTTCCACCGATTTCCCGTGCTACTATGCAGGGGCAGCTGCTTGAATCACTCGAGCTGTTTACTCTTCAAACTCTAACTCCAGACTGACTCACTGCTCATTGTGCCCATTAATCGGGGCACAAAGAAATGGCTCGGAGACATAGTCTGAAATACAGCTACTCTTTTCTGTTCATGCGGGAAAGCTGAAGGCAGGCAGGCCAGACTCAGCCTTCCCGCCAAGTCCCCACACTACCCCATGGGGCAGCAGCTCCTCAAGCTGGAACTGCTCACTCTTCCAGCTCCAACTCATTTCTGCCTCACTGCTGCAGGCAGCTTGGGAATTTCCCTTCGGTCCAAAAGGTTCGATTTGTTGATTCATCAGTCTGTCAAAGCAAGGGCTCCCCCTCCAGGTCTGTTTTGGTACCAAAATGTAAAAACTACAATTACTACAAAAATTCACTCCCACAAGACCCCTTGGGATAGACTCCATTTTAGGGTCTCCAAAGGTACTAATTGGCCCATTCTAGCAGTCCAGGACCAAGATGGTGGTGATAAACAGAACTGTCCATGCTGCAAAGAAGGCAGGTTAGACAAACTACAATATTATTGTAACTAAAGCAGATAAACAGTAAACAGTTACAGATTCCAATCAAGTTCCCTCTGCCCAATTAGCGATGGCAGAACAGAGCGATTATCTAGCAGCCCAGGTGGGACTCGAGCATAGATACACTCAGCCCCCACGCAGATTAATTATACACTGCGATATTGACAGCTCTTAAAGAGACAGGACACAGAGGCTATAAAGGCACTCACATGCAATAGTTTTTAAATGGTTAAGACACAGGACACCAGCCTGGCAGTGGGCATTCAGGCACACTCAAGGAAGACTTTCAGGAACCCCCATTTGTAGGGGGTTACATTTAATATCCACCAGAACAGGCAGACGGGACCTCGATTTAACATCCCATCGAAAGATGGCACCTCAGAAGTGCAACACCCCCCTCATGCTGCACTACAGTGTCACTATTGGGATTTAACCCAAGTGCCTGGTGTGAGGATAGAACCCATAGACTTCTGATCTTTCAACCTCAGAGGTGAGTGTGCAACCTGCTGAGCCACTGACACTGCACTGTTCTAAGTCCTGTGCACGGTTTCTTTAACAGACCTTATGGGAAGCCGTGCAAGTGTTCAACTGCAGTTGCTTAAGCAGGGGCTGCAGGAACATCAACCCTAGGTCTGCCATCATTTGTGAGAGGGCATGGCCAAGCGTGAAACTGCATTATGCCCTGGTGTCAATATTCAGACTTTATATTCTCACACATTTAGTGCATTATGGCAAAACATTATAATAAAATAGTAGAAAGGAGCTCTAGCTTTCTAGCATGTTGGGGTGCATCTAGCTAGCAAGAGACAGAAGCATAGTAGATAGGCTCCACCAGGAACCTCTAAACAAAAAATTCACTAATAGCAACATATTTTTAGAATTTCACTTTCAGAGTCTGCTAATTATCCCAATCTCAACTGTGAGCTCTTACCTTGGCTGATGAAATCTTATGATGACCAAACAAACTGGCACGTGTGCAGTAGCTTATTCAGATGCACCAATTAACTGATGAGTTTAGGAGCTACAGGCACTTAGGCAGGAGGATACAAATTTGATCCTAGGTCACATGTACCACTCTCAGCCTATCAGATGAACATAACCCCAAATGTAAGGAGTTGGAGTGCCATGGGTATACTCATAACATAATTAGCAACAGTCTCCAAGCCCTCTTCCTAGTTCAGCTAAGAGTACGGGATGGCTAACCAGATGTTGGGGTGTATAGGGCAGGGGTTCACTAGTCATAGAAAATAGGGAATGCTACCACTGGTCAGAGTACACCATGAGTACTTTGTACAGCTCTGGAGCCCTGATTTGAGACTAGACACAGGAACAGGTTAGACACTATACAGAGAAGAGTGACAGGTGTGATCCTGGGAAAGCAGGGAAGGCTCTGTGAGGAGAGACCAGAAAGTCTTGGTATACATTCCCTATAGAACAGGAGGATAGATATTATAGAAACATGCAAAATGCAAGTGGGGGTTCAGCAAGGTTAATTCTGCACAGCTGTTTAAGTTAGGGAACAGGACATCCACTGGGGGCGCAACATCAGGCTGGAAGGAGGGGAAATTCAGAAAAGACATCTGGAAATATTTAATGGGTAGTCAAGTGGAATAGAATGGCCAGTAAATAGTCAATGATGGGACTATATCTTGGTTCAAGACACAATGGGACATCTCCGAGGTGGTTATGGGAAGCAATAGTGAGGAAAGAGGTGCGGAGAACTCTGGGGTGAGATTAAGTCACAGCAATACACAGCATGGCAATGAGGCAGCTTAGATGGACTTTTAGACTTTTTGTGCCCTTATTTTTCTGTTTCAGTGTTCTAACACTGACTCTGCAGCGCACCACAGAACTTGACGTGCTACCCTGTTAAAGGTAAAAATTTTAGTTTGGAACACTTTCTATTTTTATGTAATTTTTTTTGATAACTGGGTTGACCCTTGTGCACGTAATGTCATCTTCAAGAGTGATCCAGGCATTTTCAAACTAAGGTTCCTTCAGGTCATCTGTTGAGGTTGTCCAAGTGGATGTTGTAGTTTTCATGGAATTTTTTTAAGACTATGGGCTGAATTTTCAAAGGGTGGCACAGGGTTTGCATCAAACCCTTCAAACCCATTTTTGGTGCAGCTGCGATAAATACCTTTGCCGTGACTACTCCCAATTTTAGTACATCGGGTGCAGTTATGACAGTTTTCCCACTTTACAACAGCTTACGCCAAATAGTTGGTGTAAGCTCTGTGAAAAGGGTACCTAGGATTGATACAAACTGGACCAACAAAAAGCTGGTCTAATTTGCAGCAATCAGTGCATGGGACAGAAAATCCCAATCACTGGCTGGGAGAATGCCGCCCCATGTGCCAAATGAATGGCGCACCAAGGTCTTGTGGCATTCTTGGGACTTTGAAAATTCAGCTCTATGTTTTTTGCTTTTTTTTTTGTTCACCAGGAAAGGAGAACTAGGCAATTCTGCCTATTTTGAGCCTCGTCCTGGGGGAGGGACAAATGGAACCAACTGAAACTGAACTAGTATTAAACTAAAGTTGGATAAATGGCATCTGTCAGGGGGCATTTAGATTAGGTTCGGTGAGCACAATGGACAAAAGTCGAATGAGCTCTTTACATATCTATGATACCTAGTATCAAAATAAGTGTACCACACTCTGGAGTCATTCAATGCAGACTTGCTAAAAACTTTAATGTGCAAATAATATGCCCGTTTACAAGCCGTGCTCACTCCCAAAAAGGGTCAGCGTTTCGCACTTGTGCGCTTTTACAAGAGCTTTGTTGAAGTTTTTTGGGAGTGAGCACAGCTTATTAACAGGCACATTATTTGTACAATAGAGTTTGTAGTAATCAATCAATCAATCAATCAATCAATCAAGTCTTTATTTAACCAGGCGTTCATCGTTGAGCAGAAGCTCATTTGCAAGATGGACCTGGGTGGGGCATGAACAATTGTATATACAGGTCAACACAGGTATTTACAAGGCAATACAGATAATACTCTTTACAAAGAGGAAGAAAAAGAAGTTCATATGTACATAGAATTATACAGATATTGTACAGATTACACAAGTCTGCATCGAATGACTCCTGAGTGCGGTACACTTTTTTTGACACAAGTTTATGGTGGTTGTGACTACGCACCAGTGCTGCTTGAGCTAGCCTTATTCTTTTGTCTGAAACTGAACTAGATTAAGCTGTTGGTGGTATTGTCAGTGAATTTATGCCTAGTTTATGTCTGCGATCCTGGTGAACATCCACACTTTTAAAACTAAATCAAATCCCAGTGCAGTTTTTCCAAGACTGTGCATGGGATTGCGTTACACACATATAGTCTGCTCCATTATCTGCATGCAGTCACTGCACTTCCGGTATCTGACTGATTCTTCTGTAAGGAGTTTCCAGATACTTCTGAGTATGAAAGGCACTACTGAGAGTGGGTAACATGGTGATGTAGAGATGTAGCATCATGCATGCGCAACTGCTAGGCAGCTAGGGAGCTGCTACTTTCCTCCAATCTGAATCGGATGGCAATTGTATTCTAAAGAGTTTTCTTTTTTCTTTTTTTTTTACCTCACATGTTAAGTTGTGCTATAATCTCTGAGTTGGAATTGCAAGCCCCTGCTTAGTGAACAACTGCTACCAAGTAAGCATTATCTGGCCGTCTGAAGGCAGCCCCATGAACCAAACTGCAAAAGCTCTTCCAGTAAAATAGATGGAATCTGACATCTGCAGCAGTGTCAACTTCAATCAGAAATCCTGTTACAGAGAAGTGCTCCTCATAGGACTTGGAGGATCAGCCTTGACCACACATTGTGAGAAAAAGATGCTAACAAGAACTGGTGAAACCTTTCTTTTACAATACTGACACGGATTTCTATGCTGTGTTCAAAGTTTGCTCTGTCCTTACAGGCCAGTTGTAAATTAAGGACCACTCTGAGTAAATTGAATAATAGACATACCAAGCATTAGGAAATATTACAATGAAAAAGAGTTAAACCCATATTTGAACTGAACCTGCTGCTAAAAGACCAGGCAAAGTATAATCACATAGCTGAGGTCATGGTGGCCTCTGTGGCTTTAAGATAAGATCGCTCATTAGCTGGTGGTTAAAAATCATAATTTTAGAAGTGAAATGACATTATCATAAAAATATTTGATGTAAGTCACTTAAAGAGTGAACAAGTAAAGGAAACAAAAGTATATTACATTGCCACAAGGAAGTCATGAGATTCATTTTTCAGTGACAAGCTTCAGTTAAGTGAAACTCACCCCAGGGCAGGTACTGAATAAAACAGAATATTTTGAGCCAGATATAAATGCTAGCATGCGTCTTTACTTAAATTGAGAACAAGTGAAAGACAAAGAAACTAGAACACATAAGAGCTTAACAAGTTTAAGAACTAAAAATATGAAATAAGATAAAAGTACACCAGAAGTGTATACATGCAAAAATAAAAGTAAAAGGGGCAAAAGCCAAAGGAAAAAAATGAAGCATTCAGTTGCTTGGTAAGACAAATAAAAGACTGGGCAAATTAATGAAATCTTCAAAAAGAAAAAAGAACGACCTCTTCTAATGCTGAAATCTTTAAAGGTAAACCGCATATAACCAGATCTCAGGCTACCCACTCAAAACAAAAATTTGATTTCAATGTAAAAGCCAAACTATTTGGCCTAAGATGACACCAAAACTTCAGAGTGATCTGAAAAAGAAAGACAAAGAGGAAGACAGTAACAGAAAAAAACATAACTAAAGAAGTAAAAGAGATAAAACAGACAAATACAGAATCAGAAAAGGTTGTGGAGAGCACTTCAAAACTTCAGTCAGAAGTAACAGATGAGACGAATCAAGAGATAGAATCAGACAATGGCTGCCCAACTACTTCCAAAAATAGTGAACAACAACTAAACACATGAGTGCAACAAATGTGCAAAATACTATGTTATCCAATGACTTCCCATCGACTTGGGCACTCCAACATATAGCAAATACAAACAGAACAGAAGACAATTTAAATAAACTAAAGATCTATCAAAAGATTTGTGTAAGCTAAGCGAAACCATGCAAAAACTAGAAGGCAAGGTGAAGACTGAAATAAAAAGAACAGATGAACTGGAAAAAAGAAATGTCGATTTTCGAAGATTCCATGGCCCCACTGCTAGCAGAAATAAAACTCTAAAAAATGAGTAATGTAAATTAAGGTAAGACAATTTATAAAACAGATCAGAAGAAAAAATCTAAGAATCTTAGGTCTTCTGCACAGTTGGGAGAAAAGAACTTCATTGTTCAAGTTCCAGTTCAAGTTTATTGCTGGAAAGACTCCGTTGAGCAAGCTCATTCACAAGGAGGTCCTGAGTCACATACACATACAATTTGCTATTACATTGACAGGAAAATTGAATGTGGAACAAGCAAAGAATGTATATATAATACAAGAGGTATACAAAATAGAAATCCTTGTGCTATTTATGCAAATACATTATAGCTTAATCCTTGTGCCCAGTTATGCAACACATTCCAGCTTAATGAGTAGAGGGACAGTTGGTACATAGGTAGTTGGCTTAGAGTTGGGGGGACCTAGTAGCAACTACATATGTCTTTTATTTTAGAGACAGTGAGTGTTTTGTAGGAGTTAACTGATACGATGCTAGTTAGCTTCAGCATGGCTTGTAGTCAGTTCCAAATGCTGGGGAGGGCGTATGAGACAGCTGATTGGCCAGTTGTAGTACGAGTCCTGGGAACATCTAGTAGGATAAAGTCAGATTTCCTTAGGGAGTAGGCACTATGCGAGATGTGTATGACAGATGTTAAGTAGTCAGGCAGTTTGTGAAGAAGTAACTCAAGGGTCCAAATACCAGCATGAAGAAGGCGTCTGGTGGCAAGTGAGGTCCACCCAACCGCTGTATATAGATCACAGTGGTGGGTCCTGTACGCAGAGCTAGTAATGCAGCAAACAGCATGGTGGTAGAGTACATCCAGTTTAGATAGGCTCAAGGTTGGGGAGGAGATAAAAATAAAGTTTCTGTAGTCAAGTAGGGGAAGGGATGTTGCTTGGACAAGTCATTTGCGTGTCGCGAGTGAAAAGAGGGTCCTATTTCTAAAGAAGAAACCCAAATGTTCTTTAAGCCTCTTCGATTGATCCTCGACATGGTTGTTGAAAGAAAGCTTATTGTCTATCCACATACCTAGATATTTAAATTTATGCACGACTTCCAAGGGTTCACCTAGGGAGGTAACTATGAAGTTCTTTGGTGGGGGCAGGTAGGGCACCAGACAAGGCAAGTCGCGAAAAAATCATTGCCTTAGTTTCTTCAGCATTTAAGAGAAGCCTGGCATTGATAAGGTTGCTTTCTAACTGGATAAAGTCAGCTTGCAGTGCTTCTCTGACTTCAGATAAGGTCGAGCCTGATGTGTACAAAACCGTATCATCGGCAAAGAAATGTATGCTAGAGTTCTTTATGTGCGAATCAAGGTTGTTGATATACAGGGGAAAAAAGGATTGGTTCTAGGATGCAGCCTTGGGGGACTCCTCTGGCAATTGGAAGGGGGGCAGATAGTAGGCCATCAGCTTTGACTTTTTGTATCCTTCCAGAGAGATAACTGCTAAACCACTGTAAAGTAAGTGGAATGGCACCTAGGTAGGCAAGACAGGTGATTAGGAGGTGATGGTCTACAGTGTCAAAGGCCTTACTGAGGTCTAGAAAGACTGCATCAGTAACTTTCTTGGTGTCCATAGCAAGGATCCAGTCATTAGAGACTTTAGCCAAAGCTGAGATGGTATTGTGTTTTGACCTGAAGCCAGATTGGGCCGGGTTTAAGAGTGAGTGTGCTTCAAGGTGATTTTTTTTGTTGGTTGTAGATACGTTTTTCCAATGATTTGGAGAGAACAGGCAAGATAGAGATAGGTCTGCAGTTTTTTAAGTCACAAGGATCTCCTGATTTGAAGAGAGGAAGAACATGGGCAGATTTCCAACAGGATGGAACAGTGGCTGTGGAAATGGAGAGGTTGAAAATGTGAAGGATGGGAGCTGTGATCTGGGCAAAGCCTAAATGCAAGAAAAATGATTCAAGGTCATCATCCCCTGCACTTTTCTTGGCATCAAGGCTAAGAATTATGTCTTCAACTTCTTTGTAGCTAAACAGGCGCAGCCGAAAGGGATGAGGTGGGGTAGCATATGCAGAGTCTGGGCTAGTGTTGCTAATCACATGGCTAGTGTACAGGGAAGAGTCGAATGCCAACCCAGCTGTGGCAAAATGAAGGTTAAGTTCTTTGAGGATTTGCAGTTTGTTTTCAACCACCCTGTCCTTGGCCAGAATCTTGGTGGGTAAGGAGGGAGCTGCCAGATGGCCTTCGATGGATCTCAGTGTCTTCCAGTTTTTTGGGAGTTTCCTTTGGCCTGCTCCAGAGTGGAATTGTAGACGTTTGCTTTAGTAGCACATACACTTTTAACACAGGCAGTTCTGGCAGTTCTAAATGCCTGCCAGTCTGTCGGGTTCTTTGTGTGCCTGGCCCTAGCCTATAGCTTGTCTCTATTGGTAAGTGCTGCTTTGAGCTCTTGAGTGAACCATGGATGTGAGATTTTCCACACCCTCACATTAATAAGAGGGGCATGCTTGTTAATTAGGATGGTGAGATTGTCATTAAGGACAGAGATGACTTCATCAGTAGTTCTGGCAAGATATAGATCTTGCCATTTGATTTAGCTAGTTCGGTTAAGAAGTTTACTGCATTGAATTTACGGAACGAGCATTTGATTCTGAATTTAGGGTACTGATGGGTTTTAGTTTGGAATCTTGTACATACAACGATACTGTGGTCACTCATGTCGTTATGGAAAACTGCAGAATGTGAGATTTTGTGGGGATGCGAAGTTAAGATGACATCTAGGAGTGAGCTATTGGCAGAGTTAGAAGTATTGTTTCTTGTGGGTTGTAAAATATATTAGAAAAACTTTTCAAGGCACTTCTAAAAATGCACAAGGATCCTGTTATTATTTGCAGAGCTCACTGGGTAGGTAAAAATCAAGGTGAACAGGGCTCTGAGACTGCACGTCCAGTAACAGTTAAGCCACTGAAGTCAGTGGATAACATGAGACTTGTCAGAGCTATTTCAAGAGTTAAAAATGTGTTTTCAGAGAACAAAACATCGCTATAAGATAAGACTTTTCAAGAGATCTGTGGTTATTAAGAAAACAATAAGAAAATGTAGAAATAGTGTCCAAATTTAAATATTTAGGAATTGTTTTGGACTCACATTTAGATTGTAATAAACATGTAGAAAACACTGTTAAGCAGCTACATAAGAAAATTGGAGCGTTATACGCAATAAATGACTACCTCACAGATGACACTAGGAGGTTGTCGGCATGGAGCTGCCTTCTTCCTATTGTCGAATATGGAAGCCTAATATGTGGGGGGTGTCATACAAAATACTTAATGTATATACATATATAACACAATTTGCAGCTTTGCTTTAAGAGCAAAGCAAAGAGAACACCATTGTACATTATACAATAAATTAAATTGGCCTCCAGTGGAACTCAGGGACAGATTACAAATGTCTTGTTTTGTCCATAAAGTGTTGTGTGCTTCTCTAAGTAATCCTTTTGCCACACTTTTTGAACAAAAACAGATTCTGAAAGCTTTAAGATCAGATGACACAGTGACTTTGATAATTCCCATGTGTAAAACTGTTAAAAAAACCTTTGAACAAGTAGCTGTCAAAACTTGGAACAGCTTGCCTGACTATTTACGCAACATACAGTACAGAGTGGTCAAAATTTTAAAACCTTACTGAAAAGATTGCTCAGGACTGAGGCACAATGCAACTGCAGATAAAATGTTCACTTTCTGGTGCTTGTGAATTTGAATTCATAGATTCAAGCATCTATGTTTAACAGATGGTATTATTCTTTTATATAATCTATTTTATTTTGTTCTTCTTATATTTGATGTTTGTCAGTGTTTACTGTGTCTGTCTATTGTGATAATTATTTGAAATTGTTTGTCTCTAAAGTATTATGTATTTCCTGCTGTTTTGTATGTATTGTTATTTCATCTGGGTTAAGCCTGTAAAAGGGCCATGTGGCCCAGTACTTTATTACCTAGTCAACATTTTCTACAAATGAAACAAATTTAAATATTTACCCATGCAACAATTACCAGGGAAAGATAGCATCATAGCATTTGTGATTTTTTAAATAATCACATATTAATATACAATAACGTAAAAGAAGTTATATTTGATTTCAAAATCAGACTTCTAACTGTGGCTTGGGACACTTTCCTGATCTAAATGCAATGCCTTATAGTACCAGATGTATATGGTACACTGATAAATGTTCATTATGATTACAGTGGAAGGGGGGCACTTAGAAAATGTCCATTTTTTAAAATAATATACTTGACATGTGGGGAATTATACTGGACATGTGGGGTGAGGGGCAGGTGCATTATTTAATATAAAGGATAAAATGGAAGCTATATATAATACTAATGGATTTTGTATTCACTAGAAGAGTGTAGAGTGTAGGGAAGGGATGGTATAAGCTATGGCTGATGTGCCAACTTTTGTGGGACGGTGCCATGCAGGAACAATTGGCACAACAGGAGGGAAGGGGAAGAATACAGTAAAATCAGTAGAGATGGTGTTACAATATTATTTTACAATATGAGGCATAGCAGTAAGGAGGCCACTGCCCTGACCACCTGAACCCCTTCAAGGACAAATGGACTTGATGTTATCAGAGATTCACTGATTCCGCTATGACATGAAGTCAACGATGGCAGCGCTGCGAACTGACACTGGAAAAACAGAAAAAGAATAGGCACCATAGATGAGAAGCCCACTACTCAGGACACCCAGCTAGAGTCCATGGAGTGTGTCGGCCTTCAGATACATCACATGGTACAGGCACTTCAAGAGCATGCGGCGGATGCCAAACACCATGCTAGACAGAGCAATCTCCATCTCAACATTGTGGTGAAGGGTGTCAAAGAAATAGACATGATTGCATTCATCCCTACATTGTTCAGAACTGCACTCCAGTTACTCCCAGACATGACTCTGGAATTAGAGCATGCTCACTGTGCCCTGGGACCTAAGCCTGGTCCTGGGATGCAGCCCGCTCCACTATGGCATAGTTCCTTCGTTACCAAGAAAAACAGACACTTCTCCAACTAGCATGACAATAAAAAACAGTTTTTTACCAAAACAATCAAACCTATGTGGACAATGATTATTCTTTACTGTAAAGACAAGAAGGTGAAAATACCAATTATGCAAGTCTTAAAGCAGCAAGGCATTTGTTTTCGGACACCATACCCTGCCCACATGACTGCTCTCTTTCATGAAGGACCAGAGACCTATGACTCTACAGAGGCTGCTATAGCTGGACTGGGGAAGCAGGGCATCAGAGTTGAACTGCAGCCCCCCATGAAGGCACAGCAGACTCTGGCAGCAATGCTATCTCACCAAGCCTGGCACAAGGTCAGGAAAAGCACACTGAAATCCCAATGCCACCAGCAGGCGACTGATGCCATCTAAGAAACTGCAACCCATCTGCGATACACCATGAAGGACCCAGACCCACAACCTGCTGTGACCTGAGTGACGTTTCTGTAACAGGTATGTCTCTGGCTGGCTGCCCCCCTGTGGTGATTCCCCAGCCCCTGAGTGCCCTTACCTCCCCTTCCTGGGGACAACCCTCTCTGAGTTTTACCTCCTGTAGCTGATACAACTGTTACTCCTTGTTGCTTACTGGCTGTGTTGCTGTGTCCCTCCTGCCCCAGCTTCACCTTCCTTCCCCCTCCCAGTAAAGCTAACCACGTATGGAGACTGGGCAGCTAATCCTCAGCATTCATTGGTCAGTTTTGCAAAGGAGACCCTCATGTGGTGCAGTCTTTGACTTGTCCCCTTCGGTGAGACCCACAGCATTTCTGGGGATGCCTGATGGTTTAAGCTGACTGAGCCCTGCTGTAATAACCCTCGCATCCTCTATGACAACTGTGCCATTAGGCCCGTGTGCAGAGTGGCTGATGCAGTTGCATGCGCACCACTTGATCACCTAAAAGTAAGTGAGCCGCTGGAGGAGTGCGAGGCCTTGTCCACTATAAGTACTGCACAATAAGGGTGCCATCCAATGTTTCAGCACTGCTTACACTATTGGGGGGGGCTCTCCCTCTAGGCTGTGGTGCAAAGGGGCAGTTTGGGAAGGCAGCACAGTGGACAGTCAGCTCAACCATCAGGGTAGTCTTACCTGAGTACTGAATTGACTTTATATTCAGCCTTGAACACACAGACTCAGGGGGCGTTGACCTTGTGGTTGGGGGGGAGGGGGTGAACTTCTGGGTCCTCAGAGGTCACAGGGGGTGAAGCAGACCTGATTGGGACAGCTGCACCTGCAAGATCTCAGTGCTACCAAACTCTGTTCACTACTCAATGACTGATACTTATGATGGGCTCAGTTTATGGACTCTTTGCCCGCTGGCACTGTTTGTAACCAGGAATGCACTGGCACCCTGGCGAGACAATCTGTGGTTACCAGCAGACAGTTACCGGGTCCTGGACATTCCAGTAATGTTTGTTTCTTTGTTGCTTGATTCACATTTTTTTTTTATTCTTTTTAACCCCCTAATGCCCTGGACTACCGAGGCATCTCTCCAGTGGAGCCACAGGGTCCCGTGCCTCCATCACCCACCTGAATCCTTGACCAACTGGGAAATTGGGTATGCTGGGTCCCCTCCTCTCCCTGGCCTGCTAGAGAGAGGCAAAGGACCACGGAGAGCCGGATCGGGTGCGGGCTGGCATTGGGCATGTGGGCATGGCTGCAGAAATCCACCTTCGCCTCCCTGGAGCCGAGAATGTTTTCCATTTTTCTGTCCTGCCCCTTCAGAGTTTGGCTGCACAAAGCAATGTAGCACCACAACTGCACCCCAGCTGATGCAAGTGCCACATCGGTGAGTGCCTCCAACCACTGCCAGAGGTTGCTGAAGAGTGACTGCTCCCCTGTAGCCCTCCCAAGGAAGAGACAGCTGTCCTCCGGATGCTTGATCTCTTCCCTCCCCTGCCGATCCCTGGTGACCCAAGCTTGCTCCCGAACCCGGGTCACCGGCTTGTTGCAAGGTGTGGTGTCTAGCGCCTCAACCCTCAGCGCCTCTGGGCAGCACTCCTGATTCACATTTAAGGGACTGTTTATTTGCACTGTGTTTTCTTTCTCGTTTATCAAAATAAGCAGCAAGGAAGCAAACTAATCAGTAAGAAAGCCCCCCTTTTGCTCCCACACAGACTGGGGCACACCAGCCCAGCTGGTATCGTCATGCCTCCTGCCACTCACTCTCACTAGTAGGCTTAAAAACCATTACCTGACCAACATACTAACATGTGGAGCCCCACTCCATGTATGGAGTCTTACTCACAAATTGTTCTGCTCTCTGAAAAATCCCCTATGGAGGGTATGACGTCTACCTGTCCACCAGCTTCCCATCAGCTAGAAATGGCTGGAGGCCCCTCCAGGAGAAGTACTCCCTCCTATATGACCCAGTGAGACTCTAACTTGGAAGTCCGACCCCAGTTAGGCCCATACAGTGCCACCTCTGTTTTTGGCCTACCAGATATTCCGTATTTGAAGGTCCATCTTTTGTTACTGGTTAAATGTTTACAGCTATCTGTTCCCTGATTGCCATATGGGTAGAGGGATTTCTCCCCAACCTCAAGCCCCATTGTCCCAGCACCATACACTAGAGTTTACTGGTCATCACAGTGGTCTGTTTTTATGATTGAGGCTGTGTGGAATGGATGTGGAGTGCCACAAGGGTAGTTGCTGTAGCCATGGCAGGCAAACTTTACAATGTGGGTAGTGGGGTCTCCAATGTTGTATCTCTGCTCATGGAATGTTAATGGGCTCACTAACCCGCTAAAGAGGTTGAAAAAATTGTCTTCCCATTAAAAACATAAGCTGGACTTAGTTTACCTCCATGAATCACATCTTACCCCATACCCCACTGAGCATGCTAAACTCCCTAAACTAGGCTATGCAGCATAATATTCCTCCTCCTACCCTGGAGGCCATAGAAGTGCGGTAGTTATATTAATTCCCTGATGCACACAATTTGAGGGAACAACAGGTGTGGATGGAGCTGGAGGGATGTCTAATCATGGTGGAAGGCACTCTGCATGGCCAGGCAGTAGCGCTGGTAAACATATACCTCCTTCTGGGTTCCAACACCCCAGTAATTAAATCCCTTGTAGAGCAGATGATTTCATCTACCAAGGGGATCCTCCTCCTAGCAGGAGGCTTAAACCTGACTTGGAATTCTAATCTAAATTCCTCTAACCTAAACCCCTACTCAGCCCTCTCCCAACAAATTCTTTAAGAAGCTGCTACAGGAGACCAGTTGGATTGAAGTATGGCACTCTTTGAACCCTGGACAGTGCAGTTATACTAATTATTCCCCTGTGCATTGCACTTGTTCTGGGATTGATTATTGTTTCACGCAGGTGGAACAGGCTCACAGTCACCTGTTGTGTGACTGGAGACTTTACTTGTCAGATCACTCTCCAGTCGGCACGTACTGGAACTCTGGCCTAGAGAAATGCTCCACACATTGGTGGCTTAAAACATATCTCTTGAAGCCATCCCAGTGGCTTGGCGGTTTAAGGCATCCATGCCTCCTTGCTGTCACACTGGTGACCCAGGTTTGGGAATGGACTCAGATCATTTGTGGGTTCGGCCAGGGAAGGAAGATTGAGCATCCATAGGACAGCTCTCTTCCCTTGGGGGTGAGGGATCTCGTGACTCACCGTTCAAATACCAACTGGCAGAAACCAGGGTGGTAGTGCAGGTGAGTCCCATAACTAGAGGAAAGGTGGGCATACACCATGCTTGGAGTGCTTCCTAAGAGGAGGAGTGCGCTTGCGCCACATTGCACGTACACCATGCCACGAGGAAGTAATTGGAGGGAAAATGGAAGTTGGGCTTCATGAAGCCCTCCCCTTCAAGTACCAGCAGAGCACCCAGTCTAGGAGATACCACTGGAGAGGTGGGATGGCTGCAGTGCAGTGGGACAGGGCTGATACAGCTGCCCAGCCTACCGCAAGGAGCTAGTATGTGAAAATATGGAAAAAAATAGCTTTCCAAATCTGCTCCATCTGAACCAAATGAAAGTATGAATGGAGATGATGCTTCATTCTGAACCTATGTGAAAGAATGAATGGAGGTGGTGCTTCAGGATAACCCAGCATCCGACACCTCACTTTTTTTTCCCCAATTGTTTAACCAGGTGAGACACACTAAGCTAAAAGCTTGTTTACAGGTGCAACCTGAGAGCACAGGGAAGTTGAGTGACTTGCTCAGAGTCACACAGTATGCAAGTGGGGGTTGTGAGATTCAGACCCAGGTCTTCAGATTTGCATCTCAGAGTCTTAAACCACTGTGCTATACTGCCTCCCTACCTCACATGCCACATGAAGGGACACAGCAAAGGCTGTGTTGAAAGGCCACCTAATGCAATACTCTGCCCAGCTGAAGAAATAAAGGCAGAAAAGAAGGCAGAAATTGGAAGATACCTTACATTTTCTCCAGCAAGTTCACCAGCAAGTAGATGAGTCAGTCACTGCACAAATTTCTAAAATGAAGGCTGACCTGGATAAACTCTGCCTGGAGCAGACAGAAATAGTGCTTACCTTCCTGCAGTAGTGATTTTATAAAGTAGGGCCCAGATCCACCTGACTGCTAGCTTGCCAAGTAAGGAAGCAACGCAAGGTTAGCACAATATCCGCTATCGTTTACCCTGAAACGGGGACTCGCCTCACGCAATATCAGGACATTGAGCTTACTATGCATCCCTTTTCACCAAAGAAACAAAACCTCCTCAGGAGCAAACTGACCTCTGTTTGCAGGGATTGTAGTTCCCCAACTTTCCCCCATGCAGGGGAACTGACTCATGAATTACATCACTATGGAGGAAATGGACCAAGTGATCTGTACTTCCAAAACAATGAAGGCGCCAGGGTCTGATGGCTTTGGAGTTGAATTTTATAAAGTTTTCATAGACACTACCTCTCCTTTACTTGCCACCTTTAATGAGGTGCTGCAGGGAGGGGACCCACCCCTTTCCAGGGACCAAGCAGCAATTTCAGTAACTCTCAAACCAGACAAAATCCCTCTTCTCTTCCTTTCCCCTCCTATTGACCCATCTCGGTGCTTAACATCGATTATCGATTATTGTTGTCCAGGACCACTTTGAAAATGAGCTTGCTCAATGGTGTTTATGCCTGGTTATATAAAGTTTGATTGATTATAAATACTTTATGGCAGTCATTGCTAAGTGACTTTACCAGCTCCTACCCTCACTTATATATAGGGAGCAGACAGGGTTTGTCCGTACATGCACCACAACAGACAACATCTGCTGCACCCAACACATTATTCACCAAATGCACTAGATACTTTCTCCTTCCCTACTCCTGAGCCTTGACATCGAAAAAACCTTTGACCAGGTCTCTTGGCTGTTTCTGTACTCAGTGCTGGGGTGACTGGGTTTCCTGGTCACATTTGTGCAGCTCCTACAGTGGCTCTACCACTCCCTAAAGGAATGCATCAAGGTTAATGGACATCACTCACCTGACTTCCCTCTACAGAGAGGAACTGGGCAGGGGTGCCCCCTGTCACCACTGCTACTTATGGTGTATACTGAGCCTGTGGCCCATGCCATCAGAGAAGCCACCACATTTCAGGGTATCGGTGTGGAGGATGAGGGGCACCACATAGCCCTCTATATGGATGATGTACTTCTGTACCTTTGGAACCCAGCAGAGATTCTCCTTAGAGTATTTAACCTCCTACAGACTTTCAGCAAACTATCTGGTTGCCGTCTCAATACCACTAAGATGGAGACTCTGTGCTTTCATTTCTCCCCCTCTCAATCACTCCGGGATCACTTCCCCTTTAATGGAACTTGCTGAAACATAAATATCTAGGAATACATGTGGCACAAACTCCCATGATGGCCCAGTAGGACAACAATACCCCATTTTCACACCATGTCACAAGATCTGCAATGCTGGTGAACCTGCCACTCTCGTTGTCTCACTGAATAGAAGTCATACACATGGTCACCCTCCCCAGGGCCCTCCTCCTCTTTCAAAATATTCCTCTGGCCCTACTCTTGCAGGCTCTGAGAACCTGGAATACAGAGATCTCCAGGTTATATGACCCACCCATTAAACTACATAAGCTGTTGTTACCTAAAATCTCCAGGGGCTTAGCACTCCCCAGGCTCCAGTACTGTTTCTGGACACTAACCTGTGCTTTCACCTATTTCACCACTTGGATGGACAGCACACCACATGGCTGAATGTGGAGCATGCCACATTTCCCAACCAACATTTTATGCAGAGCGTATGCCACTGAGTAGTGTCTCTAGACCACGTATGTGACCTCAACCCATGGCTGCAGTGCAAGATATGGCAATCCATTCAAAAAGCACTCCATCTGAAACCCTATCTCTCCCTCTTGTGCCCAATAGCATGCCTGGAAGACGTTACTCCCCTTCGCCTTGAGAATGGGTGTTGAAACTGGGAATGATATTCCCTGCAGTACATCTTCCACCTCTTTGCAGGACCATAGGTCACACTCTTTCAGTTCAAACAAACCCAGTACAATCTTAGACAAACAGGTTTCTATTGGTACCGACAGATCGGGCACTTTATCTAATTTCTCCCACTGGGTGCCAGGAACCCAGACCTACATCTTTCACTCATAAGGTTCTGTGTCAACTTCCTGAAAGCAGGAACCCAGCTGTACATAATTGTACAGCTTTATCAAGGTCTCTAAGCCACAGCTGGATTGACTTCAGTGGATGTTGCTCTGATGTGGGAAGAAAAACTGGGCTTTCTCATTGATATGGAGACTTGGACTGGGTCCTTCCAGACATCAGCCAGGGTGTCAGACTCCCACTCATGGTGACAATACGCATGTGAACAGCTGAGCAAATATTTTATCACCCCAGTCACTACTGCTCATTACCTCCCTATCCACAAATCTGATTGTTGGAGAGGCTCCAGTGAACCCAAGGTGACACACTCCCATATTATGTGAACCTGCAAACTCTGGCAATCCTTTCTCTGCTCTGTGGCGAAGGTGCTGGTGGACATATTTGGCAGACCTGTCCCTTTAACACCACCCCTATTTCTCTTGCTGCAATATCCTAGAGGCCTTAGGGACTCCAATGCCTGCTATCTGGGAGGGATCTTGATAACAGCAGCCAAAAAAGCCATGACACAGTGCTGGATTATTCCCACCATCCCAACTATGACTTCCTGGAGGAAACTGGCCTCTCAGAGCTACATCATGGACAGAACAACTCTAGTACCATGACTATCATAATTGTGAAAATCAGCACTCTAGCAACTTCCGACTAAAACAAGACTACAGGTGTTAGTTGTTCAGTTCAGTTTATTGTGAAGGGATAAAAATCCATTGAGCAAGCTCATTTGCAAGGATGTCCCTTATAAACAGATACAACAACAAAGCAAAAAACAACAAACAATACAATCCATGGCACACAGTTAGTTACAGTTTCTCAACCAGGAAGGTGCCAAGTGTGCTAACAGCAATGATATTAACAAGGTCAGGTGATACTAGGCACTAACTAGTCGTGCAGCAATAGTGAACTATACATGCACAATTGTCATTGTAATCAGTCGGATGTGGGAACAGATCAGACAAAGTACAGAGTATAAGAACAGTGTTAAATTAGGAGCATTTACAGATGTCAGATGAAATTTTATTTGAGATCCTCTTGAAGGCATTATGCGGGATTAGTGTCTGTATTTTTAGTGTAGTTTGTAATTTATTCCAGGCAGCTGGGGGACACAGCTCATTGATGCCATACCATAACAAGTATGGTATTTAGGCACTTCCAGTGAAATGTAAGAACACTTCCTAAGTGCATAAGGACTGTGTAAGTGATGGATAGTAGAAGTAATATATGGGGGGCAATTTGTTTAGGAGAGCTTTGTACACCCAGGCATGTACATGGGTAAGTCTTCTGGTAGCTAGGAAGGTCCAGCTTACGTCACTGTACAAGGTGCAATGATGAGTTCTTGCTGTAGCATTGGTTATAAAATGAATAGCGCGATGATAAAGGGTGTCCAGTCTGCGAAGGTTTGTTATTACACAATTATTATAAATAATATCTGCGTAATCCAAGAGAGGCATAAAGGTGACCTGTACAGGTCGTATTCTTGAGGCATGGCAGAGCAGAGATTTATTTCGGAAGAAAAACCCTAGTCTAATTTTTATTTTTTTGGTCAATGCATCAATGTAGGGGACAAAGGATAGATGGGAGTCAAGAAGAAACCCGAGGTATTTTAAGTGTCCTACTACCTCTAGTGTGTCTCCTAATAATGTAGTAATTGGGGTAGGAGGGATTGTGAGTAGGACTAGCCAAAGGAAGTTGGGAGGATTCTCCATCTGAGTTAGAAGATTACAAAGTGGTTTCAGTTGCTGTGCCTCTCTGCTGCTTGTGTGCCCCCCCACCACCACTATGCCTCAGGGTCATTATTTACATCATTTACCGACTCTCGGCACTGGAGATGATTCCCACCTAGTAAAAAGGTGCACTGTACTCTCATACTCACTCCCCCACACTGTGTTATGGGGGGGGGTGTGAAAGTGGTTTTGCAGTCATGTGGGGGGGGGAATGTCAATGGAGTAGAATATATACGAAATAATCAGACCCACTCTGTATGTACGCTGAACTGTATTGCTGTTATAACTGCACTGTGATGACTGTGAAAACCTAATAAAAACTATAGTAATGAAAAAAGGTTCTGTGACATTACAGGGCTACTTGAGCTGTGATGTCACAGAGCCTCTTGGTGTCCTAATAATGCTGTACATAACAGACTCGTGTTAATGATCCCATATAAGGCATAACCACTAACACCATCTATTGATAACCTCTGTTTGTTTGCAATGATCTCTAATCTGTTGGTATGTCACTGCTCTTCCAGTGGGCTTTGTATCTAAAGGTCTGTGCATGGTATGTTTTACTAGCGTATTACTATAATAAAGTATTAGCTACAAAGACCTGCTGCTACTGGGCCTCCATGAAAATGTACTACTTGTCCGCCTAAGGGGTTATGATCTAAATATTACTAATAATTAAGTAACTTAATAAAGGGCACAGCCGTAAGAGGTAGATCTGCTGAATTAAGTGGTAGGACACAATGGGGTTCATTGTATGGTTTTCTGTGCGAGTGGGATTAACAACTGGTAACCCACCCCAGGTTTCACCTTACTGCTCTAAAGAAACATGGTAAGTTGTTTCATTGACATTTTTAAGTTTGAAAATGAAAAGAACATATTGCCAGCTCACATACACACATCCGTGCATCAGGCAACAGCAGGGCAGGTCGCCCATGCAGATACCATATGGCATGCTCATGGGTCCTAGCCAATTAGAAGACTGGCTTTCTTGCTCCAGTTTTATAAATGTTTTTAAACTGGCACCTATCATTTACTCCCTCTGACCTGCTACTTGGAAAGTTATGGAGAAAGGAAGAAGCTGTTACTCACCCTGGCAGAATATACGGTGTTGTATAAATCCCATCATTTAAGTCACTTGTCACAATAAAATGTCTTAACCAAGGAGCATAAACCTAATTAAAGACAAAAAAAAAGAAACTTAGTAAAAGAACATCAGAACTCATGAACAATCTTAATCTGTAATTTGTTTTGTTTTTACAATTTTTTACCCAGGCCACCCCAGATGAGATGTGCCCCTTCATTATTAGTGAAGTCCTGCTCTGACCCATTGTACAGTTGAATGGATTGCAGGACAGAGGTGCCTTCCTCACTGTGTCTCCTTTATATCTAAATTCAGGTTTGGTTTCCCTTCTGCCTACCTTACTTCTCTCTTATATTCTACCTCAGACTCCTGCTATCCTTTACGTAATATTATTTCTCATTTCCTTGTTATTTCTTCTAGGAAATCTACTGCTGGCCAATCTGCCTTCTCTTATCACTTTCCTAAACTCTGGTCTTCTCTTTCCCTGTTTATTTGCTCTGCCTCTTTGGCTTTCTCCTTAAAGTCTCTCCTTCATGATTTTTATTTCACCCTCCTGCAACTGTCCTCAACCCGCTTCCTTCATCTCCTTACTAACTTTGCCCTGGCTGTCTGTTTTCCTCTTACCAATGCATATATCTTCTGTCTTGTATTTAAAGGTTTATTATTTCTTCATGTAAATAATATTGCTGTATCTTTATATTTATTGTAATACTTAATATGATGTTCCCCGTTCCCTTCCCCCCGGACACATCTGGAAACGAGCTGTCACCAGCTCAAAATGTCTTTCCTGGTGAAACTCTTGAAATAAATAAATTGAATTAATCACAAACTGTATTCTAGGCCACACAGTGATTCAGAGGCTCTGGTGGGATTTGAACCTAGACCTTGTGCTTCACAGAGCTGTACTCTAATTGCAAGGCTACACTGCCTGCCAAAACACCTATGTTCTTTTCTACTTAATTCAGGTACAATATTAAGCGGCGTTCAGTGAACTTGGACATGATTTGATAATATTTGGCCCTATGCACTATGCTAACATGCTGCAGAAACCGGGCAGATAGGCATACATACACAGAAATGTCACGCAGTGGGGGTCCTGTGGCTCTCTGGCAGTATTCACCAAAAGTGTGCTGGCCAAGTGTGCACCCGATTCCCCGACGCTCGAGCAACTACCCAGGGCGATCCAGGGGAGGGATGGGAGGCATGCCACACCACGTGGTATTCTACAAAGGTGCGAGTGCGTCATAGAGGGGCACAGGAGGGTGCTGGATATAGCAGGGGACCCTGCCACAACTGCTGCACGCGCTGAGCACCCTCACAAAACAGCCCCGCCCGGTCCCATATGCCTGCCCACCTCCAACACACATCCCAGTCCTGACCCAGTCCAGATGATAGAACACCCCCCCCTCACACATACACATCAGTGCCCTGGCCCTGGTTCGCATGACAGTGACCCCCCCCAACCAGTGCCCCATCCTGGTGAACCCTGCGCAGTACTGCACATTCCGACCACCCCGACCCCAGCTGCTCTGCCCCCTCATTGGTGGTCAGTGGCCCCTCCACACCTCCCCCGTGGCACCAGCATGCACCGGGGGTGGGGCAGGGCTGTGGACAGGTGGCCAGTGATAGTGCATACTGGCCTATGCATACTGTCCATGGGCGTGGAGCTACATGAGTGGAGAATGTGCCTCTGGCATGTACTTTCCACCCGTTCGTGCATCAGCACCATTATCTGTTATGGTGAGTAACTGTACATAGGTGGGGTGTGGACCTGCCAGAAAGAAATAGGCAAACAAAGGTAATCTTGCTCACATCGACTGGGTGGGCCTTCTGCAAAACAGCCTGTTGCACTGCATTTCCTAGTTTAATAACAAAAAAAGAAGGTTCTTTCATACCTAAATTGCAAGGGAACAACCAAAATCTATAATATTCATTTTGGTTCTGCTTTTCAAGCAGCTTCTTTTGTCTTGTAAGTATTGCATCACATACTGAACGAAACAAACTCGAAGCAGATCAAATTAAAGTAAAATGGAGAGCGTGATGGAATGCTGCTGGGAATGGAAAGCCATGCCTGGAATATGCTTGTTGTGCTGCAGTAGTGACGTTAAAATGTAGTTGTGCTGCAGTACAGACGCACTGCTACAACGCAACAGCATAAAATGTCATCAAGCACCTTCCTTCAACTGTGCTAGAAAACAAAGTGTATATATATATATATATATATATATATATACACATATACATTTTTTTTTTATTATTTTCTGGTGCAGACTCACCGTCACAGTCACTGCTTTCGCTTGAGTTTGAGAAAGAGAGTGAGGGCAGGAGGAAGTGCTGGGATAGGTAGCAGAGGCAAGACTCAACGGTGCACCTAATACCTAAGAGGGACTGACAAGGGAGGATGCTCCATGACCGGAACCCATGAGAGAGCTGCAGTGGTGGGTAGACTCCCGGGTAGTAGTGCAGTGGATGGTAACTGGGTGGCAAGATGTAAGGAAGGCCTTGAGTTACAACTCACATGAAATACAGTAGTATGAGGGAAAGTCAGGTGTAGAACTAACTTGTGGCTGACACACAGGTTTGCGAGAATGGTGCCCATACACTAAAAAAGATAATATACAGGCAACCATACGCAGGCAAGTCTGTGTTGCCATCTTGAGGTTTCCATGGCAACCAATGAACCTCTCAAGCTTCGCTCTCGAGGTTTAGTAGTTGCCATGGAACCTCTCAATGGCAGCACAGGCTTGTTGTGTATGGTTGCCTGTATGATATCCTCTATGTTTTTGCCAGCAAAGTTTATCCTTTTTTCTGCAAACCCTCCAACTTTGTTCTTGTGTTATGGAGAGAGCCCTTTGCAGACTGAAGTGGGGGGGGGGGGGTTATCTGTTTCTTATCATGATGGCAGTTTGCAATAATTTGTCTTAGAGTCATTTCACGCTGGTCTTTCTTCATTGTCTTAGGTTCAAAGGTGCAAGTAAATGACAGAGGATTACTAACAGATGGTTGGTACCACCAACCTCTGCTCTGGTTGGTGGGAGGTAACTGAGCTGTGTGGTGATGGTGGGGAGTTGTGGGGGTTTGATGGGATTTGGGATTGTTTGCCTTGTTATAGGGGTACAGGCCTGTGAGTGTGTCTGTCAGCAGTGGGGCTATTCTTCAAAATCTTAGTGGCTGAAGTGTGGAGAAGGGAGGGAGGGAGCGCTCCAGGCTCAGGCACTTCCAACAGTTCAGTGGGGAGTGCTGTTCAGTACTGTGAGGCTGAGAGATACTGGACCCACTGGACACACTGTATGTCTAGTCTGGGTCTGGGATAGGTCCCGCCTTGTCAGTCTCAGAACAGAAAGTCAGGTACTGCTCACCCATACAACTGGATTTGGGGAAGGGGCATAGTGATGGGCAAAACTGAGACATTCCAGTCAATAGAATTTCCATGACTCAAAGGAACACTCCCAACGAAAACCATTTGGAGTGTCCCCACCCCAAACATTGTTCCCTGGCCAGTTCTTACTCGTACCAGATGGGCTGACTAAACAACAGTCAGATTGTCCTCCCCAGAACCCTAGACTCATCCCGTTTCCATATTGCTCCCTGCCTGGTCCTGGCTCCTGCCAGCAGGGGTGTTAACAAACAAAACCACTCCCTACCCCAGCATTCACTTATATTAGACTTGTATCCCAGCTGTTGCAATGTTCCATGATCATTAGGCTCCGACGTCATCTTCCCTCTGCTGGGCCCTCAAATGTAAGTACCCGATTCCCAAGCACAGGCTGCCCCACTTATTATTTTCTGATTCACACCTGGGAACTAGTATAAAGTAAAAGTCATAACCTACAGTTTGACTGAAAGGGATGGTTTTGCTTTATACTAGTTCTCAGGTTGGGCCTGGCTGATGGGCAGACATGGGGTGTCGCTAAAGATGTGACAGGATTTTAGAGTTTTGCAGTGTGTTGTGGGTGGCCCTGTGCAAACTGTTCTGTGAGTTTGCAGTGGAGTCTGGTCCAGTCCAAAGTCTACAAGAATGTACAGAAAAAGCCCTCCTCCCAGCAGATCTTAACTAAGAAATGGGGGCTGCCCAGAACTGCTCTCTCTCTCAGATCTCAGGGAGTGAGCTGCAGCATGTTGTATAATAAGGCTGGCGTGCCATCATAAAAGTGTTGCATTTTAATGGGCCAACTCATACTGTGGCACATGGCACCATGATAGAACACTCTAACCAAGTGTTATGCTGGTGAGACGGCAGTACAGCCTAGAGGTTAGAGTAGCCAGCTGTGAATGAGCTTGGTACATTTAACAGGTCTGGGTTTGATCCCCACAACCTCCACTTGCATACTGTGTGACTTTGGGAAAGTCACTTAACCTCCACAGTGCTCCCGGGTCGCCCCTGAACACAGGCACTTGTGCCTAGAGTGGGCCATATCCAGTTACCAAAGAATTAAAAAAAATGCTGGTAGGGTTAGGAAGCCATAACTTGTGACAAGGCATGAGTTTCTAGAGAATTTTTGCACACTCCAGGTGAACTGTAAGACATGACGCAGATGACGAAGTGCCTTTCACTGTGCCCAGAAAGTGCATTAAAGTGCAACTCTGCACATCAGCATGTATTTTTTTATAAATATGGTGTTTCAGCTCTTACATTTTAGTACAGAATGCTTTTTTAATTTTCAGTGTTCCTTTCCAAGGCTTACAGCACATTTTGGTAGTCTATACAAAAAGTCTATATAAAAAACATTTGCCTCTGATCACGGTGCTTTTGTTTATGACATCATAGTGCTCACCAAGACAACAGTTTTGTCACAAACAGCAATTTTGAGGTCAGCAGGAGAGAGTCAGATACATTTTGTAAGATTCAATGAAATAAGTACTGCATCATCTGCAATATTTAGTAAACCAACATTAGGGAAAACTAAACAAGACAAAAAAAATAGAAAACACTAAAGTTAAACCATGATTGGTGTATATCTAATAATTATAAGCTTTTTTTGTTACAGTAGAGAGTTGCTTTTTAATTCTCAAGAAATCCATGCCCTGAAGTGGGGTACTGCACTTATAAAACAGAAAAAAGTTTTGTGTTTTTTTATTGGTGTAAAGGTTTTTATTTCCCTGTATTTAAGCTGTTGCTAGGCAGAGTATGTGAGTTTGGCAACAAAGGCTGAGTGCCTTTAATGAATCCCAGGAAAAACATTTATTTTGCAGAAACCTATGACTATTGTGGGTTATTGCATTTAGAAAGTGGAAAAAGGTTTCATTTTAATGGAAAAATTTGTATTTTTGTTTAGATACACTGTTGCTAGGTACAATGATTAAGATAGGTTAGTTACGAGCTCTTGTGTGTTTTTAGGAAATTAATTAACAGTCTGGTGATGTGTTTTGACCAATGATAGATTTGGCCACTGTTTTAAACCCCACTTTATAATGCTCTTTAGCGAGCATTTCCACATCCTCCCAGATACTCAGCAATGACTGCTGCAGACTGATGCAATGAAAGTAAATCAAGCATCAGCCTTTACTGGCCAGCCTGGCAGCACATCAGTAGCTCGAACGCTTGCTCTGCTGGCAACCTGGGCTCTGAAACAGGTGAAAGTTTCTTGGAGGCTGGTTAGGGGAAGGAGGATTGAGTTCCCAAGGACTACAATGTGTCCACCATAGTGCGCCTGACACCTCACGATTTCTGAGTTTCAGAACAGTAGGGGTCACTATTTGAGGTGGGAGGCTGGTAGATGTTGGAACAGCTGCACAGGCACGCATTCATGTGTGTCACTGCACGTCAAAGCATCCCGGGGGGAATAGTCCAGAGGATAATCCTGGGCTGAGGTGGACAGTGACGGTCCACTACAGGCTTTGTACCACCTACTGGGCACCCCTGCAAACTGGATCCTGAGTGGTCTGGCCAGTCATGAGGGCCCCACCATAAGGGGTATGTTGTGGGAGACAAGCGAGGGGTGGTTCACAGAAACGGTGGCTCAGCAGGTTGGAGAGCTCATCAGCAGGATCTAGCCAGGTGCCAAAGTGGCAAGAACTTCTACCGATCCTATCCATATAGCATTCTAAAATACTCTGCCAGGTGACAAGACGTGCATGCCATACTGCACCCCAGGTCCCCTGTACACCCATCCTGACTCACCTTTAAGATCTGTCCTCTGCCTGGTCTCAGCTCGTGGTCAGGTGTCAGTTTACCTGCATAGACTCCAGTGCAGTTTAATATGACATCTGCACCTTCTCGGACCACCTAACAAAACAAAAATATTAAATAAGACAAATACAAAAATATTTAAAACACAAACAGAATTCTGTCTAAAAATTATGTTTTTCAAGGTGTGCTCAGAAGTGAAAGTCCCTTTTTTAAAATCAGGAGTACACCTTACATATGGTGGACTTTAGTATTTCTGATGTGCTGAGATTTTCACTTTGCAATTTCAGCACCCATAGGTGCAGTTTCAAATACAAATAACACAAATCTAACAGCCTAATTGGTTCCCACATGGGTTAAATATATCACTCAGTATTTTCTGTATTCCATAGAGCAGTCTCTCTGCTGATTCATTTGTAAAAGTGTGTTTTAATTTGTTCCATGAAACGCAGTACCTCTCACATCTGCTCTCACTCCTAATCCCACTGCAGACTCTTCCTCTACCTTAAAGGGGCACTGTCAGCTTTTTTTTTCATAATTTTGAGTTTTTTTTCACAGTATAGGTTATCTGTGATCCTTGTAGAAAATACTTAGGCCACAAAATTAAAAAATATCAATACAGTAACACAACTGAAAGATTTATCCAGTATTCGGGCAAAAAATACATTTTGTTTGTCCCGAAGTGATGACCCACCCGGCCAATACTCCTGCACATCCATGATGAGATATGGAGCTGAGCCGTGGGGTACTCTAGTTCACAAATGAGTCAGGAAATATTTTAGGCATAGCAGTACAATACACACCCTATTTCTATATCCTTGCCTGAACTCTGGGAAAGTGATGCCTATTTCACAATGAGCGCTCTAATCACTGTAAATTAGTGCTTGAAAATTCAAGCCATGACTCCAGGCATGCACTGTAGTGTCGACACTACTCCCTGGTCTAACTATTACTGAGGACCCCCCCCCAACCACCACGGTGTTATCCATACTGGAAATGTTGTGGTGATTTTTAAATTGCCAGAATGAGTTGCAGTTCTGTACAATCGTGTACTTGCGGATTCAGTTAAAAAGAGGAGTAGAGTCAGGTTTTAGTTTCAAACCAGCCTTACTTTCAAATCTTTATGCAATGGTTTGTAAAACAGAATTTCAATATCTGCAAACTCTTTTCATCAGACTGCCACCCGATCAGTGCCTGGAGCAACCTCAAAGCTGGCTTAGTAGGTACTATATACAGAACAGTCCAGGATGCAGCCCAGGACCCTACATATAAGGCTGGGCAGAAATGGCAATCCGCAGTCCAGGTCACAATCTCTGACACCACCTGGACTCTGCATTGGAAGCTAATGCATCAGACCTGCCTGGACCCTACAGCCTACTTCTTCAAAACAAGATAAACCATCAGTGATACTGCACCCCAGCCCAATTGAAAAGTATAGGCCTTTTACCCCATGATAAGTGTTGGAGGTGTGATGCCCTGGGGCAGACCTTTTACATATACTATGGGGCTGCCCAGTGCTTCAAGGCTTTTGGTCTCATGCCTTGCAGGAATGCCCTACAATCCTGCAAACACCCATCCCATCCTGTCCTGTGCTGGTCCTCCTAGGTCTTCCTGCAGAGGGAAATAACTTTGCTGGCTAGCATCAGTAGTGGCTTCTCGCAGCCAGTATAGAGGCTAAATGATACCGTCACTGCTAGCATACCAAGGACATCCCCATGGTGGCAGAATGGGTCCTTAGCGAAGATGTTACACTATGCCAAGAACACACTTTGGAGATATAGAAACATAGAATTTGATGGCAGATGAGGACCGCTTGGACCATCCAATCTGCCCATTTTCTTTTCTGCCTTTTATTCCTCAAACTCTCACCCTTTGCTCGGTCAAGCCCGCGTTACTAAGTGCTAACACTGTGCAACAACCCTCTCCTTACTGTAGGGGAGAAGGCCATTTACTAGATATGTTTATAGGGGGACTGGTGTCTTGCCATCATCCTCTGGGGAAGGAGCTCAGAGGGATGAGCTACAGGCTGTATAACGAGAGGGTGCCACCGTGGTGCCAGTTTTGTTTTTTAACTTTAGTTCTACGTCATAGAAGCCATTCTGTGGGTAAACTTCAATGCATCAGATACTCTCGCCTGACCGGTGTCCTCCAAAGAGCAAGTAAGGGACCTGCAGTGCCACTCCAGGCATGAGTGCCAGTCTACAGAGCCTAGGGGCATGGTGAGTTGAGTACTAGTAGTGCCAGGATATCCTCTGGCATGTCTGGGAGGAATGAATAGTTGCCAGTGCCCACTGTCTGGCTGCTGGACTCGGGCCAGGAGCACTGGAGGCACCCAAGGCTACTACCACCTGGTGGCATGGCAGAAAGGGCTGCAAGCCACTCTCAAGGGTGAAGATAGGGGCTGGGGCCCACACATGACATACATGCATCACCTGTCTTCTATGAGATTGAAAGGTCCACATAAGGATCTACTACACCCCGCATGAATTGGTGGTGCAAGTGTCTACCTTCCTTTTTGGACTTCCCCTTTAACTGTATGGTGAACTCTCCACTCCCACCGCCCCTTTAGTTCACACTCATTCTGTACACTGAAGGAGTCTGATGCAGGAGCTACCCTCCCATACGGCAGTAGCTGTGTGGTCAGCTCAGGATGATACCCCACTTTAACCCCCCCCCCATACCCTTTATAGATAATTGGTAAATGAAGGGAAGCACTGTCCAGCAATGCAGCCTTTCCTCTTTATAATAAGCCTGACATATAGTGATCTCTTTCCCATCAATTGCTATTACTCATATACGCTACTGACTGACGCTGTACCTTTTGTATTTCTTTTTTATGCAAATTGAAAGCATACCCGTCATCACTACTTGTATGAAATAATTATGACTGTACCACTGTCATACTGTCCGCACATGTTAAAAATGTGGAAATATCAATAAAAAGCATTAACTACAAAAATAAATAAATAAATAAAAAACAGTCTTCAACAATTATAGATAGAATTGAAGAGAACATGACTACTTACAGTTTTGGAGTCAGAGCACCTTCTGTGTACTAGCCAATCAGAATGCAGAGCCACTGCCCATTATTCAGTCTGCTGTCTGGTTATTGCAGAATAATAGAACAGTAACTCTGCATTCTGACTGTCTGACATGGAGCCTTTCCACTATAATCTGGGATAATGGCACTCCTTGGGAAGTGAGGCACAAGGCAAAGGTGAGTCCTCACGCACCTGAGAAGTACCATTATTACACAATTATGCGCACCTTGGAAAGTGCCTTATTGTGTTTAAAAAATGGAGCCCCTGATTATTAACTTCATAAATGAATAATTACTGACCTGTGCTTGTGTACTGAAATTAGTCAGGGTCATGTGATAATATTTGACCAATCATATGTCTTAATTTCTCTTACCCATTTTATAATTTTGAACATCCGTCCCCATGTCACTATTTTGTACCCATTTTATTTGCTTGTTTTGTACTTGTTTGTTTTACGCTTACTGTACCCTTTCCCCAAGTACACATCTAGAAACCAGCTGTTCTCAGCTCAGTAATGCACTTCCTGGTTAAAAAAAAAACATTGAAATAAATAAGGATGTCAGCATTGCTGAGTTGGTAACACATCTGCCTCTGGGCCAGAAGGTCATGGGTTCTAGTCCCACACCCAGATTGAGCTCATACCATAAATGCTGGCACCTAAATGCAGTACTAGGGGGATGCTGTACTATTGGGGTTTGCCGTCTTCTGGATGAGACCTTAAACTGAGGTTCTGTCTGCTTTTTCTGTTGGTTGTTTTTGGTGGGCATTAGAGATCCTGTGGCACTTCTCGAAAAGAGTAGAGGAATTCCCTGATGACTTGACCACATTTTCCCTATTCAGCAAAATACCACCAACAGCTTAACCTGGTTCAATTTCAGAAGGTTTGCATCTGTATCCCCCTCCTCCTCCCCTGGAATGAAGCTGAAAATAGGCAGTACTGTTTAGCCCTTTTGTCCCAGTTAACACAAATGAATAAATAAAAGCTGGTCTTACTGCATGCTAAAGTACTGGAAATCATGGTATCGATAACTTGTAAAAGAGCAATACTGAAGATTAAGGCCAAATTAGCATTTCACGCAGCTTTCAGAGCGTCCACACGGTAATGTGTATCTTGAAGCTGCTTGTGACAGTAGAAAACAACCAGAGAGCTAGTGAAACTGCATGTGCTTTGCAGATAATGCAGAGAAATTATTTTTATCTCGGATACAATATTACCGAATACAGAATAACCACTGAGGACCCGAGGGTGTGGGGGGCTGAGCACCCCCACAGAAGAAAGCAAGCAGGCATGACAGCAAATGCAGTGAAATTATTTTTATCTCAGATACCATATTACTGAATATAGAATAACCACTGAGGACCCAGGGTGTAGTGTAGGCGGAGCGCCCCCTGAAAAGCAATCGATATTTAGACTTTTTAAATAACCAAGACAATATTTGTTTGTTCTTTCTTCTGTGAAACTCTCCACCCCACACCCCCGGTCCCTATGAGTTAAATTATTGTTGCTATGTACCTCTGAATATCATCTTTCTTTTGTTTGGTTAGTTTAGTGAATTGTTTACATCTTCTGTGGGGGCGCCACCCCACCCCTCACACCCTCGGTCCTAAGAATTAAATTATTGTTGCTATGTACTCCTGAATGTCTTCTTTCTTTTGTTGTTTAGTTGTTTAGTGAACTGTTTATATCTTCTGTGATCCAATGTGGTACTTTACACACACTGTACTGTACATTACTATAACTATTATATGACTATTCTATGAACTGTTCGGTGACTTGGGCATAGACGGGAAGAGGCATGACAGAGTGGCGTCACTTTAGACGCAAGCCTCTTACCGTAATACTTTCTTGTTTACTTGCGCAACTGGCCTTAATCCTTCAGTATCACCACTTGTAAAATGGCTCTTGCATAGTACAGCACGGTTTAAGGCCTTATTCCTTGTAACTGGTGAGTCAATGGGCCCTCCACCACATAAGCTCCCTGACTTGGGAGTATCTTGGGCCTTATCTTGCTGACTGTTGGTAGTCAGTGTCACAGTCAAGAGATTTCAATAGTATGATATTCACAGTATTTAGCTTCAAATGCGAGTTTCAGAAAGTGCCAACAAGAACTGTGTAAATGCTGCTACAACTCGAAAAAGTTTATTCATTTATTTTGAATTTTTGGCTGGAGAAGGAACACTGAGCCAAAGCTTGTTTCCAGTTGAGACCCAGGAAAGCAGGAAGTTTCCTAGCCCTTTTCTGCTGACCATCAATACCAAATAGATAAAAATGCATCGTAACTATGGAACTACCGTTCATAGTTATCAAACCATGAATCTGTCAAAGTGTTTCATCCTTTATATTAAGTGCAGAATGTTTTCTCAGGAGGGTTATAAAATTAAAAGTGTTAATATACCTGTTCAAATGAGTCAATCTTCCTTAGAATGATCTTTACTCCTCTTTGCTTTAACCTGAGAGAGACAAGAAAAGATTTAATATTTCAGGCTCGAGTCTCAACCAAGTTCAAAATCCTGTTCTTGATAATTCTAACTAGCTTTATTTATTTATTTATTCATCTATTTTTTGTTTATCTGTTTCTCCCCGGGTCCTGGTCGGAAACCATCAGTCAGCCACCCCATCCAGCTCAATACTCTGACATCAGGCAGTGTACCCCTTTTCTCCCACGGTTTACCCTCCATGGCAGGGTGGTGAGGAGCCCCCCCCCAGCTCTACTCACCTCAGACCAGATCCAGTTCAGGGAGCACCACTTAGAGTTGGGGCTTGCAGCGCGTGCCTGCATAATTCCACACAATCAGGGACCAATTTCCACATTTTCTCCCCTTACATGGATGTTGCGTGCAATGACGCCAGCGGAGGAAGTGTGCATGCATCTGCACATGCTCCTCCAGGCGTCTGCCCCATCTACACCCCTCGATCTTACAGTGTCAGTGCACTGCCTCTCAGCCTCTGCTAGGGGACAGTTATGTGCTGATCACTGGTGACCCCCCTCTCAAGAGAAGGAGAGCAGTCTCTTGGATGCTCAATCCTTCTCCTCCCCTGCCGATCCCCGGCGGCCCGTGCACATTCCCGAACATGGGTTGCCAGCGCAGTGCAAGATAAGGAGTCCAGCGCCTCAGCCTTCAGTGCCACCGGGCCAGCCTTTCTAACTAGGTTTATAAAAAAAAACAAAAAAAACTAAGTATACTCCGTTATTGAAAAAATGTAAGGGACCACAACTGGGACAAATCAGAGAGATATAAGCAGGATGAGTACTATGGATGGGATGGGTTCTTCCTGATTATAAAAAGTTGCCTATTGGGATTATTACCCATGCTAAACTGACAAACTGTAAAAGGGCTATGCCTATTATGCCCTGGAAATCACGAAGTAATGCTGTCCTCTGTGTTTATTTAGATTGTTGTACAATATAAGCTGCAACAACTTGCTTAATAAAGATTACACTATATAAACAAATCTTGTTCTTGGAGTATAAATCCACATAGTATCTGATTAGGGCTTATTATATACAGAAATCAGTGGCTGCTCAAATGTTGCTGTGCACATTCTAAAAGTTATTGTGCACGTTCTACAATAAATATTCATTACTCCTGCATTAATATTCATCAGGCCCACACTATCCGCCACCTGATTGGATGAAGCCAACCTGTTCAGATGAGGAATCTAAACAAACATGGCAGTGGCACTTAGCGAGCACTTCATAGGTACAATTTGGATGCAGAGAGCCCTAGTGGGCTCTGTGTTAACAAAACTGCAACAATGTAAGTTTTTTTTTTGTAGTAAAATAAATTATTAAGTCCTGCCATGAATTTTTCAAGCCTCAAGACTAAAACAGGACTGCTGTGAAGACTGGGATCCGAGCTGCCGACAACTGGGACCATGAACACAAGGTAGGAAACAGTTCAGAAATACAGCTTTTCTTTTAAATCTCGAGGGAACCAAAAACTATAAAAAATAAAGTACTGGTGCACAAACACAGCTCGTCTTATGTTTCCATCTCTGGGCTGAGATACCAGCATGGACCTCTCGAGTTTGGCCCTCGAGGTCCATATGCTGGTATCTCAACTCCTCGATGGAAACGCAGACTCATTGAGTATGGGCGCACATACATTATTCCTTATATCTTGCATCTCTGGTTTTAGGGAGTGTGCAAGAACCTGCCCTCCATCATCCAGTCATTGGGCTACCCTGTCATCTGCGCTTTCTAAATTTATTGGGCTATTACCCCTTGTCCTATGGGAGCTTTGAATGCCCTACAGGGATAGTCAGAACAAAATAAACACCTCTGCATAGCTACTTACACATATGCTCTTACAGGAAAACATGTTAAAGTGTTCTCAGTAGTATACATGGAAGGATTTATACATGGTTTGTGTAGACAATCCTTAATGTGCAACTGGAAATGGAGGTAGTACGGACTAATGCTAAGAGCAAAGGTATGTGGGTCAGAACCCCCCCCGAAGAAGAGACAGTGGGTCTCACATAGGTGGGTCTGGCTCAATGTGGTTCTATAAGGCTTTCTCCTGTGCTGTGTTACTCTTACTAGCACTGTAGCCCTTTATGTAGCTTTAGTAAAAACTTTTTAGCTTGGCAGTTTTGGCTCTTGTGTGGACTTTCCTTCCCTTTTTGCTGTGCAAATCCAGGTGGACTCCAGTGAAGCCTGACTGTTTTATCCATTATTCTGTATGAGACCAGCACCTGTCTTTATCTACTTACAGCATTTTCAAAGTGGGTAATGGAACTGCTACCCCAGGCTCTAGAAATTAGGCTGATGGGTGAATAATTTCAGCAATGTCAATGTATTTTTATACCACATCAGTGGCAATTAAATTTGATAAATAAATCATGGTATTTTTCAAACAGGTGGGATAAATTATTATTTGCACTTAGAACACATGCTGCTTCCTCAAAATAACATGTTATTTCCTCCGAGAACATTTTCACTTAGTACAAGTTATTCAAACTGAGAAACAGAACACAGAGAATAATTGTCCAAATGAGCAGTTTACAATAGAAAGAAAGGCAGCTTTCAGCTAAAACAAAGTAAAACACTAATAAAAACACTAAAAATAACATGGCATATACAAAATACATAATGGGTTGCAGCAGAATAATACATGTTTCCCTACACAAGAGTGGTGAGACCTTCCTAACTAACTTGCAGCTCCATTACTCTACTTGCGTTCACATTTGTGAAATCACAAATCTAAATAAAATGTTTACTTATTTTTTACTTTGTTTATTGACCACTGATGGAGGGGCTCGATGGCAGTTATACTGACCACCCGTGCTCACCCCCATCAGTGATCATACTGCATGGCAGTGGGGGCCTTTTGATCTTATGTTGCCCCCCACGAAGCTCTACCCCTGAGGATGTCGGCAAAAGGAAGGAAATCCAGGCTGTAGATGTGTTGATGCATATCTCAGCCAAGCACCTAATGATGTCCTCCCCTCCCCACACACCACTAATCCTCAGCCCTTGCATCCACAGGCGGCGGGAATGTGGTGGTGTGACAACCTTCCCCCTGGAGGAGGAAAGCGTCCTGTGGGACACTCAAACCTCCTCCCCCCAGCTGGTGCCCAACAACCCAGGCTCATTCCCAAACTCGGGTCACTGGCATTGTGCACAGTAGTACTACCACTGCGCCAACAGGCCAGCAATAAAATGATTGATTTTGTATTTATTTTACCATACATTGTATAAATTCCAGACATAGGAATATTTATTTATTTGTGATAAATATTTGGCCAGGAAGGCAAACTCAGCTGAGAACAGCTAGTTTCCAGGTACGTCCTGAAGAAAAGGGAAGTGAGAGTCAAAAACAGAGATTTTTAAATTATTTTCTTGTATTTGCCAACACCAAGGGTAGGCCCCCTGTTCCAGATTAATTTGTTTGGGGAATGATGGGAGTTGGTGTGTGCTTTTCCAGCACTGGGGCTGGCTGTCAGACTGAACTGTTGAGAGGGACAGTTTGTGTTTTGTGCCACTGGGGATGTGCTTCCAAAACTGAATAAAGTGTTTGGTTTGGGGGGGGGGTGGCTGGGTGTTGTGTGATACAGGTGGTAGGGAGGAAGGAGAGGACTTGTGTAGACAGCTGGATCAACCATATAGTTTAAGCAGTGAGGCACAGCAGGGAATGGGTTATTTGGGGATTTACCCATGCCTCGTGTGGTATATCACGAGGTGTAGCCAAGGACGCCCTACCTAGCGGTACTCTCCCAGCTACCCAAATCCTGGAAGGCCTTACAGCAATTATGTAATGGGCCGATGTGTAAAATCAATTTTTATTTATGTTTTAGTTTTCATAAATGCCTTTCCTAAGCCATGGATTACTGCAGGAGTTACCCATGGATAAAGACCATAGCTGACCAATCAGGTTACAGTATTTTTATGTCCATTGTTCAATTAAATGTTTACATTGAATAAAGAGATTGTTGCGAAAGGTGATAATTTCCTGTTAGCGTTTCTTAGGAAAGAAACTGTCACCAGCAAACTTTTACAATTTAAAAACAGATCTTAAAGGCGGGCTTCTAACCTCCTTCTCTTCTTCAAAGTACTCAAAGGTGACAAGTGAACTTTAGGAGTATTTTTTAAGTAATTTTGTTTAGTATTTTTTTTTAGGAATTTACTACTGAAATATTGACATGTTTGTATATGTATGCTAGGAAATTGTTATTGCACTATTGTTCTCAACATGCTATCCATTTTTGCAAATTTTGCAGTACAGTAGTTAGGATATGGCAACCTTAAACACTAATTGCTAATTTGGGTAATTTTTTTGAAAAACAAAGGCACAAAAGATACTCAATTAGATCAATCCTTAACAAGTGTTCCATTTTGGGAGCACTGATTTTCTCTTATGCTCTAATGACTTGGACCTCTGTCTCCAGGGGGGTGTAGGCACATTTATAAGTAGATAACACAATGATAACGCTGTAGGAACCTTCAGGAGGTGCAGACCTCTCTACAGCAGGTTTGTTACTCCATTTAGTATTATTTTTATCAAAGTAAACCAGTTCTGAACCCTTAAAAGGCTCACATTATGCTCTTTGGTACAGAGAACAAGCTGTGAAGTTGCTCAGCTCCTCTAGCTGTCAAGACGAGTGAGGGCACCACCCTGCAAATGGTCCAATCATATAAATATTTGGAAGTCTGAATGCTCTCCCATTTAAGATGGGATATACATATCAACAGATTAATAAAGAAACTGGGCCTAGACTAAGCTTTCTCATAAACATTGGGACTGTTACTTTTGATATCAGGTTAAAAACAGATAACACCACAGTAATGCCAGTAGTTGATTACAGGGATTTGGTTTAGGAGAGGCTTCAGCTGTACATTTGGCTAAACACGATATCCAGTTAAACAGGTTGGGAAATTTATTCATAACATGCCATGTCTTACATGTAGAAACGTAAAAACTGATGGTAGTAAAAGACCCAATGGCTCATCTAGTCTGACCTGCCCTACGTACAGTATACTGTATATGCCCCTTCCCCCATGCCATCCTCTCCGTTATCTTCACCAGTCCTGTGTCTGTCCCACCTTAAGCTGAAACCCTCTATTGATTTGGTACAGACCACCCCTATGGCAGCCTTGTCCAGTTATCCACCACCCTCTCTGAAAAGAAATAGTTTCAGACATCCTTCCTGAATCTACCTTCTACCAGCTTCTTTGAGTCCCCCCCCCCCGTACTCATGGTTCTGTTCACTGTGAACAGATCCCCAGTGTCCATATTGTTCATTCCATTAAGCAACTTGAAAGCAACAATTATGTCCCCCCCTACCTCTCCCTCCTGGTCTCCAGACTGGAGTATACAGTACATGTTGAGGTCCAGGACTTCTCTTGCTGCCCCTGAGTCATTCTTGTTGCCCTCTTCTGCACTACCTCTACCCTATCCATGTCCTTTTCTTGAGTGCAGATTCCAGAACTACATACAGTACTCTAAATGCAGCCACACCAGGTATCTGTACAGTCGCAGCATCGCCTCTTCCTTCTGCTGCTGGTCCCCCTGCCTATGCACCCCGCATCCTTTCCCCACTGCTCTGTTGAACTGCAATGACTGCTTTGAGTTGACTGCTATTGAGACCCTGAGATCCCGCTCCTCTGTAGTTTTTCCTAACTGTATTCCACTTTCGGTTCCTGACCCCTAGGTGCGTAACTTTGCACTTTTTTGCACTGCACTCATGTGCTAGACCCTTGACCATTTCTCCAGTCTCTTCATATCTTCCCTTAATGACCTAAGTACACTCTACCACATATTTTTGTGTTACCTGCAAATAAGCACATCTTCCCTTGGATATCTTCCTCGATGTTGCATATAAAAATGCTGAAAAGTAATGGGCCTCAGAATGACCACTGGAGAACCCCAATGATAACTTCTTTTACCACTGCAAATTTCCCATTTAAGACTACCCTTGGTGTTCTACCACCCAACCAGTTCCCAACCAATCCTGTAATCCTGTCTGCCACTCCCAAGTCCTCCAATTTCTTAACTATTCTCTATGTGGGCAGAGTTGAAGACTTTGCTGAACTCCAGCTATAGTACCAACCACTGCATGTCCTTTGTGCATCGCCTTCATGAGGTAGTCACAGAAGTCAAGTCAGATTTGTCTGACTCAACCTTCCCATGGAAAAACCACAACCATAAGTAATTTGCCCACTATGGACATCAGACTGACAGGTCTATAATTCCTCAGTTCATTCCTGTTCCTGCTCTTGTGCAGTGGTGTCATGTCAGTTGTCCTCCAATCCAGTTGCACCACTTCTGTTTCCAGTGAACCACTGAACAGGTCTGCCAGTGTTGTGGCCAGATCCTGCCACATTTCTGTTAGAACACTGGGGTGAAACCCATCTCCGCCCATTGACTTTTTCAATCTTCAGAGCACTCAGATCCTTCATCACCCTCACTTCAGTGATTGGTTCCATGTTAAATTTGTCTCTTCCCACCCCTTTACTCTTGAGATTGCATTCAGGTAGTGGTCCCTATTTCTCTACCATGACTGCCAAGCAGAAATGATTTCCTATTTCTGCTTTGCTCTTATCCCCCTCTACCTACCTATCCTCTTCTTCAGACTAACCATACCTCCCCTTGGATTTGCGCTTCTTCCAAGTGTAGTGGAAGAACATCATATCCCCCTTTGTCACCCCGCCACTATCTTCACTTCTGTTTCTCTGTGCCCCTCTAACCCTCTTGTTGGAAAATCTCATCTTGGTCTGGTACACTTCCATGTTTTCATCTGGCTGGTTGGCCTTGTACTTTTTGTAGGCCTTTCTTTTATCCTTCACTACCTGCTCCACTTCCTTTATGTACCAGATTGGTTTTCTTCCCGTCCTGTTTTTTCTTACTGCCCTAATACCATACAACTGTCCCTGACACCAGCTCTTAAGTGGCCATCCTCTGCCCTCCAGCCATGGCTGGCACTAGCCCTGCTCTTGCACTGTTTATTTTCTCCTACCTTCCTTCCCCAATTTACAACACTGTTGTCTTTTGAGAGTTTAGTTTTCCATTGGGACTGGACTGTACTGTACTGCACTGCACTGATTATATTGTTTGTTTGTTTGCACAACTGTTACTCTATTGCACTGACTGCACCTTATTATGGTCACTGTGTGTGCATGCACAGTGAACATTTTGCGGTGAGAGTGGGTTTTGAGGGGTGTGACACTATCAGTCCAATGCAGAGCAGTCTGCAGGGGGCTTGCAGTGTCACATTAATCATCAGCCAGGCTGCTCATGACACTGTTCAGGCCTGCTGCATGGGAACTTCATGTAGTTCAAAGGAGAGAGCCAACCATATCATAGTGTGGCACTTTCCTTTGGTCTACATAATGCCACCCAGCAAGCACAACTGATCTGTCATGATCAGCCTGCTGTGGTCCCTCCTCTCTAATGTAATCCTCGGTGCTGGCTACAGCCCCCCACCATGCCCATTTTCATTGTGCAACACCAGGGGTCCACCCCCGGTGCCACCAAACATTAAGAAAACCTATGGATGTTAATATTCCAGCATAGGGATGCCCAATCCCCCATGCCGGCTGCTACCTCCTACCCTGCCCATTTGATTCTGCAACACTAGGTGCACCCCCAGTGCCACTAATATAGCACCAACACTAAAACAGTCCCAGTGTTGGTAGCCAAAATGAAGAAGACTGTCCTCATAGTCTTTTTTTAATACACCCTGTAATAAAAAGTCCATCGATGTCTGTTGCCGCCATCGCCATTACTGTCCCCACCCAACCCTCCCATTCAGCATGCACCACCCCACACCCCCCCAAGCCCCTACTTACCTACCTACTGGGTTCCAATGTTGTAATCCTCTTTGGACCAGAGACATGTCTTCACTCTTCAATGCCAGACTGCAAACTGAGGAAATCAAGTATGCGGTTCAATGTATTTCAATGGGTTTTGAACTTGTTGTCATAACTTGGTCATTTTTTTTAATTTTGCCCCAGATTTTCAACATACCTTTTTTGGGACCCCACCTCATGAACAATGGCAATGAAATTAGGCAAATCTCTCCAAAAAGGTGATTTTGTGGTTGCTGTGCAAAATCACCTTTCGGGCAGGAACTGATATTTTTTCTGCCCTTGTTCATACAGGAACTGAAATTTTTTCTGCCCTTGTTCATAAGGTGGAGTCATAAGAAGGCTATGTTTGAAAATGTGGGGTTCAAATATTGAAAAAACAACACAGTTATGAGCCAGCACTGGAATTTATGAATGCAGGTTCATAACTTTCACAATTTTCAGTATTGTAACACCAAATTTTCATTATAACCATTTTATTCACACCACCTCATGAAAGAGACAGTTGTCATTTTTCAAATCCTGGCTAAAATGCGTTTTCATGCTTGTGGTGTTAATTCACCTTTCGGGCATGAGTTGAACATTTTCTCCACCCTTGTTCATAAGGTGGGGTCATAGAAAGCTTATGTGGGGTCATAAGAAGGCTATGTTGAAAATTTGGAGTAAAAATATTAACAAACAACAAAGTTATAAGTGTATGTTAGAATTTTTCAACACACGCTTGTAACTGTGGTAATTTTCAGTATTTTGACCCCAAATTTTTAACACAGTCATTTTTTTCACAACACCTCATGAATGTGACGGCTGTCATTTTTCAAACCCTAACCAAATGTGTTTTCACATCTGTGGTACAAAATGACGTTTCAGCCATTGTTTTATAAATGACACCTGTCATGCTCAGAAGGACTGGTCACAAAAATATTATGTTGAGAATTTGGGGTAAAAATGTGAAAAACCAACTAAGTTCTGAAGAAATGCTGAATTGTTCCAACATTTACTTATAACTTTATTTCTGCAGATTTTGGCCCCTAATCTCCTTGTGTTACCCCACCTCTTGAACATGGCGGATGTCATTTTCAAATCCACTCCAAAACTTATTTCTACAGTCGCACTGCAAAATCACTTTTTGGATGGGATTTTAAAAGTTCCACGTGTCTAGATCATAATGAAAAGTCATAAAAAGGCTGTTGGGCATTTAGGATCAAAATGCTGGCAGCCACTTCAAAGTAGATATTGCCTCTTAGCTGCCCTATCCTGGGTAATTATGATCTAACAATGTGTAAAAGTAGGACACCACCGAAAATGAGACACTGCATCTCATTTGTTCTATCCTAGGTAAACATATAGTAAAAATGTGTACAAGCAAGGCCCAGTACAACACCACCACCACCACCACCAGCAGCAGTGAACATCTGGCATTGACAAATGCATGTTTTATCGTCTGCTCTTCCTCATCCCCTCCCTCTGGGACGTATTTGGAAATCAGCTGCTACCAGCTCTGTTATCTTTCCTCGTAAAACTTTTGAATTTATAAATAATAATAAAAAAAACAATAAATAAATACAGAGACTCGTTGCTTCAAACAACCCTTTTTAATCAATTCCAATTTACTATCCACCCCCACTGCCACCCCATCTCTCTAACTAGTTCACTCATATTACTAAAATCTGCCTTTCTAAATTCTAAAACTTTTGTTTTAGAGTGCTTGCTTTCTGGCTCCAATTTTATGACAAACCATATAGTCAGGTAATTGTTGGTTCCAAGGGGTTTATTTACTGTGACCTCTCAAATGCTGCCCCTATTTGTGAGGTACAAATCCAGAATGGCCCCCTCTTTTGTGGGCTCCTCTATCTTCTGTACAAGGAATGTCACCTGTAGGGCCTCTATCAGCTTCAGGGTTTCTTGTACCTACTGCTACTGGGACATTCTGGTCCATGCCTGGCACACTGAAGTCCCCCATTAGTATCACCTCACCTTGTTTCGCCACCCTTGGTACTACCTCTACCAGATTCTTTTCCTTTTGTTCCTTTTGACATGGTAGAGTATGTCACTCCAGCCCTGGTAATCCTCCACCCATCCATGAATACCTCTACCATAGATGCTTCTATATTGGTGCTCCTCCTATGTCTTTGCCTTCTGTAGCACTGATGCCCACTTTCACGTACAATGCCACTCTTCCTCAAGTGCCCTGCTTCCTATCCTTCCTGAAAACTGTGCAGCCAGGTATGGCTAGTTCCCAGTCAAGGTGCTGTGTAGCCCATGTCTCTATCACAGCCATCAAGTCTAACTGGGCCTCTGCCACCAGTGCCTGCACGTCACAAATCATTTCTCAGGCTCCTAACATTCAAACACACCTCCCTCCTCCAGAGTTCCTGCCTTCCCCTCCTTGTGTTCCTGTTTGCTTTCTCTGCTATTATTTTTCATTCTGCCCCTTGATCTTGTTTTAGCCCTTCCTCCTCCTCTATGTTGCGATGGCTCTCCATCCTTCCTGTGCTGAAATCATCTCAATGGTCCTCCAGTTCCTGCCTGTCCTACATAGTGTTCAAATTTTCTTACCTCGCCCTCTTTCTTACTGTCCCTGTAAGTGCCCACCCTTTCTGTTTATGTCCTGTGTGCTCCCTTCTACCTGCAATAGTGTTGGGGGGAGGCCTGCCTGGCCTTCCACAGATGTGCAGAAGTTCCTATCCTCAATTGCACCGCCTCCCCCTTACTTAGTTTAAACTAGTCTTGATGTGAGCTGTGAATCTCTGCCCTAACACCCCTGTGCCTCTTTGTTTGGGTACAGGCCATCCCTTCTGAACAGCTGCAGGACCTTCCAATGGGGACCCCAGTCTCCCAGGAACTGAAACTTCTCACAAGTGCACCATCACTTCAGCAAGGCATTGAAATAATACACCCTGAATTGTTCCCATCATTGTATCATGGCATTACAGCCTCTGAGGAGGTACAAGGACTGTCATGGAATAAACAAGATGGACGTCAGAGAACTGCTCACAATGAGTGGAAACACAGGCACCAGGGAACTCAATGAAGCTGTCAGGGGGCGATACAAAAAGGACATCAGGATATATAACAAAAGGGACATCAGGAAATATTTTTTCACAGAAAGGGTGGCAGATGGGTGGAACAAACTGCAAGTGAAGTTTTTATTTATTTATTTTGTGTATTGAAAACTGGTACAGTAAGTGGGAAAGGCATACCCTAGCCAAGGCTTGTTTTCTGGTATGACCTGGAGGGAAGAGAGCAGGGAGACAAGTTATATTAATAACATAAAATATACATGATGGTAAAGTGCACATTGTCTGTGCTAAATCAGTGGAGGGATTCAAACATGGGAGGACGGTGGTAAAGGCAGAAGGAGTCATGGTGGGGGGGTTGAAGGAGTGAATGACCACTAGAGCCATAAGATCCAACCTTAAGTAGGGCCGGGCAGAGTGGATGGGCTTTATAGCTTATTTCTGCTATCAACATCTATATTTTTATGTTACCGCCCCTACTCTTTCCCTTAGTGCCCTTCCTAGAGTGAAGAAGCTCTCCTTTACTTATTTGCATTCATCCTGGCCAGGTATTCATGTCTACGTGCACCACCGTGTCTAACCCCCCTTCCTGATGAGTTCCACCACCGTGACTTGAAGTCTGCCTGCTGGTGCCCCAGAGCAAAAGTGATCTTCCCCCTTCCCTCATGTGCAGAACTCGTGATCCTTTGCGTCCCTCTTACAATGGTGTCCTCTGTCACTAGTACCTCCTTACTTCCCACTTTTAGACCCCCTCCTCCTTGGTTCATCCCTAGCAGATGAGAACTCCTCCACAGATGCTCTAGTTCCAGCCAACTCTGCCAGAAACTGGTGGAAGCTCCTCCATCAGAGGCAGGAACCTGTTGGAAGTATGCAGGTCCTGCCCCATGTGCATCACTTTGTTTCACTTAAATTGTTGAACTTGTTGCCTCCAACTAAAAGCCGAGAGATTCATTTACTACAATTTAAGTATAAATACATATGTTAGTAACCAAGCTCTTCAATATATTTTGGATCTCTAATGTCCTACATGAATGTATTCTGGTACTAGAGCTGTTGTAGGTTTAGACTTTATCATTCCTTTGAACAATAGTATAAGGGCAGTGATGCCTTCTCCACTAAAGGACCTAAAATTTGGAAAATACTCCAGGTTAGTTAACACATCTGAAGATAGCTATCTCACGGATTAACATCAACAAGTGGGTTGTGGACTCTGCCATATTAGGAAGGCCATGTGCATCATTAGGCTGTGTCAGTGTATTTTGTACTGTGCTCTTAAATGTTATATTGATTTTATATTTTATATTATGATGCAGATATTATATGTGTATATACTGAAGCAACAGCCTGTATTGGGATTCCACTGGAAATGAGCCATCAGCTAAATGGTCTTAGTCATCAGCCCAGTTTATTTTTTCAATAAACTAAACTTGTTAGTATTAAGATTATTAACTGCCTAATTCTAAACTCTAACTCATGGAAGTGTGTGTGAAAACCTAAGGAAATTTATTTTTTGTTGTTGCAAAAGTGGAAAAAATAGTTGTTTTTCACCTGCTCAATCTCAATAATGACCCAACCAATTTGTGTTCAGTTTGCCAGATCTGGAGATACCATGACTGAGAACAATCCCAGAAAATGTCCCTACTCTTTAGGAGCACAAAATTATAAGCAGGGCAAACATAGACTTTTGTTGTCACTTTCTGCACTCCTGTAATATTTTAGACATGGGTAAATACAATCTGCCAGGTTGCCAGTTCCATCTGCGGTGCTATCTATCCAAAAAGATCACCTCAGATCATTCTGGATCTGCTCCAAGACTACTCTTGTTGGAGCGTATTAGGTTAAATACCACATAACCAATACTATGACTGCCCAAAAAAGGCATCATATTTGCTTACCAGTTGAAATAACACATTATCAGAGTGGAACCCAGTATAGGACTGTCTGACACTGTAGACTGCAAATCTTCTAGCAGTTATTCACTTAAGTGTAAAAATCAAACTAACCATGGATAACTTTTTGGAAAAAATACCATAAATGTTGTCTAAATTCAGAAATAGGTTCAGCAGAGCAACATACAGTACTGCTGGATGAAAGATGCAACGCATTACATATACTGTTCTCAATACGCAAGTCATACAGGCTCAGGTTTCTGAAGAGGTGGTTAAACATAGTACACTGCTAAGATTGTAGCATTCAACTAGATCCCCTGTCCCCCTCATGGGATTTATGAAATAGGGAGTGGGACTTGCAAATATCCCAGACCTCTATACTCATCTTCTGATTAAGTTGACAGTATAGACCCTCTAGTTCTGATATTTGTCAATTCCATTTCTTTTTCCCATTGGTCCAGGGGTTTTGTATGGGAGCTTTCACTGGATAAAAGGTTTCAATACATTTTAAAGAGGGACTCCAAACTCCAGAGCAAAAATAAAAATCAAAGGTGGCATAAGCAGACCCCAATTACCCAACAATTCTAAATAAAAATTTAATTTCAAGCCATTTTTTTCTTTAAAAACAAGGATGCATGCATACCAATGCAACCGTTGTCTTTTACAGTTCAGATGGCTTATGCTACTATGCAGGAGCTGAGCCATGCTATGCTTCTGACATCACAGTTTGTTGCTATGGAATTTTAGGTATTAACTTAGAAAACAATAACAATCCTCAAATGCATGTACCTGAGCCTAAACGTATACTTGCTATATGTATTTCCTTTATGCAATCAATGTCATTGCATATATTGTATGATTGTGCTTCTTATCTGTGTATGGAGGTTTATTATATCCCCTTAATGTCAGAATAGTGTTTGTTAAATGGCGTATCAGCTGCTTTTAGCACTTCCCAACCTCCATTACATGCTCTTTGGCACTACCCATTTCACGTATACATTTGGTTATTCAATCTGCACTGGTGTTGTAGCAGTGCAAGTGGCCCCTTTATGCATTTGCGGAGCATTTGTGCAGCCTTTGCATAGTCACAAGCACTTAATAAATCAGTTAAGCCCCGTGTGTTACTTTGTATGTGTTCCAGCTACAAATGCACATGCTGAACACCTGTGCCGGTATTTGGCAAGGAATACAATGATGACTGGAAATGTCATACCTGTCCATGAGCCATGGTAAGTAACTCTTGCCCTCTAGCATCAGAGTAGTATTAAACCAACCGTAGCTAAAAAACAAACACACTGCAGTTACTTTGGGTACTTTAAACGTATGTTTGAAATGTATTGGCATGTAAAGTGAGGTAAAATGCTTTATTGATCATCTCGTGAGACATAACAGTACATTTATACATATAACAAAAACAGATTAAAATGACAGCAAAGTTCTCTAAAAATTAGGTTAGTGGTGAGAAATGGACATGCTTTCAATGGACTATGTCATTGTTACTGGATTATTACTACAGATTTTCATCAAGAGAGACAAAGCCTGTTCATTAAAATTAATCACAATTACCCACATAGAACTTGTGCAAAGACCAACATAGCAGCAATTTTTATTTACAGTTTTCATCATGATCCTAGTTTTTTTGCTCACGGCCAATAAATGCCTCAATAGATTTATTAGTTGCTGTAAGACTTGCTGGTTAATCGAAGAGGAGATCATTCATTGGTTTGTAAGTTGCAGCTTGGAATGTTCCAAGCCATTTTTCTCTGCTGTGCCACCTAAGGGCTAACAAACATTATACAGTATATGGTTCTGTGTTGTTGTACATGGAAATCCACACACTTCCAGGTGCTGAAGTACCGCACCAGTGATGTCAGAATGCCATTATACCACAGCAGCTACGTCACTATTGCTGTACAACAGTAGAGTCTTGTGTCTACTGAGAAGCCTCATGCTTACCTACAATGCAGAGTCCTCATGAGGGAGACAAGCAAGACTGAAAAACATGAAGTTAACTGTTTGATAAAAGATGAACTACTAAGCTGGCCCACTGGGACAGTGGTATCAGTACCACTTGCAATGCTGGTGACCCAGAATTAGGAACAAGTGTGAGTCTGTGGAGTGCCGTCCAAAGAAGGATGATCGATCGAGCAACCCAGATGACGCCCACCTCCTCAGGCTGAATAGGTCCCAGTCTACACTGCAAGACTGCCACCTCAGTGACCACAGGTGGCAGTATAGGACGGAGCTGTCCACTGGGAGTGGGGATGCTGACTGACTCTGACAGAGTGCTGTTATGCATTATGTGCACACCCATCACTGAGCCCTACCCTTGGTGTTTCATAGTGACATGGCAAAATGCTGGAAGCAACACACAGGTGAGTAAAATAAAAGCTGAGGGGACTCTTGGGCACAATGCATCAACTGCTCACCATGTCCCAGAACCATGCCATTAATGGGGGAGTCTGGCAACGCTCCCACTGCTGCACCCCAGGGGGTAAGTCTGGGGTAAGATGAGGTTGCGGAAAGCAACTGATAAGACATTGGTGGGGTGAGATGTCACCAATACAGTGAATGGGGGCCACTGCGGACATGGGAGCATAATAAGAATGAAAAAATAGATGAACTGCTAGACATAATGACAGGTCATGTAGCAATTACTTAAATCTCATTAAATGTTTTTAATCTTATACTGTTGTTTGCTGTTTTTGTTTATATGACCACAGTTTAAGACAAAGCTAAAAATGGGGAAACAAATGAAAACAAACATATAACATACAAAATAATGTATGGGCAACCAATTACTAGGCTAATGTTTCTATCTCAGTGTGAGATGACATTACAGATGCTGCAGACTTGACTCTCAAGGTCTCTGATGTCATCTCACCTTTTGATAGGACCATAGCCTTGTTGTGTATGGTTGTCCATACATTATTCTATGTATGTTTCACACATTCAGGGTTCCCTGTATTGCAGATGCACAGAGTAGGTAGGAAAAAGTGGGGTTAGCTCTCTCTATGGTGCATCATCAGGCCTTCATACCTTAAATTTAGTTCAACCACCTGACAATGTTGAAGGACTGTTGTATTGTTGGATTGACGACTGCTTTTCTAATATGGGGTATTAAAGCTGCATAAGTGGGATGGGATCTTGCCACCTAGGTGACAACACTGAGCACGGCCAATCTAAGGGGACAACTTGTGAGGTACTGGATAACCTGCAGGCACATAGGATATCTGCCTGAGCATTAAAGTATCTTCCAAGGGGCATGTTAAGCTGTGTATCTCAGGCCAGGCAAATATGCGCTGATTGTACTGGCTGTAATGTTTCACTGAAAACCACAATTAATAAGTTAAAAAAAAAACTTGTATTTTCTTGTACATTGTTTCAAACTCTCTATAGCTAAACATATTTTTATTATTTATCCTCTATTTTCTATTTATCCTATTTATTTTTTTTACACTAGATGGTCCTGTCATATACACTATTCTCTACTTTAAATATCGTAAAATATTGTTTTTACCTTTTTCTCTGTTTCATCAAATTTATGTACCACAGGACGTTTGTGAAAATGGGCATTTTTACTCACATACTTTCCAGTATAAAAAATATAAAATTGAAACTTGAAAAATATTGAAGTGGAATAATGTAGTTTTTCTTTTCTCATTTTATTTCAAAATATCCAACTATATTTCCAAATCCTTGTCATACGGCTGCAAAGTCTTGCTGTTTTGAGATGTCCAGGATTCTCTTAATAATTAAAATGTTATATTTAGGTGAACCTAAAACCTTCTTAGGGATAAGTCCCAAAGACATTGGAAGCCAATTTCTGTAACTAAATATTTGACAAATACTAACCAGGGGGGTTTACAGCCTCTACAGTAAAGTAGGATTTTTCCATCAAGCATTTATACAGTGGGGTAGTCTCTGTTGATCCTTTTTTTTTTGGTTATTCCATTTTATTTCCCCTTTTTCATTGCTGGCCATACTGCCCCTATAATACTGACCACTCCCATCCCTTCATCCAGCTTCCCTTGGGCATACCTCAGCTCCTGTGCCCCATGGCTTACCCCCTTTGTTGGGGGTTGGGGGCTCCCCAACTTCTTCCACAACTCAGGATCCCAATCTGCAGGAGAGCCAAGTCACCAGTACAGGGCCCATGGGAGATTAGACTGTCACCCTGCACTGGCTGGGGATTTCCATGTTTCGGTCTCCCGTCCTCAGGACACTGGTGGCTAGTGTGCCCATGTGCACACAAATTCATATAAAAATGCACATAACATGGCACTAGACAGCATTCCCCCTACCTTTGAAAGTGGTCCATGTGCACTGCCACCTGGAGTCACCCAGGTGACAGTATAACAGTGGAACCAGCTGCCCTCTCTCCCCAGAAGAGAGAATCCTTTGGGCCACTTAACCCTCTTCCCCAGTTGGCCTCCGCCAACGCAGTCTTGTTTCCAAATCTGGGCTCGTCGGCATTGTGAGTGGTAGCCATACTGTTATGCTGACAGACCAGCCATTTTGTTTCTTCTAGTGTAGTATCCAACTACCCTGATTTTAGCTAAAGTTTCAATACTTGGCTGTCCCAGTTCTGGCTTTACCGCATGCACTGCTTTTTTAATAATCTTAGTAAAGATTTGTAGGAATAAGCTGTAACTAAATACAGCTGGGAGATTTTCGAGACTCCATATATTGTACTTCTGGTGCAAAGAGAACTTGTGTATTAAGTTTACTACTGTGTTCTCTTTAAGGAGCTCTCACATTATTGCCCCCATATATTCTGTTAACTCTCTGAAGGCCGTAATCAGATTGCTAGAGTATGATTGCAGTATTACTGATATGTCTAATCCACTTGCTCTTGTGAGCATAAACCACTCCTTAGTAGGTATATTTGTTTACCATATCTTAATAATACAGGGTTTAGTACTGCATTGGAAGATGCCAAAGAAAGCCCTATGGCTCGGCAAACAAAAAACTTTATCTTACTTTCTTCGGGCTATTAGGCTCCATTCTTGCAAATGGTGGTAACACACTTTAGGCTAAATAACTGGATACTGCAACCAGCAATCGAGACACAAACTCAGGTCTCATAGGCATGTATGCCCTGTGCCAGCATAAGAGTTAATTCCTTTATGTACAGGATACACAATTTCTTGGAAGAAACTCACCACCACAGTCAGATATTATCCATTTTTTTATTCTTATTAAATGTACAGTAGTTACAATATTACTCACCAGTGCAGAAAAATGGCCATAAACACCGGAAACTGACTAGTGCCACCAATGCCAGTTTCACCAGCAGGCTTACTCGGGGGTCCTGGTTTTGGGGCCATTTTTCTGCACAGGTGGAGTGACGTTTCAGTTGCATTTATTAATAAAAAACAAAATAATATGTGACTGAGCAGCACAGGAGTGAGTTCATTACAAGAAACTGTGTACCAACATAAAGGAGTGAATATTCATATTGGCCGAGTGCACACTGCTTTACGAGACCTGCGTTTGAGCCTCAGTTGCTGTTTGCAAAGTGCTATGGCTGTTAGGCATTTAGGGAATCAGTAAGTTGACTGGTCAGCTGCTAGAGGGATGAGTCTCTGCTAAGTTCTTCCTGCAGAAAGAAGTAATTTTTAATACAGTTAATATTCCTCCAAGCATAGGTGCACATGTGGAGAATACCTGATGCAAAGTCATCATATTTACATTACCAGGAAAAAGAGCAGATAGAGCAATATTAGAGAGGGTAGTAGGTATTACTCAGTACAGACATATTTGAGATCTACTCATGTCTGATATACACAGGATTAGATAGCAACAGGTCTGCAGCAAAAAAGCAGTATCAAAACGTATTGCAGACACTGTTGTAGGTGCTTCATGTCTACATTGTGGTTCACGGACAATTGGTCACGGTTAATTTTGCCGCAGACAGCATGTTGCGGTCAATTCGTCGATATTCAAATTGTCGCTAGCTGAATAGGGCGCGGGCATAAGGTAGACACTTCAGTGATTTACCGGTGACATTTCCACCCACTCCTCAAGCTAGCAGAGGTGTCATTATTTAATTCATTTCGTGATGTTTGGGAGGGGTAACTAGGCTACTGCTTTAAATTACTCAATTGCCAGCTATTGTAAGCTTTGTAACCAGTTGCCTGCTGCTTTTTTTTTATATTTCTCAGCACTCCATACTCTAAGTTCTTCAGACTGCTGATTTTATTTACATTTTCTCTCTGTTTTTAATGCATTGCTGAACAGCTGCTCTTTCTCTCTTTACTTTGTTTTACAAGACTCCAACTGCTAAATGTAACTTCAGATTGCTAATTCCCTCTTTCTTTACCTCCAATCACTTTAACCTTCACCATCTCCTGTCCTGTGCCCTAACCGTAATTACTACTTTCTCTCCTGTACTCTCGATCCTCTGTATAATCCTAGCTAACCACCATTCTGAACTGCACCACCATCTTGGGTCACCACCTGCTACTCACCCTCTTAGCAGCTGAGCAGAATGTAATGCAAAGTACTCCTGTCAACCATTAGTCTGCTCCATTTTCAGCTACGCAACATTTATTACAGCTGTATTTTGTCCCCGCCACATTTTGTCCGCTACGATGTGCCTGCAATGTTTTGTCCGGGGACCAATAGTCCGTACACACTACATTGTCTACAAACCACTGATATTATGCCAGATCTAACAGTCAATCAATCAATCCTTTATTTTGCCAGGCGGAACACGATTGAGGTGAACTCATTTGCAAGGTTGACCTAGGTGTGGTACACATACCTCTCAACTGTCCCTGATTTTCAGGGATGTCCCTGATTTGGCCTCAAAATTTTCCTCTGTCCCTCGTAAAATTTGTATTTTTGTGACAGAACAGTGGGGATTAAAAGTGCAAAATAATATCAAACAATAAAGTTACAGTCTTCTTCTTCTTCAGAAAATGCATCTTAACACAAATCCCTATATTCTATCACCTTTCTGAGTGAATAGTACCAATTTTTAAGATGTGTCCCTGATTTGGGGTCATTGTCCCTGATTTTTTTTAAGCCTTGTCCCTGATTCATGAGGCAAGAGGTTGAGAGGTATGGTGGTACACATAAAAATACAACAGTGAACATCAGTTATACATGGTAACCAGGGGCCTCAAGAACAGACCAGCCAGGATTACATACAACAGTTGAAGTACAGACTAGGAAAGTTTACATAATTAGACAAGGTGGTGGACCATGTACAATCAAGCTTATACACTATACAGTCAATAATCTGTATACCATATGTACAATATATGCAAAATATGCCGAACATGTATATTTAAACATATACAATATATACAAGGTATGCAGTTTTCATGCAGGATTAAGCAAAGAGGGAGAAGACAAAAGGAGAAGAAGGGAAGCCAGAAGGGTTCGAGAATAAAGTACGGGCCTACAGGCAGGGAGGGGGCAAAACAACAGGAATGGGAAGACAAAGATTTGTATATTTATTTTGAAGGTCATTAATGGAAACAATTACATGTCTCCCAAAGTGACTGCAAGAACCAGTTTTTGAAGATTGACAGCTTCACTGGGATAACAAGCCTCAATGTTTTTTGTGCATTATTCCAGAGGACAGGAAGGGCATGACTGATTGCCGCTCTGCCATAGCACGTTCTGACCTTTGGGATTAGAAGCGAAATATAAGAGAGACTTCTTAGAGGGTAGTTACCAGGAGTGCAAACAGGCAGATAGTTGCTGATATACTGTGGGAGCTTGTTAATGATGGCTCTGTAAATCTATAAGACCTCATTTTTATGCGGCCTGAAACTAAGTGAGCTCCAGCCTATGGAAGAATAGAGAGAGTACAGTGGTGAGTGGAATAAGGTGCACTAGTGATGAATCTAAGCACCTGATGATATAGAGAATCACGTTTGGTGAGGGCCATGCTTGTACTATGCACATACAAAAAATCGGCGTAATACAGGAGTGGCAAGAAGGTAGTTTACACTAACCTGTAATCTGGAAACAGTTCAAGTTCCTTGGGTGTCAAGTGTCTAAATCCAAGTACAATGTCTCTCCAAGTTGGATCCTGTAAGTTTAGAAAAATAGACATTACATGCTTTTGTTTTAGATGCATTATAAACATAAAAACATACCACAGCAGTGTTTTAGTATTGATAACTACTATTAATTTAGCAGGCCCTCCAGGAGAAAAAGTAATCTCTTCTCAATGAGGCATTAATAACTTGGTAGAAAGCACTGCTTGGTGCCTGACCAGCGTGTTCCAATTTAAGATTAACTTTTGTATTGCATGACACCATAGTGGGGTACTATCAGTCAAGTGGGAGACGACAAACCTGATACAGTACCTCCACGGCCAAGAGGACTGAGCAAAGAAGGAACCAAAGGCTGCTCTGGTCTTAGCCTTTACACACATGCATGTGTACGTATACATCGAAAAGCAAGGAAGACTAAGTTAACATTCATTTGAATGTTTTTACTTCTAGGTAATTTCATACCCTACTTGTCACTCCAAATAATTTTTTTATTGAAAAAATGAACAATTTGCTTATCATCAAAACTGATACAATAGGGCCGGCTCTGTGGCGCTGAGTGAAGGGATTCACTCTGCACATTGGCGACCCGGGTTCGCGCTCTGAGCCCGGGTACCAGGAGCGCAGTCCAGCAGGGAGGAGACTGAAAGCATCCATTGGACACGTCCCTCCCACGGGGGTGTGCAGGGCCTTGGCACCTGCAGTGGATTGGGTGATATGCTAGGGGGACATGAAGCCTCGACACAGCCCGAGCACATCCCCGCCTGAGGTCACCATACTCCCACAGGCCAATTAGAACAGTTGCGGGCAGGCCAGAAAAATGGGAAAAATACCGCCTGATCAGCCGGATGATGTACGCTGGCCCCTTGCCATCACAAAGCCCCAGAGCAAGCCCCATTCTGATACTGCAGGACCTGGGATACACAGGCTCGCCAACAGGCACTTCCCTCCCAGAAGAGAGGGACTCTCCCAATGAAGGAATATGTTGGGTTACCGGAGGGGGGGCTGCGATTGAGGTCGGCGGATGGGGGCAGGGTTCAGAACGGCAGTGGGGACCTAGGCAGTCTGAAGGAGTGGCTGGCCTGGAGTGCCCAAGGGAGGAGCAAAAATAAATAACAGAAAAAAGCCCAGATACAATATAATGATGACAGTATAGTGGTGTGGGTTCAAATGGTAATGAGTTTGTATACACTGAGGAGTTTATGTGCTCAGAGATAGTGAATGGATTCCTACCACTAAAGCTTTCTTTGTAAACTGGGAAAAAATGTGTAACCCCCAGCCACTTTTCCCAGCTGGCACCCCCCAAAAGAACCAGTGCCCAAATCATGGCAAGCAATTTGCTCTTGGCCGAATTACTCAATTGGTACCACCTCTAGCTTTAGAGTGTATACCAGGCTCATTATCTAAGGGGGTACAATACTAAAAAATGAATCTTTGTATTTACCACCAAGTCCAGGAGAAAGGATGCCAGGCGTATGCTAGACCTAACTGCTGAGGGGTCCCAATAACGTTCACACAGAAGCAATATGCTGAATGTCCAAAACAGTAACTGGGATTGCACAATCCCAGTTACTGCTTTGGCTTTAGTCACAGATGTCACTTTAAAGCACAGGTGGACCCCCAAAGATGTGTTATTGCAGAACAGGTACACTCTTTTTGCAGAAACACCTTGCTAGGCAGTATTGTTTTCCACAGAAACATCTCTATCCATTTTCCATAACGGTATGCACGTGGACTGAACCACATACTTAAGCTACTTTCAAAACATTTCCATTTCCAAAATGTATGCTCATGGCCAATGCCGCATCACTTAAAATCATCCTGGGCATCCTCGTTTGCCCAGGGGACCTTGGTGCCCATCAACAAACCAGTTAGCCCTGCACTGAAACTCCAGATGGCGTTTCTCCCTCCCTTTGCCCCAAAACAGTCTCTGCCATTCCTTCAGGGTTACACCAAAAGAAAGTCATCAATCCCCACTGAATGACTAAAAACTCCCAAACTTTACTTTAACTTAACACCCTGAGGTGAAAATGGGTCCTGACCGGTGTGATCTAGCCTTATCTTGGGCACACACACCTCAGACGACATCCCAAGAGAACATTCTCCAATTCTGTACTCACAGGTGAGTTGCTCCTTCCTCACAGTCATGGAAAGAACAAAAGAAAGGCACTTTTTCCTCTCTGTTAGCTTGTCAGATTCTACTCACTGTCCTTCTCTAAGGCAGCTGTAAACTTCAGGACCTTCAAGGGATTGCCCCTTGGATCCACAAGACAATGCAGTCCCTCTCATTCCCCCTGGAGTGAAACTAAGAGTCCTGCAGGTGAACGGTTTCCACCACTTTACAGGCAAACTGAGGATTTTACCAAACTAGGGTGAGAAATTACCTTTTCAGAGCCCCAGTGGCAGACCTTCTGCCACTCTGACACTGTAACTCAGACCAACTGAACATTCTAAACTTCCCCACAGCAGCTGGCTCAAAAACAGTTATGTTGCTGCAAGAGTTCTAAATGATATAATCATCCCTCTCTCAGGCTAGCTGAGTAAACAATGATGTCATTATACAGAAAGCCCCTAATGAGCTTCCTACCAGGTGCTTTTTCTACCTGGCTGAGACTAGTACTAATGAGATTCTAGTAACCCCATGGCACTGGGTGGTTACAAATGTAATTAAAAATGTTCTCTGCTATACATCCTTTCCTCCACCCTTTGAAAGTAGCCTATTTTACTGCTGTGTAGATGGACCAACTGGTTAAGCTCCAAACCCCCAAACCTTCTCCAGAGCCACCCAAATCCTTCCCTCCAAATCTCATGCTTTTATTTGGTAAAACGTTCTGTAAAATACAAAACTCTGCAACTCAGTATAGAACTAACACCTATCTGAGAGAAACCAGGAGCAGCTTAGTGTTTTTTGTCAGATCCCTTGTGTCACTAGATGAAGTGTCAGAGTTCAGTGTTTGTACAGTGGTTTTTACAAAATTAAGAATGAGATTCTGTATGGAGGGGTTTTGACAGCTGTGCGGAGGGGGGTGAACTTGAAAAATGAGCTTCCCCTTACTGTGGCCAAATACATTAGGTCACGTTTTGGTGGCAGGGGAGGGGAACCAATCAGAATGCTGGGATTTACAGTTCTACTGTGAACACCCACTGTATGGTTACAGCAGGATAACCGGACAGTCACTAGGCATTTGTGATTGTCTGATAGGAACCCTTTTAAATATAATCTACACTAAACTTTCAGTACACCAATTTCATTTCTAATTTGTATTTTACAATTTATTGTGAACTGTGAGACAAGTTAGAAATCAGCTGTGAAAGACAAATCATGGTTTTTCAAGCAAGACTGTAATAAGGTGACCATGATGCTCTGACAAGGGACAAACTGCAAAGGAAGATTCAAGCATTAGAAAATGCTCTGAAAAATAAAAAAAAATAAAAAAAAAACATGTGACTTGTAGGGCTACCTAATCAGCTTGAACATTCTTAATTATCTATCTTTTAGAAAAATGCTTGAAGAGAGATTTTTTATTGAATCTTTGGGTTTACCATCAGACAATTTTTTTTATTAGTTTTCATGCCTACAGAATACCAACAAGGGACAATGGGAAAACAGACTGTTTAAAACAGGGAAAGGGATCTAATACGCAGGGAAAGAACTGGTTACTTCAGCTGACAGTTCAGAGCAAAATAAAGGGAGCAAGCAACCCTCAGTACTTCAGTCTACTATAATAATTATGCTCGCCTTTGAAACACATCTGGAGAGCACAGTTCACATGGCATGAGGAAATCTAAAGAAAATAAATCCATATATTTCCCAACATTTCGGTCCTTATTTATGATGCTGATTTATCTATTACTGAATTATTGTTCTTGGTATACCTCACTGTTCCTTCCTTTTCCCTTCCCCCCAGGAGGCATCTGGAAACGAGCTGTTACCAGCTCAGTATGCCTTTTGTAGTAAAACATTTGAAATGAATACCTGAAAGTCCATCTGAGTCATGCTGGGGGAAGGGGGCAAAATAGTCACAAAAGGGTGTACTACAAACAGATCAGTACAGCATGCTAACCCAGCTGGTCAGAGAAATGACCAGTAGCCCACTCAGATGCAGAGGAGATTCTGGGTGACTTCAATCTCCTGGGTATAGACTAACATCTTGAAAACGTTAATGGCAGGGATCAGACTGATTTCCTGTCTAGCTGTTAGGACTGCTTCCTAGAACAGCATGTTCAATGGGGACTACATTTGAGGGAATGCTTGATCTTGCTCTTGGAACTGGGGGAAGGGCATCTCCAGTGTGAGGATCAAGGACCAGTGAAAGGTAGTTACCACAGCCAGGTAATCTCCTTGGTGATAGGGAAGGGAAGTCAGGCACAGCCACCATGACAGGGAATGCCAAAATGCAGAATTTGTTAGGATGAAAGGCCAGGTGACCAAGGGTCTGGAGCCATTGCATGCAGCCGGTAATGCAGAGCATATGTGAAGTTCACTGAGGAAGGTGCTCCAAGGTGCTCGACACAGTCACTGAGGTCTGTATCCCTGTAAGCAATAGAGGAAAAAGGGCCATGAACTAGCCTACCCAGCTCAACAGGCACTTAAGGCAACTAATACTGATCAGAAAGAAGATCTAAGAAAGCAAGATAGCCACCAAGCGATGGTAGCTTGTATTTGTTGCTCCATGGCTCTGTGCATCTTGCCAGTACAAACTTTTGGCTTTGTGGTAATGACACAAATGTGCTCCTCCTCCTTGAAAAGCTAAGAAAGAGAAGAAGAGAGAAAAGAAAAGAAGTGGAAAGACAGGAAGCCTTTGGACAGTATCAGTGCAGCTGCAGGACCACTGGACAAGTCTGTGTCCCAAGGGTGTGGTACGGTTGGGTGAAGGGAAGTTGACCATGGCCTCCAACATTCAGCCCTAGCCAACAGCCACCACACAAACAGTGTGACCAAAACTAAAACCTGTTGCAGAGATTTCTTCTCACCACTAAGGCATTAGCGGAGTTGGGAAATGCTATTCAGAACCTTCAGCAAATCTGTTTGACATCTGAGCAGAAGCTGGACCTTTTGAAGGGAGAACTAAAAGCTGGAGCATGATGTTGAAAACATTAACAAGGAGGTAAAAGAATTAAAGTCTACTATTACAATTGTAAAAAGTATGATCCTGACAGCATGTTGAAAGTCAATTTAGCCATTCAAATAAGCTTTGTAAATAAATACTAGTTGTGAATAATAATATAAAACTTTAACTCATTGATTAAATCAAAGACAGATGTTCAAATATAATTCAGTCAGTATCAAAGAAAGTAATTCAAATAAAAGAGTTCAGCACAAATGTGAGTTCCTAGATGTTGTAGGAGATAATTAATGCAGAAAAGCTATCTTAGCTCACAAACACAAAAAGTTCAGTTTGTCAAATTTGCTGGCTCACTCCCAGAGTGGGACTGGATCCATGTTCCGTGGGCCGCATTCACCACCCTTGGTGACCAAAGCATCCATGTCAGCAAACACACTTGTCTCTATCTGAATCTAGTGAATCTTCAGAGGAGGAATCTTGTGGTTGTCCCCTTGATGCATGGTTTCTTAAAAATTTGGGAAGTTTGTCAGTGCATATTATGTATCCATTTGCATCAAGTATTACTTGGGTTTTACAGACGTAAAGCAAGGAAAAGCGACCTCCAATCTCCTGCACTTCAGATCTGAACTGTAAGAATCACCAACATCCGGCCTGAGTTGGAATGCAGACGTCAGGATAAATAAAAACTTTGGCATTACAGAAGTTTAAAGTCCATTTCAGTCCCACTTGCTCGATAATGTATTCCTGTCACTCTTCAGGGCAAATTGGATTAACACAGTACGGGGGTTAATGACAGGTTTAACATATTCTGGAGTGACTGGAACTGCAGTGGACTGTGTAGTCATGGAGTGGCTGGGCAGTAAAAACACTTCAATTAGAGGAGGCAAATTATCCACATTACATCCCAATGCAGTCTGGCAAAGTTCTCAGACAATACCCTGAGTTTTTTTTTTTTTCCTGCTGATTCCAGTCAAGGTAGGCCCACAGCCCATAAATTACATTTTCTAACAGTGTTTCCTAAGTTCTCAATCTTACGAGCTTGGAAAAAGGTTGTCTCTCAAAACTGAAGACAAATATGCAATGTCAGAATCAGTTTTCATAACTACTGCTGCTTGCTCTTCAGATAATACAGCCATGCCGGCCTGGTGGCAATGAGGGTTGAGGCACTGGGCGCCACACCTCATGCGACCTGTGTTAGTGAATGGACTTGGGATGTCGGGGGTCGGCAGAGGAGAGGAAGAATCAAGCATCCTGTGACAGCTCTCCTCCCTCTGGAGTGAGCAAGGGGTCTACATCACTCTGCAGTGGCAACTGGCGAAAGTCAGGGGCACTGCAAGAACAGCATACAGCTGGGGGTTGGAGAGCGGCAGGCATCAGCACGTAGTGCATTGGCACTATTGCACATCTGGCTCCAAGGGGGAGAAAATCCTGGCAGAAAATTGCGGGGCAGTCATGATGGCTGATGTCCATGTGCCATGCCCCTGGACCTGAGAGGTGCGCTCCCCCCAGCTATTGGATCTGGGTCCACATAGGAGGATACTGCGTACCAGCCTGCATGGAGGAGAGCGTGTCGCTGACCCGACCGGGTCTGGGGGTGCGGGTACCAACGGCCGGATGACCTGTCAGCCCACTCTGCAGAGGTAGGAGATAAAGAATGTTGATACAAAAAAAAAAAAGATAGTACAGCCAGTCTTTTCATTTTCAGTGAAGTAGCATTCCTCAGCTTCGGTTCCATAATGCCGCGGTGAAACGGAGAACAGCGACCATCAGTACAGCGACGGCACAACATCTCCAGTTGGTGTTGTGCCATAACTGGAGAAAAGTGTGGGTTCAGGGAAGGGGCGAACACCCCAGAGGCAGCAGTGTCGGGAACCTAGCAGACCATCACATCGAACTGCCAAAATGTCCCTGTAATGGTGTTCGCTGTATTCCTGTCGCTGTTGCAACATGATACGCAACAGGTTCACAGTGGTGTAGGATTTGTTAGTAGTCAGGAAGGAATCCAAATTTGTAAGTGGGACATCTTTGGTTTTGGAGGGATCTGCAAACAAAGGGCAAAGATTCCGTTTCTTTTTGTACGGGGCCAGGACTTGAACTCTCAGCCACAGCTGACTGAATGACTTTCCCTGGGATATTCAAGATTGCAGCACCTAGGAATCTATCCACTGGATCACAGCGCACCTTCTTGTCAGGGTGTACCAGATCTGAAGGTTAGAAACTGATCTCTTTTCTCTTTTATTTCCTCCCTCACTCTTGCAGTTTGTTTCTTTTTTTTGTGTGATAAATTTGAAAGGTCAATCTGTAAAGCATTCATTCGCTAGTGAAATTCTGAGTACAATATAGTTCAGAGAAAAGGTAGAAGAACTTGATTCAAAGTGAGCATTTTGCAGAGCAGCACAAACATATGGCATCTACTGTAGCTGTTGGCCATTTTGCTCCCACCCAGTTTCAATAAAGGACTTCTAAATCTGAAATTGGGTAGGTGTGCCTATCACTCTAATTTACTCTGTTGTGTTTGGAGCAGCAGACTTCTTCCTGTGATTTGGTTTCCATACAAAGTCTATGAGGCCACAACGAGACCTACATGTTCTAGTAAAAAAACATGCCTAGTATTTTTCACAAGTAGTCTGTGACCCAATGACATTATGAGAGGTGAAGCCACAAGTGGTGTCACTGGAGTCGTAGATCATAAGTAAAACAGCAGGCACCTCTTTATTAGGCCCATGGCATATTTTATTTATGTAATAGCATGGGTTTGTGTGGTAAAATGGTTGGATGTTCTGCTGTCTTAAGGAAGTAACAGTTAAAGTTTTGTAAGTAGAACTTTCTGAGAACAATCAAGTCTCAGAATGAAATGATCCCAGGTTTTTATTCTGAAGGCCCTACAGTGACAATATTTGCTGTGTCATCCACCTAGAGTTACAATCTTGTGACATTCTCACTATAGGCCCATGACAATCAAAAATATTAGGGTTATTTGTTGAAGTTTATTTTCATAGGCATTGCACCTACAGTATTTGTCTGTCTATCTATCTGTTTTTAGTATACGGACATAAGTAGTTGACTTATTAATTTTAATTATAATTTCTCTCGGACCCTCCCTACTTGAGGACTTAATCTTGCATTTTTGTAATACTTCTTATGTTTTTCTACCTGTGTTCTATTTCTAGTCCCAGTGAGGAAAAATAAAATGAATAATTATGAAACTTTTAGTGTAATTTAAATGAAAAAAAAAATGGAATGACTATAGAGTTAAAAACACAGCCCCCCCCATCCTGTCCACATGCTCTTACAAGCACAGCTACAGACCAGTTAGCCTGCCTGCCTTCCTTCCTTCCTTCCTTCCTTCCTTCCTCTCAAAACACCAAGCTGTGTTTCCCCATGCCTGGTGATGGATTAATACTGGGTATCCTTGACGTGTTAAGAACTTTCATTCATTCTGAATCATCATGGGTACTGAGATCACTCCTTGTTTCTCTGCTCTGTGCGTGAAGTGTCTCTTTATTATATTTATAATATAATTGGATCTTGCATATATTGTATTAACCTGTTTCTTATTTTTAAGTCATTTGTAATATATATCCCCAGATTGTTTTCACTGTTTGATTCATTCTGTTCTAAGCCTTCCATATCATTTTCTTTTGGTGTTATTTCTACCAAGATACATGACAGTGCATTTTGATGTATTAAAGTGCATGTTCCTTATTTTGTCCAGCTTATTGTTTTATTTAGTCCAAATCAGTATTAGATTTACCTCCTATTTAATGTCACAGGCAAACTTGTAAACAAATTAACATCTGATGCTTAGTGGCCTATGTAAAGGCTAAACAAACCAGGACCCAAAATCAAGCTCTGTGGTACAGCACTGGTGACTCTTCCTTCACTTGTCATAGTCCCCTTTATTCTAACTTTCTGAATCCTACCACTTAACTAGTTTGCTGCTCACTTTGTGAGGTTGTAGTTGATTCCTAAAGGGTATTTTCCTCAACTAGTTTATTATGAGATACGACATCAAAGGCTGTACTCACGTCTAACAAAATGATATCCACCAAATCCCCCTCATTGAGTTCCTTACTAGTGGGTTCCTAGAACGTTAACAGGTCAGTTAAACATGACTTCCAAGTCTTAAAACCATGTTGAAGTTTGTCTTTGATGATGATTTTAACCACAAAAGTAAAAATTCCTTTAATTTCATTTGGATTTCCAAATACTTCAGTGCTGAAACCAGCATGAGCTGATTTTCCTTCCACTGCAGCAGACTTTGATATAAGCAGGGTCAGCTTTCTGAAGTATTAAAAACTCAAGCAAGTATACTGCTTACCTGTTCAGTCTCTGTGACTGTTTTGAAGAGCTGCTCATTAGTGCCCCTCCTCCCCACCACCCATTTGTCTGGTCCAACAAGTTCTGTAAGCCCCCTCCTAAGTTTATATATGCAAGGGTATTAAAGCAGGGTCACCTTGAATCTCTCAGATCTTATCTCCGAAACTTGGACTGGTCCCCACTAGACACTATAACCGATATTAACACAGCACTGGAACTCCTCATCTCACAATTCACTGCAGCTTGTGATACCTTTGCACCTGTCAGAAAGATGAAGGTAAGAGGGAACCCAAACCCATGGATAACACTCGAGCTAATATCTCAGATGAAACAGAAGGACCACCTCTGGCATTGTGCATGAGACTCACCTAGGCTAGTGGACATCCAAAGATACAAAGCTGCCAGAAACAAATGTACACGTGCTATTCAAACCAGTAAAAGAAACTGCTTCAGGGAAATGCTCACTAACTCCTGGGGAGTTGGGAAAAAGGTTTGGTGTAACTTAAAAGATCTCACAGGAAAAGATCCCAAGCTACCACCCACAATGCTTAACATCAATGGAGCCCCAGTTCTTGATCTCGGGGTAATTGCCAATACCTTCAATGATGCTTTCTTGGATCTGGGTAGTGTACTACCACCTGATTTCTTTGACACACCTAACACTAGTACTCACCCTGTTGACACATCCATTGACAGCAGCACCCCACAGTTCCATTTCAAAGAGACTCCAATTCACCTGGCAAGAACCTACATTCGCAAGGCTATCCATAAACCTTGTACCAGCAGTGACTCTCTTGATCGCAAACTAATCTCACTCGTCCTTGAAGAAATCCTTTTGCCTATCACAAGGATCTTTAACTTCTCACTTAGATCAGCACAGTTCCTGTCTCCCTGAAAACAGGTGCTTGTCACACCTGTGTAAAAGAGTGGAGACAGGGCGCGTCACACCAACTACAGACCCATTTCCATTCTCCCTCCACTTTCCAAAGCACTTGAACACATAGTCTCAGACCAGCTAGTTGAATATCTGGAGAAATATGAAATCCAATGCCCTCAACAGCATGGATTCAGAAAAGGGCACAGTACCACCACTGCCCTTTTGGAGTTTACGGGTTTCATCCACAACATGCTTGATCAGGGAAACTGTGCCGGTGCGGTGTTCATTGACTTAACAAAAGCTTTCGGCACTGTCAACCACCCACTTCTGCTCAGACAGCTCTCCTCCATTGGTCTCTCCAATGAAGCACTAAAATGGTTCAAGAGTTATCTTGTGGGCCGATTCCAACAAGTCAGGATTGCCAACACCACCTCGAATCGGAAGCCAGTCCTCTCAGGCGTCCCCCAGGGCTCCATCCTGGGACCGTTACTGTTTAGTCTGTTCATGAATAATCTCCCTAGTGTCTGTCACCAGAGAATGTTACTATATGCAGATAATGCTGTCATCTTTACCAGCCACCAGGACCCAAAACTCAGTGAGCATCATCTACAGCTTGACTTTGCAAGGGTAGAAAAATGGTTCAGTGCCCACAAATTGATCCTGGACCTCAGCAAAACCAAGGTTATGCTTTTCAGCAGTGTGCGTAGCAAACATAAAGCTCATTCCCTCATCATCCAGAACGGCTCTGGCACACAGCTCAAGCATTTCAAATACCTTGGGATCACATTGGATAACTTCCTCTCCTACACACAACACATCGAGAATGTTGCCAAGGCCGTAAATATTCGAACTGGAATGCTACATAGGCACAAGCATTGTATGACTACAAATGCTCTGCGTCTGGCAATCCACAGCTCAGTTACCTCCATCACTGACTATGGTCTAGCCATCTATGGCTCTGCCTCACCTACTGTCCTCCGTAGGGTAACAGTGGCACTAAACATAGCCTGTAGACTACTCATTGGCACTGCCCACCTTACTCACACCTGTGAACTATATGCCCAATCTACATGGCTCCCACTTCTTTGTAAGATCCAGTATCAGACCTGCCTACTAACAAAAAAGGTACTCCTAGTCCTCATGCCACCAGGTGTCAAAAAGCTCCTAAACATGCACTGTCCCACTCAGCATACCCATAACGCCAGCAATCCAACCTTCCAGGTTCCCAGATGTCGGACCTCTATGGGACAGAGATCATTTGCCTATAGGGCTCTGCACTGGTATAATTCTCTTGACTGGGATATCCTGACTGCTCCCAAAACTGGCCCCTTTAAATGGCTGCTCCGGGTACACCTCACCTCTTCTAGTAGCTGTGATTGTTTCACTTAGAGCGCCACCTCCCTTAGCACTCCAGACATTCCTGCTCCTCTCCAGTAAATTTCTGTTACCTAGTCCACCTCTTCGTTCCCCTCCACTACCCACTGCTACCCTCACACCATCCCCGCCAACACCAGCACTTATAGCTCCCCTGTCCCCTACCCCTACCCAACTAGCACTTCTCACTCCCTCCTCCCTCCTTGACAATGGCCTTCTAGCCTGCCCACTCCTCTGGGGCTACCCTCCCTACTGTTCTTCCCCAATTGCCATCACATCTAGTATATTGATGCACTGCTTAGTTCTCAGTCTGAGCCAGTCTCTCCATGTCTATTCACTGGTCCTAGTTCTACTCCTATACCTAACCTGTGTTGTCTCGAATAATGAATAATAATGCACACTCTTGTATTATTTTTTGTAATGATGTTCACCCTGTTTGTCTACCAACACTCTGACGTGGAACCTTTGTAGAATGAGCTGTTCTTGCTCAAAGGTGTTAATCCTAGAGTTAATAAAATCAAATAAAAAATTAAAATTCCCATTACTCCTTGTGGCCAGAGTAAGAAAAGTATGTGTAAATTATTCTGTCTTTCACTTTACAGTCTCTTGCGGAGTAAGATATGCAAGCTTTGTATTTTTAAGGAAGTTGTGTTTTGACTTTAGTAAACAAACAGGAAGGCTGCTCATGAGACACACAGTGCCTAGAGAGGATAACAACGTTAGATGGAAAGAGAAAGAGCTGAGTACTCGTTCCCATGTGAAAATCCAAACCTTGGATGGTAGATGCAATTGCAAAGTCTTTTGCATGGACTGTTGTCCTGTACTTTTTATGTTTGCTTGCAAGCATGCACTAAACAAACACACTGATGGTGGTTGAGCAGTGTAGGGGGTTGGGTAGGTGTGTGCTGTATTAGCCAATGGATGGGAAATGCAAGAGGGTTGCTATTCAAAAGCCAATGATGAGAAGGCTAATGATGACAGTGTTTAGCTGACTGATGGTCATAAACATTGCGTAGTTTAAAGGATGCAGGCCCACCAATCACACTAGTTTTCTGTCCATTAGCCAGACATCATCATCTTTGATGATAATGAACATCAAGCCTCATACTTTGTGTGTGTGTGTGTCTGTATTTTTCCAACCTTTAGTGATTTCCCATAGTCTGGGAAGCATCTCTTTAAAAGCACTAAACAGAGTGGGAAAACACTGATCATGTAGATATAATAGCATCAAATATGTTAACCGCATGTTAATAATGAACAGGAAACTCCATAAATAGTTGATTTAAATTATAGATTGTTGATGTGCTCTTTAAAGAGCCCATGACTTCAGTTGGATAAGTTTGAAAAATGTGAAATTTAGAAACTGTAGAGTGTTTAGTTCCTATATTTTTTTGAATATGGACTTTAGCCTCCTCCGCCTCCCTGTTGGTCCCATTCTGCTATCTACCCCCAGCCCTGTCACCCCACCACCAGGACTTACCCCATCTACTTCTTACCTTGTTATGTGCATGGGTACCATGGATGGTGATGGTGCGGTGCCTGCAGTATTGCAGCATCATCCTGCTGAGAGGGTGCTTTCACGCCCATTATTCCCATTGAGTCAGAGCCGGTGGCATGCAATGGTGCACATGTGGACCATGAAGATGATGCATGCTCTCAGTGCCCCTCCGTCTTTCAATTCTGGTGGCCACTTCTGCACCACCTAGCCTCCACTAGGTGGCAGCCACGTAGCAGTACATACTGACCCTTCCCCACAGCAAATGAAAAGGGCCATTGATGGATGTTCAGTTGTTCTTCCCCTTGCCAGCCCCTGAGAAACGCTGGTCCATTCCTGAATGCAGGTCACCAGTACAGCAGGAGGTGAGGTGCCCACCACCACAGATCTCCATGCCACCGGGCTGGATATAAGTTTACAGTAGTTCAGATTTCCTTAGACAATGGATTTTTTTTATTTCCTGGGCTCTGATTGGCTGGTGCCACTGCCAGGGAGGGTACATTAACTTTTTCCCGGGTCACACCTGAAAATAGGCACTTGGTTGTCTAGTGTGCTTACCTGGTAAACAAAAGCAAATAAATAAAATAAATAAATAAACTTTCAATAGACACCCAGGAAATAAAGAGTTTCAACTTGACATGCCTAACTGTGAAGCTGATATCCCCGTGCTAGTTTGAGTTTTACACCTTAGTAGCTGCCATTTGTTCTGCTCCCTAAGCCAGACCTAATGTCCAGTCAGCCCCACCACAAACACACAGACACACATGGGTCATACAGCCCCCTGGCTCAATGGTAATTTTTTTTCTTTTTAACGTCATTGTACCTTATTCCAGGTACATTCCTGATGACTCGCGCCTCCCAAAAGCCACGTGCTATATTAATGCTGTCCATTGTCCTCTAGCAGATTTTCTATTAAGTAACAGCCCAGGATGCACTCCTGCTCTGTTCCCCCACAACCTGCCAGTTCTGTCACAGATCTCACAAAATAATAAAAAAAAAAGAAGTTTTCTTTTTAAACTACTAGCACTAGTATGTCACGTGCCAATGCTATAGCTAGCACTTCTGTTAAGTGCCTGATTCACCCGGGCTCCACTCCCGCTCCACAAAACATTAACAGATCTGTCTTTATTTATTTTATTAAACAAAAATCAAGCCACCCAGTCCCCTGGGGTTTATTTATTTAAGTCTAGGATTGTTACACCTTTGAGCACAGAGCAGCTCATTTACAAAGGTTCTATGTCATAAGGGAGTGTTACAAACAACAGAGGAATCATCATATCATAGAATCTTTTGATGGCAGAAAAAGACCATACTGGCCCATCTAGTCTGCCCTTTTTTTTTAGCCCATTCACCCCTTCCCGCCACCTTTCCCTCCCCCTTCCCCTGTGCACCCACTCCTACCTACCCTACCCCTCCCCCACCCTCTGCCCATCTTGCCTTCCTCACTTGATAGCCTAGTTTGACAAGGCCACTTGGGGAAAGGTGTGGGGTAGTGAAAGGCTACCTGCAGCAAACTGAGGGTGAAGAACAGGGAGCCTAGAGAATCATCAGGTGTCAAGAGGGTTGCAGCAGGTTGTCACTGGGCAAGGCAGTCGCAGGAGCTGTTGGATACAAGATACTGCTGGAGCAGGGACTTGAAATGACCTAGCTTCAGTGAGGATGATATTTCTAGATCCAGAACATTTAGTCAAGAGTAGAGCTCTATGGGAGAAAGGTCACCATCATCATCATACTTTATTTATAAAATAGTGCTATTCCAAAAACCATAGCGCTAGTACATTAACAATAAAAATTTCATATTAAGAACTACTACAGCAGCTACGGTAAACTCAGGAAATGCCAAAGTAAACAAAAAGGTTTTATGGGCAGATTTAAAACTCTCCACCATTAGGCACTGACAAATCCAATGAGGTAGAGAATTCCACAGGGACGGGGCCACAAATCCAAATGCATGGGACCCAGATGACTTTAAACAAACCCTGGGAATCTCTAGCAACCCCTCGTTGACAGAGCAAAGCGGCTGGGAGGGGCAGTAGGGATGAAGGAGATCTTGCAGATAACTCGTTCCCTGTCCATGTAGGGCCTTGTAGGTCAGTAAACCAATCTTAAAGGTGATCCGCCACTGAATAGGCAGCCATTGCAGATCGCGCAGCACTGGCATGACATGACAGCTATGAGGATCATTGACCTTGCATTGTCCAACATCTTGGGACAAGAAGGAGTTGATTGGTTGATGCTCAGGTGAATTTATTGCTATGATAGGGTGTCAATAATTCAGCAGTCCCAGGAGGCAGTAGGCCATAAAGTGCTTTTCTGGCAAGCAGGCATGTCTGATATTTAATCCTTTCACCGAGTCTGTGTGTAAAGATCACAGGTGTGGGTCAGGCGTGGGGAGCCGGTAAGCAGCCTGCACACCTTGCTGAGGGCTACTGTAATTCTGCTTAGGGCGATAGTGGTAGCAGAGCCATAAATAACAAGCCCATAATCTATGATTAATAAGATGGAGTTGTACATTGCTATTTTGAGTGCTTCATGCGTCATACTTCAGTTGTGCCAGTAAATGACCTTGGAAACATCTCTATGTGATGAGCATAGGATAGGTGGTTATCCAGGGTAACTCCAAGATATTTAAAGTGCTAAGTGAGTTCAAGAGGGATTCCAAGGCAGTTACTTATGGTTAGTGGATGGGTTTTATGTTTGTTGCGGGAAGAACAAAACATCATCACCTTTGTTTTTTTGTAGTTCAGGACCAGTTTATGTGTACTGAACCATTCTTATACTTCCCTAAAGCTGAGTTGCAGTTGCTTTTCGAGAAGAGTGGGGTCCGGGTGACTTGTAAAGACGACAGCGTCATTGGCATATAGTAGAATCTGTTGGTAGCAGGAGTGGGGTAAGTTGTTGAGGAAGACACTGAATAATAGGGGGCCCAGGATGGATCCTTGTGGCAATCTGGAGTGAACAATCTGACGATCAGAGGTGATGGTGGAAATTTTAACCCATTGGAGAGTTCTTCAAGGTAGTCTTTGAACCAAAGCATCGTGTCATTTGATAGCCCGATTGTGGATCGTTGTTGTAGCAGGAGTGAGTGGCTCACAGTGTCAAAAGCCTTTGTTAAGTCAAAACTTACTTACTAGAACCCTATCAGTGTTAGTGTTAGGCAGGTAGCAGGCAGCTGGTAGGGTACTCATTAGGGTCTTCTTACACAATGACATCATTGTTTACTCAGCTAGCCTGAGGGAAGAATGATTATGTAATTTAGAACTCTCACAGCAGCATAACCCTTTTCTGTGTACAGCTGCTCTGGGGAGCCTTAAAATATTCAGTTAGTGTTTGAGTTGTTGTCAGTTGGAGGTGAGAGTGGAAGGAGGTCTGCCAGTGGGCTCTGAGTTGAGAGCCCGGGATTTCTCACCCTAGTATGGATTACAAATTCCAGCTTCCAGTGAAGTGGTAGAACCTTTCTACAGCAGGATTTCCTGATTTCTACTCCCAAGTGAAGTAGAAGGAAGTGCTTTTCTCAGTGGGCCCAAGGGGCAACCCCTGAAGATCCTGGTTTGTTTCCAGCTGCCTTTGGAAAAGAACTTGTGTGAGAGACTGATTTACATGCTACCTAAAAGAAGGTGTCCTTTAGTTGTTCCATGCCCAGTGGAAGGAACAACGGGTCTGTAAGTACTGGTTTAGGAGACAAGTTCTCCACATTCTGGGGGATTTGTTTCTGGGGTGTGTGTGCCCATAGAGAAGGCTAGACCACACCCGTCAGTGCCCCTTTTCACCCAAGTAAGTGAAGAAAATGGTCAGTGTTTCACCCCAGTGTGTGAAAGGAAATTCAATGTTCACTCCAGTGTGGGAAAGGGAATTCAATGTTCACCCAAGTGTGTGGGCGGAAATGTTCAATGTTCACCCAAGTGTGCTAAGGAAATGTTCAGGATTTACTCCAGAGAGTGAAACAGATGTGAGTGTGTCGCTTAGTGTTCCACGTATCTGTACTAATGGAAGGAGATGTGTTTGGGTGTGTGGCTAGTTCCATGCATGTGCACCATTGGGAATGGGAAAGAAGTCTGTGTTCTCAAACTGTACTGCATGCAAGGAGAGTTTGTGAGTTGTACCTGTTTTGCCTTGACTGACCCTTGGGGGTCCACTACCTGCTTTGGTTGCCATTTATTAAATAAAGCCATATTGCACAATCCCAGTTCCTGTTCCAGACAATCAGATTCTTGCTTCTGGTGTGGAATTACTGGGGACCCCTCAGCAATTTAGATCTAGCATATGCCTAGCAGCCTCTAACCTGAACCTGGTTGTAATTTACAAAGGTTCATGTGTTTTGTTCTTTTACCCCCAACCATCTTCCTCTAGAAATGTCACTGGTATACATCTCAATGCCAAGGGTGATACCAACGTTTGAATTTTCTGCAAAAGTAAATGGTACGCCATATTTGGGTACTAGTGCCAGATTTTATGGGGGGTGTCCTACTTGCTATAAGAGGCATGGGGGTTACACCAACATAAAAAATAAAATACAAGTAAGCACGAGGAGAGGGTTAAACTGCAGTATCATAAAACAACAAAAACAAACAAAAATGAAACGCAAGTCAGCTGGGTGGAGTGGTGCTTCAAGAGCTACGTAGGGGCTTGCTGTAGCAGTAAGAAAACAGCAAAACAAATGTGAAAGATGCACCACCCTCTACTGGTAAGTATTCCTAGGGATACCAGTAAAGGGACTACTTTACTAAAAAAGCAACTTTAAATTAATTATTAGTCTTTTTTTTTATTGTTTCTTTAAATTCCTATTATAAAAAAAACTTTACCTATAGTCCATTTTCTAAGTGCAATAATACCCTCCAGGGTGGGCAGTATTGGGCAATACTGTACCTTCCAGGTTCTATGAGGCCATCTACCTGCAACGTCCAGCCTCAGTATACCCCTGGGAAGTCTGGTGTTGCCTAATACCATCCACCCTGTCAGGTATTATTGCTTGCTTAGACAATAGTGTTTGTGGCACTGAGGTGGACTGATCCTGCAACCTACTGTTTTACAGTGCTCTACTTTTACCCAATGTACCACTCAGTCAGAACTTCTTTTTAACAATTCTGTCCCCTTTTTCTTTACTACTTAGGGAAGTGACATAAACACAAGATTACTGTCCCTTGGACTTTATTTGCTTAGGCTTCTTGTCTACACATGACATCATAATCCCTGTTTATGACATCATAATTATCTCCATAGCAACAGATTAGGATGTTATAAACAAAACTGTGACTACAGAAGTAGACAAGTAGAAAGAGCAAATAGGGCTGAGATCCTTTTTCCGTGCAAATGTCCTTAGTAATAAAGAAATAATAGTGGCAATTGCAGAAAAAACGGGAAATATAAGCAGAATTATGACCCAGTATTATAGGCGAGCACTGTCAAGCTAAGTCAGAGACAAAAGTAACGGGCCATCAAGGCAATGGCAGCCTTGTCCAGTGTGATGCCAGTTACCCAGGTTGGGGAACAAGTATGAAGCATCACAGGGCTGACAGAGGAAGGGGAACCAAGAGGCCCAGAGGGCACTCTCCTCTACCGAGGCCTTCAGTGAAGGCAAAGTGACTTGGGAGAAGGATGCTGACTGACATTTCTGCAAGTGTGTGTGGGTGCAAGCGCGTGCGCACGTGGTGGCAGCAAAAACAAAGAAAACCACCCAAGACAGGAGTGTAAGGCAAAGGTATTCTTGAGCCCCACCTCATTTCTAACACAAAAAAAGGTGTTGGATGTTTGGTCTAGAAGGGTCCCGGTGCCTTAAAGGTCCACCATGGGGTAAGCCATGGAGGATAGTTCAGTATGGGTGGGATATGGACATAGGCTGATGGGGTGCATCCAAGAACAGGACAATAAAGAATTAATTCTGCCTTTTGGATGAGACATAAAGCTGAGGTCCCATCTGCCTGTTATAGTAGTGTGTCAGGTGGATGTTTAACATCACATGGCACTTCTCTAAAAGAAACAAGTTAAAATAAAAATAAATACTGTTACAAGAGTGAAAATAAAATGAAGCTACAAAAAATATTCAAAACCTTTCAGCACTGAACTTTTTCCTGGTAACATGATTTAGTTTCAGCAAAAGCAGTGTGTGTTGTCATGAGTACGTACTGGTGCAGGTTCCTTAAAAAGATTATATCCAGACTGTAGGAACAATCCCATGCGTTCTGCCTCTGTTGAATTGACGTGGCCCAGAAGGTAATCAAATGTCTCTTTGTTCCATTTCCTGAAAAATGCATTTCCAGAAAATCGTTTAGAAACTTCCTTTGCGGGCAAGCTGATCACACATCTCAACTACTGGACCAAATATAAATAGAATTATAGACAACAAATCATGAATTCAAGTCTGTGTTCCCATCAAGGAATTCTGATGCCATCATAAGAATGAGAGTGAATCTCGAGTGGTTCCAAGATGGCATTGGAATTCTGAGATGGACACTCAGGATTATGTATGGAGTTTCCTATGTGTAAATTTTATTATACTATACAGTCCCCCAACCCTGTGTTACACAAATGCCAGCTAAACCCCACAAACTAAATTCCCCAAAACTTTACTCAATATTCTGTTTTGTTGTTTTTCAAATGACATTATAAAAAACAGTCTGTTTTCAATTTTGAAAAAAAGGCTCTGTTTTGTCAAATACAATCTCTGGTAGAGTGAAAAAAAGGAAAACAGGTGATTGTTTCAAAGTATGCCTCAAGAAACTTGTTCCAGAATGCGGCTGTAGCATTACTGTGTTGTCAAAACAATGGTGTAACAATATGATGACAGCAGGACAATGGTACAACAGCATGATGACATCAGGACAATGATGCAAAAGCATGATGACATCAGAACAATGATGCAACAGCATGATGACATCAGAACAATGGTACAACAGCATGATGACATCAGGACAATGATGCAACAGCATGATGACATCAGAACAATGATACAATAGCATGATGACATCAAAACAATGATGCAACAGCATGATGACATCAGAACAATGGTACAATAGCATGATGACATCAAAACAATGATGCAACAGCATGATAACATCAAAACAATGGTACAACAGCATGATAGTATATGGTTAATGCTTATTGTGGATGTAACCAGTGACTTTCAAATTCTTGTTGTAAGACAGCTCAAAGGTCAAAAAAGTTGTACTGTAGTTCTGACATCACATTGACAATACAACCTTTTATACTTGTCTTGTAACCTGACTGGTGGAAACTGAACTCCTTACAAACAATTCAGAAAGAAATGGCGGTGGCAGTTAGCAAGCTGATGGGTGAGTGTTTCATATAAAGTTTGGACATGGACAGCCATAGTCGGCTCCGTGCTTCCAAACTCTCAATATGTCAGTTTTTTTTATTTAATAACTGCCACTGTTTATGGTCAGGAGCAGAAAGAACAGAGGCCAGGACTGGGGTTGGGAGCAGAGCAGGTCTCCAGCAAGGACCGGGAGCAAGTGGGACAATGAAAACAAGGTATGAAACTGTACAGAATTATTTTTTAAAAACCTAGGGAACCATATACTATATAAAACAGTGGATGGGCGGCCATCCACAACACAGATGTGCTTCCTTCTCGGGCAGTTGATGACATCAGCAAGACCTCTCGAGTTTCACTTTCAAAGTCTTTATGATGTCATCAACACCCTCGATTGAAACACAGCCTTGTTGTAGATGGTCGCCCATCCACTATTCTACATATGGCATCAGAACAATAACACAATACCACAATGGCATCACAGCAATGGCACTACGTCATGATGACATCAGAACAATGGAACAACAGCATGACAACATCAGAACAATGATGCAACAGTACAATGACATCAGAAGAATGGTGCAACAGCTTGATGACATCGGAACAATGGTATAACAGCATGATGATATCAGACCAGTGGTACAACAGCATGGTGGCATCAGAACAATTTTACAACAGCATGATGACATCAGAACCATGGTACAACAGCACAATAACATCAGAAGAAAGGTAAAACAGCATGATGACACCGGAACAGTGGTACAACAGCATGATGACATTGGAATAATGGTGCAACAGCATGATGACATCAGAACAATGGCACAATAGCATGATGACATCAAAACAGAGGTACAACAGCATAATAACATCAGAACATTGGTACAACAGCATGACGACATTGGAACAATGGTGCAACAGCATGAGGACATCAGAACAATGGTACAACAGCATGATGACATCAGAACAATGGTGCCACAGCATGATGACATCAGAACAATGGTGCCACAGCATGATGACATAGGAGCAATGGCGCAATAGCACAATGACATCAGAACAATGGTGCAATAGCATAATGACATCAGAACAATGGCACAACAGCATGATGACATCAAAACAGAGGTACAACAACATAATAACATCAGAACAAGGGTACAACAGCATGATGACATTGGAACAATGGTGCAACAGCATGAGGACATCAGAACAATGGTACAACAGCATGATGACATCAGAACAATAGTGCCACAGCATGATGACATAGGAACAATGGTGCAACAGCACAATGACATCAGACCAATGGTGCAACAGCATGATGACATCAGAACAATGGTGCAACAGTACAATGACATCAGAACAATGGTACAACAGCATGGCAGCATCAGAACAAAGGTAGAACAGCATGATGACATCAGAACAATGGTACAACATGATGACATTGGAACAATGGTGCAACAGTATAATGGCATCAGAGCACTGGTGCAACAGCACAATGACATCAGAACAATGGTACAACAGCATGATAACATCGGAACAAAGGTACACCAGGATGATAACATCAGAACAATGGTACAACAGCATGATGACATTGGAACAATCGTGCAACAGCACAATGACATCAGAACAATGGTGCAACAGCATGAAGACATTAGAACAATGGAGCAACAGCATGATGACATCAGAACAATGGTGCAACAGCACAATGACATCAGAACAATGGTACAACAGCATTATAACATCAGAACAAAGGTACAACAGGGTGATAACATCCGAACAAAGGTACAACAGCATGATGATATTAGAACAATGGTGCAACAGCATGATGACATGACATCACATAGCATGAAGTCATTAGAAAAATGGTACAACAGTGTGATGACATCAGAAATATGGTCTAACAGCATGATGACATCAGAACAATGTTACAACAGCATGATGATATCGGAACAATGGCACTACAGCATGATGACATCAGAACAATGGAACAACAGCATGATGACATCAGAACAATGGTACAGCGGTATGATAACATTAGGACAATGGTGCAACAGCATGATGGCATGGCAACAATGATGCAACAGCACAATGACATCAGAACAATGGTACAACAGCATTATAACATCAGAACAAAGGTACAACAGGGTGATAACATCCGAACAAAGGTACAACAGCATGATGATATTAGAACAATGGTGCAACAGCATGATGACATGACATCACATAGCATGAAGTCATTAGAAAAATGGTACAACAGTGTGATGACATCAGAAATATGGTCTAACAGCATGATGACATCAGAACAATGTTACAACAGCATGATGATATCGGAACAATGGCACTACAGCATGATGACATCAGAACAATGGGACAACAGCATGATGACATCAGAACAATGGTACAGCGGTATGATAACATTAGGACAATGGTGCAACAGCATGATGGCATGGCAACAATGGTGCAACAGCACAATGACATCAGAACAATGGTGCAACAGCATGATGACATCAGATCTATGGTGCAACAGCATGATGACATTAGAACAATGGTACAACATGATGATATTAGAACAATGCTGCAACAGCACAGTGACATCAGAACAATGGTGCACCAGCATGATGACATCAGAACAATGGTGCAACAGCACGATGACATCAGAACAATGGTGCAACAGCACAATGACATCAGAACAATGGTGCACCAACATGATGACATCACCACAATGGCACAACAGCATTTTTTTAAACTTTTTATTTATAGAGTTGCTACAAATCATACAAATAAATGCTCAGAGCAAGTCAATAAGCAGGTTGAGGCATTAATACAAAGACCACACAGTCATTAAGTGCAGTACCTCTGCATACCTGCAGTTGTTACACCTTGGAGGTATATGACAAGGTTTACTAGATGAAAACCATCTTCTTTATTAGCAGAAAACACGGATATGCCATGCCACAATGGTTATGGCCAAAATTAAGCTGTTAATCTTCAACTGATCATGTGCAAAAGGCACCACAGCTGCATAGTAATGTAGCTGTATAGCCAGAACTTTAAGACTATGATGGAGTATCTGTATGAACATGGTAGGGCCCTGGCTACAGGCCAAAATCAAACTAATATTTAAAAATCACAGTATGAGAAGTAACATGAATAGCAAACTAATTTCCCTAAGACATTTATGTGCATATACGGCCCTATTCTCCATGTCGCCAAGTGTCTACCTGCCGCATATCTAGGGCGAGTAGACCCTCTGCAGCCCTTGCGCCCCCTGCACCCAATTCTCCAAGGGGGAGTTGGGCTGGCACAGAACCAAGCCCCTACCCACCTGGTGAGTTCCATGAGGAGGCGGTCCGGGGGCGGTGCAGGGGGCATGCCTGCGCTATTCTCATAGGTGCGGAGTGCGGGGTGGGGGGGCACAGGCTACACTTTTCTGAGGCAGTTGTAGCTGCTGCATGCCCCCCTGACTGTATGCCACTGGCAGCAACAAACCCCATAGGGCCCCCTGCCAGGCCGCCCCTGCCCAACCGGACTGCTGCGATGGCAAAAAGCCACCATCCTCTCCTGACTGCCCCTTCACTGGTTCCTGTCCCAGCTGCCAGTGGCACGCACCCTGGCTGACTGCTGTGCCCCGGCACCCCCCATCACACACCTAGGGGCACCTGGCCCATGACAGCAGACACCTCTCTGCCCAGTACTGCACCCCCGGCCATGTCCTCCAATTACCAAGTACAGCTCCCCTGGCACCCATCAGCATTGGATGAACCCCCCCCAGTCCTGTGGCACCATCAGCCCCCGCCCCTGTATCTGCCCGATGGTGTTGCAGCACAGACAGCAGATATGGGGGCCAGTTGGTGTTCGGTGCCACATGGGCACTCCTGCATATGGGCATGGCTGAGAGGCACACAGGTTGATTGGGGCCATCCATGTAGGTATGGGTACCTGTGCTTGGCATTCACACTCCCAGACCCATACCGCAGCCCATGGAATCCACTGTGGGACCCTGGATGGGCACCCTATTGGATACCCACCTGGGTCTGCTATGCCACTCTGGCTACCCTGCATGACCCTGCATGCCAGGAGGGCAGGCCGTGGAAGGGTGCCATGCAGTGGCTGAGAATATGGGCACTGTGCATCGTTCCGCAGGTGCAGGACTCCGCAGGAGGGATATGCACCTCCAGCTCGTTATTGGCGAGTCCCCACCATGGTGTACTGAGGATGCACTTCACATAGTACAATGCAGTGTATAAACATGTATGCAAAGGGGCAATCTCCACACAACCCCAGTGGCAGTACTGCACTCCAACTTCCAGGGAAGAGAACTCTAGTCATAAAAAAATGTGTACTGGAAATGTGTAAACTGCCACCCCAGAATATATCAAGTCCCATGCCTACTAATGCTGCAGCAGCCCAAGCAGTGTAAACTGTATGCAATGCAGTTCATGAAACTTGAGTACAAAAAGGACACATTTAGCATTGTAAAACATTTTAGAACATTCTGGGAAAATGCGATAATATAAATAACTAAGGTTCATTGGAGAACTATAGCACTGGGTGGAACCAAGTGTAAAGTCCTTGAATAGCTGAAATGATCCAACAGAAAGTGCCAGCATTGAAGTCCATCTCTGAAAAAGAATAATCAACATAGAGTCAGCTCTGGGTGTATCCTCATCATCTGATCACTCACGGTCCCCAGAATTACCAAATGGTGCAAACTGACATGCTTGTTCATATTCGAATTTGCCTAGGAGTCTCTGTAGATATGGACTTTGCTACCCACCTCAACCCACAGTCTGACCAGGAACAACAGTGCAAATGGGAGGGAGACAGCTCACAGTCTCCACTTGGCTCTACTGAATTCTTTACGGTTTTGACGAGTGGCAAAAGACAAGTCTGGGTGAATGTTTATAGGCCCCTCTCCTGCCAACAGTTCTCCCAATTTTCAAGCCCTGGTTAGCAAACTGTCCCTCATACTCTCTTTACAGAAAACAATCAGCATTGTTCATGGGGTTTGCTCAGCAGCCACCCATCATGGATTGACCCGGTAGGCTCTGTCTGTGTACACAGGCTCAGGTGGAGAGCTCCATTCATGCAATGTTGGAAGCCAGTTCTCAAGAAAAGTTGTTGGGTCTTCTGTCTCAAAACCCACTGGTATTCTGATAACTCAAACATTTTGTTTCCTGAGTGCATTTTCTGTGTGCTCCCAGTGCAGCCTTAAAGATCTAGTGTACTGACTAACTAGTTTTTAAAGGCATTCAACCATTACTTTTTATAGCTGAGGTACTTTTTCTTTTCCCTTCAGTTAATTAAAAGATTGTTTCCCTGATATTAGTAGGTGTGATGTGTGGAACAGCACTCTTGCCTGGCAGCTGACATATCTAACTCTGTTCTCTCCATTACATCATCATCATTATGACCTCACTGACTGTGACATCACTGCTGCTTAGAAACAGCCACTCAGTAGCTGCAAGGTCACTCACCTGTGATGTCACTGTCAGTGAGACCGCCATGCTGATGATGTGGTGGGGGAATTAGATATAGGTATGTCAGCTTTCAGGCTAAGAGCTGTTCCACGCATCCAGCACGACACTATCACATAGAAAACTTTCTAATGAGAAAAAGGAAAAATACTTCAGAAATAAAAAGTTACAACTGACTACTTTTTAAAATTTGTATGATTTTCCTGTCTGTTTTGGTTCCACTAGTTCTTTAAGTGTGCGTTCTCCTGGATAAGCATGGTCACCAACGTAACAGCGTTGTCTGCATGCCCCACGGCTTCTCCCAGCCTGTCCTGCATGCCCAAGGCAGGGTGCTTAACTTTCACTACATGACCTGAAAAGTTATACGTTTTCTTTTCTACCATTTGAATTGACTTACACAGTGTTTTCAGGGAGTTCTTGACTTCAGACAACTCGTTTGCTGTGTTGGCGTCTGATGGTTGCGCCTCAGCTTGTAATGGTGCAGTTGTTGGCTTCTTTGCTTGAAGAAGTCTGTGGTGGGTTGTTGGGGTGCAGTGGCTCATGTTTTCCCCACTGTCACTCAATTTGGAGGTTGGAAATGCAGTGGTGTGCATACTGGTTTTTCGATGATAAAATAAGAAAATTAGCAGACCGCAGCAGCAGCTCTCTCAGAACATATCCGTTTGCTCCAGCTGCTAACTCTGCCATGTACCACATCATTTACTTTTTTTTAAACTTCTTTATTGTTTTTTTGTCAACAACAAAAATAAATTCCATTACACTGTATTATGACATGAATGGCTTGTTTGCTTGACAACAGTACATCTTGACCATATCTTTCTGATTTCATTTCTCAACGTTCTCTCTTTTTCTCTTTTTAGGTCTATTATATTAAAACAGAACAATCATACCTCTTTATTAAAATATAAAAAGTTAATAAACATATAATACAATTCATAACCAACACTAAAAAAGGGGGGGAGGGAGAAAGAGACAAGGGAAAAAACTTTATAGCTGTCAAGTTGATGACAATTTGAAAGACTTCGAAAAAACAAAAGAGACAATGACTTATTTCTTCTGGCTTTCTTACGTTCAGCTATAATGAACTACATTCTGTGTGTGTGTTTTTTTCCTAACCAACTATCCATATAAAAGCATAATGCTTTTTCAGTAGCCCTGAGCCTGTTGAGGCAAGACTGATATGCCCTCCAGATCTTCAATTAATTCCATAAAAGGTAACCATGTTCCTTTAAATATTTCTGATTGTAATTTAAGATCAGCCATTATGTTCTCCCAGTGGTCTGTTTTATTAGGGCAATCCATTCTGCTATAGTTGATGGCTCTGCTTGCAACCATTTTATCTTCTGTAATTGTTTTTCCTGTGGCTGCCACTAGAATGCCCAAGAATGTTCTAATTCTGTTTTTACACTTCTCCTTAGGGGGACCCCCAAGATAATGTATGAAAAGTTGGGGTCTTCCTCCATGTGTGCTAATTGTTTAAATCTGTGGCCCAGCTCCATCCAATATGGATGAAGGATGGGACAATCCCAGAAAATATGGTGCGGGGTACCTTTTCCTCCACATCCGCGCCAGCATCTATCTGAGCTTTGTGGTGTGTAGTGTTTTGTGCAAGTGGAGGTTAGAAAATAATGTGACACCATTTTCCAATGATATTCTTTCCAATTAGTTGAGGCTGACGTATGAAAGACCCCATACAAAATTGAGTTCCACTTTTTAAATGTAAGTGGAAGCCCTGTCTCTATTCCCCATGCCAACTGATAGTCCGGGGGGGGGGGGGTTGTAAAGGTGTGTGTGTGTGTGTGTGTATACCTGGGTAAGTCTAGAAATGAATTTATTGGTTATTAAACCCTGTGCTGTCTGATTGATCACGCTGACCAATGTATGTGGTTCTTGTTGCACTTCATCCAGATGGGATCCCTGATGCAGGAAGGATGTGACCTGGAGATAACGAAAGAAGTCTGTCCCAGATTAAACTCAGATGACAGACCAGCAAATGACTTCATTATCCCTTGATGTATAAACTGAGAAAAGTATTTTAAACCCCCTAGTTCTCCATCTATGAAAACTGAGGCCCAGTTTAGGTGGAGTGAAATTAGTGCAATATATTATTTGTGTGTGGGTAGACAGGGAACCCCCTATACCTAAGTCTTTCTTAACCTGTTTCCATATAGTATAAAGCTGCCTGGTCTGGGGGCTGGATATGTTTAAATTAGTGAGGTCTGACATGGCTGTTTTAAAACCTTCCCTTGGGTGGGGGCCCAATCTGCTCTTTATTTCTTAAGTCACCCAGACATTTTCTGGATCTTGTTTAAGGAGCAGAATCTAAGGGGTGATTTGTGCCATCTGATAATATAGGTTCAGATTAGATAGACCCAGCCCTCCCCAATCTTTGACCTCTGCAGACCTGAACACTGGGTTCTAGCCCTTCTTCCTCCCCACACAAATCAATGAAGGGCCTTGTTCAGCCGCATCCAATCTGATATAGGTACCCTGATGGGCAGCACCTGAAATAGGAATGCAAAACGAGGTAAAATGTTCATACATATGGTGTCAATCCTGCCCATCATGGATAGGGGCAACACTTCCCATCTTTTAAGGTCTGTCAAGACAGTTTTCAGCAAGGTCCCACAGTTTGATTGGTAGAGCTTGCCCAGTTGATTAGGGATAGTTACCCCTAAATAACGAATGGCTGTTGTGGCCCATTTGAATGGTATCAGATCAGTCAGTTCCTGTGTCTTTGTGCCACTAAGTAACACCATATCCATTTTGCCCTCATTTATTTTAAAGCCTGAAACTCTGCCACAGTGGGCTAAAATTTGGTAGAGGTGGAGAAAGGTGTTTTGGAGGTCTTTCAGATATAACATCATATCATCTGTGTATAATGATATACTATTATCCTAACACCACATTTTCCTAGTTTTGTCAGTTTAACCCTAACTGGTACATTAACAAAGTTTTTTTTGCAATTAATTTTCTTACATTTTGAGATAGCAGAATCATATCCTCATTCATGCAGGTCACTTCGGGACCTGTATGAACATATCCATGTGATCATGGAAGTGCAGGGCCATCTGGGCCCAGCACTTCCATGCCGGGCCATCTGGGCCCAGCGCTTCCATGTCTCCATTTATCCACATGTGTACTGGGGTGTTGAAGTGTAGGACTCTATGGGCCCTGCACTTCTGTTCCACCAGAAAAACAATGTACGTGCTTCCTTGTCAGTTTTTGTAGGGATGGACCATTTTCAGTTCTTATTTCTTAGGGGCTTAGTGTTATAGTAATCGTTATGACCAGTCTATTAATATATTATTGTCCATTAACTGGAAAGACTGACAGAGCTACAGCTTGTTAAAGTTGCTATGATATCCTATGGGAATTGTAATTTTTTAATTTTTATGCTTATTAACATGGCCCCTAAAGCTATTGGGGGGTGTTATATATTAGTGTTGTAGTACTTATTAAGACCTTTATTTTGACATATAGATTGTCCCTTAACTCCAAATATTGATGAAATTATGGCTTGTTAAAGTTGAAATGAGGGGAAAAAAAACTAAGTCCAAATTATTTTTTTGTATAAAGGAATCTTTTTCTGTGAGGTTGTGTCATTCATACAAAACAAGATTGCTTCATATGAAAAGAAATAGAATGCGAAAAAAATTAAGTCCAAATTCTTTTTTTTTTTTTTTTTTATGAAGGGATCTTTTTTCATTAGGTTGTGTCGTTCATACAAAAAAAATTCCTTCATACAAAAAAAAATGGGAAAAACACCCAAGTCAAAATAATTTTTTTGTACGAAGGAATTTTTTCTCATATGACCATAAGAAACAAAGAAATTTGGGCCCCGTGAATGCATGTAGCAATGGCCCGTGGGGGAGACTTGCTCCCTTTGCCCACTGCAGGGGTCACCACTGCACTCGAACCTGACACACCTCCCTCCCCTGACTGGGAGCACTGCCACATGGCAGTACTTCCCCAGCCCCTGGCCACCAAACCTGGCTCCACGAATATTCTCCTGAACTCGGATCACCAACACAGAGGTGAAGAGAGCTTCCACTGGGCAGCGCAAACATTAGGAAGTTTAAGAGACACTGGATTCTATGCTGTTATACCACAGCTGTGACATAGCTATTGTGGCAAAACAGCATTCTGAGGTTACTACTGCATCACAACAGTGTACTGACATCACTAGTGTGGCACAACATCATTCTGACATTACTACTGCAGCAGCACAGCATTGTGACATTACTGCTGTTGTACAACAGCATTTTGACAGTACTACTGCAAACAGAACAGCATTTTGACATCACTACTATTGTACAACAGCATTCTGACATTACTACTGCAGCAGAATAGCATTGTGACATCTCTACTGTTGTACAATAGCATTCTGACATTACCACTGTAGTGGAACAGCATTCTGACATCACTACTGTTGTACAACAGCATTCTGACATTACTACTGCAGCGAAACAGCATTCTGACATCACTATTGTTGTACAACAGCATTCGGACATTACTACTGCAGCAGGACAGTATTCTGACATCACTAGTGTTGTACAACAGCATTCTGACATCACTACTGTTGTACAACAGCTTTCTGACACTACTATTGCAGCAGCACAGCATTCTGACACCACTACTGTTGTACAACAGCATTCTGACATTATTACTGCAAGAACAGCATTCTGACATCACTACTGAGGTACAACAGCATTCTGACATCACTACTGAGGTACAACAACATTCTGACATTACTACTGTGGGAGAACAGCCTTCTGACATCACTACTGTGGTACAACAGCATTCTGTCATTACTACTGCAGCAGAACAGCATTCTGACATCACTACTGTTGTACAACAGCATTCTGACATTACTACTGCAAGAACAGCATTCTGACATCACTACTGTGGTACAACAGCATTCTGACATTACTACTGCAGCAGAGCAGCATTCTGACATCAATACTGTGGTACAACAGCATTCAGATATTACTACTGAGGTACAACAACATTCTGAAATTACTACTGTGGGAGAACAGCATTCTGACATCACTACTGTAGTACAACAGCATTCTGATATTACTACTACAGCAGATCAGCATTCTGACATCACTACTGTTGTACAACAGCATTCTGACATTACTACTGCAAGAACAGCATTCTGACATCACTACTGTTGTACAACAGCATTCTGACATTACTACTGCAGCAGAGCAGCATTCTGACATTACTGCTGATGTACAACAGCATTCTGACATTACTATTGCAGCAGAACAGCATTATGACATCACTACTGAGATATAACAGCATTCTGACATCACTACTGAGGTACAACATTAATAATAATAATAATAATTTTATTTGTATAGCACCTTTCAATGTATCAAGGTGCTGAACAATTTTAAAAACAATTCAAAACACTAAGTAAAAACAGAACATATCCATAAAAGTCAACATATCAACAAAATGGCATATTTATAATAAAATCCAAACATTAATAAATAACTTAATTATCTAAAAAGGCCATATTCCACAAATACATTTTCAGGTCTCTCTTAAAAAGCTCCACGGAGGTGCACTGCCGTAACCGACATGGTAGAGAGTTCCAAAGAGTGGGTGCAGCATGCGAAAACGCTCTGCTGCCAGAGGATTTTAAACTCACTCTTGGGATCTCTAACAACCCCATGTCGGCCGAGCCGGAGTGATCGGTCAGGGCAGTAAGGAACCAGAGGTCTTTCAGATAGGCTGGACCCTGATCGTGAAGGGCTTTGAAAGTCAATAAAATTACATTAAAAGGTGATCCGCCGCGCGGGAAGCCAGTGCAGTTCGCACAGCGGGAGTGATATGACAGGACCTACTTGTCCCAGTCAATACCCGGGCTGCAGCGTTCTGCACCAGCTGTAGGCGATGGATTTCAACCCCAGAAAGCCCAAAGTACAGGGCATTGCAATAGTCCAAGCGTGAAGATACAAAAGCATGAACCAGAGTAGGCAGGGAGTCAGACGGAACAAGGTGCCTAACCCTGGCAATGTTCCTAAGATGATAAAAGGAGGTCTTGACGACGGCTGACATTACTACTGTGTGAGAACAGCATTCTGACATCACTGCTGTTGTACAACAGCATTCTGACATTACTACTGCAGCAGAACAGCATTCTGACATCACTACTGTGGTACAACAGCATTTTGACATTTATTACTGCAGCGCAGCAGCATTCTGACATCACTACTGAGGTACAACAACATTTTGACATTACTACTGTGGGAGAACAGCATTCTGACATCACTACTGTGGTACAACAGCATTCTGAATTACTACTGCAGCAGAACAGCATTCTGACATCACTACTGTTGTACAACAGCATTCTGACATTACTACTGTTGTACAACAGCATTTTGACATCACTACTGTTGTACAAGAGCATTCTGACATCACTACAGTTGTACAACAGCATTCTGACATCGCTACTGTTGTACAAGAGCATTCTGACATCACTACGGTTGTACAACAGCATTCTGACATTACCACTGCAGCATAACAGCATTCTGACATTACTACTGCAGCAGAACAGCATTCTGACATCACTGCTGGGGTACAACAGCATTCTGACATTACTACTGCAGCAGAACAGCATTATGACATCAATACTGTGACACAACAGCATCTAGATGTGTATGGATTTCCACACGTAACGACACTGAACCGTATACTATAAATAAAATAATAGATAGGCGAGTGTCTATTACAAGGGAGTAATACCATCAAGAGGTTCTGGGGACAAGGTAACCTCGAGAACTTCGCTCTCAAGGTTTCCTTGTCCCCAGAACCTCGAGACATTACTCCTGGTGATAGAACTACGCTATATTTTAATTTTTGTAATATATGGATGCGAGGGATTTTTTTTTAGCCGTTTATGTGGTGCTGTGAGGCTAGGTTCCCACCGCAGTGAGGGCTCACTCTCACCATGTACACCCCACTCACTCACCTGCCCACCTGCTAGCTTGGTTTGCCTCGTGCCTTTTCTTTGGTAGGCTGTCTTACCTTTAGTTATTTTCTTGTTGAAACATATAAAGGTTAGGTAGGAAAAAGGCATGGGTACTGAATTAAAGGAATAATTCTCTCTCGCTAAGCGAGAGACGCCCGCTATGTTTTTTTAAATAATTGGCCCACCCACAATGAAACCGCATCCAATCAGGAGGTGCAGTTTTAGTAACGTCACCACGCACAGCTTTGGCGATGTCAGGAAGAAGCCTACAGTCGAGTTTGCGCTCTTAAGGTTTTGTGATAATTCTATCTTTCAGAGCTCAAACGATAGTATTACAAGCTCCGAACGATGGTAATATCACTTGCAAACCATACTATTATCACTTTGGCTCCAGTGAATTACCAGAAATTTTTTATGTGCTTTTCAATAGTATTATTTTAAATATCCATATATTACAGTAGTTTAATATTCATGCAGCTCAATCTGGATCTGAGGAGAACTGCATGTAATGTACTGAACTAAATGAACTTACAGATTTTCAACATCTTGCTGCTATGTTCATAGGCATTAGGATAATGTGAGAAACAAAACCTGGACCCCAGCTAGGGACCCAAACAGAATGTACACTCACTAACACAGCAGCTTCATACAGCTTCAGGTGCAGACTACTGCTGTCGAAACCAGTTGCTGTTTAGTTCAGCCCTGTGTCTGAGGACCATACCCTCACTTAGTGTTTACATTATGAGTGAAAAGGATGACAAAAAGGATTAATTTTGCTCCAACATGAAGTAGTGAGTTTAAACTTTCTTGGTCACAAGGTATAGGACTGAAGCCATAGCTATGAAGCTTGTGTGTTAGTAAGGGCAAACTCTGTTTGGGACCATAGTTAGGGTCCCAGTTTTGCTTCTCACAGTCCTTTACTTTGTAAGGCTTGAAGCATATGTTGAAACTTACAGAATGGATGCTTAATTCCTCAGGCTGTTAATACACAAATACGTACATTGTTGTTACTTCCTCAACTAACCTTGGAAACAAAAACATATTTATTTTTCTTCCGATTAAATGAGGTGTGTGCATGCGTATGTGTGTGTATTAACAGAAGCTGCTGAAACCCACAAGTCAGAAAATAGTTGTGTCATATTTTACTGCATTAATATAAATCATTAATAGATTCTGGGAGTCAGACGGTACAGCTATGTTGACTTATTAAGTATGGCTTTAAATTTTTATTATTCCAGTCACTTAAGTAAGCAATAACCCACGACAGGGTATGGGGTTATGGGGATTTAATGCACAGCCAGGTGCATTGTGAGGCATGGGGTTATACGCTTTTAGAAACCCATGTTATAATTAATGATGCATCATATGCATACACTTGCTCCCACAGGGAGTGAATCTGTGGAGCAGCCTACCAGCAGAGACAGTGGATATGAAGACAGTATAGGACTTCAAGGTAAACCTGGACACATCTCTGCTTACCGAAGGAATCCCAGGGTACCCTGGGAGCAGAGTGGGCAGGACTCCCTATAAACTGGTACATGTTTGCATAACATACTTATTTCACCTCTGCATTTGAAGTGGGTGCAGGGCACCATGGACATAGAGTCTCTTCTGACCTTAAATTACTGTGTTACTATGTTACAGTGGACAGGAAGACAGTACAGGACTTCAAGGTACGCCTGCACAAATGTCTACATACCAAGGCAATCAATCACAGGGTATACTGGGCAACAGAGTGGGGAGGGAATTTCTGCAAATGAGTGCAGGTTATCATAGCCTGCTTCATTCCCTGCGTATCAAGCAGGGGTTGACATACTGGACCTAGACTTCCTCCTAACCTTTTCATATGTAAATAGAAAGATGACTACCTTAGTTTTCGTGTAAGCTAATTTTTTGTTCCTGTTTTTGAGCATGACAGTTTTTAATACATGAACTGAAACTTTAATTCCGCCAGCTTCCCTTTTGTTGTCCTTGCTATCTTGGACTCAGACGAAGTTTCACCTGTTCATCCTGCAAGGCAGCTGTACTGTTTTCAATCAATCATAAGCAACAGAAATGATCAACATGCAGTTTCTTGTTATTTTTAAAAGGCATAACCCTCGGCCCTCTGTTAGACAAACTATGGAACAAACTGAAAGGCAAATGACTCATATCAGATGTGATATCAAAAAGTGATCAATTAGATCAGAAAGCCATTGGATGGAAGTAGCTCAGAAATAAAATCCTAAAGGGAATTAGGCAAAGCTTAATAGCATACATTGTTTTAAGCTTCTAGGTCTTTTATAGTAACCAGGAGACAACAGTACTTTATAGAGGTACAGGGTGTTTCATATAAAATTGAGGAAATAACAGTTCAGCCGAGAGGTATAATATAGTAATATAAGAACACATTCCAAATATGAATAATGAAGTGCTAAAGTTTATGATGTTGAATGCTAGATGCTTAACAAATAATGTTGATGAGTTTAGGGCACGCATTACAACACAGGATATTTCAATAACTGCTATTACAGAAACATGGTGGGATGACAAAGCTTCCTGGGATTTTAATATGCCTGGGTTTGATGGATATACATGCAATTATGTCTCTAGAAAAGGAGGTGGAGCCACACTGCTGTGTATTCTGGGACCATGCGGGGACAGGTGCAATTTATTTATTTTTTATTTATTGAAATTATTTCACCAGGAAAGGCACACTGAGCAAGAAGATGCTCATCTCCCGGTGCGACCTGTGGGAGGGGGTACAGTGGGAGATAACACACAGGATATCAAGAGATTTACATTTAACAAGGTATACAGTAGGCTGAGGATACAGTTATACAAGTTTCAGAAGTAAACTGGGATACGACATTTGTTACAGTTCAACTAGTAGCACAAGGAAAACATTGTTTACAGTTTAGCTATTGACAGCAACATTGGTTACAGTTTATCTTGTAGCACATAGAATTAGATAACACTGAGGCAAAAAGACAGAGTATCAAGTGCAATTTAGGACAGGACAAGAGAACACAAGCCAAGAAGTGCCATAGTTGGTTTAGATAAGCCAGTTTCCATAGTGCATGCTAGGTGCCATTGGTCAGGTAGTCGGGAGGGAGGAGTCGGAGCGGGGAGGCACTTGTAAGTATCAAGTGCAGGAGCAATTTTCATGAGGTAATTTTATGCAGTGCTGATAATGGAGTGGGTAGACGAGGAGTGGTGAATTTGAGGAGGGACTTCATTCCAGAGTTTAGGGAAGCGATGTGAGAAGGCTGCTTGCCCGATAGTGGTCCTCCGCCTTAGGATTAGTAGTCGAGGGATCTGAGGGCATGAGTAGGGGTGGGAGCTGGGAAAATAATGAAGAGAGGTAGGATGAGAGGGCGTTGAGCCAGAATTTTGAGACAAATTTGGCACAGTGCTGCAGGCGGCGGTTTTCGAGCTATGGAATGCAAGGGAATGGTAGAGGTTGCAGTGATGGGTGCAGGGGGTGACATCGAGAGCGAAGCAGCGGAAGGCATGGAAAAGGGGGTCCAGTCTGGATAAGGTAGATTTGGGAGCAGGACTGTAGACTATACTGCAGTAGTCGAAGGAGGGAAGGATCATCTTCTGCACTAGTTCACGCCTAGCAGTTAGGGGGAGGCCATAGCAGTTCCTGCAGAGGGCACTAAGCTTGGGGCACATTTTTTTCATGATTGCATCAATGTGGTTGGAGAAGGAAAGATGACGGTCAAGCCACACCCCTAGGTACCAGAAGGAAATGGCGTCCTCCAGTATTGTCCCATCAAGGCTGTGGAAGGAGGGGAGGGAGGGGAGACTAGACAGACGTTGCCAAGTGCTGAAGGTCATGGTGACAGCTTTTTTAGCATTGAGGGAGAGCTGGTGAGAGCTGAACCATAGCTGAACTTTTTTGAAGTCAGCCTGGAGATTGGCTGTTACCTCATCTGGGGAGGACCCAGAGGTGAATAGGACAGTATCGCTTGGGTACATATGAATAGATGTAGTTGAGCACACTGGAGGGAGGTTATTGAGAAAGATGGAGAACAGAATGGGACCAAGTACTGACACTTGGGGGACTCCGGTATTCATGGGCAGGAAGTGGCATCTATAATTCTAACTGATTGTGTTCTGCCTGAGAGGTAGGCACTGAACCAGCTGGTGGCTGAGTCAGAGAGGCCAGCTTCCGAGAGACACGATAACAGCAGGGGGTGAGAGACAGTGTTGACTGCTTTGGCAAGGTCAATGAAGATAGCCAAGGTGATCAGCCCTCTGTCCATTCCAGTGAGGATGGTGTCAGTGAGCCTAATCAGGGAGGAGGCAGTGGAATGTCCCTTCCTGAATCCGGACTGGAATTGCATGAAGACAAAGGGGGTGAGTTGGTTGAGCACTAGGTGTTCTTGTAATTTTGCAAGAACTAGGAGGAAAGAGATAGGGCAGTAATTAGAGAGGGAGGTGGGGGCACCCCCTTTAGGGAGGGGGATGACGACAGCATGCTTCCATATCTGGGGGACAGCTGCAGTGGAAAAGGAGAGGTTTAGGAGGTTGGCGAGGGGGTTGCTATGGCAGTGGTGTAGAGGTGGAGGAGTTTGTTGTCTGGACCATTGGAGATTTACCTTTTGATGGGTTGATAGCCCGTAGGGCCTCAAGAGTATCAGCTGATGAGATATCTTTGAAGGAGAAGGTGAGCAGCCCATGTGTATTCTTAATTCCAGCAGGAGGACTGTGTGGCACAGGAGTTGGCAAGGAGGAGAGGACAGCAGAGGCACAAGAGGAGAAATAAGTGTTGAATTATGTGGCAACAGCACTTGGATCCAAGAGGAGGGTGTTATTCATGATTAGGAGTGGGGTGGGATAAGCGGCTGGTGGAGAGAAGAGGGAATGAATGACCTTCCAGAATTTAGATGGACTATTTAAGTTAGAGTGGAGGGAGGAGCTGAAGTATTCCAATTTAGCTAGATGGGTTGCTCTGGTACACTTGTTGCATAGAGTCCGATAGATGGTGAAATCATGTGGGAAGATTTATGAGTTCTCCATGCTTTGTCCCATGCATTTTGCCACGCTATAAATTCTTGTGTGATCCAAGACAGGTGGTTGCCACATATCCTAGTACGATGCAATGGTATGTGCATGTCCTAGACATTGAGGAACGTGCTTTGGAAGTGTATGAAGGCATTATCTATGGAGCAGAATATAGTGGGGGGTTCCCAGTTTGCGAGCGCTAGGTCTTCAAGCACAGGGGCAAGGTTTAGGGATTTGTAGGAACATTGGACTAGGTACTTCGGGAGGATTTGGGGCGGTGAATTTTCCAGACTAGGTATATAATATGGTGATCGCTTAGGGAATCGGGTAGTAGTCCTGCACTGATGACCCAGTGGGGATGGCTGGTGAGAGCCCAGTCTATTAGCGAGTGATTGCCCATTTTGAGGTTTAGACGTGTGGGTTCGGTGATGGTTTGCGATAGGTTTAGCATGGATACATCTGCCTGGGTTTTGTTGAAAGATGGAGCTAGCCAATTGTGGTTGAAGTCTTCCATGATATATAGTTCTCCAGTAGGGGTTAGGGAGGAGATTTGCACGAGGAGGTCAGTGACAGATGTTGCTGGTGTGCCAGTCCGGCAGTAAACTCCAGCTATGTAGATTGGGAGAGAGAAGGGGAGAGTCAGTTGTAGCAGTAGTAGTTCATAGGTGTGGGGTTCAGCCTTGGCTAGGACTACTGAGAAGCAGAATTCTGAGTTGATGTAGATGGCCACTCCATCACCTCTAGATGACCTGTCCTGGTGGGCCATCACGTAGCCTTGGATAGTAAGTGAGGGATCAGAGATATTCTTGTTTAGCCATGTTTCAGAGAGGGTGATGACATCTGGGGCATAGTGAGCTGCAAGTAACTGGAGGGAGTCAAGTTTGAGGGGTAGACTTCTTATATTTAGGTGCAAGAGATGCAGGCCATGTGGGAGATGGGCTCCAGTGAGGCTTATGGTTGTGATTGTATTTGGAGAGGATCCTGTTGCATTTGGTAAGATGGGGGTGTTTAGGGGGCCTGGGTTTGGGTGTATGTCTCCTGCTGCAATGAGCAGGAGGCCAATAGTAAGGTAGCATGCAAACACTTGTAAGCACCATAACGCTGTCGAGCGCTGTCTTGGTAGTGGGCATGAACGACTATGAGTGGCAGGTCGGGAGGTAGTTGCAGAATTAACCAAGAGTGTGAGGGGGCAAGGAAGAAGGGGCAGGGACGCAAGGTGTAGTGGGACCAGATTAGGCTGGGTGATGAGATGGTCACTGAGTTAGAGGGGTGATGGGGTCTGTCATGGTGCAGCAGGATGGGGGCATGTTAAACAGGAGTGGTGGGAGGCAGGTGATTAGGGTAGTAAGAAGAAGCATGTGTCTGGACAGGAGAGACATGGTTCCAGATCTCAGAATGTGGCAGTCCATTAGCAGCTCAGGCAGCACAGTAGTGTTTAGGGTAGGAGCTGAAAGATAGGCAGCCAGTAAAACGACTGGCTGCAGGCTGAGCTTCAGATGACCAGTAACAATTAGTACAGTCATACAACCATCAGTCGAAGGCTGCCGTCACTAAAATGCAGATTTTAAATTATGCAGTTTTTCAGTTAGCAATCTACAGGCAGTTGCAGTATGCATTGGGTCATAATGCCGTGCGCTTAATAGCGTATGGCATTATGGCAAAACCCAGACCTGTGCGCACTTCGAGTTGGCCCCCCCAGAGTTAGAATCTTTAGTGGGGGGGTCCGGGGGTGCAGCTCCCCATAACGGGGGTGTGGGGGGCAGAGCCCCTCACAGAACAAAAGAAACCAAGTAATTGCGCAATGCAATTGTGCCGCCACGCCATTCTGACGTGCGACATATTGACCCCATGCTGGTTCAGTAAGGTCAGCAAGCTCCTACTGAAATACTGCTGGTTAGCTGGCTGCTGAAAAATCGGGCAAGAGGTACAGGGCTGGCTGGCTGCTTTGCTAAGGACACAGTATTTCAATTATACAAATCTACAGTCAGCTTCAGTATAATCAGCAAGCTACTGATGAAATAAGCAGGCTCCTTAGCTCGGAACTGCAGGCTCCATATAACTACAATCAATCAAAGGCTACCTCAGGATCGGCAGGCTAATTTTTCAATAATTACTAAAGTTTGGAGCAGGTTCAACTACATTTGTTTTACACACACTCAAAGTGGAGCAAATTGCCGCGTTACTGTAAGGGAGACTATGTCTGAATAGCCAATAAATCTGAGCGAGCATGGGTAGGAATATTAATTTAAAATGAATTAGCAGTGCTCAGTGTCCCAGAGAGGAATTAGGAGTTAACTCAAGCAGTTGAGGTGCCGAGCTCTGAGCGTGACACAGGAGGGCTACCGATAAAGGCGCCAAATTTGGAACGGGCAAGTATTGTCCAGGAAGGGCATCTAGTTTGTAACTTCATTTCTTCAGTTGCTTAGCAGGTGGTGGTCGGGGAGCACCTCCAACTGGGCATGGAGCCCGAGGCAAAGTAGGGCAGCTTCAGTTGCTTAGCAGGTGGCAGTCAGGAGAGCAGCTCCAACTGGGCATGGAGCACAAACCACAACCCCATCCCACCACTCCCTGCTGGCACGAAGCCCCTGCACATGGGCTGTGGGCAGCAGCAGAGGAGTTCTGACCAAGATTCTTGGGCATCCAACTGTATGCCTGGGTTGGCCCTGGAGTGGATGGAATATGGCAGCCTGCATTAGTCCTCCATGGAGTGCCATATCACCTACCAACAAGTGCAGCAGTGTTCCATTTGGCACTGGCTGGCACTGGTGACACTCCCAGCCCAGTAACAATACTTCTGGGACATGAGGTGGTGGAACGAGGGCCTTCAGGGTCAGGATGGCTAGACGGAGAGGGACACATTGGCATTATGGCAGCCCCTAAAGTCACACAGAGTCTGCCTTCTCTGCTGGCAAGTTGCCCTGGCAGTGCTCAGCATCAGGAGGTTGTCCACCCTTGCCCCCTTTCCCACTCCCGACCCTGCCCTGTACGGAGATGGTTGTGCAGCAGGGGATCTGGTGCACAGTGGGTGCACAGCCACATCTGTGGATGTTGCAGGGTGCCACAAAGGTGAGCATCATGCATGTAGGGGACACTCCTCAGCTTTCCATGACCATCCGCAGGTACAGAGGGGCTGTGTGCCCACTGTGGATTGAGCCCTTAGTAATAAACTCTGTTTGAAAAATATTTGGGGAACTAAAATACACTGATGAATCTATGAAAGTCAGAAAAACAATATTGCTAAAAAAACTATATAATTAAATTGTTTTGAAAGTGTTAAAGTTAGTCAATGAAGATGATCAAGACGGATTTGTGAAGGGCAGGGGGAAACCTATGAATCTCCATACCTTATTACGAACATACGAAATTTGCCAGCAGATAAAGGCCTAGAGGTCTATCAAGTCTGCTCGAATGTGCAGCTAGCACCCCTTATTCTGCAGCTGCCCCTCCCTTCCACCCTTCCCCTTCATTAACCCTCCCCCTTGTCCTGTCCCATCCTCGTTTGAAGCAGTCCACTGTTCTACTGCATACCATTTCAGGAGGTAACGCATTCCACCCAGCCACCATCCTCTCTGTAAAAAAGTGTCTCCTCATCTCCCTTCTGAACCTTCCTCGCTCCAGTCTCATATCATGGCCCCTGGTGTCCCTCCCTTCCCTTACTTTGAACAGCCCCTCTGTACTTGTCTTGTTTATTCCTTTCATGTATTTAAAGGTTTCAATCATGTCACCCCTGTCTCTCCTCTCCTCCAGTGAGTACATGTTCAACTCCTTCAACCTCCTCTCGTATGATAAGTCCCCAGCCCCTTGATCATCTTTGTCACTCTAAGCTGCACCCCTCCAGTAACCAATGTCCCTCTTCAGATCGGACGCCAGTACTGCACGCAGTACTCCAGGTGTGGTCTAACTAATGACCTCATACAGTGGCAGAATCACCTCCTCCTCCTCGAGGATATACCCTTTGCAATACAACCCAGCATTTTGTTGGCCTTTGCAGCTGCCTTCCTACATTGTGCCGAGTTGTTCATTGATCCTGTAATGAGCACACCCAGATCCTTCTCCTCCTCTGTCTGGGCTAGCTGCACTCCCCCTAGCTGGTAACTCCTCCTTGGGTTCTTCATCCCAAAATGCAGCACCTTGCACTTTTTGGCATTAAAGCCCAGTTGCCAGGTGTCTGACCAGGTTTCAAGCTTTGCCAGATCATCCTGCAACCCCTGCCATCCCCCTAGGTCATCCACCACCGCCTACCTTGGTATCATCAGCAAACAGACTGATCTTGCTCTTGATGTCCCATGATATGTCTGCAATGAATATCCCAAACAACACTGGTCCCAACACCGAGCCCGTGGAACACCACTCGTCACTGCCCTTGGGTGTGAGAGCTCCCCACCCACCACCACTCTCTGTTGCCTTCCTGCAGCCAGTTTCCTACCCATCTCACCAGCTTTGACCCACCCCTGTGCCTACTATTCCTTCCCAGCCTTCCATGTGGCACTGAGTCGAATGCCTTGCTAGAGTCCAGATACAGGACATCCACTGCATGGCCCTGTCCGGTTGCCTAGTTACCCAGTCATAGAACTCGACCAGGTTGGTTTGGCAGGATCTGCCACGATGAAGCCATGCTGTCTGCTGTCCTGTGGTCCTTTGGCCTCTAGGAGGCCACCAGCCTCCCTTCAGGATAGTCTCCATTAGCTTACCCACGATGGATGTGAGGCTCACTGATCTGTAGTTTCCGGTTCATCCTTGGGGCCACTCTTGTGGAGAGGCACCACATGAGCCATCCTCCAGTCCTGAGGTACACACCCAGAATGTAGTGAGGCATTAAATGGGTCTGCCAAGGTCCTGCAAGGACCTCTGCTCCAGCTCCTTCAGTACCCTGGGGTGGATGCCATCTGGGCCTGGCGCCTTGTCTACCCTCAGTGCCTTCAAACCCTCTCGAACTCTGTTCTCCATGATTTTCCCATCTGTCACCACTTCCCACCCTGCTTCTGCCATTTCTCCCACCTTGGGTGTCACCCCCCTCTTCTCTTTAGTAAATACTGAGCAGAAGTACTCATTTAGTGCTTCCGCCTTATCGCACCCTGCTTCCACCCAACCCCCCTCCTTCCTAATCCTTACTATGTGGTCCTTACAGCTCCTTTTCTCCCTGATGTACTTAAAGAAGTCTTTCTCCTCCTTCTTAATGCCTTGTGCCAGCCTGAGTTCCGTAGATGCTTTGGCTCCCCTTACTGCCCTTGTCACCTCCTTCGATTCTGTCAAGTACTCCTCCCTGTCCTCCCCTTCCCTGTTTTCTTGTACTTCCTAAAGGCAGCTCTTTTCCTCCTTACCTTTTCCATGACCTCCTTGCTCAACCAGATTGGTTTCTTAGCCCTAGCCTTCTTGCTCTGGGCTTTGCAGCAGGTTTTGGTTGCCTCCACTATCCCCAGCTTTATGAGCTCCCACCTCTGGTTAGTGTCCATACTAGATTGAATTCTGGCCAGGTACCCTTTTACCACTTCCCCCATCCTCCCAAAGTTGGCCCTCCTGAAGTCCAGCACTATTGTGCCAGATTCCACTCCTTCCTAGCCCATATCCAATGTGAGCCATACTGAGTGGTGGTCACTCCCTGACAGCGGTTCCTCCACTATAAGTTCTCTCATAAAGTCCCCATTTGCCAGCACAAGGTCAAGGGTATTCCCTAACCTGGTTGGTTCACTGACCATTGCAGCAGGAAGCTGTCCTGGAAGGCATCCAGCAGTACCTGCTCCTTCTGTTCCTGGTTGTTGGGGTGCTCCAGTCCACTCCTGGCATGTTGAAGTCCCCACAATCACCACACTACCCTTCGTAGGTCCTCCTGATCTGTCCCGCTAGTTTCCTGTCTAACTCCTCCGTCTGAGATGGTGGCCTGTACACCACTCCCATTCTAAGAATCCTATTCTTGGAATCCTGGATTTGCAACCAAAGTGACTCCATACTACCCTCCTCCCCTTCCTCCCTTACACACTTCAGTCCTTCCTTCACATATAGTGCCACCCACCCTCCTTTCCCAATCACCCTGTCCCTACGAAATAACCTGTACCCTGGTACAGACAGGTCCCAGTCATTGTATTGGGTGGCCCATGTTTCCGTGATGGCTGCAATGTCCACCTCTCCCTCTGCCATGAGAACCTGTAACTCTGCAGTTTTCCTCCCAAGGCTCCTAGCATTAAGGGTAACCACCTTCCACCCTTTCCCCTCCCATCCTGCCCTCCTTTCCTAGCATCACCAACAGTACTTGCCATTTGTCCTTTGTCACTGTTATGGGGGGTTAGCTCATATGATTTCCCAACCTGTGGTCTCTGCATATCTCTTCCCCAACTGCCACCCCCCCACTCCTAGTTTAAATTCCCAACTTCCTCTATGTACTCCTCCATCCTCTGTTTCAACACTTTCTTTCCCTCCTCACTCAAGTGTAGTCTGTCCTTGGCATAGAGACTACTGTCCTCCCAGGTCCCTCCCACCCCCAACAGCCCATACCCTTTAGCACAACACCAGGTTCTTAGCCATCCGTTAAATTCCTCTATTCTCAGCTTCCTTGTTGTGCTTGCCTTTGGCACTGGAAGTATCTCTGAAAAAGTTACTGATCTTCCTGCTCCCTCACATAATTGTGCTAGTTCCTCAAACCTCCTCTGGACTGTATCTACTGTCTTGTCAGCCCAGTCATTTGTCCCATTATAGATTAAGGAGGCAGTATAGAGTAGTGGCTAAGGGCACTGAGCTTCAAACCTGGACACCTGGATTTGAATCCCATCAGCCCCCACTTGCATACTGTGTGACCCTGAGCAAGTCACTTGACTTCCTTGTGCTCCCAGGTTGCACCTGGAAACAAGCTCTGGCTTAATGTGCCTTTACTGGTTAAACAATTTCCCCTTTCCTTATTACAGGTTCTGGCTAGGGAACAAAGCAACTCAAATGACTACCCGATGGTGGTCTTGCTCAATGCCAAAAAGCCTTTGTCCAGATCCAGTGGGACCACCTCTGACTCATGATGAGACACATGGGGTTTGGCCCCAAGTTTCTGGAATGGGTACAAGTCATATAAACCAAGCCCACAGCTGCTGTACAAACAAATGCATGGATGCCCAAGCAGTTTCACTGAAGTAGAGGCACCCAAGAGGGGTGCTCATTATCATCCCTGCTGTTTGACTTGGCACTGGAACAGTTAGCTCAAACTATTAGAGATGATGATAATATCAAAGGGGTTTATTATTAGTTTATAGTGTATAATGGAGTGTTGTTCTATATAGAATTCCTTCCCTTTCCAAATGCTGTTGTACCACAGTTCAAAGGTCATGGAATGTGATTCTACCCTACTGTGGTAGAATAGCATTCTATAACCTCTAGAGACTGCATAAGTCAGTTTCATTTTGAAAGCAAAAGAACTCACAAACACATATTTCACACAGTACTACACTATAAAAAATTCAGGATGAGCAACTCTATGCACAACCAGTGTGTCTTGCCACCTTGGGGTTCTGATTCCCATGGACCTCTCGAGCTTCGCTCTCAAGGTCAGAGGGAATCAGCACCCCTCTGTGACAGAACACACTTTATGCTTAGTGGGTGAGGAACACTAGAGAAGTCAATGCCTATTTTTACATATGGCCTAGGAGTCCCAGCAGGTTACATTAGCAGACACAACGGTAAAAGCCTCCCTATATGTGGATGATTTTCTAGTCTGTGTAACTCATCCAGAACAATCACATGGCTGGATAAACTTGCCCCTTTTGGAGTGTTGTCAGAATATAAAGTGAACTTCTTGAAGACAGTGGTGATGACTCTCTGTAACTGTGAACATGCTGCCCTCAAACATGACCACCCACTTCAGTGGAAAGAAGAGGATTTTAAATACCTCAGGGACAATGTAAGAAAATTGGAGTTATATGCAGCAAATTAACTACCCCTCCTTCAAACAAGTTCTAGCCAGAGCTGATAGGGCTGTGAAGAGCTACTAAATGACCAAAGTTATTTTCATTTTGGTGCCATATAGTGCTGTTTAATCACAATCATCACAGTGCTCCCAGATCCAAATAACCATTTTCCTGTAACAAGCCCACATTTCTCCTGTATTTTCCATGTAGAAGCAGCATCAAATCCCTGTAGGTTTTTCCATAAGCCACTAGTTCCTTATTTGTGACTTTGTTGTTTATTTAAATGCAATATGTTGGCAGCCTTTTATCAGGAAAAGGACTCTGATTTGCTGTTAGGTATTAAAAGTATATGTCAAGATGGCCTTGGAATGAGTTGGATTTATATGGAATCCATAAGACATAATGGGGGAATTTATTTATTTGTTGAATTTTGTTGACTGGGTAGGCCCACTAAGACTAGAAGTCCCTTTTTCAGGGGTGACGGGGAAAGGGGGGTATAGATGGTAATCAACTGAAATTGTAACATGGCATAAATCCTTACTTGAACCAGATTAAGCTGTTGGTATTTTTAGTGAATGGGGGAAATTTGGCCAGGACACCATGGAAATTCTCCTACTCTTTTTGAGAAGTGCCATAGGATCTTTAACATCCACCTGAAGAGGCAGAGAGAAAAGACAGGAGCACCCCCCCCCATGCTGCACTACAGTGTCAGTATTGGGATCTAAAGAGCTAGTGGAGCCAAACCAGGCAGACAGGAAAATAATGTCGATTTTAAGAAGTAGTCAGTTATAACATTTTATTTCTGAAGTACCTTTCTTTTTCCTTTTGCCCATCAGAGAGTCTTCTATGTCATAACGTTGTGGTGGATGTGTGGAACAGCTCTTAGCATAGCAGCTGACATATCTAGCTCTGCTGCCCCCCACTACATCATCAGCATGGTGATATCGCTGACAGTGAAATCACAGGTGAATGACCTTGCAGTCACTGAATTGCTGTTCCTAAGTAGCAGTGATGTCACAGTCAGTGAGGTCACAATGCTGGTGATGTAGTGGGGGCAGTATAACTAGTTATGTCAGCTGCCACACAGAATGCTGTTCCACACATCACACACATATTAACATCAGGTAAACATCTTCTTATTAAACAAAGGGAAAAGAAAAAGTACCTCAAATATAAAAGGTAATGGTTGACTGATTTTAAAATATAATATTAGTTTAGGCAGTACACTAACTCTTTAACCCACATGCCTAACATGGGGATAGAACCAACGGCCTTCTGATCTTCCAGTCTCAGAGGCCAGTGTGCATGCTATTTTTTGCATCTTTCATTTGTTAGTTTTTACACAAATTCTCTGAGACTTTTTTCTGACCACTTGATGGAATCTTGAATGAGTTGCATAAATGTTATAATTTTCTTCAAGGACCTGACCCTGCAACTAAATACACACTCAGTACATCATTTTATGAAATGAGAAAAAAAAAAAACAATCTTCTGTTTCCAGTGCTTGCCTCCAACCTGTCCTGCTCAAGGAATGACAGCTAACAGACTGCAATTCCACTGTTTGTAATCTGACACTGAGTCTGACTTTCGTTTTCACAAAACCCAAGATAAAATGAGTCAACTCCTAGGTTGCTGAAAGAAATAGAACAAATCTGTTAGACTGAGCTGGACAGATGATAGAAACAGCAGTTTAAAAATGTTTTTTTTTGTTAATATCCTAAGAAGTTCTGAGGTACAATACAGTAGCATCCCCCTCACCCTTCAGATACCTTTAACATAGAGCAGCAAATAGCAAAAATCAGAGGGGGAATGCACTACTTTGCAGCTGTGGAGGAATACATACAAATGTCTAAAAAGGAAGTTCCACAAAAAGCCATTTTTAGAGCTACAGTCTGATGACAGAAGGGCTGTAGGCTCCACCCAGAGCCCTAAAAATGAGCTAATTATACGATAAGTCGCATACTCTGCTCCTGACCCTACTAGGAAGAATCAATGTTTTAAAAATGGCAATACTGATGAAACTGTTATTCATGTTTCAGGTTCTACCAGTTCGTATTCTGGAGGCCTTTTTAACATAGAAACATAGAAAATGATGGCAGATAAGGACCGCTAGGCTGATCCAGTCTGCCTGTATTCCGTACCTGCATCAGTGGCTGCTGACCCTACTTGGTCATCGACTTTAGCCACCTCTTCCTACCTCCAGGGTTCCCTGATGCCTATTCCATGCATATTTGAATCCTCCCACTGTGCAAGCTCCCACCACCTCCTGGGGTGGGCTATATATGTTCAGCCAATCCCCAGGATGGGTAGGGCACATTGTCGGCTGCCCCCCATTTGTGCCACCCGCCCATGTAGCAATATTTAAACTGGATGTGCGATCCATTGGGATTGCGCATCCTGTTTGAATATAGCAGTTGGTTGCACTGGACCAATGTTTTGGGCAGCGCATCTGGCTGCGCTGCGCATCCCAGCCAGTTTGAATATGGGGCCCCAGAAGTTTACTTACTACTATGAAGGGAGGTATCCTAGATGTTCTCAAGATGACTCCCATCTATTACATATGATGTTTAGTTGCCCAAAGCTGCAGGAGTCTTGGTCAAGTTTAGGGACCATACCCTCAGAAATAATGAATATACCAACTGAGATCACCCCCAAAGTAATATTGCTGGGGGACTGCTCATAACTAGAAGATCTGCACTCTAGACTAAGGAAATTGGCATTTTTGGCCACAGCCACAGCAATTGGGAATACTGTCTAATTGGAAAAGCACCAGCCTCCCCAGCTATAGCTGCCTAGTACTGTACTATGATTGACTGTGTGAATTAAGAGAGGCTGATGTACACAGCAAGGGGAAAAGAGCACATTTATGATCTAATATGAGCAACTTTTGGAAAGTACACAAATAACTCCCCATGGGATGTAACCCCAGAGGGCTCTCATAACTCATAGGGTATATTGTTCTTCCCTGAGGAAGACCAATGTGATTGGTCGAAGCGCTGGGGAAAGATTTACCAGTGTGTAGACACTAACAGATGAAGGAGATATGCTGTAAAGTTCATGAAGAATTTTGGATTAAACCAAGAATAGTTGAAAAGGCATTATTTCTCCATGTAATTATTTCTATACCATTGGAGTGCAGAGCTTGCTGGTTCAAGTAACTGCCTGAGGCCTGCAAGGATTCCGTGATGTCTCTGCTCCTGGCTGAGGCAGCTGCTGCGATGGTCCAATCCACGTCCGGCATATTAAAATCACCCAGCAGCCATACCTCCCTCTTTTGCTGCCGTCCCATGTATTTCTTCCACTAGCACCCTATCCACCTCCTCCCCCTGTGCTGGAGGCCTGTAGATGACTCCTGTGCGAATTACTGTGCCATTGCCTGACTCAAGGGTGACATACAGTGTCTCAGCCTCCCCCTGCCTACCCTGTACTGCCGTTGCTTTAATATCTTCCTTGATTCAAAGGGTCACCCCCCCCTTTTTACCCTCCCTATCCCTCCTCAATAGAGCTTAACCTGGTACATTTGCCTCCCAGTCATGGTTTCCAGTGTACCACATCTCAGTAATTGCCACAATGTCCAGGTCAACCTCTGCCATCAAGGCATCAAAACACTCAGAACATATACTACCACTTGGCCCTGAAATAACAAAACTCTCAGAATAAAACTGGAACAACTCACAAAATCCCTGGGGAAAAGTGGAATAGGGCCCCCCCTATTTTAAGAACTATTATAGGTCAGCACAGCTTGCTGGGCTTACAGGGTGGCATACCTTAGAGTGCGGGAATAATGCTTGAAAATGCATGGATAGGTACTTTTAGGTTTACAGACTTATTGTGTAACACATCTCTTCATGACTTTAAGTGTGCTAAAGACAACCCAGTCATCCACCCTCTATTAACAGTTTGGCACAAGATACATAAATATAAAGAGACTGTAGGCCAGAATACAGTTTGACACCACTGTGTAACAACCTATTGTTTCCTAATTTCTTTCAGATCTGGGAGACAAAATTTGGTCTGAGAAGGGCACAATGGTACTGGGACACTTGTTTAATGGGGGACAGCCTATGTAATGTGAAGCCTTTTGAAGATAACATTTGGAATACCAATTTTTATGTGTGCTTGCATGCATGTGCAAGAAACATAGTGCCACCATACCAGAATTCGTAGGTGTGCCTCCCCCACTTCCAATGCCCTGGCCTTTTGCAGGCACAGTCGCACCCCACCAATGAATGCCGGAGCTGTCTATGACAGCCCAACAGATGCAGTGGCATACAGCTGTGGTAACGTGTAGGCAATTTGCATACTGCCATGTCAGCAGTACGCAAAGTGCCTACACGTTGGCACTGCACTGAATCAGCTGCCATAGACAGCTCCATCCCCATAACAAGTAGCATGCTGGGAGCCCACCCCAGCATGCTCATCACCTTCCCCACACACTGTATGGCTGACAGGGTGCCCAATCCCCGTCAGCGCCATCGCTCACCCCAACAGAGTTCCAGGTGCCACGCCGGGAGCCCCCACAGGGTGGGCTGCCACACGCGCAGGACCGGATCTCCTCTCTCCTCCTTCGATCTCCTCACTGACCCAGCAAGACAAACTGGATTATAGATAGAGCGCCAGGTGAGTGGTTGGCGGCCCTGTCTTATGGGGGCTCAGAGCCAGGGGGTTTGTCTGGCATGGGTTTGGTGGGGGGGCAGTAACATATATGAGGAGAGAGATCACAGTGGGTGGTGGAGCAGCTCAGCAAGATGGGGTAGCCTGAGAGAGTTCGGGGCTGGAGGTGACAAAAAAAAGAGTTTAAAAAAAACCCAAAAGTGAATGGAAATTAATGCTAATTATAACCATACAGAATACATAATAAAATACTACCCAGACTCCAGAAGTTTACTAACTACTATGAAGGGAAGCGTCCTAGATGTATTCCAGATGACTCCCATCTATTACATATGATGTTTAGTTGCCCAACACTGGAGGAGTCTTGGTCAAGTATAGGGAACCATACCCTCAGAAATAATGAATATACAAACTGAGATCACCCCCAAGGTAGTATTGCTGGGGGACTGCTCATAACTAGAAGATCTGCACTCTAGACTAAGGAAATTGGCATTTCTGGCCACAACCACACCGGAAATACTGTCTAACTGGAAAAGCACAAGCATCCCCCCCCCCAGCTATAGCTGCCTAGCACTGTACTATGATTGACTGTATGAATTAAGAGAGGCTGGTGTACAGAGCAAGGGAAAGAGAGCACGTTTATGATCTTATATGGGCAACTTTTGAAAAGTACATAACTCCCCGTGGGATGCAACCCCAGAGGGCTCTCGATAACTCATAGTGTATATTGTTCTTATTGGAGGAAGACCTAACATAAAATAAGACAAGGAACAATCTTAGACATTGTTTTATTGTAGTGTAATAATGTAATTTAATCTGTTAATATTTGTTTTAATGTTTTAGTTAGTACAATGATTTTTATCACCTTACACGCAGTATAACCACTGCTGCGATATGCTGTCCATGCAATTTTGTAATGTGCATGAAATTATCAATAAAGTATGTTTGAAAGAAATGTTTGCTGACTAATAAATATCAGTACTGCTGCTTTAAGTATTCAGTCAGCTGTTCTTCCTTGTTTATTATCACCACTTCCTTAATCATTCAGTGGTTCAACACAACAGTTTCTGTAGACTCCTCTTTACATTTACATGTCTAAAAAAGGATATTATTGGACTTGCTAGCGTTGAGATTACACTTTATGAGCTATAAGAGCTACGGGTATCCATGAGTGTCCTGTCTTTAAACTGAGCCCCACTTCTCACTGTAACTCTGTGGTAGAGATGCTTGAGCGACAGGCGCTCTCTTCGGAGCCATGGGGGCTTAGCCCTGGCAAGCCCTACTGTAATTCCAACACTGGACTCCAACTGCTGTCTGTTCCTCTGCCATTCAGTCTACACCTGATTCTATATTTGCACTCTCTGAAAACTCTGATAGATAAAGCCCACACTTTTATGCAAATTTCTTTAGTAATGCAGAATGGAATGATGTGCAATTCAAATTATTTTAGTATGTTGTGGTTTATATTTATACCAAATATAAATATTTGCAGGTAGACAAAGCCAGTCATTACATACGTTGATGTACCAGTTGATTGTCTGACAAACTATGCTGTTCAAAAAAACCAAGGAAGATCTCTTACGTTTCCAGGGTGTTTCCTTTATCATGTGAGTATGGTTGCCATAATCCAGCTGCCCCATCGCTTGTGGTAAGTGGTGTGAATTTATCAGCATAGATTACGATTTCCAAAGGCTTGACAATTAAGTGGTACTGGTCATAGATAGCCAGCGCAGTAGATAGACCGATGACTCCTGCCCCGATCACTACCACACGCATCTTTGAACTGAAAAATAAATTAAAAAAGAACTAATAAGAAATATTGCCGTTAGGAAAATGGCACTATTGAAAACACACCATTGAGGTCTATCCTAAAGTTCAGTCTTTTTGCTTTCTGCAATTATGAGCACAGAGAGATTCCTCCCCTAGTACTGGTCTCAGTCTCATTGATCGGACACCTACTTAACAAATAAAGCCCAACCAAGACAGCTGTACTGCTGGCATGCCTGTTGGCAGTGCAGTAGGACTTCATTCACAGTGTCCATGATCTGCATTTGGGAACAACCTCGGGACACTGAACGGCAATCAGACTGATCCCTGCTGTGCTGCTGGATACCACCTAGGGACACACAGGTGGAGACAGACAATCCAGGAATGGCATGAGGCAAGGAGACATTTAGGACTAAACTGCCACCCACACCTGTCATGTGCCTAGGGTGGGCATATTTACAGCCTGTATCTCAGGGTGGGAAAACACTGGGAAAATGCAAGCGTGCCAGGGTGAAATATCATCACATTTGGGCCCTGCATTGCCTGTTCATCTAACACAAAGGGTCACTGCCACCAAGTGCTGAGTGTTCCAGAGGGGTGTGTCATCCATGAAGGCCCTACCATGGAGGTAAACATTAAGGCAGGTAAAAGATTTGCATTGTGCAAGGTCAGGTGATAGGGCTTGGCGGGTGCCAGAGAGCAAACGCAGGTCATAGCTGGAAGCTGGACAAAAAAAGAATACATTTAAACAAAAATATTGGCACTGCCCTCTCGTACAATGTAACTGAGCTATACCAGTGAACACTGAAAAGCCTAGATAATCCTAGTACAGGTAGTACTGCAGGAATTCCTGTTTGTGTCTATTAAAATAAATGAAGTCAAATACAATAATAATAACCAGAAGGGCCGGCCTGCCAGTGCAGTGGTAGTGCTACCGCTTGTGTAGCCAGTGATTCGGTTTGGGAGCATGAGCTTGGGGGAGATAGATCAAGCAATGGCTGCATGCTCTCCATCTTCTGGGGGGAATGTGCCTCCAGTGTAGTGCTCACGGGTGACCACGGGAGTGGCTTACGGGGGGGGGGCCCAACGGTTGTGGCTGGGAGGTGTGAGGACGCAGGCGGTTGTGCCATTGCATCTGTGCATGCCACACCTTCTGAACCAGAAACTCAAGAAAATTCTTGGTCCCGGCTGATCTCTGAGCCACTGCCGCAGACCTGCCTGATGACTGGATGGGTAGGGGGGGCGTAGCCGACTGCCCCCTTCTCCCACCCAGGGGAATAAGGCAAGGATCCATGGGGGCAGAATAGTGGTGGGTCGGCTGGAGTTTCAGCTGGAGATACCGGGGCAAAAAGCACTAATAAAAAAAATAATAATAATCAGAAGAAGAGTGGACGAAGACACATTAGCAAATTATCCTTTGATGATGTAAACAGAGCCATAAGGCAAGATCTGAGGGTTCAGATCTGTTTATCTACACCCCCTCAGAAAGTGCTTGAACTGTAGTCTCAAAATCTCCCATCAGAGAAAATACACCCCTTAATCAACTACAAAATGGAGTTGTTTTTCAGTTGTCAAAAAATTGTTTGCTTATTCATTGCAAAGTTCTCCAGAGTTTTCATGGATTGTTAATCCTGTCAAAATTATTTGAAAAGAATGGCTCTTCCCGGCTATCTCTGGGAGGTCACATGCCCTTAGGCCTGGGGCCAATCCCCTGGCCTGATCTTCCCAGGTATAATGTTCAGGGGAGGTTGGGCCAATGGCCTTTGCCCCTTAGCAGTTAGGGGCTAGAAGTAGTCCCTGGTGGGGAGGGGCAAAGGAATCATACATATCATCCATATCATACATATCATCATCCATATCATATATATCATACATATCATCATACATATCATGTATATCATACATAATATCCATATCATACATATCATACATATCATCATCCATATCATATATATCATACATATCATCATACATATCATGTATATCAAACATAATATCCATATCATACATATCATACATATCATCATCCATATCATACATATCATCATACATATCATGTATATCATACATAATATCCATATCATACATATCATACATATCATCATCCATATCATACATATCATCATCCATATCATACATATCATCCATGCAGATGAGGCTTGGACATGAACCTGTGGAAGGACTGAATTTTGGAGCACGAGACACGGGGTGAAAGAAAGGGCGACTAGGCTGTGGATTGCAGGGAGATTAGGCCAAGTGGTACCGGCCTCGGGATTTAAGGGCACAAGGTTCACTCAAAAAACAAAAACAAAAGAAAACTGGGCACAAGTGAGCTTCAGTGCAGGTCTACTAGAAAAAAGAAAAAAAAAAACAACAGACGGGGAAGATGTTTGAGGAGGGACGATGCTTTTGTGACCACAGGGGGCTAGAAGGACGCCTCGGGGAGGGCTACATGAGGGATTGGAGGTTGGCTAGGACTAACGGCCGAGTGCTGGTCCAGACAGTCCAGAGCAGGTATGGGGGAGCGGCAAGTTGGTGGGCTGGCAGACAGGGGCAGTCGGTGATGGATGAGCAGCTCGGACACGGTCTAGTTGTCCAGCTACATGGGGCGGCATCCAGGCCCCAGCCCAGTATGGAGACCCCCGAGGAGGAGAGGAATGTGGGGTAGAGCTGGCGAGCTGGAGGAGGTGGGGTGCCAATGCCAGGGAGCTTGGTTGAGCTTAGGGGAACAGATCCAGGGCACAGAGGAGGGGAAGCTCTGGAACCAGCATATGTTTAGGTGGGTGGAGTAGAATACTTCCGGGGTTCCTAAGACAGATCAGGCTTATGTTTTTTTTGGTTTTTAACTTTCTTTATTCACTGGGAACCTAGGGCATCTCTCCAGGGTACCACTTGACTTCTGTCTCTACTCCCCACCTGAAACCTCCTCTACTGGGCTCCTACAGGGCTGTCTCCACTCAGCTCCATGGCTTGACCAGCCCTCCAGATCACCCCCAAGGGAGGGCCCACCCACCCGTGATGGCCTGTCTGTGATTAGAAGGATAGCCACGGGAGCCAGTAGAGCTGGAGCCCAGGGAGGTAGGTCCGGCGTTGGGATGTGAGTATGTCTCCAGGCTCCCTTTGCCTCCACTAGGCCATCAGGGTTTTTCCGTACAGTTGCCCCCTGGTGCACGGAGGTGCAATGCCATCAGCATACCTACAAGCAGCCTGGCCGCTGACACTCCAACCCCAACATAGCGTCAAGCCCACCTACCTGTAGGGCCCCTGGTCTCCACCAGAAGCTGCTACGGAGTGGGGCATATCCCAAAACCCACCCCGGGAGGGGACAGCAGTCCTCTGGATGCTCAATCCTCTCTCTCCTCTGATGACCCCTGACAACCTGAGTCCGTTTCCAATCCTGGGTCGCCGGCATGGTGTGAGGTATGGCATCCAGCGCTTCAACCCTCAGCACCACTGGGCCAGCTAGATTGGGCTTACCTTGGCAGTTTTGTGCACAGGGCAGTGATTCAGTCAGTAGCTAGTCCACATCCATGTAGGGGTCTGGCAGGCTGGGCACGTCTTTCACCCAGCCCATGGAGGGGTCACCGTCAGGTCCAGTGCACTGTGCACTCTTGCAGCCTTTGTTGTTTGGGGCAGCGGCTCTTCTGATGACTGGTGACTGCTGGTGGGGGAGGATACCACTATCTCGACCATCTGGTACCGCTCAGGGTCTGCAATATGGCCAGGAAGCTGGAGGAGCGCTAGAGACAGGTGGGCAATCGGGGCAGGGGGGCTCATTCATATCATGGCAAAAATAAAAAATTAAAAGATGAGCATGGAGATGTGAGCTGCAATCTCACGTCAGCTGCGGTCTACAGAAGCAGAGAATGATGGCTATACGATAGGCGTGGCTGGGCAGCACTGAGCATGCACGGCAGCCGCCATCTTAGGAGAAGGCTGACGGCCATCTTGGGGAAGGAAAGCCTCTCAGGAATGGTGGGCAGCAATCTAAAAAAAACAGAAAAAAAAGCAGTGAGGCGGGACCCTACAATAACAGTGTGTTAGAAGGTTTACAGAAGGGTGGGGGGAAGGGGGGTCCCGGGGAGCTTCGGGTGCTGATGCCGTTCTGGGAAAGAGCTAAGCCAGGCTAGGAAAACGGGAGGGGGGGAACAGCACAAGAACGGACACACAAAAAAAAAAGGTACTGAATATATAAAAAAAAACATACTTAAAAATGACAAACAATGAAGGAAGAACAGGAGGAAAAGGGGGTGGCAAAAAACAAACAAACCTCTGCTACCAATGGGGCAGTGTGCAGTTTCCCAGTGGATAGCGCATTACTGATGGATTCGTTAAACTTGTCTGTTTTGTTTTCTCCCCCTTTCTCCTGTCATTTCCCAGGTATTAACATATTTTGTGGAACAGTGGTAAGCATGAGTACCAGGGGCAAAACCGCTGAGCACAGGTGCGGTGAGGCTCAGACCCCACAGAGCCTTGGCTACAGCAACCAACCCATGGCCAAGTTTAAGGAGGTGATCAAGCAGCTGATGGAGCATGAGGGACACGATTGGTTGCAGGTGGCTATGTGGGAAGCACCAAGGCAACAGTTGGAGACACCAGGCCCTTCATGTGTGCTGAAGAGAATGAGAAGACTCTCAAGGAGATTGGTGGAGGCACTCACATCACAGGCGGGACACACGAGAGGAAAGAACATGAAGGAGAACACGGAGAAGGAGGCAGGGCAGCCTATGCCCGATGACTCCGGCAGTGAGAAGGAAGAACTGGGAGGCCCAGCAGATGAAGACATGACTGAAGACGTAGCTATCAGGCAAATTCACAACCAGGGAGGGCAGATCCAGTTTGTGAGTTTGCAGTCATTCAAGTGGTGAGCACTGGGATAAGGAGCAGCCAGGTAGCGGATATGGCGACTGTACAAAGTCGGGCCATGGGGGACAATAGGTCAGGGCCCACTTGGGTGGGGCACACATCCAGCGGGCAGATGGCTATATGTCAAGGTGGCTAAGAGAGCAAGGTCTCACAGAACCGGTAAACTCCCTAGCCAACTGGCAGGAAGGGAGAACGTTGTGGGAGCCAACCAAGGGGCCACTGGGGGGAAAGGCCCAGCGGCTCCTGGGGCCCCAGGGTGGTGGCCATTGCCAGTCCCATGGTTTCCACCATTCATGTATTTTGTGGAACAGTGGCAAGCATGAGTACCAGGGGTAAAACTGCGAAGCAGGGGTGCAGTGAAGCTCAGATCCCACAGAGCCCTGGCTCCAGCAGCCAACCCACAGTCATGTTTAAGGAGGTGATCAAGCAGCTGATGGAGCATGAGGGACATGATTGGTTGCAGGTGGCTACGTGGGAAGTGCCAGGGAAACAGTTGGGGACACCAGGCCCTTCGTGCGTGCCGAAGAGAATGAGAAGATCCTCGAGGAGATTGGCGGAGGCACTTGCATCACTGGTGGGACACACAAGAGGAAAGAACATGAAGGAGAACACGGAGAAGGAGCCAAGTCAGCCTAAGCCCGATGACTCTGGCAGTGAGATGGAAGAACTGCAGGGCTTTATTTAACTCCAAAAATTGATTAGCGTTTTGCTCATAAAAGTGCTAAAACATTGTGAAAATGCATAGCACTTACCTCACTGGGTTTAACAAACATAACACTTCTAGAAAACCTATATAAGTATTTTCTGTAGTTAGCATTGTCCCAAGAAAAAAACTGCTAATCAATTATTTAAAACCCTGAACTGGGAGGCCCATCAGACGAAGACATGACTGAAGACATAGTTGTCAGGCACACAGTCAGCAACCAGGGAGGGCAGATCCAGTTCATGAGTTTGCAGTCATTTAAGTGGTGCACACTGGGATAAGGAGCAGCCAGGTAGTGGATATGGCAGCTGTAGAAAGTTAAGCCATGGGGGACAATAGGTCGGGCCCACTTGGGTGGGGCACACATCAAACAGGCAGGTGGCTGTATGTCAAAATGGTTAAGAGAGCAAGGTCTCACAGAAGGGGTAAACTCCCTAGCCAACCGGTGGGAAGGGAGCACTTTGTGGGAGCCAACCAAGGGGCCACTGGGGGGACAGGCCCTGTGGCTCCTGGTGCCCTGGGGTGGTGGCCACTGCCAGTCCCATGGTTTCTCCTATTCATGCCGAGCCTGCTAATGGGTGGACCAGGTGCCACGCCAATACAGGGCTTGGGTGCAGGGGCAGGCATGCAACCACCCAAACTGCAAATCTGGCCATGGGTGCAATGGGGGGCAGCAAGTCTTTGGGGGCAGCCACATAGCAAACAACGTAGCAGTTGGGCAAGGACTTTTCTCAACACAGGCTGTTCTGGTTGGACAGGGCACCCCCATCCCAGAGCAGAGGGGGGGGTACAGTGGCTAGCCAGGTGATGGAACCAGTAGCAGGCAGCACAAGGCTACCAGAGGCTCCTCAGCTAGGCATGCACAGGCCAGTCAGCCAACCTTGTGACTCTGGGGTTGGTGGTCCCAGCTGAATGGTCAACCCCTGGCAGAGAAGGCGGTCAGATGGGTCTGGAGCCTGGGAGCAGGGGTGATGGAACCAGGATCTAGGGGTGCTCCACAGGAGGAGCCACCTGCTGCAGTAGTCCCTCAGCCAGCAGCTCAGGGCATGGTGGGACCCAGTGGTCTCCAGCCAACAGCAGGCACGGGTGGGGTACATTGGGCTTATGTAGGGGTGGACGACTTGATGGATATTCATCTGTCCACAACCATATGGGAAAAGATATGGAAAGGAGAATATGTGGAAATTTTTGAATTATTGCACAGGGAGTTACCAGATATGGGGGACAAGGATAAGGCAAAACAAGAAAAGCTGCACAGGCCCCGGGTACCTCCAACATTTGAGAACTGGGCAGCGGCTTTTGATATATTTATCAGTATTTACTGCGTGTCCTGCACTGGCTGCCAGTCAGGTGGAGGGTCCTTTTCAAGGTGGGTCTTCTCACCTTCAAGGCCCTATAAGGACTGGGCCCTGGCTATCTGTCACAGCTCCTGACACCGGTGACCTCTACTCGCTCCCTCCGCTCCTCTTCAAGGAACCTCCTGGACGTTCCCAGGACTTGGCTCAGGACTTTGGGAGATCATGCTTTCAGCATTTCTGGGCCGACCCTGTGGAACTCGCTGCCATCTGCAGTCTGGGAGGCACCCTTGATAGAGGTGTTTAAGCGGCAGCTGAAGGCCCACCTCTTTAAGCTGGCTTTCAAGTGATTACTGAATTCTATCTTGATTTTGTTCAGTCCCTGATTATGATATTTTGAAAGTTTCCCTTTTAACCTGATTTATATTTTATTTATTTATAATTGTATGTATGTAATTTTATTCTAATCATGCTACTGCTTGTTCTCTTGTGTTTCTCTGTAAGGCGTCCAGAGCCTCCAGGATTGGGTGCTGTATAAATAAAATTTGCCTTGCCTTGCTAAGTTTCTATGAAAAAATTGGGCAATTGTTGAACTACAGGGATTATATAAAGACGGCTCATCTGGCTTATGAAGGGAATGCTTGGTTGCGATACAATGAGCTGTTCAGGATTAGATTGACCAGGGTGCCTGACATGAGGTGGGATAAGATTACCATGACATCTAGTGCTGGCATATGACCAGGGTGAGACCAGCTAATGTGGCATACACAGCCAGTGGGCACCTGATCGCGAAAGCGCCGTGGACAGGACAGAAGGGGACTTACTGGCAGTTCAATACGGGCAAGTGTTTTTGAGAATACTGCAAATTTTGACACGAGTACAGTCACTGCGGGGGAAAGCACAAGGCTGGTGCCTGCCAGGGGTGGCGGGAACAAAAAAGGTGATGGCCAGCATGGTGGAAACAAACAAGGAGGCAGATCAGACAAAAAGTGTGGCAATGTCCTCAGTAAACACTGAGCATATGCGACCCTGGCTGGATCGCTACCCTTGTAAAAAAGATGCATCCCACATGCTGGTGGGTTTCTCTCAGGGCTCTCCCATCCCCTACCAGGGCCCACGGGTGTCCACAAATGCATGCAATCTAAAATCAGCGGCTGCGCTGCGGCTTCTGTGGTAGTGGATAAACTGTTAGAAGTGGACGCTGGTAGGGTGGTGGGGCCCTTTCAGGAACCACCCTTGGACTCACTCAGGATATTGCCCCTAGGGGTGGTGCCCAAGAAAACGCAGGGGGAATACAGGCTAATACATCATCTGTCATACCCAAAGGGGGTGTCAGTGAATGATTATATTAGAGCAGAAGACAGCGCAGTTAGTTATGCATCTTTTGATAAAGTGGTCAAGCTGACGCAGCAAGCTGGCAAGGGAGCTTGTTTGGCGTAGAGTGACATAAAATCCACTTTTCAGCTACTGCCAGTGAGTCTAGCAGATTTTAATCAGTTGGGGTTTTATTTTGAGGGTGGCATTTATTTTGACAAGGCTATGCCTATGGGCTGCTCCACATCATGTGCAGGTTTCAAGGCGTTCAGTCGTTTTTTGGAGTGGGCCACAATACAGTTCACTGGGAACAAGAAGATAACACATTATCTGGACAATTTTTTATTAATTGGGGAAGCCGGGTCAGTGGAGTGCAGTAACACACTAAGGGATTACAGGCAGCTTATGGGATGTTTGGGTGATCCATTAGCACATGAGAACACAGAGGGGCCGGTGACATGGATCACATATCTGGGTATAGAAATGGACTCACTGGACATGGTTTCCAGGCTGCTGAGCAAAAAAGTAGAGGAAATGAAGACGTTAGTGGCAGAAGTTCAAGTGGCAAAGAAGGTTACCCTGAAAAAGTTGCAATCGTTGACTGGACATCAAAATTTTGCATGCAAGGCAGTGTCACTGGAGAGGCCATTCATCAGGGGCCTGGTGTGGGCAATGAGTGATACACTTCAGCCACACCACCATATCAGAGTGACCTCCAAAATGAGGTCAGATTTGGAGGTGTGGAATGCTTTTCTACAGCGTTTTAATGGAGTGTCAGTGTGGCACACAGGGGTGGAATTTCAGCAAGACTGTCAGTTGGTCACAGATGCAGCTGGGGGTGTAGGCTACGGGGCATATTTTCAGGGTTCATGGTTCGCTGGCCCTTGGGATGACAGCTGGCAAGAAGCTAGCCTCATGAAGAATGTGATGATTTTAGAACTGTTTCCTATTGTGGCCGCCATATTCATGTGGGGGGATAGATTGAGGAACAGCAAGGTGCTGTCCCACTCGGACAACATGGCAGTGGTGGGGATACTAAATACACAGTCATCTAACTCGAAAGAGGTAATGAGACTTCTGAGAGTGTCCATGCTATGCTGCCAACAGCTCAATCTCTCATTCAGGGAAAAGCACATACCAGGGGCTAAGAATGTAACTGCAGATGCGTTATCTTGCCTGCAGTTTGAGCATTTCCGGCTGATGGCACCAGCGATGGAGGCAACCCCAGAACAAGTCCTTGTCTCTTGTGGCAGGAGGCGATACTCGAATGGCCAAACTGGTACAGCATGTGTTGGCTCCAAGAACCTGGTGTAAGAATCAAGCACACGTGAAGGCATTCCAGGGGTTTTGTGGTGGGCAAGGGCAGTGGCCAGATGATATGCAGAATGCCTATCTGGTTCAACAGTTTGTACATTCCCTGGTTGATGAGGGCAGAGCACCAGTGTACATCCATAGCCACCTGTCTGGGATAACCTTTGTAGCTAAGTTACACGGGCTTCGAGATGTTACAGGCTCATTTATCATCAGAAAGATGTTGGATGAGTGGGCCAGAATACAGGGGCCTAGGAAAGACACTAAGATGTCAGTGGACAGTAAGCTGCTGAGTGACATATTATTTAGTCTGCTACAGGTCTGCTCATCCGAAGATAAGACAAGGTTGTTAAGAGCACTCTTTGCCTCAGCATTTTTTGGAGCCTTTAGGGTGTCAGAACTAGTGGAGGACTCCATTATTGCAAAGGGTCATAATGTATAGTGGGGAGATGTTGGTGTTGAGGAAGACTGCATAAAAATGACTTTGAGGCAATTGAAGACAGCTCAGTTAGGCCCACCTTGGATAGTGACACTGCACAGGGTGCTGGGGCACCTGTTATGTCCATGGGCACTTATCAGCAATTATACCAGGCAGAGGGGTGACAGATGGAGCAGTTTTTTCATACACAGTGATGGGAGGCCAGTGACTAGATACTATTTACGGCAGTGATGAAAAAAGTAATACAGACCACAGGTGGGTGCCACAAGAATTTCAATACCCACTCCTTTAGGATAGAGGCGGTCACTGAAGCGGCAAGGTTAGGGTGCCCAGAGAATAAGATAAAAATCCTTTGGAGGATTGCAGTCTCGGGCATACAAGGGGTACATTAGGCCTTCTGGGACTGGGCAAGAAGGCAGCACAGAAGCAGGAGGGTCCGAGAAGTCCTAATTTCATATGGTTTGTTCCCACAGGTCTGCCTCATGCAGTCAAGCGTTTTTGGGTGATTGGACATTCCTTTGTCAGAAGAGCCTGCAACCAGGTCGAGAGGCAGGCTCGAGGAATACAGATGGGTTTACCTGCAAGGAAGACAACAGTGCTTTGGTGTGGAATAGGAGGAATGAGATGGGTGGATTTAGTACACAGGCTAAGGAGAATGGGGATGGTGTATGATCCACCGGAAGGACTGATCATACGCCCCAGAGGGAATGACCCAAGCAGCATGTCATCCATCGACTTGCACAGAGCCATCCTGACAGATTTACTCTGCATAAAACAGTAAATGCCCAGCACACAGCTGGCTCGGTCCAGGATCGTGCCAAGGTTAAGATGGATTACAGGGCCTGCTGCCAGACCCATGACTAAAGTGCGCAGTGAGGTGAATCGGGAGGTGTCCCAATGCTGCCTGGCATGGGGCATACAGGTGGTGTATCATCGCTACATCATATACAACAGCGATGGGGTACATCTGCCGGATGTCAGTTCTGCACTGTTTAATAATAGCATCTTGGAGGCCATGGAGAAATGGGTGTAAAATATTTGCCCTGAGGCATTTGAAAGATGTGTAACAGTGTTACGTATCTTGTAGTGGACAATTCGGTAAGGTAATTAAATATAGGAGGAAACAACAGAGAAGAAGAGTGCCCCAGAGATGGGGGGAGGGGGTGCTCAAGAATGTAAGGGGGTGCGGCCCAGTGAGGGCGCACTCCTGAGGTTTGGACAACACGGGACGGAGCAGGGGATGATGGTCAAACAGTTGAGGCCCTCTCAAATCACATTGACACCATATCTGCTAAACTTCGTCCTAAACTCAGCATCCTGTACCATAACCGGGACTCTCTACCCCTCCCTATACATCGCAAACTACTGACTAAAATGATAATGCCTATTTTTGACTGTGCTGACATAGTCTACTGCACTGCGCCCATTTCCTCACTTGCTAGACTGGGCTCCCTCTTTTACGCCTTCTGCCGTTTTGATCCAACTCCCCCTTAGAATCCACCACTGTTCTCTTCTCTCCTCCATGGCTCTTGCTCCTCTCTCCAATCGTTGACTCATACACTCTATCTCCCTTATCTCAATACTCTATCTCCCTTATCTCAAGGTAATGGTTCAATCTGCTCCCCTCCTACCTCTCCGTCAACCTCACCCCTGCTGTCTCCTCAGCCTACTCCCTACATTCCAGGGACTCTCACTCCTTCTCCCTACCTATACCTTCCTCAAACTTAAAAATAGCCTCATTGAACATCTGCAGTTTAACCGCAAAATTTGACCAACTTCAGGCATGAATAATCCTCCATACCCCTGACATCCTCTGCCTAATGAAGACTTGGTTGACCAGTAGGATTAAAGATAGTGAAGTTACCCTCAAAGGCTTCCAAGCATACAGGATTGATAGAATAGGCAAGAGAGGTGGGGGATGCCTCATCTATGCCAGGGACTCTCTGCAGTGCACCATCCTCCCTGGAACCAGGGTGGCTGAGGACCATGAGATGATAGTGATAAAGGCACAGGTCAGACAGAATGGCAAAACTCTCATCCTTGCCACAATCTAACTACCCCCCAAGAAAGCCACAGCAGGCTTTCCCACAATTATGGACGTTATCAGCACCCTTCCAAAGGGGATGGAGCTTGTCATTACCAGGGATGTTAACATAAACTGGGATGGAAAGGAGGCTTCCCCTTTCAGGGATCTGATAGTCACCTCCAACCTGATACAACTTGTCACCTGCCCCACCAGGCAGAACTATAAGACAGGAAACAGTACCCTCCTTGACTGGATCCTAGCAAGCTCACCATCCCGGATCTCTGAGATCAAGGTTCTCCCATATACGCTAAGTGACCACTCCCCAATCACCTTCCTGTGGTCTAATAAATTTACCAAAAGCCCACCCATCCTCATTGAAAGCAGGGTCTTGAGGAAGGGTAAACTTGGAGCCCTCAAATCAGCCCTTGCCCTGCATGACTGGACTCCTATCAACCTGGTGCCTACCCTTGATCAGGCCCCCAGTTACTTCATAAGGGCTTTAGCGCTATCTGACATCTACGCCCAGCTCACCAAAAAAAAAAATTGGGGGGCAGGAAAATGGCTGGATTGATGGGGAGCTCCTCTCCCACCTGAAAGAAAGGGATATTCTCTGGGAGAAGGCCAGAAACACAGGTAGCAAGCATGACTACCAGTGCTACAGAACAACCAGGAACTACTGCACCAAGCTAATCCGGCTCGCCAAAGCCAACTATCATAAGGCCCAGCTTTGCAATTCTTGGGGTGATAGAAAAAGATTCTGGGATAACGTCAAAAGCATCCTCAGAAACGAGAACAAGAAGCACCCTCAGCTGCTCAGTATAAGTAACACCTCCACTACAGACCCTGTAACTATTGCAGAAGCCTTCAATAAGGCCTTCACCGATCTTACCCCAGTGCTACCACCTGCATATTTTCAATCTGATTTGAACCACTCTAACAACGTATCTATCGAGTGTTATCACCTGACCATCTACTTTAAAAGGGTGACTGTGAAGGAGGCCCTTACTATGGTCAAGAAAATACTAGGTAAGACCAGACTGGGCAGTGATGGGATAGACATGAAACTTCTATACTCACCCTGGACATTCTTATAGTACCCATTACCATGCTATACAGTAAGTCCCTGGCCCTGGCCCAATTCCCGGCGGTTTGGAAGCAGGCCCTAGTTACGCCAGTGCATAAAGGAGGCAACAAGTCTCTGGTAGTCAACTACAGACCCATCTCGATCCTCTCCCCTCCGTCCAAGGCACTGGAAAAGATTGTGGAGGGTCAACTCATTGATTACCTCAATAAGTATAATCTACAATACCCCAACCAGCATGGCTTCAGACAAAATTACAGTACCACCACTGCCCTGCTGGACTACATGAACTATGCACATAAGGCCCTGGATGAAGGCAAACTGATGGAGGTCTGTCTTTATTGACCTCACCAAAGCCTTCGATACAGTAAACCACCTCCTGTTACTGACCCAACTGCAAAACATGGGTGTGGCGCCCAATGCCCTTTGCTGGTTCCAAGACTACCTGTTATGGGAAATCAATGTGTCAAAATTGGGCAAACAGTATCCAGCACAAGAGAGGTGTCATTAGGGGTACCCCAGGGATCAATACTGGGGCCCCTACTCTTCAGCCTCTTCTTAAATTACCTTCCCACAGCCTGCAACACCAAACTCATACTGTATGCAGATGATGCTGTGCTCCTGAGCAGCAGCACATCTCAGGCTGCCCTACAATTTGAGCAGCAGAACTCCTTCTCCAAACTCGAGGACTGGTTCTGTAGTCATAAGTTGCTACTAAATTACAAGAAGACCAAGACCATGCTTATGTCCAGCCCCCACAACAAAAATAAGCACCACCCCCTCATCATCTCCAGCTTATGCAGTGAACCGCTGGAACAAGATCACTTGTTCAAGTATCTGGGGGTCATAATAGATGATACCCTCACATTTGCACACCATATTGACTCTTTGGTCAAGACAGTCAGTACCAAGATTGGTGTCCTGTACAGGCACAGGCAACACCTCTCTCTGCCCTCCGCCTCTCAGTCCACAGTTCAATTGATGAAAGGAGGGACAGGGGGGACAAGATAGAAACGTTCAAGTACCTCAAGGGAATCAACAAAGTCCAGGAGGGTAGCATCTTTCAGAAAAAGAGATGCGTAAGAACAAGGGGACACAATTTAAAGATAGAGGGGGGACGGCTCAGGGGTAATGTGAGGAAATCTTTTTTCACGGAGAGAGTGGTGGATGCGTGGAACCGCCTTCCTGGGGAGGTTGTTGGGGTGAAAACAGTGTGGGAATTCAAACATGCATGGGACAGACACAAGGCAATTGTAGTGGGGGGTGGCAGGAAGTAGGCTGTTGGTTAACTAGAATCTGCAGCTTATCCAGTAGGTAGGAAAATGGGCAGACTGGGTGGGCCAAGTGGTCCTTATCTGCCGTCAAAGTCTATGTTTCTATGTTTCAATTATATCTACTATTGACTATGGACTAGTGGTCTATGGGGCGGCAACGGATACAACACTCAAGAGGGTTCAGACTCCGCTCAACAAAGCCTGTAGACTCACCCTGGATGCTGAGCACGGCACTCACACCTGTACTCTGTACGAATGTGCAAATTGGCTGTCATTAAGAAACAGGGTTAAATTCCAGACTTGCATCCTAGGGAAGAAGGCTGTATTGGGTAAAACACCACCTTGTGTAGGCAATTTGATCAAGGCAGCCAACTCATTACAGGTTGCCAGAGGGAGGACTAGAGGGGCCTTGGCTATCCCCTTCCATCGTACCTCACTTGGGCAACATGCATTTGCCTACTGGGCCCCCCTGTGGATGAATGAACTCCTTGGGCACCTCTTGGCCACCAATTGTCTGGCAGAATTCAAAACTGACCTCAAACAGCACCTAATAACACTCTCTAAGTGCACCTGCCCCTGAGTCCAGCCACACCTGCTCTCTCTGGCCCCCCAGCAAGCGCTAGGCAGGCCTCAGGTACCCCCTTCCTCTATCCCTTCTCATGACTTGCCTCAGCAATCAGTCTGCATCATGCTCCTTCGGCACCTGCCACCCCACCTCCCCAACTCACAGTCCCATGAGTTTCCCTAACAGTCACTACTAATGCAGGCTGCCTGACCATGCCCCTCACACCCCACCATTTACTTTAGCATGTCTTCTCCACTCAGCCTCCCCTCCCCTCACCCACCATTTTATCCCTATACCTTATCGCCTTCTTTCCCTCTTCACCTCCACCGCATTACATACCTTTCTCTCGCACTCTCCTTTCTTCTCCCCACTGCCAGCTATCCCGTCCTCTGAACTACTGACAAGGCACTCTGGCTGCTTATCCCCCACCCATAAAGTGTTTTTCTTGTTATTTTAAGTTGTACCTGTGTTTTGAGTTATTCTGTAAGTTCTGAATCCAAGCTGCATTGTTCATTGTAATTGTACCTTTGCTTTCTCCTATTGTTATTTGTTTTGCAATCTATGACGTGGAACCTTTGTAAAAGAGCTTGCATCAAAGGTCTTTTCTGAATCACTTAATAAGTAAATAAATAAATAAAATAAACTCAGGCAAATCTGCCTACTCCTATAGGCTCCCCTCGCTCTGGAACACTCAATCTCCTCTCCTTTGAAATTCATTCTCACTCAGCTCTATTAAATCCCAGCTGCACAACCTACCCCCCTTCTCCCATAACATCTCATAACACTTGCTCTTGACACAACACAGCATTTGGCATCTCTCTTCACCTCACCACACTCTGTTCCATCCCTCACCCCACTATATTACAACCCCCCCCTTACCCCTTTCCTACTTCCAGCTAGACCCCAGTCCTACTGTATCTTTCCGGGCTCACTGCCATCTGATTAAAAACACCCTGGTGATGCCAAGCTTCCATGGCTTACTCTATATCTTTGTACCTGCTTAGGACTCTCTAGGTATCCGGTTTGCTAGCACTCCCACCTAATTACAGGCTGTTTCTTTCTGCTGTTTATGCCATTCCTGCATACTTGTACATCCTACCTAATTTATATTTGATTGTATGTCGCTACCTTATTGTATATTTGCCTCTATGATGATTTTGTTGTCATCTAGTATACATTTTATCCTATGTCCCTTGTTCCCTGAGTCGCACCAGGAAATGGGCCTCGGCTCAGTGTGCCTTTCCCAGTTACCAAATGTTTAAATAAATAAAATAAATAAATGTCAAACTACTTTCCCAGTGTACTTGGTGAGTGGTGCAGGCCATTCATCTTGTACAGCTGTTTGTCCCTCCAGAATTTCCCCCAATTCCCCATGAAGCCAGATACCTCCTGCCTGCACCACTTCTCTAGCCAGGTGTTAAAACAAGAAACCAGAACAACCCTGCTTTTTCCCTTGATCCACACTGGTAGCAGCTCAGATAAAGACACTGATGATGTTTCCAGTTTGATCTTCCTACCCAGCTCCCTAAAATTATCCAGTGATAATGATGCTACGTCCCTCCCTCACACCATTCTCTTTATTATATTTTCAGTCCTGTCTACATCCCTCCTTGCTGAGGATCCCAGAAGGCACCTGGTGTTCTGTACATACTACCCTTTCCATACCCCTTAGAATAGAGACCCCATTATCAATATCAATCATTTTAGACCCAGCTGTACCCCTGATCCATTCATTTCTGCCCTTTTTCCATGAGGCAGTACTGGATACTTGTACTTAAACACTGTTTGGTCCCATCATACGGTAAACCGAACAGACCGAGTTGCTACGTGGTGCAAAACAATTAACTGTAGCTACCTCCAGTCATACCCCCTTTCTTTTGAACCTTTTTGTTCACCCTTCTCCTTACCAATTTCTGTCAACCCTCTTCCTGGAACTCTTGTCGCCCTCTGGGGAAGTGGTTTAGTAGATTCTTGAACCAGACCCCAAGCTGCCCTGCTCTGAGAAAGTCTGAGTGCTTTCACCACCAATGGCTTTTCTATGATCGCTGCTGTCCTACTTCATATTTTGCAGAAACAAAGCTTCCACAGTATTTTTCTAAAAATGGCCGCTCCACAACTGCAGCATTCTATTATGAGACAAAGTCAGCCTGTTGCACTGGCGAAGCTCCTTCTTCCTGCGATTCCAAACCGCACGCTCAGATCTGCTGATAAAGACCTGCTGGAAATTCCTCGCTGCCGCACCAATAAAGGAACGGGCTCCTTCCAACACGCAGCCCCTATGTTATGGAACCAGCTCCCTCTGGACCTCAGGCAAACACCCTTGCATCCCTCTTTTCAAGCGTGGGCTGAGACTACACCTGGCCATTTCAGATTCATGCACCTGCTTGATCCTACCTGATCCCTGAATCTTCCCTGCCCCTACTCCCCCCGCCCCTGCTACTGGTTTCCATACTACCCTCCTTTTGTTCTCTCTCCCCTAAATCCAACCCCTCTCCTCAAACTCACCTATCGTTATCTTAAATTATAATTATGTATAGGTTTTATGAATGTATGCACCTACTTACTACTACCTACATTACTGTTGTATTTTGTACTGTTTTTATCCTCTGCGCTACCTAGGCACTGCCAAACTTGCCACAGGTGGATATTGGTACTGTAAGGCCTCACCTCCTCCCTCCCCTTCACTTGTCCTCCATTACCGCAAGATGTCCATGGCCAGCGACTGCCACCGGCCCTTATGCCCAGCCTCAGAACCACGAGCCTGGCTGCACCTACCCGCCTCCTACTGCTAAAGCCGTATTTCAAACCGCCTTTACTCCCCACCCACCCCTTCCATTGTCTTCTTCCCTGACAGTGGTACCATGAACCTGGTGTCCCTCTAGCCTGCAGCCGGGATGTCTCTGACATCCTCTCTTACTTCCCTGGGCACCCTGCTGCCGCTCTGGCTGGCTGCTGACGGCCGACAGATTACGGCTCCTTCCACCCTTCCTCCCGTCTCTTATCCTCTGCGTCTACCTGGGCACTGCCAAACTTGCCACAGAGTGGATGTTGGTAAAATAAGCCTCACCTCCTCCTCCCTTCTCTTGTCTACCATTTGCAGGATGTCCAAGGCCAGAGACTGCCACCCCCCTCATGCCCAGCCTCGAACCACAACCCTGGCTGCACCTACCGCCTCCTACCGCCAAAGCCATATTTCATGCAGCCCTTTCCTCCATCCACCTCCCATATTCTTCATCCCTGACTGTGGGGCCATGAACCTGGCATCCCTCTAGCCTACGCCGGGATGTCTCTAGCATCCTCCTTACTTCCCTGGGTCCCCTGCTGCTGCTCAGGCTGGCTGTTGCCGGCCGCCAGATTCTGACTCCTTCTACCCCTCCTCCTGACTTTTCTCGCTGCTGGGTGCTCTATATGTTTCCCATATATGGCCACCCCTCTCCTGATATGCACTGGCCGACTACTTCTCCCACTATTCCTGTTGCCTGCACCTTCCTGTCACTCCACATCATCCTGCCTGGCTGGGGAACCACAAACCGGCAGTCTCCATACGCATTCCCGGCAAGCCGTAAGCAGTCCTTGGCCCTATACTCTTCCCTTACCCCTTACCTGTACCAACACTCCCTGTAAACACCTCCTTGCTCTTGGCCTGCTGGTCACTGCTTAGTATAGCCTAAATCATGTTAGACTAGCTGGAACCACCTCTATATGTCTGGAATGTACTTGTATGGTTCTTGCCTCAATTGTATTGTTGCTTCCATGTGTTATGATGTATTGTACTCTCCCGGGTCATGCCTGAAAATAGTCACCTGCTGGCTAGTGCACCTACCCAGTAAACAAAAACTAAATAAATAAAATTAGACTCCCACCTCCCACACTCTACTGTCTTCTTCTCATTATCCTACTTGTAACTTCTGTAATGTATGTAACCCATGTTCCAGCCAGGCGTAGACCTGGCCCCCCCAACTCATGCCATGGGCAAGGCAACAGCCACCAGTTGGCAAAACAAAAGGCATCACCCCTAGCTCTGAGGTGAATACCTGGCTCGGCAGTCCAAAAGGGTCAGGGGTTTAGGACACAAAATAGCATTTATATTTACTCCAGGTTCTGGGGAGAGGTGCTAGGCATATGCTAGGTCTAAAACCATCAGTAGGGGTCTCCATAACATTTCACTCAGGAAGCAGAAATTTAATGTCCAAACAGAAAAATGGGATTGTGAAGTATGGCTTTATTCTGACAACAGGTTTGCAAACAAATGTAGAACAGGGCGGTCCCCCAGGTTTGTCACTGTACAGGTGAGGAATGCTGACACTCTTTTCTCAGAACACATAAGGCAAAACTATACTTTCTTCTGTTAGCACAACAATTTGAACACTGTCCCACCCTTATGTTCAAGGGGTAGCATGTAATAAGGGCAATTCAATTAGGGCGATTCAAGAACGGCGAAGTACAAATGGCGATTACAACAATGGTGACCGATAATGAACAGCGACCAGTATTTAAAGGTGACTAGCAATATATGGCAAATGCAAAACTGGTGACCCCTCCCCCCCAGTTGTGCAGTCCTCATTGTCAATGTGCAACTTGGTGTTAGATATAACAAAATGGGGGTGTACGGGGGCCCACATTAATAAAGGCAGGACAGTGGAAGCAGTATGGTATTGTGAATGGAGAGAATGGGAGCACAATACCTGGTCAGTCAAAAGGGTAGATGTCTGCTCCTTCATGGGGGATTCTTGTATCGATGTGACAAAGAGGTTGCTGAGAAGACCTATTGCAGGTGTGAAGACTTATCTCTTGTGCTGCTGTATGAGGGTGCATACCATCAGGGAGACCATTGTTGCTGTTTTGGTGCCAAAAGTGCTCTGAAATTGCTGTATTTGTCAGTAGCCATAATTTGCTATAGCCGTTATTGAAGTCGCCTTTGTTTTTGCTGTTTTGACGTTCACTATTAAAACTTTGCTGTTCTGACATGGAACCTGTTCAAGGATACCTAGACATTTTACTCTTTCCAACACTGGCACCATCCATCCCTCTTTCCTAGGGGTATACTGGACATTTCTTCTGTACGAGTGTCTATTTACATGGTGGGTTGCCACACACTCAAAGATCTCCAGACTTTGATGGGCTTAGTTAACATCTGCAGGCTTATACTTTGCACCCTTCCAAGACCAGTTAGCCCTGACTGGAGTTTCAAATGCCATTCCTCTCACCCTAGCCCAAAGCAGCCTCTGCCAGCCCTTTGGGGTCATGCAAAAATTACCCTCCACCCTCACCATGGTGCTAGAGGCATCCATAGTAAATAAAAACATTAAGCACATATCTGTGGTGAGGCTGGGGCTCTGCCTGGTGTACTCTTAGTTGTGGCACATTCAACCAGCAGACAGCAACCCAGAAAAACACATTCCATTTAGTCTCTGTCTCTGTACTTACAGATTTGTTGCACTCTTCTGTACAGGCATCTGACTGAAACTCACACTTGCATCATAGCGCTCCATAGCTTTCAGACCTGGAAACACTCTTTGTCTCCTCTAGGGCAGCTGACTTTCTTTTTGGTCATCAGATGATTGCCCCATGGACGTACTGAACTGCAGTCCCACTTCCTCTTCTCAAAGGAAAATGACACACAAGTGTCCTGGAATCAATGGTTTCCACCACTTCCGATGGCACTGTGGTTGCCTCACTGACTAAGGTGAGAAATACTGGAACAGAGTCCTTCACTTGGCTATTTGGCTAAGCCAGCAGGCACCTCACACTCAGAGCTCCTCTCTGCACTGCTGTTGATGACACACTCGGCCTGCACTACCATCTGAACATTCTAAACTTCCCCAGAGCAGCTGATTCCAAAGTGGCTTAGCTGCTGTGAGAATTCTAAATGACAGAATCCATTCTCTGCCCAGCCTAGCTGAGTAAACAATGATGTCATCTACACCGTGCTCCTAATGAGCCCTCTACTTTCCTAGGGCCAACGTGATGGGATTCTAGTAACCCCAGGGGACTGGGTGGTTACATGTAGGAGTACCCTATTCCACCTTCTTCATCCCAGGACTGTTTACCTCTGAAGTTACTTGTTTAGCTACTTTGTATCACTGCACACTGCAGTAACACCCTTTTATTGGGTACCCCTGTTAGGATTTCTCTAGAGCACAGTTTATCCTGAATTCCTTATCCTCTTTTGTCACTGGCTATAATTTCTGTTATGACTCAGATGGTCAAAAACACTCAAATCTGATTCGCCAAGACCACATTCAGCAGGGATGATATCTCAGTACATAATCTGATCTGAAAGTAGGCCATGTCATCAGTCAACAAAATCAAAATGGATCCATTTCATAATATCAGTAATACACTCCAAGGTGTGTATTATCATGGAATATCATCCCTTCTTGGGTAGTTGAAGTCACTCAGCCTATGGCTTCATGCCTCATAACGCACCAGAGGTGAGACAACATCCCATAATATCATATACCATGTTGTGTATTACTGCTTAATAGTACCATGCTGTTACAGTAATAGGAGCCCCACCCCAGAACTCAGTTATAATTGATTACCCTTTTTGCATCTGTTTGCACTCAATGGTGAGCCAATATGTAACCCCTCCTAGTTACTCAGATGTGATACTGGATGCACTTGCTTGATATGTTATGTACCATACTCCATAATGTCATTACATGGGACTGGCAGTATAGCCTAGATGTTAGAGTAAAGAGCTGTGAATGAGCTGGGTACATCCAGCAGACAGACCTGGGTTTGATTCCCACAACCTCCACTTGCATACTGTGTGACTCTGAGCAAGTCACTTAACCTCCCCAGTGCTCCCAGGTCACCCCTGAAAACAGGCACCTGTGCCTAGTGGGCCTTACCCAGTTAACAAAGAATAAAATAAAAAAAAAATACCATCTTCTCATTACCTGCTACATACAATATCTGACTATTGTTACACTGGCTGTGTACACTTTCAGTTGAGCTTAGAGTACCACACCTAGGGTGCAGTATCTCCTTCCAACTGCCCCTCTGCACTGCCACCCAGGTTTGATGACCTTATGCTCTGGCCCTCCTGTTACGGTCTGATGCAAGGGGGGCTGCTTGTAAAAACAGAGTATAACTGTAATGGGAGACCACACCCCCTTTTTGAGCCTACTCTTGATTGCAGCACAGGACATGCTGGTACCATTAGTCCATAAAGCTGTTTTCTTACAACAGAACAGTCTACATACTGCATGTTGTGCCCACTCCTATAGTTGATTGCAGCTAGTTCAGGAAGCTGACTTTTTCTAGTATTACAGTCACAAAACCTATGAATGGTAGAGCCCTGTTAGCATCACAGAATGTTTCTGTTCCCCTGAAGCAAAATCTGCTCATGGGACATTTCACAGGTGAGGACATAAAAATTAGCTGCAGCTGAGGCACCATTCCACCAGCAGGGGTCACAGAAAAAAACTGTTCTCTGTTCTATAAGGGTCGAGAGGGCTACGGTTGTTGAAAAGCCCTCCCCAGCTCCCCTCGTTTCCCCGGAGCTACAAGGCTGGCAGCAGGAAGGGTCAAGAGGGCTACGGTTGTTGAAAAGCCCTCCCCAGCTCCCTCGGTTCCCCGAAGCTACAAGGCTGGCAGCAGGAAGGGTCGAGAGGGCTACGGTTGTTGAAAAGCCCTCCCCAGCTCCCCTCGGTTCCCCGAAGCTACAAGGCTGGCAGCAGGAAGGGTCGAGAGGGCTACGGTTGTTGAAAAGCCCTCCCCAGCTCCTCGGTTCCCCAAAGCTACAAGGCTGGCAGCACGAAGGGTCGAGAGGGCTATGGTTGTTGAAAAGCCCTCCCCAGCTCCCCTCAGTTCCCCGAAGCTACAAGAATGGCAGCAGGAAGGTACGCGATCTCAAGACTGCGCTCGGTTTTAAACCCTGGTGCCTTTTTTCTGCTCAGCTCCCTGGCGCTGTAGTACTCGCTGCTGCAGCCACTTTATTCCCAAGGAAATTAATGTATTTTGACTCACAAGACTGTGCCTAAGACTGTGCCTATGATACACTCTAGCCTGCCTACCTTGATTTAATTAACTTTTGCTGATTCTGGTACACTGCAGCTGCTGTTTTAATTAATTTTAGCATATCCTCTAACACAGCAGCTGCTTGCAGGCTTGAAATTTTCGCCCACCCCCACCATTAATTAAATACACTGGTAATCCCGCCCACTTTTGTTCCAACCCATAAACTCACTTGGAGGGCAGTCCTACCCCTCCCCATTGCTATATCAGTCCTAATTCAAACCAGCGAGGCAGTCTTTTTTTTTTTTTTTTCCTCCACTCACTCTTGCCTATTCTCTATGTTTGCCTCTGTTCTACACTTATTTTGTATGGAAAAGTAACTAATTCAAACCAGCGAGGCAGTCTTTTTTTTTTTTCCCTCCACTCACTCTTGCCTATTCTCTATGTTTGCCTCTGTTCTACACTTAGAAACATAGAAACATAGACTTTGACGGCAGATAAGGACCGCTAGGCCCATCTAGTCTGCCCATTTCCCTACCTACAGGATAGGTCGCAGATCCTAGTTAACCAACAGCCTATTTCTTCCTACCCCCCACAAGAACTGCCTTATGTCTGTCCCATGCATTCTTGAATTCTCCTACAGTTTTAGACCCCACAATCTCCTCAGGAAGGCTGTTCCATGCATCCACTACCCTCTCTGTGAAATAATACTTCCTCACATTGCCCTAACACGCCCTCCTTCTATCTTTAAATTGTGTCCCTTGTTCTTGCAAGTCTCTTTTTCTGAAAGATGCTACCCTCTTGGACTTTGTTGATTCCACTGGGGTACTTAAAAGTTTCTATCATGTCCCCTCTCCCTTCTTTCCTCAAGGGTATACATATTAAGCTCCTTTAGTCTCTCCTCATCGGCTTCTCTTGCAGACCCTGCACCATTTAGTTGCCCTCCTCTGGACTGCCTCTATCATGTCTATGTCCTTGTGGAGATGGGGTCTCAGAACTGGACACAGTACTCCAGATGGGGTCTCACCAACTGTCTGTACAGAGGATAACAACTTCCTGTTTTCTGCTGGTGATGCCTCTCCCTATACATCCCAGTATACCCCCAGCCCTCCCTACTGCCTTCTCACATTGCTTGCTAACCTTAAGGTCATCTGATCTGATTACCCCAGGTCCCTTTCCTTTTTTGTTGTTGTTACTACCTCCCCACCCATTGTGTATTCTTCCCCTGGGTTCTTGTTTCCCAGGTGCATTATTTTGCACTTCTTTGCATTGAATCCTAGCTGCCATACTTCTAACCATTCCTCCAACCTTGCCAAGTCCCTTTTCATCCTTTTCCGCCTCCTTGTGTATCAACCCTGTTGCAGATCTTTGTGTCATCTGCAAAAGGCATACTTTTCCTTCAGTCCCTCTGCAATGTCACTGATGAAGACATTAAAAGGACTGGACCCAATCTGAACCATGCGGTACCCACTAGTAACCCCTTTCTTCAGAGTGGACTCCATTTACAATTACCTTCTGTGTCCTTTTGTCCAGCCAATGTTATACAGGCTACCACCCTGGGTCCCACTCCCAGCTGGTTAATTTGACTATTAATCTTTTGTGTGGGACTGTGTCAAATGCCTTGCTAAAGTCTAGGTAGGCCATGTCCACAGCCCTCCCTGGTCTACTACTTTGGTCACCCAGTCAAAGAAATCTATTAGATTAGTCTGACATGACCTTCCGATGTGAACCCATGCTGCCTTGGGTCCTGTGCTCCACTGGCCTCTAGGTACTCAACTATTATTTCCTTCAGAGTGACTCCATCACTTTCCCTACCACAGAGGTCAGACTGACAGGTCTGTAGTTTCCTGCCTCTGTCTTGGTCCCACTTTTGTGAGAGGAATCACATCGCCTTCCTCCAGTCCTCGGGTACCACACCATCCTCCCATGATTTATTAAAAGAGTAGCCAGTGGTTTCACTAGTTCCTCCCTTAATTCTTTTAGAATTCTGGGGTGAATTCCATCAGGACCCATTGCTTTGTCCACCTTCAGTTTTAGGGAGTTCTTGCAGAACCCTTTCTTCTGTGAAGACTGGGATCGACCCCTATCAAGAGTGCTTCTGTTAATTGGATTAGGCACTTCCCCTCCTCTTTTGTGAATACTGAGCAGAAATATTAGTTTAGTATCCCTGCTTTTCACTGTCCCCTCTGCCCACCCACCGTTCATTCTATTCAGCCTCACTATCCCTCCCTTTGTCTTTCTACGCTCGCTGATGTACCTATAAAAGGTTTTATCCCCCTTCTTAACTGAGTTGGCTATCTTTTCCTCAGTTTGGGCCTTTGCTATTCTGACTTCCCTCCCTGCTTCCTTCTGCCTTAACTGGCCTTGTATGGAAAAGTAACTCAGACTGAGGGTATCCCAGTTTTATCTTTTCCCCTCACCTTTTCAAATTCCCCCTGCTCCTTTCCACTCCTCATAAACTGCACTCTATTGGAATACCTGCCTCTTGTGAATAACTTGTATAATTGACTGCCAACCTCTGGCCACTAAGGGTCTCACTCAAACTGCCTTCACTATAGGTGTCACCCTGCCCATTAAGTCACCATTTCTGTCACTTATATTCTTCTCTTATAAGGGACACTCTACTTCTGATTTACAGAGGTTTCATACAAGGCATACATAATGTTCTCTCTTGCATGCCCAAGGTCACTTCTGGTGGTATCAGGATTACTACCCACCATAATCATCCTCTCCTATCTCTCTTGTAACATACCAGCTGGATACCCTGGGTCCCACTGCCATGAAGAAGTCTCCTTTGTATTCTCCAACCTTATACCAACTAGAACCTTGCTCCCTTCTCCTAACCTGTACCTCCATATAACTCATCCTTCCAAATTGGGGCATTTCCTTCTCTATCACCCCCTCTAGCATGCCCCAAATACCTCAAGCGCAATTACAGATTCTACAAAAGTTTGGGTGATGCTTCTGTGCTTATGCTTGTCAGGAGACATATAATCTAACCTGGCCCCATTGGAATGCCAGGTCCACGGATGACTCCTCTTGGTTTCCACTAAGGGCATGAAAATTGCCCACATGAATACCAAGTTTACCAGCAAACTTTCCTGAACTTGAAGCCTGGATAGCCCTGTACTGTCCGGACATACTTGGACTAACTGAAACATGGCTCAGGCCAGAGATGCCTGATTCCATGTACAAAATACCTGGCTACAGCTTGTCCAGATTCGATCACCCACCAAACAAAGGGTGGAGGAGTTGCCCTTTATTATAAAGAGCATCTCAATGTCTCTATACTCCAGTCTTGGATAACAAATCACTGTGAAGCTCTGCATACAGTTCTACAACTAGGTGGTGATAAAGGCTAAATCTGCTCTGTGTCTACAATCCTCCAAAGGGGTCTCTCCCTGGCTTAAATGGGCTCTTGGATTATCTGGCCACTCTAAACGGTAGATCTGAAGTCACACTAATGGGAGACTTCAACCTAGACCTATCAGGGAGTCACGCCGGTACATATACTGAAGCTCTCGCCCGACTTAACCTCGCTCAACTTATCTCTAGCCCTACACACATCTCTTCCAACTCGGAGCACCAATCTCTCCTGGACTGGATGGCTACAAATAGAGCAAATAAAATAATTGCTGCAGGGACCTTTTCAGATTCTATTAGTGATCACCTGCCTACGTTCTGTATCTGGAATGGCCACTGCCTTAACCCCCACCCCCCCAAAGAATCATTCAATTTCGGGATTTTGCCAAACTAAACCGAACTGCACTTTCGAGGATATTAATAATATAGACTGGTCTCCCATCTATCACACTGATGATGTAAACACAGCACTTGAATACCTGATGTCTCAGCTTCTGGCCCTTCAGGATCCACATCCTCTGAAAAAAGGCATCTTAGGGGCTCCCTAATAAATGGCTTAAAAGACCTCCTTGAGCCATGATAAAAGAGAAAGGCCTGGACCTTGGCAAGAAGTCCCAACAATCAGAAGACTGGGTTAACTATAAACAACTGAGAATGCCTGCAAAAGATATTGAAGGCTAAAGGAGCTACTGCCTTAAGCTTCTCAATCTTCAGCGGGTGATACCAGGTTTTTGGAACCACATCAAAATTTCATTGGGCAAAAGGCCCAAGGCAGGCCATTACCGACATGACACTGAATGGCGCAAACTGTAACAAGTTACCTACTATTGCTAATGCTCTTAATGCACAATTCTTGGATCTCTCGAATACACTGAGAAATTCAACCAACCTCTTTCACCTCCTCCTGAGGTGCAACTTTCATATGAAACCCCTTCGTCTACATTAGTCTCCTCCACAGTGCTGCATCTCCTCAAATCAGTATCCACCTATTGATCTGCTGGCCCGGATGGGCTACTGCCAAGCTTCTTGAAACAGGCAGCCCTGCCCTTGCTGTTCCTATTGCAAGAATCTTTAATCTTTCCATAATAACCCAAGCGGTACCAACATTGTGGAAAACCACTTCCGTTGTCCTATTCACAAAAAGGGATACCAAAATATGTCAAACTATAGACCAATTGCCATTCTCTACCCTAAATAAACGCTCCCGAGAAGGCCATCGCTACCGGGTCACAAATTACCTGCACCTTAACAACTCATATCCCTACTCCAGCACGGATTCCGAACAGGACACAGCACCACAACTGCTCTACTTCAGCTGACAAATGCAGTCCTTACAGCGATGGATAGAGCCTGCTCACTGGGGCTATATTTATCGATCTCACAAAGGCATTTGACCTTGTGAATACTCTCTGCTACTTTCTAAACTGTCCCGCCTTGGCTTTGACCTGTCGTCCATCTCCTGGTTCGATAGCTACCTCTCAGGAGGTTGCAATTTGTCTAAATTGAATCCGCCGTCTCAAATCTTCCCCTACCTCTGTTGGAGTCCCCAAGGATCTATTCTTGGCCCACTACTTTCTCCTTTTCATTATCAACACCCTCCCTTCCCTGCTCCTTGTTAATCCTTTATGCCGATGACATGGTGCTTCTCTCCAGTGGTAAAGATCCCTTATCAGTAGAGCACATCTTCAAGCAGACTTCAACTGCTTGCAGGAGTGGTTACTACAGAACAGGCTCCTAATGAATGCTAAGAAAACTGTAACTATGCTTTTTGGCCCCCCGTCAAGAATCAGTTCTCTTACTCCAGACTTATTGATACATTCTCTAGATGACTCCCCTCTTGAATTCGATACTTCCTTCAGGTATCTAGGAGTCACTCTCGACCCATCTCTTGACTTTAACCTCCACATTGCGGCTACATGTAAGACAGTTTACTCAAAACTTGGTCTTGCCTTTAAAATTAGGTCCTCCCTCAATGATGCTGCCCGGCTTGCTATTGCACAAGTTTCTCCTCCCTGCTCTAACATATTGCTCTCAGGTTTACTTTAAAGCTAGTAAAGAGCACTCCAGAAATGGAGCACCTGCTATAACAGTATATGCAATTTGCTCTCTCCGCTCACAGACTTACCCATCATTGCCTCTACTCAGAACTAAACTGGCTCTCCCCAGACTCGCTCAGACACTATTCTGCAGGCTGTACAATTGATAATATGATCAGAGCAGGGTCCCTAAATACCTTGCCAACTATTAACTCAGCCCTCCCAAGCATACCTCCTCAGGGCATCTGCTCAAACCCAACTTGAAATTCCCAGATATCTCACACAAAGGAGAACGATCCTTTGCCCATATCTGCCCCCCTCTGAACTCCATTCCTCCACATCAAACTCTCCAAATCCCACAAGGCCTTTAAACTGAGTCTTGGGCACACCTATTAGAATCCGACTGCTGCTCTTGTGCTGTAACTTGAGCTTCTCTCCTAGCATTTTCTCCTCCCTATGGCACTTACTGATTTCCTACTGGTCTCCAAAATCTGAAAGTTTCCCACATCCAGCAGAAATCCTATTGTTATAATGCTACTTCATTTAAGTTTTGTTTGCTGTTTGTCGTTTCAATTTAGTCATTGATGTATCATCAGATGAAAATAATTAATGTAATGTTATCTGTTTCTCTTTGTCATTACTGATAATGACTGTACCTGTGTATACTGTTCAAATGTTTGTTCTCACCTCATGCTGCGTCATGAAATACTCTTTAATGCTGACTCTGGTCTCCCCTGTCTGTACTCTCCCAGGTCGTGCCTAAATATAGGCAACATTGTTGTCTAGTGTACTTACCCGGTAAACAAAAACCAAATAAATAATGGGCTGGTTTTATGGCTTACAAATTACCAACTAAAGCGACCTCAATAGGCTACAGTCTTGCCAGTGATGATGATAATAATAAACCATTAACCGGTCTGCAATGGCAATACAAGGTGCAATATAAAGCAACTTTTCAACCTTGGTTAAGAGTTGCTGATTTTGATATATTGTACAATGTCCATGGTCTTTTCAAGAGTGCAGATAGAAGCAGTTTTCCTTCTTTCGATAAATCTTGGCAACGTGGTATATTGTTAACAGTATAGTCACACAGTGTCTTATGAAACAGATAAGAAAAAGTTACTTATTAACACAGGCACATGGCAAGAATTTATAAAGCCACAGAACATTGCTAAATCAACAGATGTCTTGGGAAGCATTATAAAAACATTCATTAATTTTCTACCAGCCAGTGCAGATGTTAGCATAGATACCTTCGGGCGGTGAGCCTGTGGGTTTAGTCCCTGGTCAGAATCACTGCTAAGTCTTGACTTGAGTCTACAGAGAGCGCACTGTGAGAGGTCTTTGTAAATGTTATACCAACCCTGATGGCCTATTACAGCAGTGCTCCCAGACTGATCTGGCATGTTCCCTGTAACTCCAGGGCAGTTTTCCTGTAAATTACAGTTTTTCTATGGAAGCTGAATTGTTGTATTTTCCTGTAAAACCAAAGAACATGTATGGGACCTATCTCCCTGTAGACAATTCAATTTTCCTGTAAAATACAGGAGTTTCTATAGATATTGGATTCCTGTTACAGCCATATTAACAAGGTCTTATTATTAGTATGCAATAATGCAGCATATGCAGATTAAATTCTTTGATTTATTAACCCACTGCATTAATTGCATGATTACGAGTAGAAGCGATGTTGGGTTAGTGTACTCTCCTATAAGGGGAATACCACTACTTCTCAGTGCAGTTATCTCCTATAAGTGGTGAGTTTGGAGACTAAACATTGCACAAATATTAATTGAAAAGTAATGGAATGCCACTACCATCTCAGACCTGTGCTCAGTGTTGGAATTACACTTTATGAAGTCTGCCCTCCCCCAGCCATTTCTGCCAGCCAGCTTCTCTCTCCAAAGCCGCCAATAACCTGCAAACTGCAGGTGCCATTTTCACTCTGACATAAAAGATGATTCATATTTTGTAAAGCTACTGATAACATGCATTTTCCCAGCCTTGTCACCACCTACATTCAGCCAGGGACATGGGAATACAACAGCATGGGGCCCAAGAGTACCAGGGATGGCATTCTGGCATTTTTTCTTTCTGAGATTTTCTTTATGTTGCCTCTTGACCCTCCCAACCTCTGCGTGACACAGAGCAGTGCCCTCTAGAGGCCTTGCATGCACACATCTATCTCTCTGCAGTGGAGCAAGTTCCCTGGCCCACTGCAGGGCTGGGGGTGGATGGGGGGTGCAGTGTTGGTAGATGCTGGGTGCTAGCCCTACAGGCTGGAAGCACTGTTGTGTGTCAGCAGTACCCCAGCCCTCCCAAACTGACCAGCTCCAGAGTTCATTCCTAATCCCAGGTTACTAGTGCACTAACACAGCTAGGCTACTGGGCGGCCCCTGTAGTTTGTTTTTCTTTTGCCTCTTTCCTTCTTTGGCCTGACAACGCATCTGCCGACCTTAAAAATAACTGTGGCTATAATAATGGCATCATTTGTCATACCTGTAGATCCTGACTTTTAGTTTCATTAAAGAATGACCATTTGCTGCTGCTGTAGGGCCAGAAAGCCAGCAACTGTCTAGTCAGCAAAACATAGACTGGGTGCAATGGAGGAGGTCCCTGCCTCTGTTTAATATAGTCTCTTTTACATTCCAGATGTGTTTGTAGGTATTTGTTCTTCAATCAGTCCCCATGGGATGTTTTACAAAGAACACTTTTTTTGCACTCTAAGAAACTGTCATGCACTCTATAACCTCCCATACTGCACTTTATCCTGTGCTGATGTCTAGTTCACCCATAAAAGACATTAAGAGTCAAAACTATCCCCATCTTGACCCATTTGCACATAATCACACAGAAAAAGATGAATTCCCTCACAACCATTCTTTAGCAAAATGGCCCTTCGTTTCTAGCCAGCTGTACACCACCCCTTGGAGAAATTTTCCTCATTATGGCTGTATTACTGTTGTTATGCAACAGCCGATTTGGTATCAGTAAAAGAGCAGGAAAAACTGGAACCCGGTTGACCACATTACCCTTACCCCATGTGCATGTACATCACAAAAATAGTTCATCAAATTGTGCCGTGACCCCCCCCCCAATAAGTGCAGGCTGGTGGTGTTGGTGAAAGCAGCAGTGCATGATACCATCCTACCCATACACTTAGGAGCCAACACTGTGTTAAATCTCCATCCCACTTGCCCAGCTCAACCCAAGCCTCATAAATAACAATACTGCAAATTTAGGGCTTCCTCTCTTGACCCCAGTCTACAATACAATTCAAAACCAGTTTGGTTGGGTGCACTCCCCTTCAGCCTCAGCACCCCATTCATTTACAGTCTAGACAGGTTACTGTAGCATAGGGTGGAGATGCAGAACTGAATGACACTAAATGCTCCACTCTGGGCACTTCTACAGCTAACTAGGTCATAAATTTACTGGACTGAGCTAGCCTGGAGTTGTGCAAATACCCTCAAATTATGGATCCATGAATCAAAGGTCAGGAGGGGGTCCCAACTTTACAAGAAAAGTAATGGGGGGGCTGGGGATAACGTTTTAACATGGTATTGACTTCTGGCACAGTGCTGGGAACCAGCAAAACTTTTATTTTTTTTTAAGTGTGTTCAGAGAGAAGTCAGCAAAGTTAGCCTTATTAATAAGTATGAGTCTGTATTCTTGTGCATGTGTATGCGTGTGTGTGTGTGTGTGTGTGTAAAATACATTATAGCATTTTGGGGCCTTGGAAGTTGGTAAACTAGGGAAGGGGTTGGTTAGAAAACTGAGGGGAAGAATGAGTGTGGGTTATTTTATTTTATTTTATTTAGTTTTCGCTGACCAGGTAAGTGCACTAGGCAAACAAATACCTATTTTCAGGCACAACCCGGGAGATTACATGCAAAACTAGGTAGTATAACGCACACATTAAAGCATGAGCATACAAGAGTGAGATTAAAACAGAAAGTACACAGTGAGAAACTATGCAACACATAGCAATAAAGCCACACAATTCAGGGGGAGTTACATAAGGAACTTAATATACTATCTCTATTTAACTCCGTATTTATTATTTCAGATGCATAACAATAGTATACAGATTATATAAAATAATTAAAAAAAATACATAATATTCAACTGTCTTAATCTAAAACTTGTAAGGAAAATTATGCTCCATAAATCTATTTCATTCAAGTTTTGTAATTCATTCAAATAAGTTCTCAGTAATTGGAGGGGGATTACCAAGTGAAACAGAATTTATATCTTGGAAAAGAAAACATAAATTACATACGACCTCTCAATTCACTACAGTTTATTACATGCATATCACAATTAATGCAACATACAAAATAAACCTTACATGTGCAACACATGCTTATGCAGTTATTCTGAACTCTAGCCAACTTTTACCTTCCTGCTGAGTCAGCCTCGAGAGCGCATGCTCATCACTAGTCCTTGGAAGTGAGCCCATGGGGAGGTTTGGATGTATATGATTAAAAGTCCCATGACATATGTATACATACCATACTGGCACGGTAGCACCAGTATTGTTAGGGCTGCATAAAGTGTTTAATGTTAAACCTAAATTTTTTTACTTCAATAAACACTAGTGGCATTCAATGAAGTAGCCCACAATTATGCATGCATGGTCTGGTTGGCAGGGTCTCAGACATGAAAAATTTTGTGACGGCAACTTGTGCGGTTTCTGAAATATGGAATGTCAATTTTTAATGAAGTGCATTTTTTCCTATATTTAATACATATTTTTTTTGCTCTCATGCACAACCTAGGAAGTATGGGATTTTTTCATGAAACTTTCAGGGTAGAAGCAGCCTGCGCTGAGGCAGTCTCATTCAAAAGTTTGGTGAGAAAAGAGTGATTCCAGAGATATAAAGATTTTAAGTTTTTCTGAGTATGCTCAGTAGGGTATTTGGTTAATCCTCTGATATAAAGTGAAAATATTCAGTTCATGGGAGCATTTTCAGTCCAGATCACTAAGTTGCCAAGAACCAAAAATGGCTCTCATGAACTGAATTTTTTTTTCAGTTCATAATGGTCATCATCTTTTTTTTAGTGCTAATGGGACTCATTTAGCTGGATTCAGGTGCTCGTTTACTTAAATATAATGCTGAAAATAAAGTTTCTGGACACTTGAAAATCCTGGGTGCCCAGCTAAGCGAGATGAGCCATTCACCCATGTTCTCTGTATGACAACAGCAGGACCTTCTTGATTTGTGCAGCCGTAGCTGGCGTTGTGCTACTAGCTTTAGTGGGAGCAGTGAGCCTGCAGTTTAATAAGCTGGTGCTCTGTTCCAGTTGAGATCTATCTATTGTGCGGACTGGGGTGCCAACCCTCAGTACTGCTACTTTCTACCCCCCTGCCTCCAGGTCTCCAGCCACTCCTTCCATATATATATATATATATATATATATATATATATATATATACATACACACACATAAATTATAAATGAAAAGTAATATAAAAGTAGACTGGAGTGCCCACCCCCAGTACCACTTGTTTCTACCCCTTTCCTCTTCAGGTTACCCACCCCCACTTCATATAGGTAGTGGTATGAGGGTGCACACCCCTCATGCCACCAAACAGTATTCTGACACTGGGGTGCCCAACAGCCAGTGTTGACTACACCCCCTGTAAAAAAAGAAAGCCATGCTTTCTTGATCTATTTTTTTTATTTTAAAGAAGCCTACAAAGAAAAAAAAGGTTGATCACTGATCTGCCCCCCCAGCCTCCCTTCTCCAACCCCACACTCAGCACCTACCACCCCACATAACCCAATCCCCCCCTCACACACAGCATCACTCACCTAAAAGTGCCCCATGGTGTAAATCAACTCTCTGATCAAAAACACATCTTGGTGCTGGAACCAGTGACTGCAATATGGGAAAACAAGGTAAGTTCCTTTAATGCAGTTCAAGGTGTTTTGAAGTTTTACTCGTAATATTGCCATTTTTCAATATTTATGCACCGCATTTCCAACATCGCCTTTCTGGGGCACCAGCTCATGAACAAGGTAGGTAGAGATTTTCAAATCCATTCCAAAAGGTTATTTAGCAATCACTACATGAAATCACCTTTCAGGCGAGATTTGACATTTTTTATTTACTGGGTACATGTGATAGGGTCATAAGAAGAATATGATGAAAGTTTGGTGGGAAAATATGGTAAACTTACCAAGTTATGTGTGAACATTGAAATATGTCAACATTCACTCATGACTTTGCTGATTTTCAATATTTTTACACCAAACTTTTAACATAGCCATTTTTGGATCCCACCACATGAGCAACGCAAGGCTGAAAGGTGATTTCTCGGTCGTGCTATGAAATCGTGTTTCGGGTGATATTTTAAAATGTTTACCTACTGGGTTCATGAGATGGGGTGATAAGAAGAACATTTTGAAAATGTGGTGGAAAAATGTGGTAACATGACCAAATTATGAGCGAACATTGAAATATCTCAACATTTACTCATAACTTCACTGATTTTCAATACTTGTCCACCAAACTTCCAATATGGCCTTTTTGGGATCCCACCTTATAAACAATGCTGGTAAAAGTTTTCAAATTCATGCCAAAAGGTGATTTCACAGTCACTCTATGAAATCATGTTTCAGGCAGAATTAGAAAAGTTTTACCTGTGGGGTTCATTAGGCTGAGTCATAAGAAAAGGACACTGAAAATTTGGTGTAAAAATACAGTAAAATGAGCAAGTTATGTGTGAACAATTAAATATTTCAATGTTCACTCAGAAACTTTCTGATTTTCAATATTTTAGCTTCAATCTTTTAACATAGCCATCCCGCACCTCATAAATGTGACTGCTGCCATTTTTTCAAAGCCTGGAAGAGATATGTTTTCGCACGTATGGTGCACAATTACATTTTGATCACTATGCTTTAAATGCCACATATCATGTTTATAAAGGACAGTCATAAAATGACTATCTAGAAAATCTGGGGCCAAAAATGTAAAAAAAAAAAAAAAAAAAAAAAGCATTGTCAAGAAATGTTTTGTGTAGTGCCAGCCTTTTACTCCAGTGGGTAGTGGTTTATGATCCTGTGCTGGTGAGCTGAATTCAGGGGCGAGTTCAGTAAGCCAGCTGGATGGGCCGAGGCTGGGGGAACCATGCTGTCATGCGGCACCACCCCCTGCAGCCTGGGAAGGGAAGGTGTAGGGTTGCCTGCACAGGCTTAAGTACCATATATTGAAGAGAAATCCTCTCTTGGCATAGGGCCCTGCACTTCTGCACCTGCAACTTTCTGGTGGTCCTACACTTTGGCAGACATGATGAACTCTTTGCCCTGCATGTCTGCACTTCCACAGCCCATCAGACAGCCCACAAATCCTTAATACCCACTTCTACAGGAGACAGCATCTTCCCTTGGTGCATGGCCCAGAGGGCCCTGCACATCTGCATCTGTTCATGCAGCTCCTAATGAAGATATACTTTCACTTTCTCAAAAAGAAATGAAATTCTTTGCAAAGAACTGCATTAATGCACCGGTGAGGGTTCAACTTAATGCCACTAAAGTAGGGAAATGTGGCATTAGGGTTTCCAGCCCTAACTATCCAGCCTGGTCCCCAGCAGCAAAGGGACAAGATCACACAGGCAACAGCAGACAACCATCACCAGGCAAGACAAACAACATACAACTGTTTCCAGATGACACAAATGCAGTAGCATTGATGTGCCACTGTCATGCATTTGTATCTGCAGCTGTATAGGGGCCTGTGCTTAAGCAGCCATACCTGTATGTGTATGTGCATGTTGTACAGCATCCATGAGTACCTGTGTCTGCAGAAACATAGGCTCCATTGGGGCCTATTCATCTGCAGATACAAGTACTGTTGCAATGTTGGTATCATGGTTTCAACAGCAGATCTAGAACTTTTTCAAGGGGGTAGCAGTTTTGTTTAAGGTAGCTCTTTCCTTGAGAAAGTAAAATGTTAACATTCGAAAGCTCAGATTTGGTTAAAACAGCTACTTTTTTGCTAACCTTAGTGGGTAGCAGGTGCAAAACAATTGTATATTGTTTAGCTTACCTGATGATGGGTGTATGTGGTTGCTTGTGTAATCTTGTCCTTTTCGTGCTTGGGAGGGTGGGGAGGTTAGGGTTGGAAACCCTAACACCACATTTTCTTACTTTTGTGGCATTCAGTTGAACCCTAACTGATGCATTAATGCAGTTTTTTGCAAATATATATATATATATATATATAATTTTTTCAATTTATTGCTAATGCATCTGCTGCTTGACTCTGTCCACTTCCCCCTGGGCTGGACAAAGCCCAACCCCACCCCCAACATCTCTGCCACTTACTTCTTGCTATTTCTAACCCCTCAGGCTAACCCCCCTCCCCCGTGGCAGAATCTGGTCATGTCATAGCCAACCTCCTCCTGTAAACAGAGGCCAGAGTTCCTGGAGAACAGCAGAGAGTAGACAGTAGCCAGGGTCAGGGCCTGTGTGTGCCAGGGATCATCCCATATAAGGTTATTTCCTTGTTTTCATGGTTCCCTACCCCTTGCATGCTGGCACAATAGATGCTCATTGCTTGCGACTGCAGAATATATCTGAGTGCAGCCTGGCCACTGTCACCCCTCCCCACTGTACCTCTGCTGTAGTCCCGCATGTGATCACACAAATGGTGGTTTTGTAGCAATGGCAGCTATCCTCCCTCCCCAGAGGAAGAAAGTATCCTCTGTAACACTCATTCTTCTCCCCCTCCGTCTGGTCCCCAGGCTTTCTCCCGATTTCAGGTCACCAACATTGCAAGCGACGAGCAGGTTCCCATGGTATATTTTTTAAGCTCTGGAGATGGATTGTGTGTGTAGCTGCTTGAGAGGTTAATTGCAATTCATGAATCCACGAGGCCAGATATTTTGTATCTCCCTTAGGGGAGGAGGGCAGCAATAGGGAAAAATAACCTCTGATTGGGAGGGTTAACTAGGGCAACATCAACCCAAAATTGCACTGATATTGTGTTTCATTGCTATTACCATGGTTGTGCAGGCTCTCAATTACCCGAGTCCTCTGTCTCAACTTTTTCTATTTTGATTTTCCGGGTACAATGTCTCTTACTTAAATAACACTGTACCACACAATCCAGAAGAAAGTCAGCCTAAAGGATCTGTCCCACACTTTCCAGCCTGCGAAATCAAGTAAAACCAAATAATTAGGTGGCTGGCTATGATGGCACAGAGACTGCATTGCCTCTTGCAACACTTGCACCCCAGCTTCAGGAAACAGCTGGGTCACTGGAGGGCTGGTGGAGAGGGAAGCATCGAGTATCACACAGGACACTCACTCCCTCCTGGGTGGGAAGGACTGAACATCACACAGGACACTCGCTCCCTTGTGGGTGGGAAGGATCGGGCATCACACAGGATGCTCACTCCCTCCTGGGTGGGAAGGATCAAGCATCACACAGGATGCTCACTCCCTCCTGGGTGGGAAGGATCAAGCATCACACAGGATGCTCACTCCCTCCCTCCTGGGTGGGAAGGATCAAGCATCACACAGGATGCTCACTCCCTCCTGGGTGGGAAGGATCGAGCATCACACAGGACACTCAATCCCTTGTGGGTAGGTGGGAAGGACTGAACATCACACAGGTTGCTCACTCCCTTGTGGGTGGGAAGGATCGGGCATCACACAGGATGCTCACTCCCTCCTGGGTGGGAAGGATCGGGCATCACACAGGATGCTCACTCCCTCCTGGGTGGGAAGGATCGGGCATCACACAGGATGCTCACTTCCTCCTGGGTGGGAAGAATCAAGCATCACACAGGATGCTCACTCCCTCCTGGGTGGGAAGGATCGAGCATCACACAGGATGCTCACTTCCTTGTGGGTAGGTGGGAAGGATTGAGCATCACACAGGATGCTCACTCCCTCCTGGGTAAGAAGGATCGAGCAACACACAGGACACTCACTCCCTTGTGGGTAGGAAAGCTCGAGTATCACACATGACGCTCACCCCCCCAGTGGGAAGGCATGAGCCCCTGCTGCATCACAGTTCCGTAACATTTCCAGAGGTGCTAGTGCTCACCCTCAGTGGTACTGTAATGGAACGCTAGGGACAGGTGGATTGTTCAGCTTTGCTCAGTAGTGAGTGGAAGGTTGCTAAGAGAAAATAACAAAAGAGTGAAGGGCTTAGACAAATGACCTTGCCTTGTCACCCTTCCCCAGTCGAGATGCTTGGACCCAACAGTGTTCCTGTCTCGTCCTCTCATCTGATTCAGTCTCAGGCAGCTAAGTGGGAGCTGCCTGCCACACTAGGGAGAGGTTATTCTCTGTGAGTGCAGGAGAGTTTACAGATGGTTTTCAATGGGCATGCATCAGTCTCTTTAGTGGTGGATAGCCTAACCACCCCAGGTAAAGAGACAGAAACAGAATAAAAAAAAAACCTTAAAAGCATTCTTTTTCATAATGGACAAGGCAAAATAATATCTGTCTTAGTACATGTTATACCGTACCCTCAGGCTCTGGCTTATCTAGGCCTCTGGTCTGACTAGGTTGTCACCCTACAAAAGTTCTTTCACCTGTGCTCCTTAGGGTTTGTCATTAACTTGGCTGCTCCAATTGGCACGCTCCTGTTACCCTGAGACATCGCTTGACTTTCCCTTGACTATTGTATTTTTGTATAATTGACCAAATAAGAACACCAACATCTACCTGGTATTTATTCTGTCTGTGTTATTTTTGTTGCAACCATTTGTGTAAGTTGTTGTAATATTTTAAGTATGTATGCTTGTTATGTTCAGCTATTTTTGTTGTGATTTGGAGTTCCTTGAGGAGTGGGGTCTTTCCATTGTCCTTGAAAGAGGCCGTGGTTAGACTCCTTTTGAAGAAGCCCTCTTTGGACCCAGACAGCCTCAGCAACTACAGACTGGTCTCGAACCTTCCATTTTTAGGGAAGGTTATAGAAAAGGTGGTGGCCGTACAGCTTGAGTGACATCTCACCTCCTCCTCTACCTATGAGCCTTTCTGGTCTGGATTTCAGGCAGGGCATAGCATGGAGACGGCCCTGGTAAGGGTGCTGAATGAACTCCTGATGGCAAGGGACAGGAGAGCCCATACCATCTTGGTTCTCCTGGACCTCTCTGCAGCATTTGACACTGTGGACCACGAGGTGCTGCTTGACTGCCTGCCGTTTTGGTGTGGCTTATCCAGTAATGTCATCAACTGGTTTAGGTCATACCTGACAGGCAGAGTGCAAAGGGTGAAAATGGGAATTTTCTCATCTAACCCAAAGCGTCTGAGCTGTGGGGTTCTGCAGGGTTCAGTCTTGTTGTCCTTGTTGTTCACAGCGTATGTACTGCCATTAGGGGACATTACCAGGCAGTACAGGCTCAGGTTTCACTGTTATGCAGATGATACCCAGCTGTACCTGTCCTGTGCACCTGATACTCGGGTGTCAGACTCCATGTTTAACAACTGCCTCAAGGAAATCCAGCCATGGATAACTCAAAACTGGCTTAAACTTAACCCAGACAACACTGAGGTACTGGTAGTGGATCCTGGTCATCGTGGAGGAGGAGGAGGAGGGGTGGGGGGTCGCCCCCCCGATCCAGTATTGGGGGTGTTCCCTGTGTCCCTTCTAGACACATGAAAGATTTGGGTGTGATCCTAGATGATGGCCTGACTCTTGAGGCTCAGGTGTTGGCCATGGTCAAAAATGGATTTTACCATCTTAGGAACATTGCCTGAATCCAAGCCCTGATCCCTCCCAAAGACCTGACCACACTGGTGCATGTGTTTGTTACTTACAGGCTGGACTACTGTAATGCCCTGTACCTTGGGTTATCTGGAGCGAACCTCCACAGGCTGCAGCTAGTGCAGAATGTGGTGGCAAAACTTTTGATCGAGGTAAGAAGGTGTTAACACATTACCCGGTCCTCCGTGAGCTGCACTGGCTGCTGGTCAGGTGGAGGATTGTCTTCAAGATAGGGCTGCTTACCTATAAGACCCTACATGGAAGGGGTCATGTCTACCTGCAAGATCTCCTGGTTCCTTACCATCTGGCTTGGGCACTCTGTTCTGCCGTGGGAAGCCTCCTTGGAGTTCCCAGGATTAGGATGCGGCTTTCTGGAGCTAGGGCATTCGCGGTGGACACACCTACCCTGTGGAACTCCCTATCAGAATATTTAAGGACCCCCTTGGTAGAAGCCTTTAAAAAAGGGTTAAAAAGCCATCTGTTCAGGCATTCTCAGATTTTTGATTATGGAATGATAATTTGTATGATTTTATATTATGATTATTATATGTGTACGTGTTCATTTGTATGATTTTATATTATGATTATTATGTGTACGTGTTTATTTGTATGATTTTGTATTATGATTATTATACGTGTTCATTTATATGATTGCATTGTTGTATACCCGTATTGCTGTTTTGTAACAGCGCTCACAGTCCCAGGAATTGGGCACTCTATAAATAAAATATCTATCTATCTATCATGTGACTTTGTATTTTCATTACTCCCCTTTCCCCTTCCCCCAGGATGCTTCTGGAAACGAGCAGTTCTGCTCAGTATGCCTTCCTGGCAAAACATTTGAATAAATAAATAAAATGTTGTCAACCCTGTCTAGTATTTCAAACACTACTTTCACTCCATTTGAAACATTTTTTTTTTTTTACACGTCCTGTTTTCCACCGGGACTGTACTCTTCAGACAGGCAACCGTGCAGCCCTAGCCACCCCCAACTCTATCACCTTACTGTTCCCAGGGGGTCTGCTAGTGGCATTATCACCTTGGAGGGCACTTCCCTCTTGTTGTGGGCTCTCTCAGGAGAATTGGACCCATGCAGTCTCTGCAGGTATGGGGATGGGTGGTCAGTCAGAAGTAGGGCCTGCGAGTACCAGCATCAAGCTGCGGTGCCTCAGAGCATTTATCTTCTTCAGGTCCTTCCCTACAGGGACACTGCTGACTAGGGCTGTGACGCATGCATGCATGCACACCAAAGTGCATAGCTGGTATGCAGAAGCCAGGCTGCATCCCCCCCATCGTTCCCCTACTGCACTATCATCCACAGTCATCCAGGTGGCAATGTGGTAGCAGGGAGTACAACCCTCTCTCCCTGGAGAAGAAGAAAATCTTCTCGGATGTTAAATCCTCCCACTGAGGGTATGTAAAAAAATATTTATGTAACACCCCATTCTATGTTTTGTATAATTGTTGGTTGGTTGACTGCTGTGTGGTAAAAAATAAATGCTGATTGTCCTTTCTGTGGCATTTCAGTTCTGTGAGCGTGAGATGGCGGCGGCTGCATTCACTTTCAGTCTGACTGGCTGACACAATGCCGTAATAACCGGATGATATTACAAAATAGTACCCGGTTATTATGGCATTAGATATTGTGTCAGTCCAGCCAATAAATAGGCTCACCAGGAACTATAACAAGATAAAGGTGCATATGAAACCTCAGCCCCCAGCACAGTCCTTCACAAGGTCAGACAAACCAGCCCCTCTCCAGGCGGGCTGTGGCAGAATCAGCATACACATTACAACACCCTATTTAGACCGGGGAACAAAACCTCACATGAAGCCTTACTGTTGATCATATGCAAATTTCACCAGGAAGTACAGTAAATTTAACAGACTACCTCTAAAAAGAGTTTCAAATAAGTTTAAAAATGTCAACTTTGAATCAATATGCAAGTTTTAGGCAATGCTATAAATGGAGAGTCAGACTCAAAGCCTAAATCTAACAGCTAGCAGCAACACACAGCACAAGCCAAATTCTGTTAGAGAACCAAGTTAGCTTTGGAGAGCTGGCTCATGTCATGACTTCTCCTTTTTGCTTTCATGTCACTGACAAAAATATACCGTACAAGAACAATCAAATTCTCTGTTTTATAATCTAACCTGTGATGTGAGGAGTCCTCCAAGAATACCTTGCTGCCTCCACACTGCTTGCTTGTTCCACACAGACACAGTACTCTTGTTATTTCACTAAAGGTCCTAAGTCCAAAAGACTGACTTAGAGAAACTGTAATCCTCCCACCGTTTTTGCTATTACACTTTGAAATGCTACGTGGAAGGTTCATTGCCGTTATCTGTGTTGAAACTTGGAATAAGAATCTGCCTTCATATTTCTCTTTGTTAAAAATACTTTTCTTATTTGTTTAACTTGTTACTTATGTCCCATCTATCTATCTATCTATCTATTTCTTAAGTTTCACCAAGAGAGACGTATTGAGCTTGTAACAGCTAGTTTCCAGATGCGTCCTGGGGGTAGGGGGAAAGGGGAGTATAAAGTACCGTACATGATATGTACAGTAAGTGAACACAGGTACATAATGTAAGGTGCAGTAATAATACAAATAAGTACAGTAAAGATGCATACAATAAAACAAAGTAAACATAAATAAGATTGCACAGTCACAATTTACAGGCAGAAGATTCAGGGTTACAAAAATAAAGATGAGCTATAATGCAAATGAAGTGCTACACAGTACAGGCAGCAATGCCAGACAGTAGCAGGATTAGCACCTCCCAGGCAGCTAAGGTACAACAAGGTAACAAAGGTGCAGGAAGTCAGCTCGGGGCACAGTATTATCAGACGGAATAACTGATTAGGGCACAGTTAGCGAGGGTAGAAGTTGCTCATAGCTGAGGGAGAAAAGGGGAGGTCAACAATGCACGAGGAGGGAAGGCAAGGGTAAGGGATCAGAAACAGTTGTAGAAGGGGTGTCAAAGTCAAGAAGAAGAGTGGATTAGACAGAGGGAGGGAGGAGGGAGGACCAAAGTTTAGGAAAACAATATAAGAAGGTAGCTAGGCCCATGTAGGTTTTCCTGGGGGACGAGGGAAGGAAATGAGAAGCAGTGTTCCAGAGAGGGTAGGAGAAAGGGGGCATGAAAAGAGAGGTAGGGGGAGAAAGCCAAACCAGAATTTGGAGGTGACTATGACAACTAGTCGCTTCTGCCAGGCTCCCTCCCACAGTGGGGTTCATGTTCATTAGAGCCCACTTAGGACCCCTCGAGACATTCTCAACCAGCCTCAGGAGGTGGGCATCACATTCAATGATGCGGGACTTGCAGAAGGTGCCTTTCACCATTCTGATTAGTTGAGGTGTGTTTCATGGTTATTCCCATTCCACTGGATGTTGGTGCACACGGGTCTCATGAGCACTGGAGTGCAGGCATGACAATATGGCATCCTCAAGCATGACTGACATCCACCCACTGGCTCTACCTCTGTTGCACTTCCACAAATGGTCAGCCAGGTGACAGCAGTGCAGCACAGGCAGTGACCCCCCCCTAGCCAGAGGAGGAGAGCATCTTCTGGGGTACTCAGCCCCCTGCCCCCAGCCAAGCTCCAATGACCCTGGCATGTTCCTGAACCTGGGTTGCTAGTATCATGAGCAGTAACCCTACCACTGCACTGATGGGATGGCAAAAACAATTCCTTATTTATTTTTTGTTGCACAGACCCCCCCCCACACACACACACACCTCCCCAATAATCTATTGCTGACCTCTGTTCTGCACTGCATCATCCAGTAATGCATGCAAGTGATAAGACGTGACCGGTTGTGGGTTAGGTGGAAATAACCACCAAGAGACTTAGTGAGGCCTGGTGCTGCGGAGGGCCTTACAGCACCTGGAAGGGCACAACCCACACCCTGGAGCATCTAATTGTGCTTATAAAATTAATAAACTAAAAACACTGTAAAAAAACAAAAACAACTTTTTTTATATAAAAAAAACAGACAGTTCATTTTGTTAAAATTAACTGGTAGCCCACACTTGAGGCTTGGGTAGGAGTAGTCACACAGATGCAGGTGACAGAGTGGGTCACACGTCAGCTAAGCCTATAACAGGACATATGCAATTAAAGATGACTGCCGTTCATTCATGAACCATTTAGAAGAGATTGAAGGGACTAGAGTAGAAAGCCTCATGCAGCAGAGTGGAGGTTGACTATACAGGGAAGGGGAGAAGAGAAACCACTATGAGGAAAGACAGTAGAACTGATGTCTGCACTGTATGTAAAACAATAACCTGCAGGCTGTTATGAAATGTTCTTTCCTACTTACTGCTGATGCCTTAAAAAAAGTTTGAAAAACGTAATAATTAGGTAAAATTCAGCTTCCGTTCCATATATATTCTAAAGATTCTTCATCTCCAGTATTTTTTACTAAAACTATTTTCAAGAATATATGGGGCAGGATTCACAAAAGGGATGCATCTGAGATGCACTGGTGCATCCCCGACTTGTGCACAAGCGCGATTCTGCATGGGCACTGATGCACTGGTGCATCACAGATGCGCTGCACACCACCTATAATGTTATGCGACACATCTGGAGGGGCTGTGCAGGGGGCATGACCATGCATATAGTGTGCAGTCCCATTCACAACCCACCGTAGAGGTGCATCTCTGGAGCAAGTCCGGAGATGCACCTCCAAAAGATAAGTAGATGTAAGTGGGTGTCCACCCACAGGCAGGCTGCCATATTGCAGACAGCAGCACAGCAGCCTGCCTACCCAGGCAGTCCAGCAACCCCCCACCCATATCCCGTGTGGCCAAATACAGAACTAGGCATCCCTGGTAGTCAAGCTTCCCCCCCTCTCCTGTCCGTATCACTGATCCTGAAGTACCACACCCGTATATATCCCTGGTGGTCTAGTGGTACCCCTCCACCTGAATCCCCAAAGTAATATAACCCAGTTCAATCCGTGGTAGTCCAGTGGTAGCCCCTTCCCTGCCCACATCTCTGGTAATGTTGACAGTAAATGCAGCAAGCCCAGGTAGTGTAGTAGCACCCCCCCAACCCAATCGCAATAACGATGGATGTCCCAAAGACTCCATGGTGGTCCAGAAAACCCCCAACCCACTCAGACACCCCCACCTCACACGCTCCCCGTCCCAGCATGTTCTGCACATCAGCAGGTAGCTCAGCCACCTGCACAACACCACTGCTGCCTGACGACAGAGCAATCTGCGAATATTACTACTGTACCACAGTAAGCACATTAGTAGACCATATCAACCAGTGGGCTAGCAGTGTGTACTGCAAGCTGCCATTCATAACTTTGTGAATGACTTGTGTCATTCACAGTTGTGAATGACAGCTTACAGTACACATTGCAAGCCCACTGGTCGATATGGTCTACCAATGGGCTTTCAGTAGTCCAGTTCAAGTTCAAGTTTATTGCAGGAAAGACTCCGCTGAGCAAGCTCATTCACAAGGAGGTCCTGAGGCACATACACATACAGTTCGCAATTACATAGACAGGAAATATAAAATGTAGAACAACAAAGAAAAAATATATAATACAAGAGATATACACAATAGAAGTCCTTATGCTATATATGCAGTACATTCCAGCTTTAACCCCTAAATTATGCAACACATTTCAAGCAATAAGTAGAGGCCAGATTGGTACCTAGGAAGCTGACTTGGTGTTCAGGGCCTAATAGCACCTACATATGTCTTTTAATTTAGAGATAGTTAGTGTTTTGTAGGAGTTAATTGATACGATGCTGGTTAGCTTCAGCATGGCTTGTAGTTGGTTCCAAATGTTTGGGAGGGCATATGAGACAGCTCTTTGGCCAGCTGTGGTACGTGTCCTGGGAACATCTAGTAGGATAAGGTCAGATTTCCTTAGGGAGTAGGCGCTATGCGAGAAGTGTATGAGAGACGTTAAATAGACAGGCAGTTTGAGGAGTAGTAATTTGAGAGTCCAAATGCCTGCATGCAGGAAGCGTCTGGTGGCAAGAGAGGTCCACCCAACTGCTGCATAAAGATCACAGTGGTGGGTCCTGTACGCAGAGTTAGTAATGAAGTGAAGAGCATGGTGATAGAGTATGTCCAGTTTCGATAGGCTCAAGGTTGGGGAGGAGATAAAGATAATGTCTCTGTAGTCAAGCAAGGGAAGGAATGTTGCTTGGACAAGTCTTTTGCAGGTCACGAGAGAAAAGAGGGTCCTATTTCTAAAGAAGAAACCCTAGCGTGCTTTAAGCCTCTTTGATAGATCCTCGATGTGGTCATTGAAGGAAAGCTTGTTGTCTATCCACATACCTAGATATTTAAATTTAGGTACGACTTCCAAGGGTTCACCTAGGGAGGTAACTATGAAGTTTTCAGGTGGGGTAGGTAGGGAACCAGACAAGGCAAGACTCAAGAAAATCATTGTCTTGGTTTTTTTGGCATTTAAGAGAAGCTTGGCATTGATAAGTTTGCTTTCTAACCGGATAAAGTCAGCTTGGAGTGCTTCCCTGACTTCAGTTAAGGACGAGCCTGATGCATACAAAACCATATCGTCCGCAAAGAAATGTATGCTAGAGTTCTTTATGTGAGAGTCAAGGTTGTTGATGTACAGGGAAAAAAGGATTGGTCTTAGGATTGATCCTTGAGGGACTCCTCTGGCAATTGGAAAGGGGGGCAGATAGTAGGCCATCAGCTTTGACTTTTTGTATCCTTCCCATGATATAACTGTTAAACCACTGTAAGGTAAGTGGAGTGGAACCTATATAGGCAAGACAGGTGATTAGGAGGTGATGGTCTACAGTGTCGAAGGCCTTACTGAAATCTAGAAAGACTGCACCAGTAACCTTCTTGGTGTCCATAGCATGGATCCAGTCATTAGAGACTTTAGCCAAGGCTGAGATGGTACTGTGCTTCGACCTGAAGCCAGATTGGGCCAGGTTTAGGAGTGAGTGCGCTTCAATGTGATTTTTTAGTTGGTTGTATATAAGTTTTTCCAGCACTTTGGAGAGAACGGGCAAGATAGAGATAGGATGGTAGTTGTTTAAGTCACAAGGATCTCCTGATTTGAAGAGAGGAAGAACATGGGCAGATTTCCAGCAGGATGGAACAGTGGCTGTGGTAATAGAGAGGTTGAAGATGTGAAGGATGGGGCTGTGAGCTGGGCATGGCTAACGCAAGAAAAATGATTCAAGGCCATCGTCCCCTGCACTTTTCTTGGTGTTAAGGCTAAGAATTATGTCTTCGACTTCTTTGTAGCTAAACAGGCACAACTGGAAGGGATGAGGTGGAGTAGCATGTGTAGAATCTGGGCTAGTGTTGCTATTCACTCGGCTAACGTATGGAGAAGAGTCGAATGCCAACCCAGCAGTGGCAAAGTGAAGGTTAAGTTCTTTGAGGATTCGAAGTTTATTTTCAACCATTCCGTCCTTGGCCAGAATCTTAGTAGGAAAGGAGGAAGCAGCAGGATGGCCTTCAATGGATCTAAGTGTCTTCCAGATTTTTTGGGAGTTCCCCTTGGCCTGCTCCAGAGTGGAGATGTAGAAGTTTGTTTTAGTAGCATGTACACTTTTAACACAGGAATTTCTGGCAGTTCTAAATGCCTGCCAGTCTGCCGGGTTCTTTGTGTACCTGGCCCTAGCCCACAGCTTGTCTCTATTGGTAAGTGCAGATTTGAGCTCTTGGGTGAACCACGGATGCGAGATTTTCCGCACCCTCATTTTAATAAGAGGAGCATGCTTGTTAATTAGGCTGGTGAGGTTGTCATTTAGGACAGAGACAGTGGCATCGGCAGATTTGGCAAGATATAAGTCTTGCCACCTGATCGTAGATAGATCGGTTAGGAAGTTTACTGAGTTGAATTTACGGAACAAGCATTTGATTCTGAATTTAGGGTGCTGCTGGGTTTTAGATTGGAATCTTGTACATACAACAATACTGTGGTTGCTCATGTCATTATGGAAAACTGCAGAATGTGAGATTTTAAGGGGATGCAAAGTTAAGATGACATCTAAGAGTGAGCTGTTGGCAGAGTCAGAAGCATTGATTCTTGTGGGTTCAGTTACTATCTGTGTAAGACCCAGCTCATCACAGATGGCTTTTAGAGTGGGATTTGCAGTGAGCCAATCCATATTGAAGTCCCTTAAGATTATTGTTTCCGTGTTAGCAGCAAAGTTATGGATTTCAACACGTTAAGAATTTCTGTGCCTCCTTACGGGGGTCTATAGCCACCAATGATTGTGATGCACTCTGAGGATGGAAGGTGAAGTTTAAGCGAGACAGTTTCGTATTCCTTGGGCTTAGTTTTACAGGAAATGCTGCTAACATCAAATTTTGATTTGGCGTATACAACCACCACCCCCCTTAAATCCCTATCAGCCCTAAAGAGCTTGAAGCCCAGTACAGTAATTTGCGGATCAGTGTTGGTCTTTTATAGCCATGACTCGGTAATTATAATCAGATCTGGGTCAGTGTGGGCTGCCCAAACTTGAAGATGATCAAGTTTTTTGAGCAGGCTTAGAATATTGACCATCATCAGTTTCATCCCAGGAGCAGCTGCAAACTCCGACGGAGAAGTGAGTTGAGTTGGGGGACCTGGATTTAGTTCGACATTGCCTGAACAGAAAAGGAGAATTAGAAACATTTTCTTGAGGGCATTTATCAAGTAGAAGTGGGCTCTTTTCGTATGGGTTCTTGTGTGGTGTTCAGTCATTGAGGTTCGTCTAGCCAGAGCATAGGAGATGCTGACATGGCCGTAGCTGTCATTCACAGACGGTTCTGTCGGCAGGCAGCTGTAGCTGTGTGTGGGTGGGTTAAGCTGCCTGCTGAAGGGGCAGAACATGCTGGGATGTGGGGAGCAGGATGAGGGTGCCTGAGTGGGTGGGGGGGTCTGCTGGATCACCAAGGAGGCTACCATCAGTGTTGCAATCAGGTCAGGGTAGGGAGGGGGTTTCTCCTACACTAACAGGGATTATGCCACAGTGCTTTCCATGTTACCAGGGATGCGGCCAGGGAGGGGGGTGACTCTGGACTACCCGGGGCATTACCAGGTTATGTGGATTTGGGCAGAGGAACACTGGACCACCAGGGATACTGTGTGGTATGGAACACAGTATGCGATCGGGTCAGGCAAGGGTGGGAGGACCACTAGACTTCATGGGATTATGTGTGTGGCTCACAGCTCTTGCAGGGTGCCCAGTGCATTCTGTTGGGTGCATTCCAGCAAGACTCATGCAAATGGGGTCATAATGACATGCAATTGGCCGCACTGCACCTTGCATGCCTAACAGACCCATTTGCGTGTTTGAGGCTGTGAATGACATCATTGGGTGCAGCGCATCTGGAGATGCACTGCTCCATTGGTTTCCCAGCCTGACCAGGGGGTTGCGCCAGCGCATCTCAGGTTGGGCACAACTGTGGTATTCATGGAGGGGATGCACCAGGAGCATTCCCCAGCTCACCTTCTGTGAACACCATGGTTTGGGCATGGCACATCTCATTTGCACTGGGGCAGCTGAGATGTGCTGTGCATAAATGCTTTGAGAATCCTGCCCATGATCTTGATCCCACAGGGTTCATCTGCCTCTGTAGCTATCTCCCTACTTCAAGTCATAATTGTCTGTTGTGACATCACAGTCTGTTGCCATGGGAGTAACTGTGATGTCACATGCAGTACATTATGACCACGGGTAAGGAGACAACAACAGGAATAGATGAACTCTTCAGTAGCAAAGATCCTGTTTTTATGCAGATAACCTCAGTAATAAATAACGGGGAGGTGGAATACAGAACTAATGTGAAATACAGATGGTACTGTGTCTAAATATTATGTTTTGGTAAAGTTCTCCTGAAGGCGCCAGCTGCTCGTTAAAGTGGACATGATTAAAGAGCAACTCTCTATTATAATAAAAAGCTTAAAAAATACTAGATTTATACTAACCATGTTTTACCTTTATTGTTTTCATGTTGTTGTTTTTTTTACTTTCCCCTGCTGTCGGTCTACTAAATATTGTAGATAATGCAGCAATTATTTCACTGAGTCTTTCAAAAAATATGACTCTCTCCTGTTAACCACACAATAGTTGTTTGTGACATCACAGTCTGTTGTCATGGTGAGCACTATGATGTCATAAACAATGCCATGGTGAGGGTAACAGGGGAGAGGCAAATGCTTTCTATACAGACTTTTTTTTTTAGTTTATCCTTTTTTCCCTGGCATCCAGTCTGCCTTACCTGCCCCACGTCCAGGCATCCTGTCAGGCTCCAGCCACCATCCCAAGGATCTCCCCTGCACCACATCGGGCCTCGCAGCATTCTACCCCCGTGGCTTGCCCCCCCCATGGTGGGGTGGTGGACAGACCCCCTATACTCAACCACCAGACCAGGACCCAGTATCGCTGCATGCCCTCGGTACTGGTGAGTCCTCCGCAGAAACGGGCATCATGCCGCCACGACTGGTGCCCTTCTTTTCCCTGTTCTACCCCCTTGACGTGCAAGGCATGCAATGATGCCAATGGACAGGGGTGCGCATGCTACCGCATGCACCCCTTCCTGGCGTCGGCCCCAGCACATCCCCCTGTAGACTGCCTGTGCAGTGTGCTGCCTCCAGCTACCACCAGAGGCCACCAGCACACTGACGGCAGCACGCCCCCCACCCCGGAGAAGGAGAGCAGTCCTCCGGATGCTCAATCCTCCTCCTCACCTGCCAACCCCCAACAACCCAGGCTCATTCCTGAACCCGGGTCGCCGGCATGGAGCGAGGTGTGGTGTCCAGTGCCTCAACCCTCAGTGCCACCAGACCGGACTTCTATACAGACTTTTTAGACAAGCTAGCAAGATATGCTGTGAATCATGGAAAGGAACATTGAAAATGAAAAAAATGTATTCCTTAGCAAATTGTAACAGTTGAAACATCTTATTTATGAAAGCACATGCTGAACCGTAGAGCTGCTCTTTAAAACATTATTTTAAGGGTCAAGAAAGCTTGTTTACCTAAACTATTCATTAGCCTGCTAAACTATAACACAGCATTCATTCTACACAGTATTTACGAATACATTTTGATATTTTCAATTCCACTTGCCACTGATGCCCGTTTTCTGGAGGCAGTCCTGCTGTGTGGGTCGTGCATGTTTGGCATATTGCTTTGTATTAGGAGTAAAAGTCAGGGGCCCCATTCTCAGCTACTACTGGAGGGAGCACAGACTGGGTAGATCTTAGTCACAGCATTGAATCGCAGTCTGAAAACACTATTCACAAATGTTGGTGCATGCCACTGGGGCGGGGGGGGACCCTTGGCGACAGAGGTGCAATGCAGATTTTACATCCAGCCATGGAATATGGCAGTGAACTAATCAGGACTGTTAATTGCACAACCCTATAAAAATCAATGGAGCGTTCCATAACACGTGCAGGTTTTCCTTGGTGCAAGCCCTGCGTCCACCTTCTAAAATCGGGCCCTTTATCTCTACTGGTGTTGTATAAAAAGGAGACATGCAATGGGCTGAATCAAAATATGGGGCCTGATCTTAGAAGGTTGATGCAGGACTTGCATCAGCCCTGTGTCAACCGCAGTGGTTGGCGCAGCTGCACCAAACCCCTTTGACGCAATGCAGCCTGGTTTTACAAGGGCTGGTGCAGTTGTGACATTTTTCTCACTTCACAGCAGCTTGTGCTGAAGCTTTGGCACAAGCCCTGTAAAACAGGTCCCCCAATGGCGCAAAATTAGACCAGGAAGGAGCGGGTCTAACTTGCTGCGTTTGGTGCAAGGGACTTGCAACGGGGGTTTGTGGCAAGCTTCGTTGCAAGATCACACTTACCACAAAATTTGATGCAAGTTGCCCTTAGCATCAGACACTCTGACGCAAGTCCCTTGCATTGCTCTACCACCCTTTTAAAATTGGGCCCATGCAATTTATTTCCAAGTGTGAGGGGGGCAAGACCATAACTCATACGTAGCAGTGCCACAAGTGAGTTATGAAAGTCCTGCCTACTCACAAGTAATGACAAATCACTTATTTTGAGTCAGGGTATTGCATATTCGAGATATACAACAGCAGTTTACAAGCTTGAAAATGTTGCTGGTTTTCTTTGATTTTGACAGCTGGCTTCAGTGCTGCACTTGGCATTGTGATGACATCAACATTGTGAAAGATCTCTGCTTCAGTATTCCACTGGGATGACAGTAACCTAAAAAATATCTATTATGAAAATAGCAACTACAACTTAATTTTGATATGTAGCTGTTACTGATGTTACTAGCCAAGATACATCATACTGTTGTTTTTTTCACCCCCATTCCCTTGTATATATCAACAATATGTGATTCTGGTTATCTTGAATATTTTTATTCTTATTACATTGATGTTGGTACCCGATAAATGTGCTGAAATTCTGGTAATGTGTTTCAAATTTTAAGTCCAAGGTAGACCTCAGCTGGAGTACTCTGCATTAAAGTGAACCTCAGAAGCCCACAGCTTGTTGGAGGTGCATTTTTTAAAGTAACCTATGATCAGCATTCAGTGAAATTTGTTTAACCTTTTCACTTAATAGTTCCTTATAAATTGCTGTTTTGAAAGATGATGGTTCCCTTTTCACTCTGGCTGCTAAATCCACACCCTACTTCCTGGGATGCTGTTTATTACCTGATTAAAATGTCAGTGACATAAACAGGAAGAAACTCCAGCATCACATCACCACCAGATGCCCCTGGGCTATATAAAAAAAATCTATACGGTAGTGAGGAGCTTGCCTTGGAGATGCATCGTAGGGAGTGACTGACAATCAGCGATGTCGTGAGAGGCTCGGGAGTCTCCCCGACACCGGCCACACTAGCAGCAGAGATACAGCCAGGGCGGGCAGTAGAATCCGCCGGCCGGCATAGGTTCCGTGGGCAGCGCCTCTCCTCTCCGCCCGGCATCTAGCCATGGCCTTGGTGACGCTGCAGCGCTCTCCAAACCCCAGCGCATCCTCCACAGCCAGTACCGGAGAGGTGAGTGACCTGCGGAGGGCGGGCCGGGGGCGGCAGGAAACGCCGGGGATTCAGGGGGCGCGATAGGCCTCCAGTATTTGCTGGTTAACCCCAAAAAAAACAACAACAACCCAGCAAAGCAACGTTTGATCCGTTAGTTACTACTCAGAAAACAACGGACGTTGCAGTGCATGTATTACATCGGCGGCCAAAGATAACCTATCTAAGATCCGGTGTATTGCATACTGCCAGTTCATTGAAAGTTAGTAAAAATGTGTAAAGTATCAATATATCAACCCTTTGTTATTACTGTAAATTATAATTATGAACCATCATGTTGAAATTAACTCGCAAACAGGTTTAGTTTTTGTAATGAAATTGACATTATTTTATGTTTACAATGGGAACCGTCCGGGCACAGATTGTGGTTTCCTTGTTGCAGCTTGCTATTGTTGTGGTGTCACCTACCAGAAGTTCTTCTCTTACTGGTAACACTTTATACAGAACTGGCAACACTGTGACGGTTTCTTGTTGGTAAAGATGACTTCTTGATAACTGTCGCCTCAGGGTCACAAAGTAAGTTCCTCTGCATGCACACTGGGAAAATTGGGCTCCTGTCCAAATCATGGAGAGCAAATATGTCTGTAGTATCATTACATTACATTACTGCAGATCTGGTGGGGGGGTTTAACTTTTGCCTCTGGTAACTTCTAAGTCAGCACTTGGAAGATCCCTGTGTCTTCTTGGTTATTATTCCAGATCACTAAAACAGGTTCTAATCCAGTAAATTGTATGCAGTGTGTGAATGTATAAGCACCAAGTCATGTAAGGGTGTGTTGTGAGGGATCGTTGCATTTGCTAGGTATGTTGAGGTACGAGGAACAGCCAAGTGCCTTCAGCGATCTGGAAGACAGCATCCTGATTGACGAGTGTCTTGGTAGACTAAGCTGCAACAAATCAAAGGTGTTATAGTGATAATGGGAGGTATTGGGTTATGTACAAGGGAATTATGGCACTGGCACCATAGATAAAAGACCGAGGCCACTATCCACAGTGCCTAGTGGCATTATTTTTGAGGACTGACGCTCCATTGCCTCCCATTAACACTATTATGTTGAGGTGCAGAAGAAGGAGATACATGTGAACATTTTTAAACAGCTTTTATTTATTTATTTATTTTTTACCTTTAGCAGTTTTGACATCTGGATAATCTGCAGCTGAAACAATTTCTTTTTTGACAGTGGGGTTTCTGACAGAGCCTTCACAAGGTAAACACTGAGCCAGAAACTGATTTGCATGACCGGAGTGGCCTTCTGCACTCATTTGCGTGTTCTAGGTTCCTTTTTACCTTGTGTGCCTATTCCAAGTGCATGTTGTCACTAATTAGCATATTCAAAGTGTCTTTCTGTTTCACATGCTTTAGTAAGGGGAGCATTTTTGCCTCACAGTGCCCTATAAATAAGAGATCTGACTGGCTATGAGGGTTTCACCTCAAGTTTGATAGATGACAAAAACCAGGGTCTAAATTGGCACCAGCCCACTAGTCAAGTGCTGGTAGATTTTTGCATTGGGCTGTTAACATTTTCCTTTAACTAGCCCTTATTAGTGAAGGTAGCATTTCAATAAGTAGTCCATTTGGGTCTGTGGAAAAGTCTGCGATGCCAGCAGCCTCCCCCAGTCACTAGCCCTGCTGGCTAGAGGCTACAAAACTTAATTTTGACCCATGAAAACATCTGGGACCCAAGCACGCAAAGGGGGAGGGGCGCAGCTGTAGACTGTTTTTAATTCTTTAGTTTAAAAGTACTATTTTCAGCTGTGATATTCAGCAAGTGTTCATGCCCATATTAAAACTTATAGTCCTCGAGTCCGAGACCAGCATCTACAGTGCCTGTGTGACGAATGGGGTCCTACTGGTATCATGCTGTGATGCAGCCCCATTCTCTGCACTTGCTGAATCACATTTTGTTTTTTTTCATTTGTTTTGTTTTACTGTTTATCTTGAAGGAAAATTACACCCTCCTATCTGGAAAATTTAGTTTCCACGTCTACAGATAACCCTTTTCGTATAGTTGTTAGGAGAAGTGATTGTGCTAGTTTATTTTCACTGTTCATACTAGTCCCTGTAACTATCCTGGGGGCTCCATTTTCTGGCCATTGAAATCTCATTGTTCCCAAGAACTGCATTAGCATATGAATCATGATGTGCCAGCACCCTTCAGACTCCACAGTATGCCTGTCTGATTAGAGTTCAACAAAACAAGCTGCAGCAAGGTGTGAAATACCATATTTACCTTCAGTTAGCTTTGCAGACTGTTGAGTTGTAATAAAGAGATGTTCCCTTTGAATTGCATTTAGATTGTGTGTTTCCATAGAGGTTTTTTTTTTCCCCCTCAGGATATTTGTACTTCCAGCATAGAGATACATGGTATAAATGGGTGCTGTGACATCATTTTCTTATCTGCTATTGCAGCTGTTATGTATAGTGAGATTTCAATAACCCTACAATGGAGACCCCCTCGCCGGATAGTTACAGGGGACTAGCATGAACAGTGAAAACAAACTAAAGCAAACGTGTATATCCCCAACAGCTACAGGCAAAAACTTGTGTAACCCCCGACCCCTGCCTTTTTGCAAAACGACAGGTGGCATGCTGTTGAAGCTGACAGCAGTACCTGGTGGGGACTGGGTTCAGGGAAGATGAGGTTACTCGGCACAGGAGGGCCTAGGTTTGGCTACTCTGCACAGGGGCACCCAAGTAAATCCGAACACAGGAAGCAATAACTGTAATGTCCAGAACCAGGAATGGGATTCTACAGTGTGGCTTTTATTCATATCAAACTGAACAAACAAAGCATAGATGGACCCCCATGGGCTACATTCCTGGTAATGCAGATTAGAGACAACAGAACACTTCTTCACATTTCCAGCCCTCAGGCTCTAAACCCACCAGGCACACAGCCCGGACTTGCCGCAGCTTTGGGTACACAGCCCGACTTGTACACTACTTTGGTTTTCCCCACTGGCGACTTCATTATTACTTGATCCGCGGTCCATTATGGGAATGAACCAGTTTTCTTGTTGGTGGCTCCCCAAATCACCTTAGAGCCTTCGACTCCTAGAGGGAATTTTCCTTCCAATCCCACATCAGGGTACTTCCCTCATCACTGGCCAAGTGCATGAGGCAAAGTAGAAATCCACAGAGCAAACCCGTAGAGGTGGACCTGGTCACTAAAGATGGGGGGGTCTCCCACCTCCAGCTCCCACAATCCATACCCGGCCATTTCTCTGGAAACTAAACAACTCTTTTCTGAAAGCTTGGCAATGTAGATTACTGGGTAGACATATGTCACATCTCCGCTACATGTCTTGACTTCCCCATGTGTTGGACTTGAACATACTTTTACTTTTGGCTAAGCCTATTACTCTAGACCTCCCACTACTTCAGTAGTCCAATCCCCACTATCACACAAGTCCCAGGGTGAAACATGGGCCCTTTAGAAAGAGCAGAAACTCACCCTCCAGTTGCAGGTGCCCCAGACGAATCACGAAATCTTCTTGTTTCCCACACTCTTGGACAAAATAAGGCAGCTTCTCCACTAGCAGAAGCCAGGGGGTTGCCCCTGGAAATGCAGGCAAAACCTTCCTGCCCCATCCCCTGAGGGATGGGGCACAGAGACCCGATTCAGCGGTCTCCACCACTTTAAAATTGTTCACTGTGTCTCTCTTTAGGTGGAAACACACACCTTTTCCCGGAATGTAGCCCTATGTCAGGGCTGAGGCTCCAAGAGCCTAACACAGAGCTGCTGTGCTCCTCTCTCTACAAGCTCCAAACTCCAGCTGACCTACAGACTACTGTTCAAACCTACCAACATTCTACTCCAACTCCCTGCTGCAGATTCCATTGTGGCTCATGCAGCTGCGATAGTTCTATGGTGATGTCATCCCTCAGTCTCGGCTGAGACTGAGAAGAGTGAGACAGTGTGAAATCCATTTAACTGGAGTTTCACAAGCTGCCTTCCCTGCCTACCACTAGGTCTTACTGGGATTCTAGTAACCCCGGGCAAGACTAGAGAGTGAGGGCACCAGAAGGATGGATCCTTGTGGCAAATGATGGGCAGACTTTATCTGACCACTCGGGACCTCATCTGTTTTCTTCATTATGCCATTAGGATCCCACTGCAGTCATTTTTATGTATACCACCCCATAGCCTGCCCCACTGTCCCTCTGTGAGTGAGGATCCCATTTCCTCCTGCCATTTATCTTCAATTCTCTGGACTAAGAGTGCCCCCACTCCCTCCTGCAAGGCCTTATAAATATGGGATAAAGTTTCTTGTATCGGCCATACAGTTCTTTTGATATGTCCTCTGTACTGGCTGAGCTGGGTCCTCCACCAGGGCCATGATTCCTACTATTGTGTTGATATAATGTCGGCACTGGAGAAACCTAAAGAAGTCTTTATGGGGGATGTCAAAATCTTTTTGTAACATTTCAAATTATTAAAGTACTCCATTCTGTAAAAAATTGTGTAAGGTATTGTAGTCCCTGAGTTTCCCAGCGAGCAAAACAAGGCTCATTCTGTGAAGCGGGGAACTGTGGGAGGAAGGTCAAAGGAATGTAAAACCAGTCAGGGTTGGGAATTTCCCACCATTGTCTTGTATGTATCCAGGATGTTATGGTATGCCTAGTCCATATATTGGTAATACCCTTACTGTCTGAAGATCGTGCAGCCTAAGACAGTATATTAAGGGGAATCTGTGGATGAGCCCCCTTCTCCATCAAATACCTCTTCCCTCTGTACTCGGGAGATATCATCTTCAGGATTGGTAGCAACTGTGCTGCTTTATAATAATTCATGAAATTTGGGACTCCCAGACCCCTCTTCTCTTTAGCCTCCATCAAAAGATCCCACTTTTTTCTGGGTCTTCTACCTGCCCAGATCAATTTAGATACCTTTCTCAGGAGCCCTTTCCTCTCTGCCCTTGGGAATGTAATTGGTAAGTTAGTGAACAGAAATAGATACTGGGTAAAATGTTCATTTTAATTGCTTTAATCCTGTTTGCAAAAGTGAAGGGTAGTGTCAGCCATCTGTTAATATCTGCAAATACTTGCCGTGTAAGTGTTGTATAATGAAACTGGTAGTTTGAAAGATCTGTAGGTATATGTATACCAAGATAGCAAATTTTTTCTCTAACCCATTTGAAGGGGACCATTGACTGAACCTTGGTAGGGGGGAACCATTTATACACATTACTTCTGATTTTTCGGAGTTCATTTTATAACCTGATATACTACCAAACTGCTCCAATAGGTGTAACGGGGAGGGAAGGAACACTCTCTGGATCATCTAGGTAAATTAGGGTATCATCCGCATACAAAGAGATCTTGTTGGTAGCCTCCCCCACCTTAATGCCATGCATCGGTGGGTGTGCCCTGATCACCTGAGCCAGGGGTTCCATACTGAGGGTGAACAATAATGGAGAAAGGGGACAATCCTGCCTAGTCCCCCTTTCTATGGCAAAGTAACTGGAGGCAGTATGGTGCAGTGGTTTAAGGCTCTGAGCTGCAAATCTGGAGACCTGGGTTTGAATCCCACAGGCCCCACTTGCATACTGTATGACCCTGAGCAAGTCACTTAACTTCCTTGTGCTCCCAGGTTGCACCTGCAAACAAGCTTTCAGCTTAGAAACATAGAAACATAGAATTTGACGGCAGGTAAGGACCACTTGGCCCACCCAGTCTGCCCATTTCCCTACCTACTGGATAAGCTGCAGATCCTAGTTAACCAGCAGCATACTTCTTCTACCCCCACCCCCTAGAATGGCCTTATGACTGTCCCATGCATGCTTGAATTCCACCACTGATTTTGACTCCACAACCTCCTCCGGAAGGCCGTTCCATGCATCCACAACCCTCTCTGTGAAAAAATACTTCCTTAAATTACCTCTGAGCCGCCCCCCATCTTCAAATTGTGCCCTCTTGTTCTTGCACACCTCTTTTTTTGGAAGATGCTACCCTCTTGGACTTTGTTGATTCCCTTGAGGTACTTGAACGTTTCTATCATGTCCCCCTCTCCCTCCTTTCCTCGAGGCTACACATATTAAGCTCCTTTCGTCTCTCTTCATATGTCTTCCGGTGCAGACCCTGCACCATTTAGTGCCCTCCTCTGGACAGCTTCCATCCTGTCTGTCTTCTGAGAGTGGGTCTCAGAACTCACACAGTACTCCAGATGGGGTCTCACCAGCTGTCTGTACAGAGGATAATAACTTCCTGTTTTCTACTGGTGATGCCTCTCTATGCATCCCAGTATCCCCAACCCTCCTTGCTGCCTCTCACATTGCTTGCCCACCTTTAGGTCATCTGATATGACTACCCTCAGGTCCCTTTCCATTTTGTTGTTGTTAGTATCTCCCCCCATTGTGTACTCTTCCCTGGGTTTTGTTTCCCAGGTGCATTACCTTGCACTTCTTAGCATTGAATCTAAGCTGCCATACATTTGACAATTCCTCTAACCTACCAAGTCCTTCTCATCCTTTCCACCCCACCCTGTGCATCAACTCTGTTGCAGATCTTTGTGTCATCTGCAAAGATACATACTTTTCCTTCCAGTCCCTCTGCAATGTCACTTATAAAGACATTGAAGAGGACCAGTCCTAATACTGAACCCTGCTGTACCCCACTAGTAACCCTCTTTTCTTCTGAGTGGGCTTCATTTACTATTACTCTCTCTGTCCTATTCTCCAGCCAGTTCTTTACCCAGGCTGTCATCTTGGGACCCACTCCCAGGCTGGCTAACTGTATATTAATCTTTTGTGTGGGACTGTGTCAAATGCCTTGCTAAAGTCTAGGTGAGCCATGTCAGCAGCCCCTCCTGATCTACTACTTTGGTCATCCAGTCAAAGAAATCTATCAGATTAGTCTGGCATGACCTTCCGCTGTGAATCCATGCTGCCGGGTCCTGTGCCCCTCTGGCCTCTAGATACTCGACAGTTCTTTCATTCAGAAGTGATTCCATCATTTTCCCTATCACTGAGGTTAAACTAACAGGTCTGTGAGTTTCCTGCTTGACTTTGCTCCCACTTTTGTGAAGGGATCACATCTGCCCTCCTCCAGTCCTCGGGTACCACCCATCCTCCCATGATTTGTTAAAAAGGGCAGTCAGTGGTGTCACTAGTTCTACCCTTAGTTCTTTTAGAATTCTGGGATGAATCCCATCAGGCCCCATTGCTTTGTCCACCTTCAGTTTTAAGAGTTCTTTCAGAACCCTTTCTTCTGTAAATGGGCTGGTATCAACTTCTGTATCCAGAGTGTTTCTACTGTTTGTTCTATGTACCTCCCCCTCTTCATTTGTAAATACTGAGCAAAAATATTTGTTTAGTATCTCTGCCTTTTCACAGTCTCCCTCTGCCCACTCCCTCCTTTATTAAGCCTCACTATCCCTCCCTTGGTCTTCCTTCGCTCCTGATGTACCTATAAAGGTTTTATCCCCCTTCTTAACTGAGTTGGCTATCTTTTCCTTGGTTTGGGCCTTTGCTGTTCTGACTGCCTTCCCAACCTCCTTTTGCTTTAACTGATACAGTTCTCTGTCCTGCTCCTTCTGTGAGTCCTTGTACTTCCTGAATGCTTTCTTTTTCTCTTGAACCTTCACTGCCACTTCCTTTGAGAACCATAATGGTTTCTTACATCGTTTTGTTTTGTTTATTTGCTTCACACAAAGGCTTGTTACCTCTGTGATGGCAGTTTTTATTATTCCCCATTGTTCTTCCACCCCTTCTTCCTGCCCATTTGCTACTGCATTCCTTAGGCACTCACCCATTTTGGCAAAGTCAGCCCTCCTAAAGTCCAGTACTTTTGCCTTTGTAAGCTTGACTCTATTGCTGTGTTTATTGTGAACCATACTGTTCGATGGTGCTAGTTCCCAGATGGCTACCCACTTCTCCATCTGTGATCCTCTCTCCATCTCCATTTGAGAGAATCAGGTCTAAGATTGCTCCCTCTCGGTGGGCTCCAATACTAGTTGTCTTAGGCATGCCCCTGTAGGGCATCTAGAATAACTCCACTCTTCGAAGTGGCTGCTGCAACTGCACTCCAGTTAACATCTGGCATATTCAGATCACCCATCAGCAATATCTCCCCTTTTTCTGCCATTCTAAGTATACTTTCTATCATTTCCTTGTCCATTTCCTCTCTCTGAGAAGGGGGTCTGTATACAACCCCTGTGCGGATTGTGGTGCCATTGCCTGTCTCCAAATTACCCACAGTGCTTCTTCTCCTCCCTGTTTACCCTTTTGTTCTGTTGCTTTTATTCCTTCCCTTATTTAAAGAGCTACTCCTCCTCCTCTTTTACCTCCCCTGTCCCTCCTGTAGATAGTGTATCCTGGTATGTTTACGTCCCAGTCATGGTTTTGTGTGTACCATGTTTCTGTGACTGCCACGATATCCAGATGTTCCTCCTCCATCAAGGCCACTAATTTAGGAAGCTTGTTACCCAGACTATGGGCATTGGTACTCATTGCTCTCCATTTTTTGATGGCTTTACCTTCTGTTGCAGCATTTCCCACTGACCTTTTTACCTCAGTCTTTTTCTCATTTAGTACCCTGTTTTGTAGGGAGAGGCTGGGATTTTCCTGCTGCTTATCAGTGCCTCCCCTTTGACTAGTTTAAAGTTTGCCAATGAAGCATTTAAACTGATTGCTCAAAGACTTGTTCCTTCCTGGACAGATACAGACCATCCTGCCAGTATAGGCTGGTGTCCTTCCAGGTGGAACCCCAGTCCCCAGTGAAGCCAAACCCTGTCTCCACCATTTTTCAACCATTCATTAAACTGCATGGTGCTAATTACCCTCGCCTCCCCCATGCCATTGACAGGCAGCACCTCTGAGAAGGATACTGTGTGTGCTACTTGTCTTAGGCCCCTCCCCAACTCTGCAATGTCCTCCTGCACTGCTCTAATCTCATGATGAGCCAAGTCATTTGTCCCTAGGTGGACAATTACGTCCAGCTCAGACTCCCTTGCAGCTCTTCTCGTGATCCTGAGGATGCGCTTCCTGTCCCTCCAAGCCATGGCACCAGGCAGGCACCTTACTTCAGTTTTCCCAGCTCCCCCCAGTTCTATGCCCCTAATAACTGAGTCCCTCACCAGGAGCTGCTTCCTTTCCCTGTGGTGTCCTCTGCCTCCTTCCTGTGGGCCTCCCTTGTGACAGTTGTCATCAGTCTTCTCTGCAGGTGCATCCATAGGGGAGCTATGCTCCCCCAGAATGGTGTATGGATTGTGGAGTGGAACAATTGACTGGGTGTGCCTCTGTTCCACCATCCTCACCCTCCCTGAGCCCACTGTGGTCCAACTGCTGTGCTTTCTTTGCAACCTCTGAGGTAGTGGTGGTGGCACTGAGTGCTCCCTGGATGGGGAGGTTTCCTTACTACTGTCCAGTCACGGCCTGAAGCCAGGCAACTTTCTCCCTCAGGGCAGAGAGTTGTCTGCAAATGGGCAACATCTCAGCCTCCAGAAAGACTCTCAGAAGACTGCTGCCCCACAGCCATTACATTGCACTACTCCCCACATGTTTATCTACTTTTTTTTTTGTTTGATTTTGTGTGTGTGTGTGTGCGCCCGTGCGTGCATGTGTGATTGGTTTGTTATATAGAAATATATATATATATTATACAATGTGTATGCTTATATTGTCAGTGCAGTGTGCTAGAGAGGATATGACAGTGATATGCACTTGCACTCTTGAAATGATGTCAGAACCTCAGGTATAAAGGAACTATTTCCAGGGGTGGGTGGGGTGAGGGTGGGAAGGGGTTGGGCCTAAACTGTGCCCTCACAAAACAATCAGCTAAAGCTCTCACCACTGCTGCGATGAGTGCCTTCCTGTCAGCAAGATACCCTACACAACAATTTGACAGAGAAAATACCCTGCTAATCAAACAGAGAAAAATCCAGACATCCAAGTCAGACACAGGTAAACCTCTCCAGCCCCAAAACAGCCTGGTGGTTTGTTAGCCACAAAGGAAAATCAAATATGCAGTTATTTCAGCCCTTCTGAAGATGCTGACAAGATAAGCAGTTTTGAAAACCCCCTTCCTGAATTTAAAACTAAAATAAACACAAAGCAATACCAATGTAAAAGCAAGAGAGAGAGATTAGTTACAGATATCTAGTCCAATATAATATATCCCATGCAGCTTCTCAGTTGTTTCAAAGCACACCCAGTACACAACTTGGAAGAAGAAGCTTAGTGTGTCTCACCTGGTAAAATAATTGGTAAAAAAAAAAGAAAAAAAAAATTCAGTACCATCCCATTAACTCACACCTGAGCCCAGGGGTTCTGATAGCATAGGGAGACCCATTTGAGAAAAGAGCCCCCCGGCCCCATATGGTTCAAGACCTATGTCATATAAGTCCAATTTATATGATCAAATGCTTTCTCTGGGTCTGAAAAAAATTGCTAGTTGGGGCGCTTTAGAATTGGGGGATCCAATCAAAATATTTAGTAGCCTTCTGATATTGTCAGACATATGCCTGTTGGGTATAAACCCCGCCTGGTCTGGGTGGACCGATAATTCAATGTATGTTTGAAGTCTTTTAGCAAGAATCTGTGCTAGTATTTTAAAATCTTGGTTGAGCAAAGAGATAGGTCTGTATGCCTCACACTATTCACTTGGCTTTCCAGGTTTTGGGATGACTGTGACCACGGCCTCCCTCCATGACATTGGAAGCTAGCCCTCTTCCAGTGCTGCATTCAGTACCGTTGCCATTTTGGAGATTAAGACTTTTTTAAGCTTTTTATAGAATTCTGCTGACAGCCCATCTGGGCCTAGAGATTTGCCTGAGGGGAGCCCATTTATCACTTGGGTAATTTTCTGTTCCGTAATAGGTGCCGACAGGGCTTCTTGTGCTCCCTGAGGCAAAGTAGGGAGTGACAGTATTTCTAGGAATACTTTGGTCTGATTCACCACTTCTTGACAGTTCGTATCCTTGGCATATAGGGTGTTATAAAACTTTTTGAAAAGAGAGGCTATATGTCTTGACTTCACCCAGAGTCTCTTTGAATTATTCTTCTCCTTTAAGTAGGCCACATGTCTATCAGCCTGCGCCTTTCTTGGATGAAATGCCAAGAGTTTCACAGCCCCCCCTTCCCACTTCATGATACTTTTGATTGGAGAAGTGCAGTAAACCCTCCGCTGACTTATGCTCCAAGTTTTGGAGCTCAGTTCGGGCTTTTTTAAATACTTTCAATATTCCCACCTGCTTAGGGTTTTGTTTAGCTTCTGACAACTTAATTTCATTCCCAAGTTCTTTTAGTTGTAGACTTGTACACCCCTTTTTGGCAGAAGCAAGACTAATGATCTGTCCTCTAATTACTGCCTTCATAGTATCCCACCAGAGAAGAGGGAGCAGTCTGTCATTGGGGAGTCAAAGGCTAGATTGTTTACAGCCTGAGTGATCTGCTGAACAAAGTTCTTGTCATTTAACAGTGAGACATTTAGTCTCCAAATAGTGTCTGTCTTCAGCTCCCCAAGACAGCTTAAGGGAAATTGGTCCATGGTTCGATAAAGTAATGGAATCAATTTGAGAAGCAGTGAGCCGATGAAGGCCCAACTTGTGGATCAAAAATAAATCTATTTGTGAGTAAGATTTTTGCACTGGTGAATAGAAAAAGTAATCCTTTTCTTTCCCATGATTGATTGATTGATTTAGCAAATCTGAATTACAGCCCTTTGAGTCATACTCATTTCCAAAGGCTCCACGTCAGAGTAAAACATAGACATTCATACAGTACTTGCATAGAATAAATGTGGGTGAGCAATCATGCAGAGCATAAGTACAGTGAGCACTGGTTAATGCCTATACATTTGGTAGCTAAAACAGGTCCATGGTGGGACCTCCGTATGTCCACCATACCTGACTCATTCATTAAGGCTTTAGGCTGTCTAGTGGCTGCTTTAGTTGTAGCAGTTTGGCCTGAGGAGTGGTCCAAATAAGGACAGACCACTGTATTAAAGTCCCCCCCCCCCCAGTAAAAGTAACCCCTGTGAGGGAGATGCAATCTTAAGAAAAACCTCTGAAAGAAATTTTTTCAGTGCCCATGTTTAGAGCATAAATGTTCACCAAATGTATTTTTTCACCCTGCAATGACCTGAATACTCTAATAAAGTGACCTTGAAGTCCACCCTCCACCTCCTGGACTGTAAATGGACTGTTTCTTTTAATGAGTATCGCTACCCCTGCTTTTTTCCCCCCAGGGGTGTGAAGCAGCTTCCACCTGCCCTACCCATTGATGTTGCAGCTTGATATGCTCGAGCTGTGAGAGATGTCTCTTGCAGATATCCAGTGTCACATGTAAGATTTTTTTAGTTCTGTAAGAAGTCTTGTGTGCTTAACAGGGGAATTAATTCCCTTGATGTTGTAAGAAATTTATGTTTAAATGAGCCATGGTGCAGTTGTTCTAAGTGGGTTCTGACATCCCCTAGACATTTTCATTGATCCCTTTGCCCTCGATCTGCAGTCTCCAATAGCAGAGATCGACAAACTGGCCGTTCCCCCAGGTGTAAGAGAAAGTTTCCATTCTCATAATTAAAATAGTGACAAACTAGATAACAAACTTGTAACCAGAACAAGAAATAGCAGTATAAATATAGATAATATGAACTATTCAACTTCCTAGGAAGTCCTACAGCTTCTGACTGTAGAAGACCACTAAAAGTGGTCATTTTATAACCCCAGTGTAGCCCAGACAAAGGGGTTTGTGGCAATACCTGTAACTCCTCTCTGAGTACAAGTGCTCCCTTAAAGTAAATGTTGAAGGTTCCCATAGTAAATGGGAATAGTAACCTGTAGGTGTTGTGAATCAGTCTCCTACCAGTCAAACTGTCAAATAGCGCTGTTTTCCATGAAAAAAAAATCCTTTTATTTTGGTGCTCTGCTTCATTTGCATAACCCGCCCCTTTTGTTCTCAGTGCTGTATCATCATACCAGGGAAACAAAGTTACTCTATTCATAATGCCTCACTATGTAAATTAGTATACAGGGTATTAAATTTCTGTGCTCACTGATGAAATAGGAGACCACATCTCTCAGTATAGAAGTGTTGTAGCTAGATGTGGTATGTGCAATGCATTGCTGTGAAATTAAACAAAAGCTTATGTTGTTAACACCACCACACAAATATGGGACAACATCTCAGAGTAAGGAAACTAAAACAGGTTTGTATTTTACTCACAATGCCTTGCTTCAGTTATTGACATATTACTGCTCACTACCAGCAACATAAGGGACTGTAAGACTGAGTAAGGCACATTTAAGGCAACCTTACAAATTACCAGAAATCCTTGTTGCTGTATGTAAAACAATGACAGCTCCCTGGTATGACATCATTTTGGGGATGTGGCCACACACAGGAAACTGGAGGACAAACCCCTGATAAAACAGTTAGATTTTTTTTTTTTTTTTTTTTTTTACAAAACAAGTTGCAGCTTCAACATTTGAAGCATCTCTGGCAGTGGCATGCCATGTGTAACAGGCATTTGGGGAACTTTCAACATTTACTTTAAGGAGCTGTCACCTATGCAATGAAATGGATCAGAATTCAGTGTACCGAACCGTGGCTTTCCCCACTCCCTTCCCATTGCCCCTTTATACTACGGAGTCCCCGCCCTCTTAACCCAGAGTATCTCTTGCAGATTCATTTTTTCTTCTCCTCGGGAGCCCCCCTGCCGAAATGGGGGGGGGGAACGGATCAAGATTGTGTCCTTGTAGTTCTGCCCCCTCATTCTATATCTGTTCACTTTAGCATAATTAGCCCAGTTATATGAGTTATACATTCCAGTCTATTTCGGGTATTATTTATTTGCACAATCAATAGGGTGTTTCAGGCTTGCATATAAAGCAACTACCAAAATCCATCAGACCCCGCCCCTTCCACACAACTTTCGTTGAATTGTTTGTGGGCCCTGATCCCTAATACATTGTGATGTCCTTCTTTTTCCAACCTCCCTCTCTTCCAAAAGAACACCACCCCATTCAAGTCGTATTCCTTTTATTAGTCATTCCTGAACCCTCCAATTCTGTCCCATTGCTTAATTAGGTACATATTAGTCATTTGCAGAGGAGCAAAAGAGAAGCTGACAGTGTAGTTAAGTTATCGCTCCTCACCGCGTAGAGTAAATCCCCAAATATGTTGTTTACAGTACGTCATCTTTTCAGGGATTTAGACATGGATAAGGCAGGACCCTTCAGTGAAGTCTGGTGATCCACTTACTGGAGAAGTTTGGTGATGTCTGTTGTTGCTGCCTGTCAGAGTGCTCCTTGAAAGCCCCTCTTACTAGGTTGCCCTCTTGAGACCACACTCCAGGCCCCTGCTGCAAGCTTTCTCTCTAACATTTCCACTTCCAAATCAGGCAATTGGATGTCCAGTTCCTTAAGAAGGGGTGTGGTATCCACCAGAGATTAGAAGGTTCTGATTCTCGAGTCTAAATGGATCTTCAATCAAGCAGGGAACAGCAACTGAGCATTGAGATTTTTCTTCACTTTAAGTTCCCTTATCACTGCACAAACCCGCTGCCGTTCTGCCTGCAGCACTGTCAAAGTCCTGATTAAAGAAGATTGGGGTCTCTTTGTATTTCAGGTCCTTGTGCCTCGAGGCTTCTTGTAGGATCCAATCTTTACTTTGGAAATAGACCATCTGCACTATTAAGGATCTGGGTCGTGTTGCAGAGTTTGCTGGTTTGGGAACAAGTGAGCGATGGGCCCTATCAATGTCAAGTTTCAGATCGTAGGGGATAGAAAGTTTGGAATGGAGCAAATGATGGATGAAGTCCATGGTAGTGGCAAACCCTTCTTCTGATCCCTCAGGTACCCCATGAATCCTGAAGTTATTGCATCGGGACCTATTCTCCAGGTCCTCTGGGTGGCTTTGTATTTCCTGGTCCCTTTAGAGCAAGTACAGGATCAGTCTTTCATTTGTATCTTGTGCTTCAGAGAGTTCAGTGACTGTGGTGGCATTGGCAGTGGCATTGGTTGTGACTGTCTTATCTAAGGTACATACATCTTGCTTGAGATCTAACGAAGAGTCGATTTTTATTAACAGTTGTCAGAATCCTTTGCAGGGTCCGAGTGGTGGTTTCTGGTTGTGCCATGTCTTCATTGTTGGGCTCAAGTGAGGACTCCGATGGGGTGCATCCATGAGGAGTCCAGGCCAGAAAGTCCTCCATGGCCTCTTCGAGAACAAGCTGCTTAAGTTTTCATGACGCATTGTTCGATTTTGGTTCTTTTGCTTCCAGCAGCTTCCCAGCCATCTTTTGCTAATAAGGAGCCATTTGATCTGTCCCAAAAGAATGTTTAGAGTGAGGATTGACTTAGATTAGAGCAGGGCAACCACGGATCTGTTAGATTCCACCTCCAACCATTACGGCGACTTAGTGTCATTTTTGATGCATGGATGCTTCCAATGGCAGCCCAACTCTCATGCATCCTGTTGTGCATGACTCTAGTCCTACAGTCAGCAGGGAGTAACTGTTCCTCTCCAGACAGGAGGTTGCTCTTGATTGTCCAGGGTCCTCTCCTTGTTGTCCCATGCTCGGGGTGCGAACACAGGTCCCTAACATTGAATCTCAGCAATTTAAGATTTTGCAAGAATGGTTGAATTTGGACTTAGAAATGTCATGTGCATGAGTGCTGACCTTTGATCTCATGCAACATCTGGAGCACTCGTGCACAGTAGCAGCACTCCTTTTCCAAAGGAGGCTTGGAACACAAACAAGTGACATCTGGTATTCCTGTATTGGCTGAAGTCACTTTAGTTCCATGTCAAGTCTCGTTTTAATATAACTGGTGAAGGGGTATATTACAAGTGTGCATGAGGGGTGTTGAGCATTGTAGAGTCAAAAATCTTTGTGTGCAAAATACGCTTTTTTTAAAAACTTTTTTATTTGAAATATGTGCAACTGGAATAACTCCACGTGAGGCAGCATCTCTCCCCCACAGGGTCCATGGGAGGGCAGCAGTATAACTTTGCACAGCAGAAAGGTACATGCAATATAGATGATACTGGATGGGCAACTATGCACAAGCAGTGTGTTCTGCCACAGAGGGGTTCAGCTATCCTATGACCTCGAGAGCGAAGCTCAAGAGGTCCATGAGAATCCGAACCCTGAGGTGGCAGAATACACTGGTTGTTCATAAAGGTGTTCATCCTGTATTTTTTTTATAGTTTATAGTATTATGTGAAATGTGAGTGGGGCGGTTCTTTTGCTTTCAGAACAAAATTATCTTGTGCAGTGTCTAGAGATTTCAGAATGCTGTTGTACCACAGGAGGGTACAATCACATTCCATGACCTTTGAACTGTGGTACAACATCATTTTGAAAGGGATGGAATTCTATACAGAACAATGCTCCACTCCACTATATACAAATATGAGGTAGAAATACAATGTAAAAGCAAGTTAGATACAAAACATAATTAACTACTGAATGTCATAGGTGGAATAATGGCAGCAGGGAAAATTAGGCCTTGAATCTATTATGCACTATGACTGGGTGTGGGCAGCACTGGACCAAAACGGGTACTAGAGTTTCTTGGGTGGTAATAGAGACCAGTTTTGAACTCTTGTAGGCTTGGTGCGTTGCTAAACTGAAGGGGAGCTTATTTCAGGAACCCTGGGCAGATCATGCAAAGGCTTTTTCACCTAAATTGTGCTTCACTCTGGGAGTTGAAAAGTTGGGTGCTGCTGTTGAGCAGGGTGAGTAGGCATTTCTTGATTGCATATACTAACTTAAGAGATAGCAGAGGTTTTCCCATATACACACTGGTACACTGTGCAAGTATGGCCAGGCAGTTAAGAATCAAAGATTTTAACCACTGGCTAAGACAGTAGTCAGGAGGGAGGGATATGCATGTATAGGGGAATGGGGGCACATGAGTAGACTAACACCTATATGCAAGGGACAGGCTGCATATAAGTGACAGGGGAGCTAGACTGCTAAGGGGGAAGTGGCATGATTATATAGACAACATCTTGGGGAATGATTTAAACTAAGGAGGGGGGGAGTACACAGCTAGGGGAGGACTAGAAAAGGTAGCCAATGGGACTTGCCTAACTCACACTCCCCCACAAAAGGGTGCAGGGGACACTAGGAGGAAGGAGAAGAGAAGAGGGAGGATAGCTGGAAAGGCATGCTAGCAAATGCTAGAAGCCTGGGAATGAGATGGGGGACCTGGAGGCAGTGGTAGGGACGGATGACCTAGACCTGATAGTGGTAACTGAGATGTGGTGGACAGAAAACCAAAGAGGCGGGGGGCAATCGGGTAGGGTGTTGTACAGACCACCAAGTCAGGGAGAGGAGGTGGATAGGAAAATGGCTAGTGAAACACAAAGGATGGCTGGCAAAGGTGAAGTTCTGATGTTAGGGGATTCAATCTCCCCAGTGTGGACTGGGGGATTCCAATGGTAACATCAGTAGGGAGTAGGGAGCTGGAGTCCATGCAGGAGGTGCTTCTTCAACAGCTGGTCAGGGAACCAACTAGGGGAGAGGCCATTCTGGACCTGGTGATGACAAACTGAGACAGTACTGAGTATGTTGAGATCAGGGGAAAATCTGGGGGATAGCCGGCCCAGTGGCACTGAGGGTTGAGGTGCTGGACACCACACCTTGCGCCGTGCTGGTGACCCATGTTCGGGAATGAGCGCAGGCTGCCGGGGGTCGGCAGGGGAAGAGAAGGTTCAAGCATCTCAGGGACTGCTCTCCTTTTCTGGGGGGGGTGCCAGTGGTCAGCGAACATTTGGTCCCTAGCAGAGGCTGGGGGCAGCATGCCGATGCTGTCGATGTGGGCAGAGATGGGGCAGATGCCTGGAATAGTGCATGTGGGAGTGTGTGCACTGCCGCCGCTGGCATCATTGCACGCTCCATCTGGGAAGGGGAGAAAACTGGAGGAGAAAAGGTTGCTGCGGCGGATGACAGAGGGTGCCTCACAGGTCCCACCCCCGGCTAGCCACGGCACTGGCTACACTGGATCTGGCCCTGCCAGGGGGGGTGAAACACTGGGGGTAATGGTCAGCACCGGCTGGTGGATGTCAGGGATGGGACTGGGGGCCCCCTCCAGAGGTAGGGCTGCAGCAACAGGAGTATAAACTGAGAGCAAAAAAAAAAAGTCTGGGGGATAGTGACCACGGGGTGGTCAGGTTTAATCTTTGGATGGGGCTGGAAATAAACAGGACCACTATTAGGGTAATGGACTTTCAGAAAGTGGATTTCAGGAAAATGAAAGAACATTTCAGAAAGGAACTAGAGGGGAAGGAGAACGTAGAAGGTGTTGAAAAGATATGGGGGAAATTATGTTGGTGACAAAAATGTATCAGGAAGGTGGGCAAGCATAAATGTAGGAAGAAACCACTTTGGTGTACAAAAGAGGTGGACTGAGCAGTCGGGGGGGGGGGAGTGTTCAGGACCTACAAATCTTCACATGGGATGGCGGAAAGGGAAGCTTACAGGGAGAAGCTAAAAGATGCAGGGAGGATAATCAGGAGAGCTAAGGCAGATATGGAGAAGAAAATAGCAAGGGAGGGCAAAAGGGGGAACAAGAATGTTTTTCGGTATATAAGTGAGAGAAGGAAAAGCAGGCAGGGATTATGTGACTCAGGAGGGGGAAGCTCTGGTGGAAGGGAATTATGATAAGGCAAATCTACTCAACAGATACTTTACTCAGTCTTTATGGTTGAGGACGAAGGAAAGGGGCCAGAGCTAAAAAGCAGGGGAAGAGTGGGCAAGGAAATGGACACAAGCCCCTTTTCAGAAGGTAGGGTATTAGAGGAATTAGGAAAATTGTGGATGGACAAGGCAATGGGCCCCAATGCAGTCCACCCCAGGGTGCTTGGTGAGTTAAGAGAGGAACTTGTGGCACCACTCACAAGGTTATTTAATCTGTCCCTAGACAAGGGGGATTGGAAATGGGCTGATGTGCCATTGCACAAAGGGGGAAGGAAGGAGGAGCCGAGCAGCTATCGACCAGTCAGCCTTACGTCTATGGTGGGTAAGCTAATGGAGGCACTTGTAAAGGAAAGGGTGGTACAGTATCGGGGGGGGGGGATCTCAGACAAAAAACAGCGTGAGTTCACAAGTGGAAGGACATGTCAGACCAACCTGATTGAATTTTTTGATGGGGTAACAGAAATATGTGATCAGGGAGGGGTGGTGGACATGGCTTGTCGGTACTTCAGAAAGGCCTTTGACACTGTCCCTCACAGGAGACTAATAAACAAGTTAGGCAGCTTAGGGGTAGGGAGCAAACTAACAAACTGGGTGGAGAATTGGCTGGTAGGTAGAACTCGGAGGGTGGTGGTAAAAGGAGCGCACTGCAAGGAAGTGGGGAGTGATGAGGGGTTCCCCAAGGATCAGTGTTGGGTCCTGTACTGTTTAACATATACATTGGGGACATTTCAGAGGGCGTGTATGGGAAGGTGTGTTTATTTTTAGATGATACGAAGATCTGTAGCAAGGTGGACACACCGGGAGGGACAGAAAAAATGAGGGAGGATCTGTCCAGGCTGGAGGAGTGGTCAGGGAAGTGGCAACTGCAATTCAATGCAAAAAAATGCAACATTCTGCACATAGGGCATAAAAACCCAGGGGCAAAATACTGGCTGGGAGGGGAGGAACTCGAGGAAATTGAGCGGGAAAGGGACCGGTGGATCATCCTTTCGGATGGCCTAAAGGTTGGTAACCAATGCAACAAGGCGGTGGGTAGGTCAAGCAAAATGCTGGCATGCATAGGAAGGGACATTATAAGTAGGAGGGAGATGAATATGCTGCTATTAAAAAAAAAAAAAAAAATAAATTATGGTCAGACCACATCTGGAAAACAGGGTGCAGTTCTGGCTTACAGGGTGACATGGACAGGGTGGAGAGGGTCCGGAGAAGGGCAGCCAAGATGGTTCAAGGCCTGCATGGGAGGTCTTATGAAGAATGACTGGAGGAGCTAAACTTGTTCATGCTGGAGTTGAGGAGGGAAAGGGGGATATGGTGGAATCCTTCAAATATCTGAAAGGAATAAACAAGGTGAGGGAAGGAAGCATATTCAGGAAGAGTGAAAACAAATCGACTAGGGGACACACTTTCAAGCTAGAGGGGGATGATTTAGGGGAAATATGAGGGGACAGTTCTTTTCTGAGAGAGTGGTGGGTCCTTGGAATAGGCTGCCAGAATGGGTGGTGGGGGTAGACACGGTGAGCAAATTCAAGAGGGCATGGGACAACAACATGGAGCTAAACAGAAGTAACACGGCCAGAGAGTAAGGGGAGTAAGATAAACCAGACAGAGGGAGAGTAACGGGCACACTAGATTGGCCAAGGGGTCCTTTTCTACCGGCAAATTTCTATCTTTCTGTTTCTATACCCAGATATATAACAAAGAGAACCAGTGATAGTCTCATCAGAGCATACATGGTGGTTGGTCAAGACACACAAGAGAATAAATCTACATAGCTTGTTATACTGATGATCTGGGTCTAAAAAAGCGGATTTGTTTGCTGATCTGTGTATTAGGGTTTTGGTGACTGGATAGGTACACTAGACAAATGAGTGCCTATTTGCAGGTGTATGATGGCCCCAAAGTCTGTGGTTGTGAGTAGGAAGTGGGAGACCACCTGCATCCTTGCATTTGCACTGAGGAGATGCTTGGTATTGATGGGAAAGCTGATCTTGGGCCCCACAGTGACTAGAATGTGATCTGTGTGCTTGCTGTATGAAAGTGCAGAGTCAAGCCATACCCCAGATATTTAAAAACACTAATTTGCTTAATGGGCTTGCTGCCTAGTGTCTTGATATCAAGAGGTTCCAGTGAACATCTTGGCACTCTCTGAGAACTAAATGCCTAAATGTGGCACTGGTTTGCATAAAATCTTTAACAAAAAAAATCACTGTTAGTCAGACAGCACAGAAGGGGTGAGACTGCAGTGTGATTCCAGTAGACGCACATTGTTGCTCTGCTGTTTTTAATAGCTACTGCAGTGTTGGTACACATTCAGTTCCTGTTCTTCCAGTATCTCCTTCATTGGTATGTAAACTGATTTGAGCTAGGTTTATGAAAGGGGTATCGGTTTCCTCGGGCACGGGCCTCTGTGGGTCTTAGTTATGCTGGCAATGCATTGGGACATAACGGTCTTTTGTGTTGCATCCTTGGGATGCGCTGCTGACATATCGAAGTGCACATTCCGCTGCCTAGCAGGGGATACAGGAAAGGGCACCAAAGTAACTGCAGGACGTTCAAAATTTTGGTTCGGGGCCTGCGGTTTTATTTTTTTTGGTCCCCAAATCCCCAGAGAGCTCAACCTGCCGAGAGCCCTGGTTATACCTGTTCTATTCTTGTAAGTCACTTAGAAAACGGTTAGCTGTGTATAAAGACAGAATTTCTGGGCTGTATTCACAGTATGTTTGGTAGACCTGTGTAACCCCTCACCCCCTGCCTTTTTGCTGAAATGACAGGTGGCATGCTGTTGAAGCTGACAGCAATACCTGGTGGGGACCTGGGCTCGGGGAGGATGAGGTTACTCGGCACAGGGGAGCCTAGGTTTGGCTACTCTGCACAGGGGCACCCAAATAAATGCAAACACAGGAAGCAATAACTGTAATGTCCAGAACCAGGAATGGGATTCTTCAGTGTGGCTTTTATTCACAAACTAGCTGAACAAAACAAAGCATAGACGGACCCCCATGGGGCTACATTTCCTGGTAATGCAGATTAGACACTACAACGCGGTCCACTGGAAGAATGAACCAATTATACTGTTTTCAGGCTCTGGACCCACCAGGCACACAGCCCGGACTTGCACGCGCTTTGGGTACACAGCCCGACTGGCCCGGCTCCCCCGCCGGCCACTTGATCCACGTTCTATTGGAAGAATGAACCAATTATCCTGTCATGGCTCCCCACACCACTTAGAGTCTGCGACTCCTAGAGAGATTTTTTCCTTACTTCTTATGACTCCCTATCTCACAAAGAGAATTCTTCTTTACACTTGTTGTGGCTCCCCACACCACTTAGAGTCTGCGACTCCTAGAGAGATTTTCCCTTTTGTAACCCCACGTCTGGGTACTTTCCCCTTCACTGGACAAGTGCATGAGGCAAAGTAGCAACCACAGCAGAAATCCGTGGAGGTGGACCTGGTTACTAAAGATGGGGAGTTTGCCCACCTCCAGCTCCCACAGCCCATACTCGGCCATTTCTCTGGAAAACTGAAACTTCTGAGTGTAAATTAAATGGTAGATGAACTGTCGCATCCCCTCTACAATTTACTTGAATCACACAGCACTCTAGTATTTTACACTACTCCACTTGTTTGGCCTAGTCCTATAGGCTTCCCAAAATGTAGCTCAATTCCTAGATTCCCACACATGTCCCAGGGTGAAGAAAACATTTTGCCCTTTTTGTTAGAGCAGACACTCACCCTTTAGTTGCAGGTGCCCCACAGGCGAATCACAAATCTTCCAACTTTCCAAAACAAAGGCTGAACTGAACAGGCAGCTTTTTCTTCCTCTTGGCAGAATTAAGGGATTGCCCAGGAATCTGCATGGGGATCTTTACATCTCCCCGGAGGGAGGAGGCACTGAGACCCGAACAGCGGTCTCCACCACTTGAGCACACCTTCACTTACTCAAGACAAACTGGACACTGACTCCTTCTTACTGAAGGCAAACTGGAACTGCTGCTACTCTTTGAAAACTCCCAACGTTCTATCTAACTCCCTCTGCTGCAGATTCCAATGTGGTTTATGCAGCTGCGAAAGTTCTATTGGCGATGTCATCCCTCAGTCTCAGCTGAGACTGAGAACAGAGTGAAACCCATTTAACTGGAGTTTCACAAGCTGCCTTCCCTGCCTACCACTAGGTCTTACTGGGATTCTAGTAACCCCGGGTAACAAGGGGTTACACCTGTAACTGCAGTTTTTAGACACAGAGGAGAACCTTGTGGTTTTTGCTTCTCCCAGTCTTGTTTTTCTCATTTTGCTTTTTCTTTTAGTATATTAAAATGTTGTTTTTAGTCTCATGTTCTGCAGCAGTTTTGGATATGAGCTGTAGTCGATGTGGCTCACAGGGGAAGTCCATTTTGCTTCTATAAGGTCTTGGAGGAAGGGGTATGGGTGCAAGCAGGCTGCATAGATGTGCCAACAAGAATAAATTAGGTCCCAGTTCCCCAGGGCTCCAGATAAGATTTTTTTTGGATGAGTACTGTACTCCTCATTTTGAAAGTGAGGTGAATAAAACCAAATTCAGATGTGTACAAATGTCTGGACAGAGTGGAGAAAGTAGTACATATTTAAAAACAATGTGGTTTCTTTCTGGATGAAAGGGTTATCCGTTTCCTCGGGCATGGGCCTCTAACACAGCTGACCCTAACTTTAGGATGGGACATAAGGAAGTAACAGTAAGGCTTATTTTAACATGAATAGGAGAGGTAAATTTAGCTTACTTTTTTTTCTTGTGGTCATTTGCCATGACCCAAGAACTTGTACATTTTTAGAGCTGCTTTAGCTAGGAATTAGGTTTAGGGTTACAGTGCAGGCAGGGCTGGAGCAGTGAGGTAGATCAGGAGCTAGTTTTTTTGTTTTTAGTGAGGCTTTCCCAGACCTCCGTTAACATCATCTTACTTGAGGTAGTCCTTTGAGCTTGAGGGGCCCAGTGACCTGACGACTATCAAAGCTCACCCGAAACATCCATACAGTGAGCGACCAAGCGATTGACCATTTCATTCTGTGGCTAAATGCCAGAAATGGTGTCTTTGTTTGTGTTGGCGGTGCCTTTCAATCTATTATGGAGGGGCCGACATTGCAAGTGGAGCCTGGATACCTGGATGGACTGACTCTGGAATGTTTTTCCCTGTAAACGGACCTCAGAATTTGGGGTTTCAGTCCGGTATTGGAGGTGCCTTTTGTTCAATGAAGGGGCCAACTTTATTGCTCTGGACCCATTCTTCCAAATGGTTTGTTTTCCTGGGAGGATGCGGACGCCTGGAACAGTGATGGCCGCATTCAGTTTCCTGGGGTTATCAGAAGGAGAACATCCATGGAGGAGACATTGCGGTCTCGTTGCTGAAATCATCATGCAGCCATTTTTTCCTGCCTCTGCTGGGATATAACGTTATCATCTGTAGAGGTCTCCAATAGAAACTTTTGGAGGGGCCGTCCTGCCCCATGGAAGAAGAGGATCATTTGCATAAGCCATGCCAGTGAGAGAGGCATAGGCTATACTATGAAGTGTGAGTGAGCTGGTTGACTGTAAGATTCTGGTAACCTCTCTTTTATGTGAGTCAGCCACCCTCTGAGCTAGTGAGAGAAGCTCCGGATGGGAGTAGACTGACTTTTCTCGATTGTGCTCCCATCAGTTGACTTAGTGCTCCTGTATGAACTTGCTCAGCTACGACTAGGGTCAGTGAAAAGGTCCCCAGTTTCTGTGTTCTGGGCACTGTAACTTAAAGTTATCTTCCTGCATTGTTTATTTTCACTTACTCTGCTGAATTGGACTTGTCCTGAGGGGCCTTATTTTGTGATTTGAGGCCTGAGAACTTTGCCTTCCTATAATTTGGAAAATGAGTTTCTAATCAACTTTTCTGCTCTTTGTGGGGTGTTTGTGGGGTATTGTGGGGGTGGGTGAGGGGGATTTTAGCTGTTTAATGGTGTGTGTGGTGTGTGATGTGCTTGTTGAAGTGTTAAGGCTTTTTGTGCATTAGTTGTGTGTTTTAAGTGTGAGTGATGGATATTTTTAGCTTGGTTTGTCTCTGCACTTATTTAAATCTTGTGTGACACAGGGTTCTCCTGTTGGGCTGGACTTGCCAGGCAGAGATGTGTTGGAGCTGTGGCCCAGCTTGGATCACCTATGCTGCTGCTCGGCTTCATGTCCTACGCCCCTTTACTGACCTCCCGGTTCCTGCCATCGCAGTTAGGTGCTGCAAGGACGTCGGGATTGCGAGGAGGTGAGTGGGTTGTTGATGGCTGAGGGTGGCTGAGGAGGGGGTTGTGGGCAGCTCTGAGGTTGTCTGGTGCAGGAGATGCCCTGGGTTCAAACAGAGACTAAGGAGAGGCCAGATGTGTTTGGTCTCCACACCCAGGGTTTCCACCGGACCGAGTGGCCAGGTAACTAGAGGGCCGGCTGCATCCTCTAATCCTCTTCGGGTGGTGCTATGCAATGCCAGGTTGATAAGGAACAAGCCTGCCATTTTTGTGGACTTGACTTCCTCTGTCGATCTGGCTAGCATTACAAAGACCTGGCTGGGTGATGATGTAGGCCCGTTCTAGAGGCTGCCATCCCGCCAGGTTACTCCATGGTGCACTGCCCGAGGAAGGATCGCAGGGGTGGGGGAGTGGCTATTGTATTTCAGTCCAGCCTGGGCTTCATGGTGCACTCAGTTGGTAATACCCAATCTTTTGAGTGCATTGCTGTGCGTGGGGGTACAGGTGCAGGTTGCAGGATTATCCTTATTTACTGCCCTCCTGGGACGGGGGAGAATTCCTGCAGGAGGTGGCAGATGTCATTGTTGACCAGGTGTTGGAGTCCCCCAGGTGTTTTAATCCTGGGGGACTTCAACGCCTGGATCAATAATGAATCCTCACATTTTGGTTACAACCTCCTCCAGCTGATGTCTTCACTGGGCCTGTCACGAGTGGTTGCTTCTGCTACCTGCCAGCATGGCCACACACTTGATCTGGTGTTCCAGCTGGGTCTTGAGATTGAGAACCTCAAGATTGATCGGGTCTCTTGGTCTGATCACTGTACCATGGAGTTCATGTTTGGGGCCCCCCTGAAAGTTCCTCTTCTGTGGAGATAGTCAGCTATCGCCCCTTAAGGGGTTTGCACCCAGTGGGACTGTTGGCGTTAGCTGATCTGTATAGGGTTGATGCAGCATGTGTGACTGGCACCGGAGAGGCGGTGGCCACCTATAACAGGGTGGCTTCCAAAGCTCTGGATGCCTTTGCACCAGTTCGTATATGACCCAGATCCTCTCACTTGAGATCCCCTTGGTTTGATGGGGATCTCAAGGTGATGAAGATCAAGGGTTGGAAGTTGGAGCATTGATGGTGGAGGACCCAGCTGGAGGCTGATAGGCTGGCCCTGCGTGCTCACTATGTTGAGTACCGGGGGAAATTTCCCTTAAGAAGGCAGAGTTCCTGTCCAAGGAGATTGCTGCAGGGATAAACAGACCATCTCAGCTGTTTCAGACTGTGGACAGGCTTTTTCATTCGGCCTGTCTACAGCCAAAGAAGGCTTTTTCATCCACTTTATGTGAAGAGTTTGCTCTGTTTTTCTCTGACCTAGTGTCAGCTATCCGGTCAGGGATTCTGCCAGGGAGGCAAATGCCTCACAGTGGCTGAGCCGAGAGGTTTAGAAGCACTCTGTCTGTCTGTCTGTCTGGGAGGAGTTTAGGCCAGTGGAGGTGTCTGAAGTGACTAAGGCGATCTTAGAGCTGAAGCACACTTATTGTGAACTGGACCCAGCCCCGACGCGTTTCTTAATAGGATGTGTCGAGACTGTTGGCTTGGTGTTCTCCAGGATTGCTAGGCACTCAATGGCAGAGGGGATATTCCCAGTGGCTTTGAAAGAAGCACTGGTGAGACCCCTCAACCCAGACGTCCTGGCAAATTACCGTTCCATGTCCAGTCTGCCTTTTTTGAGCAAGGTTGTTGAGAAACTAGTGGCACAGCAGCTCGAGGATCACCTAGTGTCCTTTGACATCTATGAGCCATTTCAGTCAGGTTTTTGGGCCAGACATAGCATAGAAATCACTCTAGTGAGGGTGCATAATGAGCTGCTGTGGGCCAGAAATAGGAAAGACAGGTCAGTTCTTGTGCTCCTTGATCTCTCTTCAGCTTTTGAGACTGTGGACCATATCATGCTTCTTGATTGACTCTCTGAGTTTTATGGACTCACCGGTACTGTCTGGTGGTTTGAGTCCTATCTCTCGGACAGGGTGCAGCGAGTGGTGATGGGGAATTTCTCCTCCTCCCCAATACCTCTGTCCTGTGGAGTACCACAGGGTTCAGTCTTGTTGCGGTGCTGTTAGCAGTGTACATGCTGCCCATGGGTGAGATAATTCGACAGTACAGCATGGAGTTTCACTGTTATGCAGATGATACCCAGCTGTATTTGTCTTTTGGCCCCAGAACATCAGGAGCTGTCGACGTGCTTAACAGCTGTCTGGCTAAAATCAGTGACTGGATGGCTTGCAGCTGGTTGAGACTTAACCCGGCCAAGATGGAGGTACTCGTGATCGAGCCTGGTCGCAGGCATGATGGGTTGCCACCTGGGGCTGACACAGATTTTGTCCTGGGTTCTGCTCTGTTGGTGGGTTTTCTGAGGGTACGAAATCTGAGCATGATCCTGGACAGTAGATTGACCTTTGAAGACCAGGTGTCTTCTGTAATCAAGTGTTTTTTTTTTTTTTTACCACTTGCAGAACGTCGCCAGGATCAAGCCCCTCATTCCGCCCGAGGATCTGCCGACGCTGGTGCATGCCTTTGTTACCTCTAGGCTCGACTACTGTAATGCTCTGTACTTTGGGGTCACAGGAGGGAACCTTTGCAGACTGCAGCTGGTGCAGAACACAGCAGCCCAGTTGCTGACTGGCCTTTCGAGGTCTAGTCATGTGACCCTGGTTCTGCGTGCACTGCACTGGCTGCCTGTTTGGTGGAGGGTCCTTTTCAAAGTGGGTCTTCTCATCTATAAGGCCCTATACGGACTGGGTCCTGGTTACCTGTCAGAGCTCCTGACACCGGCAACCTCTGCTCATTCCTCCGCTCCTCTTCAAGGGGCTTCATGGACTTTCCTAGGGTTCAGCTCAGGACATTGTGAGGCTGCGCTTTCAGTGTTTCTGGGCCGACCCTGTGGAACTCTCTTCCATCGGCAGTCTGGGAGGCCCTCTTGTTGAAGTGTTAAGCTGCGGCTGAAGGCCCACTACTTTAGCCTGGCCTTTGCAGACTGCTGAGTACATCTTTTATGTTCAGTCCATATAGTTGGCAAACCTGAAATTGTATCCTTTTAAGCTGTGTTTTAAATATTACTTTATTAATTTTCTAAAGTTTTCTTTATTTTATTTTTATTGTTTTCTTATTTTATTAATGTTTGTTCAGTGCCCAGAGGCCTCTGGGAATCCACGCCCTATAAATAAAATTGCCTTGCCCTAGATAAGAACTGATCGGGTGCCAACAATGCTCCAGAGGATGTTTATTTTTTTATTTATTTAGTTGTTTAACCAGGTATAACACACTGAGTTGAAAGCTTTTTTTACAGGAGTGACCTGGGAGCACAAGGAGGTTAAGTTACTTGCTCAGGGTCACACAGTATGCGAGTGGAAGCTGTAGGATTCAAACCCAGGTCTGGTCTGCTGGATGTCACCAGATTTGCAGCTTAGAGCCTTAGACCACTGCACTATACTGCCTCCTAATGTTGGCAGGTAGGAGTAATTTATTCACCAGTTTTAAAATCTAGTGAGTAAACCAAAATGGGGATGTGTACAAGTGCTGTAATTTGGAGGGGAAAAAACTGCTCCTTTTGAATCACCAGTTATGTAAAGAAGCACTATTCTGTGGAATATGGAGCATTTACGAATGTTTAAAAAAATAAATTTCTCAAAATGAGGTGAGTAAAACAGGTCAGCACTCGCCTTATCTGGAGCCCTGCAGTTCCCCCATATTTTGGTCCCTGTTGTATTAACTGACTAATATTATAGTTAAAAAAAAAAAAACAAGGACCTGAAATATCAACCCCACAACACAGGTGTCCAACACAGTTTCAGACAGATCTGAGAGGGTCCGGCTTGATTAAGGAAGTGACAGGGTAGTTGCTTGCCATGAAGGTGTCTTGGGTTCGCAGTCTGCAGCCTGAGTTGTTGCTACTGACAGGAACAGGTGGCCTGAGCATTCCATGAAATGCTAATTTCCTCTGGCATAGGGAGGGTGCCCTGCACTTCTCTGTGCCAGTGCCCCCAGGATGCTCCAGGGAGTGTAAAGTTTGGTAGGGGGCCATGGTTGCAGTGCAGGGCCATTTCAGCGGTGTAAGGAAGCTGTCAAACTTGGCCTAGATGCTGGGAATAATGGAAAGGATGCAGGGCTTCAAACTGGCAGGGCTGAGCAGATCATGTGGCCTTCGCCACCATTCTACGTAGGACCATTTTGGCCTCTGTGCCCCACCCGTTGATGTGAGGAGTTTGCCCATTTGGTCTGAGTCAGTCAGCAAGGAGTACAGCCTGGACAGGAGGGTGTGTGCTTCATAGAGCTCACCCAGCCCTTTTGAGCACCTGGTAGGAGGAGAGGGATGCCATTAATAATGAGCTGAGCAGGGGGAGTAAGTAAAATACAGAATCGATGGTAGTCGCAAGGGGTAGGAAACCCAGATGGAGTGGTTTCCATGATGGGTATAAGGTATGTGGCTCTCAGAAGTAGGATCTGGCTCTGGAATTGCAAGGAAACATGGAAGCTAAAAAGAGACGGGGGAAAAAAACTGATGTGAAGACTTCTAGATCTGGTGCTACGATTGGCTACAGCACATCCTAAAGTGGTTTTTTTTTTTGTTTTTTTTTTGTTAAATATAGTACAATAGTGAAGAAAAAAAAATACTTTTAAGCATTGTGAGAGTAACAAATTCACACCCTCCATCAGAATGTGTGACCTCCCCAAGTAATGATTCCCTCATCAATCATTAGAAGAAGGAATCCTATAGCTATAGGATAGGGCAATTTAATGTGAATTGACTTGTCTACTGGGAAGACTTGTCAGCTTACATTTCATGGTACACAACTGTGGCCTTTCCCTGTCCTCAATATAGGCGGCTCTGCACAGCTGCTTCTCTCAGCTTTCAGTTCCACTACATTTAGCTTTTGCTTTGCCTCTTTCTGCAGTAGTAACCATGTAATGCTGCCACACTGGAAGTGCATGTTTCAGTAACAATAATTAACCCTCTTTGGTAAGCATGGCTGGTAGGCAGCTGCCTTTACAGCTGACGCTAATGCCACTGCATGAGTGGCCCCAGGGAGAGTGCAGATGCCAGGTGGCTTGGTGTTATTCAGTGTCTTCATCAGTGACATTGGGGATGGCATTAAGGGCAAAATGTGCCTATTTATGGATGACACCAAGCTCTTTGGGAGAGTGGACACAGCTGAAGGGATACAGGACCTACAGGATGATCTGGAAAAGCTGGGGAGGTGGTCCAGGATCTGGCAGCTTGGCTTCAATGCCAAGAAATGCAAAGTTATGCATAATGGAGCCAAGAATCCCAGGACAGAGTACTACCTGGGTGGAGTCCAAATATCTGCATCAGAGGAGGAGAGAAGGACCTGGGAGTGATAATTACTAGTGACCTGAAACACTCCACGCAGTGCAAGAAAGCTGTAGCAAAGGCAAACAAGATGCTGGTATGCATATCTAGGGGTATCAATAGTAGGTGAGAGGAAGTTATACTGCCCTTCCACAGGTCACTGGTAGGGCTGCATCTAGAGTATGGGGTTCAGTACTGGTGTCCACACCTCAAAAAGGACATTAACCTGCTGCAGAAGGTCCAGAGGAGGGCTACAAAGATGATAGCAGGTCAGCAGGGTAAGGCATATGAGGAGAGGTTGAGGGCACTGAACATGTACTCCCTGGAAGTCGAGAGAGAGAGAGAGAGACAGAGAGAGAGACATGATTGGGACCTTCAAGTACTTGAAAGGGATAAATAAGATGAATAAGGAGAGTCTGTTTAAGCTGAGTGGCAACCATAACATGAGGGGCACAGTCTTAAGCTGCAGGGTGGGAGGTTTAGGAGGGAGGTCAGGAAGCACTTCTTCACAGAAGGGGTGGTGGACACTTGGAATGCGCTGTGGGAAGAGGTGATCTCGTTGAAGACAGTGGGTAACATTAAGAGAGGCTGGGATAGGCATAGGGGAAGGTAAGGATCATGGGTGGGGAGGATGGGAGGTGTGGGGAGGGAGGCAGGGACAGTAGCTTAAGCTGTGTATCTTGCAGTACAAACAGACTAGGTAGACCAAATGGCCTTCTTCTGCTGGCTTCTTTGTATGTTCATATCCTTTTACCCTGGAGAGCCACACCTCTGTGACGCACCCGACCCCCAGCTCGACGACTCAGCAAATGGCCACTTCATAACTTCCATAAGAAGAAACTGCCCAGGCTCCAGAAGGGTAAGTGCTGCAAATCAGTTTGCTCCTCATCAGTCCCGTCTTGCACACCTGCTTTCCCAAAGCCAAGTACCCTTGAGAATACTGAAGTCACTGACTTGGTTCATAGGTTCCCCTTGTCAGTACCAGGTGTTACAGCTTGCTTTGAGCACTTTGACCCTTTCACTGTTGTGAAGGGTTTTAAGTATTGTCTAGATCCAGCAACAAATAGTTTGATACCTTTTATTGGACCAACGAAACAAGCACTGCTTTCTTTTGTTACATCTACATTATCTTGGTCCAATAAAAGGTATCAAACCATTTGTTTCTGGATCTGTTCTTACAAGGATCAATACAGCAACGAAACTAAGTAGGTATTGTCTAGTAAAAGAGTATAAGGGATGGATAGTAGAGGAGTTAAAAGGGGTTCTGACTGGGTCCCAGAATTATATTGTTCAGGACTTCTTGCAGATGGGGATAGTGCCAAAGAACTGGAGAAGTGCCCATGTCCTCCCCTTTCAAAAACAGGACATGGTCAAACCCAGATAACTACAGAGCTGTGAGCTTTACCTGTGTGCATGGTGAAGTGTTTAATCATGAAAAATGTGATTGTTCAGTAGTGGGGTGAAAATGGGCAGTTCTGTAGCTGCTCTTGATTGTGTGGGCTGGTGACGACAAGTTGGATTGACTCCTCCACAAAGCAGGCAGAGGTGGAGGAACACTGAAGCTCTCAATCTGGGAGGAGTTACTTATGATGCTTAAATCATTCTCTGTCTCCTAACAAGGGATCAGCCATTTCCTGCTGCTTTTTGCAGCGTTTGCTACTGTTGGTTTTCTTATTTTCACCATCTGGCTAAGGCAGCCCACCTGTCAACCCAAAAGGAAGGTAGGACAGGGTTAGGGTGTGCCATGGGGGAGAGTGTGCCAGTCTTGATGAGGGCTGTGGTTGGCATATTCTGCTCAGCTGCTAACTTGGCTCCAGTCTTTTTCAAACCCTCTTTCTCTGGAGATGGCACTGCAGAAAAAGAGCAACAGTCAGGCACTGAAAGATCACACTAACAGGAAACCACTACATTCTACCTAATGGGCTTACGCTGCTTGTGATACGAAATGGCTCTTTAGCTACAGAAGTATTAGGAGGTGCTGGTGTAGACAAGCCACTTCATGCCAGCTCCCACCTGCACCTGCTCTATCTTTACAAAAAGAATGGTAATGGGGAGGGAGAAGTGTTTGTTGCTGGCCCTCTCCAACACAATTTGAAACTAATTGCCTGGTGTTGGGTGGACTTTGAATGACTCTGTACAGTGTAGGGATCATTTTTGAAAATCACTGCTGCCGCATCATAGCCCTCACTGTGGGCACTATACAAACATCGGCAAAACTGACATCTAACATGGTCCTCCTTGTAACAACAATTATAATAGTGAGATTGGTGAAACAGTAAGACCTACGAAAATAAACGAAGATGATAAAATAAAAACCGCAAGAACAGTTGTGTTGGCACCAGCCAAATCTTGCTGTTTTTTTGGGGTATGAAATTTGTTTTGCTGATGACAACTGTAATTATTTTGCAGGAAATGGGGGAAAATCACTTTTAGTATTCAGTAAAACATGCCAGGGTGTGTAATTACGGGTCCGTTATTGCACACCTCGAGTGTGATAGGCACAAGTCACTTATGCGAGGTGACTTTCAACATACAAGAGGAAAGTATGATTGGCCATAATTACACATTCCAGATGTGTTATTGCACTTTTATTTTCTCTCCTTTTTTGTTATGAAGCTTTTTCTCCCTAGGCATCATGCATCCATCGGCCCTGTCTCTGCTTCCTTCCGACCAGCCAGAATCTCCTCTGGACTGCAGACGAATCCCCCATGGACCCTCTCCCATGATGGGGTTAGAGGGGAGAAGGCCATTTTCACCTCACCCCAGAGTGCCAGTCCATATTCGGCAGGGAGTCCAGGCGATGACGAGCATCAGAGGTGAGCAGGCAGGGCTTCATTTAGCCTGCACCATGTTTTTCATTTTTCTCCCTGCCCACCTCCCCTGATGTTGAGTGACATCTTCAGGCCTCGACCCCATACTTGGCGTCCCTTCAGAGGAGAAAGTTCCCTGGCCCACCACAGGGGGCCCTAGTGGGGCAGACCCAGACATTGTCCTCCCTGGGCTGGGAACAGTGCCGAGTGGCAATGCTTTCTCAGCCTCTAGGGCCCCCATGCCAGCTCCCTGAGTTTATTTCAGAACTTGGATCACCTGCACGAGAGTATGAGGCCTTACCCATTGGGTCATCGGGTGCCCCTCCAAATTTTCTGTTTTAACATTTTTTCTTTACGAGCGTAGTCAAAAATATAGTTTTCTGTATGAAATAGCAAAAGACAAAAACCTAGTTACGATTGAGGCGTAGTGATATTGTAGCCAAAACTAATGCACTGGCTAAGGAAGTGCAGGAATTTAATTAATGGTCAGAGTTTTACAATCCCGTACTTGGCTTTTAGCCAGCCAGGTGGCTAGAATGTTCTTATCCGTGTTACAGAACTTTTCTAAAATACCCAATTGCTATTTGGTTACACCTAAGTTTCGTATAAACTCAGTAGTGTAGTGTGGAGTAGCAGCGTAGAGTCAGCCAAACATAAACTCTCTTGCTGTGACCCTAACACTTTACTTCAGCATTTTGATGTTCAATAAAAAAAGGTGGTTTGTAAGTGATAGCTGCATGATTTTATTCCACAGAACAAAGAACGGATAATGGCACTCATCTGTTTGTCTTTCCGGGAAGCTGAAAGCATTATGGCCATCTATGCCAATAATGGATTTTTATCAGCAGAGCGCAGGAGAAGGCGATATAGCATTATCCTGTCAAGTAAAGTTCAGCACGACTTTAGCTACTGCCAGCTATCCTGTGTACATATATAGATTTTGTTTTAACGATTTTATTTTGGCTGTAATTATTACTTGGCTATTACATGGCAAGAACTCTCATTTAGCAGCAGGCAGTCAGAGAATTAACCACCCACTCCCTCCTTGCTTTGTTGTAGGGAGCTGAAAGAGCTTGTGCCGGGTAATGAGCATAGCTGTTAAAATCTGCAGTTTTCATACTGAGTAGCTTTTTGTTACAAAGCCGATTTTACCACGTTTTTCTCGTATTATGTCTGCGCTTCAGTTATCCCCAGAGTAAATGTTTTAGGAACCTTTATATTTAGCTTGAGACTCTTAGAGATAAGTGGGTATCCCAAGATACAAACTTTTTTCACCCATACTAACCTTGTAAGCTCGTTTTCCTAGTCCTGATTTCTAAACAAGTTGGGTATTTTTCTAAAATAAAACCCTTTGACATTTGGTGTGGGTCACCTGGAAATCTTCATGAAGTCTGCAGATTCTCATCTGTGTTGTCTATTGAAAGTTCTGTTTGTGAACAGGGACACTGTTCATCCTCCATGGGTCTAGAAAGCATTTTCTACTGAATGGGATTTGCGTCCCCATTTAAAGCAGCAGTATTTGTTGCAAGGGTAGAAATTAAACAATGAATCTGGTATAGGCAGTGCATTCCAAAACTCTAAATTTGGTATTGCATCTCAATAGCTGGTATTCTGCCTATCCAAAAGAGCTGTGCTACAGGTTCAAAGTGACTGCATGGAAAAGTGATATTCCAGTCGGAGTACCATTGTAATAAAAATGGTATTCTACTTTGAAATCTGGTATACAAAACAGGGTAGAATACCACTAATTTCTAGCCCTGTTTTTGGCCAACAACAAAACAAAATTTTCTTTAGCAGTATAGTATTCCTGGCATCTTTAAGGTAAATTCCCAGCATGTTAAAATTAGCTTATGGGCTTTATAGCCCATTACATGATAACTGCGATAGTCAGGTTCTGGGGATTTTATCACTCATTTAAGGAAGGAAGGGATCGAACCTTTTGCTGAACAGAGGGCTACCCGTTTCCCTTCCACTTCTCTGTGCACCGGTCCCGCTCCCACATTCTGAAGTTTTATGATGTCTGACCAGAGAGAGTGCGGGGATGCACCCCATTATAGTCTATGGTGGGGAATTTTAAAGACCTCGTTTTTATATGTTTAAGCAATCTGTGACATTAATGAAAGCCACCACTCAACTGATAGGGGTCCTGCATTTGCACTGCAGCAACCTAATCTGTTTGGTTGCTGCTGTGCGAATGTGGCCATCTGGACATTTACCTGATGATGGTAAGTCTGTCCCTGCTCCTCTCTTGGAGCTGCTGCAAGGCTAGAGATGCGTTCCAGAGCAAATGGTGTAAGCAGTCATGTAGATAGGCTGCACCACTCGCTCCGATGCACTCAGCTGGTGCTCCCCTGCGCTCATGGCCCCTCTCCAACACAACCTGCATCAGTTCTGAGAGGGGCCATCTAAAAACAAATCGATCAGTGTGGACGATCTCAGTGGCACCAGAGTGAACTGGCACTTGTGTCCAGTGATAGTAATGCAAACAGGTCTTTAAATTCATCTGTAGTATATTGTTTATTTCCTCAGGCATTTAAAAAAATAGAGAATATTGGTTGGGCAACCATGCATAACCAGCCTCTGCTGCCACAGAGAGGTACAGATTACAGCAGACCTTGAGAGTGAAGTATGAGAGGTCCATTGTAATCTGACCCTCAAGGTGGCAGCACAGGCTGGTTATGCATGGTTTTGCCCAATCACTATTTTTTATAGTGTATAGAGCAATACATATATGATATAATATTTTTTATTTTATTTTTTTAAACTGCTTAAACGGTTCTTGGGCTGTTCTCCCATTGTCGTGTACAAGTGTCAGTTACAGATGATTTCTTTTAAATTATTTTTAACGTCCATCTAAAGGTTTAATTTTTTCAAAGTTTTGACAACAACTGAGTAAATTAGCAAAAGTCCACTTTGCAGTGTTCCCTTTTATGGCATCTGTTGTGAGTGTGGTGGTGCTGTGTGTTTTTTTTTTTTTAATAGCTTTTTTCAGTTATGCTTTCATTTGTGATGGTCGTGCAGACATTGTGATCAGCTTTGTAGAATGATGTTGTACCACAGAAGGGTACAGCTGCATTCTGTGACCTTTGCACTGTGGTACAACAGTGGTCTGCTTAGGATGAAAATTCATGCATACTGTGTGATCCTGAGCAAGTCACTTAACTTCCTTGTGCTCCCAGGTCGCATCTGGAAACAGGCTCTGGCTTAGTGTGCTACTCCTGGTTAAACAGCGTTCCCTTTCCTTTCATCTAGAGCAAGCGTTCTTTATACACTATAAAATGTTTCAGTACTAGTTTTGTAATTAATGGCTCTCTTCAATAAGTATGGCCACTTCCAGCAGTTTTTTTTTTTTTTTTTTAACTCATCACTTGAAGTTACCCTGACTGCACATATTAGATTCATACTGTGGATGTATTAGGAAGGTGATGCCATACGTTTCTGATGGTAAACAGCACAGCGCACCACAACAAGATGGTTAGTTTCCACCTGGAATATGTGGCAAAAAAGGTAGGCTCTTTATCTCATTTTAAAGGCCAGAAGGATCATTGACACACTTATGACCTCAAGCCATTGTCAGTTATCAGATTTCACCACTGGTTCCTCCCGCCCATATTGGATAATAGTTTTGCAAAGTGAGAACAAGCAGGCTTGACTTAGATTTGTCCAATGCATAGCACCAGGGACATGTGTTAATTTCTCTCAATTGAAGAAACAGTTTTCTTTCCCAAATTCAGATGTAATTCAAGCTTATGCAGGTGGGCCACTCTAGTAGTAGTAGTAGTAGTAGTAGTAGTAGTGTTTATTTATTGAGTGCCTTTTCCCAGAGGTTTAGGGCACTGCACAAATCAAGCAGGTAAAAAAAATTACAATGTAGTATAATAAAAACAGTAGTAAGCCCAAAAGAGGATAAAACAATATTTAATATTCGAATGCCTGTCTAAAAAGGTGTTTCTTCAGACCCTGTTTAAAGACTTCTACCAAGTGGGTCTCCATCAGATCTGGAAAGTGATTTCCACAGGACTGGTGTCAAACTTTGAAGGTACATTCGCCAGAAGATTTCAACCAGGCCTTGGGAACCACCAGAAGGCCCTCCTTGGCAGAATGGGGAGCACACAGGAGCATGCAGGAGTCAGGAGGTCTCACAGATAGCCTGGACCTGAACCGTTTAGGGCCTTAGAGGTGAGTAGACCCACCTTGAAGGAGATCCTCCACCTAACTGGCAGCCAGTTCAGACCGTGCAGCACTGGGGTCACATGACAAGACCTTCAGAGGCCCATCAGCAGCTTGGCCACCTCGTTTTGGAACAGCAGCAGTCGGCTCAGGACTGCTCCACTGAGCCGGAGATATAAGGATTAAAGTAATTGAGCTTTGACATCACAAAGGCATGCACTAGTGACAGTAGGTTGCCAGGAGGTATAAAGGCTTTAATTTGGGCAGTATTCCTAAAATGGCAAAAAACCAAAACCAATCTGGACAACAGATGACACCCGAGCTTCAGGTGTCAGTCTGCTGTCTAGGATCCTGCCCACATTTTTCACCTTTTCGGATGCCAGAAGAGGAGCTGCACCAAGCATCGATCCCATTTCAGCCCTCCTGGTATCCGCCTCTCTCCAGTGACCAGTTCAATCACCAGTACCTCCACCTTATCCAGATTGAGCCTCAGCCAGTTAGAGGAAATGCCGTTCTGGATCTCAGCCAGACAGTTATTTAGCACTGCCACTGCATCATGTGGCCTGGGCACAAAAGACATATACTGTTGTATGTCATTGGCATAGCAATGAAACTCCACGCTGTAACCTCTGATCTCATGCAGGGGCAGCATGTACACTGTGAACAACTGTGAACAACATGGGTGAAAGAACAGATCCTTGGGGAGCTCCACAGAGCAAGGGCTGAGGGTGGGAGGAAAAATTTCTCGTCACCACCCTCCGAGATCTGCCTGTGAAAAAGGACTGAAATCAGCTGATGACCATGCCGGTGAGTCCACATAACCCCCTCAGGTAATCCAATAACACCCTGTGGTCCACAGTGTCAAATGCGGATGACTGCTTAAGAACATGTATTGACCACTCTCTTCTATCTCTTGCCCCGAGGAGATCATTTTGTACCCTGACCAATGCAGTTTCAGTGCTATGCCCAGATCTAAATCTAGCCTGGAGAGGCTTGTAGATGTTGAAGGCTGTGAGGCGTACCTCAAGCTGCAGAGCCACAATTTTCTCAATAACCTTACCCAAAAAGGGAAGATTGAAGACTGTCCGAGAGATGTTTTTTCAGAAGGGTCTTCACTAGTGCGTCTTTCAAGGCATCAGTAAATAGCCCCTCCTGCTTTTGGAGGGGCTGTCTCCGCAAACACTGGACCACTGGACTCCCTGCATCCCACTAGGAGACATGTCGGGCCCTTCTCCAGTTCACAAAAATTAGGCTGCAGCTTTGAAATCACTCCACAGACCTCTTCCACCCCCACTGGTCTAAGCTCATTCCAGGCAAATGGAGTGCCCTCAGGGACAGCCGACATGACTCTGTCAGGCCTAGAAAGCCCACTTGGGGAAATCGCAGCCCTGATGGAAGACACTCTGTCAGAGAAGAACAAAGCAAACTCCTTGCACTTTGCAACAGAAGCTATTCTAACTGGCTGCAGATGGGCAGGGTTTATAGCCACAGCAGACAATGTCACTAAAGTCATGAGATCCCTGACAACACTGGAAGACTTTTTCTATTGGATTACTATACTCACTGCCAAATTGAGAAATATTTTGGCCCTATTAAGAATATTGTGACAAACTAGAATTTCGTTAGATCAGGTGAAATCACGGTGGGAGGTGAAGAGTCAACAGAGACTCACGTGAACAGAATGAGATAGAAGACTGCAAAGGGTTAGAAGGTCTCTGCCTGTCTGAACTGGAGGGATTACATTTTAAAAAATCCTAGTGAGTTACTTCCGCACCTCTTGTATAACCACCAGGCACTGCAGTAGCTCCTACTCAGATAGATGCTGGCGTGGATGTGGGAAGTAGGGCACCCATTATCATATATTTTTTTTTTTTTTGGTTAGAAGTATGAAATGAAAGTGAGCAGATTTTAAAATAAAAGATTGAGAATCACTGGCAGTACATACATACATACAAATCTGCCAGCAGAAACAGACCACCGGTCTATCAAAGTCTGTCCAAGTGTGCAGCTAGCACCCTAGATTGCAGCTGCCCCAGCCTCCTCCCCCACTGTCCCTCCCATACCTGTCCCAGCCCCCATCACCCATACTCTTCCTCTTGCTTTGTCCCACTCATTCTTAAAACTTCCTACTGTCCTACACGATAGTAGAGTAGATATTAGAATTAATTTTACTATTTAAGCAATAAGGCATGACCAAGGGTTATGTTAATGGTCTGTTAATCACCTTCTAGGGGTGTACTGTGGCACGAAGTGTAGCCGAGTGCCACATGCCCTTAGAGGGTGATTAACTGACCATTAACATAATCCCTGGGAGTGCCTTATTGTTATTATAATAATACACCCCTGCAAATGGGGGTTCCCAAAAGACTTCCAGGAGCTTGCTTGAATGCTCCAAGCCTGAATGGTGTTTGGCATTTAAGCCATTTATCAGTGAGTGTTTTTAGAACCTCTGGTACTGTCTCTTTAAGAGCTGTCTGCTTGCAGACATAATTAGTTTGTATGGGGGACTGTGTGTTTCTTTGATTGAGTACCACTTGAGCTGCTGCCAATTCACTTCATTTTTGCAGTCACTAGGAGTGCAAAGGGAACCTATCTGAAAGATGTAACTGTTTGCCAGAAATTATTTAGAGTAATAATGAAATTACAGTTTGTCTAACCTGCTTTCTTTGCAGTCAGAACTGTGTCTGCTAGTTCCCCATTCTAGTTTTGAACTGCTGAACTGGACCAATCAGTGTGGGGTAAGCTAGCTCTAAAATGGTGCCTTGGACGAATCAGAACTTGGACTCATAATCTGAGCCAGCCACAAGAGGATTGTATGGGCAGTGACTCTGGGAGATGTAGTTTAGACTTCAGCACCTTTTGGACCAACAGCAGCAGTCTATTGTGAGTGACAGCCAATCCAGTCAAGAACTGGGAGGAACTCAAAGAGAAGTGCCCAGTTTTGTCGGTTGGAGCTTCAGTTGAGCTTTGGCAGTGAAGAAGGAAGGAGCCCTGTGCTTTTTCAGTGTGCAGTTTTAGTCAAAAAAACGTGTAAGGGCCCAGAGTTCGGTCTGCAGCTTGTGTAACAGCTTGTTAGGACTGAATGGTCTGTGAAAAGAATCAAAGGATCTCTGAAGAGAGAAACCAGGCTCACCCTGTAGAAGACTGGAAGAATTGCTGAAAATTGCACTCGGTCTGTCAGGAACTGAATCTGCTGTGTGTTCTCCGGGTATTGTGCAGTAATTGCTGGGATACAGATGCAGCCTGCCTGGTATAGTGCTTTCTTTTATATGGATGTGTGAAGAGGTTTGTGTACCTCAAGTGAGCCCTGCTGACATTGAAGGACCCTTATCTTTTTGGAGGTCGTGAGTACTAATTCAGGGTCGCTCCCTGTTGAATTGCCACATTAAATCAAAATGGAATTACTGTACTGCTGACTGTTTAATTCTCCTTTTCTCTGTGAAAGGGCCCCTCACTAGCTGCCACGGGTTTGGACTAGCCACTAGGCTTGGGTACCCAGGGACAGTAATGATAGGGATAGGCCTGTACAGAGCCATAGTAGATTATTAGAGTGATAAGCTAATTAACCTGATTTCCCCTGTCCTTGTTATATCCCCCTAAATAAATCAGAGCTGCTTGTTTCAGCAAAGTTATACTGCCTGAGGTATTTGTCTATGTTAAAGTACTGTACTGTGATTGTTGCACTGTATCTCATTTTACAGGAGGTCCCAGTGCGGAACCACACCTGGGGTAAGTGTATACTGTGAAGGTAATTCTGATATATTGTGTGGGCCACTAGTGGAAGAAAGGGGGTTGCAGTGTCCCAGAGGGCTGTGACCAGATTGTTTAACTATTGCAAACCCCTGACCTCTGGGTGGAGGCACCCGCATTGGATCCAGGCCCTCAACCTGTTAGTGGCAAATCAGGCGGGGTAGTAGCCCCTGGGATAGCGCCATCTAGGGGTTACACAAAAATGTTTTAAACAGTGTTAAACCTTGTTCAGCATATGGTTAAGTCTTTACATGTATGTTAATAAAGATTAACATAAGGCTGTTAGAATGTTTGCAGCCAATTAGAAAGCTCCATTTCAGACCCTTTTATAATTGAGGGTAATGACCGGGGGAGAGTGGGCTGAGCAAAAACTAGCTTTGTATATGGATGACTCATTGTTCTCATTAGTCCTGTTCCATTCCCTCTCATGTTTGCATTGTGTACTGCATAGGTTTGGCACCTTGGTTGGATATAAAATTAATAGCGCCAAGTCTAAAAAACTATATGATTTTTAAGTGGTGCACCCCCCCCTCCCGGTTTTAAACACAGTTATTCACTTAGCCCCCTGTAACACTTTTTTTAGATACCTGGGCATCTGTGCTTCAGCAGAGGTCACAAGTTTGTTTCAGGACAGCTATCAAAAACTGTTTTGATACTTTTAAGGCCAACTTTGCCTGGTGGAAATTGCTCCCCCCTCGCATTGTATGGCAGGGCACATGTCATTAAAGAGCACCTTTCCTGGTATTGGTGCTCAAAGCCAGGAAAGACCCTTACCTGCCCAGGAGTTTGACGATATGAAAAAGATATGGCATGGTTTTTGGGAGTGATGGGATCGTATTTTGGCTCAGAGGAGCCGATCCCTTCCACTTACCACTTTGGAGACATGCCCCCACGCTCTCACATACTCTTTCGTCACAGCATGCTAGCATGGGGGCATGCTCCATAGGCAATATGGAGTGCACCCCCACACCAGCATGTTGTGATGTAAGAGCATGGGAAAGTGTGGGGGCATTTCTTCAAACCAAGAAGTGGAAGGGATTGGCGGCTTGGCTCCTCAGAGCCAAAATACGATCCTTTCACTCCCAAAAACTGTGCCATTAAAAACAAAAAACAAAACAATTTCATACCATTGAACTCCTGGGCAGCTAAGGGTCCTTTGGGGGGGGGGGCATTTTGTGACGGAGCACAGAAGGTGCTCTTTAAGATGAATGTTATTTCACATAAATTATTTGTATTTCAAACACTCTCTATTTCAGTCCTAAATTTCTTTTGGAATGCTTTTTTAAAAGAGAGATCCAAATTTCTGTGGTTGGGAAAACAACCTAGGACCTCTCAGAAGATTTTGTAACTACCCAAGGAACAGTCAGTGCTAGGGTTGCCTTGTTTAAGAAATACTATCTAGTGGCACAAGTGGCCTTCCTCTGCACCTGGACAAAACAGAGGAGAGACTGAGGGTGGTAGCTGATTGAGGCGGCAGTCTCCCCTTCTCTTCCCCTTTGGACTATACCCACGGTGGTGCTTTCCAGGGACCTGGGGTGAGCCATGCAAAACCTATGGACAAAACATTCAGTTAAAATCCTGATTAAAAATATGTAAACTCACAGGAACTCCCAATCTACTGGGTCTACTCACATTGATTCAACATCATGATACCTTTTTCCCACCACAACTAGAAATGGGTTATATATTTTTGGGAATAGGGGTCCTGATGAGATTTGTACAGTGTGTGTCCGATTGAGGATGCTTTTCTTGCCAAGAGCTACGAGATGCACACCAGCTTCGACAGGTGGACTTTTATAGATTCTTGCAGGTTGCACTTTATCCTACATCAAGATAATATAGTTAAGATAACCAGACCACAATCCAACCTGGAACCTTTTTTTATTGCCTTGTAGTGCTCAAGGCAAAGGTCAGACTAGTCTCAGAGCTGTATACTTTAACTACAGCTGATGGTTCTCCTTTGAACCGTGTCAGATTAAAATGTAAAGTGGAGAGTGGGCAGCCAGTTCGGGTCAGACAGTGGGAAAGAAGACTCCAGAGTCAGGATGGGCAGTGACAGCATCTCCCACATGGAGGAAATTTTAATTGGAGAATTTTGACCCAGTACTTGGGACTCCCATGGTGACAAGACATTTTGGTGTAACTGGGCCTGTACTGTACTGAAGCATGTTGGCAATGGGCACACTCTGAGCTGCAGAAAATTCTTGGCACAGAAATACCTAAAAGTTTTAACTGACTTGGTCCTTGGGTTCCCCACCCTATTGAATGATCCTTGACACAGATGTACTGTAAACTGAGAAATCTGTCAAGCCTGGTATCAGTACCGGGTAACATTACAGGGGGATGAAACAAATTCTGTAATCGCCTTCATTCTGCATGTGAAAACTGCAGCCTACTTATGCACTATGTACCCAGAAGTTATAAGACTATTAACAGTGTGACTCTAAGAACTATTGCTGTTAGATGAGATGAATTTTGTATTGGTGCTGAACGTGTTACAGTTACAAAGTTTTTGCATGGTTATCTACCAGACCAGTTTATGGAGTTGTATCTTAGCTTAAGCAGTAAGACTGTGAATGTAATGGTGTAAATCACTGACTGGGCCATAACAACTCGGTGGCTCTGGCTCTGTTTTTAGTTTTGTGTAATTTAACTCAAAATTTTGAAGTTAAAAAATAAATAAATGTTGACTGAACTTTTTCTAATGATGTGCTGGGTTTCCCACAACCAGTGGTGCTCCAAAGGCATGCTAGGGCACTGACACCTGTAACACCTTAATAACTGTTGCCCTGAAATGTATTCCAACTAAGTGGCTGCAAGCTACACTTCCATCAAGAACTGAATGGGGCAATAGAGTGAAAGAAACCCAGAGGATGGGGAGACTAACAGTCTCCTTATGTTTAAATTTAGAGACTTTCAATAAGATCTGGATAAGATACAGTCACAAGGATCTCCGATTTTAATTTGGCTAATGCTTCAGTGCACCATGGGTATAGGCACGACAGTGTGAATACCATATTGGTTCCTCTGTTCCTCATTGATTGCACTGTGCTCCTTACACACAAATTCATCCTCACGGAACACTCCTTGTGAAATGTGGGGTCCCACCAACTTTATGGGTTGCGCTGACGTCTCAAGCTTTATTGAGTATCTCTTATGTGTCAACAATTCCCCTACCTTGTATCTGGACTCGCTCTTGACTTGGCATTCTGGTACTTTAGCAGAGCTTACATCAGAGGACCTAAATCTGTCCCATTACTTTGCCCACTTTCCCTTGTCATTCGCTGGCAATGTTTTACTATATGTAGCTTTAAGTCAGCTAGGCATTAGCCTCGGTGTTCCTCCATCTCAATACCATGTTCCCTGCAAGAGTGAATGGACGGAACTCTTAAAGGTCCTCTTAGTTGTTACTAGGAAGCTCTTGCTTCTACTATTGTGCTCTGGCAATGTGGAGCTTAACCCTGGCCCCCCCTAGCAGCCATTGGATCCCCTGCAGACCTATCTAGCCTTAAAGGGCTAAGCTTTATGCACATTAATGTGTGTAGCTTGTTTAAAAAAAATAAATAAATAAAATAACTTGCATCCAGGCTTCGATATGCCACACTACCCCTGATATCCTGGTTGTTACAGAATCATGGCTCCATCTGCAAACTAGTAACTATGAAGTGAACCTCCCCTCCTATTCTCTGTTCTGAGCTGACAGACAGTCTAGGGGTTGGGGGGAGCTATTTATGTCAAGGACAAATTCTGTGTCTATTATTGACTCAACATCTGTCCCAAATGAGTTCAAAAGCTGCTCCCTACAGGTTGCGATCTCATCTGGCGTCTCACTTTGTGTGACAGGCTGTTACAGGCCCCCGTCTGCGGGGCTGCAGCTGCTGAATCATTTAAGTAATATCCTGGGTCACAGGTCCTCTGAATCCATACTACTCGGTGATCTCAACTTAGATTGGCTTTCCAGTGCTTCCATTCCTCTTAAAATGCTCTGTGATTCACTTGGACTGTCCCAGCTCATCTGTGAACCTTCACAACCAAACAAGATCAATCCTACTAACAGCACTCTGGTGGACATTATCCTAGTTAGCAAATCTCATTTATTTACTCATGCTGGTGTCTTTTTTTTTTTTTTTCAGATATCGATGAAGACTGTTTCATTGCCTATGTAAGGTCAAACCATATTCCTCCATTTGCACCCAAATTCACTACCAAAAGGTGTCGACGCAACTTTGATCCCCGCGCATATATTTTTGAGCTAGGCCATTCCTTGCTCTGGCAAGACTTTTATCTAGCAAACTCAGTGGCTGCTGCATACAACATCTTCCATGACATTCTGATTGGTGCTCTTAATAAGCATGCACCAATAGTAAAAGTCCATGTCCAAAATAAATCCTGCCAGTGGTATACAAACGAGCTGAAGGATGCCTTGCGGAACAGGGATGTACTCTGGAAAACTGCCTGTAAGACTAAACTTTCAAATGACTGGAACCTATTCTGGAAGGTGAGGAACCTTTGCTCCAAGAAGGTTAGAGAAGCAAAGGCTAATTTTTACTGCTCTCACCTTGATCTAGCAACTAAGAGCTTATCCAAATTCTGGAGAATAATTAAGGACCTAGAAGGTCATACCTCTGGTAGATCCCTGCCTACTAAAATTTCAATTGGTACTACTACAATTGTCAGTTAAACCAACTATCCTTGTTTCATTCAGCAATCACTTTGCCACCGCAGGGTTAGCCTTTGATACCGCTCCAGCTAATATTCTCCACGTGCAACTTGGAATCGATAATCAAGGAACCACCTTCTCCACCCTGATCTTCTTTCTTCAACTTACTTCTCTGAAAGAAGTCAAAGACCTCTTGCTTAAGCTGGATGTTATGAAAAGCACAGGAGCCAACCTCATCGACCCTTATTTCTTAAAGGTGGCCTACTGTGTCCTAGCGGTGCCTATTACACACTTGTTTAACTTATCCCTCTCTCAGTGTGACCTTCCCCTCATCTGGAAAATGGCTCATGTTATCACCCTGTTTAAGTGTGGAGATCCCAGTGACGTTAACAACTACAGGCCAATTTCCCTTCTCCCAATCCTGTCCAAGATGCTACAAAAAATCATGAATTCTCAGCTTAGGAATTACCAGGAATCGGTAAAGCTGCTCAACCCACTGAAATCCGGCTTTAGAGCACAACACAGCATAATCTCTGCTCCAGCCAAGGTAACTAACGATTGGCATTGTGAGCTGTATAATAAGAACTTTGACTGTGCTGTATTTTTGGACCTAAGTAAGGCCTTTGATACCATCGATCATAGCCTGCTTCTCTCGTCCCTCCGGAATATTGGCTTAGATGCTCTATCAGATGGTTTGATAACTATCTTTCAGGCTGCTCACAGCAAGTAAAGGATGATGGGGATGTCTCTACAAAAGGTTAAGGCAAGTTAAAATGTGATGCTTTTTACCTGACCGATGGAGGTGGTCACTTTGCTGAAGTGGTCAGGCTTAATCATGGTTCAGCTGGATGATGAGAACCAAGAGCCCCTCCAAAAAGTACGAAAAGTAAGAACATTGGAGTTGGTTTGAAAAAAGTGCAGGCTTTGATGCAGCAAAATGGGGGTTGGGTAGTGCCCTGGTACCTTAACCATATGATGGGGATGTCTCGCCACTAAAACCGCTTTTGGGGGGCGTACCCCAAGGCTCCATTCTGTGTCCTCTGCTATTCGCAATCTTTATTAATAGAATTGATGCCACCATAAAAAAGGCCCAAATTCATCTAATTGCGGATGATACAGTGCCCTTTGTCGGTTGACCCTCCCCTGATGCAGCGTGTACAGATCTTCAGGATTAATTCAATCTACTTCAACTTCAGCTGCTAAATCAGAAGTTGCTCCTGAATGCCAAGAAAACTAAAGCAATGTTCTTTTTGCCCTTTCCCAGCTTACCAAACCCGGCCGCGACTGGGACACTTCCCCTGCTTACCACCATCCTTGGTGAACAGCTGGAGTATGTATTTTAAATTCAAATATCTGGAGGTATGGCTTGATAATAAACTTCTTCCCAGGACATATAGAAGAACTGCCAAAGAAACTTAGGCAGAGACTTGGTCTCTTCTTTAGGATAAAAAAACCTCCTCACTAGGGACGCCAAGATGAGATTAGTCTAAACTGCCTTTCTCTCCTTATTAGACTATGCTGACTTCCTTTACAGCCAGCATAGAAACATAGAATTTGACGGCAGATAAGGACCGCTTTGCCCACCTAGTCTGCCCATTTCCCTACCTGATGGATAAGCTACAGATTCTAGTTAATCAACAGCTGACTTCCTTCTACCCCCCCACTAGAATTGCCTTATGTCTGTCCCATGCATTCTTGAATTCTCCCACTGTTCCTGACTCCACAACCTCCTCAGGAAGGCTGTTCCATGCATCCACAACTTCCTCTGTGAAAAAATACTTTCTAACATTACCTCTGAGCCGTCCCCCCTCTATCTTCAAATTGTGCCACCTTGTTCTTGCACATCTCTTCTTCTGAAAGATACTACCCTCTTGTACTTTAATTCCCTTGAGATACTTGAAAGTTTCTATCATGTCCCCCTCTCTTCCTCCTTTCCTAAAGGGTATACATATTAAGCTGCTTTAGTCTCTCCTTGTACGTCTTTTGGTGCAGACCCAGCACCACTTTGGTTGCCCTCCTCTGAACTGCCTCCACTCTGTCTATGTCTTTGTGGAGATGGGGTTTCCAGAATTGCACGCAGTACTCCAGATGGGGTCTCACTAACTGTCTGTACAGAGGGATAACAACGTCCTGTTTTCTACTGTTGATGCCTCTCCCTATGCATCCCAGTACCCCCTCAGCCCTCCTTACTGCCTTCTCACATTGCTTGCCCACCTTTAGGTCATCTGATATAATTACTCCTCGGTGTCTTTCGATTTTTGTTGTTATTAACTCACGCCCCATTGTGTACTGTTCCCCTGGGTTTTTGTTTCCCAGATGCATTACCTTGCACTTCTTTGCATTGAATCTGAGCTGCCACATATTTGACCATTCTTCCAACCTTGCCAAGTCCCTTGTCATTCTTGCCACCCCACCTTGTTTATCAACCCTGTTGCAGATCTTTGTCATCTGCAAAGAGACATACCTTTCCTTCCAGGTGCTCTCCAATGTCACTTATAAAGACATTAAAGAGGACCGGTCCCAGTACTGAACCCTACGGTACTCCGCTAGTTACCCTCCTTTCAAACCACATGAAGTCTTGCTGTATTCTGACTATTGCAGTTAGCCCCAGCACTCAAACTGCCCCAGAGAGAAGAGGGTTACTTTTCTATGCAGAGCATCAAACATTGAGCTCGAGCTCGGTTCAAAGCTCTATCTGCTGCACTTAGAAGCACAACCGTCAGATTCTTTACTCCACCTAACTGAATGGTCACTCCGGAGATTTCTTCTTTGCTTGCAGTTCTAAAGTCTGTTAAAGTCTTTGGTTTTACCGATTTATTTTTTTGCAAGTTTCAATTCAGATCTCTGTCTGTGGTACAGTAAGTACTATGTAGTGAACTAGTCATAGTAAACTTGTGGAAATTGTAAAAATTGATTTTCGACCGGTTCGGCTGAACCGGCCGATTAATGAATTACATATTCTTTCTTTGTTTCTAAACTTAGAGTGTGGTTACCAGACCTTATCTGTTTAAAAAACAAAATGCATTTTCTTGTGGTTTTTTCCAATACCCGTGACATGGTTAGAAACCGATAAGGGTGTCTTGCCTGGTTGTTTGCCATAAAAAGGGTAAGTTTGTGGTTAGGATGGCTGTGTCTGAGAAACCCAAAAGAAAAACTGGGCCCACTGAGTTTCAACACTGCAAAGTGTGTGTGGGGAGGTCTTTGCTAAGGCTGGTCACCACACCACCTGTGTTTATTGTCTGGGGTTTGACCACCTCGATTCAGACCAAATCTGTAAAAAGAAAAAAAAAAAAATTTCCCTAAGTCTACTCTGGAAAAAAGATTAGGTAGGCTTAAGGATAAGGAGGCTGTGAAATCCGCTGATCTGGATGGCCAGCCCGGTTCAGTTCCGACCGAACCTGAGGGAGTGCCCTCTGACCAGGGCGATACTTCTTCGTGTAAGAGGAGAGCCGATCCTGAGGGATCGGTTCCTACAAAAAGACAAAGAAAAGAAAAATCGTCTGGTTCAGATCCAGAGACCCATTTTCCAACCGCTGAAGAGATTGCCAAAGCGATAAGGATTATAGAATTGCTTCGCCCGGTTCCATCTGATCCGGCGCCTTGTGGCAGGCACTCAGTTTGGTCGGTTCCTCCAGTTCAAGGTTATGCCTCGGAAGATTTTTATGAACTGGATTTGGAGGGGGATGTTGATGATGATGATGATGATGATGATGATGATGATGATGATGATGATGATGATGATGATGATGGGGAAGGTCTGGATGAGCACATTGAACTGGACATCTCCCCAGACAGGCATTCTGGTGTTTCCCCTCCTAGGCTTTCTGAGTCCCCTTCCCACTACATGTTTTACAGGAAAGTGGCAGAAACCCTCCAACTCCCTGTGGAGGAAGCCATGGAGGAACAAGAGGAACCTGATTATGTGGAGATGATGGACATCCCAGAGTCCAAGAGACTGTCTATTCCCCTTCATAAGTCTTTTGGGAAACAGACACAAAAGATTTTAAAAACTCCAAATTCTGTACCTCCTGTCGACAGAAGGATGGACAAAAGGTACACCTTATCAGGTTCAGGTACAGGGTACTTGTATCAACAGTGCAGCCATGTTGGGGTTCTGCAGGCTGCAGCCTGTGATAAGGCTAATATACACTTGGCTTCACACACCCCAGATAAAGACTCTAGGAAGCTGGATGCCACGACAAAGAAACAGTACATGGCATCTGCCTTGGGTCTCAGGCAGGCCAATTATATGGCCTATGCAGCCAGGTACCAGAAGTCCAGGTGGGACACTGTACTGGCACTGGCTAAGCAGGCCTCCCCCCAGCTAGCCTCTGGGCTGGAGGGGGTGGCTGCTGATGGGACTGAGGCATCTAAGGTACAGTTCCATGCTGCTGTGGACTCCAGTGATGCGTCATCTAGAGTCATGGCTACATCTGTGGCTCTTCAGAGAATGGCTTGGCTCAGATGTACTAGTCTCTCACAGGACACCCAGGCTAAGGCCATGGATTTCCCTGTGGTGGGTAATTCTCTGTTTGGGGAGCAGACAGAGAATTACATGAAGAAGATGGATGAGTATAGGACCACCTATAGGAGTGCACAGGCCAAGGAAAGGCAGGCAACTCCTCAAAGGCAGCAAGCTAGGGGGAGGGGCAGGCCTTTTCATAGGCCTTTCTACCAAGCATAGGCCTCTTCTCCTTTTCCTCAGAGGGGGTTCTTCAGAGGGAGAGGCAGAAGGGGGATGAGCAGGGCTGCATCCACCCCTCAAACTAGGGCTCCTGCCAAGCAGACACCCTGATGTGTCAGCCCGGGTCGACTCCCCATTTCCTGTAGGAGGCTGGCTGGCTTACTTCGTCCAGGACTGGGTGTCTGTTACCTCAGACAAGTGGGTCCTGGAGGTGGTAAGCCAGGGGCTGGTTCTCAGCTTCAAGAAATTTCCAAAGCTGAGGGCCAGATCTTTTCCACCTGCAAGCATCTCTGAAACCATTGCCTTATAGGCAGAGGTTTCATCTCTGCTGGCTCTAAAGGCTGTAGAGAGAGTTCCTACATTGCACAGGGGCAAAGGTCTGTACTCCAGGTACTTCCTTACCCCAAAAAAGACAGGGGAGTGGCGATCCATCCTAGACTTAAGATACCTGAACAAACATCTTTTAAAACCAAAATTCAAAATGGTGACTCTGGGAATAATCCTTCCCTCTCTAAGGCCAGGGGACTGGCTAGCCTTCCTGGACTTAAAAGATGCCTACTTTCACATTCCCATCAGATGCTGTCACAGAAAGCACCTCCGGTTCGAATTGCCTTCAGGCCATTATCAGTTCAAAGCTATGCCCTTCGGCCTGACAACGGCTCCAAGGTATTCACAAAATGCCTAGCAGTAGTAATTGCCTTTTTAAGAAGAAGACTATGTCCATATTTCCATACCTGGACGATGGGCTCATTGTGGGTCAGTCCCAAGACCAAGTCAAGTCAGACTTGCTAGTGACTCAGCAAGTGCTCACTTCCCTAGGATTCCTTCTCAGTCTTCCCAAGTCAGTTCTCGAGCCTGTACAGCTCCTCACCTTCATAGGTGCAGAGTTGGATACAGTCAAAGCAAGAGCTTTTCTTCCCCTGGAAAGGGCAAGGGCTATTGTAGAGCTGGTTTCTTCATTCCACCTTCTGGTCTCCTGGACAGCAAGGCACTCCCTTCAGCTTCTGGCCACATGGCAGCTTCTGCAGCAGTGGTCCAAGGGGCCAGATTTCAGATGAGGAACATTCAGTTTCACCTGAGGGCCTTTTGGTCTCAGAAGAAAGATTCTCTAACCAAACTAGTTTCAGTGACTCAGACTCTGATCCAGGTTCTCCAATGGTGGCAGGATCAGGGCAACCTCAGACAAGGAGTCCCATTCGTCACTCAGTCTCACTCTGTGGTCTTAACCATGAATGCTTCTCTATTGGGGTGGCAAGCCCATCTGGGGGCTCTCACAGCCCAGGGACTGTGGTCCCCTCAGGAATCCCTTCTCCTTAGCAATCTCTTGGAACTCAGGGCAGTCTTTCTGGCCTTGCAAGCTTTCTCTCGGTCAGTGCAGAACAAGGTGGTTCAGGTCAGGACAGACAACACCACCGCCATGTGGTACATCAACAAGCAGAGAGGCACTCGGTCCATGGCCTTGTGCATGGAAGCCATGAAATTGTGGTCCCTAGCTTATTCTCTGCAGACCTCTCTGATAGCAGTCCATCTTCCAGGGAAGGACAATGTGCTAGCAGATGCATTGAGCAGGATCTCCCAGGGCCATTATGAATGGTCCCTGGACCCTCCAGTGTTGAAAGTGATTTTTTTTCAAGGTGGGGCACTCCAGAGAGGGATCTCTTTGAAGCCCCAGACAATCACCAACTTCCTCTGTTTTGTTGCAGACCCCCAGTCTTGGGCTTAGTCCCTCTGGATGCTCTGATCTTGAACTGGGAGGGGAAATTTCTATATGCCTTCCCTCCTTTTCCTCTACTGTTCAAGGTTCTGGTCAAGATAAGGTCACAACCCTGCAAGGTGATTCTGATTGCTCCAGACTGGGCCAGGCAGCCTTGGTACCCCCTGTTGCTGTCCCTAGCAGTCCATCTTCCCCTGTCTCTTCTCAGGAATTACAACCTGTTAACCTCCTCTCAGGGGAGGATTCGGTACCCCGATCTTTGGTCTCTCAGTCTCAAGGCGTGGCTCTTGAAGAGTTAGAGTATGCAGATTTGCATCTGTCCCAAGGGGTTCTGGATATTCTCAAAGCCTCTTGAAGCCTGCCACCAGAAAAACGTACAACTCCAAATGGAAAAGATTCAGCATTTGGTGTTCCAAGAAGCATATATCCCCAGACACTGCTGAATTGTCTACAGTTCTGGATTATATGGTTCATCTTAATGGCCTAGTCCTCAGACCAGCTACTCTCAAAGTACATTTATCAGCTGTTTCTGCTTTTCTGTCAGTGGGAAAGCCTTCCTCACTGTCATCTCGCCCTGTATTTTGTAAATTTTTTCAAGGGATTGCTTCATACCAACCCCCCCTTTAGGGATCCTACCTCTGCTTGGGATCTTAATGTTTGCATTGCTCAGCTTATGCAACCCCCTTTTGAGCCTTTGTCTTCAGCAGAGCTTAAGTACTTGACTTGGAAAACTGTGTTCATGGTAGCTATTACCTCTGCCAGGCGTATCAGTGAATTGCAAGCTCTGTCAGTGGAGCCTGATTTTATCTCATTCCATAGAGATAAGGTAGTCCTTAGAACTAACAGGAGGTTTTTACCTAAAGTAGTTTCAAATTTTCATCTGAACCAATCTATGTCTCTCCCTGTGTCCTTCACTGATCATTCTTCTTCAGGAGAAAGTTTACACAGTTTGATGTTAAAGAGCCCTTAGTTACTACATTGAGCGCTAATGGCGACAGGTTTGACTCCTCAGTTGTTTCTCACTTATGGGAAAGTGGGAAGGGCAAACCTGCCACTAAGAGAACTATTGCCAGGTGGATTGTCTCTTGTATTCAATTCTTCTATGAGAAGCTAGGCAAAATACCTCCCTCAGGTCTGAGGTCTCATTCGACTAGAGGTACAGCTGCTCCCCTGGCTGCGGCCAGGGATATTCCTTTGCTAGAGATATGTAAAGCAGCCACCTGGAAAACAGTCCATACATTTACCAAACATTACTCCCTGGACATCCAGGCTAGGAGTGATGCTCGGTTTGGTACAGCAGTACTGCAGAGCCTATTCTCAATGTAGGTTTGATTCCTCCTCCATGGAGGTACTGCTTGGTAGTCTGCAATAGTCATAATACAGCAAGACTTCATGTGGTTTGAAGAAAATATTACTCACCTTAATAATTATGTTTCTTCTAATGGAGTCTTGCTGTATTCTGACCTCCCTCCCTGCCTCCCCTCTCAGAACCTGTTTTTGGGAAGTGAGCTGGCAGGTGCAGTGTTGCACCCCGGGGTGCATTTGGGCACTCCCTCCTTTTAGAGAGGGGGAGTGGGCTATATTATTAATTTAACAGTCTTAAGTTGTTGACTACCTGGTTTTTGATTTTGGATTTCTTGACTTGAGTCTTTTGGGGATCCAAAATATTTGGTTGCCATTTGGCTAGTAAAAATGTAACAATTTTCATATAGTAGTTAGTATTAGCTCATCAGAATCTGATGGTTGTGCTTCTAAGTACAGCAGACAGAGGTTTGAACCGAGCTCGAGCTCAACGTTCTATGCTCTGCATAGAAAATTAACCCTCTTCTCTCCGGGGCAGTTTGAGTGCTGGGGATAACTGCAATAGTCAGAATACAGCAAGACTCCTTTAGAAGAAACATAATTACTAAGGTGAATAATTTTTTCTTCTTCACTGTGGACTCCGTTTACTATTACCCTTTGCATCCTGTTGTCCAGCCAGTTTTTTATCCAGGCTACCACCTTGGGACCCACTCCAAGGCTGGCTAACTTGTATATTAATCTTTTGTGTGAGACTGTGTCAAATGGCTTGCTAAAATCTAGGTAGGCCATATCCATAGCCCCTCCCTGGTCTACTACTTTGGTCACCCAGTCAAAGAAATCTATTAGGTTTGTCTGACATGACCTTCCTACTGTGAAACCATGCTGCCTTGGGTCCTGTGCCCCACTGGCCTCTAGGTACTCAACAATTCTTTCCTTCAGAAGTGATTCCATCATTTTCCCTACCACTGAAGTCAAACTAACTGGTCTGTAGTTTCCTGCCTCTGCCCAGCTCCTACATTTGTGAAGTGGAATCACATTTGCCCTTCTCCAGTCCTCGGGTACCACCCCATCCTCCCATGATTTGTTAAAGAGAGTAGTCAGTGGTGTTACTAGTTCTACCAATAGTTCTTTTAGAATTCTTGGGTGAATCCCATCAGGCCCCATTGCTTTGTCCACCCTCAGTTTCAAGAGTTCTTTCAAAACTCTTTCTTCTATGGACTGGTATTGACCCTCCTATTCAGAGTTTCTCTCTTGTTTGGTTTAGGTACCTCCCCCTCCTCTTCCGTTGTCAATACTGAGCAGAAATATTTGTTCAGTATCCGTGCTTTTTCACTGTCCCCCTCTGCCCACATTTCCTCCCCTTTTATTAAGTCTCTGTTTTCCTCCCTTGGTCTTTCTTCACTCCCTAATGTACCTATAAAAGGTTTTGTCCCCCTTCTTAACAGAGTTGTCTATCTTTTCCTCAGTTTGTGCCTTTGCTATTCTGACTGCCTTCTCTGCCTCCTTCTGCTTTAACTGATAAAGTTTTCTGTCCTGCTCCTTCTGTGTTTCCTTATTTCCTGAGTGCTATCCTTTTCTCCTTAACTGTCCCTGCCACCTCTTTTGAGAACCATAGTGTTATTTTCCTTCATTTTGTTTTGTTGCTTTGCTTCACACAAAAGCTTGTTGCCTCTGCGATGGCTGTTTTGATTTTTCCCCATTGTCCCTCCACCCCTTCTTCTTGCCCGTTTGCTAGTGCTTTTCTGAGGCACTCTCTCATTTTCCCAAAGTCAGCCTTCCTATAGTCCAATACTCTTGTTTTTGTATAGCTTGACTCTATGGCTGTGTTTATTGTGAACCACACTGTTTGGTGGTCACTTGTTCCCAGATGGTTCCCATTTCTAAATCTGAGATCCTTTCTCCTTCCCCATTTGAGAGTACCAGATATAAGATTGCTCCCTCCCGAGTGGGTTCCAACACTAGCTGTCTGAGGCATGCCCCCTGTAGGGCATCAAGAATGACCCTGCCCTTGGATGTGCCTGCAGCAAAGGTACTCCAGTTAACATCTGGCATATTCAGGTCCCCTATCAACAATATCTCCCCTTTTTCTGCCATTTTAAGGATGCCTTCTATCATTTTCTTGTCCGTTTCCTCCCCCTGAGATGGGGGTATGTACGCAACCACCGTGCAGATTGTGGTGCCTTTTCCTGTCTCCAGGGTGACCCATAGTGACTCATTAACTTCCTGTTTCCTCTTTAGTTCTGTTGCTTTAATCCCTTCCCTTATATAGACAGCTACTCCTCCTCCTCCTTTTACCCACCCTGTCCCTCCTGTAGACTGCGTATCTTGGTATGTTGACATCCCAGTCATGGTTCTCTGTGTACCATGTTTCAGTGACTGCCACAATATCCAGGCATCCCTCTTCCATCAAGGCCACTAGCTCAGGGAGCTTGTTGCACAGACTGCGGGCATTGGTACTCATCGCCTTCCATTTATTTTTTATGATCTTACCCCTTTTAGCTCCATCCCTGTCCTTATTGCCTTTGTCTGCATTTATCCCTGTCCTGCTCCCTACTGACTTCTCTACCTTGGTGTTTACCTTTCTAACTACTGTGTTTTGTTGGGGGAGGCTGGGATTTTCCTGTCTTTCAGTGCCTCCCCTTGGCTAGTTTAAATGCTTGCCAATGAAGTATTTAAACCTGTCACCTAGGATCCTGGTTCTCTCCCCCACCTCCCGGACAGATGCAGACCATCGCACCAGTATAAGCCTGCACCCCTCCAGGTGGCTCCCTAGTCCCCAATGAAGCCAAAACCCTGAGCTCCACACCAGTTTTTCAACTATTCATTAAATCCCATGGTGCGGAATACCTTAGCATCATCCTTGCCATAGACAGGCAACACCTCTGAGAAGGTTACCGTACATGCTACTTGTCTAAGGCACCTCCCCAACTCCACAAACTCCTCTTGCACTGCTCTGATCCCATTCACAGCCAGGTCATTTGTCCCTAGGTGGACAATGACATCCAGCTCCCTCCCTCGTGCAGCTGCTCCCATGATCCTGAGGATTCACTTCCTGTCCCTCCGAGCCGTGGCGCCAGGCAGGCACGTTACCTCCCTATCCCCTTCCTCACCCTCTTCTACCCCCCTAATGATGGAGTCCCCACCAGGAGTTGTTTCCTTCCCCTGTGGGGTCTTGTGCCACCCTCCTGTGGGTCTCCTTTGTGGAGGTTCCCAGCATCCTCCTTGGTCTCCACTGCAGGTGCCTCCATAGAGGAGCCACTCTTTGCCAGAACAGCATTTGAACTGTGGAGAGGTACAACTGGAGGGATGCACCTCTGTTCCATCACCCTCTCCCTCCCTGAGCCCACCGTGGTTTAACTGCTCCTCTTTCTTGGCAACCTCTTAGGTAACGGTGGTGGCCCTGGTGGTCCCTGGATGGGGGGAAGAGGTTTCACGAATCCTAGCCAGGTCAGCCTGGAGACGGGCAACCTCCTCCCTCAGACCAGAGAGGTGCCTGCAAACAGGGCAGCATCGCAGCCTCCAGAATGTCTCCTGGAACACTGCTGACCCACAGCCATTGCACTGCACTTATTTTGTGTCCCCTCTCCTGTTGCTTTGTATGCTTACTATCTCCTCCCTCTATGTATTTTTACACTTACTTTCCTACTGCCTATGTACCCTTAAAACTCTCGCCCTTCCTGTTCTGGGACAGGAACTTCCTATAGTCTTCAGTAGTCTCCTTCTTCTGTTCTTGGATTCAGACCTCCAGCAGCCAGGGTGAGAGAAAGAGCTATTTTTTAGGTTCCTTCAAGGTTGATGAAACTAATGTGTCTCAGTGATCCTTCCCTTCCTACTGCCAAACAGGAAGTTCCTGTTGTCAGTCAAATCCAGTGGCTATAAAACTAGAACTAGCTTAGGGTGAGTGGGAAGGAGGGCAATTAGTGTTTAAAAAAAAAAAAAAAAAAAAAAATCTGTACAACTAGACTGCTGCTTCTTGATCTAAAACCAAAGTTCTCCTCTGTTAAAAACAGCAGGAAGCTGTAATTGGAGCCACCTGCTTTTGTATTCGTAAGCTGCAGAGCCACACCCCCAATTAGATTCACCCTCTGCACTGACTCAGTAAATTTAAGCTGATAAAGCCCCCTTCCTCAGAGAAACACACAGTGACTTTCTTTTTTATTTTTTTTAACTTAAATGAGACCCCCTTCTTCCAATAAAGTATCTGTTTGCTTAATCCAAACAGGTACTGATTCCTGCTGAGATAGAATCGATTTATCAGTAAAAAATCTGCAGCTCTAGACTGCTGCTTCTTGCTCTGAAACCAAAGTTCTCCTCTGTTAAAAACAGCAGCCTGCCAGTGCACTCACCAAACTTGATACGCTCTATTACAGAGCCCAAAGGTTTATAACGGACCTCCCCTATCACACCCACCATTGCTCATTATATACTACAGTAGGTTGGTTATCCCTCAGCTTCAGACGACAGAGGAACGCCACAATCTGGACCTACAAAGTCCTCTTAAACAAACTGCCTGACTACATCTCTGACTGCTTACCACTATGTCCTCCAAGTAAGTATGCACTGCGAATTGCTTCTTACATTTCACTGAAGGTACTCAAGGCCAGATCTCGCTTTGGCTGGGCTTCTATTAGTTATGTGCTTCCTCAAATGTGGAATAAGCTGCAAAAAAAAAAAAAACATGGAAATAAATCATCCCATTAGCCTACCAGCCTTCAAAACGCTATATTTGTGTCATAACAAGGAATCTTGTGTTTGCTAGCCATGACATTAGGGTTCCCTATTTCTAGAAGCACCCAGAATATCTCTTGCCTCTGCTTCTCCGTGTCTTATGCTCATCTACCACCTGGTCCTCCTTCTCCCCATCCCCCTACAGTACTCTTTGTGTCCTTCTTTTTAACCCCCTGAAATCTGGACTTGGCTTAGCACCCACCATCCCCCTACTCCCTGCCCTTGTTGCTTTATTCCCCCTAATTAGTTTATACCATACAACCTTGTACGATGCTGCCGATTGTTCCCATCCCTTATCCACTTCCTATCCACTTCCTCCCTCCCAATTAGTTTATACTACACAACCTTGTACGATGCAGCCTCTCGTTCCCATCCCTTATCCCTTCCTATCCACTTCCTCCTCCTCCCCCCTCCTGTATTTACTACATCTTCCTACTATGTCCCCCTGGGGGATACGGATGGAACTACCTGGGCCTGGCCTTCACCAGCAACACTGTGGATATTTTCAACACAGTTTGTTTTGTACATATTGATTGACTGTATAATGTTTGTTGTACTTTATCCTGCACTTATATTTGCATCTGTATTTTGCGTATGCCTTTTGCTGTTTATGTCCCTGCATTGTATCTGATGTTCGTTTTTGTGTGAACTTTTCTTCTTGTACTGTACACCCCAGGTCCACCTCGGAAATGAGCTCTGCTCAACGGTGTTCACCTGGTTAAATAAAGATTTTGATTGATTGATTGTTTGATCTGGCAGGCATGGGACACTGCTAAGTATCTAAATCCAGAATGGTGTCTGAGTCTCAATAATGGTGCCTTTAACTTAGGGGCATGTCATTTTGGCATCACAGGACCAAATGCATTTCTCTCACCTAAACAGGAATGGTATATAATAATTTAATAATTTTACACCTCAGTTCCTTAGCAGCACAGTAAACTGTTAAAGCATCTGTGCAGAGGTGAATGATTTAAAAAAAAAAAAGAACAGAAATATGAGTGCCATTGTTGTGAAGTTGTATACATGTATTGTAACTGGTCCACAGATGTTCTGGTTCTGTCTAGACACTTTGTGTGTTTAGGTCAGTGCTGGATGCTTAAATCTGGACTTCATCAATAAACTTTAGTTAAAAAAAAAAACTTCTCTGCTCAGGAATGACATAAAATGGAAATGAAAATGGGTATGTGACGCTGGCAACCTAGGTTTTAGAATGAGCCTGGGCTGCTGGAGGGCCGGCTGGGGTAGGGAGTTTGAGCATCCCAGTGGACAGTCACCCTAACTAAGGTAGGGCGACAGCCTATACTGCAGCACAAGTGCCTTCTGTTGAAGCACGGGAGGCGCAGTTTCACACACTCAGCAGGAAGTTGGGGGAATCGATCGCCTTTTGCGTGTGCACGCTTGTTGTGTGCATTCATGCATACATTTATGCTGCTGACTCCAGCGGAGGGTGGGAAAGAGTTGACAGATCCTGGCTAGGATACAGGATGACTCTGACGTTTCGCAGACCCCACACCCAATGACCAGGCTCTGCTCCACAACAGATTTGGTCACTGCCAGGACCTGGTCCCATCCCGGTGGCCTCAGCATAGTGGGGTACATCATGGGGCACTGGAACAGGTAAGTCCTTTGGATGGTAGGGTGACGGGGCTGGGGTCGCTGGCCAGTGGGGCCACTGACCAGATTTGGAGGCAAAATGGTAAATTAAAAAAAAAAAAGTGAAAATGGTTATATTGATAGTTTTGTTTGTGCTAGCTGCTGACTATTATCTTAAAGGGGAATTACAGTAAAAATTCACAAAAGGGAAAGGGGAAATTGTTTTAACCAGGAAAGGCACAATAAGTCGGAACGTTTTTCCAGGTGTGGCCTGGGAGCACAAGGAAGTTAAGTGACTTGCTCAGGGTCACACAGTATACAAGTGAGAGTTGATGAGATTCAAACCCAGGTCTCCAGGTTTGCAGCTCAGTGCCCTTAAAAACTACCCTATACTGCCTCCTATGCAGAGTGTTTGTTTTGATTTGTGAGTGTAGTGCTAGTGTATCCTTTCCTTTGTTTGCTGTTGGGAGTCTTTTTTTTTTTTTTTCCTTCTAGATTTGCCTGTTAGTTTTATGGCCCCTGGGGATCTCCATGTTTGAATATTGTTATTGCTTTTCTTTTTCCTACTGTGCCTTCTGTCCTATGTGACAGCGATGAGTTTATGAGCACTGATTCTGCAAGTGCTGGTTAAGTGTCAAGTTTACAGCAGTAGAGCTGCGATTTTAAGTTACCCTTCTTATCCAGTGAGCACTAATAAAGGCTGCTTTACAGATGGCAAATATTTTAAGGGATGGTTACACATAGAGGTGAGCACCGGGACAGAGTTGCATCTCCCGAACGTAGTCAAATTAGGCGAATTCACCGGCGACCTGGGTTCGGGAATGGACTCTGGTCAGCTGGGAGAGGGAGGATTGAGCGTCCCAACGGATGCTCTCCTCCTTCTGGGGTGAGTTATCAGGGGTGCGACAAGCACCCGACGTCCTGAGGGAGCCGGTGGGAACACGGGCTCTCGAGGGGCTTGGCGGCTCCGTTTGATGGGCAGGGGAGATGCTGTTAGGCATTCCAGAGAGACGTGCATCAGCGCATTACCTCTCTGGACGTACGTCCTTGCACCAGCATCTAAGGGGACTGGGAATGGGGACACAGAAAAATGGAAAAAAAACCTTGACAGTCCTAGATGATGGCCGTTCTAAGACACCCAGTCCACCATCTCCGGGACAGACCCCGCTGTGCAGAAGGGAGGAAGGAGGTAAGAGGCACTCTGGGGCAGATCCTGAATTCAGGTGAGATGGGTTGAATGAACGGCTGGAAGGAGTGGACACCAAGGGTAGGAAGCAGGGGATAAAAACGGAAAGTAATTAAAAAAAAAAAAAATTAAGAGACTAAAGGAGCGCACCCGCCCCTGCTTTAAGGAACCATACACATACAACTGTCCATAGCTGAAAAACTTTTTTTTTAATTGCACAGCTTTGAATTATAGAGTGCAGCACACAGGTGAGCTAGGTGTCAACGCGGACACCTAGCTTACCTGTGTGCTGAACTTATTATTTCAAGGCTGTGCAATAAAGACAGTTTTTAGCTATGGACAGTTGTATGTGTATGGTTTCTTGAAGCAGGGGTGACTGCTCTCCTTTATTCGCCTACCTTGAGGGATAGTTGAGTGGGCTGTTCTGTAAAGAAAGGAAACAGTTAGTTAGAGTCTTCACTGATGACCTGGGGTGAGTTGTGTACTTTTTACAGCTGTATGTAGTTTGATGAAATGAAATCGCTTTAAAAACAAACCTGTTACCCCTGCTGGCTAGACCGAGACATATACCTAGAAAACAAAAAGATTGAATTAGAAAGAATTATTTAGCTGAGGCCAGAATATCAGGCTCCTGACAGCAGATTGCTGCGGCAGCTGTCACTTACTGAGATAATAGTTATGAATGCATCACTGTCACATGGGACTGGAGGCATTGTAGGAAAAGAGGAGCAAGAACAAGTTCAAACATGGGCATCCCCAGGGACCATAAAACATTTTTGTTTGTTTTTTTGTTTTTGTTTGTTAGTTATTTAACCAGGACTAGCACACTAAACTGAAAGATTTTTAACAGGTACGACCTGGGAGCACAGGGAAGTTAAATGACTTACTCAGGGTCACACAGTATGCGAATGGAAGCTGTGGGATTCAAACCCGGGTCTACTCTGGCAGGCAGAACTTAAGGCAAGGCAATTTTATTTATATGGCGCTTAATCCCAGGGGCTGTGAGCGCTTCACAGTGAAAGTAATCCAATAAAATGACTCGAATATTTAACAGTTTAAAATAACACAGAAGCGTACAGCAGAGCCAGGTCCAAAACTCCGCGAAGTGAGTCTTCAAATGAGATTTGAATATGGTCAGGGATGTTGAATCTCTCACTTCCTGGGGAAGGGTGTTCCAGAGGATCAGGGCAGCCATGCCAAATGCCCTATCATCCAAGGCCTTCGGTCGCGATCTGGAAATTAGCAGGAGAGTCGAATCCACTGACTGAGGGGACAGCCAGGAGTGTAAGGGGGTCAGGAGATCTTTCAGGTAGCCTGGACTCGGACCATGCAGGGTCTTGTAGGTTAATAGTTACACCTTGAAGATTATGTGCCACTGCCCTTACAAAACACTGAGGACTGGCATGATATGCTTGAACCGAGAGGTCCCAGCAACCAGCTGGGCTGCCACATTCTGGACCAGCTGGAAGCAACGCAGTAATCTGTTGGATAACCCAAGGTGTAAAAGTGTTACAGTAATTCAGTCTAGAAGCAACCAAGGGCATGCACCAGGGTCACCAGATCAGCTGGTTCCACAAAGGGTGTGTTCTGGGAGATGTTCCAGAGATTGTAGAAGCCATTGCGGACAACAGCTGACACTTGATATTCTAAAGTCGGCTCGCAGTCCACAGTGGCCCCCAGATTCCTCATGCTGTGTACAACTTTGAGCGTAATGCCATTGAAGAAGGGAAGGTCCGTGCCACAAGTCGTCATTGCCAAGCCAGACTGACCCGGCTGTATTACTAACACTTCTGTTTTTAGTGGACTCTGTATGAGCCAACTGGCTGCCCTCATTCCTGAATCTTCTTAAGGCACTCTGTCAATTTCAGGACAGCCATATCATCATTTTCATCATAGTCATCCTCATTATCAGGTGCACAAGACACATGCCTGGGTATAGTTGGCATAGCAGTGAAAAACCAATATATAGATAGTTACATTTTCATTCATAAGGGTGTGGTATGTATATATGGAACCCAAACAAACGGATGAGAGAAAGAAATAAGTGCTTCAGCTGGGATTTGACCCTAGGCTTCCCGGAGTACTGTTCTGTTTGCACTACCAGCTGCACCACCAAGGCAGCTGGAAACCTCCCAGATGCTCCTTACTCTCTCCCGTTTGTTTTGGGTTCCAGATATACACACCACAGTCCACACCCTTGTGAATGAAAAATGTAACTATCTGTGCAGCATCAGCTTGTGAAATGGAGAAAGAGTGAGATGCTTCTGGGAGTCCCAGGTTTCCAGTTGCCTTGGTGGCGTAGCTGGTAGTATAACCAGAATGGTATTTGGGGGCAGCCTGGGTTCAAATCCCAGTTTGAGGCACATATTTCTTTCTCTCCGCTGTTTGGTTCTGTATATATGCACACCTCACCCTTGTGAATGAAAAAAATATGCAGAACGCGGCAGCCAGGCATTTGACTGGGACTTCTAGGTCCAGTCATATTACTCCTGTGCTCCGCAAACTGCACTGGCTGCCTGTTCAGTGGTGGATCACCTTTAAGGTTGGCTTGCTAACCTTCAAAGCCCTACACGATCAGGGACCAGATTACCTGCAGGGTTTTAAATAATTGATTAGCAGTTTTTTTCTTGGGACAATGCTAACTGTACAGAAAGTATTAATATAGGTTTTCTAGAAGTGTTATGTTTGTTAAACACAGTGAGGCAAGTGCAATGCATTTTCACAATGTTTTAGCACTTTTATGAGCAAAACGCTAATCAATTTTTGGAGTTAAATAAAACCCTGACCTGCAAGACCTGTTGATACCCTACTGCCCCTGCCATCCTCTTCGATCCACCGATGAGGGATTGCTAGAGATTCCCAGGGTACGATTAAAAACATCAGGTGCCCTTGCTTTTGCTTTTTCGGCTCCAATCCTGTGGAATTCTCTACCTCGTCAGCTAAGAGAATGCCTGACCGTTGACAGATTTAAGAGCGAGTTAAAAACATATTTATTTAATTTAGCCTTCCTTAATGATTAATGTATTTTAGCTTCCTGTCTCAATGTTTTATCTGTATTTGATCTTATGTACAGTGCCCTGGTTTTTGAAGGGCGCTATAGAAATAAAGTTGGAATTTGAATTGAATTGAAAAAAATGTAACTACCTTGCAGCACCAGGTTGTGCATTAGAGAAAGAATAAGGTGCTTGTGGGAGTCCCCGGTTTCCAGTTGTCTTGGTGTCGCAGCTAGTAACACAATCGGAGCAGAATTCTGGGCAGCCTACAAAATCCAGTTGAGGCATGTATTTCTTTCTCTGTTCTTTATATATATATATATATATATATATATATATATATATATATATTGTCTTGTGTCGCAGCTAGTAACACAATCGAGCAGTATTCTGGGCAGCCTACAAAATCCAGTTGAGGCATGTATTTCTTTCTCTGTTCTGTTTGGGTTCTATATATATATAAATATGTGTGTGTGTGTGTGTGTGTGTGTGTATATATATATATATATATATATATATATATATATATATATATATATATATATATATATATATATATATATATATATATATACTCATACTTGTGAATGAAAAAATGTTAGGAAAAAACTCCCAACTGCAAGCAAAGGGACGGGCACATTGGGACTACACACACAAATCGAAACCCTCTGCCTGGACCTAGGAGGGGAGGAGGGCCGCTCGCAGACCATGGTAACTGACTTCAAGGAGGGCGGACTTCAAAGAGATGGGAAGGATCCTCAAGGAACATGTGGATGGGATAAGGCCAGACATGGATGCAGACAGTTGGGGGGGGGGTGCAGAAGGCTACCAAGACCTGTGCAACAGAGAAGTGCAAATGCGGTAAGGCCCGGAAACCCTATTGATGGCCCATTGGAGGTTCAGGAGGTGGTGAGGGAAAAGAAAGCTGCCTATAGGTGTTTCAAGCGCTCAAGGATCAAAGGGGATCAAGGGGAGTATGAGCTGATGGCCAGAAGGGACACTAGGGTGGTGAGGTCGGCTAAGGCAAGGAAGGAGCAGATCCTAGCCAGGGAAATCAGGAGGGGAACAAGGGTTCTTTAGATACATGGGGGGGGAGGTGAAGGGGCAGATTAGCAGGATAAGAACATGGAAGGGATGGACACAAGACCCAGGGGAGCAGGCCAAGGTACTAAATGAGTACTTTGCCTCAGTTTTTACCAGGGAGAATGGGGGGGGGGGGGCTAAATCATGCATGGGAGGAGATGGTGTAACTGACAAGGGGAAGAGACCCTTACTGATCGGGAGGGGAAGGAGCAATCACTGGCAGGAGGTGGGAAGGTAAAACAGGGGGCCAAGGAGCAGGAGGAAGTGGAGGTGGAAATCACAGTAGAGAGAGTGAGGGAAGCCCTCAGGTCCCTTAGGACGGAGAAAGCACCAGGGCCGGATGAATTACATCCCAGGGTACTAAGGGAACTGATGGATGTCCTGGTGGAGCTTTTCAACATCTCTCTGATGATCGGGTGGGTGCCCCAGGACTGGAGGGTGGCACATATTGTGCCTATCCACAAGGGAGGATAAAGAGAGGAGGCAGGGAACTACAGGCCTGTCAGCCTGACATCAGTGGTGGGCGAGATGATGGAGGGTATTATCAAGGAAAGGCTAGGGGGGTACTGGAAAAGTCTGGGTACCTGGATGATAGACAGCATGGCTTCATCCTGGGTAAATCTTGTCAGACAAACATTGTGGAGTTCTATGATTAGGCGATGAGTGCCCTGGACCTGGGTAGGCCGGTGGACATCCTTTTTCTTGACTTCAGCAAGGCATTTGACTCTGTTCCTCACTGGGGCCTGTTGGAGAAGCTGGGGAAATGGGGTGGGGAAACTGATGATCAGGTGGATGAAACTGGCTCTCAGAGCATACCCAAAGAGTCGTGGTTGGGAGGGGATAGTCTCCTCTACAAGGAAGGTCATTAGTGGGGTCCCTCAGGGATCGGTCCTAGGGCCCCTCTTGTTCAATGCCTATGTCTCTGATATAAGGAAGGGTATCGGGAGTGAAATGAGTCTCTTTGCAAATGATTCTAAGCTGGGAGCAGTGATGGAGAAGGAGGAGGGGAGAGGGACCCAGTAGGGTGATTTAGATCTCTGACGAGGTGGTCAAGGAAGTGGGGACTGAGGTTCAATACAGGAAATGCAGGGTACTGCACCTGGGTGTCTGAAACCCGGGCCAAGTGTATACCCTGGGGCAGAAGAATGGTACAAGTCTCGATGGCTGAGAGGGACCTGGGGGTGGTGGTGGCTGTCAAACTGAACAACTCTGGGACCTTTAGAAGGGCAGCGGCCAAAGCTAACAGGATGCTGGGACACATCGCTAAGGGGATTACCTCCAGAAGGAGGGAAGTGATGCTCCTTCTGTATAGCTGCTTGTTTAGGTTACACCTTGAGTACTGTGTGCAGTTTTGGAGGCCACACTTAAAAAGGGACATTGCATGCCTGGAAAGGGTCCAGAGAAGGGCAACCAAAATGATCTGGGGCTTGGGGGAAGGGACCTATGGGGAGAGGCTCAAGGAACTACATATGTACATGTTGGAAGAGAGAAGGGAAAGGGGGGCATGATAGAGGTCTTCAAGTATGTGAAGGGGATAGCTAGGGGAGGCTCAGTCGGGGTGCTCCAAAGGAAGAAGGGGGGCAACTAGAGGGTATGGGTGGAAGCTGGGGGAGGGGGGGAGACTCTGTTCTACTTCACTGAGTGGGTGGTAGAACCATGGAATGTACTGTCTGGGGGACTAGTGGAGTCTGAGACTGTGGAGGGGTTCAAGAAGGGTAGGGACAGGTATAGGTATAGGGAAGGGTTGTGCAGGCAACGTCCAATACAAGGGAATACCCTGGACTGGAAATGGAGAACTCTGGGTGGTGGGCGAACCAAGGTCAGCTCCCAGGGTTGGGGCTGACCAAACGAACAGACATGAAAGACCATTAGGCCTACTCTGCTGGCATTTTAGTATGTTAATATGTAATATATGTTTTTGCAAATTTGATTGTAGCCTGGGATTGTAGTTTTCCTTTTAAATAGTCTTATTGCAATCCTGCTGCAGGCTGTCCTTTGCTGAGGGAGCTGGCTTTCATGCTGCATGTGTGGAAATGAAAACACTGGTGTTGGAAACCGAGTAGTGAGGCATTGTAATTATAAGCAGAAGCATTCAACCATGGAAGACAATTCCATTATGAAGGAATACTGTGTGGAAATCACGAGGAGTTATTTTTGACTGATAGTGCAAGCTTGAATATTGGAAACTTTTAACTGAGAACACCAAGATGGGGTAAAGAGAAAGTGGTGCTTGGGCAATGAAGGTTCCACGTCATAAGGGTGACTTTTCTACGCCGACTCACACAAGAGCAAGTACATTTTGCCGAATGTAAACTCTGCCCCTAACTCACCTTGACTGTCAAGACTGCAACTAGGCTGCCGTTAACATTAATGTTTAATGTGGGGGGCTGTGCCCCCCCAAGCTAATATAATTAACTCCTGGGGTTACTGGGGAAAGGGCATACATATGGGGGGACACCAGTATTCCAGGGAATACTGTGCCTAGGGCACCATCGGGCTGGGAAACAGGATGAAAAAACATTTCTAACAGCCAATACTGTTGAAAACATTTTTCCCTACGGGTAGTCCCAAACCTGGGACCATCACCACTGTAGTCAGTGACCCTGTCCGCCACACCAGACGGAGAGCTCAGCAGCAGCAGGCTTAATTGTAGTATTTGACCTGCACCACTCTTCAACATCCTCTGTCATTTGCCCTCACCATTGCATTGCTCCTTACTCGCTATCCCCTCCCATCACTATTTCTCCACACTCGCTGTCCCATCTGGTGCACAAATTGAATCGCTCATATTTGAGTTACTCGGTTTGTTTCGCCCACATGATGGGATACCGGCAATGAAACCTCACGTTGCTGAAGTGTGGCTGGTTAAAAAATAGTCTAATGATGTCTAGCTCTGCAGGAAGTGGGTTCAAGTTTTCTCTGCCCAGGAGAGCCAAGTTCCCGTTAACTTCATTCCCAGATATTCCAGGTGCTGCATTACATGTTGGTTCCCACAGGCATTGTGGCAGGGTGGCAATTATTGGGGAGGAGATGAGAAACTGTGATTTAGAGACACTGAACTGGTAACCTGATAGGCTGCTATACTGACCAGTTAAGGTCAGGAGGCTTGGTGTGGATTGGCTGGGGTCAGTGAGAGACAGTATAACATCATCCACATACGCCAGTGTTTTGTGCTCCGCACCCATGTACACTTCTTTATTGCCTGGTGCAAGTCTGATGGCCTGCAGAAGTGGTTCTGGTACCAGGATGAATAGCAGTGGTGACAGAAGGCAACCTTGCCTGGTGCCCTGCCCAGAGGAAACTATGCAGATGCCCTACCATTCATGATTACCTCTGCCATGGCAGCTTTGCCTACTCTGATCTGGAGCCTGAGGCCTGTTCTGAAGGCAGGCAAGGCTTTGAACAGGTATTCCCCACTGCACCCTGTCTAAAGTTTTTTTGACATTCAAAGAAACAAGAATGGGGGTGGGTGTTTAGAACACCATATCAGGTTAATAAGGCACCTTGTATTGTCTGTGCCTCTCTGACCAGGGATAAAGCCTACCTGATCCCTGTCGATTTAGTAGGGAGATTACATCTTTTTTGTATTCGAAATTTTTATTGAGTTTAAAGTTTTCAACACCAGAAAAACAACATGGATTACATATTGTGGAGCTGAACAAAGTTAATAAAATGATTATTGAAGATAATAATACATTTATTTATTAAATTTTGGTGACTGGGTAGGCCTACTGAGCCCCGAAGGTCCCTTTTTCAGGGACATAATAATACTACTTTTTTGTTTGTTTTTTGTATTTTTTTTAACCGGGAGAGAGACATTAAGCTAAAAGCTTGTTTACAGGTGCGACCTGGGAGCAAAAGGAAGTTAAGTGACTTGCTCAGGGTCACACAGTATGCAAGTGGGGGCTGTGGGATTCAAACCTTGGTCTCCAGGTTTGCAGCTCAGAGCCTTAAACCATTGTGCTATACTGTCCCCCAGTGTTCTTAACAATAAACCTATTTTAGATGTAAAAAAAGCATATATTATTTCTAAATTAGAAACTGTGGGCCAAATATTCAAAGCATTGCACCAGGCGCAAAGCCGTAGCGCTGGAATAGCACTGGATTTGCACCTAATAGCACCAGTGATGTGTGATAGCGCCAACGCTAAAAGGAAGTGTATGCAGGGGCAGGAGCTATTGAGTGGCCAGAAATGCCGGCTGCATGGCATATTCACAAGTATAGAGCGCTGCGATAAATAATGCAAACAAAAAGCTGGTGGTAATGCGGTGGTGCCCCCCCCCAGCATGATCCCAGACCCCCAGTAGCCCCAATAAGCACAGTAATTCCTGATGTGCTAGTGGTCCCCCCAACCCCAGCACGATCCTCAACCCCCATAGCGGCGGTATGTCCATATTTTCCTGGTAGTCTGGTGGCCCCTCCACCCCCAGCATGTTCCCAGACCCCGTGCCACAGTATGTCCATATTTTCCTGGTAGTCTAGTGCCCCCCATGATCTCCGACCCCCTGTAGCTGTGGTATGTCCATATTTTCCCCTGGTAGTCTAGTGGCCCCCCACCCCCAGCATGATCCCTGACCCTGGTAGCCCCGAAAGGACAGAAATACCTGGTGGTCTAGTGGTCCCCCACGGAAGTGCACCGCCCGTCATCCCGCACAGAATAGGAGAGCAATGCTTATGCATGTCGGGTGGCCGGCCATGGTGGTGAGAGGAGGGTTGAGCCAGTCGCCAGCATCCTACCTATTCTGTGCACTGGATGACTGGCTGCGACTTCCAGGTGGGGACCACTAGACCGCCAGGTATTTCTGTCCTTCCGGCTACCAGGGTTGGGGACTGTGCTGGGGGGTGGGGACCACTAGACTACCAGGGAAAATATGTAATTACCGCGGCTGCGGGGGTTGGGGAGTGTGCTGGGGGGTTGGGGGAACCACTAAACCACCATGGCTTTCTGTGATTGTCGGGGCTACCGGGGTCGGGGATCATGCTGGTGGGTGGAGGAGACACTAGCCTACCAGGGTAGGGTGTGTAACAGGCACACATGAGAACAGGGACCATGACGGCAGAGAAGGACTGCCCCAGCCCAGCCAGTCTGCCCTGTTCCCTATCTACTGGATATGCTGCATATCCTAGTGAACCTACAGCCTATGGTCTCCTGCCCCCACCAGGTATGCCTTATGCCTGTCCCGTGCATTGAGTCCCCCCACTGTGTTTCACCCACTACTGCAGTGGGGTACCTATGTTTTTTTTTGGGGGGGGGGCATCCTCCAGGGCATATATGGCCACATGCAGTGTGTCTGTGTTTAGCTATTGATCTGTGTGTGTGTGTGTGTGTGTGTGTGTGTATATATGTATATATGTGTATAAAATGTGTGCGTGTGTATATAGATACATATATTTGTATATACAGGTCCTGCTTGCACAGATGCATGGGTGCGTTGTGTGCACTGACTGTGCCTGCCAGCACATAATTCCTGCTGCTTCCAGCCTGTACTTCCATTTTGACCAACAGGGGATGCTGTGGGCATGCCTTGGCCTGCAGCGTCCTGCCTGTACTGCCATTACGACCAAAAGGTGGAGCTGTGTGCAGCATGCAGTAGCACCAGGCAAACTGCATGGTAATATATGCTAATTTGCACATAATGAGATGCAAATATGCCTGTTTGCCCACAGATTACCTAAGTAGGCTCATTTGCATGGGAGCTTTGAATATAGCTCCAGTTTGCACCGGGCTAATGTGTTAGCACTGTGCAATTGGGTTAGCCCCGGGCAAACCTCACTTCAGCATAGCACAGTTCTGCAGTGTGTGGCTTACATTGTTGTTTGCAGTAGATGTGAGACATCTATGTGCAGTCACACACAATGTTCTCCACCTGCAACACTGGCTTGCTCCAGAGTCTCCTGAGCTGCAGTTGCAGTGTGCACTTCCCTGTTGCTATGTTCAGTGCTGTCTTATTCCTGGACAATGTTTGCTGTGCATTCCTGGCCCTGTTTGCCTGGCTTGCTTTGCTTGCTGTATTCAGCTGGTTTTGCACTGGGCTATTCCTTTTGAATATAGCTTGCTTTTTGCTCCGGGCTAAGTTTGTCTGCCGGGCAGTGCTAATTTAGCCCTGGGGCAAAGTGTTGAATATCTGGCGCTGTAAGTTCAAAGACCTGTTACTTAGTGCGTTCCAAATGATTTAGTATCTAAATATCCAAGGTTTCAATTTGACAGAGATGGGACGATAAATATTTATTCCATTTTGCCCAAGGCAAAGTGTGAGACTCATTCATTTGTAGCCAGAGTATTCAAGGACTCAATCCACAAATCCAGGGTGGGAAGTTTGGCGGACCGCCAGTTGATTAGGATCAGTCTCTTTGCTTCAGTTAAGGTAGTGCGGATCCAATCCTGATGTGAACTGTTAAGATCACAGGTGGAAGGAAAGATGCATATCAGTATCAGTTTGGGTGTATTTGGGATGGAATAGGAGGTAACCTTGGAACAAGTTGAGAGAACATTTTTCCAAAATAAAGATAATTTGGGACAGGACCACAGTATATGCGTTAGATTGCCTTCCTGAAGGTTATACGCTAGCAAAACTGTGTTGATAGCAGTCCCTTATCATACAGCACTTTCGGTGTTTGATACCACCTACAAACAATTTTCTTTTGTATCACTTAGCTTTTCATGTTCCTGCTTGCAGTATTTGCATGAATAAAAGCAGTAGACCATTCCTGGAGTGTGATATCCTCCCTAATTTCCTGGGACCAAATTCTACATGTTTCTGCCAATTCATCTGGCTGGGAGGGTAATAAGTTATGGTATATGAGGCCTTTCTTTTGGAGTTCCACATGTTTAAGATTTTTGTGATGGAGTTGTTAGGTACTTTCATTAGGGAATCTAATAACATAGATAGGGAACTTCTAATTTGTAAGCAACACCAACAATCTATACTGGAGATTGAGAATCCCCTCTTTATCTGTTCAAAGGATTTAAATACACCAGTAATTGGATCTAAAAGGTGTTTGATTAGCCAGATTTTCTTCTTAATCCATGGGTGTCAGTTTAACGGGGAACAGTTAATTCAAATATAGTTATTGTCCCAGATTGGCATTAGTTCTAGGGGTGGTAGTACTTATTCTGAGCCATGTACTGATATGTTTCAGTCATTCTTTAGCCATTGTTTCCGATATGAAGACAACCTTCTTATTTTTATTTACTGGCAGATGGCTTTAAGGCCACACAACAAACAGAGCTATGTAATATACCTACAGCATCACTATTTCTTATACCCTGGCATACTATTTTACAGTGCCGCTATGCTACGTAATGCTATAAGCTTAGTAGTAGTATGTGTTACCCTTTATGATAAAATCTCTAAACTTTACAATGAGTAATCGGCATAATCTGGGCCTCAAAATCGTCTCCTGGAATATTAAAGGATTAAATCATCCTGTCAAAAGAAAACCAGTCTTATCGTACTTAAAATCCATACATTCAGAGATGTCACGGTATAGTTTGTTCCTGCAGCTACTGCTCAACTGCTGCACATTATGACTGGGTTAAACAGCTGAGCTGGAGGGGGGTATAGTTCAATAGCACTGCTGTGTCTGATCTGTGCAGAAAGCAACCATGACTTAATCGAGGATTAATCCATGGTCAGCTGACAGCTCTTGACAAATGAGTGCAGACCATTTTCCCTGGCTGTGTTATAAATGAAATTTGTCCAATGTATTAGATTAGGAATTGGGTGAATTTGATGGTTGGTTCAGAAAGAGCGGTATGTCGTCTGCATAAATCATAAGCTTAAAGTGGTCCCCAAGTGAATGCCCTCTATAGATTGGGAAGCTCCAACCTTGATCAGCAGAAGTTGTAACGGATGTCCAGGGGAAGGAACAGCAGTGAGTGAAGTAACTGCAGCACAAAGTGCTTTCATTTTTTACCTGTTTACAGTAGTACCAGGGAGCAAGGCAGAACCCTTTATAGACAGGAGCAGACACCGGGAAGGACACAGCTCAGAGTGAGGGAAGTGTGTTTTTTTTTTTTTTTTTGTTTTGTTATGGAGTTGTTGGGGGACAAACCGTGTTTCAGCTGCAGTAACACTAGGAATGTTTTAAAAAGAAGTAAATGTACAGTGCTGCTGTGGAGTTCTGGGGAAGGATTGTGTGGGATGGGGTGGAGGGAACAGATGAGTGAGGGAGGCTAAGGGAGGGCCTGCAAGGGAAGAGGGGGTTACATGACTGCAACAGCCAGTAAAGAGGCTGCAGGCAGTATATAATTCCCAGGGGGCCAAACGACCCTGACACAGGAGTGTAGTGTCTCGAGTAGTGTCTGCAGGGAGGACAGCAGGTAGCAGGTCACGCAGGGGAGGGAGAGTAGGACACGGGGAGAGGAGTCTGTAAAGGGAGAGCTGACCAGGTGTAGCTCAGAAATATACCATATGGCAAGGAGGATGGGGGCTCCTAGGGAGTGGGGCAGTATGCAGGCATGGGGAGGGTGGGAGGGTGTTGTGGGCAGTCAGGAGGGACAGGTTGTAAGTTGTTATGGATGCGGGCAGCCATATTCTTGGGAGTGCATGGAGGGCAGGGGTGTGGGGTGTAGGCAGTTAACACAACTTAGGGAGGAGCTTGGATGGCTGAGTGGGGGGGCAGGGGGGAAACGCAAAGGAAGTGGGGGAGCCGAGGAGGCAGCTACCTGAGGTTGCAGCAGGCAAGAGAAAGGTGGGGGAACAAGAGGGGCAGTTAATCAGGAGCAGCTGGGGGCAGGCACTAATGTCTGGAGGGTTATCCAGCACCAGGAGAAGATATGAACAGGGGCAAGGCAGGGGTATAAATTACAAAGAGGGGTGGCTGGAGTAGCTCAGAGAAGGGAGAATGACAACAGGAAAAGATCTCCGTTTTGGCTAGCCTGGAGGAGCAGAAAGGGGCCGGGAGGGAAACTGCAGAGAAGGGAAGGGTGGAGGGCACTACACAGAGTAAGAGTTACAAAGGTGAGGCAGAAGGCAAAAGAGGTAGCCCAGGTGGCAGCAGATGCAATGGAGGGCAGAAGGAAGGTGACAAAGCAGCAGGTATGGGGGGGAGGGAGGGCAGGTGAGAGAACAGTCAGGGTGTTGCTGCAGGCACACCTGGAAAGGATAGTATGGGGGGCAGGAGAGAACAGGCCAGTGGGGACACAAGGGACCAGTGGCAGGGGGGTGTTGGGAGGGTGAGAAGGCAGGCACAGGAAGGTGGGAGTTAGAGCAGAAGAGGAAGGGTATGAGAATGGAATCGGATGGACTTGGCACAAGTGGTACAGGGGAAGGATGGGGCAAGAACAGGGGACATATGTGGCTCAGGAAAGGCACAGGAGTTCAGAGGCAGGGGAAGGAGGGGAGATCAAGTTGGAGGCAGAGGATTAGCAGGCAGCAGGAGGGTGAAAAGGAGAAAGGAGGGGGAAGGTCATTCTGGGGGACTTGGTACTTAAGGGTGTAAGATGGGGAGGGAAGGGGCATCAGGAAAAGCAGCATTTGGGTGGAGTGCATGCCAGGCATGACAGTGGGTAGAGTGGGACAGCATATTGGCAGATATGTGAGGAAGGTAGGGGAAAAAACACACATTGTGGTACACCTTGGCACGAATGACCTGGAGGGGAGAAGGATAGAAGAGGTGCAGGACAGCTTTAAGGAGCTGGGGAAACTATGCAGTATGGGTGGAAGGTCGGTAGCTTTCTCAGAAATCCTACCAGTGCCAAGAGCGAGCACAGCCAAGAAGCAGAGAGTCACTGAATTCAACAGATGCTGAAAGAATGGAGTGGGTCCATGGGGTATGGATTGGTGGGGGAGGGGGGCGCAACAAGTGGGGAGAAAACAGACCTGTGTGCAGAGGATAGGCTACACCTTAGTAAGGAGGGCTCACAGGTACTGAAACATAAGTTGAGGAGTTTATCAAAAAAAATTACTTTAAACTAGGTGGGGGGGGGGGTGGCTAAAGGGGTGGGAATTTACCGGGAGCAGGGCTTTAGATAAGATTTTTTGGGATGAGTACCTGTACTTCTCATTTTGAAAGTGAGGTGAGTAAAATGAAATTCAGATGTGTACAAATGTTTTGCTACAGTGGACTGAGGAGTACATTTATTTTAAAAAAATTGTTTTTTTTCTAGATAAGAATTTCAGGTTCCAACAATGCTCCAAATAATGTTGGCAGGTAGGAATTTACTCACCAGTTTTAAAACCTAGTGAGTAAAACAAAATTGGGATGCACACAAGTGCTGTAAATGTGGTAAAAAACTGTTCCTTTTGAATCACCAGTTATGTTATGAAGCACTATTTTTTGGTGTGTGGAGTATTTACAAATGTTGGGTGAGTACTGGTACTCATTAAAAAAAATTTCTGAAGAATATTCCTAAAATGAGGTGAGTAAAATAGGCCGGTACACACCTTATCTGGAGCCCTGACCGGGAGAGTGGGTCCCGTGGACCTCCCCCCACAGCAAGGCAGGAGCCAAATTCAAATAGGAGGGGAAATGGAGGGGGAGGGTAAAGATGCAGAGTGCAGTAGATCAAAGTGGAGTGTGGTATCACTGAATGCTAGGAGCCTGGGGGACAAGATGGCAGAGTTGCAGGCATTGATGGTGGAAAGGGAGGTGGACATAGCCGCCATCACTGAGACATGGGCAACCCAATACCATGACTGGCAACTAGCCATCCCAGCTTTCAAGCTATACTGGAGGGATAGGGAAAAGGGGGTGGGGTAGCTATCTACGTTAGGGAAGGGATAAGGGGTAATAGGGAGGAGGGGGAGGAAGGCAGGGAGGAGGCCATGTGGATGCAACTTTACAATCTGAGGGGTAGCAAGGTTAGACTGGGGGTAGTTTTTGTAGGCCTCTGACACAGAATGAGGAGATTGATGGGGAGCAGTTAAAGAGGCTTAGCAGCAGAGGGAGCCTGTGGTGGTGGGGGGACTTTAATCTACCAGGGGTGGATTGGAGCATCCCAGCTACCCCATGTGCTAAGGAGCAGATCCTCCTGGAAGCCTTCCAGGACAGCTTCCTGACACTGAAGGTAACAGCAAACTAGGGAGGGGAACATCCTGGACCAGGTGCTGGAAGATGGGGAGCAAGTCAGGGGTGTTGGGGATGTTGGGGTGGAGGAACCCCTGGCAAGAAGCGACCACCGCACAGTGCAGGTCTCAATTAGCCTAGGTAAGGAGGTATCCACTACAAGGACTAAGGTCCTGGATTTCAAAAGGGCAGACTTTGGCAGGATGGGTAGTATAATGGAAGGACATAGCTAGCATCTGCCTGAACATGGATGCCGAGCAAAAATGGGTGATCATCAAGCTGGGCCTGGCTGAGGCCACTAGCACATGTCAAGAGCCAGAGCAAGAAATCCAGGACCAAGAAGCCAAGCTGGATGAACAAGGAGGTAGGAGAAGAGGGTGAGAGAAAAGAGAGCTGCATTTAGAACCTACAGAAGATACAACAGGGAAGAGGACAGAGAGGAATACATGAGGAAATCCAGGGAAGTGAGTAGAATTGTAACGGCAGCCAAGGCGTCGAGAGAACTGAGGCTGGCCCAGTGGATCAAAGAAGGTGAAAAGGATTTCTTCAGGTATATAAGGGAGAAGAGAAAGAGTAAGGATCAGATTGCAATGATCAAGAATGGCAGTAGGTGGGCGGAAAATGGGGCAGAGCAGGCAGAAGTACTCCATGAGTATTTCTGTTCAGTGTTCACCAAAGAGAGGGATGGGCCCGTATCAAAGGGGAAGGCTGGGGCTGGTGTGGGGGGGGAGATCACTGATGGGGAGAAATGACCGAAGGAAGGGTGTTGGAGGGCCTTAAGTCCTTGAGGGTTGATAAGGCACCTGGGCCAGACGAAATTCATCCTAGAGTACTGAGAGAGTTGACAGTAGTCCTGGCAGGGCCGTTGACGGACCTGTTCAACACCTCTCTGGAAACTGGATGTATACCCAGGGATTAGAGGGTGGCGCATGTGGTGCCCCTCCGTAAGAGTGGGACCAAGGACGAACCAGGGAATTATAGACCAGTCGGCCTAACCTCAATTGTGGGAAAGCTAAAGGAGACTATCCTCAAGGAAAGGCTGGTAAACTTTCTGGAGATGATCTCCAAGACAGCAAACAACATGGATTTGTCTCTGGGAGATCCTGCCAGACGAACCTGGTGGACTGTTTTGATTGGGTGATGTGGGCACTGGACAAGGGTAATGCAGTGGACATGCTATACCTGGACTTCAGCAAGGTCTTTGATTTAGTGCCTCATGGTAGGCTGACCAGCAAACTGAACAACCAGGGAGCAGGGAGGAAACTGGTTAGATGGGTCAGGAGCTGGTTACAGGATAGACAGCAGAATGTTGTAGTGGGGGGTGAGGTATCTGAGCCCAGGGCAGTAATAAGTGGGCCCCACAGGGCTCAATGCCAGGACCAGTGCTGTTTAATGTTTTCATTGCCGATATCGCAGAAGGGATAAAGAGTAAGATCAATCTCTTTGCCAGTGACACCAAAATCTCTACGGAGGTTGATAGAGAGGAAGGAAGTACAGTACTCTAGGAGGATTTGGTAAAACTGGAGGAGTGGTCTAACACTTGGCAACTTGGGTTCAATGCCAAGAAGTGCAAAGTCATGCACTTGGGAGCCAGGAACCCTGGAAGTAGTTACTGGTTGGGGGGAGTAGAGTTGTCCGAGTCAAAGGAGAAGGATCTGAGTGTACTGGTGACAGGGGAAATGAACCACTCAGCCCAATGTAGGAGAGCAGTGGCAAAGGCCAATAGAATGCTGGGGTACATTGCAAGGGGAATTACCCCTAGGAGAGGGAAAGTCATCCTGCCCCTGTACAGATCCCTGGTGAGGCTGTACTTGGAGTACTCCATGCAGTACTGGCACCCTTATTTGAAAAAGGACATCAAGCTGTTGGAGGGGGTGCAGCACCGGGCAATGAAAATGATCATGGGATTGGGAGCGATAACCCTTATGAGGAGAGACTGAGAGCTCGGTATGTATTCCCTGGCGGATAGAAGGGAGAGAGGGGACATGATTGAGACCTTCAAGTACCTGAAGGGTATGAACAGAGTAAGCACTGGAAGAATTTTCAAATTAAAAGGTGGAAGGAAAACCATGGGGCACAGTCTGAAGTTGGAAGGAGGCAGATTCAGGAGGGAAATGAGGAGGCACTATTTCACTGAAAGGGTGGTTGCAGGGTGGAACACACTACCGGAGGAGGTGATATCATTGCAGACCATGGTCAGCTTCAAAAGGGGGTGGGACAGGTTCAGAGGGAGGGTTCACACCATGGGGCAGGGGGTGAGAGTGAAGGATACACGGGCAAAATCAGTTGGGGGGGCAAGGAGAGGGGGCAGCTGCAGTCTGAAAGACTGAAGTGTTGCACACTCAAACAGACTATTATACTGATAGGCCTGTATCTGCTGGCATTTTCAAATGTTTGTAACGCTAGAATAAATAGCATAGGAGAGAAGGCATCCCTGTTTTGTGCCGGTCTATATAAGGGAATGTTTTGGATAGTGAGCTGTTTTATTTTACATTTGGCTAGCACCCGTTTGTATAGGGTATGTATTTGTTTATTGAAATATGGACCGAAGTTTAATTTCCTCATGCTAAACTTTAAATATTTCCATTCAATTCTGTTAAAGGCCTTAAGTTATAATTTTATTTATTTTTTGTTGACAGGATAAGTGCACTAGACAAATCTTGCCTATTTTCAGGCACGACCTGGGGGAAGGGGATACAGATGAATGCCAATGGACCTTAAACCAGATGAAGCTGTTGGTGGTATTTTTAGTGAATGAGGGAAATTTGGCCAGGACACCGGGGAAATTCCCCTACTGTCTTTTTTTTTTTGATAAGTGCCATGGGATCTTTAACATCCACCTGAACTACCACCAATCCAGGCAGATGGGACCTCGGTTTAACGTCTCATCCCAAAGACGGCACCTCAGAAGTGCAGCACCCCTCTCATGCTGCACTACAGTGTCAGTACTGGGATATTAACCCAAGTGGCAGATGTGGGAACTGAACCTACAGCCCTCTGATCTCCCGGCCTCAGAGGCGAGTGTGCTACCTACTGAGCCACTGACACTGTGATAATAAGACTGCTTTGCTTTTTTCTTGTTGTGCCGCATTAATTATATATACTTTTTATTTAAGATTGCCTAAAATGTGTCTGCCCCTATAAAGCCCACTTAATCTTGGTGGATTAGTTTAGCAAGAACTCCTTCTAGTCTGCTAGCTGGAATTGTTTGCATGGATCTTACAATCGTCGAGAACATGCAATATTTTTATGTGCTGCTAGAAATTGGAATTGTTTGCTTATCCACCTACGTAACTGTGTGTTATATTATTTTTAAGCAACAATTCATGACATTGTTGTACCCAATTTATTTATAAATGTTTTGTATAACTTGTATTGTTGTTTGTTTGTATGTATATTTATTGTAAACATCTTTTTGGCCACTTAAAAAAAGCCCTGGGTCATGTATGAAAACGGGCCGTGGCTCATTACATTTACCTGGTTAACAAAAGTTTAAATAAATAAATAAATAGTCTCAGTACAGCACTGAGACATGTCTGTTGTAAACCAGAGCTATTAATAGCTCAGTCTATACAGGACCTCTATGTGTGCTCCTACGGTTGTGCCCCTGATCATATGTCATTCTTGGAACAGCCACAAGAGGTTGTGGGTGCACCATTAAGGGTACTTTGGTCAAAATGCCAGTGGGAGGGACAACATGATCAACCAGATACAGTCTGTTTAGTCCATACCTCTCAACTGTACCACATTACGAGGAACGTTCCTCATTTTACTTCACAAAAGCTCCCTGTTCCACATTGTGAGGACTTGTTCCACATTCAGTATTAACATTTCAAAGCAAAAATCTATAGTAAATGATGCAAAAAATATATTAAATTAATAACAGACTTTCTGAAAATACATGCAAACCTTTTAACAGTGTTCTGAGCCTCCTAGGTAAAGATTTGATTAACTGTTCCACATTTTGCTCAATTGTTCCACATTTGAAGAGGCAATGTTCCACATTTAGGTGACAAAAGGTTGAGAGATATGGTTTAGTCATTTAGATTTTAAGTAAAAAAATTAAAATTTGTTGATCAGGCCTTGCTTCATACTGAGGTTTGGCCTGATTTACAGGTACACATTTCCCTTTAAGAATCTCATCTTTAGTAATTGGCTTGTCTAGCATTGATTTTCCATTTTTATCTATAGCTGGAATTTTGTTACCTAGCATGTAGCTACTTCTAAATCCTAGCTCACTGCTCTAACCCTAGCCCACTGCTTCCTCTTACTTACCTAGAAATTAACTGCCTTGATACTCCGAAACAAACACTTTGTACCTTTTTTCTGTACTTGTATTTTTCTATGTCATTGTCATTTTTATGCAACATGTTGTTAATGCTTGCTCATAATTCTGTACTTGAATTTGTACTGTTTTTCGATTATGCAATATGTAACTATCTGTCTGTGTCAAAGGACCTCCTTGTGAATGAGCTTGCTCCATGGAGTTTTTCCTACAGTAAACTTGAACTTGAAAATCTGAGACTGAGTTTTCTTTAAAGTTTTTTTTTCAGACTTGCATAACTCTTTAAAATACTCCTGAAATGTAGTAGATCTGTCCTATGTGGAACGTAGGGGGGTGCCCTACTTACCCTGATTATTAGGATATTAGTAACCTCTGTCATTTTCTTTAATTTATGTGCCAGCACGCTACCAGTATTTCTATTAATAAAAGTCTCTGAAACTCAGTAGCAGCTGAGCTAAATGTCATTTGATATAGCAGTGTGATGTGCATCCATTTACTACTACCTTCAATACGGCTTGATTTTTTTGCACCATAACGCCTCAAGGTGCACGCCCCCACATTGTTGGGGGGAATCCTCTTGTAGCGTATCTAATAATTTTATATCTGTGGGGTGGGAGAATAGGTAGAGGTGATGAATTTTGTAGAACGTTAAAGCAGCAGTGCAACAAAAACTTTTTTTTTTTTTCCAAAAACTAGTTTCAGCTATAGTTAAAACAGAAAATATTGGCATACCTGTCAAGTCTACTTTCTGAAGTACCTCCTATGCTGCATACAATGATTTGTTTTTGTTTTATTTTCGATATCCTTGCAAAGTCTGCAATGCTATTTCTTAGCCAAATGTGGTGACCATCTTTTTTTATTGAGAAAAACATAATTAAATTAGTTATAGAATACTTAATTAGTGGTATAACTAAAAAGTGTTGCCATCAAATAAAACTGGAAGATGGCTAGAATCCTTTACAGTGAAAAAAGGTGGTGTCAAATTTTTTGCCCAATTTCATTGCACTGCTGCTTTAAGTAAATCTGTTGCAATATCCATGGCACCTATAATCCAGGAGGAGGATGGCTGATAAGAACATTCACTGGGCTATAATTAGTCAAGAGAATTGCCGTGAGCTCTTAGGTTGCAGTTCTATAGTCTATGAACTTTACAGTGTTTTTTTAACATTTTAATGGTGGTAGCCTCTCTAGTCTTGGGTATAATCGAGGGCTACCATTAATCCTGTATAAAGTTAGAAGCACTGTCTACATGAATTGTCCTGGTACAATATTTCTTGAATGAAGACATTTGCATTTTTCTGTAAAAGGAATAAAAAAATATGTTTTTAAAAGTCAATATTTTCTCCTATCTCACTCTTCTCTCAGATATGTCCACGCTAATAATACCTTGGAGAAGGCCAGTGTAGCTGCCTTCCCCCTCAAGCTATCCCCCGGCTTCTGGAAGTGTAACTCAACTACCTCCAGCTGTTGATTGGACAAATGTGTGTACCCAACTGCAACAGCGCTTATGCTTGCCACTCCCATATGACTTACTATACCCTGTATTGTAACGATTAATTCTAGGAAATCTGGGTCTCCAGCCCCTCCCACCCCACCCAAGTGGAGAAAGTTCCATCTGTCTTTGCACTCAGCTGGTCCCACCTGGAGGGGTAAGTCTAGGACAACGTATTAAGGAGTATAAGCTCTGAGTAGCTGGGGGTCAGAGTGGTGACTGCTCCTGTAGGTCTGAGATGACTGGCTTATATCGGCAGGAGGGGAGCCTAGCTAACTGGAGCTATGGAGGAGAAAAGCGGAAAGTAATGGAACACTTCACAAACTTTATGGAGCTTCCATCTGGGGCAGGCCTGAATTTGAAAGCTCTAAATCTGCTGCAAAACAAAAATGAGTCAAAACTCTGGAATAGTTTCATTTTGCAGCAGATTTGAGATTGCATGTTATTTCATCAGCACTGTCATTATGATGATTTTGTTTTGTTTTACCTTCACCGTGGAGCTACTGCATAGTTGTCATAAGGTGTGTTTACACTGCATGTAGCAATGTGCAGTGCTCCTGCTTGCTACACTCTGAGCACTGATCCAAATGCTGTCCAGTGTGTCAACACATGAAGCCCACTGCAGCGTTGCCAACCCTGAGGGGCAGTGCACGTAATTTCAGTGATTTAGTGTGTGAGTTGGACGGGAGTAGCAAATGCTGATGTTCCTATGAGGTGTCTGTGTTCTGTTTCCCCTTTGCATACTTTTCTCAGTTCCTAATTACAAAACATGATCCTGTGGTCAAGGGTTTTTCTGGCGGAGTCAGGAGTTGAGACAGTGCTCGTAATGAAAGATCTGGAGGAAAAGCTTGATCTGATGAAGGGCTCCTGTTGTTCTTCGTCAGCTCCTTGCTATGCTGGCTGTGGCACTTCCTTGTTTTCTGTGGCTTCCTCCCAAGTGCATCATGGAATTCCTAGGCCAGAGGCCTGCAGAAGCTGCACTGTGCGAAACTGTGAGTAGTGGGGAGCACCCATGCCAAGAGTTGCAATGTTAGGTGACTTCCCCCCACGGCAGCAGTTCATTAGAGCCACATTGCAGCAACTCCACAGCGCACCTGTGGACATCGAGACAGCATTACTTTCAGAGGATCAGCATTTAAGGACCACTCGCTGCTGTGCAGAGCAGGTAGTGTAACTAGGCTTGTAAACTTGATCTAAAATCTAAACCATTGCAAATACTGTGGCTTTTTTTTTTTTTTTTGCCTCATGCAAAAGACAAATCGTAGCTGTAAATGTGCCTACAGTTCAGTAGCGTGCAGTGGTTTGACTTTTAAAGTCCACTGTCAAGTTTCTGTTTCTTTGTGATTTGATGTTCTTCCCTTGCATTCTGCTTATCCTTCTATCTTTTTTTTTTTTAAACGTTATTTTTGTAAAGTTGTTAAGAGGTACAATACCATTCACATAAGTTATGACATACAGAGATAAAAACCAGATTTTTTTAGCATTCAAATAATGACAATACATTTGTAGTGGTGAAAATGCTTTCAGCTTCTTTTGTGTCCATAGCCCACAGCATACAGAGAACTCCCTTTCACAAAGTGTCTGCCCCAGATCTTTCTTCTTCTTTCCAACGATTCTCCCCAGGTCTATGATAGAGAACCATCTCAGATTTCTCTGTGATAAAATCCCTTTTTTTATGCTTATGTGTGCAATCACGGGACAAATATGGGATCTCTTGCTGAGTTGTAAAAAACCCAAGACCTCCATCTGAGTTCAAACTGTTCCCTTTGTCCCTTCGTCCCTGCTATCAGTTTCTCTAATAAATGATGCTCTACTTTCAGGTCATGCCATTTTTCTACCATGGGGGGGGTCTGACCTGCTTCCATAGTTTAGTTATTGCCTTCTTGGCAAGAATAAGAAAGGTGAATATAAGGGACCCTTTTTGTACTTTATAACCTTCCGGGGGAATTGACAATAGTACCAACTGTGGATTCAGTACTATTTCTGGAGAGAAAATCGCCTGAAGGGCCTGCTCAATCTGTTGCCAATAGGTTTGTAATTTGTAGCAGCCCCAAAAGATATGGACCTGGTTCTCCAGTTTCTTTCCACATTGTCTCCAACAGTCAGCGCCTAATGTAGGGGAGATCTTGGCCAATTTGGCCGGGTATTGAAATATGTATTGCAAGATTTCCATGCGAACTCCTCCCAATAGGGGCCCAGGGAAATCCCTAAGGAGGGGTGAGTATATTTTACCCAGAGATCATATGTCGCCATGGAGGGCAATTCCTTATCCAATGCTTCTAGCACTGACACAGAGGAGTCCGATATGAGCTCTCTTATTCCTCTATATAATAATCCTATCATATGGGCTTGGTCAGACCCTGGATGGTTTTAATAACCAGGCTCAAAAAAAAGGGGCATCGGGTTAGGCAGGCAGCTTCTCTATAGACCTTTATGCAAAAGAAACTCTCGAACCTATAAATACCAAAAATGGTCTCTGTTCTCTAAGGCAGACTCTCTTTGCAGCTGAGCAAATGAGACCACCCCCTGTGAATCCAAAAATTGAAAAATAAAAGTTAGACCTTTCCTGTGCCAGGCCCAAAATGTTAAATCAAATTAATTTGGTAAGAATTCTGTTTCCGCAAGTAGTAACCGCGAAAAACAGAACACGATTTCCATAGCTGAGTTAGCTCTAAATCTATACCAGCTTTGTAAAATCTGTCTTGCCTCACTCTCAAAATCTGTTAATTTTGGTAAATTGGCAAGGGGGACAAAAAGTACCCTCTGCGGGTCATGCATGTCATTAAGAAAGCATTCTGTTTTCTTCCAAGGCAGTTGTACAGCTGGATTTACCCAAACCAGGATACGAGTTATACCCACTGACAATGCATATTGGTTCAAATCTGGGACATTTAAGCCACCCCTGTCTTTTGAAAACTGAAGCAAGGGCCTTTGAATCCGTGGTTTGCGGCCCTCCCATACAAATCTGGATAGAATTTTGTTCCAGGAGTCAAAGTATACCTTTGGTGGGAGAAAAGGGATAGTTTGAAATAGATATAATAATCTAGGCAAAATATTAGATCAAATGATATCTATTCTGGTGTACAAGGGGAACCTCATTTGGGACCATTTGTGTATATCTGTTTCCAATGCTTGTGTCATTGGTTCGAAATTTACTAAGATCACATTGGAGACCTGGAAGGGCAATTGTATACCCAGATACTTTAACTTCGTGGCCCTCCACTTAAATGATATGGTTTGTTTTAACTGGAGGGGGGAGAAAAATTAAGTGCAAGGATCTCTGTCTTCAAGGAATTAATGACATATCCAAAGACCGAGGTGAAATCCTCTAGGATCTGCCAGGCTCCTTTTTAGTGATACCTCCGGGTCTGTTAATGTTAAGGACATGTCATCCGCATAAAGCAACATGCTGTAAGTTTCTCCTCCCAATTATATCCCCTGTATGTCTCCAGATTGTCCTTCTATCTCTGACCTCTTTATCAGACAGATTTGACACCCCAGTGCTTTCCCTTTGATAAGACGTTGGTTGTTGTAAGGCATCACTTCTCTGTTGCATTTTTTCCTTCCTCATAACAAGTTCCTTTCTCCAATATAGTTATAGTTCCAGCTTCTGGCTGCCATGGCTCATCACCCAAGCTTAAAAAAACCGTGTGTGCTTGTTTAACTCCTAAGATTCAAACCTTTCTCTTATGGTAAAAAAGCAAGTCACCTGAGCCTACTGAAGCAAATTGTATTCATGTAGCCTAGAGGTAATGCCATAAACCATGGCAGCGGTCAACCCCAGCTACCTGGATTTGAATCCAAGTTCATTCCTTTCATGTGAAATATATGAAAACAGCATGCCTGCCTTGGAGGCACCACTTGTTGGAGAAAACAGCTGCAGCTGCCGCCTTCTCGTCAGCTCTGGTCTTCTTGGCAGGTTATATCCTGTGAGGAAAGCTGTTTCACAGAAGGGCCCAGGGACCATGCTTCAGGCTTACTCTAGTTTGTGGTCCTGGTGGGGCTTGGGTTTGGATGCTGGTGGGGATGACTTGAAGATTCCTGTGGTGGTAAGCTATTTTTCCAATTTTATCCCACTCCACTGACATCAGTCAAGAGGTGCAGAGGCCACTTCCTGCACCCCTAGGTATCTAAAAGCATTGCCTTTGGAGTACTCCTGTGAGCCTATTAGGATCCAAAATTTGTAGGGAAGAATATAATTATTTTTTTCGTTTTGTTTATCCCTCTCCTCATAGCTGCTCCCATCAGCCCGCTGCCTCTTATCCTGCCCCCTGCTACCTATGGACATACCCCCTCTGAGTTGGGGAGTTTCCCAGGCTTCCTACCAACTACACAGTTCTGGAGGAGGGGGAACAATTGGCAAGTCGAGGTCCGAGAGACTGGTGGTGCATCATCCCACTATGCTTGTGGACTCGGTTTTCACTTTTTCTTGACCCCGTCCACTGGGAGATGCTAGACTGGGTTAAGCATGGGTGTGGAGCATGGCCATGCGCCCTGCAAGTTAGCTGTCATCTTTCCCCATCCAACGTGGTGCTTCTGCTTGCACCATCACCTGAGGACACCCAGGTGGTGGTCACACAGTGACAGCAGGATCCTTCCCTTCCTGGAGGCAAGCATCTTTTGGGATGCAGGATCCTTCTGCCCCCAATGACCTGAGATCACTTCTGATCCCCGGTCACCAGCCTTGTGAGCAGTAGTGGTACCTTTTATGCTGATGGGATAGCTGGCAAAATGTAATTTTGAAAAGGCATTGGGTTGCTGTGTCACTTTCAGTAGTGTGTCAAGTTGTTCCCCACCCTCTTTGGTCCATAGTGGGGTACCTAGCATCTTGACTAACACATGTGCTACTTGAAGAAAAGAAAAACAGGTTAAGTTTGGTACTGCATGCCTATTTTGGAATGTGTCAAATGTAATTGGTCTACCTCCTAAGGTGAGGTGATCCACTGAGGGCACATTTTTCCAGATATTGGAGTTCATGGGCTTGCCTTCTGTTTGCAAGATTCCCTAATGGGGGTTATGGACAGCTCTTTTACCCTCATGGTATGCCGAGACTCGCTATCCTGACACTGACCTGCCCGGGCAGTATCGCCTGACAGGTTCAGTATCCAGACTGTGAGCATCCCTGCAGTAGGAATCCCAATGGACATTACAGGGGGTAAGGTAGCAGATGCAATGGCTTGCTACCTTATCCGTTGATGGGATTGAAATTCTGCAGGAATCGGGAGGCTGGCCGAGCTACCCCAGTGGCATTGAGGGCTAAACCACTGGCAGCCCGGCCAGCATGCTGTGGGAGGTGCAGGTTCTATCCTGCGCTGTGTCCAGTTACATTTTAAAATGTTATACTCTCATAACTAATTTTTTTGTAACTCCAAGGTCCGCTCCCCCTAGATGTTAGTTATTTTAGTTACGGGGGGAAGGGGAGTTCACGCCCGACTTACATCTTGTAATTTTCATTCAGATGCCCAAAATCAAATTGTTGGGCATCTGATTAATTCAGGAGCATGGATTTTGGGCCAGTGGGGTCAGTATCCTGAGACTAAGGACACTGAGTTTAGGGATACCATAGTATATCCAGTCCTTCGGAGGCACCAATTTTAAAATCTATGCAGTTACTGATGTGCTGTAACTGACCAATATATGGGTGTGCTTTTTTGGGCTCTAGGGAGTTTGACCAAGGGTGTATATAGTGGTGCTCTTGGTTGCATATCTACATGTGCACAAAGTTCCCTTTTTTCTTAAAGCCATTGTGGTTCATATTCAGACTGTACATCAGTCACTTCAGGTTTCGATATTTGCTTCTGCAGAGAGCTAAATAATACAGAACCAAGTTAGGTAAACTTAATCACCTCACACCCTTGGGCCCTGATAGTTTCTCATATTTCCCCTTTGTTACCGCCTACCAACGTTGTGGAATTCCCTCCCAGCAAACATTCATCACCCCCGCTCCTTAACTCCAAGCTCCAATCTCATTTCTCCTCTGCCGGCTCATGTGTCTAGACAGATTACAGATCAGAGTGGCAGGTCTGTTCATCCAAGCTGTGAATACATCACTGTATGTTCTACCTATCCGACTATATTTATGGTAATGCATCTGAACTATGCCTGTATCTATTGTTCTCTCAATCCTTTTTGTCTTTAAAAAAGGACCAATTGTGTTAGCGGGTATTCCCATTATGTATCCACACTTGTATTATGCTTGTCTTTCAACTATGTATTTGTACCCCCTCCCCCCAGGACGCATCTGGAATCGAGCAGTAGCCTGCTCAGCATGCCTTCCTGGTTAAGCACTTAAATAAATAACTAAGCTCCTGAAACCATGCCAGTGGGACAGTAATATTTTAAGGAGAGGTCCCAACAAGCCCATGTTGCAAATTTGGTGAACAAATTCCAAAAAAATGACTGCATTACCAGCATGCATTGCACAGTTTTTATGCACGCTCGTAACTTTGCCAATTTTTTATATTTTTACTCCAGATGTTCAACATTGTCATTTTTGCACACCTCCTTATAAACAATACAGCTGTCATTTTTCACATCCTGCCCAAAACATGCACAACAGGGTTGATACACAAGGAAGGGATGAGAAGGGACTTGTCAAGGTTGGAGGAATGGTCAAAAGTATGGCAGCTTAGATTTGGTGCAAAAAAGTGCAAAGTAATGCACCTGGGAAACAAAAACCCAGTGGAAGAGTACACAATGGGGGAGGCACTAACAACAACAAAAATGGAAAGGGATCTCTAGGTAGTCGTATCGGATGACCTTAAGGTAGGCAAACAATGTGAGAAGGCAGTAAGGAGGGCTGGAGGCATACTGGGATGCATAGAGGAGAAAAATCAAAACTGCCATCATAGAGGCAACAAGCCTTTGTGTGAAACAGATAAAGAAACAAAGCGGAGTAAAAAACCACTATGGTTCTATTTTATTTTATTTTAGTTGTTTAACCAGGTATAGCACACTAAGCTGGAAGCTTTTTTACAGGAGCGACCTGGGAGCACAAGGAGGTTAAGTGACTTGCTCAGGGCCACACAGTATGCAAGTGGAAGCTGTGGGATTCAAACCCAGGTCTGGTCTGCTGGATGTCACCAGATTTGCAGCTCAGAGCCTTAGACCACTGCGCTATACTGCCTCCGAAAAGAGTTCTCAAAAGAGGTAGCAGGGAAGGTTAAGGAGAAAAAGGCTGCATTCAAAAAGTATAAGGAATCACAGAAGGAGCACGACAGGGAACTGTATCAATTAAAGCAGAAAGAAGTGGGGAAGGCAGTCAGAATACCAAAAGCCCAAACCGAGGAAAAAAAAGCCAATTCAGTTAAGAAGGAGGATAAAACCTTTTATAGGTACATTAGGGAGCATAGAAAGGTTAAGGGAGGAATAGTGAAGATTAATAAGGGAGAGGGGAGGTGGGCAGAGGGAGACAGTGAAAAGGCAGAGATACTGAATGAATGCTTTTGCTCAGTATTCACAAAAGAAGATAAGGAGGAGTTACCTAAACCAGACAATAGAAGCACTCTGGGTAGGAGGGTTGACACCAGTCCATTTACAGAAGAAAGAGTCCTGAAAGAACTCCTAATACTCGAGGTGGACAAAGCAATGGGGCCTGACAGGATTCACCCCAGAATCCTAAAAGAACTAAGGGAAGACCTAGTGACACCACTGACCACACTTTTTAATGAATCATGGGAGGAGGGGGTGGTACCTGACGACTGGAGGAGGGCAGATGTGATCTCTTCACAAAAGTGAGAGCAGGTCAAGCAGGAAACTACAGACCTGTAAGTTTAACCTCAGTGGTAGGGAAAATGATGGAATCACTTCTGAAAGAAAGAATTATTCTTGATACCTAGAGGCCAGCGGGCACAGGACCCAAAGCAGCATGGATTTACAGCAGGAAGGTCATGTCAGATGAATCTAATAGATTTCTTTGACTGGGTGACCAAAGTAATAGACCAGGGAGGGGCTGTGGATATGGCCAACCTAGACTTTAGCAAGGCATTTGACACAGTCCCACACAAAAGATTAATAATCAAGTTAGCCAGCCTGGGAGTGGGTCCCAGGGTGGTAGCCTGGGTAGCAAACTGGCTGCAAAACAGGATACAGAAGGTAATAGTGAATGGAACACATTCTGAAGAAAGGGGGTCACTAGTGGAGTACCTTAGGGTTCAGTACTGAGTCCAGTCCTCTTTAACGTCTTTATAGGTGACATTGCAGAGGGTCTGGAGGGAAAGGTATGCCTCTTTGCAGATGACACAAAGGTCTGCAACAGAGTTGATACACAAGGGGGTTAGAAAGGATGAGAAGGGACTTGGCAAGGTCGGAGGAATGGTCAGACATAGGGCAACTTAGATTCAGTGCAAAGAAGTGCAAAGTAATGCACCTGGGAAACAAATACCCAGAAGAAGAGTACACAATAGCATGGGAGGTACTAACAACAACAAAAATGGAAAGAGTCCTGGGGGTAGTTATATCAGATGATCTAAAGGTTGGTAAGCAATGTGAGAAGTCAGTAAGGAGAGCCAGGGGTATACTGGAATGCATAGGAAGGGGCATCACAAGTAGAAAAAGGGAAGTGGTTATCCCTCTGTACAGACAGTTGGTGAGACCCCATCTGGAGTACTGTGTGCAGTTTTGGAGACCTCATCTACGCAAGGACATAGACAGGATGGAAGCAGTTCAGAGGAGGGCAACTAAAATGGTGCAGGGTCTGCATCAGAAACCATATGAAGAGAGACTGAGAGAGCTTAATATGTATACCCTGATGAAAGGAGGGATGGGGGACATGATAGAAACATTCAAGGCACCTGAAGGGAATCAACAAAGTCCAGGAGGGTAGCATTTTCAGAAAAAGATGTAAGAACAAGGGGCACAATTTAAAGATAGAGTGGGACGGCTCAGGGGTAATGTGAGGAAAATTTTTTCATGGAAAGAGTGGTGGATACATGGAACCACCTTCCTGGGAGGTTGTTGGGTCTAAAACAGTAGGGGAATTCAAACATGCATGGGACAGACATAAGGCAATTGTAGTGGGGGGTGGCAGGAAGTAGGCTGTTGGTTAACTAGAACCTACAGCTTATGCAGTAGGTAGGGAAATGGGCAGACTGGGTAGGCCAAGTGGTCCTTATCTGCCGTCAAAGTCTAAGTTTCTATAGTGAGAGGCATCACCAGTAGAAAACAGGAAGTTGTTCTCCCTCTGTACAGACGGTTGGTGAGGCACCATTTGGAGTACTGCGTGCACTTCTGGACTCCCCATCTCCGCAAAGACATAGACAGGATGGAGGCGGTCCAGAGGAGGGCAACTAAAATGGTGCAGGGTCTGCAACAGAAGCCATATGAGGAGAGACTGAAAGAGCTTAATATGTATACCCTTGAGAAAAGAAGGGAGAGGGGGGACATGATAGAAACTTTCAAGTGCCTCAAGAGAATCAACAAAGTCCAAGATGGGAGCATCTTTGAGAGAAAGAGATGTGCAAGAACAAGGGGGCCCAGTTTGAAGATAGAGGGGGGGGACGTCTCGGGAGCAATGTCAAAGTATTTTTTCACAGAGAGGGTGGTGGACACATAGAACTACCTTCCTGAGGAGGTTGTGTGGTCAAAAACAGTGGGGGAATTCAAGAATGCATGGGACAGACATAAGGCAATTATAGCGAAGGGTAGGAAGAAGTAGGCTGTTGGTTTACTAGAATCTGCAGGTTATCCAATACATAGGGAATGGTGGGCCAAGCGGTCCTTATCTGACGTCAAACTCTATGTATGTTTCTGTGTTTCTATTTAGCATCATCTGGGGCTATAGCAGACATGGAAGCAAGTTCATTTTAAAAATGTTGACCCTTCCCCTAGAGGGATAGGGGCAGTCTGCCATCACTACAGATCTTTTCTTATTTTACTGCTCAGAGGATCCAAGTCCATTGGCTTTTAATTTAGAGAATGCGTGTGTTCCCTTGATCCCCAGATATTGTAATGCTTTCGGTTCTCACTCTAATCCATCTCCATTATGGACTGCTTTGAGGCCCCAGCATTTGGTGGCATTACAGCAGCCTCGCATACATTCAGTTTGCAGGCTGAGATCTGACTAAATGGCTTGATTTCCTCCAATGCAGCTGGCAGAGAGGCAGCATGCTGTGAAATAAGTGATGTCCTCTACATAGGTGGAAATCTTAAAGGGGTTGGGAAATGCGTGCTAATTTGCAGCAGTTATTAATGTTCCAGTTCATGTAAATGAAATTCATACCTCCAAATGATCCGTATTTAACTGTTTTTTTTTTTTTATCAATTTAAACTTTGGTAACTGGGAAAGGCACACTGAGCCAAGGCTCATTTACAGGTGCGACCCAGGGACAGGGAAGATGGTAGGAACACAATACAGATGAATGTAGTATAATAAATGAGCATCGAGTAAAATGGGCAGAATACATATTCCAGAAAACCGTTTCTAAGAGCAAATGTGCAAAAAACAAGAGTAATGTTAGAAATTCCTACTGGATGCATTGTTATTGTTCATTTTTATGTACATGCAGTTTGTATAGACAACTGTGCAAGAATACAACTAATATAGGCAGGAGCGGGATGAAGGAGGGTCAAGGTGTCAGCGTAGCTAGAGCACCAGCAGGTAGAAACTAGGAGCAGTGACAAGAAGCAGCCTGTTCTCTTTGGAGCAGGTGCTTGAAAGCTGGGAGCAAGGTGGCTAGCCGGAGAGAAAGTGAGAGTTGGTTCCAAAGAGAGGAAGGATGGAAATAGAAGGCAGACTGACCTGCCACAGAGTGAGGACAAGCGAGGAAAAAGGAGTGGCACGCCCTTGAACGGATTGGGAAGGGGGAGTGGCTGGCACTGCTTAGGAGTGAGGAGAGATAGGAAGGTAGTAACCCAAACCAGTATTTGGCAACAAAAGCAAGGGAGTGTGTCCGACAGTGGTGCGAGAGGGGGGAGATAGAAAGTGATGAGTAGAGGGAGCAGTGGTGTGTGCAGAAAGGGGAGTCTGTGGCAAAACGGCAGAAAGAATTTAGGAGGTTGTCAAGTCTGGCAAGGGAAGAAGAGGGGGTAGTACCATAGACAGTGTCCACATAGTCCAGCATGGGGAGGATGGTTTTAATGAACAGTTCACGATGCACAAAGGGGGAGAGGCAGTCCTTTATGCGGTACATTACACCTAGCTTTAAGTGGAGCTTGGTGTACAATGTATCTAAGTGGGCTGAATAATCAAGTTTGTCTAGCCATACACCAAGGTATTTATATGCAGAAACATTTCTGGGGGTATCGGGTGTAAGTAAAAGACGGGGTGGGGGAGGACAAGATAGTTGAGAGTTTCTGCATTAACCAAAGGTCATGGAGACAGTTTTCATCGTATTTACCCGCAAGTTGATGTTCCTGAACCAGATTAGCATGTTGTTGAAATCAATTGGTGGGGGGGTCACTACATCAAGCGTTGAGGATTCTGTGGTATAGATGATCATGTTGTCCGCATACATATGTATCTGAAGAAACACAGATATGAAAAACTGTTTTCAATTGTTTTCTTTTTATGGACAACATTCTGCACAGTTCTATTCACAGAACCAGCAGTTTAGAATTTTTACTGCAGTTTGTCAGTTTGAGTACAGAATGTTAAGCATGAGCAGCTGCCTTATCAGAACCACGCTAAGAGTTCTGTGCACAAACCGTGGCATAGTTACTATTCCATATCACTGGTTCTTTGAAGAGAACAGAATGATGCCATAAAACAAAACAACACAAAGTACAGCTTTTCATATCACCTTTTAGTGGGGTGTAGTTAATTATGAGTTATTTAGTGGTGTCACAAACCCACTCAGCAGGTCAGGCCCTCTGCTCCCAAAGTGTCAACCTCCGAGTGCAGTCTTGTGAACAGTTTAACAGAACAAGGTAAACCTCTTGTCTGTTTTGTGAGTTCGGATCAACCTTTGGTCTCAAGTTCTGGAGGGATTCAAACTGTTAACCTCTTGCTAGCATACCCAAGGCACAGGCTCAGATATATCTGTCTTCGGGGGGCCAGATATCTTTGCCTACGGGCACCTAACCAGGTATACAGAGATGAACCCTTTAAAACTTTAATAAAGACCTCAGATTTAAAACACTTCTCTTTCCAGTTTGGTATCACCATTCAAGCTTATGTTTAGTATCTGCAACAACCATATACTTTTTTTACAACTAAAAAGAAGTCAAAAGACAGACCAAGTAAGTTCTAAAAAGAATTTTACTAATAGATAAAAATATGTTAAACACAAAATACAGAACTCTTTTATATCACAAGATATACAAATCTTTTAAAAGAACAAGGTTTAAACTGTGCAAATTTCTAGGAAAACATAAACTGAACTTACAAGCTCAAATGGGCAGACTGGGTGGGCCATAGGCCCTTATCTGCCAACACTGTCTATGTATCTATGTATTAGTATCTATGTAAATTCCTACTTACAGTACTTGGATTTGACTCTCTTTCTAACTATCTGTTTACAAGTGCTCCAAAGATCTTTCCTCAGTCAGAGTCCAGGTAAAAGTGTGTCTAAGTACAACAGAGTATTCCTTAGCAACTATATTGGCCAACCCCTTTTGTGTGAGGTCAGCTAGCTCCTCCTCTGTCAGATTATAATAAAACATATATATCTTATACAAAAACAGAATGTCTTTTTTTTTTTAGTATTACATTCTGTAACTTCAGCATAATTCATGTCCTTCAAATGACACTTACTTTGTTCTATGCTGTATCCTCCCTCAGACAGGCTTCACAGGATCATTTACAACCTTGCACCCCTGTGTAACGATATAGGTTCCTCTCCAACGTCATAAAATGGATATGATATAGCAACTATGGCTGTAATAAACTCAGAAAAACATGAGATCCTTGATTAAAGCCTTCCATGTAACACACTGTCTCTAAAACCTGAGTGTGTGTGTGAACTCACATGCTGTCAGCATTTTCCCATGACTTTCATCTTTCAGCTGAAATCTGGGTGATGAGTGAAGTCATTCTAAGAGCATCAGATTTTTCAGCAGAGACAGTCAGTCATATATTGTATATAAAAAAAATGATACAGCACTCAGAACTGGTCTGTCTACGTCATAGTAAGTATATCATTTCAGAAGTCGGAAACATTATAAATAGCTGCCAGTTAGACATAATTTCCTGTCCACTTTAAATTCCCTCTGTCAGACCCTTATATCATGAATTTCAGGATTTGCTTTGATCTTCCAAGTCAGGGGCTGTAGGTAGAGGTTAAACAACATTGGGAATAGGGGACATCCCTGCCTGGTGCCTCTGGACAGTGCTGTGCAGTTTGACGTTAGCCCATTACAATAAACTTGGGCTGAGAGTTACTCATGCAGCACCTGATTCCATTTCAGAGATTCATGGGGAATATTGTAATGGCGCAGTACCTCAAAAAGATAGCCCTAGGAGACCCTCTCTCAAAGGCTTTTGCTGCATTCAGGGAGACTAGCACTGCAGGGGTGCCAGGCTCCCTGGTCTTGGAAATTAGGTGGGCCAATTTCCTAAGGTGAGCACTTGACACCTTCTCCACCATAAACCCCACTTGTTCTGGGCCTGTTGGACCTCCCCAAACCCTACCAAGTCTCACAGCCAATATCTTACGGTCCACTTTGATCAAGGATGTCGGACAAGAATTCTCTGCCAGTATTTTGTCTTTATGCTTGGGGGTGAGTGTAATCATGGCTTTGAGACTATGATCTGCCATTTCATCTGAGTACAGCTGGTGGAAAACCTACTTGAGTAGGGAGGTCAGTTCTGGACTATGCTGCCAGTTGAAGTTTGAGGAGCAGTCATCTGACTCCGGTGCCTTATCCATACTCGGTCCTTTGATAGCTAGTTGTACTTCCCTCTCCATAATGGGGCTCTTTAAAATATCCCCCTACTGCTCTGACAGTTGTGGCAGTGGTACCCTCTCCAAATATTGTTATATTGCATCCAAATTCCCATTTTGACCCATCTGGTCCTTATACAAAGTCTGGTAAAATTGTTTAAAGACCTCTGTTCTCTGGGGTTAGCGATCAAGTCTTGGACCCCATCCTTCTTAACCCCCTTTATAATCCTTTGGGATTCTTGCTGGTGAAGCCTGAGTGCCATTAGGCATCTCGCCATCTCTCCTAGGTCCACATACTTCTCTCAGGTATGGAAAATAGCATGCTCTGCTCTCCCTCGCTCTGTCTATATCTGCATAGTGAGCCCATAGGGAATTTATCACCAAGGCCTTTGATTTAGTACATCAGGATTTTCAACAGATATATGTGAAATGTTCAGACATCACCTTGCCTCGCGACAGTACAGATAGGGGATAGTTACTCCACATTGATCAGGGTATTCCCCAGGGATCAGTCTTCGGCCACAAACCAAAACATAAAGCTGTGCTTACTCATCCTTACCGTGTACACTGAAAAATCATCTGCTGAATTCTATTGTTAAACGCAAATAATTCATTTTGTTAGGTGTGTGACAAAGCATTAGGACTGAGGCATCTAGACCCCTCAGTCCTGCTGCTTTGCTGCACACCTAATAAAGTGAATATTTGCACTTAACAGTGGAATTCACCTGATGATTTTCCAGTGTACACGGTAAGGCTGAGTCAGCCTGATTTTCTGTTTTGGTTTGTGGCTGTAATTTGCCATAAGCACTGGTATTTCTAGGAGCGTAGGAGCGGTCTTTGTCCTGCCTTTGCCCATCAATCATAGTGCCCCTTCTTTTCAGTCTTTTTTAAAACTCCCGTCCCCAAGCCTGTTCTCCTAGAAACACAGTTCTGTACACAGATGATGTGGTTCGTTATTGTGAAGAGAAGAATTTGATACATTTAAAAAAACTTGAGTTGCAAGCAAGCTTTGATACAGTACCCTCCAGTCTTGGCTCACTGATTGTCATTTAACTTTGAATGATAAGAAAATGGAAACCATGACCTTCTGAAATGCAAGGAAAACAAAATTGACCAGTCTGAAGATTAAGTACCATGGATGGAAGTAAATTGGAGTTGGTGGAGAAATTGTCTTGAATTTGTCTCTGTTGTGTGAATCATATGTCTGACCAGTTAACCAAAACCATTCACATATATCTGGGTCTTCTGTATAGGGTGAATGCATCCCTCAGAAAGGCATAAGCTGCTAGCACAGAGCTTTTTATCATCAATAATGATTATGGCCACCTTTGCTATGGCTCTGCCTCTAAGATAACGCTGGATAAAGTGGTTATCTCGTTAAATAAAATACTGCATTTTGTTACAGTTTCCTAGATGTACCCATCACTGTCAGTTGTTAAATATTGGGCAGTGTTCCTCTGTGAGGCGGAGGCATAGCTATCAGATGTTTTATGTTTAAAGTGTATTCCAACTGTTTGCCCTGAAAAGTCTTTGACCCGTTTCCCTTAGCCTGGCCTTTGGTAGTCGTCCATTTCTCAAACAGAATACTCTTTTAAATATCATTTATATGTATTGATTGGGGACAAAGATCTTTGGGTTTTAGCAAGTGAAATCTGTCAATGTTTTGTTTGGTTATTGGGTCTTTTAATGTTTTTGTATTATTGTATATTGTTGTCTATGCTTCTTATCGCTTGTATTTTCCTCCCTGGCCATGGACAGAAATAGATAACCGTCTGCTCATGGGGTAACCAGATCTTATAGTGAGTAAATAAAAATCAGTCACTCCACTTTAGCCAAGTGACTTCAGGGGTGGTCTGACTTGGGTATTTATCTATCTTCCTGATCTCTGCAAGGAGATCTGATGGTTTCTTTTCCCCTCTCTTTCTTTCTTTCGGAAGCTAGCCCTATTGTTTCCCCTGTAATACAGCATTTGCAGACCCCCATATCAGATCCAGTTTCTCCACTATGTCTGTGTTGTGTATGAAATTTAGAATTCTTTCTCTCTGTTGCTTTGTCCGTTTCTTATCCTTAAGCAGTTGGTTATTGAACCTCCAAATATAGTGCGACTCAGAACCCCTCAAGAGACCGTGCGGTAGACAAATGGAGGCATGAACTAATAATACTAGATCCTTGATTTCACATGTGTGAATCCCATGTAAACTCATATTTTCTATCAGGAAAAAGTCTCTTCTTGAATGTGCTGTGGGGTCTAGAGTGAACAGGAGAAAACTGCTAACTCCTTATTTAGGGCAGGGTACAAATGGGAAAAGAGAGTAAAAGTCTACTTAATAGTTTCAAGGGGAAGCAAATTAGTTCCTAACTAGGGTGCTGTAATGGGGTATTCTAGACAAAAAAGGGAACTCAAGAAACATCCTATCTGGGGTAAGGATATAAATTCATTTTCAGGTAATGGGGGGAGTAGATTTGGGAATGATGGGAGTGGTGCAGTGCAGTGGCTGTGGGTCAGCAGTGTTTAGGGAGACCTTCTGGAGACTGAGGTACTGCCCCACCTGTGTACATTTGTCTGTGCTGAGGAGGGAGGTCTTAGATTCCAGGCCAAATTGGCTAGGACTCTGGGACCTCTTTCCTCCCACCTAGAGGCCACCAACTCTACCACTGTTGCCCCAGAGAGTGCCAGGAAGAAAGGCCAGCTGGATGGTGGAGGTGGGGTAAAGGGACACATTCCTCACCCAGTGCCACTAAAGAACACTTGCCACCGTGGCAGGATGGGACTCCTAAGATGAGGCACCCATGGTAGTGACAAGGGAAGATGTGGGAGTCCTTCAGAGCGGAGGCCCCAAGGTGGGAGGAAGAGGACCCCAGTGGAAGAGGAAGCAACTTCTGGTGAGGGATATAGTCATCAGAGGGGTAGTTTTAGGAACACCATGGGAAGGCATGAGGGAGGTGAGGTGCCCGTGTCTTGGCATGGAGGGATGGGGAGCGGATCCTTAGGATTGCTAGGGCAGCAGGGCAGGAGAGGAAGCTGGATGTCATTGTCCAACTGGGGACAAATGACCTGGCAGAGACACAGTGGGGGTGATGCAGGACAGGTTTAGGGAGCTGGGGAGGGGTCTGCAGTAGGTAGCACTCATGGTGGCTTTCAGAGATGACCATACCAGGTTACAGCATGTTTAGCAAGGACAGGGAGGAAGGTGGGGTTCTTTTTATATGTAAGGGAAGGTATAAAGGCCATGGAAATACAAAGACGGTGGGGGCTGGAGGTGTTTTGGGTTAGGTTAGAAATGGGATCCAGGGCCTTTATACTAGCGGGGGTAGTGTGGTGTACAGGCCAGCAACACAGGGGGAGGAACTGGGCAGGGTTTTGGAGGAGGTGATGGGCAAAGTGGCAAGCAAAGGGGAAGTAGTAATTATAGGGGACTTTAATCTGCTGTATGTGGACTGGAACAGCTGTGCCGCAGCTACAGCTAGGAGCAGGGAGTCCAGGATGATCCTGCTTCTAGTAGCTGTGGCCTGAAATATCCAGGCTGCAGCTATAGCTAATTGATCCAAAGGAGCTGGGCACTCTGGTGAGTGCACTGAATAGTTTAAATCATAACACTGAGACAAATGTCTGCTTTGATTCTTCAGTGCGTCACCCCCTGATGAAGACTGCAGTTGAAGTGCTGGAGTGATCAGTGGCCAGTACACTAGCCCATGGCTCTGTATTAAATTTAAGCACTGAAGAATCGAAGTAGACATTTGTCTCAGCATTGTGATTTTAAACTATTCGGTGCACTCCACCCTAGTGCCTTTGGATTGTTTGCAGTGACTTATGGGGTTAGCAGCTCCAGCTCAGCACCAGACCGCTACTTGAATTTATTTATACTGTATTTAAATAACATATAGCACTAGGCAAAGCCTATTTTCAGGGACATCTTATAAAATTGCACGTAGTTATATAAAATACCTGCCAGAGCACATTTTCTTTGTATGGAATATGCAGCTACAGCTAGGAGCAGGGTCATCCTGTGCTCCCTGCAAGGGGCATTTCTCAGGCAGCTGGTTACAGATACCATTAGAGATGGGGCAGTGCTGGATCTGGTACTTATGAACAGGGACAGCATAGAAGACATTGCAGTGGGTAGCCCCCTGGGTACAACAACATAGCAGACGTCACAGTGGGTAACACCCGGGTATAAGAGATTATCGTACAGTTACAGTATGGTTTGGCATACGGATTGGGCAACAGAAAAACACACTAGGTTGAGGGCCCTGGACTTCAGAAGAGCAGATTTTTAAAGAAATGGGAGCCTGCCTTATGGAAATACTTTGAAGGAGGGGATAGCCGGGGTTGGGGAAGAGGCCCACAACCTCGGCACTTCAAAGTTATCTTTTATCACTGTTCTTTAAGTACTGTATTAAGTGTAGTATCACTAACGAATGTAATGGTTTGAAAAGAGCTCTCTAGTGTATAGACGCCTCCTCCTGATGAATCGTCATGTCACAGACGCGAAGCATCGGCGGTTGTCGGCTTACTATGGCTCTCTCAATAAATATGCGAATGGCAAGTGCAACTCTGCTCTAAGTTGATTTCTTTATTTTTGCCTTGGACTGCAGTTTCTCATGTGTATTTCACCGGACACCCGGAGCAGCCTGCCGGAAGAGGTGGTAGGGGCAAAGGCAGTGGGGAGCTTCAGACATGCATGGGATAGGCACATGGCTATAATAAGTAGAGGTAAGGGAGGAGAGAGGGAGACCTATGACAAGGTAGAGTCCAGGGTGTAGTGCTAGGTAGGGAAAACAGGAAAGATTAGATGGGCATACCCATCCTTTTCTGCCAACACATTCTATGCTTCTGTGCTTCTATGTAAACGTATAGCTTTTCTCTGATGGGTGCAGAGTGTGCCACAGATCCACAAGACCCCAAATACCAGTAAACTCCCCGAGTGCTCATTGTCCTGGGGTTAGGCCTTTCTTTTTGCCACCAGATTTATTCAAGGTCTGATTAATGCACTAGATTCCAAGCCCCTCTGATGAGCAGGGATCTTCATGTATAGTCTGCCTAAACATTGGACAGTTTTGCATAAAAATGAGGAGTGTCTACATTCAGAGCATATACTGAACCCAGATTGACTTCTTTTTATGCCAGTATCCCATGCAAAAATATATATGTTGGCCTTGGGGTCACTGACTTTGTATCAGCTTAGAGGAGACACTCCTGGCTATTAAATTCTGTTTCTGTGATGGACAGTATGAGGAAGAAAGGGGTAGCCATTTTGACGGCAGATAAGGACCGCTTGGTCCACCCAGTCAGCCCATTTTTTTCCCTGACTGTGCTGTCACCACAGAACCTATATGATCCATGTCTTCCTCCCTGCCTTGCTTCCCACTAAGATTCCCTTGTGCGTGTCCCATGTATGCTTGAAGCCCACCACTGTTTTCGTCCCCATCACCTCCGCTAGAAGACTGTTTCAGGCATCCACCACTGTTTCAGTGAAGAAGTACTTCCTCCTGTCACTTGAATTTATGCCCTTCCAGCTTCATTGCATGTCTCCCTGCTCTTGTGTAGCTTTTCCTCTGAAATATACTTCCCGCCTGTACCTTATTTCCCGCAAGGTATTTATAGGTCTGTATCGTATCCCCCCCCCCACACTCTTTTGTCTTCTAGAGTGTACATACTGAGGCCCTTCAGCCTCTCCTCCTAGGGCTTCTGATACAAACCCTGAACCATTTTAGTTGCCCTCCACTGGACTACCTGCAGTCTGTCTGTGTCCTTCTTGAGATGTGGTCTCCAGAACTGGACATGGTACTCCAGGTGGGATCTCACCAGCGATCTATGCAGTGGCAGCACCACCTCCTTTCTTCAACTGGTGACCTCCCTCCTGTGCTCGCCAGCATCCCACTGGCATTACCCACTGCCGTGTTGCACTGTCTTGCCACCTTGAGATCATCAGATGTGTTTATGCCCAGGTCTCTTTCCTGTTTGGTCACCATTAGTACCTCTTCTCCTACACTGTATTCTGCCTCTGGGTTTATGTCCCCTGAATGCATGGTTTTGCACTTTTTCCATATTGAAACCCAGCTGTCATGCCTTTGACCACTCCTGAAGTTATCTCCAGTCTCTGCACATTGTCTTCACCACCCCTGTAGTGTTCTCCCTATTGCAGATTTTGATGTTGTCCACAAGAGGTAGACCTTCTCTTCCAGCTCAACTGCAATGCCACTTGTAAAGACATTAAAGAGCAGCTGATGCCTTTGAGAACTTTCACAAAACATAATATTTAGACACAGTCCAGCTATGTCACATTAGTTCTGTATTCCTCCTCCCCATTATTTATTACTGAGATCATATGTATGAAAACAGGATCTTTGCTTCTGGAGAGTTTCTCTATTCTTGTTGTTTTCTTCCTACCTGGGGTCATAATGCACTGCTTGTGAAATCGCAGTTACTCCCATGGCAACAAATTGTGATGTCACAGCAGAGGATTGCAACATGAAGTAGGGAGTCAGCTATAGCTATATATCTTTATTTTGGGGTCTCTGGAGGTACCCGCAGCTGGTGCAGGATGCAGCTGCCAGGTTGCTGACAGGCCTTTTGCGGTCCTGCCATGTGACCCCGGTGCTGAGGGAACTGCACTGGCTGCTGGTCAGGTGGAGGGTTATCCTCAAGGTGAGCTTACTCACCTATAAGGCCCCACACGGACTAGGCCCTGGCTGATCTTCTGACACTGGCCACCTCAGTCTGCTCCCTTCACTCCTCTTTCAGGGTCTCCTTGAAGTTCCCAAGACTAGACTTATAACTGCTGGCGACAGGACATTCAGTGTCGCCATCCCAGTCTTGTGGAACACGTTGCCACCATCTGTCAGGGAGGCCCCATTGGTTGAGATCTTTAAGTGTGGTCTCGAGGCATTTATTTTCCTTGGCCTTACTGGACAAGGAGTTTTCACCCTGTTTGGATAACTTGCCTTAGTAATACCTACTGATTTATTCAGTTTTATTACTATTTATTATTTTATTCTTTAATTTTATTATTGTGCTTGCTGATTCTCTTGCTTGTTTTTAAGTGTAAGGTGCCCAGAGCCTCCGGGATTGGGCACCATAGAAATAAACTTTGCCTTGCCTACAGAGGCTGATGAACTCTGCAGGGTAAAGATCATGGGCCGGATATTCAAAAGGGTTGCGCCATGCGCAATAGGGTTGCGCCTGCGCAAGTCCGAACTTGCTCCATTCTGCCATATTCAGCAGGAGGCAGTTGTGCCATAGAAAACATGCTGAGCAACAGCGCAATGCAAATGAATGCATGCTGAACTGGAGGGGGAGGAACCATGCATAAACTGCACAGCCCGATATTCAAGCAGGGCTGTGCAGGAGTTGTCTGAGTGCAACCCCAACCTCGCCTACTAGCAGTGAGCCAAAAAAGGCTTAAGTTGAGGCCACCCGCAGGTGAGCTGCTGCATTGCAGGGTGCAACACAGCAGCTGCCACCTGTGGCTGGCCCCAACCCAGTCCCTGTGCCCTCTGCAGCCCAATCGTGGGCAGCCAACTGTAAATCCCCCCACCACCCCACTGGCCCGATCGCAGGCATAGTTTAATCCCCCACCAGCCCGTCGCGGGCAGCAATGTGGCTCCCGAGCGTATCCTGGTGGTCAGTGGACGAAAGCCCGATCGCGGGCAGTGGTTATGTAAACCCCCTCCCAAAATCATCCTTGGTGGTCAGTGGACCGAAAAAGCCCGATCGCGACAGTACTGTGAATCCCGAATTCAGCCCTGGTGGTCTAGTGGCACATCGATCGCGGGATGTAAATGCTCACAAATCCCTCCCCAACATTGCCCTGGTGGCTGGTGTCCCCCCCTCCCACCCACCCACCCAGCCCCACCCTGCTCCGCCCCCCACAGCGGCGGGCGCAGCATCCCTCCGCCTGCTGCCCACGCCCGACTGACAGCCCGGTGGGGCTACCGCCCGATGGTGCAGAGAAAGAGCCAATGGTACAGCTATACCGTACATGACAGTCAGATTTATCGAATGATTCATTCACAAAACTGGACTGTCATCGTCTCGCGACAGACTACACGCCAGTAGCTCTTCTGGCCAATAGACGTGCAGCTGGTCTATCGAGTCGGCGGCGGGAGGATGCTGCCGCCTGCCGACGCAAGCGAAGGAGTGAGGCAAACAAGTGAAGACAGAACCGCACACTGTGAAGAGATAAGCAGTTATCCGATCGGATGCCAAACTGTTCGAGGAAGACACAACTGCCGGCGGGGCGATCACTGGACCGCAGAGATTCGGTGAGAACCGTACTGCCGTGGACCGTTGGGGGAATTAAACCATGCCCGCGATCAGGCCAGTGAAAGGGGGTGGAGGATACTCACTATTTTGCCGCGACCGGGCTGCAGGGGGCGTCGGTCCCCGACGGCTGCTGCCTGGCAGGGTGCCAGGCGCAAGTCCGGGATCGGAGCACCTGCATGCTAATGGCATGCAAATGGGTCCATAATCAGATGCAAATGGCCCCCCCTGCGTCTTGCATGAATTGTAGCCCCATTTTCATGTCACCTTTTGAATATCGGGATTTTGCGCATGGCGCAATGGTGCCAATGCCGCAGCGTTGAATGCTCCATTCTGTCAACTTGCAGTGGCGCAAGTTCCAGTGCACCATGCACAGTGGTTGGAGCAGGAGATTCAAAGGAGTTGCTCAATAGCGAACTCCTTTGAATATCACCCCGGACACACCCCTACGCAACTATTTTGCGCAGCGCAAGGGCTTGCGCCTATGAATGGCACAGTTTGAATATCCAGCCCCATGTATTCATGCAAGCTGAATCATAGCCAAATATTTTTTTTTTTAAGGTGTCAGCAGCTCTTTTAAGAAGATAGGTCTCAGTACTGAGCCCTGTGGCACCTTGCTGGTCACCCTCCCTTCCCCGGAGTGAACTCCATGTACCACCACCCTATGTTGCCTATCCCTTAACCAAATTGATACCCAGTTTATCACCTGCAGACCCACCCCTAAGCTACCCAGTTTTTTCATGAGCCTCGTACGTGGAATTAACTGAGCCCTAAGTAGGCCACATCCACCGCCACACCCTGATCTGTCAGTTTTGTCTGACATGTCCCCCATGAATCTGTATTGCCTCGGGTCTTGTAATCCACTGGATTCAAAATACTCCACAGTTCTTTCCTTTAGGAGTGACTCCATTTGCCTCCCCACCACTGATGTCAGGTTGACTGGCCTGTTGTTGCCAGCCTCCTCCTTGCTGCTGCTTTTGTGAAGTGTGACTACATTTGCCCTTCTTTAGTCCTCTTGAACTGCTCCTATTTCCAGTGAGTTGTAAGAAAGGACTGTCAGAGTTGCAGCCAGTACCTCCCTGAGCTCCCTCAGAACCCCGGAGTGTACCCTGTCTGGCCCCATAGCATTGTCCACTTTCAGATTTGCGAGTCCCTTCAGGACCCTGTCCTCTGTAAAAGGGACTTGTGTCTGCCTCCCTTCTCCAGAGCCCCTGTTTCTTTCATGTGGCCCTTCCCCTTCCTTTTCTTCTGATGGGTGAAGAGTGTGCCCCACCTCGCCCCATAAACCTGACCCACCCATTTCCATCCTAAAAAAACAAGATCTGTTCCTCCTTTAAATGTGTTACTTGTATATACTGTATTTTATACTGGTGTTCAACTTTTTGAGATACCTTAACACACAATGTTGTTTTTCTTTGCACTGTCTCCCCCGATATTCCAAGAGACAAATTTGCATTAACTACCCATATTAAGTTCTATGTTCCTGTGTCATTTTCTGCAATCCTTTACCCATCTTGAGGACAAATATATAATGTTTTACTTTGCTTCTGTCTGTTAAGCACCCCCTCCCCCCACAACAGTCAATACGAACCACAATATTAACACTGAACAGAGAGAACTGGTTAAAAACTTCACCTCCTCTCCTTCTTCCTGGTTCTGGTGACTACTCTCCTACCTCTCAATCAGTGATTGTCCTGCAGCAGTTCTTGTCAGCAGTCCCCTCGGAACCAAGTAATGTAAAAGTTGATTATTACTCGCTTGCTTAAAACCGCTAGCATCCCTAGATGCTAGAGTGCCCCCAATACATTCACTGAGATGTAACCATACTTAAGTCCTGCTTTAAGTCTGTACCCCCCACGGCTGGCACCAGCCTGCCAGACAATATGAACCACAGATGTAGATGTCGGCCCAGGCGGAGGCAATCCTGCCTCTCTGCAGCCCGTAAGAAGGGAACCACTCCAACTGTTCCATAGGTGGCTGCTGAAGATTGCTTGCACTTCTTTCCCCAGTAACAATTTTAAACTTTTGATGCTTAAATGTCTCCATGATCCAAAGCAGTTGGCTGTTACTGTGCCTGACCATCACTCCCTCCCCAGAGCTTGGTAACTGTAAAGCTAAACTTTTTAACCACAAACGGCATTAAACAGCATTATCACTATCAATGATGAACAGTACTTTGAACGGATATGCAGTCCAGTGCAGTTATGGACCCAGCTATATGTGTCTTGTGCACCTGATGATATCCTGGAGTTGACTGAGTGCCTTGGGGAAATTCAGGATTGGATGATAGAAACACAAACTTTGACAGCAGATAAGGACCGCTTGGCCCACCCAGTCTGCCCATTTTCCTACCTATTGGATAAGCTGCAGATCCTAGTTTTATCAACAGCCTACTTCCTCCTACCTCCCACTAGAATTGCCTTATGTCTGTCCCATGCATTCTTAAATTCCTCCACTGTTTTTGACCCCACAACTTTCTCAGGAAGGCCGTTCATGTGTCCACAACCCTCTAAATGATGGCCAGCTGGCTCAGATTGAGGTATTACTAGTGTAGCTGGGTCGCTTTGGTTTGGCAGTGACGAGTAGTGGTGCAGCCTTTCCTTCTGTGGATGGTGTATTGCTCTGAGCCACAGATAGGGAGAGGAATCTAGGGGTCATTGTGGACTCCAAGCTGACTTTAGAATATTAGGGACCAGATATTCAAAACTTAACCCAGGCGCTAAAGGGTGCTTGCCCATGCTAACCAGGTTTTGTGCCCAATTTGTGGGTGGGTTCTGTATTCAGACACCCCTACAGCACAAGCAAAACCTATTAGATCCTGAGCACTGAGTTGCTGCAGTGCCCATGCAAATAAGAGGGTGCTCCCCTGAATATGGGTGCTGTGGGAAATTGAGAGGTAAATGACACCCAAACAGGTGCAAGTTGCGACCTTTGCAAACCCCAGCTTAACAGGGCTCAAGGCCCTGATAGCGGGCAAAGGTGCTGCAGCCTGCCACCCCCTCACCCCCCCCAATCTCTGCTTGATGCAGCTATGCATATTCGTTGCTGTCTAGTGGCATCCCCACCCTCTGTGGTTAATTTTCCTGTATACCCAATTGTGATCAAGGCTATCTGTAACATCCCAATAAACCATGGCGGCACCAGTGTTGCTTTCTGGGACATAAGTGCTTGTGTTATCAGACAGCATTAATGGCCTGAGTGTGGCTGAATCACAACTTGGTGATAGGCTGCTAACTGGGCTTGTGTCATGGGTGATCTGTGGAGTGCCTGATGGCATGCATAATGGTGTACTTGTACTTACATGGAGAGCTGGTGCCATACTACAGCTATGAGAATATGTGTGTGAATAGTGTTGGCCAAGTGTGTGAGAGAGAGAGAGAGAGTGTGTGTGTGTGTGTGTGTGTGTGTGTGTGTGTGTGTGTGTGTGTGTGTGTGTGTGTGTGTGTAGGGTGCTTACTCACCTTAGTCTTACATCTTTCTGAAGTTTCGTTTCACAGAGACTGGCTGCACAAATGGATCTGGAGCTTGCCTCAGAAGAGGCAACATGATAGCAGATGGGGAAGACAATGTTAACTGTACATGCAGTGATTTTTATTCTTGTGCAAAGGTCTTGAGGTTGGCTAGGACTTTACCCGTGGGTTCATGCATTATGGTAGGATTTACCCACAGGTAAACACCATTGTCAGCCAATCTGGTTATAGGATTTTTTTTGCCCCAATTGTATAATTCTTTGTACACCACACTTATGCATCATTTATTCTATATATGTGTGTGTGTATGTATATATTTATATATATTTATTAATATAGTCGGTGTGGTCTGATGGTTAGAGGGTTGGTCTGAGAACCAAAAGATCACAGGTGCAGACCTCACCAGAACCAAATACTCACTGTGTCATCTTAACCAAGCACAGTAATTTAAACTTCTAGGGTCTTCAGTCTACCTAGTTGCAAAAACTGGTAGAAGCAGAACCCCACTGAAAATGAGATACTGCATTTTAGCTGGGATATTCGAGTAAATTGTAAAAAAAAAAATTGCATTGCTGTTGGTTGATAATGGGAGTTGTTGGGGTGGAGATTCTGTGTTCTTTAAAAAAGTGTGTTGACTGACTTTTTTCCTTCCTTTAAATGCAGGAGGTTGGGAGCAGTGATGACCGCTGGATAAACCAGAGGTGAGAACAACACTTGTATTGCTTACTTAACTGATAATAATGTACAGGTATATTTATAAAACTGCAGGTTAGACTGGTGGCTGCATGCTTCCTTCAACTTTGACATTTTCAGAGTATAATGCCTCAGTTGTCTCTCATACTTAAGATCACTTTAAATCTTTAATTTAGCACCAAGAATTGATTTTAATTGCACTAAGGTGTGACCTTGTTCTGTGGTACTGTTATACCTTGGATTTAGTGGCTTTTGGCCTTCGATCCGTGGCTTAATCTCACCCTACATAGGAAATGCTAAACAAAAAAAAAAGACCAAGGATCCGTTGTTTGCCTCCTTCCAGTCAGACAGCTGCAGCATATTCTACAGTAATGGTTTACCTTATCTCTGCATAATGTCGCACCCGTTTCTGACTTGGTGCTTATGTTTTTGTTTATTACTAGTTTCCATTGCAAATAATTCCAGTAGATCTCAAGCCTCAAATCCTAGTGGCCTCACTCCTTTTATTCTTTTCTTACCCCAAATCCCCTGTTTTACCCCAATCCTCCCTCCTAACCCATTTCTTTTTACACAGTATATAGTAAATCAAGTCCCTGGTGCATTTTTTCACTTGAAATGTATACAGTATCCTGGGGTGGGGTTGTTTAAATGATAAATATCTTTTCTGTTTCCTTTGTGATTGAAACTCTAGTCTGTGGCTACAGAATTATTGTGCTGGTGGCTGCATGCAGTCACGGTGGCCTCATTTGAGAAACACTGAATTATTCTGTAGTTTGTATCAGTCCTGTCTTATTCTGATCAGTCTTTTTGCTTCAGGCTGCCCAAATTAGCACAAGCCCCCCCCCCCGACCTTGGTCAAATCTTTTAGATCCCCTATTGCCCCATGTTGTGGTCCATTTGGAGTGTGCTTCAGTTCCCAGCCTAACTGGGTAAAAAAATCCATTTCTTGGAAGTCAGAATAATTTCACAGTAGGTGGGTGTGCGGTTCTACTATGAGGTGGTTGGGCAAACTTCCCCCATCATTCATTCAGGATAGGTCTTCTCCTGTGTATATATGCTCTCCCACCACCTCTCAGTGAAGGCCACCACTGGCATCGCTCCCGTTGGTGGTGGTGGTGGGGGGGTGGCGGCGGTAGCCAAAATTACGTAGTTACCCACAATGTAAATGTCACCAAACCTACTGCAATAGGAGCCACTGTAAGTGTAGCAGGCCTCTCCCCCCCCACCCCAGTCAGAGGGCAGTGCATCCGTGGCATGTCCTGGACACCTGCGGCCCAGAGTGGGGGAGTTGGGACTGGAAATGAAACCAAATCTGTATCAAACTAAACATTCTTACAATTTATATTGGTTAAAGTGGCAACTAAAATTTATACTGGTTAATGTGGCAAGGGACCTCGTTGGAGCCAGTGGTACAGGACCTGTGTGCAAGGGTTGGAGGAGTGGGTGTTAACTCTTTCTGCAGCTTATCATGCTGCACCTGACTGGTGAGGGTATCTGTTGCCTATTTGACTCACAGTTGCATGGTCCCTGATAGATTGAAACTGAATATATTTGCTGAATTTTGAAAGGGGGAGCAAGCAGATGTTTGAAAATATGCATTGTTGGGTTGGCTCATTGGCACAGTGGCAGTGTTACCATTTGGAACACTAGCGACCTGGGTTTGCATCCAAAGCCTGGGTCCTCAAAGGACTGGCCAGGGATAGGAGGACAGGGCGTCCTAGCAGATGAGCTCCTCCAGCGAGGAAGAGTTGCCAGTACCACTTCACTACTGCCAACTGGGTGAGCATTAATATCGGTGTGGGTTATTCAACTATAAGCAAGATTACTAGTTGGTCATTTACAATGAAAGTTACACATGGATACATAATATCAGATTAAAGAAGCAAAACGTATGAAAGTTACACATGGATACATAATATCAGATTAAAAAAAGCAAAACATGAAAGTTACAGATGAATATGTAATCACATTAGAAATTGTAATAATATTAACTAGAACAACAATACATTATTTTAATAAGTGTAGCCATGTTTTTAGATGCATCAAGTGACCCTGATTAGCAATGTGAGCTAGGATAAGCAGCTGTTTCCCCAAGCCAGGCCTTGATCTTCCTTAAGGACCCAGTACATGCAGTAGGGCAAGCAGCCATGCCTGTAGTGGAGACGGTCCGTGATGGGCACTCTTGTGACGTGCTCTCTGCAGATTTGACATCACATCAGCATCCCAGGAGAACTGATGGAAACAAAGGAAAAGGGCCCTGTCTCCGAGTGATGGTGATGCCCAGTACACTGGCCCATGAGCAGCCCCCTTTCATTCCCTACCCTGGAATTCTGAAAAGGGATACTGACACTCCAGCTCCACTACATGGGGCAAGCTGTGGGGTTGAGAAGGGATAATTGGGTGAGGCTGATTGCCTGGGGCAGATGGGTAGTGGGTAGAAACATCAAAGGAATGTAAACAATAAATCATTAAAAAAAAAAAATTATTAAAAATTGAAAATATGGAAATATTTATATTTCAGTTTACTAAAATGCATTTTTGGAAGACCTCCATACCTCCAACATTCTCATTATTTATGCATGATTGCATTAAGTCATTGAAGCTGGAAACATGGCAGCAATGATAAATATTCAATGTGGAGAGTAAAGCTGGTTTCTTTTTTTTGTTTGTTTTTGTTAGAGATTTAGAACACTTAAATCCTTTGAGGCCAGCCTGGTGGCACTGAGGGTTGAGGCACTGGATGCCACACCTCGTGCCATGCCATCGACCTGGGCTTGGGAATGGACTTGGGTTATCAGGGGTTGGCCGGAGGGGAGGGCATTGAGGTGAATGAGCCACCAGTTGGCAGTTCTCATCCTCTGGAGATATCTGAGGGGCTCCTCGGGGTTTGGCTGCATCCTTGTGGAGGCTGGGTGGCAGCATCACATTCAAGGAGCCCTGGCGATAGGCCGGGGGAAGACAGATGAGGCTGTAGACCGGAGCTGCGGTGCACAAGCATGCCTCTACGTGCATGCACTACTGCTTCTGGGGCCTTGGGATAACAGGGCACAAAGCAGAAAACCTCCCAGAGGATACAGGGAGGCAACAGAGGCCCTGGAAGCCAAAGCCCACATACCACAGGCTGGACCCTCCTTCCAATGGGGTTCTCCCAGGCACTTCGACCTGACCCAGGACCTACCCTCTAATTACAGAAAGGCTGCCAGGTAGGTGAGGCAGGCCCTCCCCTGGTGGGTGATCCAGGGGGCTTGGAAGATTCCTTGAGTTTGGGGAGAAGGGTGCTCGGGGGACTCCCCGAAGAAGGGTGGTTTCAGGCCAGGGAGTAGTGGCAGTGGTCGCTCCTGAGAGATGCCCCAATCCCCCGGTGCATGAACAGAATGTACAAAAATAAAATCCTTTGAATGTAAACTAGACAGCTAATCAAAATGATGCGCTTCATAAATGATCTGATGGTTGGGAATTGATATATTCTAAGCATGCTGGGATCAGTAACAGTTTATGCAATGAGTACAAATGGATAAAACTGGCAATACAATGCCGTATTAGTCCAATGGGTATATGGACATTTAAGCCCGCACAGGTCCTTCCTTGGAGAGAAGCTGAAGGGGACAAAAAGCTTAAACATTGTAACTTTTTGTATCTTTTCACCTACTTATCTATCCATTCATGCAAGAACTAATATGGCTATAAATGGTTTGCAAGAGTAAGTGCAGTAATAATTAGCTACTATATGTCTGAGAGGCAGAGTTTGCTGCCTTGCAACTGTCTTGACTGCAGTGCCATTAGGTCACTTTTCTGGCAGTGATGGGAAAGGCAGTTGTCTGCCTTAGATTTATTTGTGGAGGTAGAAGGTGAAGGAAGAGGTTGGTATGTACATTCAAGGCCCAGCAGTTGCTGCAGGCTATCAAGTATTCACTGAAAGCTGGCATTGACTGGGCGGGAGCTCCCAGTTACTCTACCCATGTTTTTCTTTTTTTGTGTATTTATTGATTTTCCAATTTCTTTAAAAAACACAACACATACTTCATCCACACAATAAGTACATACCATGCACATTCCTCTCTACCCACTCATTGGTGCACTACTTTAGGACAAACAACAACAATTAAGAGAAAAGGACAATTAAAGAAACCTTAACATTAAAACAGTGCATAATTGCAATCTATTCCCTATTCCAAGCCTAAAAGAAAATACATCCACTTATAGGAACGTTTATCTATTACCCTCCTTCTAGAGACACAGGTTTGAGGATTCAGGATAATTCATTTGTACCCCTGTGGCCTGTTCCTTCCCTCTCCTCTTCTGGATTTATTCCTCTACATTTTCATTAACCGTATCCTATGGGCACATGGTCTCTCCAGTTTTGCCCTCTCGAGGGGGGGGTCCCCCATCCCTGCAGACACCCCCTCTCCACCCATGTTCCGACAGGCATGAGTTGTCTCCTCACATGCAGTTGTACCAGGGACATCTTATTTTATACAGAAATCTGAGAACTGAAGGGGAATATGGACTCTGCACAATATGAAGAGTAAGGCAGTTAAAGGAGTCTTTATGGTTTCTGTTCTGATTTTGGTCATTTTCTGGAGTGTCCCACATTTAATCAAGAAAGATCACATTATTACTCCATATGGAAGTATTCAAATGAGGGGTGGAAGCTTCTTTTTATCATAAATGACACGTAGTTTTCTGCAGTGTGCTAAGCATCTGAATCATGCATATTCCGGGCCGGCTCCTGAGAACATGTTTGGTAAAGTTATGAGAACAGCTCCGTATCCCAGCACTTCCCATAACCTGACCATATCGATTCTCATCACACCATCAGGTCTGGCATTATTCTTCATAGGGTTTCACTTCTCTGCCATGCAGTGGACTGGCGTTTGGGTTTGATCTGGAGTTATTCACTCAGTAGGCCAGCAGAGGGCAGTTGCTTTGCAGAGGATGCTACCATCCTTGCCTGGGATGGGGGCAAATGGTTTGCAGGGGAACAGGACATCCAGCCTCCATGGGAAGGGAGACAAAATAATTGCCTAAATAGGTCCAAAAAACTGGGACTTCAAACCTAAATACAAGTAGGTTCCCCCTTGTGTGATCAGGATAGCGTGTTGTTAAGCCACACTGTCTATGCAGTCCAGTTTTCTGACTCATGAAGACCAAACAGAAGGAACCCGCTTCTTTGTTTTGATATCATTTGGAGGGGGTGGATTTTATCATCTTTGCTTCTCCTGAGAACCAGAACCTGCCATGCTGCAGCAGTATGCATAGAGCATACCTGCTCAGTCCCACATGGAGAACGTGAAGTTCCTGATCATTTATTTAATTCCATTAATTCCGATCCAGCACAGCAAAGGGACATAATGTGCAAGTACAGTATTGGTTTCCAGTAAGTTGTCCATACAAACAAAACATTCTGCGAAACCCATGCACCATACCTTACCATACCTCTCAACCTCCTGCCTCATAAATCAGGGACAAGGCTTAAAAAAATCAGGGACAAAGGACCAAAATCAGGGACACATCTTCAAAATTGGAGATATCAACTCAGGAAGCTGGTAGGATAAGGGTCTTAGTGTAAAATACATTTTCTAAGGAGGAACAAATCTGCAATTTTAATGTTTAACATTATTTTGTGCTTACAAATTCCACTGTTTGGTCACAGAAACACAATTTTTAGGAGGGACAGAGTAAAATTTTGAGGCAAAATCAGGGACATCCCTGAAAATCAGGGACAGTTGAGAGGTATGTACCTTACTATGACCTCACACACCAAATTAAGTCCATTGTAGCCATCAGTATGCCATTGAAAATATTTCCCTATTGAAACACAGATGTTTAGGAATGGCCACACTGTGTCAAAAAAAGACTGCCACCGTTTGAATTGTGTTTGGAAACATTTAAATATTTGACAGCATTCACCATACTGTAATGTCAAAGACTGTAGAAGGTTTTTTTCTCTTGAGGGAGGGGCATTTTTGCAGTAGCGCTATTGTTTGGCTGTGCAGAGTCTCTGCAGTACATTTCATTAGTGAAGCACAATAGAAATCAGGGTTTCTAAACAGAAACTATAATGACTGGGTCAAGTACTTCAGGCTTTCGGGCCAAAAACTTACTATAGTACTTCTAATATGTTCTGGAGTTACAGTGATCTAGCAGTGTCAGTGGCTCAGCAGGTTGCACAGTTGCCTCTGAGGCTGGAAGATCAGAAGGCTATGGGTTCTATCCCCACACCAGGCACTTGGGTTAAATCCCAATACTTTTTTTCTCAAACAAATTTTATTTATTCTCCAAAAGAGTAAACATACATATGATAAATTGTTTAACAATCTCAGAGTTATATTACTTAGACATAATGTACACATTAAAATAATTTTTTCATAAGTTTCTTATGTACTATACAAGACACTAGTGAGGCCCCACCTGGAGTACAGTGTACAGTTCTGGAGACCATACCTACATAAGGACATAGACAGGGTAGAGAAGGTTCAGAGGAGGGCAGCAAAGATGGTGCATGGATTGCATCACAAGTCCTATGAAGACAGGTTGAAGGAACTGAACATGTACTCCCTGGAGGAGAGGAGGGAGAGAGGGGATATGATAGAGACATACAAGTATCTTACATGGAGGTACAGGGTGCAGGAGTACACTATTTTTAAGTGAAAAAGATGTTCCAGGATTAGAGGGCATGGGATGAAGTTGGAGGGAGGACGATTCAGAGGAAACGTGAGGAAGAATTTCTTCACAGAACGGATGGTGGACAAGTGGAACACCCTGCCAGAGGAAGTGGTGGGGGCTGAAACAATCACGGGATTTAAGAATGCATGGGATAGACATAAAGGAATTCTGGAGGTCAGGGGTAAGGGGCAACAGACTTCTAGGAAAACGTAAACTGAACTTACAAGCTCAAATGGGCAGACTGGGTGGGCCATAGGTCCTTATCTGCCGACACTGTCTATGTATCTATGTACTATATATGGAATATTAATACATTTGTAAACCTTCAACTAATCTGAATATCTGTAAATCAACATGCAACTGTTACATTTTCATATATATATATATATATATATGATTCGTCTTAATTATGCACTATTAATTATTAATATTTTGCCAACCATATAAAGAAGTGGTCCCATGTGATTTCATATTTCCTTATTATTCCCAAGTTCATGTGACTAATTCATTCATTTAGTGCCAGTTTAATTAAATGTTTGGCCCATTCTTCCAATGTAGGGGAATCTCTGTCTTTCCAATGGCTTAATATAAGTCTTTTAAAACCTAGGGCAGCTAACAGAAGCCGTTTTATATTGCGTGCACTGCAGTATAGATCCCCTGTGTTTCCTAGTATAAAAATTCCAAGCTCAAATGGAAGCTCTAATCCTAGAACTTGTTTACACACTGTCCAGATAACTATCCATGTGGGTTTAATTACTGGGCAACTCCAAATCATGTGTAAAAGGTCTGCTTGTGCTTTACCACATTTCCAGCATTTGCTTTTAAATCCCAGTGCTGACAGTGTAGTGTAGTGTAGAGTAGCATGTGGGGGGGGGGATACTGCACTCCTGAGGTGCCATTTTTCAGATGAGATGTTAAACTAAGGTCCCATCTGCCTGCTCTGGTGGTTGTTCAGCTGGACGTTAAAGATCCGATGGCACTTCTCGAAAAGAGTAGGGGAATTTCCCCGGAGTCCTGGCCAAATTTCCCCCATTTGCTAAAAGTACCACCAGCAGCTTAATCTGGTTCAATTTCAGTTGGTTACCATCTGTGTCCCTCCCCCCGGGTCACCCCTGAAAAAGGGACTTCTAGTCTCAGTGGGCCTACCCGGTCAACAACATTTTAATAAATAAACAAACCTGTGGCTCCACAGAAGAGTCACTTGTGTTGTTTAAAGTGATTGGCCCTAATATTCAGAAGGTTAACACAGCATTAAACATGTATAATGCCATGCTAACCAAACTGCATGGCTGGATGAGACGGGGCGTATTCAGAATGCCCTGATGTGTGTCGGTTGATGGGTAACATGATCACACTGAATACACCACTGCATCCATGCAGCTGAGGACAGCCTCTTGCATACAGGGCACATTGGTATATTAGAAGAGTTTTGGTTGCCGGCCCGGTGGCACAGAGGGCTGAGACGCTGGTGCCTTACCTCAAGCCATGCCGGCAACCTGGGTTCGGGAACTGACTCGGGATGCCGGTGGCTGGCAGGGGAAGGAGAGGATTGAGCATCTGTAATATGGCTCTCCTCCCCTGGGGTGGGTAGTGGGGATGCATCACTCAGCAGTGGCCCCCGGTGGAGACCGGGGGCGGGGCAGACATAACACAAGGGAACGTCACCAGAAAAGTGGTAAAATGGCTCACATTCAGCTGGATGATGTCTGCCTGGCAGTCTGAGGCCATCAGTGTTCCGGAGCTCCCGGTCCCTCAGTAGTTCCCTGAGGGCCAAGTACTGTGCTAGCTTTCCCCCAGTGCCTTCCCCCTCAGAGGAGGGGGACCCGCACCGTGATGGGATACGACTGGATTACCCTGGGGGATGACTGCGAATATGAGGGCCGGGGCTTGGGAACAGGATGGATCAGATGCAGCTTTGGCACAGCCTGAAGGAATGGCTGAGGCGGTAGCACGTGGGGGAGAAAAATAGATGACACAAAAAAAAAAAAAAAAGGGTTTTGGAAGTGTTAAAAGGCTGCCATGGCAGCACTATTTAATAATTCAGAAATCCTGCCCTGCCCTTAATGTGCGCAGTCACCCGATCTTTAATGATTCCAGAACCCTGCCCTTAATATCACGCACAGTGGTGCATGATCACCCGATCACCAAGTCATGTATTGACAGTGTAAGCTGTCATTTTCTAGCAGTCTAGTGGCTTCCTCTCTCTTCCTGATGTCTGTTGGACCATGTACATAATTGTTATTACTGTCCCCGATGATCTAGTGGCACCCCCCCCGATCTTTCAGACCATACATGCAGTTGTTATGACTGTCCCCGTTAGTGTAGTAGTCCCTCACACACACAAAAAGGGGGACACGGTATCAGTCTGTAAGGCTTTATAAGCCTCAAGTTAGCCTAAAAACAAAAACTTCATTAATGTATATAACTTGGATTTGCTGATACAGTTTGTATTCAGAAAGTTTTTCCTTCTGTGCAGATTTTATGTGCATAAAGCAGAAACAGTGCAGTACATAAATTTAGACATGGTGTGTAGCATAGTGGATGCTGAGGCGGTTGGTGTGCAGCAGAGAGGATGCTGAGGCGGTTGGTGTGCAGCAGAGAGGATGCTGAGGCGGTTGGTGTGCAGCAGAGAGGATGCTGAGGCGGTTGGTGTGCAGCAGAGAGGATGCTGAGGCGGTTGGTGTGCAGCAGAGAGGATGCTGAGGCGGTTGGTGCGCAGCAGAGAGGATGCTGAGGCAGTTGGTGCACAGCAGAGAGGATGCTGAGGCGGTTGTGCGCAGCAGAGAGGATGCTGAAGGCGGTTGGTGCAGCAGAGAGGATGCTGAAGGCGGTTGGTGCGCAGCAGAGAGGATGCTGAGGCGGTTGATGCGCAGAGGAGGATGCTGAGGCGGTTGGTGTGCAGCAGAGAGGATGCTGAGGCTTGGTGTGCAGCAGAGAGGATGCTGAGGCGGTTGGTGTGCAGCAGAGAGGATGCTGAGGCGGTTGGTGTGCAGCAGAGGGATGCTGAGGCGGTTGGTGTACAGGGGAGGATGCTGGAGGCGGTTGGTGTGCAGCAGAGAGGATGCTGAGGCGGTTGGTGTGCAGCAGAGAGGATGCTGAGGCGGTTGGTGTGCAGCAGAGAGGATGCTGAGGCGGTTGGTGTGCAGCAGAGAGGATGCTGAGGCGGTTGGTGTGTACCAGAGAGGATGTTGAGGCAGTTGGTGTGCAGCATAGAGGATGCTGAGGCGGTTGGTGTGTACCAGAGAGGATGCTGAGGTGGTTGGTGTGCAGCATAGAGGATGCTGAGGCAGTTGGTGTGCAGCAGAGAGGATGCTGAGGCAGTTGGTGTGCAGCAGAGAGGATGCTGAGGCGGTTGGTGTGTACCAGAGAGGATGCTGAGGCGGTTGGTGTGTACCAGAGAGGATGCTGAGGTGGTTGGTGTGCACCAGAGAGGATGCTGAGGCAGTTGGTGTGTACCAGAGAGGATGTTGAGGCAGTTGGTGTGCAGCAGAGGGATGCTGAGGCGGTTGGTGTGTACCAGAGAGGATGCTGAGGCGGTTGGTGTGCAGCAGAGAGGATGCTGAGGCGGTTGGTGTGTACCAGAGAGGATGCTGAGGTGGTTGGTGTGCAGCAGGGAGGATGGTGAGGCGGTCGGTGTGCAGCAGAGAGGATGCTGAGGCGGTCGGTGTGCAGCAGAGAGGATGCTGAGGCGGTCGGTGTGCTGCAGAGAGAATGCTGAGGCGGTTGGTGTGCAGCATAGAGGATGCTGAGGTGGTTGGTGTGTAGCAGAGAGGATGCTGAGGCGGTGGCAGAAGCAGTCTGGTACTGTGTGAACTAATTCACTTCATCATGGATAATGGTGCTGTCAAGATAGTCCCCTTAAACAGGGTTCTAACTCTAAATTCAGTGTGAATAATTACTCCACTAATTGGTTGAGACTGGAAATTCCAAAGTGAAGAAGTGCCTAGTGATGGTTAAACATGAAACAACTTGCAAAGGTAAGCCAGTAAATCGATTCTTTGTTAATCAAAGGCAGCACCAAAACTTCATTTTTAATTAATTAGATTTATGAGAATGCATTCAACTTTCCTTGCTCCTGAATGGGAGAGACCCTTTATTGACTCATATATGCTAATTTTCTTCTGGTCATTAGTTAGTTAACCAGGAGTAGCACACTAAGCTGAAAGCTTTTTTACAGGTGCGACCTGGGAGTAGAGAGAAGTTAAGTGACTTGCTCAGGGTCACATAGTATGCAAGTGGAAGCTGTGGGATTCAAACCCCAGGTCTGGTCTGCTGGATGTCACCAGATTTGCAGCTCAGAGCCTTAAACCACTGCACTGTACTGCCTCCCTTTACAAAGAAAAGAGAATTGTATAGAGATTAGGCATGTAAAACTTGTTTGATGCATGTTCTTGTTTTATTCTTTGCTTTCTACATGCTAATCTTAGATATGATTATTAAAAATATTGGGCTGGAGTCTAAAATATGGATGCAGAGCATGCGCTAAGCCCTGCCTCCACCACAAAGTTTGATGCAGCTGTGCCAAAGCCCTCTGATGCAACTTGGCCCAATTCCAGAAGGGCTAGCGCAGTTGCAGCAGTTTTTTCCCACTTTACGGCAGCTTATGCCGAAGGTTTGGCCCAAGCCCCATACAAAGGGTACCCCCACGGATGCAAAGTTAGACCCGGGGGGAGCTGGTCTAACTTTGCTGCATTTGGGTCTTCCAGAATAGCAAATTCCCCCATCTGACACAAATCGGCACTTACATCAAACACCCTGCTGCAAGTCCCCTGCGGCGATCGCAATCCGTACCAGAATCAGTCCCAGAGTGTTGCAGTCCTTTTCACATTCATTTAGTTAGGAAAATCTGACTCTGAATTCTCACAACTGTTTTAAATTGTTAACAATTTTAATAGAATTTATCTTTTTCTGAACTGCTTCCATTTATTTTGTTGAAATTGTAAAGACTCTCTTATGGGTTAAGTCAAGCAATAAAAATGCACCTACCTACCTTGAACAGAGACTTTTAACAAACTATCTTGCGTACATTTTTAAACATTCTTTATTTGCTGATGTGTGTTCTCCTGTTCATACCTCTAGCGAGACGCAAAGTGGGCTGGTTGGTATTTACTTGTCCGCACCTAGACCCATGAGGGCTATGTTGAAGCCCTGCTCAAACAAGCTGGTCATGTTTGCACCTGCACAGTGGCGTGGCTCATAAATGTCACTAAAGGAGACTCTTGCTTTGCAAAAAAACCACCACCTGGTGGACCATGGTGGCCAGTTTGATGCTGGTTTGCCATTAGTCCTACAAACATTCCCCCATTACTGGCCCAAACACTGCAGTCTCTGCCTCTGTCAACAGCATCAGTCCCCCCTCAGCCCCAGATTCAGCATGTCCTCCTTACTCAGTGTGGCAATATCTAAATTAACCCCTGCCACACATCTTCCCCATAGTCAGAGGTATGTAAAGAACATGACTGGTTTGTCCAGTTTCAGAAGCCTATTGCCTAAGTTAATGCTGTGCAGTTCTGGATCACTTTAACAGACTCTCTGACCACCTTTTGTCCAGCACATTACTAGACCTGGAAGGTAATTCATTGGGAAATAGCATACTGGACTATTCTGTTCTGTAGTACAATGTTAGAGTGTTAAACAAGTTTCCTGACTTCCAGGGCAGGCCTGCTGGCGCAGCAGTTGGATTTCCGCTTGCGATGCCAGCAACCTGGGTTTGGGAATGAGCCTGGGAGCTGGAGGGCTGGCAGGAGAGAGTAAGTCAGAGTGTCCCAAGGACTGTTTGCCTCCTCCAGGGGGAGGGGGAATCCAGGACTCTCCGCTGGTGTGACCTCAAGTGGAGACCTGAGGTACAAAAAGCCTGAAGTCAAATAAGGACAGGCGTGCTAGACATTGGCATCCCAGTGCCTAGACATCTGGGCACACAGTGCATCAGGAACACCAGGAAAAACCCCGCAGCTCTCCCAGTAGATCGAGCACCGGGCCCCAATCCCCCTACTTGCTCCGATGACAGCGTCCCAACAAAACAAACACATCGGGGTGTAAGAGGCACCATCCCATACTCACCTGGGGGGTATAACCATGGCTCCATGGGGGACAGACTGCACTGGATGCCAGGTAGGTGAGTGGGGACGTGCCAGGCCATAGGTGTCTCACGAAGAATGGGAGTGCTGCAGTGAGAAAGGGGCATAAAAGAGAAAATATTTAAAAATAAAAGTTTCCTAACTTCCCTGGGTGTAAAGAAATTTCGCTTGAGATTTCCAGCACTAATGCAGAACCAATATTACTACAGCAGTTGACTTCTGTGGCTCTTCTAAGGCTAACCTAGTAACTGTAGTTGGCCTCTTTAGTGTCTTTCTCACATCAAGAGAATCTTGTGTAGCATAGAGGATGCTGAGGCGGGTGGTGTGCAGCATAGAGGATGCTGAGGCAGTTGGTGTGCAGCATAGAGGATGTTGAGGCGGTTGGTGTGCAGCATAGAGGATGCTGAGGCGGTTGGTGTGCAGCATAGAGGATGCTGAGGCAGTTGGTGTGCAGCATAGAGGATACTGAGGTGGTTGTTTTATAGCATAGTGGATGCTGAGGCGGTTGGTGTGCAGCATAGAGGATGCTGAGGCGGTTGGTGTGCAGCATGGAGGATGCTGAGGCATTTGTTGTGTAGCATAGTGGATGCTGAGGCGGTTGGTGTGTAGCATAGAGGATGCTGAGGTGGTTGGTGTGCAACATAGAGGATGCTGAGGTGGTTGGTGTGCAACATAGAGGATGCTGAGGTGATTGTTGTGCAGCATAGAGGATGCTGAGGTGATTGTTGTGCAGCATAGAGGATGCTGAGGCGGTTGGTGTGCAGCATAGAGGATACTGAGGCGGTTGGTGTGCAGCATAGAGGATGCTGAGGCGGTTGGTGTGCAGCATAGAGGATGCTGAGGTGGTTGGTCTGCAGCATAGAGGATGCTGAGGTGGTTGGTGTGTAGCAGAGAGGATGCTGAGATGGTGGCGGAAGCTGTCTGGTACTGTGTGAACTAATTCACTTCATCATGGATAATGGTGCTGTCAAGATAGACCCCTTAAACAGGGTTCTAACTCTAAATTCAGTGTGAATAATTACTCCATTAATTAGTTGAGTCCGGAAATTCCAAAGTGAGGAAGTACCTAATGATGGTTAAACATGAAACAACTTGCAAAGTTAAGCCTGTAAATCAATATTTTGTTAATCAAAGGCAGCACCAAAACTTCATTTTTAATTAATTAGATTTTTGAGAATGCATTCAACTTTCCTTGTTTCTGAATGGGAGAGACCCTTTTTAGACTCGTATGCAAATTTTCTTCTGGCCATTACAAAGAAAAGAGAATTGTATAGAGATTAGGCATGTAAAACTTGTTTGATGCATTTTCTTGTTTTATTCTTTGCTTTCTACATGCTGATATTAGATATGATTATTAAAAAGCCCTCCGATGCAACTCGGCCCAATTGCAGAAGGGCTAGCGCAGTTGCAACAGTTATTTTCCCACTTTGAGGAATCTTGCACCAAAGGTTTGGCACAAGCCAGTACAAAGGGTACCCCAACGGACACAGAGTTAGACCCGGGGGGAGCTGGTCTAACTTTGCTGCATCTGGGTCTTCCAGAATAGCAAATTTCTCTGTCTGACACAAGTCTGCACTTGCATCAAACACCCTGCTGCAAGTCCCTGCGGCGATCGCAACCCCTACCAAAATCAGCCCCAGAGTGTTGCAGTCTTTTTAACATTCATGTTGTTGAGAAAATACTACCCTGAATTCTCACAACTGTTTTAAGTTGTCAATTTTAATAGAATTTATCTTTTTCTGAACTGCTTCCATTTATTTTGCTGAAATTGTAAAGCCTGTCTTATGGCTTAAGTAGAGCGATAAAAATGCACCTACCTACCTTGAACAGAGACTTTTAACAAACCTTCTTGCATACATTTTTAAACATTCTTTATTTGCTGATGTGTGTTCTCCTGTTCATATCTCTAGTGAGATGCTAAGTGGGCTGGTTGGTATTTGCTGGTCCGCACCTAGACTCATGAGGGCTATGTTGAAGCCCTGAATGCCAACATTTGCCCCACCATTGTGACTCCTGCTCAAACAAGCTGGTCACATTGGCACCTGCACAGTAGCATGGCTCATAAATGTCGCTAAAGGAGACTTTTGCTTTGCAAAAAAACCCCCAAAAAAACCTGATTGGACCATGGTGGCCAGTTTTATGCTGGTTTGCCATTAGTCCTACAAACATTCCCCCATTCCTGGCTCAAACACTGCACTCCCCACCTCTTGTCAACAGCATCAGCCCCCCCCCCCACAGCTCCAGATTCAGCATGTCCTTCTTATTCAGTGTGGCAGCATCTAAACTAACCCCTGCCACACAGCTTCCCCATAATCACAGTAGAAGTACGTAAAGAACATGACTTGTGTGTCTAGTTTTTGAACCCTATTGTCCAAGTTAACGCTGTGCAATCCTGGATCACTTTAACAGACTTTCTGACTGCCTTTTGTCTAACACATTACTAGACCTGGAAGGTAATCCTTTGGGAAATAGTGTGCTGGACTATTCTGTTCTGTAATATAATGTAAAAGTGTTTAAACAAGTTTCCTAACTTCCCTGGGTGTAAAGAAATTTCACTTGCGATTTCCAACACTAATACAGAACCAATATTACTACAGCAGTTGACTGATGTGGCCTTCTAAGGCTAACCTTGTAACCATAGTTAGCCTCTTAGTGCCCTTCTCGCATCAAGGGAATCTCAAGAGTTCTTCATTATAGGTAATCTTAATTTGATTACAACTATCCCCTCCATTTGCCTTGACTACAGAATTTGTTAAACTACAAGAATGAACAAAACAACTTCGAAGACTCCTCAGTACTCAAGCGAATTTTTACAGATAAGCCTCAGTTGTTAAATACTGTAGCTTTGTGGTTCTAGCTGGCTCATTTAGTAATCACAAGGTAACCTGTTGCATTGGTAAAAGAATGAAACTGACTTTGTCAAAATGGGAGAGTGCCTCAGAAAAGCACTAGCAAACAGGCGAGGAGGAGGAGGAGTGGAGCAATAATGGGGAAACATCAAAATTGCCATCACATAGGTAACAAGCCTTTGTGTGAAGCAAATAAATCGAAAAGAAAGAAAAAAAACACTACGGTTCTCAAAAAAGGTGGCGGGGAAGGTTGAGGAGAAAAATATAGCATTCAGGAAGTATAAGGAAATGCAAAAGGAGCAGGAGAGAGAACTGTACCAGTTAAAGCAGAAAGAAGTGGGGAAGGCAGTCAGAATGCTCAGTATTCACAATGGAAAAGCAGGGGGAGATAGAAGCACTAGATAGGGGGGTTGATATTAGTCCTTGCACAGAAGAAAGGGTTCTGAAAGAGCTCTTAAAACTGAAGGTGGATAAAGCAATGGGGCCTGATGGGATTCATCCCAGAATTCTAAAAGAGCTAAGGGAAGAACTAGTAACGTCACTGATTACCCTTTTTAATAAATCATGGGAGGATGGTGTGGTACCTGAGGATTGGAGGAGGGTGGATGCGATTTCCCTTCACAAACGTGGGAGCAAGACAGTGGCAGGAAACTACACACCTGTCAGTTTGACCTCAGTGGCAGTGAAAATGATGGAATCACTTCTGAAGGAAAGAATTGTTGAGTACCTAGAGGCCAGTGGGACACAGGACCCAAGGCAGCATGGATTCACAGCAAGAAGGTCATGTCAGACAAATCTAATTGATTTCTTTGACTGGGTGACCAAAGTAGTAGACCAGGGAGGGGTTGTGGACATGGCTTACCTAGACTTTTACCAAGGCATTTGACACAGTTCCACACAAAAGATTAATCAACAGATTAGCCAGCCTGGGAGTGGGTCCCAGGGTGGTAGCCTGGGTAAAACACTGGCTGGACAACAGGACACAGCAGGTAATAATAAATGGAGTCCACCGTGAAGAAAGAGGGGTTACTAGTGGGGTACCGCAGGGTTCAGTACTGGGGCCGGTCCTTTTTAATGTCTTTATAAGTGACATTGCAGAGGGACTGGAAGGGAAAGTATGTCTCTTTGCAGATGACACAAAGATCTGCAACAGGGTTGATACGCAAGGTGGGGTGGAGAGGATGAAAAGGGACTTGGCAAGGTTGGAGGAATGGTCAAATGTATGGCAGCTTAGATTCAATGCAAAGAAGTGCAAAGTAATGCACCAGGGAAACAAAAACCCAGGGGAAGAGTACACAAGGGGGGGTGGGATACTGACAACAACAAAAATGGAAAGGGACCTAGGGATAGTTATATCAGATGACCTAAAGGTGGGCAAGCAATTTGAGAAGGCAGCAAGGAGGGCCGGAGGAATACTGGGATTCATAGGGAGACATCACCAGTAGAAAACAGGAAGTTGTCATTCCTCTATACAGATGGTTGGTGAGACCCCTTCTGGAGCACTGCATGCAGTTCTGGAGGCCCTATCTCCGTAAAGACATAGACAGAGTGGATGCTGTCCAGAGGAGGGCAACCAGAATGGTGCAGGGTCTGCACCAGAAGACACATGAAGAAAGACTGAAGGAGCTTGAGATGTGTAGCCTCGAGGAAAGGAGGGAGAGGGGGAACACGATAGAAACTTTCAAATACCTCAAGGGAATCAATAAAGTCCAAGCATCTTTCAGAAAAAGAGATGTGCAAGAACAAGGGGGCACAATTTGAAGATAGAGTTGGCTCAGAGGTAATGTGAGGAAATATTTCTTCACAGAGAGGGTTGTGGATACATGGAACAGCCTTCCTGAGGAGGTTGTAGAGTCAAAAACAGTAGGGTAATTCAAGAATGCATGGGACAGACATAAGGCACTTCTAGTGGGGGGTAGGAGGAAGTAGTGAGATAGCACAGTGTCTTGTTCTGTGCTTTGCCACTGCAGCAGTCACCTGCTCCATACCAACAAGCTGGCACTGGGTGTAACACGGGGTAGGGGGGCACCGAGGTTAACTGTGTCTCCCAGAGCGGTGTCGACTTCTGTTTGCCACAGTAGCTGAGCAGTGTGTGTGAATGTTGCTCTCTTTGCACATTCCCACTGCATGTGTCTTGATTTTGGGGGGGGGGATGACAGTGCAGGGCTTTGCCAGTGGGAACAGGTGTTTTATACAGAAGAAATGTCAGAAAGCATTCACTACTGGATTTCTGACATTTGTATCTGCCTAAAAATAGTGAGAAATCCATTCTTAGGGACTATTTGTCCGTGTGGTAGGATACAGTCTCTTTTTTGTTGTTTAAACAACAACAACAAAAAAAAACACCTTTTGTGATATTTTTTGTTGTTTAAACATACTCCATGATATAAGTGCAATAACCCACTCCAGGGTGTGCTGTTATTGAGGATTATTGGGGAGGCCTGCGACCTCGTGTCTCACAGCGCACCCAGGTGTGCGTTAATCCCCAATAACGGTACACCCTGTCATGGGTTATTGTTTGCATAGTTTAGGTTGCAGCTTGAAATTCATGGGAAAAAGTTTGATTTTAAATTTTAAAAAAGGCTGCTTCGGGAGCGCTGTGGAGCCCGAGTTGAGTGGCAGCAGAATTTAACATCTCCTTGTTTCAGCTCTAAATAGTGGCTTTTTCAACCTGTTGGACCGGAAATGTATTTATTTTTTTATATTGCTATTTGGTCCCCGTTGCCTCCTTCTGCCAACTGGTGATGGGGACACACAGGTATTTTTTTACAGGTTTTCTCCCTCCCCCCTCGAGGCCCCGGCACATGGCCGTGCAAGCGTGTGGAGGCACACATGCACCCCATGGTGCTAGCTGAACCCTTTCCACCTTCCGTAACTGTTTGCCACCCCCTCTCCACCTGCGCTGTCCAGCGGACTGCCACCTGGTGGGAGCGGAACTACGTGGGGGCACCAACCCACCTTCACCACACTTGGGAGAGGAGAGCTGCCCATCGGCATGCTTGATCCTGCTCTGCCTGCCCCCATGCTGGCACCCCAATGACCCAAGGTTGTTCCCGAATCTGGGTTGCTGGCATAACGCGAGATAAGGCGTCCAGCGCCTCTACCCTCTGTGCCACCAGGCCTGCTATTGGACTGAAAATTGTGTGGAAATTCCATTAGATTCTTGGAGAGCACCCTCGAAAATATAATATGGTTAATCCTCGCAAAGACAAAGGTGGAGGAATGGGAGGAAAATCTGCTGAATCCTCTCAGGCTTGGAAGACCGATTTGACTGCACAGGCCACGGCTGCCACTGGGACAGAGGAGACCATGCGGTCAATTGGGCTGAAGTTACAATGACTGATTTCAATCATTTCAGATCTGAACACTAAAATGGACTCCTTTGGCACACGTTTAAATATGGTTGAAACCACGGTGGGCCAGTTAAAAATTGAGGCTGGAGATGCTAAAAGGCAAGTTGAAGCAGCTTCTGTGGCCACTGCTTCTTTAATTAAGGAAAATTTGCGCTTTCAGGCCAGGCTAGAGACACTTGAGAATTGGGCCCGAGCCTCCCACATTTGTATTCAGGGACTTCCTGAAGGGGACCACCCTTTAATATTCTTTCAAGACTGGTTGCAGGAGAAACTTGCCCCAGAGGCATCATTGATCTCTTTTGCTCTTCAAAAAGCCTATCGGATCACTCCAAGGGGATACAGGGAGGATTCTGATGCTCCACGAACCTTGCTGCTTGTGACTGATAGTGTGGGGGCTAGAGATCAGATTCTGAGGCTGACTCATCCTGTTGGGCCAATCTATTCGCATACTTATGTTATGCGACCCGCAAGAGGCATAAAAAGTTTGATGGAGTCCGGCAAAAGTTGAGAGAGCTCTCGATCCCTCATGCAATGATATATCCGGCCAGACTCTGTATTGTTTACAAGGGCAAAGTTTGGATTTTTTCGGACCTTATGGAAGCTAGAAAATGGGCATCTCTTATACAGGCACAGCATCGGGGAAAGGAATTTAGTGGAGAGGATGGAGTCATGTATCTGAAGAGGAAGAGGGGGGTTGAAAAAGCTGCATGAGCCACTTCTTGTTTTGCTGTATTTTTCAAACTGAACACTATGTTTAAGACCCTTTTTAGCTTAAAGGGAAACGTCCACCTAGAATTAAATTAATCAATATTGCTACAAATGGAAATCTGCTTTACATAAGCTATTGACTGAACCTGTAACACTTTTAGGGCCAGAATTGTACCCATTCAGTTCCCCTCCCTTTATAGTGGCAGGCATCCATTTACTAAGTTGCAGACATAGGAAATGACATCACATCTGGGGAAACACTTGCATTACTGTATGATCCTGAGCAAGTCACTTAACTTTCTTTTTCTCTCTCAGGTCGTACCTGGACTCAAACTTCAGCTTAGTGTACCTCTCCTGGTTAAAGTATTTGACTATAATCGTTTCCCCAGGTGTGATGTCATTTCCAGTGCCTGTAATTTAGTAAATGGATGCCTGCAGCTATAAAGGGAGGGGAAACTGAATGGGTATAATTCCGGCTCTAAAAGTGTTACAGGTTCAGTCAATAGCTTATGTAAAGCAGCTTTCTATTGGTAACAATATTGATTAATTTAATTCTAGATGCACGTTTCCCTTTAATGTGGGGCATACAGATTATACCCGTTGCAGATGTTGGGACTTCTTTTTCAGTGGGATTTCAGTACTCCTAACTTCCTACAGTTCTATGAAACATTTTATTTTCCAGGATTGCTTTACTTGAATTAGAATTGACTCTTTCAGTGCCATAATGGTTGTTACAGAAAGTTAATATACATATCTGTTTAGGTTACTTCAGTTGATAACTAATTTAGAACACTTCATTGGGATTATGCTGCCTTGTTTTATTAAATGTAGGTGTTCTTTTTCTTCAGGTTAAAGTATGACACCATTAACCGGACTGTAGGCGTGCAATAGCTGGACTTTTGTTTATAGGACTTTAGATAAACGTATTCAGCCCTGCTGCTCATGGTCTTGTTCATGCAGCATAATCTTTAGTTTTATACTTGCTACAGGTTGTTTTTCTCCCATGTGGTATCAATATATCTGTGATGCACCTATCCTATGATTAAGGGGGCTGCGACCCCTGTTTGCTGTTACCTGATTTGATATCCTCATGGACATGGACATTTGTTACTATGTTACATAGTCTTGAAATCTATAAAAATAAAGTACAAAACAAATCTGCTTCAGTGTGTGTACTGTTAACAAGTGCTTTCTGTCTGTAGATTGTAGTTCTTGGTGTTTGTGATGGGAGCAGCAGGTGTGAAGGACGTGTTTTTGAAAGTGCTTCTAGTAATGAAACTGAAACAAATTGTGCTGTCCACCGCCGGGGCGTGTCTTAGTGATGATGAGTTTACTATGTGTATAAATCTATGATGACGTGTCTGTAGTATAAATGTGTGATTTCACATTTATACACATAGTAGCTTAGATACACAGATTTATCACCTAGGATTTATGTCCACATCTGCTGCATAAAAAGGAACTCTCAGCTCTTCTGCTCTATGACTATGAGTGCTCTATGCTGTAGAATATGTATCAGGTTCCTACATCCCTGCTCACAGTGAAAATCAATGACTATTCTACATATAAAATGGTTCATAAATATGTTTGCATCAGGGTGTACCCCCTAGTGATGTAACAGAGATAGGGGCATGACAGATCCTTGCTGTAAAACTGTTATATGGTTAAGTTTTACTTTTTTTTTTAAATATTGCCTTGTAATGCATTTTATATGCCTGCTATGATGTACTGTGTGGAACTTATTCGTATACACTACATGATGCTCCACCCTACCCCCTCTGCTGACACTTTCAACCTCCTCTTTACCCTGTCCCACCCCCTCTTAAAGGGGCACTGTCAGCTTTAACCCTCCGTTTTTTCCTACATCCCATCAGTGTGCATCTTGTCACCCTCCTATGAAATGAGTACTCTAGAATGCCCCTCTATATCTGAAAATTCAGACTTTTTACCTGTTTTGCTGTTTTTTACATCGTATGTTTATTGTCTGGCACGAGCTGAAATCCCACACCTACCGGAAGCAGAGAGAGCTCAGGAACGCACATCTGCCATGAGCACTGTTCCAAACTGTATATTTTTCACAAGCATGGTTTAAAAACATGCTCTGCCAGTCCTCCACATTAATCCAAAGTGTTGTTGGGGTTACCAAAAAGAAACAGAGTGCTGGAAGTTCTGCTAATAACATTTGAAACTCTGGGCCGAAGTCCCACGCATGCGCAGAAGACTTGTCAAGATCCGCACATGCACAGAGCGATGCTGCTCTTGCGCGTTAGGGATTTCGGCCGAGTTTCAGGTGTTGTGGAAACTCGGTGCTCGATTTCAGTGGCTCACAACAGCTTGCTGGATTAACTCCGACAGGCATGTTTAACAACTGGCAGCATGAAAAGATACAATCAGAACAGTGCTCGTGGCAGATGTGCATTCCGAGCTCTCTGCTTCAATTGGTGATTTCAGCTCATCCCGACAATAAACATACGATGTAAAACAACAAAATAGGCAAAAATCTGAATTTCGAGACATGAGGGCATTCTCCGGTGGGGACTCCATCATTAGGAAGGTAGAACTGGGGGAGGAAGGGAGAGGAGGTAAGGTGCCTGCCTGGCACCATGGCTTGAGGGACAGGGGTGAATCCTCAGGATCACAGGGAGCAGCTGCACCGAGGAGAGAGCTGGATGTCATTGTCCACCTAGGGACAAATGACCTGGCTAAGAAAGGGATCAGGCAGTGCAAGAAGCATTTGTGGAGATGGGAAGGGCCTTAGACAAATAGCACACACAGTAACCTTCTTGGAGGTGCTGCCTGTCTATGGCACGGATGAGGCTAGAGTGCTCCACACCATGGAATTCAATCAGTGGTTGAAAAACTGGTGCAGAGCTCAGGGATTTGGCTTCATTGGGGACTCAGGGTCCACCTGGAGGGATGCAGGCCTATACTGGCATGATGGTCTGCATCTGTCCAGGAGGGGAACCAGGATCCTAGGTGATAGGTTTAAATACTTCATTGGCAAGCATTTAAACTAGCCAAGGGGGAGGCACTGGAAAGGAGCAGGGAAATCCTAGCCCCCCCAAAAAATTCAGGGTAGTAAGTGAGGTAGACACCAACATAGAGATGTCAACAGGGAGAAGCGCAGGGGTAAATAGAGAAAGTGACAAATGCAATAAGGACAGGGATGGGGCAAAAAGGGATAAGGCCATCAAGAAATGGAGGGTAATGAGTACCAACGCCCATAGTCTGGGCAACAAGCTCCCTGAACTGGTGGCCTTGATGGAAGAGGGATGCCTGGATATTGTAGCAGTCACAGAAACATGGTACACAGAGAACCATGACTGGGATGTTAACATACCAGGGTACACAACCTACAGGAGAGACAGGGAGGGCAGAAGGGGGGGTAGCTCTCTATGTAAGGGAAGGGATAAAAGCAACTGAACAAAAGAGTAAACAGGGAGGAGAGGAGGCACTGTGGGTCACCTTAGAGACTGGAAATGGCACCACAATCTGCACAGGGGTTGTATACAGACCCCCATGTCAGGGGGAGGGAATGGACAAGGATATGATAGAAGGCATACTTAGGATGGCAGAGAAAGGGGAGATACTGTTGATGGGGGACCTTAATATGCCAGATGTTAACTGGAGCACCGTTGCTGCAGCCACATCCAAAAGCAGGGCCGTTCTTGATGCCCTTCAGGTGGCATGCCTCAGACAGCTAGTTTTGGAACCTACTCATGAGGGAGCAATCTTAGACCTCATACTCTCAAATGGGGACAGTGAGAGGATCTCAGATCTAGAAGTGAGTAGCCATTTGGGAACAAGTGACCACCAAACAATGTGGTTCATGATAAACTCAGCTACAGAGTCAAGCCATACAAAAGTGAGGGTTCTGGACTTCAGGAGGGCTGACTTTGGCAAGATGGGAGGGTGCCTTAGAAAAGCACTAGCAAACAGGCTAGGAGGAGGGGTGGAGCAACAATGGGGAAATATCAAAACTGTCATCACAGAGGCAACAAGCCTTTGTGTGAAGCAAATAAACAAATCAAAATGAAAGAAAAAGCCTCTATGGGTCTCAAAAGAAGTGGCGGTGAAGGTTAGGGAGAAAAAGATAGCATTTAGGAAGTATAAGGAAACACAGAAGGAGCAGGTCAGAGAACTGTACCAGTTAAGGCAGAAGGAAACGGGGAGGGTAGTCGGAATAGCAAAGGCCCAAACTGAGGAAAAGCAGCCAACTCGGTTAAGAAGGGGGATAAATCCTTTTATAGGTATATCAGGGGGCGTAGAAAGACAAAGGGAGGGATAGTGAGGCTGAATAGAATGGATGGCGGGTGGGCAGAGAGTGACAGTGAAAAAGCAGGGATACTAAATGAATACTTCTGTTAAGTATTCACAAAAGAAGTGGGGGAGATGCCTAATCCAATTAACAGAAGCACTCTGGAGAGGGGGGTTGATCCCAGTCCTTTCACAGAAGAAGGGGTTCTGAAAGAACTCCTAAAACTGAAGGTGGACAAAGCAATGGGGCCAGATGGAATTCATCCCAGATTTCTAAAAGAATTAAGCAGAGAACTAGTGACACCACTGACTATCCTTTTTAACAAATCATGGGACGATGGTGTGGTACCTGAGGACTGGAGGAAGGCTGATGTGATTCCCCTTCACAAAAGTGGGAGCAAGACAGAGGTAGAAAACTACAGACCTGTCAGTTTGACCTCTGTGGTAGGGAAAGTGATGGAATCACTTCTGAAGGAAAGAATTGTTGAGTACCTAGGGGCCAGTGGGGCACAGGACCCAAGGCTGCATGGGTTCACAGTGGGAAGGTCATGTCAGACGAATCTAATTGATTTCTTTGACTGGGTGACCAAAGTAGTGGACCAGGGAGGGGTGTAGACATGGCCTACCTAGACTTTAGCAAGGCATTTGACACAGTCCCACACAAAAGATTAGTAGTCAAATTAACCAGCCTTGGAGTGGGTCCCAGGGTGGTAGCCTCGTTAAAACATTGGTTGAACAACAGGACACAGAAGGTAATTGTAAATGGAGTCCACTCTGAAGAAAGAGGGGTTACTAGTGGGGTACCGCAGGGGTCAATACTGGGTCCAGTCCTTTTTGATGTCTTTATAAGTGACATTGCGGAGGGACTGGAAGGAAAAGTATGCCTCTTTGCAGATGACACAAAGATCTGCAACAGGGCTGATACACAAGGAGGCGTGGAAAAGATGAGGAGGGACTTGGCAAGGTTTGAGGAATGGTCAGAAGTATGGCAGCTTAGATTCAATGCAAAGAAGTGCAAAGTAATGCACCTGGGAAACAAAAACCCAGGGGAAGATTACTCAATGGGGGGTAGTAACAACAACAAAAATGGAAAGGGACCTGGGGTAATCATATCAGATGACCTTAAGGTTGGCAAGCAATGTGAGAAGGCAGTTGGGAGGACTGGGGGGATACTGGGATGTATAGGGAGAGGCATCACCAGCAGAAAACAGGAAGTTGTTATCCCCTGTACAGACAGTTGGTGAGACCCCATCTGGAGTACTGCTGTGCAGTTCTGGAGACCCCATCTCCACAAGGACATAGACAGGATGGAGGCAGTTCAGAGGAGGGCAACTAAAATGGTGCAGGGTCTGCAAGAGAAGCCATACGAGGAGAGGCTAAAGGAGCTTGATATGTATACCCTTGAGGAAAGGAGGTAGAAGGGGGGACATGATAGAAATGTTTAAGTACCTCAGTGGAATCAACAAAGTCCAAGAGGGTAGCATCTTTCAGAAAAAGAGATGTGCAAGAACAAGGGGACACAATTTGAAGATAGAGGGGGGACGGCTCAGGGGCAATGTGAGGAAGTATTTTTTCACAGAGAGGGTGGTGGACGCATGGAACAGCCTTCCTGAGGAGGTTGTGGAGTCTAAAACTGTGGGAGAATTCAAGAATGCATGGGACAGACATAAAGCAATTTTTGTGGTGGGTAGGAAGAAGGAAATAGGCTGTTGGTTAAATAGGATCTGCAGCTTATCCTCTAGGTAGGGAAATGGGCAGACTAGGTGGGCCAAGCGGTCCTTATCTGCCATCAAAGTCTATGTTTGTATATTCTAGAGTACTCATTTCATAGGAGGGTGACAAGATGCACACTGATGGGATATAGGAAAAAACGGAGGGGTAAAGCTGACAGTGCCCCTTTAAACCCTCTGGCAGTTGTCAGGTATACCACATCAGCAACCGCCTGTTCACCTATTTGCCACCCTTTTCATGAAGAAATGCCTTCTTGCCTCCTTCTTAAATCTACCCCCACCAACTTGCAACTATTACCCCTTGTGCTCAGATTCCCACTGAACAGTTACCACTTCAGACTAAGCAGCTTTTACTCTGCCATGGACCTTGCTTCTCCTCCTGTCTACGCAGATCCCAGAATATTGGACAAAAGGCCTGGAAAAAAGCAAAAATATCTAACTCAAAACTTGACTGGCAGAAGTACAGATATTTTCAAATAAATAACGAATGATGTTATAGAAGCTGAAGCTTCCTTTTAAGGGATAAATGCACACATACAAACCATGTTGGGTATTTCTGGAACTTAATAAAGAGTTGGAAAATGACCATAAATCTGATATCCCAAATCAATTTTGGGTTAACTGTGATCTTATCGACCACTCTTAATGGATTGTAGACACCTTTAGTTTCTTTTTTCTAAGGCTTGTGATGACTTTCAGCCTTTGTATCCTTAATCTCAAATTCAGCCTTGAATCTCAGAATTCTTTTGGTATCCTACCCTTTAGGTGTTCCAGTTCAGTAAAATCCTCGCAATCTGCTCATAGCAACTAAGAAGTTCCTAAAGGACTGCTGGACTTAAAACCTAATAAGGCACGCAAAAGATTAGTAAACAGGTTAGCCAGCCGGAGAGTGGGTCCCAGAGTGGTAGCCAGGGTAAAAAAATTGGCTGGACAACAGGATGGAGAGGGTAATAGTAAACGGAGCACACTCGGGAGTTACTAATGGGATACAGCAGGGTTCAGTACTGGGACTGGTCCTCTTTAATGTTTTTTTTTTTTTTTAATAGGTGACATTGCGGAAGGACTGGAAGGAAAAGTATGCCTCTTTGCAGACGACACAAAGATCTGCAACAGGGCTGATACACAAGGGGGGTGGAAAGGATGAGAAAGGACTTGGCAAGGTTGGAGGAGTGGTCAAGAGTATGGCAGCTTAGATTCAATGCAGAGAAATGCAAAGGAATGCTCCTGGGAAACAAACACACTGGGGAAGAGTACACAATGGGGGGGGGGGGGTACTAACAACAACAAAAATGGAAAGAGACCTGAGGGTAGTCATATCAGATGACCTAAAGGTAGGCAAACAAAGTGAGAAGGCAGTAAATAGGGCTGGGGGATACTGGGATGCACAAGGAGCGGCATCACCAGTAGAAAACAGGAAGTTGTTATCCCTCTGTACAGACAGTTGGGGAGACCCCATCTGGAGTACTGTGTGCAGTTCTGGAGACCCCATCTCCGCAAGAACATAGGATGGAGACAGTCCAGAAGAGGGCAACTAAAGTGGTGCAGGATCTGCACCAGCAGCCATATGAAGAGACTGAAGGAGCTTAATATGTATACCCTTGAGGAAAGGGGGGGACATAATAGAAACTTTCAAGTACCTAAAGGGAATCAACAAAGTCCAAGAGGGTAGCATCTTTCAGAAAAAGAGATGTGCAAGAACAAGGGGCACAATTTGAAGATAGAGGGGATGGCTTGGGGCAATGTGAGGAAGTATGTTTTCATGGAGAGGTGGTGAACGTGTGGAACAACCTTCCAGAGGGGGTTGTGGGGTCAAAAACAGTGGGAGAATTCAAGAATGCATGGGACGGACATAAGGTAATTCTAGAGGGGGGATAGGAAGAAGTAGGCTGTTGGTTAACTAGGATCTACAGCTTATCCAATAGATAGGGAAATGGGCAGACTAGGTGGGCCACGCTGTCCTTATCTGCAGCAAAGTCTGTGTTTCTATGGCAGGCAGCTGTGATGGGATACACGATAAAATTCTTACACAGTGCCAATAATTTATTTGCCATTATCTGCGGCCTCTGGTACATTACCTGCTAGATGGAAAACTGCCTAGGTTATACCCATTTTCAAGGATGGGAACTCTAGATTATTATCCAGTATTATATACTGTATAGTAGGAAATATTAGCCTTCAGTTTATTTTTATTATATGAGCTTAAGTGACAAAAGTGCTAGAATAAGCTGATCGCTAATATTACAGGGAGCATAGTGCTGTATCTGGACATGAAGCTGATGTGCTAATTCAATAGGGCGCTAAATAGTGCTGCACCCCACTCTGCGCCAAATAAAGAGGGCACTAAAATAAGCTGCTGTACAGTATTCTTTTCAATATATATATATACTCCCAGACACATGAGGTTCACTGGCTCCTAACAGAAAGGAAACCTTTTGTGGATTTGTTGAGATGGACTGTAACGGGAACAGAAGAGGCTCTGTTTTTGTATTATTTAATTTGTATCCCAAAGACCCAGCCATGGATCTAGAGAACGTCGGGTACCACCAGCAAGGAGTGCTCTGGGTCACTAAGGTAAAGAAGCATTTGACTGGCATAGAGGGCTATACGGTGCTCCTCACCCCCCATTTGTATACCCCTGAAGGGCTCTGATTTTCTGATTGCCTGAGCCAGGGATTCAGTGTAAACTGCAAATAACAGGGGTGACAGTAGACATCCCTGCTAAGTGCCATGACACAAATGCAGCTCATCAGAATGGTGTCCATTTACATAGACATAAGCTCAGGGTGACTCATTGGGAACACAGCAGCAGTTGGATGAAGAGGACCTGAAATTGTAGCTGCCCGAACATGGCATGTAGGTACCGCCAGGAGATCCAGCCAAAGGCCTTCTAGACACCCAGTCTTAAAAGAATGGAGGGGAATCTGATTACTGCATTTCATGGGCAGTATGCTGGCTGCATCTGGTGGTGTCCGTTGTTGTACAGGAACAGACGAGGTCCATCTAGTCCAGACCGATGAGTGAAGGTAGCAGTTTATCAATTTCTGCGGAATGGGCATAAATAATTTAAAGTCTGTATTTAATACTGATCTCTGTCTGTAGGAAGCCCATTGGAGAGGGTTCTTGTCTGATCCCAATATTACAGAAATTGCCGCATATGACCAGGACTGTGAGTGGTGGTGGGTGGGACCTCCCTGCAATGCTTCATTCATAACCTGGAGCAAAGCCGGGATGTGGGGTGTACTGTTCCTTGGTGGCTTTAAAGTACTCTGCTCCATAGTGATCTGGGCCAGACATCTTTTATATTTTTGGAGTCCTTCCAGTTCTTCATAGGTGATAGGAGACGTACGTTGTTCCCTGAGATCTCCTTGGAGGTTGAGGAGAGAGAGGAGTGAGAAAGGAGCCTCCGTCTCATCTTGAGCAGGTTCCTGTTCTGAGGTGTAGAGAGAGATCGATAATATGATCAAGTTGATGTCATGCTGCTTTGTTTGCAAGATCCTTGTAATCAGATGTGCCAAAGCGGGAATGGTGGTGACCTGTCTTTGTTTGCGGAGCTGATAGGTCAGTAATCAGGTTGCTCTGGCCCAACCTTATAGTAATGCTGCCTTAAAAAGATCAGTGCTGTTTCCATGTGCTGAGGGCACAGCACATCCAGATCCACCTTAACTTGATTAATATGTGGGGCTACAGAGATGCCCCCTTATTTATTTATTTATTAAATTTTGGTGACCGGGTAAGCCCACTGAGCCCCAGAGGTCCCTTTTTCAGGGGCAACCCTGGAATACATAAAACAAGAGATAAAATACAGCTTAAATTTGGGTTACAGGAGTCTCAATAACACAGTTATGATGGCAGAGCAGGAGCATAGAAGTACAAAATGGAATAGATAGGTTGATCAACAGTGTTAAGCATTGTGCGAAAATTAGCAGTGTGACTTGGAGTTAAGCAGTGGTGGAGGATAAAACCTGGTTATTAATTTAGCTTGGGGTACCTATCAGGAGCCAGTACAATGGCAGGAGCTGGTGACTGCTAGGTGAGCCTTAAGCCTAGTGCGGAAGTTTTTGAGAGTAGGGGCTTCCTGCGCCCCAGGAGGGAGCTGGTTCCATAGTGTGGGAGCAGTGAGTGCAAATGACATACCGCCTGCCTTGGTTCTGACCCTGGGGATGTCTAGGATAGTTCTGCCAGTTGTGTGGAGGTGTTGGTGATTGGCCTTTAGAGCAACGAGGCCAGAGAGTCTTGGGGGGGTGTTGGGCCAGTTAGCTTGTATGCTAGGCAGAGCAGGGGGTACTGGAGGCATGCATCTAGTGAGGGCCAGTTTAAGAAAGATAGGGAGTCACAGTGGTGATCCGTGGGGTTGGCCTAGGAGGCGAAGCGAGCCACCTTATTGTAGAGCACCTGGAGTCTATTCCTCTCCAGCTTTCCCAACCCCTGCATGACTGGGGCAGCATATGTGAGTGTCGGGAGGAGGACACTGGTGGCGATTGAGGTTCTGGCTTTGGGTATGAGCTGGTCTTTAAGCAATATCCATCCAATAGGATGCCTAGTTTCCCATGTAAGGTTTTGGCGACTGAGTCCACGTGGTTCTTCAGGGTGAAGCCCTGGTCCAGGGTTAGGCCGAGGTATTTCAGGGAGGGCACAACTTCTAGGCTGCTGCCAGACACAGTTGTGAGTTGTAGGTGCTGTGATCTGTCCTGACCAAGGGATCTAGGGCCAAACAGCATTGCCTTAGTTTTGGACATGTTGAGGACCATTCTGTTCTTGGAGAGCCAGTGCTCCAGTGACTGGAGGTCATCTTGTAGTGAGGGACTAAGGCCTCCCATGGTGGCAGTGGTCTGGTAGATGACTGCATCATCCACGTACTGGACAACAGAGCTTCCGCTACAGTGGTCCAATAGTTCATTAGTGAACAGGGAGAAGAGGAGGGGGCCGAGTATCGACCCTTGAGGTACCCCCTCTGTTAGTGGGAGTGGCCCTGATATGGCGTCCTTCCACTTGACCCTCTGCGTGCAGCCAGTCAGATGGCTCTCAAACCACTTAAGAGCATGGCAGTCAAGGTCTATGTTACTCAGCTTAGTGAGAAGGAGATTGTGGTGGACCAGGTCGAAGGCCTTGGAAAGGTCTATGAAGACCACGCCAGTTGGGGTACCCTTGTCCAGGTCTCGGAGTACATCTGTGGCAAATTTGGTCAGTGCTGTATCTGTCCTATGCCTGGTTCTGAAGCCATGTTGGGAGGGTGCCAGGATGTTATGGGCCTCCAGGTAGCCGCGGAGTTGTCCATAAATCAACTTTTCCTGGATTTTTGACAGAATGCAGAGTAGGGAGATTGGTCTGTAGTTGCCAATAGACTCCCGGCAGCTGCCCTTGTGGATCAGGACCACTTGGGCCTGTTTCCACAGTGTAGGGATGGTGCCCTCCTTCACAGAGCGGTTGAGCCATGATAGGGGTCTGACCAGGGCCAGGGCCCCATACTTCAGCAGCTTGGGGTGAATCACATCAGGTCCTCCCGAACCAGAGGTTTTTAGAGTTTTGAGTTTTGATAGGACCCTTTGGCTTGACCAGCCGTAGATGAAAGGATGGGCGGTCGAGATCAGGGGGAACCCTTGTGTGGGGGTCTGTGATGGGGGGGGGGCAACCCAGCCTTGTAAGGGTCTAGGTTAGTGAAGTGGTGATTTAGGGAGGAGGCAATTACTGAGGCCTCTTGGATTAGTTGTTCGTTTACCTCAATGGGGCCAGGTTCGGACTTGCCATTCCCCTCCACCAATTCATTGATGTGGGCCCAGAAAAGTCTAGGGTTCCCTAGGTTATTTTTCTGAATGCGTGTGATGTACTCTTTCTTAGCTTTTTTTATGGCCACTTTGCATTTATTCCTGAGGGTTTTGTATGTTATGAGGTCAGCCTGTAGGGAGGAGTTCTTGAACTTTTTCCAGGCCTTGTCACGATGTTTCATGAGGGCCTTTAGCGGGAGAGTTATCCATTTGTAGCAGCTGCTCTTGGCATGAAGTTCTTTCATAGGGGCAAGGAGGTTAGTTGCTGTATTAAGCATCCTCTGGAAGAAGGCCACAGCCTCATCCAGGGTAGGGAGACGCTTGATTGGGCTCCAATCTAGGTTGCTTAGATAATCTGAGAATTGTTCAGGAGTGTAGTGGGTGTAGTCCCGCACCGCCAGAATACGTGGTGGTACTCTGGGCACCCTATTCTTCCAGATACAGAAGATGGGAGAATGATCACTCAGAGCATCAGCCAGGATGCCAGTGGACTGGATATTACTGGGGTTAGTCACTAGGGCCCAGTCGAGGGTAGAGTGGTTCCCTGCTTTGTGGTTCAGTCTAGTGGGTGCAGAGATTACTTGTACAAGGTTTGCCTCTTGTATCAGGCCTGACAGGGACTGGGTGGAGTCCTGGGCCCAGTTCAGGTTGAAGTCTCCTAGGATGAGGAGTTCAGTGTCTTGTGTGTTTAACTGTGTCCTGGAGGATTGCCTCTAGGGACTGTAGGACATTCTTAGGAGGGTTATATACGCAACCTATAGTGAGGTGTTTACAGGAGCCCAGGGTGATCCGAACGAAGACTGACTCGCTGTCAGTTCTGGCATTGTGTTGCAGAATGACCTCAGCTGAATTCAGGGTATCTTTTACATAAATGAGAACCCCTCCCCTCTTTTGTTGGTCCTGTCTTTTTGGTGGGAGTGGTAACCAGGGGCAGCTACCTCATGTTGGAGGACATGAGGTTTGAGCCAGGTCTCTGACACAGCCAGGACATCTGGATTGTAAAGATCCAGCCAGGCTTGCATTTGCTGCATTTTTGGTCTCAGGCTGCACGTGTTCATGTATGCGATCCCAGGCCCTTTGAGGACACTCATTGAGGGTACTGCAGGGAGGATATCAGGAGATTGCCAGTATTGGAGCCTGGGTTTGGTTGGATATCTCCTGCCAGGAGCAGGAGGGCTCCGAAGAGGCATAGTGAGGTGGGGTTGCTGATGTGCCATTTGTAAGTAATGGAGCGTATCGTGCAGCTGCTGCAGGTGCTCCTGTCGTTTCTTTAGGAGGAAGTATCGTATGATATGTCCATGAAGGATAGCCTTTATTGCATCCCATCTAATAGAGTAAGGTACTCCCCCATTGGGTTGAGTCAGAGGTTTGGATAGGTTTTGGGCACAGTATCAGAAACTGAAGAATAGCCTGCTGTAGTCCCCTTTTTGCAGCGATCCCCTTGACTCAACCAGCCCTCGGGACAGTAACTGTTCTTTTCAAAAAATGAGTGTGAGCATCTCAGATGTCCTCTTTTAGCTCAAATAATGCTGTGAGGTATTGGATAAGCCAGTACCAATTATAGACTCTGAACAAATCTGGACTGGGAATGGAAGATAATGGGTGAAGCTTTTCCAAACTAATTCTGGTGTCGTGCATTTATCTGACAGTTTTTTTTTTTTTTTAATCAGGAGCAACTTAACTCCTGCCACAAATGTTAGTCATGTATGTTTTTCAGTAACGCTTGTGGCAGTGCTAAGTGTAGCCATTATTTAGAATATGGCCATGTGTCCCAGGGTTGCAAGAGTACTTTTTATGCAACCTCTGTGAAGGCCGGGGGCATTCTTAAGTTGGATACCCATGGGCCTCTCACAACAGAGATGATGGTCTGCCTCAGACGAGTATTGCAAATAAGACCCTGCAGAAGGGTGTGGCTCAAGCATCTGAGACAAGATCTGCATCATTACAAAAAGACCCATAGCTGATTAGCACTGATCCCTCGGTTTTCTGTCCTGTGTCATTCTCCCCCGCCCCCAGTAGAGGGTCCTGCAGAGATTGTCTTTGGCCATATCAGATGGAGACTTGGAAACAGCACTGCCTGTGGATGATCCCCTTGTTCCTGACCCAGGTGACGTGCCAATGGAGTCCGTGGAGGAGGCATCTTTTGAAACTCCTAGTACACTTGATCCTCCTGCTTCTGTTCACCCTTCTCCAGTTAAGATGCCCCCATCCTCCAAGGGAAGGGTATGAAGTTGTGGAAGCAAAAGGGGGAAAAAGAAAAAGTCTAGAAAGGGGAACACTCTTGAGTGCTAAAGGGATGAAATCTGTGACCCCCAACCCCACCTCCATTCCTGTTATGAATAAATAAAGCATTATAGCTCCAAGTAAACAGTGGGTGATACTGAGGTGCAGGATTCGGATTCGGAGGCATCCTCTATAGCTTCCTCTTTTTTTCATATTGACACAAAAAAAGGTTTTTTAAAAATCAGACTAACATAATCAGTAAATACATACATAATACATAAGATAGTATATCATTCATCACAATAACACTTTTTTTGTTAAAAATTCAAAGAATCCATTAAGCTAACAGTACACTAATAGCTAAAAATAACTCCCCAAATCTATTATATTCTTATTCTTTATCCACTGGTATTCATACAAAGGCATGTAGACATGCATTGTAGTATTCATGCTTTTGGAAAATTGGAATAAAGGAACTGTCATCAGATGAGAAGGATCCCCTTTCGGAAGCCTCAGCCTAAAAGAGAACTGGGAGGAAAACGCGTTCTGAGAAAAATTAACATGAATATAGGGTTTCCGCCTCTTAACATGCTGACCACTTTTGATGTTACAGCCTTAAATGTAAACAGCATAAAGGGGTTGAAGGAGAAGGAGAGGAGAGGAGGAAGAAACATTTATATGGCACTTTTCATTCATACTGTATCCCAAAGCACTTTACAAGCAATGCTAGACTGGTAGTGAAGTGGCAGCCATATCACACATCAACACCCACACACAGCCTTGGACAATTAGATGAACTGGTTTTATGGGAAGAGGAATATTGGCCAGGACACCGGGCATGTCCCCTACTCTTTGCGAAGAGTGCCTTGGGTTCTTTTACATTCACCTGAACACCCACCAGGACAGTACCAGGATGGGTGGAAGGGACCTCGATTTAACGTCTCATCCAAAGGACAGCACACTTCAGCAGTACAGCACCCCCCCCTTTAATGCTGCTCTTGGGTGCCAGCGTTTTAGGTATGAGCCCAATCCCAGTGTGGGACTAGAACCCACAACCTTCTGGCCCAGAGGCGGATGTGCTACCAACTGAGCGTCTATCCATCTCTGCCACTTTGCAGACTTGTGTCAGTCAGGTAATATTACTGCAGGATACGAGATCAAGAAACACATACGATATTTCACAGGCATCTTGAATGTGGCATAAAGACCCCTCCTTTTTGTCATCCGGTGCAGATCAGTGTGATGGATGGGTATTGCTGAATGACTGTGCTCTTAAAGTTTCCCATTTGGTAGATATACACCTGGGGACGGCATTATTATTTGATGTCTTATTACAGCACCCAGATAAGAATAATTGCAACACATGCCCCTCGGACCAAAGCTCTCCTTTCTGCACTTTTCTGAGACATTCAGCTATTTTTGCGTACTTCACGCATAGTGATATGGGGTGGGAATTTCAGTTGTGGAATGGCACTTCTGTGATAGAGGTCTACACTCTGACAAGATGTACAGTGACTCGCTGTCTTAGATCTGTTGGGTGATACCTATTTTAGAGGTTCTTACTCCATGGGAGTTGATTACATTTTTGTGTCTCACGTTTTCTCGGTATTAAAGGCAAAGACATGGAGTTAGGAAGTGGTGCCCCTATACAAAGAAAAGGGCCGTGAAGGTTCAGTAACTCGATACTGTAGAATCCTATTGTTGTAGTAGTGTTTTTAAAAAGAATCTTCATGGAGGGCCAGCGTGTCTGTCATCTGTATAACAACATCGCCCTCTGGTGGGAAGATAGCAAAAAATACTTTTTTCAGGAAATAAGGGAAATTCAGAATACTTGGCCTATTTACGTTTAAGGACTCAGTTTCAAATTCTGATCTCAGAAAGTGAAACTGAGCATGCGGACTGTAGTGCCCGGATTGCATTCTTGAGGAAGGAGATGCATAAAATTCAGCACAACAGAACCCGAACACTGCAGCAGGAGATGAGATTTGGCACTCAGTGTAAACAGCAGACCTTTGACTCCTAACGTGATTGCCATTCCAGAATGGCTCGTAGATCTTTCCAGTCATTATATGCTATAGATTGGTGGACAGTGCCCTCGCCAGCAGAGCTATTGCAGATGGCCACAGCATTTGTGCTGAATGCCTTTAGCTCCCAACCAAATCTGAATTGAGCCCCTTCTTTCTTTTCCTGCTTGGATATTCCTGTTCTGTTCAGAACAGGATAAGGCAGTTCCAGTGGCTGCCATCACCCTGTCAGAAGTAGAAAAAGGAATTGCTTCCCTCAAAAATAACACTGCTCCAGGACTGGATGGCCTTAGTTCAGAATTGTATAAACCGTTTAGTCCTCAACTGGCCCCTATTATGGTTGATTTATTCAACTCTGTGCTGGAAAATGGATCTCTTACTGACTCAATGTCTACAGCAATTTTGGTTTATATTTATGTAAAAATGGAGATAAAGCAGATTTAGAAAGCTGTTGCCCCTTAAGCCTGTTAAATTCAGATTCTAAAATTCTAGCCAATCTCTAGTTGCTGAACATCTCATAAGCCCACACCAAAGGTGTTCAGTGAAAAACAGAAGGGTACAAGACAGTCTCACCTTGCTATGTGAGGTTTTGGTAAGATGTGCCTCAGGATCTTCAGCTGGGTATATCCTTAGCATCAATCAAGGAAAAAAAACTTTGACAGGTGTACTCCTATATATATATTTGATTCGCTGTGGGCATGTGGCATTCCAGAACCATTCATACAGTGGGTTGAATGTTTTTATAATCAAGCAAATGCCATTCCAAATATTTCTGGATGATTCAGGCAGCATGCTCAGGTACAGAGAGGGGCTTGGCAGGGATGCCCTCCAGGTCTGCCCCTTTATATATTTAGTTTAGACCCCATCCTAAGACATATTAGTCAGAACTCAGAGGTTGAGGCTATATCCATGCATCCTGAGACATTCCAGATAGAAATTATGGCATATGCTGATGATATTGTGATATTTATTCAAATAGCAGAGTCAGACATGCTTAGCTTGAACAATTTGGATCATCTGGTATCAGGATCTGGACCACAAGCAAATGTTGCTGAAAGTATTGGCTTCTCATTAGGTACTTCTGTGGACAGTGTCCACAACACATAGCCTCAGTGTTGATCCGTACACGAGATATATAGAGGATATGGAATGGGCTGACTCAAAATATGCAATATATCTTCAAGTGTGAGGGGGCGGGACCATAACTCACGAGTGGCAGAGTCATGAGCGACTTATAAAAGTCCTGCCCACTCACAAGTGATGATAGAGTGCCTATTTTCAGTCAAGCTGTTGTATATTTGATTTATACAACATGTGTGTGTCTCTTTTCATGAGGATAAAAGAGATATCTCACTGACCACATGTGAGATATCATTTATATCTTCACAGTTGGGTGTGTCACAGTGGATATCTTGGCCAGTTGGGTATGTCGCAAAAGGTTCAGAACTCATTTAGAATGTTCGGCCTCAGTAACAGTACTAACCATATTCAAATAACTTTAAAATGAATAGTGAAAACATGGTACTGTGAGCACAAAAATTATTCAGCATAAAAAGATCTACAAAATGAGTGATGTTTCATTTACAGATACCTTTTTAGTTTTTTTTCGTTTTTTTTTTATAATTGGCAAAAAACAGCACAAAATAAATTGTGTTCACTTTTTGCAACAAACAAATGTAAATAACTCTAAAACTGAAAAAAGAGAGACCCATAATTGTTGTATAAACCGAATATGACATGGGTGGTAGTGAGATGATAGAAATATCTCCACTAACTGTCATTGAACTCTAGGTATCCCACTCGTGGCTTTGCCACTCATGGGATATCAAAAGTTCAATGGCAGCTCGTGGAGATATTTGTGCTATCTCACTCTGCTCACCCACGTCATATCCTACATATATGTACAACTGTAGTTTACAAATTACAGTTTGTAAATCTGCAGTTTGTCTGAAGATTTTGCTGTTTTTCTTTGATTATAACAGCTGGCTTCAGTGCTACACTAGGCATTGTGATGTCATCAGCATTGTGAAAGCTGCCCTCTGGTTGGTTCAGTATTCCACTGTGATGAGAGTAAACAGAAAAATATCCATTGTGACAATAGTAACAATATTTAAGCAATAAGCCACAAGGGGGTGTGGATTATCGGGGGATTTACCACTGCTGGCGGAGATTACCCACTCGGCTGCACCTCATGGGCAAACCACTCCAGCCATGGTAAATCCCCCGAGTGGGTAATCCGCGCCAGCCGTGGTAAATCCCCCAATAACCCAGATCCCCCGAGTGGTTTATTGTGATTATACCAAGTACTTTTCTTTTTTTTTTTATTATTTAAAAAAAAAGCAGTACTTGGTGTAATGCTTAAATAAGCCAGTCAGTAGTACAGCAGTGTTTTTGTTTTGTTTCCCTGATGTATGGAGCTGCTGTTTTACAGTCTCCGCTTAGCGGGGAAACAAGATGGCAGTCACAGTTCCGTGATTTCGCCATTGGATTGCTATTTTTTTTTTCCTCCAAGATGCAGCTGGCTGGCACCTTTTGTGGTGATTTATCAGAGGATTTACAATGGAGGTAGGGTGCCAGCCTGCCGTTCTCATTGGTCGGTGTCCGAGGTCCATGGTATAATTTTTAATATATTACTGTTACTGATGTCATTAGCTAAGATATCTTTTTTTATCTTATCATTTTTACCTCCACTCCTGTTGTACATTTAAAAAAAAAAAAAATTTGTGTATTACATTTGAACAGGGAAATGTTGCTGAGACAAACTGGTAGTAGCCCTGTTTGAGGCTGGCAGAATAAAAAGTTAATCTGTGGAAATATAAGAACATTTCCAAGTAGAAAATGCATGTTTCTGATAAAACCCTAATATTTCCTTTTTTTAGATACATCAGTTACATTCCTTCTAACCCCCCCACCTGAAAAAGGAGGCCAAACTATACAGTGTTTGAGCCCTGTGGGGCAGTTGCCTCAACTCTCTAAACAGGGATATTATAAACCATTACCGTTAGGAGGCCTGGGGATGATTGTGTTTTTAATTACAGCTTACTGTACAGTAATATTGGCCAGTCTGTGAGACAAGTTGTGAATGTCTGTACTGTAGGTGTTAGGGAATGGACACTCCCCTATCTTTCAGCATGGCAAAATAATAAGCTGCGTGTCCCACCCAAGTCTACCTTTATTCCGGACTACATAACATTTTCTTTTCAGAAGATTAAAAAATGGACTTTGTCATATACATCAGTGTTAACTTGCAGTATAGCCTAGAGGTTAGAGTAACAAGCTTGGTATATCCAGCAGACCAGACCTGTGTTTGATTCTCACAACCTCCACTTGCATGCTGTGTGACTCTGAGCAAGTCACTTAACTGCCCAGTGCTCCAAGGTCACCCCTTAAAACAGGCACTTGTGCCTAGTGGGCCTTAACCGGTTACCAAAGACTAAAATAAAAAAAAAAAAAAATAACCATGAGCAGACCACAGCTATATCAGTCCATTATGGAGGCATCTTTTAGAGTAGATGTGGTTTTTCCATAGTGTCCTGCAGCAGGTCAGTTTTGAGTCAATTGACAAACCCAAGGATGCCACAACCCCACTCCACACACACACACACACACACACACACACACACACACACACACATATTCTTTGTTTGGGATGTGCTTTGGCTCGGCAGTCATGGACAACTAGGGATGAGAAAGTACTCCCATAAGCGTAAATGGATTAGTGAGCTGTATTGCCCATGACTACCTGTGTGAATGTCCTCGAAACCTAGGAACATCTGTTTATGGAGTGACCTAAAGCACGCCCCTTTTGGGAATGTTTGGTGTTTGTGTGAAGAGAGAATTTGTTTGGTTCACTGGACTACCCTGAATTAATACAGAACGTTTTCTCTTCCTCTTGGACAAAGTATAATAGTGGCACACTTTAAATTAGTTGTGCAGCTTTGAAATCCTGTCTCTGGCAAGCCAGAGGTGCTTGGGTACTACAACAAAGACATGTGTCTTATCAAGAATTTGTTAAAAATGTGCCGGTTGCCTTACAGAAGGTTTATACATGGGATGAAACTAGCTGCTTTAAAGTTAAGCTGAAATCATTATGGGAAGTTGTTTCCTTTTTTAAGACCTGAATCGGGTAGAAATACAAATTGTTTGGATAGGATGGTGGATATACACACTAATTTCTGTAGCACACTGTTTGCAGAAGTTTTTTTTTTCCTTCTTTGTTTTCATCATGTGTATGCTAAAGAGCAAAAGGCGGAGTTTTATTTTTATTCTTTTTTTAAACTTTATTTTTCTTGCATTTTATAATGAGACGTACAGCAATATAAACTGCTTGCAAGACCAGGTCATGAATATTTGCCGAATAGTTTCACCAGAATTAATACAGGTTGTTTGAGACACAAATCTGACTGATACCACATGCAAAGCTTGCTAACAATACAGAAAATGCAGGTCTTCTAACACAGTTGAGTTATTAATGCAGCCAGTGAATAGACACTATCAGTACTGCAACTGTTTTGTTTTGGAGTTTTGTTCTTGTCCTCTAGTTTTCCTTTTCATCTTTTCTTTTGACATATTGACAAATAATTTGTAAATTGCTGTAGCAAAGATGTAGGATGTGCATTTTTGCTATGTATTTTAATTTTTTATATAAATAAAATTCTTTTTTTTTTTTGAGAAGTGGCAGGGTATCTTTAACATCCACCAAATTAGGCAGATGGGACCTCGGTTTAACATCTCATCTGAAAGACTGCATCTCAGGAGTGCAGCACCCCCCTTATGCTGCATTACAGTGTCAATATTGGGATTTAACCCAAGTGCCTGGTGTGGGGATGGAACCCACAGCCTTTCAGGCTTCCAGCCTCAGAGGTGAGTGTGCAATCTCCTGAGCCACTGATACTGCTTGGGAAAGACACACTGATCTGGAAGTAGATCATTTCCAGATGCATCCTGGGAGTGAGGGGGAGAATTGAGCAACAGTGCAAAAAGCAACACGGCAGTAAGAAGCACACATAATAAAACAGAAACGTAACACAGAGTGCAAGAAGGTGCAGTGTCGTTACAGAATCTGGGCCAGGATGATATCTCCCTGCACACCAATTACCTAGCATGTATTTTATGTAGTACGTTTGGTTGGTGATGTTTTACCTGTAGGTTGTATTTGCCATCATGCCCAGGTTTGCCTTTCTGTCCTCACAGCTGCCAACACTGATGCTGTCCTGGCCTCCCAGCAGCAGCCATGCCTTCTCTTCCACTTACACTGGTCTTCCGTCACCTCGGACTTCCCCCTCCGAGGAGGGGGGCGGGAAGTTGACCAGGCTTCCCTCAAGCAACTTGGTTGCTGGAGGCGGGTGGACTGTCAGTGTGTCCAGAGCCATGAAGTGTCAGTGATACCTCACCCTGCACACTGTGGCCATTTCTGGAATCCCTCACACAGAGAAACAAAGCCAGGACTGGTGATAGGTGCATGTGAGATGTGGCAAAATCCTGTCGAACCGAGTGGTGTCTCCTCCCACCCTCTTTCATTCTCCATCTGTGCTTCTACCTGCTATCGGCCAGGTGGAAGTGGTGCTGCAGGAGTGGCAGTCTGCCCTCCCCCAAGGAGGCAAGCTTCCCCTGTGATACATAACCTTCTTGGCAGTCTCTGGTGACTCTGGCACGTTACTGAACCCAGGTTGCCTACGTCATGAGTGATCGTGCTACCGCTGTGCTGACAGGCTGGCCACTTTTTTGATTGATTTTTTTTTTTGTACCACTGTTTTTCCACAGAGTTGGGGTCCTCCTATGAAATGAGTTGTGACTGGGGTGCTGTGTACATTAGCATGGTGTGATGTCTGTAATTGGGATCTGCGTAGCATCTGCAGTCAGCAGCTGATGGAGGTTGTAGTTGGTGGCAGTGGCAAGGAGGATCAGGCAGTAGCCAGAGTTGGGAGCTGCTGCATGGGGGGGCTTGGCGTGTGAGGCGAGAGCTGGCATGCTGTTGGAAATGACTGTTTGGTGAGAGATGGGGAGTCGTTTGTAGGAAGGGGCCTTTTTTTTGTGGTACTGTTAGGTTGTAGTTTAATTTAGATTACTTTTATTTTATGGAAAGGGTCATTTTTTTGGCTAGTTTGTTAGTTGGTGTGGTAGTTTTGATAAGTGTGGTGGCAGATGCTTTATGAACTGTAGGTATAATACCTTCATTGCCATGGCATATGACTTAATTGTTATGGTATACAAGGAATTACATTAAGGGGTTAAGTATCTATTTGGAAAAGTTCCCATCCATGTATTACAGATATACAGATACAGAGATGGATATAGACAGACACATTATAGCCCGACTCTGAATACACAGTTTATTTTCACGACTGAGGAATCAGGATCATAACTCATGAGTGTCTGTCACGAGTAATGAAAGTCCTGCTCCCTCATAAGTAGTGATAAATTCTTCATTGTTTATATTCAATTTATACCACATCAGTGTTATAAGTTACAACTTTTAAATCTGGTGTTTACTTGAACATTTACCAGTTTGTGTTTTTTTTTTTTTTTTTTTTTTTGTGGTTTAGCAGCTGGCTGCATAAGGGAAGACTGGCTATTGTGATGTCATCACCTTTGTGAAAGTGGCTCTCTGCTTGGCTTGGGGAAAAAAAAAACACTAGCTGCAGAATGGTGACACATGCAACATCCTAAAATTAGAGGTTGTATATGTCATTAGCTAAAATAACCTTTCTGTGCATTTATCTCTGCACTGGGGTGTGTGTGTGTGTGTGTGTGTGTGTGTGTGTCCACAAGTACATGCAGATTGAATGATGGGCAAGTATGGTATACAAGGAAATAAACCCATCAAGGGGGCTTACCATTTATCATAAAGTCCCAAGCCCGAAGGGCGAGTGGCTTTATGATCTGGTTAGCCCCCTTGATGGGTTAAATTCCAAGAGCAGCGAACGTACCCACCTTATGTTATATAATGTATTTGGATGGTTGTTGTTAATTTACTTGCATATGCAGAGAAAGGATATACAGGAAAATAACATCTAATGAGGAAAAAGTCCCATCTGTGTAATAAATACATATTGTAAATGCCATATTTAAACACAGATCATTGCATGTTCTGTGTATACAATTTTTTTTAGCAGTGTGCTTTCTTTTTTTCTTTTCACAAGCTGGATCCCCTCATCCTCACCAAATATACTGTGAATGCAGGTTGTATTCACTTGCTTATACATACAAGTACCCCCGGTAACAGACAGCGGACCTTTTTGAATGTCTGAAACTGTTTTTGCTTTACCTTTTATTTTAGTCCTGGAGCCAGTGACCGAGTGCCCCGATTTTAAGCAGGGATCAAGTGAACAACAGCAGTGAGCCAGCCGTAGAAATGAAGTTTGTCTAACTGTTTTAAATAATAGATTGTAGGCTTAGTAAACATTATGTGAAGTGGATGCATCTTAAATCAGAACTGCGTTGACTCTGCGTAGAGGATGTTTTTCAAATACTGGTTCAAATTCTGTTATTGCTGTAGCTGTCCAGGCTTTTAGTCATCTTAGTGGGTCTTTCTGATTTATATGCTGCTGGTAAGAACCATTTTACAACTGTATGATGTCGTTTGTCCCTGTTCTACTCTTCCATTGTTAGCACTGTGCATCCATGTTCTACTGTAGAACTGTGTAGCTGAGAGGGACATAAATGACATCACACAGCTCTAAAATTGTACTTACCACAAGGCTGTAAAGCAGAAATACCCTCTGAGGTTACTAAAAGCCCCATATAGATGAACAATAACAGAATTATAACCAGTACTTTAAAAACAGATTCTACTGGGAAAAATGACTTACAGGTTCAGCGCAGTTCTCCTTTAAATAACTGAAGAGTGGGACTGTCTGTAAAAGCTGACCAAAGTTTCTCAATCTCTCCTGACTGAAGCAGAGAAATAAGATGGCAGGAGTGGGTTTTGAATTTCAAAGCGGGGAGTGCTGTTGGTTGTTAGCAGGCAGTGGATTCTTCACAGGATTGACAGAATGAGATGCCAATCAAAATGATTGCAGCTCTCTTGCAGTGTGATGTAGGCAAGTAAAAAATAAATTGTTCTGACATTAGCAAATGCAAAATAAACTTTTCTAGGGACATGGATATGTTCAATCCACACTTACTGGCAGGTTCCTTGCCACTTTAAATCTTGCGGGAAGGTCTTCAAGCTGGCTCCTCCCACCCACCCGGGTGGTAAAACTCTCGGCTCCGCCCCATGACGCCAGATCTTCCTTACTGCTTGGAAGCTCAGGTTCCCTCCTTTGCGCCCTGCGTTTTAGGCCTGGATCCTAACTCTTCGGTTAAACCTAAACTTATCTTAAAGTTTACTAGACTTCGATCTTTTTCTTCCTTCGCGACTGCGATGGACAAGTTGACTCCTGGATTTCGGCGGTGCCCCTGTGGGCAGAAGATGTCCCGGACCGATCCACACTCCACATGCGTCTACTGCCTTCGGCTCGAGCATGATTCGCTGGCCTGTGACTTGTGCAAGCCCTTCTTGGCCACGGTTCTTGAGGATCGCGCTGCCAGATTGCAACTTGGGCGCCCCGAGAAACATTATCCTCCGGTAAAGTCGAAGGAGGCCCATTGGGCGGTGTCTGGCGGCAGGCTCGGCTGAACAACTCGAACAAGTGATCGCCCTCGAGGAGGAGGAGCCGGCCCAGGCCGCATCTACTTCTTCGGTCCTGGCATTTATCCCACTCTCCTTGGGCTCCTCCTACACAGCTTCGTTCAAGGAGCTTTGTCAATCCCTCTCCACCAAGGGAGAGGGCTTTCGGGACATTCCTCTCTCTGTCCAAGAAGAAGGACTCCAAGGGTAAGTCCCACCTTCTACGTTCGTGGGAGGGGGAGAGATCCCCTTCCCAGGATAGTCGACACTCGACTTTGGTTGAGGTTGCGGCTAAGGTCGCTGGCTTCACGGTGTCCCCGTCAGGTCAGCCGGCTGAGACACCCATCGACGCAGTCGAGATTTTTCTCGACCCGTCGGATGGGCTGTCGACTGGAGAAGCCGACAACCCTTCTTCACCGGTTCCCCCGGTGGAAACCGAGGACTTGCCTGTGCCTCTTGTGCTGGAGTCCCCGGTTAAGGTCCCCGAACCGAGGGAGGAGTGGGTTTCCCCCGCTCGCTCTCAGACCCACCCTCGGAAACACCAAAGGTCTCGGTCTCTGACCTTTTCTCATTCCAGTCGATCCCGCCGACATCGGCGGTCTCGGTCTCGGCACCAAGGAAAGTGGCGGCGCCGCTCATCCTCTTCTTTGTCCTCTTCGGAGGATAGGCTCTAGTGCAAATTGCATCGGCGCTACGAGGATCTGATGTGGCAGCAGCTCCTTTTGACCAGGAACAAGCCGACTCCATCGCCTTCCCCGGCCATTAAGTGACTGTCACCAGAGCGGCCAAAACAACCCCTCGTTGTTATCGAGGAGCCGAAGCCGGCACCGGTTGTTCGGCCGAAACCAACTGCGCCACCCATTGTGGTGGAACACCCACCTCCACAACCTAAAACTGGGGCATCAACCAAGGCTTCTTGGTTGGGTCAGGGTTTGTCCCATCGGTTGTCGGTCACCCTCACTCCCGATTGACCTTGGCAAGTGAAGGGTGGCTCAGGCCCTCGGCAGCTGTTTGCAGACTCCTCGGAGTCTGACGATGGTTCCTCACTGTTCTCCAGGCCCCTCGACCTGGAGTCCACTGGGGGTCAGTCAGTGGATGAGAACCCATCCTCGTTCCTGGGAATGCTTCGGCTCATCTCAGTCTACTGGGATGAAGCTCAAACCCATTTCAAAGCGGGCCAAGTATCCCCTCACGGAGATACTGGACCGAGGGGATTCCCCCACGGAGGCCTTTCCGGTGGTCGAAGCCATTGTTGGCCCAGCTCTGGAGCTATGGCAGTGGCCAGCTTCTTGTCCAGCACCTTCGGCCAGGATGGCCTGAAAGTACGCCGTTCCCACTGGTTCACTCTCTGGATTCTTGGAGCACCCCTCCGCGGAGGGGCTTGTGACCGACAGTGTTTTCCAGCGCTCCAGAAACGTTTGGGACGTGTACAAGCCACCCGATAAAGAGTCCAAGAAACTGGACTACTCTGGGCGTAAAGTCTATGCTGCGTCCTCCTTAGGCCTTCGTCAGGCCAGTTCAGCCATTCTGATGGCACACTTTTCACATGCCCTTTTGGGCTCCCTGGATGAGGTGATTCCTCATCTCCTGGCTGACCTCCAGACTATGGGCAAGCAGGTGCGGGATCAGGGAAGGGGCGGTGGCTAAGCAACAGCTCCAAACTGCCTTAGACATTGGAGACTCTTGTGCCCAGTCAGTAGCGGCCGCAGTGGCCATGCGCCGCAGAGCTTGGCTGCAGATCTCCACTTTCACAGCGGATACCCAACACAAGCTGGCAGACGTTCCCTTCCTGGGTACCGACTTGTTCGGTCCTGGGGTGGAGGGTCATCTGCAGAGGATCGAGAAGTCCAATGCCACCTTGGACTCTGTCACGTCTGCCCAGAAGGACAAAGGCCGCCAGCAGCAGCGTAAGTCCTTTCGGCCTTCTGCCCCTGCGGCACGTCCGGCCCAGCAACACCAGCATAAGGGCCAGCAGGCTCACACTTGTCATCCCAAAGCCAAGCCTGCAGCTTCCTCTAGCACGAAGCCGGGAGGAAAGGTCCAGGTGGCTCCTCGGCTAGTCCTTCCTCCAAGCCTGCCCAGTGACGGGTTGAGGGGTGTTGCCCCCAACCTCGTCACTCCTCCCTGGGTTCCCCCCATGGGGGAACAGCTCCGTCACTTCCTTTCCGCCTAGTCCAATATCACCATGGACCACTGGGTGCTGGAAGTGGTAGGAAAAGGTCTGCCTCTGGAATTCGAGCAGGCCCCACCCTGTTGAGCCGTCGCCCCACGGGGGGCTACGGGGTCCGCAGCCTCTCTGTCGGCTTATCGAGCTGACATTGCCCTGCTCCTCCAGAAGGAGGTGATCAGGGAGGTGGTGGATCCTCCACCAGACCCAGGGTTTGTGTCCAGGTATTTCCTGGTCCCAAAACGGATGGGGGGCTGGCACCCCATCCTAGACCTACACGACCTGAACAAGTTCCTAAGGTCTCGAACCTTCAGGATGGTCACTCTGGCTCAGATCATTCCATCCTTGGAACGAGACATGTGGTTCTGTTCTCTGGACCTCCAAGACGCGTTCTTTCACGTCCCAATCCGTCCGTACCACCAGCGATTCCTCCACTTCAGAGCAGAGTGGTCCCTTTACGAGTTCTGGGCCATACCCTTTGGCCTCTCTCCAGCTCCCAGGGTCTTCACCAAATGCATGGCAGTGGTGACAGCATTCCTGCGGCACCGAAGGGTCTGGGTGTACCCTTACCTGGACGACTGGCTGATTGAAGCCCCCTCCAGACCAGAGGTGGAGCGGTCCAGGGATCTGGCCCTCCAAGTCTGCTCTCAGATTGGCCTCCTCATCAACGAGGCCAAATCGGAACTCGTGCCAACACAGGTGATTCAATTCATCAGGGCAGAGCGCGACTCTCTTCAAGCCAGAGCACGGCTCCCGGTGGACAGGGCCGAGGTTCTTTCCTTCTTTGCCCAATCATTTCAAGTTGGGCAATTGCGCCCTGCCCGTGACTTCCTGTGCCCTCTGGGTCTCATGGTGGCCTGCACCAGCGTGGTCCTTTGGGCCTGCTGGCACATGCATCCCCTTCAATGGGGGCTGGCCTGCCAATGGTCACAGTGCTTCGGTCCTCTGGACCAGCCAGTGATAGTGACCCAGGAGATGGGAATGCTCTCCAGTGGTGGATCGTTCCGGCTCATCTGCAGGAGGGTATCCCGTTTGTCCGCCCAGAGCTGACGGTCACTCTAATGACCGACGCCTCCCTGATGGGTTGGGGTGCCCATCTGGGGGAGCTCAGAGCGCATGGCCTCTGGTCCCCTCAGGAGTCTCGATGTCACATCAACCTGCTGGAGCTTTGAGTGGTCCGACTAGCCCTCACTGCCTTCGCTCCGTTTGTACGGGGTCAAGTGGTCCAGGTCCAGAAGGACAATACCACGACCATGTACTACCTAAACCGCCAGGGCAGGATGTGCTCCTTGCCTCTGTGCAAGGAAGCTCTCCGCACTTGGTCTCTCACGAGCAGACTGGAGGCGGATCTCCTAGCCATCCATGTGGCAGGAGCCTCCAACACTCTGGCCGAAGCCCCTAAGCCGGATAGATGCTGCATCTCATGAGTGGTCTCTCCTGCCAGAGGTAGTACACAATCTGTTCTCCCACTGGGGCACACCTCAGGTGGACCTGTTTGCCTCCAGGGAGAATGCGAAGCTGAGGCTGTTTCATGCCCGCCCCCCCTCAGCAGGGCTCGTTGCAGGGGGATGCCTTCTCGAGGCCGTGGAGCCTGGGCCTCTTCTACGCCTTTCCCCCATTTCTCTTGATCCACAAGGTGCTTCTCAAGGTGAGGAGGGACAAGGGGCAGGTGATTCTGGTAGCCCCAGACTGGCCCCGGCAGTTCTGGTATCCAGATCTCCTCAGCCTCAGTTCCAGGCTCCCGAGGCGGCTTCCAGCCCGCTTGGACCTGATCTCAGTCAACCAGGGGAAGGTTGTCCACCCGGACCTTCAATCCCTGCACCTGACGGCCTGATTCCTGAGTGGCTAGAGTTCCAGGCCTTGGGTCTTTCTGATGAGGTCCTCAACGTTGTTGAGGCATCCCGTAAGGAGTTGACTAGAAAATGCTATGCCTTCAAATGGAAGAGATTCTCCATTTGGTGTCAGGATAAGGGGTTGGACCCTTCCTCCTGTTCCTTGGCTAGCATCCTGGACTACCTGTGGTCTCTTTCTCAGCTAGGGCTTCAGTCGATGACCCTTAAGGTGCACCTGGCAGCCATCTCTGCTTACCGGGTGCGGGCCGGCAAGCAGTCGGTGGCGCAGGAGAAGGTGGTCGGGTGCTTTTTCAAAGGTCTTGATCACATATCCCCTCCGGTGTGAGGACCTCCACCTCCATGGGATCTACTGCTGGTATTGGCTAAGCTCATGGGCAAGCCATTCGAACCGATGCAAAGGTGTGACATCTCTCACCTGTCGTGGAAGGCAGTCTTCTTGGTGGCTATCACGTCAGCCAGAAGGGTGGGAGGGCTCCAGGCACTTTCCATTGAGTCTCCCTATCTGGTCTTCCACAGGGACAAGGTTGTCCTGAACCCCCACCCGAAATTCCTTCCGAAGATGGTGTCTGAGTTTAACCTTAACCAGGTGTTGACTCTGCCGGTGTTCTACCCCAGTCGCACCTCGGAGGCCGAATATAGGTTCCATACTCTGGACCCTAGAAGAGCACTCTCTTATTACAAGTAGCGGACGGCCTAAGTTTGGGGAGAGGTTCACCAGATGTTTGTCACCTACACTGAAGCCGCACCTGGCAGACCTGCAGCCAAGTGGATGATAGGCAGGTGGGTCACCTCCTGCATAGATCTCTGCTACAGGCTGGTGGGCATGGAGCTTCCCAAAGGGATAAGAGCTCATTCTACCCACCATACCGCTGCATCGGTGGCTGCTTCCAGGGACGTTCCTATCCAGGAAATCTGCAGGGCTGCTACCTGGAAGTCAGCACACACCTTCATTACTCACTACCACATCGACCTTGAGTCACGCCGGGATGCTGGTTTTGGGACCTCGGTTCTCCAGTCCTTATTTCCCAAGTAGGGGGTGTGCGCCTTGCCTCCCTCCCGGAGAACTGCTAGGAGTCTGCCAGTAAGTGTGGATTGAACAACATATCCATGTCCCTAGAAATACGGGTTACTCACCTGTAACAGGAGTTCTAGGAATGGTATATGTTGTTCATCCACAACACTCACCGACCTCCCTGGCTTTGACGCACAACCTGCTTCCAGCGGGCTAGATCTGCGTCATGGGGTGGAGCCGAGAGTTTTACCACCTGGGTGGGATGGAGGAGCCAGCTTGAAGACCTTCCAGCAAGATTTAAAGCGACAAGGAACCTGCCAGTAAGTGTGGATGAACAAAATATACCATTCCTAGAACTCCTGTTACAGGTGAGTAACCTGTATTTTTTTCACTTAGGTCTGCTGCTTACACAGTAGATCCTGGTAACAGATTTTTTTGGTGCTATCTGGGACCTACATACATTTTATACATATACATACTATGCTACTGCAGCAGCGCCAGTATAGCTAGGGTTACCAGATAGGTTGTTGTTTGACAAAATTGCCTGAAATTTGGCTTGCATTGTCTAGTAGGCAAAGTCTCAATATGTGAAAAGTTTTGTGATGGCAGCTTCTGTGGTTTTTGAGATCTGCATATGCGGTTTTCCTGTAGATGTCTCATTTTTTTCTGCAATTAACATGGGTTTGGGGTTTTGCTCTTGCGTACAGCATAGATGGTATGGAGTTTGTTTTTTGAAACGTTCATTGTAGAAGCAGACTGTGCCAAGGTAGAGTTTTTCAAAGGTTTTGTGAAAAATTAGTAAACAGTTCCAGGATTATAGGATTTAACCTTTGTTGTTTCAGCTGTTCTGAGCATGCTCCATGGTTTTTTGTTTGATAGCCTTCTGATACGACATGAAAAATTTCATGTCATCAGACCATTTTTGGTTTCTCACCACTTCTCACATCATGAAAAAATGTTCATGTCGTCACAGCTGCCATCTTGTTTTTTCCCCCAAACTAGAAAACATGGAAAATACATACAAATTGTGTGTTTTTAGAAAACAAACACTTGAACCTAACCTTTTAGCTATAGATTCTTGTGTTTCTTTTTTAAAACTACCTCCAGAAATACCTTTTCTGTGCACCCCAAAATCCAATTGAATTGCGGAGCTGCAGCTGGATTCATACTGCCAACAGATCGTGATCTCACTGTCTCGATCTTATTTATTTGTCTGTCTGTCTATCATCTATCTATCTTTTTATTCCCTTCCCCTCCCAGCTCAGCCATCCCTCGCCCTTCCCTGAAATATTTTAAGTAAAACTAACTAATAAAAGTGGACTGGGGTGCCCAACCCTGGTACTGCTTGCTCAAACACCCTCCCTCCCAGGTCACCCCTTCCTCCCAATAATCCTTAGGTGCTGACAGTGAGGTTCCCAATGCTACTGCCACCATAGAGTTTAAGTAAACACTGAGGTGTCCAATCCCTAGTCTGATCCAATACAAATTATGAACCTGCCAGAAAAAAAAAAAAGCCCCTCAATGTCTTTTTTGTTTGTTTTCTTTAATAACCTGTAGAAAGAAAATGGTGCATCAGCAGTCTGCCCCCCCAGACCCCCAACCCAACACACACCATCACTCACCTAAATATGTTCCACAACGTAGCTTCACCTTCGATAGAAAACTCATCTTGCCGCTGAAAATGGCAACTGCGATATGAGAAAATAAGGTCCAGTTTAATGTATTTCAATGGGGTTTTAACTTTTATTCATAACTGTCATTTTTTTTAGTATTCTTGCACCAAATTTTCAACATGTGCATTTTGGAACCCCCCGAGCAAGTGTGGTGGAGTTTTTCAAATCCAGCCTGTAAGGTGATTTTGTGGTTGCTGTGTGAAATCCCTGATCTGGCAGGATTTGAAGAGTTTCACCTACCAGATTTATTAGGTGAGTTTATAAGAAGGCTGTATTGAAAATGTGCAAGTTATGAGTGAGTGTTGAATTATTTTAACATTCACTCATAATTTCGCTAATTTTAACCTCTCTTCCATCAAACTTTCAACATGGTCTTTTTGGGACCCCACTTCATGAAGAAGGCAGGTGAAATTTTGCAAATCTGTCCCGAAAGGTGATTTCACAGTTGCTGTGCGAAATCAAATTTTGGGTGGAATTTGAACATTTTCACCTACGAGGTTCAGGAGGTGAGATCATAAGAAAACCATGTTGAAAAATGTGGTGTAAAAATATGGTACAATGACCAAGTTATGAGTGAATATTGAAATATTTCAATATTCACTCATAACTTCGCTAATTTTCAATATTTTGACTCCACACTTTCAACATCGCCATCTTTCACACCAGCTGATAACATCACAGATGTCATTTTGTTAAATCCTACCTGAGACTTGTTTTTGCACTTGTGGTGTAAAATGATGTTTCAGCCAATATGGTATAAATGCCAGGTGTCCTGTTTATAAGGAGAGTCATAAAATGACTATCTTGAAAATTTGGGGTCATACTTAAAATAATAATTAGGAAACATATGTAGTGCCAGCCTTTACCCCAGTGGGTAATGCTTTGTGATCTCATGCTGGTAAGTTGAGTTTGGGGGCAAGCTCAGTGAGCCAGCTGGATGGGGTGAAGCTGGGCCAATGGTGTCATTATGTGATACCACCCCTCTGCATACCACCAATCAGCCAGGGAAGGAAAGGTCAAGGGTTGTGGGCATGGACCCAGGTACCATATGGTGAAGACAATGCTTCTGTTGGCATAAGGCCCTGCATCTCTGCACCCATGGGTGACAGAGGGCCCAGTGCATTGGCTGAAAAATGGCCCCTTTGCCATGTTCATCTGTATCTATATCTGCAGCCACATGGAGACGTAGCCCACCAGGCAGCCCCATGAATTCTTGACATCCATCACTGCACTTCCATAGGTGTATGGAGTCTTTTCTTGGAGCAGGGCCCAGAGGGCCCTGGACGTTCTCACCTGGGCCCTACATGAATGAAGATACATATCCACTATCTCAAAAAGAAAGGAAAGTCTTTGTAAAAAAAACTGCATTAATGCACCAGATAGGGTTCAGCTTAATGCAACAAAAGTAGGGAAATGTGGCATTAGGGTTTCCAACCCTAACTCCCAGTCCCACCACCCCCCAAGCAATGGAAAGAAAAAGCATTAGGGATTTGGGTCTCCAAGTCTTGGCAAATCAGTGGTGGGGTCTTCCCTGGGGTTTTCAACCATAATGCTCACCCCCTCCCCTGAGCAAACTAGGTCAGACATGATCTCTTTTCCTTCACCCAGGGCTCTGTGGGCCCTGCATGAAAAAGCTACAACAGATTTTGGTGGCAATGTGTAGCAGGACATACTTCTCTACTTTTGAAGAGCATATCACTATGAGGCACTGGCTTGGAGCTGTACTTTGTGCTTCAGACAGGAGGCTATGGGCTGAGTGGGGAGGGATGAGCATTAAGGTTAGCAACCCCAAGGAGAACCCCACCACTGATTCACCAAGACTCTGGAGGCCCTAACCCTAATATGTTGTTCCTTTTGCTGGTTGGGGGTTAGGGGTGGGGAGTTGGGGTGAAAACCCTAATGCCACATTTCTCTACTTTTGTTGCATTAAGTTGAACCCTAACTGGTGCATTAACGCAGCTTTTAGGAAAGAATATATAGATACAGATAGATGGCTATGAAACCGACATACCGTTGTCACAATTATTATCTATCGATAGCTATGAGAGAAAGACACTGTTGTCACAGTGGATATCTTGAAGGTTAGTATCATCACAGTGGAATGCTGAATCAGTCAGAGAGCAGCTTACAGTGCTGATGAGATCACAGTTACAGTACATAGTGCAACACTGCAGTTGGCAAATGAAATTGGAGAAACCATTAAATATTAAAACAAATAGATTTAAAAGTTATAACTTTTAAGCAAATGTATAAATTAAAAGCAGTGGTCTGACGCAACAAAATACAGTTTATCATCACATGTGCAGGGGAAGGACTTTTATAACGCATTTTTGGCTCTGCCACCCCGGAGTTATGGTCTTGAATCCTGATTCCTCACACTTGAGGATAAATTGCATATCTTGAGCCAGACCACTGCATATACCTTCTGTGTATAACTTGCTTATGAACTTTATATGTATGTTTCCTTCCTAAACTTTTAAATGCTTGGGAACCTCTCACTCCCTTCTTTGAGCTCTAATTTCAGTGTACAGCTAATTACAGTTGCTTCAGTTGTAGGCGGCAGATTGCATTGCAGCGCTTATAAGATATTTTGATCCTGAAAAAAAACACAATAGCATTACTGTCTGCTTGTCTGGGAAGCTGGTGTCATTTGGGGTTTTGATGTAGAAGTTGCTGATTTCTGTTCTATTCCAAACAGGACGCTGAATCATATCCTGGCAAGGACGCAGCATCCTGACTTAGTGTGCTGTGGACTAGGGATGTAAGAGTGCTGCTTGACCTTTTGAGCAACACGTGGGTGGCACTTCATTAGCTGGCAGAACTTCCCAAGTAGTGCACAGAAATTTGAATTGCTTGTTTGATAAAATGTTTAGTAAGTTGATTAATTCCTGCCATAGGTAGTATATGTAATATGAAATGTGTAGCATTCCATTTGGAAAAATAAACCAATATACAAAAAAAGAGAATAAGTTGCCAGGGAACAGCATAGGTTGTTTTTTTCTTGGAAAAAATATCAACTTGCCTGCTCCATAAATGTGAATGGGAGGATGTTTTTCTTGTGTGTTTTTTGTGCATAATTTTTCTTTTTTGCGGTCTAAAGTAAATTAGCATTTTAAAGCATACCTGTAGATAAGCATGCAGGAAATGTGTGGGAGTCCTAAGGGTCATGCCAACATTATGAACTTTAAAATTTTTTTTTTTTATATATATACAGCTGTTTGATCCCAGTCGCCTCCTCCCGCCAGCTGGCGATGGGGACACACATGCATTTTCTTGATTTTTCTCCCCTGACCCCACCCCCCAAGGCCCTTGCTCACTGCCATGTGAGCGTGTGGCACATGCCACACCTGTGGCAACAGCTCAGCCCTTTTACCTCCCAGTACTTTGCCACCCCTTTCCACTCACGCTACCCACTGGACCACCCAGTGCGAGCGTGAATTAATGGGAGGCGCCAACCCACCCCCACCACCCTCAGAGAGGGAGAGATGCCCACTGACATGTCCATCCTGCTCCACTCTCAGCACCCCGATGACCCAACGCCGCTCTCGAACCCGGGTCACCGGCGTAGCACAGGGTAAGGTGTCCAGTGCCTCAACCCTCTGCACCACTGGGCCGGCTAACATTATGAACTTTATGTAGAGAATAATATATGGGCAGTAGTGAGTTGCAAGCTTTTTTTTTTTTGTTACACATCCATAAACCATAAGACTGAAACTCAAGTGGTTTTTAAAGCAACACACACTGAAGGTATGTAACTAAAGCAAAACTCAGACCTCTGCAAACATTTGCCCCCCCCCCAAGGCCTTCTCCTGCAGATTGAAGGATCAAAGTGCCTCCCTGAGGCCAACTCCGCTTGAGGGGGGGGAGCATGTAACCTGGTGTTAGGCACCCCCCCCCATCATAAACCATGAGAGTTTAGCTTGAATAGTGTATTTAGGAATTACCCACAAGGATATGTATTTAAAAAAACACTAAAAACCTCCCCCCACCAAACTAACCAGATTTAACTGCCTTCCACATTTTTTCACAATTGCCATTTTTTCTTGCTGCTCTAGGCACCCACCACTCTTATCAGGTGCCATTTATCGGGAGTGGTTTCTCAGTTATACTCGACCATGACATCACAATCGTGAATAATGGAGAATTTCAAAATGGCTGTTTTTCAGGTTGTAATCACCTCTTAACCAGTAAATATAAACCCAGTTTACTGCTGATTGTGACAATAGTTAAAAGCCAACTCTGTGCACTTTTTAAAATGTCAAAGGTAGCAAAACAAGGAAAGTTTAAAGAGCACCTATCATCCTCTTCCTTGAAACTCCCCCGCCAAGCCCCTGTGGTAGCCTTACCCTCCGGTAGTGAAATGGTGCCAATTTCAAATGTTTTCTCTCTGTCCTGTATGTAGGGGAAGTGAATAGTAATTTGCTCCCAAATAGTCCTGCTGCATAATCCCTTCCCCTTCCATGTAGCGACGATGTGCCCCCGTGCTCTAACGTTTTGTGATGTCAGAGTTTGGAGAGCTTGGGGGCGCGCTCCATAGATAACTAATAGTGGTGTGTTTTAACATACTATTTTTAGTATGTTGGTGGTCAGCAATAAGCTCTTCTTAGAGGAGTAGTGGCTTTGACTTGAATGAAAAGGACAATGAACATACTAAAAATAGTATGTTTAAAAAAAATGCTGCTGTTATCTACGGAGCGCACCCCCATGCTCTCCAAACTCTGACATTGCAAGACATTGGAGCATGGGGGTTGATCGCTGCTACCAGCAGGGGTAAGGATCATGCAGCAGGACTCCTCAGAGTCAATTTACAATCCCTTCCTCTACTTATGGGATAGAAATAAAAAATGTGAAATTGGCGTCATTTCAGTAAACATAGAAAAAAGACTTGGACGGCAGATAAGGACTGCTTGGCCCACCTAGTTTGCCCAGTTCCCTACATATTGGATAAGCTGTAGATCCTAGTTAATCAACAGCCTACTTCTTCCTTCCCCCCCCCACCAGAATTGCCTTATGTCTGTCCTATGCATTCTTCAATTCCCCCACTGTTTTTGACCCCACAACTCCTCAGGAAAGCCGTTCCATACATCCACCACCCTCTCTGTGAAAAAATACTTCCTCACATTGCCCCTGAGCTGTCCCCCCCTCTATCTTTAGATTGTGTCCCCTTGTTCTTGCACATCTCTTTTTCTGAAAAATGCTACCCTCTTGGACTTTGTTGATTCCCTTGAGGTACTTGAAAGTTTCTATCATGTCCCCGCCCTCCTTCCTAGAGGGTATGCATATTAAGCTCCTTCAGTCTCTCTTTGTATGGCTTCTGGTGCAGACCCTGCACCATTTTAGTGCCTCCTCTGGACTGCCTCCATCCTATGTCCTTGTGGAGATGGGGTCTCCAGAACTGCATGCAGTACTTCAGATGGGGTCTCACCAACTGTCTGTACAGAGGGATAGCAGCTTCCTGTTTTTTACTGGTGATGCCTCTCCCTATACATCCCATTATCCCCCCAGCCATCCTTACTGCCTTCTCACATTGCTTGCTTACCTTTAGGTCATCTGATATGACTACCCCCAGTTCCCTTTCCATTTTTGCTGTTGTTAATACCTCCCCCCACCATTGTGTACTCTTCCCCTGGGTTTTTGTTTCCCAGGTGCATTACTTTGCACTTCTTTGCATTGAATCTAAGCTGCCATACTTTTGACCATTCCTCCAACCTTGCCAAGTCCCTTCTCATCCTTTCCACTCCCCCCCCCTTGTGTATCAACCCTGTTGCAGATCTTTGTGTCATCTGTAGAGGCACACTTTTCCCTTCAGTCCCTCTGCAATGTCACTTATAAAAACATTAAAAAGGACTGGACCCAGTACTGAACACTGGTACTGCAGAGTAAGGCTACCTGTTGGGCTTGGGGGAAAGGGACTTAAAAATGTGCTCTTTAGCACTGATAAACATAGTACATTTTGTAATTGTGCAAATTAATCTGTATTAACATTTAGAGAGGCATTAGAATGAAGATGTTATCCTCTTAATATTGTAGAATGAGTCCTTTGGACTCTAAAGTGGAATTCTTTTAACTAGTGCATTCCAATAACACAAGGAATAAAATGCCTTTGACTTTCTGCACCTACTAGCTTATATACTGTGCTGAGTATATATTCTTTGCTGTCTAGTTTGGGTGAGATGCAAGCACTGTCTACTTGATACTGTGCGAGTGTAAGCCTAGAGTGATACAGCACCGCCTAGGACCATTCACCTTATGCGTGTCCAAATATCTGTTGCTGTGCTCATTTCTGAGTTACTGACAAGGATTCTGACATGTAACGATAACCTGTATTATTAACCATCACTGTAGTTTCCATTGCCTTGTGTGGGGGGATCTAAACATTGCTTAACTTCTGTTTACCTCTGCTCAGGGTATTCGCCTTAGAGCAGAGACACTGGGACTGAGTAGAGGAGCGGAGGCAGGCCTGTGATTTTGACCAACTGTCAAATACTTCGGCACCCAATCATAGGACACGCTATTTGTATCGGCCAATCTGAAATGAGACACATGCTCCAAGGAAACTGTAGCCTTCTGTGAAGTTCTGTTTAGTAGTCTTCGAGCACCTTCTTGGGAACTCCATTTCCTAGTGAGGAAGAGCCACAAGTGTCGCTGAAAAATGGGGGAGTTTTTAGGGTAAAAGAGAACTTTCTTCTAACACAAAGAATCGCAGGTGAAATAAGTGAGTCTGTTCCATGGGTATGGTCGCCTCACTGGGCCATCTTTGTGGACCTCTCCTAAGGCTTTCAACTTGGTTGATTATGCACTACTCCTTTTCAAGCTCAAGACCCTAGGTCTTCGCCAATCAGTCATCTGATGTTTCGGAAACTACCTGAGTAAACGTATACAGCTAGTGTCCACACAAGACATTAATTCAGAGCTTGCTGTCTTAAATCTTGGGATTCCTCAAGGCTCAGTCCTTGACCTTCTGCTGTTCTCCATTTTTGTTGATTTACATCCAGAAGCCCATCGGGAGGTGTCACCTACATATGTATTCAGATGACATCATACTCTACTGCAGTACAACAGCTTTTGAGTTTAATTCAGTACTCCAGTCTGATTTCAGTGCAGTCTCCTCCTGGTTCATCAACAACCACCCAGTCCTGAAAGGGAAACGTCCATGAACCATTGATCCCCACCTGCATGTGAAGCGGGGCCTGATTAGCAGATATAAAAACAGTGTTAAATGTGGCACTTATCGTTGAGTATTTTATTTAAATCCATATCTGGTTGATCCTGCACCCTCCCTGCCAGCATTTTAAGTGCAAACACCCTCCCTGTCGCGCCCACAAGTAGCCGTGACTGTCCCTGTGATGACATGGCAGGCAGGGAGCAGCCGGGGTGTCTCCATAGGCTTGTCATAGCCCAGGACTACTAAACAGCTCCAGTTTGGAGCCCGTGACATAAGGAGACCAGATACAGACAGCTATTGTGACTGTTAGTCTGTACCTGGTCTCAGTATTGCAAGAATACTGATAGACTCCAAACTGGAGCTATCAGTATTCTTGCAATGAGGAATGCGTTTGAGACAAATTGAGGGTGAAAGTAGCAGTACGATCAGTTGGGAGTATATGCCGGTGATTCAGGTGAGAGCAGGAGTGATGGAGTTTCATTGAGGAGGATCTATGACAGTCGGTCGATAATTTCGTTGTCGACTGACATTACAGTGACTACTTTATGTCAACTGCATTTGCAGTTGGCATAAAGGGAGTCACTTTGGACTGTGTTTTCTTCGAGGGCTTTGTCCCCCGAACCCCCCTTGTGGGGGGCTCTGCTCCCCGCACCCCCTGCTACTTAATTAATCAACTCCAAGTTGCTTCAGAGAGGGAGTGCAATACCCTCAGAAAGCAATGCCGGGTCCTGCGCTGACACTACAGCAACCTGGCGCTGTAGTGTCAGTCACGGTAAAGTTGTTGCCGTAGTGACTATATACCCATTGAGGAGAATGTACTAACATACTAAAATGCCAGCAGAATAGGCCTACCGGTCTTTTGTGTCTGCTCGTTTGGTCAGCCCCCGCCCTGGGAGCTGACCTTCCTGCCCCCCCGCCCTCTCGGGCTTCTTCCTTCCCAGTCCAGGGTATTCTCGCTGCATTGGACTTTGCTTCCAGAACCCTTCCCCTGTACCTGCCCCACCCACTCTTGAACCCCTCCACAGTCTCTGCCTCCACCAGCCCCCCGGGCAGCACATTCCATGGTTCTACCACCCTCTCGGTGAAGTAGCACCTGCTCCTTTCTCCCCTGAGTCTCCCCCCCTCCAGCTTCCACCCATGCCCTCTAGTTGCCCCCTCCTTCCTTCAGAGCACCATGACTGCGCCTCCCCTATTTACCCCCTTCATAGTACCTGAGACCTCTATCATGTCCCCTCCGTCCCTTCTGTCTTCCAATGTGTACATATTTAGCTCTTCGAGCCTCTCCCCATAGGTTCTTTTCCCCAAGCCCTAGATCATTTTGGTTGCCCTCCTCTGGACCCTCTCCAGGAGTTCAATGTCCCTCTTTAAGTGTGGCCTCCAAAACTGCATGCAGTACTCAAAGTGTGGCCTCACCAAGCAGTTATACAGAGGGAGTATCACTTCCCTCCTTCTGAAGGTGATCCCCCTAGCGATGCATCCCAGCATCCTGTTGGCTTTGGCCGCTGCCCTCCTACAAGTCTCCGAGTTGTTCATCTTGACATCCACCACCACCCCCAGGTCCCTCTCAGCCATTGAGACTTGTAGCATTCCGCCCCCCCCCCCAAGGGTGTATACTTGGCCCGGGTTTCTGGCTCCCAGGTGCAGTACCCTGCATTTCACTGCATTGAACCTCAGATTCCACTTTCTAGATCACCTTTCCAGAGCCTCCCGGTCCCCCTGTAGGGCCTCCCTTCCCTCCTCCCCATCCACCATCACTTGAGTCATCTGCAAAGAGACTTATCTCACTCCTGATACTCTTCCTTATGTCAGAGACATAAGCATTGAACAGGATGTCCGAGACATAAGCATTGAACAGGAGGGGTCCAAGGACCGATCCCTGAGGGACCCCACTTATGACCCTCCTTGGAGATGAGACTGTTCCCCAACCACAACCCTCTGGTTCTGGACTTGGAGCCAGTTCCCTATCCATCTGATCATTTGGTTCCCCCAGCTTATCCAACAGGCCCCCGTGAGGAACAGAGTCAAACGCCTTGCTGAAGTCAAGAAAGAGGACGTCCACTGGCCTACCCAGGTCCAAGGCACTCATCACCCAATGCTAGAACTCCACAAGGTTTGTCTGCCATGATTTCCCCAGCACAAAACCATGCTGTCTATCATCCAGGCACCCTGACTTTTCCAGTCCCTCTCCCCAGGCCCTCCTTGACAATACCCTCCATCACCTTGCCCACCACCGATGTCAGGCTGACGGGCCTGTAGTTCCCTGCCACCTCCTCTGATCCACCCTTGTGGATAGGCACTATATGCACCACCTACCAGTCCTGGGGCACCCACCCCATCCTCTGAGAGATGCTGAAAAGCTCCGCCAGGGGTTTCGCCAGGACATCCGCCAGTTCCCTCAGTACTCTGGGATGTAATTTATCTGGCCCCGGTGCTTTCTCCGTCTTAAGGGACCTGAGGGCTTCTCTCTCTCTCTCTCTGTCTCTACCGTGATTTCCACCTCCGCTTCCTTGTCCCTGTTTTGCCCCCCACCAGTGATGGCTCCCCCTCTCCCCAGACTCGCCAATCGGTGAGGGTCCCCCCTTCAGTTTCACAGTCTCCTCCCATGTATGATGCAGCCTCCCATTTTCCTTGGTAAAAACTGAGGCAAAGTATTCATTTAGTACCCAGCCTGCTCCCCGGGTCTTGTGCCCATCCCTCCCTGTTTTAATCCTGCTAATCTGCCCCATCACCCTTCTTTTTCCCTCCATGTATCTAAAGAACCCCTTGTTCCCTCTCCTAATTTCCCTGGCCAGGTTCTGCTCCTTCCTTGCTTTAGCCGCCCTCACCACCCTAGTGGCCCTTTTGGCCATCAGCTCATACTCCCCTCAATTCCTTTTACCCCTTGAGCACTTGAAACGCCCATAGGCCACCTTCTTTTCCCTCACCACCTCTTGAACCTCCCGGGTCCACCAGCAGGGTTTTGGGGCCCTACAGCATTTGTGTCTCACTCTTGCACAGGTGCTGGTAGCATCCTGCACCCCCCCCCTGATGATTTCCCACCTACTGTCTATGTCCATGTCCGGCCCTATCCCGTCCAAATGCTCCTTAAGGATCCTTCCCATTTCCTTGAAATCCACCCCCCTGAAGTAAGTTACCTCCGTCTTTGTGCAGCCTTCTTCTCCTCCTAGGTCCAGACAGAACCAGACCGTGGCATGGTCACTCCCCACCAACGGGTCCCTTACCTCCAGGCCCCTAATCTGGTCACTGTCTGCCAGGACCACGTCCAGTATCCATGCCTCCCTGGTCGGCTCCCCCACCTGCTGGGTTAGGAATGCGTCCTGAGAAACATCCAACAACCTCTGTTCCCTGACTAACGAGGATGTCATAGTCTCCCAGTCTGTTTCTGGCATGTTTGTCACCCAACACCACCACCCTTCCCCTGCCCAATCTACAATGTCTCCCAACATCTACCACCAGACTCCTCCAATTCCTCCGCCAGTGTAGGAGGTCTGTACACCACTCCTATTTTTACTCACTTGCCCCCCCCTTGTTATCAAGGTGACCCAAATCGCCTCCACAATCCCCTTTGCCTCCTCCACTCCTCCTATGCCAATGTAGTTATTGACTATCAACGCTAACCCCCTTCCTTTCCCTCCCCCCCTGTCCTTCCTGAACATAGTGTAACCCTCCAAGTTCAGGTCCCAGTCGTGCCCTGTGCTGGCCCAGGTCTCAGTGACAGCCGCCACATCCACACCTCTCTCAGCTAGCATCGCCTGGAGCTTAGGCATTTTATTGCCCAAGCTCCTGGTATTTAGCAGGACCACCCTCCACCCCTTCTGTATACTCCCATTTCCCCTACTCGCGTTCCCATGGGGCGTCAGTCTCCCCCTGGTCTGCTCCTTACCAGTTAGCCTTTTCCCGCATTTCTCCAGCTCCCTAGGGGGGTGGAGACAGTCCCTCCTTTATCTGACCCCCCTCGACAGCCTCTTCTTCCATCCCTCCCCCACTTCACAAGTTTTAAACCCCACCTTTCATCAATGAACCCTTCTATTTTCAGCTTAAGGATTTCCTTCCCCTCCTAACTGAGATGGAGCCTATCCCTAGCATACAGTCCCTTATCCTCCCAGGTCTCCCCCAATCCCCCATCAACCCATACTGGCTGGCCCCACACCACTCCCTGAGCCACTGATTTATCTTCTTCCTGTTTTCCCCACTAGCCCTCGGCACCGGCAGGATTTCCGAGAAGGAAATCATGCATCCTATGTCATGACAAACCCAGGCTAGCTCCCTGAACCTTGCCTGTATCTCCAGCTCACTATTTCCTTCAGTGTCATTGGTACCCAAGTGGACCAGTATGTCCAGGGGAACCTCCACAATCCTTTGCCAGTTGATATACCTCAGGCTTGGCCCTGTGTACCGTTAGTCCAGGGAAGCATTTTGTTCTAACCAGGCAGGCTTCCCCCTCCCTACCCCATTTGATACCCCTGATCATGGAATCACCCAACAGGAGCACTCTAGCCACCCCCTTTCCTCCATTTCCCCCCCTCCATGTCCCTCCTTGTACTTTCTACTGGCCCTTCCCCCCCCCAGCCAGCTCCTTGCTCCTCCTCCTCCTATCTGGGTGCAAACTGCCGCCCTCTCCTTATTGACCATGGCCACCTCCCCTCAGTTCTATGCCTCTCCTCCTGGTATCCTTCATGCTGCTAACCCCCCCCCACCACTGTGCGACTGGTCCTTCCACCGCATCTGCTAATCTAACCTGGCTCGTCCTCCCTTCCTTCCCGTCTACATTCAGCCCTCCTTGCTGGTCATGCCCCCCCGACCCAAACCTTCAGCTCCATTTACTGCATCCTTCTTGTGGTTCTGGTCCTTCTCCTTGCCCTTTCCTCCCTCTACCCCTCCTCCTCAACCTGCTCTGATCCCCCCCAACCCCATTCTCCCGCATTCCATGTTTCCCCCCCCATTGTTTCTGATTTCTGGCCCCACCTCCTGTCTCCCACTCCCTTTCCATCTCTAACCGCCCCTGTCATGGCTACATCATCACCCCCCAGCACTCCTCTCTTCCTCAGAAGAAGTAGAGGATTGAAGCGGTTGCTGAGCTGAAGGCCCAACCCACCTCCCCACCTTGCTTCCTTTTGTCCAGCCCCAGCCATCTGCCTACTTCCTTGGGAGTGTCCTCCTCCTTTTGGCCCCCCTCTGCAAGGATCCCCAGATACCTGCCTGCTTCCTTGGTAGTATCCTCCTTTTGGACCCCCTCTGTCAGGGTCCCCGTGTGACCCCAGAGTACTCTCCTGCGCTCCTTTCCCTGTGCCCCCACCCCTAGTGCTTAGTACAACCCCATGGGAGAGCCCCTGTCCTTTTTCCCAACCATACCTCCCCCCCAGCTGTCTTCTAATCCCCTCAACCTCCTCCCTGAGCTGTGCCAGCTGATGGCACACTGGGCAACCACCGAACTTCCAAGCCCAGTCCAGTACTGTGGCCACCCCACACCCTGTGCACCCCACCGCCCTCCCAGAGATGCCGGCCCTAATGATGTGTGGTCCCATCCCTCTCCAAGTAGGTTTCCCTGGGTGAACCACCAGGTTTCCCAGTGGTCCAAGAGACACACCCACACACTAAGCAGGTCACACACTAATCCTAGATACAGTCCCACAGTAAACAGGTACCCCCCTTTACTAGGTACAGTACTTTCACAGTAAACAGTTTCACTTTAAACAGAGTTACAGTACCTAGGTTAGGCTTAAACTCCAGAGGCTGGAGAGGGTGCACCCCCCCCCCTTTTTTCCAGCAATGAGCTTAACACCAGATGCTCTTTTTCTCCTCCTTAAAGTCCTTCTCCGGACAGTCTTTTTTTATTTTTTTTTTTTTGGGGGTAAAGTGCACAGCTCTTTCCTGCTTGTTTGCTATCCGTCAGTGGGATCCTTCCTGATTTCCTTGCTCCACCCTCCTCGGGCACTTAATAGAGGTTGGGGCTGGGGTGGGTGGTGTGGGACAAAATCTGCTGTCCTCTGGTGCCCTGACCCACTCCGTGTGGCCAGGATTGCTCCCCCGATCTGCCGCTGTCCCCCAGCACCCTGGCCCGCTCCGTGCGGCTGGGAAAGGAAAGAGAAAATGGCTCCTCTCCTGAATGTGTATCACTGGGTTCCCTTGCTTTCTTTGGCTTGTTATTTTACTGAATTAGCAGTTTGAAAGTGGCTTAGTATTGAATTTTTTTTTTTTTGTCTGTTTGAGTGGAGGAAGTGAGAATCAGGCAGGGTAAGCAAAAGGAAAAATGACAATCATTTTCTTATTGAAATTCTGCCCTGAGCACGGTGTTTCATTGTGTAAACAGTGAGGCTGGCACTGAAACGTTATCCCCGGTCTCAGTTGGCTCATAGATGTATGCCTGGGTAAAGGGCTTAGCTAACCGGAGACCTGGATGTTTTGTTCCCATTTTCTGTTTATAAATAAATAATGATAAAATCATTGCGTTATATCTGGCTCTGTAATTTTCTGCTGCGTTTAGGTTGTGCTTGATCTTTCATGGTGGTGTGGCAGCTGTTTCATAGCAGATTCCTTGCTCCAAGGACATTTTATATCCAGTTCCAGCCACAGAAAGATTCTTCAGTTTGGTACTGTAAGGTTTCTTCAATAATGTCATCGTATAGATCTATCAAGCTTTTCTTCTGGCTCTTTTGGCCTGATTCTGACATCACATCACACCCATTGAAGCAGTAACAGACTTCCCATTCAGAACAAATAGTTTAGATTTAGGAACAAAACAACTTCTCCCTTTTTTTTTTTCAGGACACGAGTTAAAAACAAAACAATTCCCAACTGAAGACAGAGTCTAATGAAAGCAAAACTGTAGTGTTTTATAGTCTAGGAACAGTGTGCCTTTTTTCTCTGCTGGTTTGATAAAATGGGTGGGAGTATGGTGATTTGGGTAAATGATCTTAATGAGAACAGCATGCCTTGTCCCTCATCTAGCCAGTAGTGCCTTGATGTCACCACCAGGGCATTTGCTGGCAGATAAACGGAAACAGCCCAGTTTGACAGGATGTCATTACCATGTAAAATCCCAACACATTAGTATTTATAATATATTTTCTCTAAAATCAGATGTAATAATTATAAGTTTCTACTCAACATAGTAAACGTTAACAACTTTCACCATCCACAGCCTCACAGCCAGCTCGGGACAAAGCCAAGACCAGTGTTGGACTTTTTGTGCTGTATGATTAACTGGTCCTTGTTACGTTCAGCACAGGACAGCTGAACAGTCACTTTGCACACTGACTGAGAGTGCTCCTTTGAGGCGCATATCTCACACCCTTAATACCCCAGAAATTATACTATTATGGGGGAGGGGAGGAATTGAAGGGGGATGATCTTTTGCGAAGATACAGTGTGACGAAATATAGAAATGGACACTCTGGACTCCGATGTTTTCAGATGCTAAAGTATAAGGATATTTTGCTTGCAGATTTGTATCACTAACTGGTTACCCCTTTAAGAGCCAGTTACCTAGAGGGCCCTCGAAGTAAGCTGTTCACCAGTGCTGCTGGCACCAAGGGTTGCTATCACAGTACAGCTAGTAACAAGAGGATGAAAGCAAAATATGAGAGGTGGGGGATAATACAATCTCACCAGAACCCTCTTTCATTCCAGAATCAAAGGGCTGTGTTTTCTAAAGGATTTGCACTGCTCCCTATTTACAATGTTTGCGACTTAAAGAGCTCATGACATCTCAAGCAACACTGCGCCAAAAAAAAAGTTACATTTTAGATGCCTCTCTGTTTATGTTTAATATTGTTTTAGCCACTCCAATTTCCTGTAGAATTATGGACTTCAACATGAAAATAGGAACATGATCTACTAGACTTCTGCTGCCTGACATCACAGTCCCCTTCTTATGACATAAGTCTATTGCTAAGAGTTGCAATGTCTGGTGTAGATCAGCAGACAGAAGGGACAGCGATCCCGATTTCATGTTAAATGCGTATTGTTGTTATGAAATGGGCAAAGCTAATACTAAAATTTATGAAATATGAAACAAAAACTGGAATGTGGCTATATAGATTTTTTTTTTTTTTTCAATTTAGCTGGACATCGACTCTTTAATTTTGAAAGAACTTTCTCAGCAAGATAAATACCTCCACAGTGTTTACAAGGACATCAAGCATTTTTGCAACTTCCTTCCTTGTAATTCGGGATGATCAAATTCTGAGTTACCTAAGCCTGGTATATGAGGCAGCGCTGACTCGGGGGTGGGTGGCGGCTAGGAGGTGGCGTTTTCTCTGGAGACTTGGATGTCACTACCACCAGTAAGGACGGAGGTCACCCTGTGGGAGCTGTACAGCTATGCTGTCCTCACCTGGGAGGTTCTCCCCATGGGCATCAATTGGGTCATTCCTGGGATATAGGAGGAGACCCTTTGGACCACTTTGCTAAGCCTTCCCCTAGTCTACCAAGTCTGCCTGATAAAGAAACACTTGTACACTAGACATTCACATTCCTCCTCTTCTTTCCTTTGTCCAGTCTGGCTCCTGCAAACGCTATTCCATATCTCCAACCTCCTCTGGATCACTGTCACCATGCTGTTAGGCATGGGGTGGGGCTTGTTCTCCATAACTAGTTTCATAGACCTAGCCAAGGCCTTCGATACTGTGACCCACCCCCTCTGTTGGATAAGTTAAGTGCTGCAGACCTGTCTGACTTGGTCAGGTAGTTCCGCGCCTGCCTCTTCGATATGCTCCAGCTGGTCCAGGTTGGTGATGCTGTATCCACCCCCCTGAACATTTAGTCTGTTGTCCCCAGGGCTCCATCCTCACCCCAGTCCTTTTCTCCATCTCCTTAAATGAGCTCCCCTCCACCCTTGTCTCTTCATGCTCCACATGTTGGGGGATGATGCAGTTAGATTTGCTTCTAGTGCTTCCAACCCTGAACTGAACTGGAATCATCACTCCAGCATGACTTTAACAATGTGCGATGCTGGTTCTGCTCAAACCAGCTTTCACTAAATGCCAAAAACACTGCGACTTTTGGCACTAGATGGAGACTAGCAAGACTCCAACATACCCCTGTCTTCCAGACGTTGGATGGCGACCTGCTTGAAGTGGTATTCTGTTTCAAGTACTTAGAGGTGTGGCTAGACCAGACGCTCAGATTTTCCACCTGCATTGATGCCATGCATAAGAAACCCTGTTCTAAGCTTGGTGTCCTGTTCTGCAACAAATCCTGCCTTCCTCTCCCGGTCTGCCATGAGATTGTCCTCAGGATGAGCTTGCAGGTGTTTGTCTATGTAAATGGAGTGTGCTGCACAGCCCCAAAATCCTGGAAACATAGACTGTGCTGGAAGAAAAAGGCCATTGGTCCATCCAGTCTGCTCTGCCATATTTCTCTGGCACTGCGTGACCTGCAGTGGCTGCTGGTGAAGTGGCGTATCTTGTTTAAGACAAGTTTGTTATCCTATAAAGCACTGCATGGACTGGGCCCAGCCTACCTGGCAGAGCTCCTGCACACCTCAGTTTACCCACTTTGATCTTCCGGGGAGAGCCTCCTGGTGGTCCCGAGGGCAAGACTGAAGACCTCCAGTGATCAGGCCTTCGGAGTAGTGGGCCCTTCCTTCTGGAATTCCTTGCCCAGGACCTTGTGGTGGTGGTGGTGGGGCCCTCGGTAGATGTTTTTAAAAAGGTGGGGAGCTGAAGACCTATTTATTTCAGCAAGCTTCTGGAGAAACTCTATAATGTATGTGTAGAGCACATCTTACAGTTTTATTAGGTTTTAGTGTATTTGTATTGTTTTGTTGGATTGAGGCGGTTATTGTATGTATTGGGAATTGTTATGGTTTATTGATTGTATTGGTCTCATATTTTGCATTCTTTTATTGTAATGGCACTCTGGGCCCCAGGGGAAGGGTGCCAGATAGAAATAAAATCTACTACCGTTATACTCTATCCTACCTCAAGACCTGCTGTCTAGATATTCTTTATTCCTCTCCTCCTCCCCCCCCACCTTGCCTCTTGCTTTAGTGCTCCCACCCTGAGTTAACTGTTAAGTCCGTACCTCTGGCCTAGCCATGTTTGAAACCATTAATGGCGTTAGCACCCCACCCTCACCTCTGCTGGTAGGCTGTTCCATGGCTCAGCCTCTCTCAGATAATACTGCATCATTGACCCTATAGTGAGCTTCAACACATGTCCCTGTGTTTTTTTTTTTTTAATTGTATTTATGCACCTTGCCGGTCAGCCCCCATCCAACAGCCCCCATCCGTCCCGGAATTGCAGGCGTTTTCCTTGTGAGTCTGTCTTCATCCTGCTGACCAGCATATTTTCCCCTCGATTTTCTCCCAGGGGCCCCGGGAGTATGCATGCATGTGCGTGGAGGTGCACATGCACCGTACAGCCCCAGTTCTGACCCCTTTCCCTCATCCCATGGCCTAATGTGTAGGCACCCTCGGGCCTGTGCCACCCCCAGCCTCCACTGGGAGTCGCCATCAGCCGAGGGATGCCATGCTTCCTCCCCGGAGAGGACAGCTTGCCTGCCGGCAGCTCTATCCAGCTCTGCCCTCCCCCCTCCTGTGCTGACCTCTGACGAGCCGGGCTTGTTCCCGAACCTGGGTCGCTGGCGTGGGTTGAGGTAAGGTGCCAGCGCTTCAACCCTGTATGCCACTGGGCTGGCCATGTCCCTGTGTTTTTGACTCACTATTCCTACTGAATAGTTTCTCACAGTTTACCCTGTTCATTCCTTTTAGAAACTTGAAAGTTTCCATCATATCGTCGCTCTCCCTTCTGGCCTCCAGTGAGAACATGTTCTGTTCCCTGATGTGATCCTCATAGGAGCTGCCCTGTTGACCCTGAATCATTTTGATTACCCAATATTGCACTGTCTCCAGCCTGTCATTCTCTTTCCTTAGGTGGAGATTCAGAACTGGGCACAGTATTCCAGCTCTGCACTTCTCAGGCTGTGACTCCTTCTTCATTCCTTCTACTGCTTTGCGCTTAGTAATCTACCTCTCAAACATCCCAGCTGTCTCTGTACAAACTCTCTCTCTCTCTCTCTTCTCCTCACTAGAGGTCCAGCATCTCTCTCACTATTTCTCCTTCCTGGCTAAATGCTAGCGTGCCACTGTTCCTCCTTTATTTTCTCTCCTTTACCCTGCCATCCCATCCTTCTACTCCCTCTGATCATCCAAAGCTCGTCCTTTTTCATACCTCACTGTAAATCTGCAGCAGACCCATCTGCCTTCTCTGTCTACCTTCCAACACTGTGGAACAACCTCCCTCTCCCCTTCTGTCTCTCTTCCTCCCTGCTCTCTGTCAAACCACTCTTACTGGCACACTTCTTGAAAGCATGTGCCTACAGCTAGCTATCTTTTTCTTTTCTCTGCATCACAATAACCTGTGCCTCTTTGCCCCTCTCTTATGACCCATTTTGCCACTTACCCTGTAGTATAGCTTAAACTCAGTGGGCTCTGTAATTTGAATTTTAAAGCCACCATGATTCTCTTACAAATATCTTATACATGGACTGCACATTCCCCTAGCTCTCATTCTTGTTACCCCCATAACCTATATATTTTGCACATTTCTGCCTTACTTTCTGTCCTCTTTCTGGAAATAACACTTGTACCTTGCTCCTGTTGTTAACATCGGTGCACTCATTGTTGTCACTATATTTGTTGTCGCTGTATCGTTCCCTGCTGTAGCCCTGCCCCGGGTGTACCTGGAAATTAGCCCCTGCACACTGTGCTTATCCTGATCATCACATTTTAAATAAATAACTTGAGATGGTAATCCTGAAAGCATTGGTTCCTGAAGACTTCACATGACTAGTCGGAGATGTTGATCTGGTGTCATGCAGCTGGACTCGAGGTCATGCCCTGAAGCTCGGGGTGGTAAATTCAGGGGTAACATTAGGAGGCAGATTCCCCGAGACTAGTTAACCTGTGGAATAGACTACCAGTGGAAGCAGTGGACATGAAGACAATACAGGCCTCTAAGGTAGCCCTGAAGAAATTTCTTCTTACCAAGCATGGGTCAAGATGAAGTTTTCCAGCCAGAAGGGCTAGTGACTGGGATTATTCATTTGCCCCACAGATTTTTAAAGTGGCCCAACTGGTTTACTTATTAAAATGGCATTTTCTCTAGTGCAAGTCAGCTGGGCTAGTTAAGGAAAAATTACTAGTCCAATATGAAATCTGCCATTATTTGGCTAGTGGGGTGGTGCCAGTTTTGACCTCTGCCAAGGGAATCGCCAGGTATCCTGGATACTGGAGTGGTTGGAGAATCTGTAAGAAACTAGTACATACTTATTTCACCCCTGCTTGTGAGTGGGGGTGAGGGATATGATGGACCTAGAATCTCTTATGTCCCTTAATTACTGTGTTACTGTGGCTTAAAATATGCATGCTTCCGCATTGCTATAAGGGTGAGTCACAGGAAGTATCTGAGGTTCAAAGTGAGGGCATGTCCATACCACTTCAAAGCAACGCCATTTGGTCTGACATTGGCTCCAAGAGTTTTCAAAAAATGCCTCTCGGTGGTAACAGCTTCCCTCAGAAGGCAAAATGTCATGGTTTTCCCAAACCTGGAAGACTGTTTAATCTGTGGAAAACAAAAAAGGATGCAAAAGCTTCAGTTCAGAAAACTGTCTCCAGTGCAGTCTCTGGGGTTCCTACTGAACAAAGAGAAATCCACCCTAGAATCAGCACACCACGTTTGGAGTACATAGGTGTGGAATTGAATACAGTGGCGGGTGAGTTCTTTTTCTCCTCTTTAAAGAGCTTGGAACCTTATGTCCTTTGCAGAAACTTTTTAACATATGCCAACAGGACAACTCGGGAGTTCCTGAAGCAGCTGGGGTACATGTCATCAGCCATACCTGCGGTTCTCTTAGCAAGGTTACATGTCATAAGTCACCCAAGATGTCCTGGATGGTGTGATAGGGTCTGCCCCACTTACTCTGTCACACTACCATCAACCTGGTTACAACTGTCTCGATGCTGCTTCTTTCAACTCCCACCACAGGCTCATGTTCACACAAAAAAAGGCCAGGCTCATGCTTGCACAGAACAAGGCCTCTTGGGATATAGCAAACCCTTAGTCACTCCAGGCACCTTTACCCAGTGCTCTGTATCAGATGCAAGTAGTTTGATAATGTTCTCTAAAGAAACAGATCCTGAAATTGCCCTAGAATTGTATTACCTGTCCTTATTAAAACACAACAGTCAGATTTATGTTAAAACTAAAATATTTAATGTTTAATTTACAAGCTAAACTAAAGGAAATACACCAAGAAATAAAACATTTGAAACAGAAAGATTTACAGAAAGAAAAGTTTTACAGACACTTTAAGTCTGGATTTCTTACCCTACGGGTCTTCTTAGGAAACAATAGACTGTTAGCCACCCAGAGCTGAGATTTCAAAGACTAGTAACTCCACTTTTGGGTAGCTGGGCTTACAGTATTTGTCTGGCTCAGACTCTCTATGCTGGAGCAAACACTCACATGGATATACCCCTCCAGACTAGCTCATCTAGCCACATCATGGGGCTTGGCCCAACCCTTTAGCATGGCTCATTTTTATCATAATTTGAAGTGTTTTTCTAGATATATTATCTTGAGATGTATTTTCTATAATTGACTTAATTTAGACCTAATCCTGACCTGACTGTCTTTCTTGCTAAAGATCTGGCAGTTACAGCATGGGTGGGATGAGGTCAGGGCACACTGCAGAGTTTGTGAAAATGTACCTTAAGGGAGAACAGCGGTGAACCTTCAAGTCATTTTACCAAGTAGAAGCTGTTTTTTTAAATACCATTTCAATTTATTGATTTTTCCCATCTATAAAGGTCTTGTAGTAACTTCAGTGGGTGTTTCTGATTTACACACTGGTGATAAGTGCAGTTTGTCCCCTTCAGCAGCAGAGTTGTATAGCAGAACCTAGGTGCATTGTGGCAACAGTGGATGAGCTGAGCAAGGACATAAACTACATCACACAGTTCTAAAATGGTACTAATTACCTGTGTGTTAATCAGAAACACCCAATGGTGTAGCTGAAAAGCATGTACTGATGGAACAGCAACAGAATTGGAACCATATATAAAAATCGGCTTATACAGGGAAAATTACATACATACGAACCTACGGAGAAGCAAGCAGAGGAAGGCCATTTGGCCTATCTAGTCTGCTTGTATTGCAGGGTCCACAGCTTGAGCTACTGACCCTGCCCCCTCCCCCCACTCCTCCCAACCTTTCCATCCTTCCTACCCATGATCCTTACCTTCCCCATGCCTATCCCAGCCTCTCCTGAAGCTGCCCACTGTCTTCAACAAGACCTCCTCTTCCGGCAGTGCACTCCAAGTGTCCACCACCCTCTCCGTGAAGAAGTGCTTCTGGGTCTCCCTCCTAAACCACCTTCCCCCCCCCAAGCTGTGTCCCCTCATGTTACGGTTACCACTTAGCTTAAAGAGACCCTCCTTATCCACTTTATTTATCCCTTTCAAGTACCTGAAGATCTCAGTCATGTTCCCTCTCTCTCTCTCTCATGTTCTTCAGGGAGTACAGGTTCAGTGCCCTCAACCTCTGCTTGTATGCTTTACCTTGCTGACCCACTATCATCTTTGTAGCTCTCCTCTGGAACTTATCCAGCAGGTTATTGTCCTCTACTACTACTATTACTGATCCCTCTAGATGAGCATCCCAGCATCTTGTTTGCCCTTGCTGCTACTTTCTTGTACTGTGTGGAGTGCGTCAGGTCACTAGTGATCATCACTCCCAGGTCCTTCTCCTCCTTTGATACAGATACCTGGACTCCACCCAGGTAGTACCCTGTCTTGGGATTCTCAGCTCCAGTGTGCATAACTTTGCATTTCTTGGTATTCAAGCCAAGCTGCCAGATCCCAGACCACCACCCCAGCTTTTCCAGATCATCCTGTAAATTCTGTACTCTTCAGCTGTGTCCACTCTCCTGGAGAGCTTCGTGTCATCCACAGATAGGCACAATTTGTCTTAATGCCATCCCCAATGACATTGAACAACACTGGCCCCATCATCGAGCCCTGCGGGACCTCACTTGTGACCTCTCTGGTGCAAGATAACTCTTCCTCCCCATAAAGACCCCCTGAGTGCTGTCCTTCAGCTAGTTTTCCACCCATCTGGTCATCTTCTCCCCAACCCCAAGATCCACCAACTTCCTGGTCCCTCTTTTGTGGGGCACAGAGTCGAAGGCCTTGCTGAAATCCAGCTAGAGGATGTCTACCACTTGGCCCCTGCCTACTCTCTTAGTGACCCAGTCATAGAAGTCAATCAGTTCCTTTGATGCGACCCCCCCAATGAACCAATGCTGCCTCACATCCTGGAGACCATGCTTCTCTAGATATTCTACCAACCTTTCCTTAAGCATGGTCTCCATGAGCTTACACACTATTGAGGTCAGACTGACTGGGCTGTAATTCCCTGGGTCATCATTGGGACCATTTTTGTGGAGGGGCACCACATGTTCTGTTCTCCAATCCTGCGGTACCATGCCTGACTCTAATGAACTATTAAATGGCCTGCCAGTGGTCTGCCAGCTCCTCAGCCAGTTCCCATAGAACCCTTGAATGTACTCTGTCCAGGCCTGGTGCTTTGTCCACCTTCAATGGTAGCAGCCCTTCCCTCACTCTATCCTTCTCTATCACTACATCTCTGTTCCCCTCCCCGCTGCGCCTCTTCTCCCTCCTGAAGGCACTGGTCCATCCTTCTCCCTGGTAAAGATGGAACAGAAGTATTCATTTAGTTATCTCTGCTTTTCCCCCCGTTATCCTACACCCACCCCTCCCCTTTCTTAAGCCTAACAATCCTGTCCTTCTTGTCCCTTTTCTCGCTTATATAGTGAAAGGCCTTCTCCCCCTTCTTAATTCCTTCAGCTATCTGCAGCTCCTTCTGTGCCTTAGCTCACCAGACTTTCTTACTTAATTGCCTCACCAGCCAACCTTAGGTAATTTTCCCTATCCACCTCTCTCTTGGTCTTTCTGAATTTTTTATAGGCTAACCTCTTTTCCCTTACTGCCTGGGTGACCCCAGAACTGAGCCAGCTGGGTGCTTTGGCTCTTGTGTTCTTCCCCCCGAGCCTAACATACTCCTCTGTGGCAACCGGTATTTCTTCCTTAATGATGAACCACCTTTGCTCCATCCCATATCTGCTCTGATGTCTGCCAGGTGACTCCTTAGCACTTCGCCCATCTTCTTAAAGTCTGCCCTCCTAAAATCCAAGATATTGGCCTTAGTCAGAATGCTTTCCCTGCCCGTATCCAACTGGAACCACACTGCAATGGTCACTCCCACTCAGGGGTTCCAGGACCATTATTTCCTGTACATACTTCCCATTCTTGAGCACCAGATCAAGAATTGCCTCTATTCTTGTTGGATCTGTCATGCCCCGAGTCAGGAACCCATTTTGCAGTCCATCCAGGATCACCTGATTCCTAGCATATGTTGTGGGATGGTACGCTGCAGTCCACCTTGGGCAGGTTGAAGTCCCCCACAATTACCACCTCTCCTTTCCTTGCAACTTCCAATATTTGTGATCTCCGTTCCCTTCCCCTCTCCTCATCATGGTTGGGTGTTCTGTAAACCACCCCCCAACCTCACCTTTCTCCCTCTGTTGGACTGTAACTGAACCGATAATGCCTCCATCTGCCCTTCCTCTGACTCCTCCATCGTGCAAGTTATTCCCTCCATGATGTAAACTGCCACCCCTTCCCTTCCTGATTACCCTGTTCCTCCTATATGGTTTATATCCAGGGATCGCAAGGTCACATGCATGGTGTGGTGTTTCCAAGGTCTCGGTTACTGCCACTGTGTACACTCTCCTGTCTGCTAATAGTGCCTGCAGGTCATCCATCTTGTTTCTAAGACTCCACATGTTCAGAGACTCCACCTAGAATCTGACTTTCCTTCTCTTCCCTCTCTTCTTGTCTTCACATTTCTCCCCTCTGTGTGTGCACCCCCACCTACCCTTGTTATGTGTTCCTCACCTTCTCCACCCTTTGCTGTTTTCTCACCCCTTCCACCTTCTCCCTCCAAACCTCTTCCATCACTGCTGGGGGGGGGTTTGACCTCCTTCTCTCTGAGTCTTTGGGTCTACAAGCCCGCTGCTGCCCCCTGCCCCCCCCAGTAGTTTAAGTGTAGTGGTTATGTATTCCCCCAGTTTGTCCCAGAGTACCCTCGAACCCTCCCCACTGAGGTGTAGCCTGTCTAGTGAAAAGAGTGCTTTGTTTGACAAGGTCTCCTCCCAGTCCCCAATACAGATGAACCTCTCCTCCCTGCACCATTTCCTCAGCCAGTCATTAAAATCCTCTATTCTTCTTTTCCTAGCTGTGCTGGCCCTTGGTACTGGTATCACCTCTGAGAAGGCCAGTGAACTTCCTTCCTCCCTGTAGATCTTCCCCTAACTCCCTGAACCTACTTTGCACTACCTTCACCTCCTCCCCAGCTAGGTCTTTGGTTCTCACATTTATGACTAAATTATGTTTTCCTCCAACCTCCCTTACTGTTTCCCTTATTCTTGGGCCCACTTTCCCTGCTGTCATCCCTGACATACAAACAACCCTCCTGCTTGCATTTGAGTCCCCTTTCCTTCTCCAGTGAATACCCCTAATTATGGAGTCCGCTATGATTGCCACCCTTCCATCCCCTGCACCCGTCCTCCGGGTTTTCCTTTCTTGCCTTTGGTACTATCTGCTTCCCCTCCTGACTGCTCCCCCTGCACCCTGGTGAGCTTATCTCTGCATCCACTATTTATCACCCTAGCTGTTTTTCCATCTCCCACTCTACCCCTCCACTTTTTTTTTTTTTAGTTATTATTTTCTCTCCTACTGCCGCTTGGCATCATGGAGGCGTCCCCAGCCCATCCCGGCGTCCACCAGCCGGCTGACCTGACCCCAGGGCTTACCCCCGGCGGAGTCAGTGGAGTCCCGGACTCCCCCAACGAGGACCAGATTTAGTTGGCCAACACCGTGGCTAGCCGGGGGTGGAGCCTGCGAGGCGCCCTCCGCTATTCTGCATGGCAGTGTTCTTTCTCCTGTTCTCCCCAGGAGTCGGGACTGTGCAATGTCATCAGCGGAGGGGAGCGCGCACGTGTCTGCGTGCGCTCCCTCCAGACATCTGGCCCGACTCCTCCCCAACTTGTGGTATGGCGCCCTGTCCTCCAGCCTCCACTGGGGGGCGAACAAGCACCAACCACCAGGAACCCCCTTCCCCGGAAAAGGAGAGCTGTCCATCGGATGCTCAGTCCTTCTCCTCCCCTGCTGACCCCTGACAGCCCGTGCTTATTCCCGAACATGGGTCACTGGCATAGCGCGAGGTAAGGTGCCAGCACCTCAGCCCTCAGCGTCACCGGGCTGGCTTACCCCTCCCCTTTTGACTGTGTCTGCTTGCACTTTTCCCTCCCTCCCCTCTTCCTTTCCTTTTCTCTCCCTCTCCCTCGTTCTCCACTTTATTTTGCCTGCCTCCTCTTCCCTACCCACCCTGACTAGTTCCCACTTCCCTCCCCTGTACTCCTACTCTCAGCCCAGGCTCAATCTGACCTCTTACCTCACCTCCTGCTGTCCCCCCCCCTCCAGACAGTGGTGCAAATCTGTTCGATAAATGCACCCCTTCAGAAGTTCCCACCTCTGATGCTACCCTCACATACCAACTCCTTCCCCTTACCACTTGCCATTCCTCCACCCTGGGCTTCTTGGTCCTCTGAGGAAGAGAGACTCTTGTATATTGGGTGGTCCTCCTCACTCGCTTCCCCCGCCTGATGTCCTCATTCCCTTGGGCACCACCCATCTGCCTTTCCCTCCACTGCTCTGCTCCTCTTGACTTCCCACACCATCCTCCCCAGCTCCCATCTGAGCAGCCTTATTTCAGCCCTTAGCTGCTTCAGACTCTTGCACACTGGACAGCCCCCTTTACTCCACATCATCCCCAGAAAGACTGCTGCCCCTCAACTATTGCAGTTTACTACTCTCCTGCTTCCCATACACGTAGCTACTCCCCCCACATCCTCTGGCCCAGCTTCTCCTAGCCTCCAGTTATACATATACTACCTTCAAACATAAACTAGATCTTCACCTAGGCAGGATCTCTTTCCATTGAAAAATGGTGACTCTCTTTCGGCGAAAGCTATTGATTCTTACCAAACTTATAAAAAAATAAACAAATATAAAATGCAAAAATATATATAAAATTCTATTTCACTTTTTTTTGGGCCAATAAGATTTTATTGGTAATTTAAGAAAAAACAAACAGCAATACATGTAAGCATAACATACTCTAAATACTTGACTATATAAACTAACATAGAGGATAATGGCTGGGGATCAGGTGATAACCACGCTGTAATCACCTCAAGTGGTTGCTAGGGCAACATGGTAAACCTCGAGGCGCCTAGCTAGAGAGAGGTTACTAACCTAACAACCACGAGAGTGATTTCAGTGTGCTTGTCACCCATCACCAGCCATCATCTTTATAGTGTATGGTCAAAAAAACACTGTTTGCATTCTATGTGTGAGAATTATGGAACTCTGGTGCATTCTTTTTTGTTGTGCCACTGTTTGGAAGTTCCAAAGTGTGGTTAACAACTTTTAAAATTCTAAACAGTGCATAACAAAGCTGTGTAATTGCTGATTATGGTGGTTAATAGGCACTTACCATACATTATATAGAGGATAATGGCTGGGGATCAGGTGATAACCACGTTGTAATCACCTCGAGTGGTTGCTAGGGCAACATGGTAAACCTCGAGAGCACAGCTCGAGGTTTGTAGCCTAACAACCACGAGTATTCAAGTGGTTGTCACGATCCCCAACCATCATCTTTATAGTGTATGGTCAAAAAAACACTGTTTGCATTCTATGTGTGAGAATTATGGAACTCTGGTGCATTCTTTTTTTGTTATGCCATTGTTTGGAAGTTCCGAAGTGTGGTTAACAACTTTTAAAATTCTAAACAGTGCATAACAAAGCTGTGTGACTGCTGATTATGGTGGTTAATAGGCACTTACCATACATTATATGGATCTAAATGTTTCAACAACTAATGATCAATACTAGTCAAATGTAACTGCAAATCTCAATATTCTAGAACTCAGTGGGCTGCTACTTAAGATATTCTATCAGAACTAGAACACTAGGACAGGAAAGCTGGTTCTTAGCAACAGCCTAATTCTAGCTCAAAAAACATTTTCAATAAATGCCTTATAGCCATACAGGTTCAGTACAGTTCTCCTTCAACATTCCCAGATTAGGACACAGTGCATGTGTAGGCTGTCTGCTCAAGTGTGACAACTATGTAAACATCAGTCAGAAAACCTGTAGGTAAAAGGTAAGTAACTTCTTTCAACATCCCATATACAGTTATGGGCGATAGTGGAGAACATCGGACCACCGTACGTATTTATTTATCTTTTTTGAGAATACGAATCCTGCAACGTAGTTGCATACTGTAGTAGCGTAAGAGCATACTTACAGCTAGCGTTATGCTACTCTCTCAGAACTACATTTAGGTTATTTTTTTCTTGAGTTTATTTGAGTTGGAGGACTTAGCCTCCCCCCACCTTTAAAAAAAAGAAGGGGCATAGGTACCCCAACTCAAACTAATCAACTATTTCACCCAACTCTAAAAATACAAGTGCTACTGAACTCGATCGTGAGAACTAGCGCCGAGTTTGATTCAGGCGCCGATGTGTCGTGCACATCACCTGTTTGGCTTACGCATTTTCTTGCGCGAGCAGTGGTGGTCCGATGTTCTCCACTATTACCCAGTTATGGAAGAATGCAAATTTTGTGCCAGTTTTATTTTGCTACTTCCGATAATATGTTTTCATGATGAGGACCTGCGTTGACTCAGAACTGAGCTGAGACCACCAAACTCTACTTACTTGAGTTTCTTGAAAAGTTTAAATCTTAGGAATTTTTTTTAAGAATCAGTGTGTGTGGTTCCACATTATCACTGAGTCCCCCCTCCCAAAAAAATATAATTTCTAAAAGCTGACTCAGACCTTACTAAGCTGTGCAGTTTAATTACACTAGCCAGGCCTGATAAGTGGGAATGTGGATTTACTTCCCAGACAGGAGAAGATAGGAATGTGTAGCTAGCTTTGTGAATTCTTTATTATGCTAAAAACTGCTTATGTCAGATCTAGCAACATGTTGTTTACAGCCTACATTATTCTCTCAAACAATACATACTTGCTTACTGTTTCTGGATACCTACCATTGTTCTCTTCCGAGGCATGCCAGCACTATAGAATGGACACATTAATCCTTCTTGAATAAATTTTTAAGTACTTAACATTTAACGTTTTTAACATATTACTACACAGAGGGCATGCACTGTAGTAACATACTGGGTTCATATACTAGCCCCTGTGTTTCTGAAAATTGGGTTAAAGGTCAGAGTGAGATAACACATTTCAGGGTACACGGTGGTGGGGGTATGTGCATTTCACTAGTGGTTAAAAGGGTCTTGTGTCTGACAACCACCCAAAGCATGCATAGATTCCCTTAAAACTGCAAACCCTATCGCATTATCCCCTAGATATCCTTCCGATAACACTCTGAGCACCTTACATCAATAACAAAGAAAATCAATACCAAAAGGTTATTTTGCATGATAAATAGGCTATAAATGTTTGCTTTGAAACACCGTTTAGGTGTGTAAACACATAGGTTATAAAACTGTTGGCTCCATAGTACAGTTAGTGACACAGGCAAAAGGCCTGTGGACTACAGTTTACCTCTGTTCTTACAGATGATTATTTTGAGAACATTTTGTTATGAAAAAAAAACTCTGGAGCAGCAGAGATCAAAAGTACTGTGTAATCCGCATGCATGTGGAAGTATGAACAGAAGGAGACTGAGTCGTTCAGAAAAACATGGAAGGGTGTGGGACTCAGAATGGAGCCCTATGGGACTCCTGAACTGATATTAATTAAAAACAAGCGTTTTTTCTTAATGTAACCCCCCTACAAATGGGGGTCACCGAAAAGCCTTCCTTGGGTGTGTGTAAATACCCTTTGCCAGGCTGGTATCCTGTGTTTTCGCTGATTTAAAAAGAAATTGTATGCGAGTGCCTAAGTGCCTCCACGTACTGTCTCTTTAAGAGCTGCCTGATTGCAGTATAATTAATCCCAAGGGGGGACTGTGTGTTTCCCTGCTCGAGTCCCGTTCAAGCTGCTGGATTTTCACTCTGTTTCTGCCGTCGCTAGTGGCGCAGAGTGAGCACTTTTGAAAGATGTAACTAGTTGCTGTAAATAGGAGTGATAGTGAAAATGCAGTTTGTTCTAACCTGCTTTCTTGCAGCCTGGACTGTTTCTGTTGTGCTGCACCATTTTGGTCCTGAACTGCTGAATTGGACCAATGAGGTGTGGGGACTCTAAAATGGATCCTGTTAAATGGGATCTGTGTGGTGCCAAACTCTGGGAAATGTAGTTTTGGAATATTGGTGCCTTTTTGCACCTATAGAGGGAGCCTGTTGTGATTGACAGCTGGATCAGACCAATCAAATCATTTGGACCTAAGGGAAATTCCCCAGCTGCCTGCACTGAGGGTCAGAAGTGTGTTGGAGCTTGGAGAGTGAGGAGCTCCAGCTTGTGGAGCTGCTGCCCCACGGGGTAGTGTGGAGGTTTGGTGGGAAAGCTAAGTCTGGCCTGCCTGTCTGAAACTCTCCTACCTTGGAGAAGAAAAGGGGAGCTTCAATTTCGGACTGTGCCTCCGAACTGATTGCTGATGTGCTCTGAAGCTTGGGCAGAAAGAAAGCCAGATTTGAGTTGGATGCTGAAGGAGCAGCACTGCTGTGTGTGTTTGAGTGGCTGTTGCGGCGTAGTTCGCGTGGGAGACCCATGGAAGGCCTGTCTGTAGGCCTGCTAGCCTTATTTCTGCCCAGAGAAGGTGCAGAGGACTTCCAATCGGACTGAATCCGAAGCTGTGTGGAAAGAGCAAGCTGCTGCTGTTTGGGACCAAGCTTAACCTGTAGAGGACCGAAGATTGTGCTTAATGCGATCGGCCTGTCAGGACTTTGTGGCCTGGTACAGTGCAAGCTGTGTACATATGAATGTGCTAGATGATGGATGGGGATCGTGGTTTGTTTCCCCCACTGTGACTTGTGTGTTGGTGCTGGGAGTTGCTGCCCAGCAGAAATCTCGGACTGAATCCATGCTGTCCACCAATAGGCCCAGCCACAAGGGCCTTGCTTCACTACCTTGCTGCACAGCGTAGTCATTGATGAGGGACCTGCCAGAAGATCTGCTCTTTGCCCCTGCTTGAACAAGCACTGTGTCAGGACCACATCGGGCAAGCCCTGCTTCTGGCCATCCAGAACTTCAATCCGCCATCCCTCCTGTGTTCAGCCTGGGTACCGTGAGTAATAATCAAGGTAGCTCCCTGCAACTGTTATCAAATCAAAGTGTGTCACCTAATTAAGTTGTTTTGCCTAAACCTTCACGAACTGAGCCATCTGGCTCCGGATTACAATTTATGTGTGGTTTGCATTATCGTTTTCCTTCGTCACAGGGCCCCAACCAGCTGCATCGCCGGCCTACCCCGGGCAACTGACCTGGCTAGCCCCTTCCCCATCCTGGGTACCCAGAAGGTGTGACTGGTTGATTTTCTCTGCATGCACCATACTGTTTTAATTTATGTGACAAATGCCAATCGATCTGATCTACCTCCTCCTTGTTATGATCCCCTTCAATAAATCAGATCTGTTGTTATTGAACTATATTCTTCTTGTGGTGTCGGTACATATAGAAGAAGTATTGCATTGTGGCTGTGTGCGTTGCCTAACCTTGTTTTACAGGGGGTCCTCAGAGACGTGCTGCAAGAATCAGTCCTGGGAGTAAGTGTTAATTGTATGTGTAATAGGTCTGCATATCTGGGGAACTGGGAAGGTTTCTTCTGTGTGTTAATAGGGCCACTAGTGGGAACTGAGGGGGATCACAGTGTCCCTGAGGGCTGTGATTTGGTTAGGCTAACCGCAACCAACCCTGACCTTTGGGTGGAGGCATCCATCCACGAACCTAGGCCCCTCAACCTGTCATTAGCCACACAGGCAGGGGTAGTAGCCCTTGGGATAACGCTGCCTAGGGGTTACCTCTTGGAGGCACTGCTGGGATTAGCGTCCTCTAGTGGCCCGGAGGACCAGTGTTACATCCCACTGAAAAATTTGGCGCTAAACGTTTTGCGCCTTTAGTGATCATGGAGAGTGTGTTCTCTGGGATTGTGCCGACCCCCTCGGGGGAGGAAGAGTGGGAGACTTGGAGTACACGTGCTGAATGGATGTTAAGTGATAGGCCAGCGACTGATGATCAGAAGAGGGAGATCATACTGGCTTCACTCAGAGGGCCTGCACTGCGGGTCGTGTGAAGGCTTCGGGAGCAAGAGGCCTCTGTTTCTCCTAAACAGTATTTGGAAGCTTTGGGTGCTGTATTTGACCCAGATTGGGATGTAAGGAGGTTGTGGAGAAGATTTACCACTATGCGGCAGCAGTCGGGGGAGCAGTTGTCTGAGTACCTTTTGAAGGTGGAAGGGGTACTGCAGAAGCTGATAGCTGAAGGGGAGGTAACTCCCGCAGGGATGGATCGGATGCGGATGAATCAGTTACTGACTTCGGTCATGGATCCTAAGTTGCTGCTGTAGCAGTTGCAGATGCAGCAGTGCTTGATTGATGCACCTGACTTTTGTTTGTTGATGCGAGCCACCAGAAGAGTTGAGCAGTCGTTGGAAGCGGACCCGGCCATGGTTTTGAGACCCGCTAGTTCAGCTGCCCTTAAGGGGGGGGAAGCAATCTGAAGTTTCTAGCACAAGGACTGAAGCCACTGGTGAGACTGTGGGACCTATTGTGGAAGGTTGGTTAAGGGCCCTAGAGATTGAATTTGCTCAACTATGTGGGGCATTGTCCCAGGTGTTCTGACACCCAGATTTTTCTGTTAAGGATATACGATTTACAGATGTAGCCCTGCGCTAAATGTTCTAACCTCGGGGTAGGGGGTAGTATGAACAGGGTGCCCATGCCCCATCCAGCATCATGTTAGCTGCTAGGAAAGGGCCCCCAATTGCATTATCTAAGGTAGTAGAAGCCATGCACATTTCCTGTATTTCTCAGTACTTTACATAGATAAATCAGAACTGATGTATTAGATAGTATTTTCCTTGTATAGTAATGGTTAAATATGCTGACTGATGTTATGCCAATCACATATTGTACATGTTAAGTGATATAATTTGCCTTTGAAATTATTGTAAAAGTACCCACTTGACGCGGATGACAAGTTTTTCCAGGCCAGGAAGGGTGTAACCCCCATACAAATGGGGGTCACCAAAAAGCCTTCCTTGGGTGTGCCTAAATACCCTTTGCCAGGCTGGTGTCCTGTGTTTTCGCTGATTTAAAAAGAAATTGTATGCGAGTGCCTAAGTGCCTCATGTACTGTCTCTTTAAGAGCTGCCCGATTTGCAGTATAATTAATCTCAAGGGGGGGACTGTGTATTTCCCTGCTTGAGTCCAGCTCGAGCTGATGGATTTTCGCTCTGTTTCTGCCGTCGCTAGTGGCACAGAGTGAGCACTTTTGAAAGATGTAACCAGTTGCTGGGAATAGTTTAGAGTGATAATGAAAATGCAGTTTGTTCTAACCTGCTTTCTTGCAGCCTGGACTGTTTCTGTTATGCTCCACCATTTTGGTCCTGAACTGCTGAATTGGACCAATGGGGTGTGGGGACTCTAAAATGGAACCTGTTAAGTGGATCTGTGTGGTGCCAAACTCTGGGAAATGTAGTTTTGGACTATTGGCACCTTTTTGCACCTATAGAGGGAACCTGTTGTGATTGACTGCTTGATCAGACCAATTCAATCTTTTGGACGTAAGGGAAATCCCCCAGCTGCCTGCACTGAGGGTCAGAAGTGTGTTGGAGCTTGGAGAGTGAGGAGCTCCAGCTTGTGGAGCTGCTGCCCCATGGGGTAGCGTGGAGATTTGGCGGGAAAGCTAAGTCTGGCCTACCTGCCTGAAGCTCTCCTACCTTGGAGAATAGAAAAGGGGAGTTTCAATTTCGGACTGTGCCTCCGAACTGATTGCTGATATGCTCTAAAGCTTGGGCAGAAAGAAAGCCAGATTCGAGTTGGATGCTGAAGGAGCAGCACTGCTGTGTGTGTTCGAGCAGCTGTTGCGGCGTAGTTCATGTGGGAGACCCATGGAAGGCCTGTCTGTAGGCCTGCTAGCCTGATTTCTGCCCAGAGAAGGTGCAGAGGACTTCCAGTTGGACTGAATCCGAAGCTGTGTGGAAAGAGCAAGCTGCTGCTGTTTGGGACCAAGCTTAACCTGTAGAGGACCGAAGATTGTGCTTAATGCGATCGGCCTGTCAGGACTTTGTGGCCTGGTACAGTGCAAGCTGTGTACATATGAATGTGCTAGATGATGGATGGGGATCGTGGTTTGTTTCCCCCACTGTGACTTGTGTGTTGGTGCTGGGAGTTGCTGCCCAGCAGAAATCTCGGACTGAATCCGTGCTGTCCACCAATAGGCCCAGCCACAAGGGCCTTGCTTCACTACCTTGCTGCACACCGTAGTCATCGATGAGGGACCTGCCAGAAGACCTGCCCTTTGCCCCTGCTTGAACAAGCACTGTGTCAGGACCACATCGGGCGAGCCCTGCTTCTGGCCATCCAGAACTTCAATCCGCCATCCCTCCTGTGTTCAGCCTGGGTACCATGAGTAATAATCAAGGTAGCTCCCTGCAACTGTTATCAAATCAAAGTGTGTCACCTAATTAAGTTTTTTTGCCTAAAGCTTCATGAACTGAGCCATCTGGCTTCGGATTATAATTTGTTGTGTGTGGTTTGCATGATCGGTTTCCTCCATCACAGGGCCCCAACCAGCTGCATCGCCGGCCTACCCGGGCAACGGACCTGGCTAGCCCCTTCACCATCCTGGGTACCCAGAGGGTGTGACTGGTTGATTTCTCTGCATGCACCATACTGTTTTAATTTATGTGACAAATGCCAATCAATCTGATCTACCCCCTCCTTGTTATGATCCCCTTCAATAAATCAAATCTGTTGTTATTGAACTATATTCTGCTTGTGGTGTCAGTACATATAGAAGAAGTATTGCATTGTGGCTGTGTACATTGCCTAACCTTGTTTTACAGGGGGTCCTCAGAGACGTGCTGCAAGAATCAGTCCTGGGGGTAAGTGTTAATTGTGTGTGTAATAGGTCTGCATATCTGGGGAACTGGGAAGGTTTCTTCTGTGTGTTAATAGGGCCACTAGTGGGAATTGAGGGGGATCATAGGGTCCCTGAGGACTGTGATTTGGTTAGGCTAAACGCAACCAACCCTGACCTTTGGGTGGAGGCATCCATCCACGAACCTAGGCCCCTCAACCTGTCATTAGCCACACAGGCAGGGGTAGTAGCCCTTGGGATAGTGCCACCTAGGGGTTACATTAAGGTTGTTATAGTCCAAGAATTCAAAATGTGGGGCACTTCTGTAACAGAGCTGTCTTTTTTGCCCATGGAAATACCGAAAAGCATTCTAATGAGTTTTGATATTCAGCCTGGCTACACTAAAATGAGCATTATATGCAGAATATGTGGGGTACAAGCAAGTTGTCTGAGGCTGCACCCTCACAACTGAATCCCATATGATGCTGAAGGAGTAAACACAGTATGTTAATTAAGAATGGTTATATTTGTTTAAGAGCACATGATCATGATTTCCAGTGGGTGAGAAGTTTTGTTGTGAATACCCTTTGATATGAGCCCTGTTATAACCTGGATGTGTTCGCATGTGCACCTAATGCAGGCAGTAGTGTGATCCAAAGTAAACAGCCAGTGGGTTTTCGGTTCTGGCTGAAGAGGGAGTAGGATTTAGAAAGCAGTTTGTCATCCTCAATTCCATTTCCTCGAGCGAGTAGTGTACCTTACCTTGAACACTACATGCTCACTGAAAGATTGCTCGTCAAAGACTGTTTTGCAAAATGAGGTCCCTTGCACTCAGCTAGGTTAGTTTTGCAGCAGAGCAAAGTGGGAGTACCTGTTACCAATTGTAAGACATCAGTGGTGGCTTGATTTTATGCTCCATAAAGAATGTAACATACATATTAATACAATAATATTTTAAAGGACTCTGGGTCCATCATGACCCCCCCCCCCGCTTCATAAGCAGGGATGAAGCAAGTATGCCATGCAAACAACACACCAGTTTTTAAGGATTCCCTTCCCACTCTAGAAGTCTGGTATCTGGTGATTCCATTGGTAAGCAGAAACTTGTCCAGGCTTACCATAAAGGTCTGTACTGTCTTCATGTCAACTGTCTCTGCTGGAAGACTGTTCCATATGCTCACCATCCTCAGATTAAAAAAAAAATCTCCTAACATTACTCCTGAATTTACCACCCCTGAGCTTCAGGGTGTGTACAGTACATGTATCCTGCTGCAGTACACCAGATGCAACCTCTCTGACCATTTGATCATGCCAATACCAGTGAGTATGCGAAATACTGAGATTTTGTCCCCCTTCAGCCTCCTTTTCTCCAGGGTGAAAACGTTAAGGGCCTCCAGCCTCTCCTCCTTGCTTTTGTCCTGTGTACCGCTGATTATTTTGCTGACCCTGCATTGCATCCTCTTGACTGCATCAGTGTCTCTTTCATATTTAGGAGACAAGAATTGCATGTGGTACTCTACATGGGGCCTGATCAGGGCCTAGTAAAGTAGCAGGATTACTTGAACTGCTGTATTGGTCAACCCTGTTTTAATGCACCACAGCATTCTGATGGCCCCCTTGACAGCAGCCAGGCACTGCTTGTCCCACTTTAGCTCCTTCTCTGTTATGACCTTAAGGTCCTTGACTGCAGAAAGAGGAGCCCCAACAGTGTACAATTCCTCTTCTTCTATTTTTTCTTCCTCAAATGTTAGACCTTGCATTTGGCTAAATTGAATCTGAGGCTCCAGGAGTCTGGCCAGTCATCCAGTTTGTTCAGGTTCTCCTGAAGTTTGTCCCAGTCCACAAGGGAGTCGAGCATGCTGGCCAGCTTAGTGTCATCCACATACTTAAGCAGCCTGCTGGAGACACCAGCTTTCCGATCATTGTTAAAGATGTTGAAGTTCCATGACCTTCATATCCAGTCCCTGAAGGGTGGTGTTGAGTACACATTTTCACTCTGAGTAGGTACCTGTCCATCACCCTCTGCTTCCAGACCTCAAGCCAGTTAGCATGTATGAAATGAGAGTTGTAGAAGTAAACTTTCTGGTGTAGCTTGGTTCATGCTTACTTGCAGGAAGGATGTTACAAAATTAACAAATTCTTAGCACTGTACTTTTTTTTATACTTGTGATAACGCGTCTGGGTGTGTGATTAAGATACCAAGGGTAATGGGCACAAGAGACCAATCTGGCTCTCTGAAAATACCAGGGAGGCAATGAGGGCCAAAGAAAAGGGCCTTTACTAGCTATAAGGAAAAACTGGAGGTTGAGGAACAGAGCAAATACCAGGTAAGAATGAAGGAGGCCAAGATGGAAGTCAGGGATGCAGAACCAGAAGCAGAGCGGTCAAGGGAGACGAAAACCTGTTTTTCAGGTACATCAGGAGAAACAAGGGAGCTGAGAGGAGGAATTGTAAGGCTGATGGAGGGGGCATGGTAGTAGAGGAGGACGCGCAGAAGGCAGCCGTTTCTAAATAACTACTTATGCTCAGTATTCACAGTGGAGGACAGAAGGTCTCTGCCAGAAAGCAACATAAAGCAACATGCTGGAAGAGTGATACCAGAAATGGGGCAGGAGGTAATTACAGGAGAAAGGGTTAGAAAAAGGCTTGGAGCCGTGAAAATAAATGAGGCCCAGAGCCAGATGGGATACACCAAGGATGCTCAGGGAATTGGCATCAGAACTGATAGAACCACTGGTGGGGCTGTTCACTAGCTCACTACAGTCAGGAGTGGTTCAGGCAAATTGGAGGATAGTGGGTGTGGTTCCACTCCACAAGGGAGGGGACAGGGAGGAACTGGGAAATTACAGGTCCGTCAGTCTTACTTCCGTTGCAGGTAAACTGATGAAAATACTAGTCAGAGAAGACCTAGTGGACTGCCTGTAGCCTGTAAAGAAATTGGCTCCAGGTCAGAAAGCAGCATGGGTTCGTGGCAGATTAGACTTGTCAGACTAACCTGATAGTCTACTTTGACTGGGTAACGAGGGCAGTGGATAAGGGATGAGCAGTAGATTTACTCTGATTCAGCATCATTAAGGTGTTTGAATCGGTTCCACACAGAAGGTTGCTGAAGAAGTTGGAGGATCTGGAAGCAGCAAAGGACCTAGTTAGATAGGAGGGTAGTTGACTAGGGTTTAGACAGCAGAGGGTGGTGGTTAACTGGGTCAGATTGGGGGAGACCGAGATCACAAGCGGGCTGCCGCAGAGGTCAGTCCTGGGACCATTCCTTTTCAGTATGTTCATCAGTGACACGGGAGAAGGCGTACATAGCAAGATGTGTCTCTTTGAAGATGACACTAAGCTCTGTGACAGGGTAGACCATGAGGAGTGGGTAAGGGAGTTACAGAGGGACCTTCAGAGGTTAGAGAAAGTGGTCCAAGGTTTGGCATTTGAAATTTGATGCCAGAATGTGCAGTTTGAAGTACACAGGAAACGAGAACCCCAGGACGAAATACTGGATGGGAGGGGTTAAGCTGGCCACTTCTTCAAAGGAAAGGGGATCTGGGAGGCACCGTAAGTTACCCCCTCAAATAAAGTGACCAATGTAACAAGGCCTACAGCAAGGCAACTAGAATGTTAGGGTGTATAGGGAGAGGTTCGATAGCAGGAGGAAAGCGATAATACTACCTCACTAGATCACTGATGAAACCTCATCTGGAATACTCTGCCCTGATCTAGAATCCAAATCTGAGGAAAGATGGAAGAAACCTGGAGATGGTGCAGTGTAGGGTAATCAAAAATGTTTCCGGGCCAGAGGGGCAGATCCAGTGTGGATCGGGTCAGGGCATTGCACATGTACTCGCTGAAGGTCAGAAGGGAGATGGGTGACATGATGGAGACTTTCAAGTTCTGGAAAGGAATAAACAAGGTAAAGTGTGAGGGACTTCTCTGCAGGAATGACAGGTCAAAAACAAGGGGGAACAATTGGATGCTGGCGGGGGAAGGGGATTCAGGAGGATTGTGAGAAGGTTTTACTCTATGGAGACACTGGTTGAACTATGGACCAGACAATCTGCATAGATGCTGGCACTTCAAGCACAACTGGGACAGAGTAAAGGGCTTAATGGTTACTCAGGGGTGAAATAGTAAGAAAGGAGAAGGGGGGGGGGTAGGCGGGAGCGAAAACCCTGTCTAGACATTAGGCCACAGGGTAGGATAAGGTAAAACTGGGTAGACCGGATGGCCCAATGGTCTGTTTCTGCTGACATTGTCCATTTCTGTGTTTCTAAGATTTATGGTTACAGTTTTCAATAAAGTTTTTCTTAATTTGTCCCTTGGGTAGAAACTGTTTAAAAATAGGGCTCTGTACTTTTATACTAAAAAGTAAAAACCTGACTGTTCAAAACTCAGCTGATAAAATTGGAAATGGGGAGTCCACATGGGTGAAGATAAGTAGAGTGGGTGGAGGCAGTGCAGAGAAGGGCATCTAAAAATGGTGCAGGGTTAGCACGAGCTGCTGTATGAGTAGAGACAGAGGGACAGGTACACCCTGGGAGAGAGCGGTGACATGATAGAGACCTACACATACCTCACAAGGGGTTAACAGGGCATGTGGGGAGGAGTCTTTTTTTCAAATGAAGAAGAGTACCAGGATTAGGAGACGTACAGTAAAGCTGGAGGAGGAGTTCAGGAGAGATGTAAGGAAATTTTTCTTCACTGAAAGGGTGTTAGATGTCTGGAACAAACTGCTAGCAGAAGTGGTAGAGGCTAAAACAGTGTGTGTGTGTGGGGGGGGGCACTCCAAGCTTGTGTCGGATAAACATAGGGGGTATATTAGAAAAGAGGCAGAGACACAGGAGGGCCACTGGAGACCAGATAGGGTCTGCAGAGGCAGATTAGGCAGGAAACATCTGGGCAGACTGGGTGTGCCAAGCAGCCCTTTTCTGTCGACAGATTCTATGTTTCCATGTTTCTAATAAGGGTTAATAAAACAGAAAATTTAACCCTGAAGAAATCAGTAAAATAAAAAAGGTCCAAAAAAATCATTTCACAAAAAGTCAAAACTAGGGATTGCAAAACTTAAAGAAATAAAAATAGAAAATGAGAGTAAATAATTAAGGGGGAATAGTGAGCACCAAGGACCCCACACCCGTGCATGCAGATTATTTGGTTTATTTGCACTTTGTGCACAAAAACTTATTTTTTATTATAGTGCAGTAGATTGCATCAGACTCATTTTGCTTACTTCAAAGCTGACATTTTCTGTAACTGCAGATCCCAGACTACCCTGCAGCTGACATCAGAGCAGCACTGTAGCAGTAGGAAACTCAGTAGCCTGCATGTTGCAGCTTTTGTAAGCTCCTATCAGATGCTTTCCAGTCCAGCTATTCTGGGGCTAAGTACAGTCCTCTGTGACTGTACTTAGTCCCAGGAGGACAGCAGGACCAGCAAACAAAAGACCAGGGCTTATAAAAACTCAGACATGCACTGCAGACTAGTGAATCTTCCACTGCTATAGTCCTGCTCTTGATATCAGCTGCAGGGGATTCTGGGATTTGTAGCTGAAGAAAATGTCTGCCTGGAAGTAAGCAAAATTAGTCTGATACAATCTACTGCACTGTTAAAAAAGCATTAATAAGAATGTTTTTGCTCACTCGGTACAAAGTGAGACCAGCCCCATACTTGCATCTGGTACTCTTAATACTGACTGAGGATAGCCGGCCCGGTGGTGCTGAGGGCTGAGGCGCTGGATGCCTTACCTCGCGTCACGCCGGCGACCCGTGTTCAGGAACGGACATGGGGCACCAGGGGTTGGCAGGGAGGAGAAGGATTGAGCGTCCCTAGGACTGCTCTCCTTCTCCGGGGAGGGGGGATCGCAGTGCTCGGGGATTGCCTGCCACCTAGCGGAGGCTGGAAGATGGCACGCCAGCATTGAATCTGTGGGAGAGAGTCTATGGCAGGTGCTTCACGAGGATGCGCATGGGAGCGTGCGTGCCGCCGCTGCTGGTGCCATTGCACGCCGAGACCTTCGGGGAAGGAAAGAAGGAAAAATGGGAGTCCTCTGCAAGGATGACAATGGTCCCCTCCGCGATGGCCTGGGAAGGCGCCTCCCTGAACACTAAATCCGGTCTGGTGGTTTGAGTTGCTCCCCAACCCCTTCCACGAAGGGCAAGTCATGGGGTCTAGGGGAAGGGGTCTCATACCCGGTGCTGGGTGTGGGGGGGGGACGTCAGAAGGGACGCAGAGGACTCCAGGAGGAGAAAATAGATAACTGCAAAAAAACATACTGACTGAGGATAGAGAAATTTAACAAATGGCTAAGAACCTGGTGCCAATCCAAAGGTTATGGGCTGGTGGGTGAGTGGAGAGGGATCTGGGAGTACAGTGATCTCTACGGTGAGGATAGACTTCACCTTAGTGAGGCGGGCAAGAAGCTATTGAAGCAGAGTATGGGGGATTACATAGCAAAAGAAGGGAATTTAAACTAGGAGCAGGGGCTGGCAAGTGGGCAGGAGGCATGCAGAATTCACAGGAAGGGAAGCTGATTGAGCTTACCCCCCACCCAACTCTGGTGCTAGAAGCAATGGGGGAAAAAGGGAGTACTAGAGAAGATGCTAGGGAGGGTGGAAGGAAAAAGGGTGGAGTGTGGTCACCTTGAATACTAGGAGCCTAGGGAACAGAGCAGCAGAGCTACAGGCCCTCATGGCAGAAGGGGAGGTGGACATAGGAGTCATCACCGAAACATGGGCCACCCATTACCAGGACTGGGACCTGGTGGTACCAGGGTATAAGATATTCTGCAGAGATAGGGTAAATGGGAAGGGTGGGGGGCGGCACTGTATGTGACAGAAGGACTGAAATGTGTTCGTGAGGAGAGGGAGGAGGGTAGCACAGAGTCGTTATGGATGCAAATCCAGGATTCCAAGAATAGGACTCTTAGGACTGGAGTAGTGTATAGGCCATCATCTCGGACAGAAGAGTTAGACAGGGAACTAGCAGAACAGATCAGAAGGGCCTGCAGAAAAGGTAGTACGGTGATTGTGGAGGACTTCAACCTGCTGGGAGTGGATTGGAGTACCCCAGCCACCATGAATAGAAGGGAGCAAATACTTCTGGACATGTTCCAGGATAGCTTCCTAATGCAAATGATCAGCAAGCCAAACAGGTTATTGAACACCCCAGACCCCGTGCTGGCAAATGAAAAGTTTGTGAGGGAGCTGGGGGTGGAAGAACTGCTGGCAGGGAACGATCACTGCTCAGTGTGGTTCACAATGAAAATGGGTAAGGAGGGAGTAGAAACGGGTACAAGAGTGTTGGACTTCAGGAGGGCCAACTTTGGGAGAATGAGAGAGGTAGTTAAAGGGTATCTAGCCAGAATCCAAACTAATATGGACACTAAACAGGGGTGGAAGGTCATAAAACTGGGGATTGAGGAGGCAACCAAAACCTGCATCAGGGTCCAGATTAAGAGAGCTAGGGCCAAGGAACCCAGCTGGTTGAGCAGGGGGGGTCATGGAGAAAGTAAGAAATAAGAGCCACCTTTAGGAGGTTCAAAAAAACAGGGAGAGGGGAGGACAGAGGGGATTACCTGAAGGAATCAAAGGAGGTGATGAAGGCAGTAAGGGCAGCCAAGGCATCTAAGAAGCGGAGTCTGGTGCAAGGCATCAAGAAGGCGGAGAAGGAATTCTTCAGGTACATCAGGAAGAAAATGAGTTGTAGGGTCTAAAAAGTAAGGATTAAGAGGGATGGGTGGAAACAGGGGCAGAGCAGGCAGAAGCGCTTAATGAATACTTCTGCTCTGTGTTTACTAAGGAGAAAGGAGGGGTGCTACCAAGGTGGGGTGGGAGATCAGGCTTGGGGGGGGGAGGTGGTGACAGATGCGGGAATTACAGAGGGCAGGGTACTGGAGGGCCTGAGGGCACTGAGGGTGGACAAAGCACCAGAGCCGGACGGCATTCACCCCAGGGTACTGAGAGAGCTGGCAGAAATTCCTGGTGGGGCTCTTGGCTGACCTGTTCAGTGCCTCCCTGGTCTCAGGAAGTGTACCTCACGTGGTACCCTTCCATATGAGTGGTCCCAAAGATGAACGGGAAACTACAGGCTGGTAAGCCTCACATCCATTGTGGGAAAACTGATGGAGACAGTCCTGAAGGAGAGGCTGGTGTCCCTTCTGGAGACCAGTGGGCTGCAGGACATTAGGCAGCATGGGTTTGCCACGGGCAGATCCTGTCAGACCAACCTGGTGGATTACTATGACTGGGTAACTAGACAGTTGGACAAGGGCCATGCAGTGGATGTCCTGTTTCTGGACTTCAGTAAGGCATTCGACTCGGTGCCGCATGGGAGGCTGGGTAGTAATTTGGTAGGTACAGGTGCAGAGGCAAAAAAGGTGGGATGGGTAGTAAACTGGTTATAGGGAAGGCAGCAGAGGGTGGTGGTGGGAAGGGAGCTCTCATCTTTGAGAGCGGTGACAAGTGGAGTACCACAGGGCTCAGTGCTGGGACTGGTGTTGTTTGGGTTGTTCATATCAGACATCTCAGTGGGCATCAAGAGCAAGATCAGTTTGTTTGCAGATGACCACCAAGATAGAAGCAGTAGTGGATGACCTAGGAGGGTGGCATGGGTTGCAGGATATCTGACAAAATTAGAGACCTGGTTAGACACCTGGCAGTTGGGGTTCAATGGCAGAAAGTGCAAGGTGCCACATTTCGGGGCAAAAACCCAAGAAGGAGCTACCGGCTAGGGGGTTCAGCTAGCCTGTGACAGAGGAGGAGGAGGAGAAGGATCCGAGGATGATTATAACAGGCTCAATGAACAACTCTGCACAATGCAGGAAGGCAGGTGCAAAGGCCAACAAAATGCTGGGTTGTATTGCCAGGGCTATATCCTCAAGGAGAGGGGAAGTGATCCAGCCATTGTATAGGTCACTGGTTAGGCCACACCTGGAGTACTGCATGCAGTACTGGTGCCCATGCCTGAAGAGGGACATTAAGCTACTGGAGGGAGTGCAGTGCAGGGCAACAAAGATGATCAAGGGACTAGGGGAAATGCCCTACGTGAGCAGGCTGAGGGAGTTGAACATGTACTCACTGGAGAAGAAGAGAGATGGGGGGGATATGATTGAAACCTTCAAGTACATGAAGGGAATAAAGAAGACAGGCATGGAGGGACTATTCAAGTTAAGGGGGGGTAGGGACACTTGAGGTCACAATCTCAGATTGGAGAGGAGAAGGTTCAGGAGGGAAATGAGAAGACACTTTTTTATGGAGAAAGTGGTGTCTGAGTGGAACGGTTTGCCTATGGAAGTGGTATCCTGTAGAACAGTGGACTACTTCAAAAGGGGATAGGATAGGGTAAGAGGGAGGGTCAGGGGAGGAGGGAGGGGCAGCTGCAGTATAGAGGTTGCTCACTGCACACTCGAGCAGACTCGATAGATCACAAGGCCTTTATCTGCTGGCAAATTCGTATGTTCGTATGTTCCCAATTAAGAAAAAATAAAAAAGTGGAAAAAAAAAGTGAGTATAAGATATATTATGCAAATATATTGATACTGTGGCCTTTGAAAGGAGGGATAAAAACTGAAACTTGTGACTGAAAATCTAAAGTCTTGAGGAAATTGCAGTTCCATACAAAGGGAACTGGAGATTGCTGAAAGTTTAGAAAATGGATAAAGGATAAGGAGAAATATGGCCCTAGAAATGCTTGATGACCAGCGTTTGTTTGTTTTTGCTATATAACAGATTTCTCCCCAGACTGCCATCTCCGCCTTCAGGCTAATGGGTATACACACAGAGTGGGGTCTGAGAGTACAGGCTGTTATACAGGCAGCCCGAGAGACGTGGAGTTTTTTCTGTGTTTAGTTCCCAAGTCGCTTCCACATCTGGTTGATTCTGGGCAGTGCACAGTCAAACCTCACATGCATGCAGCAGCACCTCTACAGAGGAGGCAAGTTCCCTGTCCCACCACAGGGGTCACAGTGGCAGAGGAATCACAGCACCATCCCTCCCTGACTTGGAGCATGGCCACACAGTAGTACCACCCCAGCCGTCTGGCTGCTCGACCCAGCTCCATGAATCTGTCTCCGAACCCAGGACACCGGCGTGAGAGTGCAGAGTGCTACCGGTTGGGCAATCAAGCAGCCTGATAACCAGTTTTCAGTGTGATTGTTTTTTTCCCCCTTTCCTACTCTCTTCCCCAATGGACCCCTTCTGCTCCAAGCCCCATCACCCTGATGTCCCCCAGGGCTTTTGTGGGTCCTCCTTGTTACCCAGAGCTTTTCCTGCTGGCAGGGGTGACAGAGGCCCCACTTTACCTTCCGTCATGGACTGGATCCAGTTGGGGAGGGGCCGTGCCTGACTAGCCAGGTGTTGGACCTGTGGACCGGGTGGCTTTATCCTGCCATGGGCGAGTGTTTTCCTTGTCACATTCCTGAGCCCCCTGGGACCTCAGCATCAACGGTACACCAAGCACATCCCCATGTGAGTGTATGGCATATGGTACCTGCCGACGCCCCCCAACTATCTGCTCTAACTGCACTACCGCCTCTGTCACCCAGGTGACAGTAGAGTAGCAGAACCAACTATCCTCCCTTCCCGGAGAAAAAGAGCATCTGTTGGGACACTTGATCCTTCTCCCCGTGGCAGACCCCTGCAACTGAAGTTTGTTCCTGAACTTGGGCTGCCTGCATGGGAGATGTAAGGCGTTACATGCCTCAGACCTCTGCACCACTGGGCCTGATTATTGAGTTCTGAGGTACCTTTAGCTGATCAGTATTTTTTTATTGGTACTGCTTTTTAGCCATAGTAGAGAGAGTAACATATAGGGCAAGCTGAGCTGAATTGAGGCAAGGGTGAATTGTTAACAGACATTTCATTTGCTGCAGAAACTGCTTAATTTTCAAATCTTTAATGTGGAACCAGGGTTGATGGAGGTAAAAAGGAAGGAAGGGATTCTGGGCAGGTGAGGGGCAGGTTCTGCTAGAGGCACTCCGCTCCTAGCAGTCCACAATTTAACTCCTGTAAATCTGCCAACCGTTCTTGTAAGTGATCCTTAGTGTGTAGACCATGAGAATGAGGACAACATTTGCTGGGGTGCCCACATGGAGTCCACAGGGCCATAGGGATCTTTACCTCAGCAGCTGTAGTAGGCAACTAGACCAGGAGTCTTTAGGATAATAGGTTGGACTGGAATCTTGGAGAACAATATAGGGGGATGTGGGGGCAGAGAGAAGATGGGTAGGAGGGGGAAGGGGAGCAACACCTGCGAAGCAGTTATGTTCAGGGAGCCCTGTCTGGAGATGGTAGTGCTACCTGATTTACTGCAGCACTTGCTGTGGAACTTGCTGTAGTAAAGATAGAGCCTTCTCCAGAGCAGATCCAAAGGAGGGCTAGAACAGACAGCCAATACTCCTCTTCCCCAAAGGATGCCTGGGGTGCAGACTAGGTTGTGGACTATAGCTGGCAGTAGGGAGGAGTGAGAAGGGTTCACTCAGGCAGGGATGGGTATCCTAGGGTGGGTAAAGTGAACTGGTTCACTCCCCTATGTGACATGCTAGGTTTGGTACCTCAGTTCCAGAACAGTGTTGTGAGAGCAGGAGGGTGCGGTGCTGTAAGTAAAAGGGTGGCCAGCCCTACAGATACAAGTTCCAGCAAGCTGTAGCACTCATGAGAGACCAGGCTCACAAACAATACTTGCAAAAATACCACCCCCCCAAGGAAGACTGGGACAGCCGAAGCGGCAGGGGAACACATTGTTGGAGTTGCAGTATGAGGGAGAAAGAGCGAGTGAGCCAGAGAGCCTGAAAGCCAAAGAACCAGAGAATGTGTTTACAGCAGAAAGCAAACCTTGAGACTTAATAGAAACATAGAATCTGTTGGCAGATAAGGATCATATGACCCACCTAGTCTGCCCATTGCCCTACTCACTGCTGCAGCCCCGGATCCTATTTGATCTGTGGCTCTCCTGCTTTGCACATCTGCATGGTACCCTTATGCCTATCCCATGTAGTCTTGAATCCCCATATTGTTTTCCCATCCACCGCTTCTGCTGGAAGGCTGTTCCATGGCTTCACCACCCTCTCAATGAAAAAGTACTTTCTAACATTACCCCTGAGCCCTGCACCCTTCAGCCTCATATCATGCCCCCTTGTTCTTGTGCAGAGTTTTCTCTGAAATATGCTTTCCACCTGCACCCCATTTATTCCCCTAAGGTACTTGAAAGTCTATCATATCTCCCCCTCCCTATTTTCCTCCAGTGAATAGATATGAAGGTCCTTAAGTCTTTCCTCGTAGTCCTTCTGGTGCAGTCCATGTACCATCTTCATTGCCCTTCTCTGGATTGCCTCTATTTTGTCTGTGTCCTTCCAGAGATGTCGTCTCCAGAACTGGACACTACTCCAGCTGAGGCCTCACCAGTGATCTGTACAGTGGCATCACCACCACTTTCCTCCTGCTTGTTATGCCCCTCCCTATGCACCCCAACATTCTGTTTGCTCACCTCACTGCTTTTTCACACGTTTGGTCACCTTCAGGTCATTAGATATGATAACCCCCAGGTCTCTCTCTCCTGACTTGTGGTGGCCAGAATTTCCCCAACCATCCTGTACTCCTTCCTTGGATTCCTGTGCCCCAGGTGCATGATCTTGCACTTTTTTGCATTGAAACTCAACTGCCAGACACCCGACCACTCCTCTAATAGGCTTAGGTCCTTTCTCATTTTTTCCCCACACACCCCTGGTGTGTCCACTCTGTTGCAGATCCTGGTGTCATCTGCAAAGAGGCACACCTTTCCCTCCAGACGCTCTGCAATTGAAACTGCCTTTAGTACAATGCAGAGTCAGTTCTCCTCATACTGAACTGTACTACCCTTAAGAACTTACACAAGCCTTCACATAACTGCTGATCCCACTCTCCCCCCCCCTTTTTTTATCCCTCCCAGCTTCTTGCTTATGAATTGACCTCTAAAATAGAACTACCTTTCAGGCTCCAGCATAAGCCTTGCCCCTCTAAAGTTATGCCCCCACCCCCAATTCTTCTCCCATTTAACGGTTGACCTTGCCTTCCTTCTCCATCAGATGTGAACATCCCTCCATTGGGAACCTCACGGGATTCAAAAGAGCTAGGGCCATGGCCCCTCACGCTCAGAACGGAAACCTTGCCTGCCTACTGCCAAGGACCCCCGCCCACCCCGGCCACTTTCAAGTCCCCCTCAACCTGGCAAATCGCCAAAGGTTTAAAAATCGCCCACTTCAACATCCGCAGCATCATGCATAACCTGGTGGAATTAACGGCCTGGGCAGCCCACTACAAACCTGACATTATGGGCATCACAGAAACCTGGCTTAAGCCCCGCATCCCTGACTCTGCCTGTGCCCTCCTGGGTTACAGCCTTGTCCGGCAGGATAGGTTAGGCAGTAATCGTGGTGGGGGTGTGCTCCTATACTTTTAAGGTGCACCTTAATGTGACGACAGTTGCACATGTACCTCCTGCATCCCCAGCCTGTGAGTTCCTTCACACCCTCCTACTGCTCGGGAACACTAAGAAGATGCATCTTGTCTGCGCCTACAACCCTCCTAAAGGGGGTGCTCAAGGGCTCTCCTCACTACTGGACCAGCTTAGAGATAAGGTTGGTTCAAACAAACTGATAATCCTGGGGGACCTCAACCTAAACTGGCTGGGGCCCAATGCTAAGCAGCTCGAGCCTCTTCTCTCCGGTCTTGCACTCAGGCAGATCATCATGGAACCTACAAGGCCCTCCTCCCGAAGGGACAAAGGATCACTCATCAACTGGGTTATGAGCAACAGACTGGATAAAATCATCTACTCTGGGATCCTCCCCGACGCAATATCAGATCACTCCTCAACCTACTGCATACGGGGCTTCAACTCGCCCAAAGTCCCCAGCAGAGTGATCCAACTGAGGGACTATTCCAAACTGATACCCAATGATTACCTCGAGGACCTACGACGTGTTGACTGGTCCAGGGTCACGTCCACAAATGACCCTGTAGTAGTCCTGGATCATTTCCTAGCCGTATTTGTTCCCTTACAAAACAGGTACGCACCCCACACCAAAAGGAGGGCGTGTGGCACAGTCACGAAATGGCTCCATGGAGGCCTTTTCTCCCTCATGAAGCAGAGGGACAAATGCTGGGTAAAATACAAGATCTCCCAAAACGACAATGACCTCCTTGAATATTGGCAACTCAGAAACGACTGCAAGCATGCTATACGTGCCACAAAAAGTGAGTACTGCAAATCTGCCCTAACTTGCCTCGGCTAACAACCCCTGGCGTTTTTGGAAAAATGTCAAAACCCTTGTTGGAGGGTCTGCCAAGGAGCAGTTCCCCAACATGTATATCGGTGGGGGACCAACTGTAGTAACCCCCAAACCATCGCCACAGCTTTTAATTGCATGTTCTCAGATCTGCCAGTCCCACCTGACTCTCTGCCCACGAACGACTGGGGGGGCACCCCCCCTCATCTGCCCTTCTACCTCAAACAGATCACAGATGGTGAGACTTAGGAACTCCTGGCTGGACTCTCCCACCACACGGGGGCTGGATTTGACTGCCTCGAACCAAAACTCCTTAGCCTCGGGGCTCCCCTCCTTGCCAGACCGGTCGCTCATATCTTTAACTCCTCCCTCATCTCAGGGATCATCCCTGATGTATGGAAGATTGCCAAGGTGGTCTCTGTTTACAAACAAAGTGACTCCAAAGATATCAGTAACTATCGCCCCATTGCAATACTGTCTGCCACCAGCAAGCTCCTTGAAAAGGTAGTTGCTTCCCAACTCTCCCACTACCTCCAGGGTTGCACTGTTCTCTCCCCCTGCCCAACATGGCTTCAGAAAAGGGCACAGTACATTGACTGCACTTGCCGTGGTTACCTCTGAGATCAGATCCGCGACTGACCAAGGTAAGCTGACTGGGGCCATATTCGTCGAACTCTCCAAGGCTTTCGATCTGGTTGACCACTCCCTCCTCCACTCCACACTGCACTCCCTCGGTTTCTCCCACTGAGCCCTCGCATGGTTCTCCAACTACCTTGTGGGTAGACAGCAATACACCTGCTTCTACCGCACCATCTCAACTCTCTCCCCAGTTAACTGCGGGGTCCCTCAGGGTTCTGTCCTCGGTCCCATTCTGTTTTCTCTGTTCATTAATGAACTGCCCTCCACTATTACCCACGGGCTCCCAACTTTATACGCGGATGACCTCGTAGTCCTGGTCAGTTCCCGTGATATCAACATCATCAACTCTAGGCTAAACTCTGATTTCAATCATATCCAGAACTGGCTTGAGGGCTACAAGCTTATCGTCAACCTGAAGAAGACCCAGGCCATGCTATTCGGGTCAGTGGCAAACACTTCTTCCTGCCCGGCACCCCTTAAAATCTATGAAGCAAATGGCTCCATCCTGCCAGTCATTGACTTGGCCAAGTATCTAGGGATTACCCTTGATCCTCAACTTGATCTCACCTCACATATTCGGAATGTGTGTAAAGCCTCGAATGGCAAGCTTGGCCTTGCCTACAGAGCCAAGGACTGCCTCACCCCGGGCGCCTAACTTGCCATAGCCAGGGGGATACTCCTTCCCACACTTTGCTATGGGCTCATTGCCTTTGCTCCTGTACCAAACTCCAGAGTCTTCACGAAATGGGACACTGCCTACCAGCTTAATATGCAGCTTGGCACTGTCTGCCCCGCCCTTGCATCGATGTGAGCTCTACTCACGGCTGGAGTGGCTCCCCCTGAAAAGCATCGCGCCTTTGTCCTTGGCAAATTTTGTCGATAACATAGTTAGGAACAGCCACTCCCTCGTACTCCGCCCCTTCCCTTGAACTCGCAACCCTGCCTACCATCTCAGATCTTGTGCTGCACAGGCCGACTGGTTCCCAGGATCCGCACCTCACAGGTGACCGGGCCTTCTCTGTCCATGTGCCAAAATGTGGAACTCCTTCCTGTCCTAGTTCATGCCTCCCTCCCACCACTGCTTTAAACATCCCTATGGAACTTCCTCAAGTCTGCTTCGGCCTGTCTATGTTCCACATAGACCCAGCCGACCTCTACCTCTCCTGACTCTCTGGGGCTTGAGAGCTGTCTTCGTGCTGCTGTTGAATCCCCCTGAGAAACCAGCTAAAGCACTGACTATCCCCCTCTTTTCATGGTGATCATGTTCTATCAGTACCCTCCTCCTTCTGTATAGTATTTACTATCTGCCATGTTAGGCGGTTATTATTTATTTTTTCTGTTAATGGTTATTACGAACTGGTACTACAACAATTCTTGATGTTAACCTTGATGTGTTATTTCTCCAACTGTCATTTTGAGATGTGATTAGTTTATAGTTATGTTATTTATCTCTGACTCCCTACATTGTTTTTTGTAACCTATTGCTTGACTGCTTGCCTTACCATGTTTGAGCATGAGCTGTACCTCCTAACTGTTGGAGCCTGCAGCTCCCGTTTGTTACCTTGACTCTGTATTTTGTTTCCTGTATGCTATGTAACTCTCCTGGGTCGCACCTGAAAATAGGCACTTGGTTGTCTAGTGTGCTTACCTGGTTACCAAAAGCAAATAAATAAATAATAAATAAATGTCGCTAATGAAGACATTGAATAGGACTGGCCCCAGCACCGACCCCTATGGCACCCCACTGGTCACCTCCCTCTCCTTAGATTTCATGCCATTTTTTTTTAACCAGGAGAGATGCACTAAGCTGAAGCTTGTTTATGGGTGTGACCTGGGAGCACAAGGAAGTTACTTGACTTGCTCAGGGTCACACAATATGCAAGTGAGGGCTGTGGGATTCAAACCTAGGTCTCCAGGTTTGCAGCTCAGAGCCTTAAAACACTGTGCTATACTGCCTCCTTTACCACCACCCTCTGAGTCCTGTGCCTTAGCCAATTCCCAACCCACTTTACCACCGTAAAACCCACTTCCAGGCTTCCCAATTTATTCGTTCCCACATTTGCACTTTATTATTTCTGTTGGTCTCTGTCTACTTGCTGCTGCTGTTATTTTGCTCTCTCCCATTACTCCGCTGTCTTCTTACTGTCCGCTACTTTTTGCACACATTAAATTTGTATTTTTGCAAGTACTGCTTGTGTGTCTGGTCTCTCACGCATGCCACAGCTTTGTTGGAAATTAGGTTTGCTACCCTAAGAATGAGACCGAAACTGAAACCTGTTGCCTCCCAGGTTACCAGGTCTTTCCCTTGGGAGACACCAGAGATGAGCTCAGAGTCCCAAGAGAAGGAAAGGGCTAGAAAAATATTAGTAATAGGGGACTCCATTGTTAGGGGGATGAAGGAAGTAGTAGATGCTGGAGATTAGGGAAGTGGGATGGTCAGGTGCCTTCTGGCACAAGGAGAAAGTATAGTGTAGTGGTTAAGAGCACTGAGATGCAGACCTGGGTTTGAATCCCACAGCCCCCAGTTACATACCATGTGACCCTGAGTAAGTAACTTATTTTCCTTGTGCTCCCAGGTTGCACCTGGAAACAAGCTTTGGCTTAGTGTGCCTTTCCTGGTTAAACAATTTCCCCTTTCCAATTTCCCTTTCTGGGTGCGTTGGCAGTGGAGGATGCATACAGGGTAGAGTGGATTGTCCAAGACATTGGTGGGAGGAAAGCGCTCAGTGTAATTGTCCACCTAGGGACTAACGACATTGCTGTCATACGCTTAGAAGAAAGAGTAGAAAGACAGCTTTAGGAAGTTAGGAGGCAGGCTCAAGCTTACTATAACCACTGTATCTTTCTCTGAGGTCCTGCCAGTTTGGACTATGGGAGAGGGGAGTCTTTTCTACTGATCAGTCACTTCAGTGCCTGGCTGAAGGAATAATGTAGAGAAGAGGGCTCTGGGCATGTGATAGATGGGGAGACACTCCTGGATGGATTAAAGACTGTACAAACAGTACCAGGATGCTAGGGTGGAAGTTTACAAAGTGCATCAAGGTTCTTTTCAACTAGCAGGGGTGGGAGGCAGATCAGTTGCTGATAGGTGCTACTATTCAAACATTGGAGGCCTGGATGGCCTCCCCCCAGTACCAGTAGAAAGGGTAGGAGACCAAGAGGAAGCAGATAAGAGACAATGAGAGAATGTGTCAAGTTACAGGAGCTGCAAGGTATTGGGGATAGAGAAGGGTGGAGGGCAGAAGGAGAGGGACCCAAGATTTGGCTGGGAGGGGAATGATGAGAGGGAGTTACAGGGAGAAGGAAAGCAAGAGACATGGAGGTACAGTATATGTGTCTTAACACTGGGAGCCTGGGGTACAAAACTGGTGACCTGCAGACAGTGTTGGCAGAAGCACACTTTGACCTGGTAGTGATCACAGAGACTTTGACCATGTAGTACCATGACTGTTTTCTGGCCTTTCTAGGGTTTACATTGTTAAGGAGGGATAGGGGATAAGTAAAGGTATGAGGGGTAACACTGTACATAAGATTGGGTATAAAAGCCGTAGGGGTCAAGGGCAGTAAGGAGGGTAATTGCATAGAGAGAGCCTGGGTACAGGGAGTTCAAATGGGGGGAGGAACATCAGGATAGGAGTTGTACATAAACCACCATCACAGAAAGAGGCAGCAGACAGAACTGGGGATGAAATTAGAAGGGCAGCAATGCAGGGGGAGGTGCTGCTAATGGGTTGACTTCAGTATGCCAGGTGTGAACTTGGAGGATCCCTGTAGCAGCATGTTGTAGGAATGAGCTTCTGGTAGAGGTGTTCAGGAGGAATCTCTAATCCAAAAAGTTGAGGAGCCTACAAAGGAGGGGTCATCTTTGACTCTGTTCTTATGGACCAGGATAATATGAAGAGAGCACAGTGCAGGATCTATTAGGATCCAGTGACCATCAGTCAGTGTGGTTTACTATCATAGCAAGTGGAGAGAATGAAGTCTCAAACAAAAGTCCTGAACTTCAGGAGGGCAGACTTTGGCAGGATGTGGGAATTGTTGCAGGAGAAGCAAGAAGGGGGTGAAGGCTGTAGAGGAGGTAGAAAAAAAAAAAAGGGAAGTGATAAAGGAAGCTATAAACAAAGTCACGAATCACTGTATCTGGGTAGTAGGGAAAAGCAAGAGAAGTGGAAATTCACGGTGGTTAACATGAGAGTTAGGAGGGGCTGTGAGGGGGAAGTCCTTTCTAAAGTAGAGAAATAGACCAAGCTAGGGTGGAGAATTTTAAACAAGATGAAATTCTGCAAGGTTGTGAGAAAAGCAAAGTCTAATATGGAGTGGATAAAAAGTTTGTTCGCTACACGAAAAATCAGACAAAAAGAGGGAATAGTCAGACTGAAGAAGGGGGAAGGATGTGAGGAGGAGGAGGAGGAGAATAAAGGGAAGGTGGACATATTATGTCAGTTTTTCTCTTCAGTATATACTGTAGAGGATAAAGGGCCATTACCAGACTGTATTTATGGCACTTGGGAAGGAAAGGTGTGGAGGTGTCAGTGTGTTTCTAATCTCTGAGGAAAAGGTGCTGAAAGGACTGAAGGTAGACCGGTCCATCCGCCAAAATGGGCTACATCCCAGGCTGCTAAAGGAGATGGCAGTAGGTCCTAGCTGCACCACTGGCTGAGCTCTTCCAGCTCACTGCAGGCGGGGATGGTACCATGGGACCAGAGGATAGCAAATGTTGTTTCCCTACACAAGAGTGGAAATGCAGATGATCCTGAGAACAGTAAACCTAGCTGTGTAAAGTCCATAGTGGGGAAGATGCTGCAGATTCTTATTAACCAAATAAAAGACTCTCGTGGATTTTCTGGACGTGAACAGACTTCAGGATGTCAGACTGCATGGGTTCTTAGGGTGGAGATCATGCCAGATGAACAGTGTTAGTGGCTCAGCAGGTTGCACCCTCTCCTCTGAGGCTGGAAGATTGGAAGGATGTAGGTTCTAGACTTACACAACTAACTTGGTGTAAATCCCAACTAACACTGTAGTGCAGCATGAGGGGATGCTGCACTCCTGATGTGCCGTCTCTCAGATGAGACATTAAACAGAGGTCCTGTCTGTCAGTTCTGGTGGTTGTTAAGATGGATGTTAAGAATCCCATGGGACCAGTCCTTTTTAACACTTTTATCAATGATATTGGAGAGGGGATCCAAGGGAAGCTCTGCCTCTTCGCAGATGCTACAAAGATTATCTGCCTCTTCACCAATGATACAAAGATGATCTGCCTCTTCACGGATGATGCAAAGACTATCTGCCTCTTCACGGATGATGCAAAGAGGATCTGCCTCTTCACGGATGCTACAAAGAGGATCTGCCTCTTGGCAGATGCTACAAAGAGGATCTGCCTCTTGGCAGATGCTACAAAGAGGATCTGCCTCTTGGCAGATGCTACAAAGAGGATCTGCCTCTTGGCAGATGCTACAAAGAGGATCTGCCTCTTGGCGGATGCTACAAAGATCTATTGAAGTGTTAAGATGTATGAAAGAGGATCTAGAAATGCTGAAGAAGTGGTTATGGGTTTAGCTTTTGAAATTAAAACGTGAAGGGGGATTAGCCTCCAGATGACAGAAATGATTCTGCCACTGTACAACTCCCTGATTCATCCTCACCTGGAGTACGGTGTGCAGTTCTGGAACCCATTCTTGAAGAAAGATATAGGGACAATACAGAAGTGGTGCAGAAGAGGGTAACCAGGATGAGTTTATATGAAAAGGCTATTAAATCTCAATGTGTATCTGTAGAATCGAACTATACAAGGGCGAGGGTCCTGAACTTCAGGAGGCAGATTTTATAAAGATGAGTAAATGCCTCAGGGATGACCTGGTTTGGGGGATGGCTTGGGTGGGAGGGAGAAGCTAAAAGGGAGCTTAGTGAAGGCAACAGACCTCTTTATCAAACAATGAGCAAAAGCAAAAGGAAGAAGAGACTGCTGTGGTTCTTAAAAGAGGCTGAAAAGGTAAAGGCTAAAAGGTTAGCATTCAGAAGGTATAACAGTATAGCAGGTATTGAAGGTATAGCAGTGTCAGTGGCTCAACAGGTAGCGCAATCACCTCTGAGGCTGGGAGATCAGAGGGCTGTGCATTCAGTTACCACCTGGCAGAGGGCTGTGGGTTCAATTCCCATACCTGGCACTTGGGGTTAATATCCCAATACTGACACTGTAGTGCAGCATGAGGGGGGTGTTGCAGTTCTGAGGTGCCGTCTTTCGGATGAGATGTTAAACCGAGGTCCTATCTGCCTGTTCTGGTGGTAGTTCAGGTGGATGTTAAAGATGCCATGGTACTTACCAAAAAAGTAAGGGAATGTTTTATTGAAAATACATAACAAAGAAAATTGATAAAAAAAAAAAAAAAATGCAGTGTTCTGAAATAGAAACAACAATCGAGGAATTGGACCAAATTAAAAAAAAAAAAAAAGAAAGGAAAAAGAAACGTAAGCAATTTCAACTTAAAACTTTCAAGGTCCTTATAACTGAACACTAGATACCTAAAATGAGATTTTATCAAAATCAACCAATTTTTGTCTTTTAAGAAAGGTACTTCTTTCCATCGAGACATCCAGACTGATCTATTCAAGGTTTGTCTTTCATAGGTCCATTGCATATATAATTCATGTTCTATAATCTGAAGAAGTTGTTCAGGGCCGTGGTGCACTTGCTGTAAAAGAAATTTGCATCTTGTCTGCCAGAGAACAGATCTGATGCAGGTAAATATTAACCTGATCATGCCCTCTTCTAATGCCAACTCCTGAAAAGAAAAGCCCCCACCTACTATTTCCTCATAAGTAATTAACCAGTTTTAGCCCCATTTTAACACTAAAATATTCCAGAAGGCTTGCGCAAGGGGACACTGTATAAAAAAAATGTTCCATGGTTTCTTCTTGGGTGATGCATGTCTCTCTAGGGCACATTCTCTCTGTTTGACTTTTGTGTTTAGCATGGCCCTTAACATTTAGTCTACCATGGCTAGCTAACCAAGCAATGTCCTACATACGTGGGAGGATAAGGTTGTCTTTTAATAAAGTAAGAACTTTTCCATGGTGACATTCTGAGATTCCTTTAAAGAGAACCTTTACCAGTCCTTTTGACTTCCGTGCATAAATTGCCCCTTCTTGCATCAATTCTGGAATTGTATTTCATTGCTGTCTGCTGCAGTCAGTATTTGCATTCTGAGCTGCTAAAAACTGCAGGGTGTACCAGGGCTTCTATAGCAAGCCTGGTATTTCTGTGGACCTAGGGTTGTACTGCTGACATCACTGTAGGGCAGAGTCCATTTCACAAAAAAAAAAAAAATACTGACAAGGCATGTGGATTTGGGCATAATGCATTGCTAACAGGGTGTCTTGGGGGAGGGGGAACACAGTATGTATACTGAGTACTGGTAAGTTTCCTTTGCAACATTGTTGCAACTGCCTGGTACTGCACAGTGTGAGTCACTCCCCTACCCTACAATGATGTCACCAGGGGCTAGCAGCCCAGCAGCTAAATATCAATGGCAAGTGCAGCAGGGCTCAAAAACAAATCCAAATTATGGAAGGCAGAGTAAACCATGGCCAAAAATCACAAGTGTACACACCCTTTCAAGTCTAGTACTGCATATAATGACTACAAGCTGTAAATTTTTGGACCATCACTGAAGTTCCTCTTTAAAAACTGGCGGTGTGTGAAATACTTGTTCTTGTACAGTATATTAAAATACACATTTCCTGAGTTTATTCACTATCTGATGTTTGTCCAACTCCACTTCCTAAGCTTAGTTGTAACCGGTTTAAAATACATCAGACATTTCTTTACCCCTGATTTCATGCCCCCTTGTAAAGACCAAGCCAAAACAAAAGGGGTGTATCCATGTGGCTGCAAAGAACTATATGATCGGTGAATGTGGCCTACCTGGATTTCATTAAGGCTTTTGACACCGTTCCACATAGGAGACTAGTAAGCAATCTGGATAGCTTAGGAGTGGTCCCAAAGGTGGTAAACTGGATAGAAATTGATCAGAGGAAAGGCCTGCATCTAAAGCCCTATGAGGAGAGACCGAAGGACCTCAATATGTACACCCTGGAACAGAGGAGGGAGAGGGGAAATATGATAGAGACATTTTAAATACCTCAGGGGGTAAATAATGCACAGGAGGGAAGTATTTTTCAGAAGAAAAGGTGCTCAAGAACAAGGGGAGATGCTATGAAGCTGGATGGGGTAGATTCAGAAGAGATGTGAGGAAGTATTTCTTCACAGAAATAGTGGTGGATTCCTGGAACAGCCTTCCAGCAGAGATGGTGAATGCGAAAACAGTGGTAGGATTCAGGAATGCATGGAATAAGCACAAGGGGAATCATAGTAGAAGGGAAGGGGGGGAGCTGCAGATTGGGTATAGTCTGCAGTAATAGTGTCGGTAGGGAGGAATAGGCAGACTGGATGGGCCAAGCGGTCCTTATATGCCATCAGATTTTCTAGCTGCTTGCTGGAGGTAAGAAGACTGGGTGGGGGGGATAGGGACATGATAGACATACAGATACCACCATGGGATTATCAGAGTAGCCAATGGAGAGTGTTTACACCAAATGCAACCAGGGGGAGTTCAGCAAAACTGATAGGGGGGTTTTAAGAGGGACATCAGAAAACATTTATTTTATGGAAAGGGTGGGGGCGGAATAGGCTGCTAAGGGGGGAAGTCTGTTTGAAATCGATAGAGGAATTCAAGCATGGGTGGGATACTGGCATATGGGACTGAAGACAGTGGCAAATGGGAAGGAGGAATGGGGGAGTGATGGGCCAGTGGGGCCCTCGCAAGATCAGCATTAGAGAGATAGGGCTGGGAAGACTTGTTGGGCCTTTTTATGCCAGCAGCATTTATGTTCCTATGTGTTCATAGGTGCACTCAAACCAAATTTTGGAAAATGTTTACAAATATATTAGGAAAATGTATTCTGGGGGAAGTGGCAATAAGAGGGTCTTTGGTCGGCTTGGGGGATCACCACCCACTAACATTTGTTCTGCGTGTGCCACTGTGTGTATTCAAGAGTTTGCACTGTTGCTCAACCTTTTTGTTAAAACCCTTTTCATAATGAAAACTAGGTTTGTGCAGAAAGGCAGCTACGTTCTTGTAGTAGTATAGTTAGGACCTTCATTCTTTCAATTGTTTCTTATGGGGGTGGAGTGGTAAGGAGGTCTTGACAGGGAGGAGGTTAAAAGGCTCTTTATTTGTTTCCAAGTCTGCCCCTCCCCCCCATGGCCTTCTTTCAGCAGGATGCTTCAGCAGTACATGTGCCTGTTCAGCTGGACGTTCAGTGATGAACACAGTACAGTACTCTTTGCAAGTGCTTTGTGTTCCGCAGCATTGCCTGAGAAGAGATTTCCTTGTGCAGCAGAGTCTTTGCCTGACTTTTGAACAAGGTTATATAAGGAGAAAGGATGTCAAGATAGCAACTGAACAAACAGCTCCGTGATTGTGCTGGGCCGTTCCAAGAATTCTGCTTGTTCCTGTCTCTTTTATAAAACAAAGTTCTTTTTTCATGCGGCACTGCCCGAGAGATGTTTTTTCCTTTTGTTAAAGCTGTCAAGAAAATCTACTTGCACTGCTATGTATCTCAAGAAAAATGCTGCTATCGAGTGAACTGAGTTTTTATCTTAATTCTAAAATAATTTAGTCAGACTGCATCAGTTTTTCAGCCTGTTTTTTGCAGCTGGAAAATTTGCATTTATTTTACATGCACTGGAATAAAATAAGCTTTTGTGGTTTTCAATGATGAAGCTCTTCACAATGGTTTGAAGAATTACTACCAGTAATAACTGTCAAGTGAAGCGCGCACCATGGGCTAGCTTATTGTTTACCAGGAATTCAGTGTTATTCACTGAGAGTAATCTCTCACAAGAGGGTCTAAGTATTCTACTGAAGGTAACAAGAAATCTGGTGCAGCAAAAAGTACTCGGAATGAAGTATATGTATGGAATTGGCCAGCTGCCCTCCACTGTGTGTTAGGAGGCTGAATCTACAAGTCAAGACTGCATTTTGACTGCTATACAACGGATCGCATTAAGACACTCAGTCCCCCTAATGGAGACCTAAAGGGAGAGTCTATGTATGAGTAAGATGTTAAATCACTGCTGTACTGCTGCATTAGCTCATAAATGTCCAGATAATGGTCTACTCATTTTTAATGTACTGAACGAAGGTGGCATTTGCAGACTTGGCATATTTGAATACTTGCTTGTAATGTGTAGTTTAACTTTATTCGGATATTGGTCTGCTCCATTTAAAATACCTGAGTGAAGACAACACTTCAAGACTTGTAGTGTACATGAATGCTTGTGTGCTGTATACTTTTGTTTGTGGCACACCCTCTAGATGTTTGCTATTGAAACTACAGGAGTCAAATGGCAGAAGACAAATCCATTGAATGCTAAGTTGAGGCAACTGGATCACATTTGGGGTTTTCTGATCATCATTTGGGAAAGAAAAACGGTACTGTCTGTCAGTGGTCATCCATGACTGTAGACCCAGCATTTTTCCAGGATCTTAGACAAAGCAGGATCTTACCATTTGCTTGGCTGCTCATTTTGAAGGCATCACAGAAAGTTAGAAAGTGAATTTATAGTTTAATAATGTTAAATGATAGATGTAAACCATTTGTTGCTTATGTTGGCTGCAGTTTCTTTTTTAAAGAGTTCTTTTGTGTGCAACACTAAGCTAAAGGCTTTGGAATTTTATTGAACGATACCGATAGCCTCTGGTATAGAGAGCCACGATGAAATACACTGCACGTGCACTTTACCCTTTTATCCAAGGACTGTGACCTACGGTAAGATTACAATTTTATGATAAAAGCCTTAATCAAGCTGCAGGATGCATCTGGTTGTCGAGACAACACAGGAAACCATGCTGAGGATGCTTCCACATTTCACAAAGAATGCTGTCCTCTCGCAGAATGAAATATATCGAATGTAAGTTTTTTTTTTTGTTTGTTACAGTTGGAAGCTGGTAACCATTGATTTTGCTACGAAAAGGCAGTATTTTGTAAAGGCAGCAAAACAAATATGTCAATTCAGACAACTGTCAGATCTTCCAGAAATACTGAATTTATATTGGGCCTTCAGTGATATAAAATTTACAGTATTGCTAACACTGGCCATGAATATAATTCAGTGTATTAACGTTCCCTCTATTTCACCAGTATAATTACATTGATATGGTGTTTCAGTAAGAGATTATACTAAATACACTCATCTTTTTTCCTAGCCTGTGTTTTATCTCCTTGCTGACAACCTTATCCCCAACTGACCAGTCTTGGGAGTGCAACTTACCTGGCAGGGTCTGGAACCAATTGAGAGGCAGGTGCATGGCTTACAATGGCTATACGTCATCCTGCCAGTTGGAGATTTTTCCACCAATTTTCTACCAGTAAGGCCGGCCGGCAAGCAATAACGCATGTTTGTTGGCATGTGGGCATATTATTGACATCTGCCAGTGGCCCCTCCTCCCTGCATGTTTTCCCTGCACTACAACTGGCTTTCACCAGGTGGCAGGTAAGCAGTGTAGGACAGAATCAACCCCCCTTCCACCCACTGAAGGAGAGCTGTCCTGTCCTGTAGGATGCTTAAAACGCCTCCCAGCTGGCCTCCAACAACCTAAGTTCTTTCTTCTAACACATCACATTTGTCTGTCTTCACGTGCCTCTTTGAAATTGGAGGAGTTTAATGTCTGCTGCTGCTTTTTGTATAATCCATTTGTTTTCCTGTTCTGGGATAAACCTTTTTCCCTTGCTGGGTAGTTTTGAAAACCACAGTGGCCATTTCTACAGTGTGAAAGGCAGATAGTGACTGAATGCGGATTGACAGATGAGCACAAGCAGAGACAGTGCGAGGATTTTGACAGGTGAGAGTTGTTGCACCATAGCTAGGACATCAGAACTGTGGTACAACAGCATTTGAAAGTCATACCATAATAGTGATGTCACAACCATGTGTTTTTGGCAGCAGCTAGAGACAGGCCCTGTGAGAGGAATTCCGGGCCCCAGGAAAAGTTCAGACTCTGGGGCCCTATGCAGTTGTGTACAGTAGCATGCTGGGTGGCCTGGGCCCCTCTTTGTTGCTGGACCCCGGGGATTATCTCTGGCTCCCCCACTCTCTCAAGGGCCCTGGGCAGACAAAATGGGCAGACTAGGCGGGCCTTGCAGTCCTTATCTGCCATCAGTTTCTATGTTTCTGTGGTGCAATAGGGTTTCTGAGTGTATGGATTTCCATACACCAGAGACCCTAACCATACACTATGCTGTTGGCACAAAGTCATCTTTTGCTGACTCAGTTTATGGAAATATTGTTGTACATTATATACCCAGCAGTCTTTGATGAACTCTAGTGGTTGTAATGGACACACTTTGTCTTGTATGCTTAACATTAATCTGCCTAACAGGATGGGTGGAAAGCAAGTACGTGTTTAAAGCAGCAGTGCAATGAAAAATGTTTTTCCAAAAAGCTAGTTTCAGTTACAGTTTAATAAAAATATTATCATATCTGTCAAATCTACTTTTCTAGATTCATCCTTTTGCTGTGCACCTTGAGTTTTTTATTTTGTTTTCCCGATATGTACCCTTGCCAGGTCTACAGTGGTATTTCTAAGCCAAACGTGGTGGCCATCTTTTTTTTCCTTGCAAAATATTTCAATTGAAACATTTATAAAATACTAAAATTTTGGTGGAACTAGAAAATTTTGCTTCCAAATAAAACTGGAAGATAACTGGAATCTTTTATTGTGAAAACAATAGGGTCACATTTTTGCCTAATTTCGTTGCACTGCGGCTTTAAATATTAATACGTAGAAGTAATGGAGGGGAAACAATGCACAGGCACAGCTGTGTTTCTATTGGGGGGGGGGTTCTGATGACACCATAGACCTCGAGAACAAAGCTGAAGAGGTCTCTGATGCCACCAAACCCCGATATGGAACACATGCCTTGTCTGTACATGGTATTACATCTGTTATTTTTCTAAAGTATGTGATTCCTAAACAGAAATGGAAAGCTTCCATGTGAGTCCGTCTCAGCATAATTTTTTTTTATAAAGTATACAAGAAAATTTACATTTGTATTTCAGGAAGGAAGGGCAGCAGTGCAATGTCTACTGAATTTGAAATTGCACAAGGTTAAATGCTTATTGTACCTTAGTTATTTCACTGCTGTGGTACAGCAACTTTTTGTGACCTTTGAACTCAGTGGTGCAACAGTATTTGAGTCCACTGATTTCCATACACAGCCTCTGACCATATACTATGATTCTTATTGAGAACTGATATTGCAGAGCGAGTAGTAAAATTATGCTGGCCAGTTAGTTTCTCCAACACGTGGCTCCACCGTTGCAGACTGCAGTTCAGTCTCCTTCACTGGATCTGTTTAGAGTGGAAATAAAGTGATATTCTGTGCTAGATTGTGGCAGACCCTGAACCGTGCCAAGTCTCTCTTAATTTTTCACTTTCACAGGAGTGGTTGCCACAGTCTCCCAGGTACCCACTGCCACTTCCTGGATATCTTGTTTTACTTTTAGCCATGTTTGACTACAGGTGAAGTTTTGTTTGGGGAGTTGGAGCTAGACTAGTTGTGGGCTATAGCCTAGTGAATGTGAAAAATATATGCATGCATATATGTACTGTGTGTGTGTGTATACATATTTTTTAACCATATATACTCTAGTATAAGTTGACCCCCATTTTCCTGATCAATTTTAGCAGAATTACAGACAGAATTGTGCTGCAAAAATTGATTACAAAAAATCTTGTTTTGTGACAAAAATTGGGCACAGAATATGTTTTTGTGTCCAGAACTGGCTACAAAATTGAGTTACACAGTTGCAAATAATGGTTAACTGTTGTAAACCCCTCAGGCAGATTGGCCTGGCCTGTAAATAGAGGTCCCTATCTTACATGCCTGTTTGTAGCACCAACTAGACCTATTCATGAGTATATATAGTACACCACACCAGTGCAAGTATGTTCTGTCAAATAAAGGGTATTAGTTTGCCTTGTGACACGAACAATACAGTGTTTCTCCAGAAAAAAATATAAAGGATGGAGGCATTCCTCAAGAAACACAACACAATATGTACTGTCCCCTTCTTTGTTTCTTGATTTCTCCCCAACACCCCAAATTTATTTCTCAGAGTCCCTGTGCATTTCTTTTCTTTCTGAATGTTTCTTTGTAGTCCTAGGTCACGTTTCCTTTGTTGTTTTGCTCTCTCTAAAGTTCATCAGCTGCTGTAGTTGTAACACTATTGGGGACCAGGGCTCTGCTTTAAACGTGGGAGGGGTGAAAATGGGAGTGTTACAAAAGGATGGGGGACCAAAACATAATTATGGAGGCACCCCCATGCATAGACGCTTTAGAGGAAACCCTGCTAGTGTGAAAATAACTTATTTGCACAGCAGGTATGCTATGACCATGTGGTTTCTACAATAGCTACAACATAAATTGCATGCTTTACCAATGGAACAGCAGTAGCTGCACTGCAGCCTAAACGGTTCATCTCCGAAAGTGCCAGGTATAGCTTAATGCAGAGATCTGAAAGCTGGCCCAGTGGTGGGACTGCAGTGGGTTGCACCGCTACCTGTGAGAGTGGTGTTCGCATGAAAGTCACAGAATCCCACGTTGGCACCAGCCAGACACATCATTGTGGTGTGGCATGGGGTTCCTTGGGGGGGGGGCACTTCACACTTATCCCCCCCCCAACTGATTAGTGGAGTGGCAGTGACATCAGCTGTGAAGACAACTGCTCTCCCACCGTCCTGGGTGGCAGAGGTGATCTAAACAGTGGGATGGGGGGAAGGGGAACAAAGCAGTAAAAAGAATTGCTCGTTTAACTTATTTTTATTTATTAAAAATGAGGTGCATACGGGGGGGGGGGTGCATATGCTTTACTGTGATAACCACCTTAACCTCACATGAGGATATGGGAACTTGAGTGGCAATGCCCACCCAACCCACCATGGGGGTGTATGTAATAGTGCTTAACCCACTCTCTGGTGTTTCACATTCCTCTGAAAAAGTGTATCGCACTTGATCTCATTGTATGCCATTAATTTCCAGAGTTCTTGTGTTGACATCACTGTGGTCTAGTGGTTAGAGCATCGGCGCAAGGTCACAGGTTCAAAACCCCACTAGAGCCAAATAGCCACAGTGCGGCCTTGTGCTAGTCACTTAACACAGAAACATAGAAGGTGAGGGCACTTAAAGGCCTCGCATCCCATCCAGTCGGCCCAAGCCTGCCTAATTTTAGGACTGTGCCTGAATGGGACTGTTAACTTCCCAGTACTCCAGTCCACCCAGCTGGACCCCACTGAACATGAGATGTTGCATTTCAGCTGGGCTAACCTGGGTTTATAAATTGTAAAATAATGTAAATTAGTTCCACAAATGGTATGCCATAAAATCTAACTTTAAAGAGTTCGGTTGAGCTCATTTTCAAATATATCCTCAAGCCCCCACCCCCCCACCCAGCTGTAGCTTGCCTCTTAAGGACTTCAGAACTCCACTTTTCTGACTTTATTACTGCTTCTATTTCTAAGGGGAAGGGATTGTAATTCCTTGGTCGGATCCTAGTTGCCGTACTATGCTATACTGCCTCCACCCTGTTGCAGTCTTTTCCTCAGGTGTGGGCTCCAGTACCTTGCGCAGTATTCCAGGTGCAGCCACATCAGTGACCTGTACAGAGTGAGAATCACCTCCCGACTTCTGCTGCTTACTCACCTCCCTGTGCATCCCAGCATTCTGTTTGCTTTGCTAACTGCTGTGTTGCAATATGCAAATGTTTTAGCGTCTCCAATATCACCCCTAAATCCTTTTCTTCCGTAGTGCTATCCAGTGCCACCTGACCCATTTTGTATTGCACCCTTGAGTTCTGTTTTCCCAGTTTCCATGACTACATTTTCCAAGATTTAATTTCACCTGCCAGATCTGTGACCAACTCTTCAACCTCCCCAGATCTTGCCGTCATTTCCTTCTTCCTGCTCCATGTCTACAGTTGCTCAGATCTTTGTGTCATCTGGTAAAAGGGGCACCTGATGCAGCTCAGTTGGCCTATCCTTTGTAAATAAATTGTAAAAAAAAAAAAAAAAATAAGCCCCACTAACACTAGTATGACTCAGTAATGTAGCTAACTGCTGAAATACAGTCAAACAGACCGCTCTGAGAGAACTTTGGAAGATTGTTCTTAGACATACAATAGTTCACCTGATAGCTGTAATTCTTTCTTCATCTCAGTCTTTATTACTGAGAAAATGTTGAAATTTACAGTTCATCTGCACAAATTGCTTGTCTTCTGCATGTCGCGTCATAGTCCTTTTTTAGACAAAAGTGTCGGGGAGATTGGTTTACCAATGTTTACTGTTTTTTACTGGTAAAAGTGATGGAATTCAGTGGGACTACATTGGACTCAAATCACTGGAATCCCAGAAACCACCAGATTTATTATAACTGGATGTGCAGACAACACCCGTAAAATATATATATCTACAGGTGTATCTATATATACTATTGTACTCCCGTTTTCCTACTTGTGATGTCCCACATAGAGGATAAAGATGTCAGATATCTGTAAGTAGCAGTAGCAGATGAGTTCCCAGAGACTGAGATTCTGTTTTCTTGTTCAGTAATAAGAAATGAGAGGACAATGCATGTGGAATGGTCCCCCCCAGGTTGGCAGTGCTTTTTAACATTCATGACAAGTTTTTTTCTTCAACCGTTGCAAAGAAAGCATGAAGCCGTTCTTTCCCGAACGAGATGGATAGACTCCTTGTTACACAAGCATGCTATATTTTGTCTTTTGTTTTGGGGTGAGGGTGATACAGTGCTTACCTTGCTATTACTGATCAACAAGGATTCATTTTGCCTCATTAGTATATCACTGCATTTATATTGAGGTTTAGTTATTAATACTTTCTTCCTTTATCTTTCAGTCTGAGTGAGAGTTTTTTTATGGTGAAAGGTGCAGCACTTTTCCTGCAACAGGGAAACAGCCCCCAGGGGCTGCGAAGCTATCATCAGCAATATCACCACCATCACAAACATGCAGGTGAGCATCTCTCTCTCTTTAGGACTAGCAGGACACTAAAGCGTTGAGGGGGGGGCACTTGCTCTGTTCTTATGTGAAATACTCTATACAGACAGACAGATGAGCATATTTGCAGACTATGGGAGATGGGAAGAGTCAGTTGTTTAATATGCAGACATTTAACCTAGAACTGTCAGTTGTAGTCGACCCAGGAACATTGTCTTCTGGATAAGTGAGTCCTTGGTATGTTCTTGTTAGAGGAGGATTGGCAAAAAATCTCTGCCCAGTGCTTCAGAGTGGGCAGTCACATGCTGTACATGTTAATGAAGTTTAACCGGGCAACCTTACTAATACAAGGAAGATGAAGTAAGTAGCACAAATATAGACCAATGTTCCCGACAACTTTTATAAGGAGGCGGTATAGCGCAGTGGTTTAAGGCTCTGAGCTGCAAACCTAGAGACCTTGGTTTGAGTCCCAGAGCCCCCACTTGCATATACTGTGTGACCCTGAGCAAGTCCCTTAACTTCCTTGTGCTCCCAGGTCACACATGGAAACAAGCTTCGGCTTAGTGTGCCTTTCCTGGTTAAACAATTTCCCCTTTAATCGTAAAGTTCGCTGTACATTGTAAGATGTGTCACAGTTAGTTATCTGATTCTCTATACACTTTGTTTTGTATGCCATTACTCTGCGCATTGTGAATACTGTATCTGGTTGTTTTATACTGTACATTGTTTGAATTGTCAGTGTTTGTTATTGTCTTGGGTCATACCTGAAAAAGGCAGTTTCTGCTTAGTGTACTTACTTGGTTAACAAAAACAAATAAGGGAAAAGGCCAACAGGACAGACATCCCCCCCCAATCTCTGTATGTATGACTTAGTCTGGAAGTTTGTCCCATTCTGCTACCACCCTTTCAGTAAAAAAAAGTATTTTCTGACATTGTTTTTTAACCCTCCTTCCTGCCAGTTTTATGGAGTTATCTCTGGTGGAACAAGCCCCTAGTGTCCACTCTGTTGATGCCATGGAGGAACTTGGATGTCTCTGACCTTCCTCCCCCCCCCCATTTCCTCCGCTCCTCCAGGTTACACATGTACTAATCCTATGGATGTTCCATGTATGACCTCCCGTACTGCCCCTGGATCATTTTGGTAGCCTTACTCTGCACCACTTCAGCTTGTCCCAATCCGTAGGGTGCAGATTCCAAAACTGTACACAGTACGCCAGATGAGGTTGGCCCAGAAACCTGTACAGGGCATTATCTCCTCCCTGTTTCCTTTAGTGATCCCCCTCCTCCACTGTGCTATCTACCACCACATCATCCTATATTCTGTTTTCAGGTTTTTGTCTCCTAGGTGCATAATTTTATACTTTTATGCATTAAATTTCAGCAGCCACACCTTAGACCGCCTCTCCAGTTTCTCCAGATCTAGTGCAGGTAACAGAAAGGGGTCACATCTGCAAACCACCTAGTATCAACTTTTAGTGTGTCCCATTCACCTTTTCCACTGCTTTACTGCACTGTGCTGCTGTGCCTGTAAGGTATCCAAGATCATTAGCCTCCCAGATGTTTTTCCTCCACTGTGCTATCTACCACCACCCCAATTCTGTATTCTGTTTTTGAGTTTTTACCTCCTATGTGCGTAACTTTACACTTCTGTACATTAAATTTCAGCTGCCACTTTTTTTTTGCAAATATAAATTTTATTAAATTTTCATAAGTCATCCAACTACATTTATTGATGAAGGATATACATACTGTATCAGGAAATATGATGTGATACTTACAGCACTGCATTATTACAAAAATACCATTATTAAACCACCGCCCCCCCCAAAGGTACAGCGTGGTGGTGGTGGTGTATGTCTACAAATTGTAGGTCATCTTCTCTTCCTGCAGCTGCCGCACTTTAAACCACCTACTCCTCCTCACAGAGGTATGCAACCAAAAGAAGATTTTACTAGCAAATCTGAGTAAAGCAGCAGTTACAACAGGGACACACAGTTAAGCTCACAACATGTTGTTTCATTTCAAATTTTCACAGAGTTAAATGTCTCGGAGCTTGTAACACTGTCCCATACTGTAACTGGCAAAACAAGTAGAATTCAGAACACTGAGGCGGTGGACTGATCGACCCGACGCTTCGTGAACAAACTCACTTCGTCCGGGGTGACTTAATCAGAGAAGGGCTGGTTTAAATACCTGCACCACTAGTTAATTTTGCAGGTAATAAGCCCCCTTAATTAGATACCATTAAATGGGTAAAAACAGTTACCCATGTCTTATTTTAAACAGTATAGTGACACGGGTGCCCATTGGCAGCAAGCCCCAAAAGTATTCCATAACAATCACACTTTAAACCACCTCTTCAGTTTCTCCTGAGCCAGTGCAGGGCATTAAAAGGGTTCACATCTGCAAACCTTCTAGTTTAAGTTTTAAATTGGGGGCCCTTCTTGTAACAGGAAGATTTAGTTGTTTAACCAGGATTAGCACACTAAGCTGAAAGCTTTTTTACAGGAGCGACCTGGGAGCACAGGGAAGTTAAGTGACTTGCTCAGGGTCACACAGTATGCATGTGGAAGCTGTGGGATTCAAACCCAGGTCTGGTCTGCTGGATGTCACCGGATTTGCAGCTCAGAGCCTTAAACCACTGCGCTATGAAACTTGCTTTCCCTTTTCTAATATAATTGAGAAAGAGGGCATATGTGTTTTCTCCTTAATCACCTGACTATACTTTTGTTGATTTTGAAGCAGTCTTTTTTCCTTTTTCTAGAGTCTCCCTTCAATTAATGTTGCCCTTCACCCTCACCAAATATTCATTCTTATGGTTGGTGATCAGTTCTGTAACTTGGTGATACCAGTTGAGCGGTGTCTGCAGTGAGTGTTTTACTGTGGCTTTTCCGCTCAGTGGATGCCACAGCGTTCTGGAACTGATCAGTGTTTACAAAACAATGCCTCTTAGTTATGTGTTTGTGGAAGGGCAGCATCAACAGAAGAGTAAAAAATAAAAAAAAAAAAAAACACAAGATTATTTGAAAGTTAAGAAAAGAAACTGCAATAGATCGATCAAGGAGACTACACCAGTGCCCCAATTTCTAATGTTTTCAAAAAAATTAAAGTAAGGTTTATGTTCCCCTTAAAAATGTGAATCTGTGTAAAACCTACCACAGAATGGTTGGCGGGGGAGGGGAATCTCAAAAGCAGAAGATTCAGAGGCATCTGCTGCTTCGTCTCCATCTGAAACTGCATCTTAAATTGTATGAAAACTTCAAAAGATGGATCTGTGTCCACATTTGGGCCCAGAACTGCATCCTAAATGGAAGTTTGCATCCACAAATTTTATTTAGTAGTAGTAGCAACTTTATTCATAGTGCATCCTTCCCGAGAGGATCAAGGCACCTTACAGAACAGATGGTTTAAAACTAGTCACATTTGCAGGGCACGTGAGAATGTCGTGTGTGTGTGTGTGTGTGTGTGTGTGTGTGTGTGTGTGTGTGTGTGTGATAAGATAAACCATATGAATTAACTAAAAATAGGCATACCACATAAATAAAACCAGAGACTATTACTGATGTCCAAAGCCTCATGAAGAGGTATGTTTTAAAACCCTCTTAAAGGCCTCCATCAAGGGGCTTCCCTCAGAGCCCTAGGTAAAAAAAATAGCATAGCATAGGGCCAGATACATCGAAGGCATGGTCCCCAGATGACTGCAGTCTGGTCCTGGGGACTGACAGGAGACCAGCCTCAGCAGAGCAGAGAGAGCATTAGGATCAGTGGGGAGACAGGAGCTCATCCCGTATAGGGCCTTAACAGGTTAGTAACCCAACCTTGAGGGTAATTCGCCTATTCAGAGTCAGCTAGTGCAGTTCACGCAGGACTGGGGTCACATGACATGACCTAGGTAAGCAGGTCAACAAACTAAACACTGTGTTCTGCACTAGCTGCAGGCAACGTAGGATACCTTCATTTGCCCAGAGGTAGAACGCATTACAGTAGTCAAGCCTAGATGTGTCAGACGCATGCACTAGCATCAGCAGGTCGGGGGGGGGGTGGAGGGATCAGGGATTTAATCTGACTGATGTTCCTGAGATGGTAATGCACAATACATTTAGTGTTAAATGCTATCAATAATTAAAAAAGACATTTAACTAATATCAGTAAGTATAACTAGAATAGATATAAATTCCATTTGTGACTCGTGATACAGATTAATCCAGATGGATGCAAATTGGAAATGACTCATTCAGATCCACGTATGCTGCTAAAGCAGGGGTGGGCGAATCCTGGACTTAGCCTTTTGGAAGCCCCTCCCCTATCTGTTTTTTTTTTTTTGTAATTACTTGGAATTTTTTCCCGTGGTGAAAAAGAATGGATTCTACCCACAAACGGATCAAATATAAGCCTGGTCAATCAAAAGCATGCAGACTGCTGATGAAATACCATGACTGTTGCTGCCGTTTCCTGGGCACACATGAAAACGTAATAGCTTGTCCATCATGGTCTCTACCTGTACAGATTTTATTTATTTATTTTTTTAAAATATAAATTCTGGGGACATGGATATGGTGTACTATTTACACTTCTGGCAGTATCCTTTCCCTTTAAATATCTTGCCGGGAAGTCTTCAAGCTGGCTCCTCCTGCCCACCCGGGTGGTAACTCCCTTGGCACTACCCCATGACTTCAGATCTTCCTTTCTGCTGGAAGAAGAAGAAGGTTCCCTTCTTTGCACTCTGCATTTAAGTAGGCCCTTCGCTTTCAATAATGTCTTTAAGTTTGGTTTTGAATTCAGTTTTGAAAATCATTATTGTTGGTATGGACGACTGTAAGTCAGCACCTGGTTTTAAGAAGTGCAACTGTAGGCAGAAGATCAGGACAGACTCGTGCACCTTGTGTGTTGACTGCCTGGGCTATGACCATGATCCCCAGGCTTGCGGCCTGTGTTGCACCTTGAATCCAAACACCTTGGAGGACCGATATGCTTGTCTTCTACTCTGGCGTACAGATGAACAGGACCCTTCCATTCGCTCAAAAGATGCCCACTGGGCATCTCTGTGGCTGTGGGGTCTGCTGGACAACTCGTGGCTTTTGAGGAGGTGGCACTTCAGGCTGTGGAGCATGCCTCTTTGGCTTCAGCTTTTGTGCCGCTTTCCTTTGGCGCCACCTTTATGGTGGCATTCCAACATTTGTATCTGTTCCTTCCCACCCTTGGGCAGGGTCCTTCTAAAGGCACAAAATCCTCTAAATCTTATAAAAAAGCCCTAGAAAACAGTCTCGTCAAAGGTCTTGGGATTGTGAGTGCTCTTGGGCCTCTGATTCCCATGCGTCCTTGGAGGTTTCAACTTCAGTCGATCCTTCAGTCCAGGCCACTGGAACCACGGTCTCCCCATCGGGGTCCGTTGCCAAGACACGCGTCGACCAACCAGTCGGAACAAGGGGGATACTTCCCTCTCTAGGACTCCAGTCCTACCCATCACCTTCCAGGGAGGGTCAGGCCAGCTTCCTGATCCAATACCAAACCCCTCAGGATTGCATTCCCTCTGAGGAATCTCAGCATTCGCTGACTCCATCTCTTTCTTGACGTCAGGTTTCCTGGTGGTTGAGGTTGAGATCCCATAGCACGGAGTTGAGCAGCCCTTGCCAGCATAGGCACTCTCGCTGTTGACACTTAGGAAGTGGTGTCGCTGCTACTCTTTCTCCTCAGGTGAGGAGAGGCTCTGACACATGATGTGCTGGTGCTAGGAAGAGCTAATGTGGCCAGCAGCTCATCCTCTCCAGGAATAAGCTGATTTTGGCCCCCACCCCACCTGTTTTGTGGGTGCCGCCACCAAGGCCTCAGCCTGCTCTGGCTCAGCTTTTACTGGACTCCCCACCCATTAGGGTGGCACTGCCTCCTGTGCAGCCGGAGGGTCCCCCTCCTAAGGATGCTCGTACTGCTCCTGGGCTTACTGGTTGGCTGTCTGTCACTGTTACTCCTGACAGACCCTGCAGAGTCAGTGGGGATTTGGGAGGTTGACCGTATTTCGGCGAATCCTCTGAGTCTGACTCCTCCTCCTCCCTGCATTCTTGTCCATTAGACATGGAATTGGGGGAAGGATTTGTCTACAGAGCATGGTCCCACGTCTTTTGGGGGCTTGCTTCTTTTGATTTTGGAATCTACCAGGATTCAGATGGAACCTGTCCAAAAATGGATCAAGTATCACTTGACATACATCCTTGACTGAGGTGACTCCCAGGAGTCACCTACCCGATCGCCAAGGCCATTCTTGGCTCCACTCTCAAGCTTTGGCAGCACCCTGCCTCCTGCCCTGCACCACTGACTCATATGGCCCCAAAGTATGTGGTCCCTATGGGTTCCCTGTCGGGGGTTTCACCAAACATCCCTCTGCTGAGGGTTTGGTTGCCGGCTCGGTCTTTCAGTGTTCCGGCAATGTCGTGGACGTGGATAAACCTCCTGACAAAGAATCTAAGAAATTGGATCACATGGCCAAAAAGGTCTATATGGCCTCTTATCTCGCCCTTTGGCAAACGAGTTCGGCCCTTTCGATGACCCATTTTGCCTATGCCTTACTGGGCAGTCTTGATGAGGTGCTTCCCTGGCTCCTGACTGACTTACAGACCACGGTCAATCAAGTCCGGGACCAGGGCCGTGCAGTGGTAAAACAGCAGCTCCAGATGGCCATGGACATTGGCAATCCTTGTGCCCAGTCCATGGCTGCCATGTGCCACAGGGCTTGGCTGCAGATTTCCACCTTCATGGCAGATATCCAGCACAAGTTGATGGATGATCCCTTGCTAGGCACCAACTTGTTCAGAATGGGGGTGGAAGAACACCTCACTAAGATCAAGAAGTCCAGTGCCACACTTGACTCTGTTATCTCCACTCAGAGGAAAACCAAGGGCTCTGAACTTCAGAGAAGGAAGCCCTTTTGGCCCCTCTTTGCCCCTGCAGCCAAGCCGTCCCAGCCCCCAGCTGGGCAGCAGGCGCAGGCTTGGCACCATTGACTGAAGTCGGTTGCTTCAGTTGTCTGCAAACCAGGTGGTCGAGGTCCCACTGCATCCTCAGCCGGTCCCTCCTCTGCCTCCAAGTCTGAACAGTGGTGGCTGGGGGTGCTTCCCCATGCCCGTCCTTTCTCCGGGGGCAGCTCTGCCACTTCCTTTCTGCCTGGTCCACTGTCACCATGGACAGATGAGTTCTCGAAGTGGTTGGTCAAGGTCAGCCTCTAGAGTTAGAGGCTTACACTCCATTCTGAGCCCACGCCCTACGGGAGGACATGGTGTTCACCGACATGCTGTCAGCCCTTCAGGAAGACATCATCCAGCTCCTCCAGAAGGAGGTAGTGGCTCAAGTCCCACACCCTCCAGTAAGCCCAGGGTTTGTTTCCAGATACTTTCAGTTTCCAAAAATCTTAGATCTGCACGACCTGAGCAAGTTCCTTCAGTTGTGCACCTTCAGGATGGTCAGTATAATTCCATCCTTGGAGCAGAACATATGGTTCTGCTCCCTAGATCTTTGGGATGCATTCTTCCATGTTCCCATCCATCCATCCCACCACCAGTTCCTTCAGTTCTGAGCAGAAGGGAGACTCTAAGAGTTCCAGGCCATGTGCTTCAGCCTCTCCTCAGCTCCCAGGGTCTTCACCAAGTGCATTGCAGTGGTGGCAACCTACCTGAGACATCGAGGAATCCATGTGTATCCATACCTGGAGGACTGGCTGATAGTGGGTTCCTTCAGGGATGAGGTGGAGCAGTCTGGGGACTGGCCCCCCAGATTTGCTTGATCCTTGGCCTTCTGGTAAACAAGGCCAAGTTGGAGCTTGAACCTTTACAGATGATGCACTTCATTGGGGCAGAGATCGACTCTTGTAAAGCCAGAGCTTGACTCCTGGTGGACTGGCGGAGGTTCTTTCCCCCTTTGCCCAATCATTTCCGGTTGGGCAGTTGCACCCTGCTCAGGATTTTCTGCACCTCCTGGAATTCATGGCGGCCTGCACCAGCATGGTCCATTGATCCCGGTGGAGAATGCGCTCTCTGCAGTGGGAGCTGGTCTGTCAGTGGTCTCTGTGCAAGGGTCACTTTGGCCAGCCAATCAGTGTGACCCAGTTGATGTGGGATGCCCTCCAGTGGTGGTTAGTCTTAGAACATCTGCAGGAAGGAATCTCCTTTGTCCAACCGGAGCTGACTGTCACCATCACAATTGATGCCTCCCTGATGGGCTGGGGTGCCCACCTAGGGGAACACAAAAGTCCATGGACTCTGGACCCCTGAAGAGTCCTGATGCCATATCAACCTGCTGGAGCTTCGGGCAGTTCATCTGGCACTGACGGCCTTTGCTCCACACCTTTAGGGGCAGGTCATTCAGGTCCAGATGGACAACATCATGACCATGTACTACCTCAATGAACAGGGTGGGACACACTCCTTTCCTCTGTGCAGGGAGGCTGTCCGCATCTGGACCCTCATACTCCGCTTGAACGCCAGTCTCCTGGCATCCATGTGGCTGACATGTCCAGTCAGCTGGTGGACGCCCTCAACCGGGTGGGTGAGGCATCTCACAAGTGTTCTCTCCATCAGGAGGTAGTGCACATTCTGTTCTCCCAGTGGGGCATCCCTCTGGTGAATCTGTTTTTCTCCGGGGAGAATGGCAAGCTGAGGCTGTATTGTGCCCACCCCCCTTAGCAGGGAATGCTGCAGGGGGATGCCTTCTTGAGGCCCTGGACCCCAGGCCTCATGTATGCCTTCCCTTCCCTTCTGCTGATCCACAAAGTGCTGCTCAAAGCCAGGAGGGACAAGGCTTGAACAAGGCTCAGATGATCCTGGTGTCTCCAGACTAGCCCTGCCAGTTCTGGTACCCCGATCTCCTCAGCTGCAGGCTTACGTGGCATGTACCTCTACACCCGGACCTGCTCTCATGCTATCAAGGGAAGATATTCCATCTGGACCTTCAATCTCTGTATCTGATGGCCTAGTTCTGAGTGGCTAGAGTTCCAGGGGCTTTGAGTTTCTCTGATGTCCTCACCGTGGTTGAGGCTTCTTGGAAGGAGTCGACCCAAAAATGACATGCCTTCAAATGGAAGAGGTTCTTCATTTGGTGCCAGGGCACATGGCTTTAACCCTTCTCTTGCCTGGTAGCAAGCATTCTTGATTACCTTTGGTCCTTCTCCCAGTCAGGCCTTCGGTTGACGACCCTTAAGGTGCACCTGGCAGCCATCTCTGCATCTCGGGTGTGGACTGGTATGTGGTCAGTGGTGCAGGAGAAGGTGCATTCCCCCTCTGGTGCGTGAACCACCACCACCTTGGGACTTGTTGCTTGTGTTCCCAAAGCTCATGGGCAAGCCATTCGAACCGATGCATAGGTGTGACTTCTCTCACCTAAAGCGGAAGACCACCTTCTTGGTGGCTGTTGCCTCTGCCAGAAGGCTCCGTAAGCTCCAGGCACTCTTGGTGGAGTCTCCTTACCTGGTCTTCCATAGGGATAGGGTTGTCCTTCACCCCAACCTGAAGTTCCTCCCGAACCAGCTAATGAATCTCCTGGTATTCTTCACCAACCACACCTCAGAGGCGGAGCACAGGCTCCATACACCGGACCCGAGGCTGAGCACAGGCTCCATACGCTGGACCCGAGGCTGAGCACAGGCTCCATACGCTGGACCCGAGGCTGAGCACAGGCGCCATACGCTGGACCCGAGGCTGAGCACAGGCGCCATACGCTGGACCCGAGGCTGAGCACAGGCGCCATACGCTGGACCCGAGGCTGAGCACAGGCGCCATACGCTGGACCGAGGCTGAGCACAGGCGCCATCGCTGGACCCGAGGCTGAGCACAGGCGCCATCGCTGGACCCGAGGCTGAGCACAGGCGCCACCGCTGGACCCGAGGCTGAGCACAGGCGCCATAAGCTGGACCCGAGGCTGAGCACAGGCTCCATACGCTGGACCCGAGGCTGAGCACTTGCCTGTTATAAGGCGCACACCACTGGAGTTTGGGGAGAGGTTCGCCAGCTGTTCATCACCTATGCTGAAGCTGCACTTGGCAGACTGGCAGCAAAGCGAACAGTTGGCAGGTGGGTTGTATCCTGCACCAACCTCTGCTATAGGTTACCTGGTAGGAAGCCTCCCGTAGGGCTAAGGGATCATTCCACCAAACATACTGCTGCCTCAGTGACTGCTTCCAGGGATATCCCTATCCAGGAGATGTGCAGGGCTGCTACCTGGAAGTCACCGCACACTTTCATTTCCCATTACCACATCGACCTCTTTAGGCCATCTTCCTACTTCGGTTTTCAGTCTGTTTTCAAGGTCTGTTAATGGATGTGGTACCCGATCCCAGGATAGATACACATTTAAGTTACCACTTTTTTGTAGGACCATCGGTCAGAGATTACTATTGTTTAGGGACCCCCAAATTTTTAATTCACTTCTGTGTGACTTCCTTTTCCTAAAATCAATCTATAACTTTAAGCACAAGCTTATTATGCACTTTAGAAGTCTACAGAAATGTGTTTGTAAATAGATATTGTCCAGTTTTGTCCAGTATCAAAGGATTGAGCTTTATGCATATTAATATATGCAGCCTACTAAAAAAGTTTGCCTCTATTCAAGCATTGACTTCCCATACAATGCCTGACATACTCATGGTCACTGAGACTTGGTACCCCAGATAGTGAGGTGAATATCCCATTTTATACCCTGTTCAGAACTGATAGGCTCACCAGAGGAGGAGGAGTTGTCATCTGTGTGAAGGAGAAATTGTCTGCATCAGTTATAGACTCGTCCTCACTCCCAAAGGAATTTGAGTGCCTGAACTCTCAATGTCAGGCTATCTTCCTCTGTCTCAGTATGTGTCCTAGGATGCTACAGACCTCCATCCATGGGGCTACAATTTATGGACCATATAACTAATATGATGGGATCCCTTCAATCGGAGACTATTATACTGGGGGACCTCAATATGGACTGGTACTCCTATAGTTCCTTAACCCTAAAGACTATTTGCGACTCCTTTTGGTCTTTTCTCAACTCATTTCTGAAGCAACACATCCAAACAAAAAGTGCCCTAAAAATAGCACACTTCTAGATCTCATTTTAGTAAGCAAACCCTATCTGTTTTCACATGCAGAAGTCATCTTCTCGGATTTCAGCGACCACTGTATTATAGCAGGTGTAAGATCCACCCCAAAACTACCATCCCTTTCCAAATTCTCACTCAAGAGGAAACTGCATAATTGTGACATCTACGCATTCCTCTCCGACTTGCGAGATTCCTTGAGATTGCAGGATTTTTACTTGGCCAACTCGGTACCTGCGACCTATGATATCTTCCAGGAAATCATGTTCGGGGCTCTGGATAAACATACACCATTGGTCCAAATTAGTTCTAAAAATAAATCATGTCCTTGGTTTACGGCCCAATTAAAGGCCTCCCTGTTGCACAGAGACTGACTTTGGAAAAAAGCTCGGAAATCAAAACTTCGAGATGACTGGACATCATTCAAGAAGGCTAGAAATCACTGTACCAATCTGGTTAGGGAGGCTAAGGCAAGCTATTTTCACAAAGAACTGGACACTTCCACCAAGTGCTCGGCAAACTTCTGGAAAACCATCAAGGGTATTCAATGGCACGTGGCTATGAGTAACTTACCCACAAAAATCGCCACTGGCGCAACTTCAGTGTCAGATAAATTGACTATCCTCAATGCTTTTAATAACCATTTTGCTGCTGCAGGTCTCGTTTTCGATGCTGCCCCTGCCAATAACCTCTGCTCTAGCCTTGGAGCACCGGACTTGCCAGATCCAGTCACAAGCGTGGCCTTCTCCCTCTAGCCTACCACCCTGAGAGAAGTTGAGGATCTTCTCCTACAGCTGGGTACTAGGAAGTATGCAGGGGCAGACCAGTTGGACCCACTCTTAATGAAGCTTAATCTTCACGTCCTGGCTGTACCCATAATGCATCATTTTAACCTCTCCCTTTCGCAGGGTAATATTCCTCCCATATGGAAAACGGCTCACGTAATCCTCTTTTTTTAAATCTGGAGACCCCAACGACCTGAATAAATATAGACCAATCTCGCTACTTCCCACCCTTCCCAAACTGTTGGAGAAAATAGTGAGTGTGCAGTTCAGGAACTACTTTGAAAGTGTGAACCTGCTCAGTCCTTATCAGTCGGGATTTAGGCCTCATCACAGTACTATTTCAGCCCTTGCAAAGGTCACCAATGACTGGCAGATTTGAAGAACTTCATTTGCACAGTATTTTGAGACCTAAGGCATTCAATATGGTTGACCACGAGCTGCTCCTTGTCTCCCTCAGAAACATCGGCTACCCCCCCCCATCGCTGAGGTGGTTCTCGAACTATCTAACAGGGTGACAGCAGCAGATCAAAGCTGAAGGGGAATTCTCATCCCTGAAACCTCTACTGAGGGGTGTACCACAAGGCTCTATACTGGGTCCATTGCCTTTTGCAATTTACATTAACAATATTGACGCTGACATCAAATCTGCTCACATCCACCTATTTGCCGATGACATGGTACTTTATATCGGAAGACCCTTTCTGGAAGCTGGTTGTAGGGATCTGCAGTGGGAATTTAATCTTCTACAACTTCCACTACTGCACCAGAAACTGCTCCTGAACACCAAAAAAACAAAGGCAATGCTTTTTTCTCCCTTTGCGTACGTCAGTAACCCCACAACTCGAGGTAATATTCCCCAGATCCACACTCTTCTTGGCGAATCACTGGAATATGTTATTAAATTCAAATACCTGGGGGTGTGGATTGACCAAAAGCTTTCCTTCTGTGATCACATTGAGGATCTCTTAAAGAAGCTTAGGCAGCGGCCAGGCCTCTTCTATAGGATAAATTTTCTAACACTGGATGCCAGGAAGAGACTGGTCCAAACCACATTCCTTACCTTTTTGGACTACACAGATTTCCTTTACAGCCAAGGCTCCGTGTCTGCCCTGGCTAAATTAGACACCTTTACCATCGGGCCTTGAAGTTCATAAGTGGACTCCCATACTCCACACATCACTGCTCCCTTTACGCCGCAGTAGGTTGGTCATCCCTTAACTACAGAAGACAGAGGAATGCAGCTCTCTGGACATTTAGGGCTATCACGAAGATGTTGCCTCAGTACATCTCAGATTGTCTTCCTCTGGGTGTGATAGGTAAATATGCCTTAAAGAGTTCTTCCGTTATCTCCCTTGCAGCACCGAAGTTCAAGTCACACTTCGGCAGGTCTGCCATATCTCACGCTTTACCCTCTCTCTGGAACAACTTGCAAAAAAAAACTGAAGTTGGCTTACCCAGTCTAACTATCAGCCTTCAAAGCACTTTATTCTTGCTCTATCAAGGAATCCTGTAACTGCTTCCCCTGATGTCACCTTCCCCTAGCCTCAGCTCCATCTGCTCCAGTGCATCCCTTTTACTGGTGCCTTTTTCCCCACCCCTTGGGCAGTGTTATAGCCTATAAGAACTTACCTGACTGCTCCTTCTTTTCCGACCCCTGTGTTTTTTTTTCCTTATCGTTAGTTCCTTTCCCATGTCACCTTTCGCATGTCACCCTGGCTCCCACCTACACTCCTTGCTTACACCCCTTGACATCATCATGGTGTTTTGCTTTCCACTCCCTAACTGTTGCCACCCTCACCCCTGCAATCACTACATGCCCTTGCAGGCATGTACCATGTACCTCTCCTTACTCGCCCTCTTGCGTCCCCCTCCCATGCCCCACCAAGCTCCTTCAATCAATAATTATGTTCAAGGATGCTTCAGATACACACTGTAATTATTGTTGCGTATGTTTAACCTGTATATACTGTGCTGGAGTTGCTATACTTTTAGCTGCATACTCTTCATGGTCTTAGCTTAATGGCTGTTTTTAATGCTTTATTTAACGTGTATTATTTATTTATTCGGTATATCGGAATTACAAACCTTTGAGTCAGACTCATTTCCAAAGGCTCAACGTCAAATCAACAATGACATACATAGACTGTCTAACAACCATACAGATATGAAGGCGTTTTGATACAGTCAGCACAGATTTGCGATTACAGGCATACTATTGCATCCTGCACAGAGAGGTAGCTAAAAGTATATTCAAATATAGTAAACAGTTGAGTCATATACAGTGAGGTAGCTAAGAGAATAATAAGGGAGAACAGTACAGTAGTTATACTAGGTAGAGAGGGGATAAGCAGTTTTGAGACAGACTTTGTCAGTGCAATCAGCCTAACGCGCTGGGCTGCAGATGAAGATGGGCAGGACAGCTGGCTGGGTGTGGCCACCAAAGACAGTACACGTGGCGGGCCTCCTGTGTATAATTACTGCTCTATGTAAATACTATGTAAGTGTGAATTCCTTTTGTGTATATTGTTTACCCAATTATTATGTAGGTGAGTATTCCGTTGTATGTATTGTTAACCTCTCCTTTCCAGGTCCATCTTGAAAATGAGCTTGCTCAACGATATTCACCTGGTTAAATAAAGATTTTGATTGATTGATTGTATTGTATCTTGTTTGTGATTGTGATTGTATCATGTTCCTTGTTGTTTGTTATGTATCTTATCTGTCTTTTGTATTCTAGCTCGTCGCCTGTAAAAATGGGCAGTTTGCTCATCAGGCTTACAAGGATAAAAAATTAAAAATGAAATGAAAATGACCTTGAGTCACGCCGGGATACTGGTTTTGGGGCCTCAGTTCACCAGTCTCTGTTCCTTAAGTAGGGGGTGTGCACCTTGTCCCCACCTCCCTGGAGAACTGCTAGGAGTCTGCCAGAAGTGTGGATAGTACACCATATCTGAACATAGGCAGCTGCCAGCCTAGTGCACCCTACCCGGTCAACGAAAACTAAATAAATAAATATCCATGTCTCTAGAAAAAACAGGTTACTCACCTGTAACAGTAGATTTTCTTTGGGGGGTATCTCAGTTATCAGGTAATACCGTAGGAACTTCACAGTCAGTGAAGCAGGGTCCACACAGAAGATTTTCAGCAGTACAACTGGGGCTGCCCATGCTGTTGATGTCCGTCAATCTCATCAACCCTGTAAAGGTGTGAGCTGCCCTGCTCCCTCCTCAGTTCTTTCCCACCGTTGACTTGTTTGCATGGGTCTCCATGGAAGCTCCCACACAGTTTTGTGCCAGTTTTTGCCTCGGCTTTTTCTACCTAATATTTTAGAATCTCTTTTACAAAAGAAATTATTTTATTTTGTTTGTCAAGAGTTGATCCATCTACCTTGCTCTTCTGTCACTGTTGCTGCAGAAAGAGAATTGCCTCCACAGATGAACACTCTGTGTCTGCTGTCTTGGGCCTGACCAAGAAGTCTCTGACTGTGAACTCTGCCAGAAGTTTAATCAAACAATCTTCAGGTGATGCTGAAAGGTACTAAAGAATTTCATGATGGAGCAAAAGGTCGTCCGTTCCGGGCAGGGGCCCTCTGGGGTCCTGGCCACTCAGTCATCGGCAGGGTCATCGAGCTACCAGGCTTCCAAGGTCTGAGAAGTCCTCGTGGAAAAGTCATAAAAAAAACCAAGATCAAGACCTCTCTCCCCCAGTGGTGGTCTCGCTCCCCAACAGCCTCTACTTCTCCATCCGGGGGGTTCCTCGTCGGCTGCGGTTGTGCTGACATGCAAATTCGCTGTCCAGGTCTTTGTGCCCTCTAGACCCATACTGACAGCACACCCACCCGATTCTCAGGGCGGCTGGTTGTTGAACTCTGGGTCATTATTGACGGCCCTCCTGTCGAGGTCTGACCCCTCTCCTTCCAACCAGGCTACAGGCTCCTCGGGTTCACAGGGTCCTTCAGGTGGGTCGACCCTCCCTACACCATTGACCCCCCATCGACAGTCTTCAAAGGTCATTGACCTTAATGAAATATTATCCAAATCTACTTCAGTGATTGTTCACCAGCTGTGCGTACTCAGGCCCACATCACTGGTGCCATTGACAGCAGTTTCATCATCGATTCCTACTCGTAGGCCATGGGAGACTCCCTGCAGGCCAGCATTGGTGCCCCCAACATCGGACCTGGATTTAGAAGAGGTCGATGTCAAGGAGGAGTACTATCCTGATCTCATTCTTCCTGATGAGGAAGAAGAGGAGGAGGAGGAGGAAGAGGTCCTTGTCTCAGACAGGTCCACAGTTTCCTCAGTCAGTAAGGATTCTATTAAGCATACTCCCAGGTCTTCTCTTGAGGATCACACATTTTTTAATGTGATGAAGCAATTGTCCTCAGCCATGGGCTTCCATACTGAGGAGGAGGAGGATGTCACCAGGAAAGAGCAGGTGGACTTTTTGGAGATTCCAGAGTCTCCTCCCAAGATCATTCCTCCAATCTTGTCTGCCTTGAGGAATGCAGCTATTGCAGCCTGGCACAAGCCTGACATGGTGCCAGCTATGCCCTGCAGGGCAGATGAGCTTTACCATGCCCCCCAGGGGGTTCCTCTATTATGCACAAAAGTAAGGTTGCTCGGCTGCCCGTACAAGTGCACCACAAATCCACTGCTAGGATATGTTAAAGAATCATTTATTAACAAGGTTGTTAAAAGCACTTGAAACAGCACTAGGGCAGTGTGAAATGTCGACATTTTGTGTTGGGGTGCTACTTATTTTACAACCTTGTTAATAAATTATTCTTTAAGGTATCCCAGCAGTGGATTTGTGGTGCACTAGTATGGGCAGCTGAGCAACCTTACTTTTGTGTGCAGTTGCGGCTGTTTTTTGCTATGGCTCCATCTAGTGGCTCCGTTCTTGAGCTGACTGAAGTTTGTTGTTTCAAGTTCCCCTATTATGCTGCCCAGCCCGAAACTGACTCAGTGATCATTAAGGCAGCTCATGACTGGTCTAAGGTACCTAAGCACATTGGCTCCCTTTCCCCCTGACAGAGTCACACAGAATTGACCTTTGGGGTAAGAGGGTTTATGCCTCATCCACCCTTGTGCTGATGATTGCGAACTACCTTTCACATATGGTGAAGTACCAGAATTCCAGCTGGAGGAAGGGCAAGGTTGCAGCTCAGGCCCTCCCAGATGGTATACAGATGCAAGAGCTGCTCACTTGCCTGCAGATGGCTGAGGATGTTGGCAAACATCTCCTCAGGGCCCTCTGTGACATTGCTGACAATATTGCTAAGGCTGCTGCCACAGGCATCTGCCTACATAGGCACTGCTGGTTGAGGGTCTCTGGCTTTGCTGCTGATGTCCAGCAGAATGTGCTTAATGCCCTTTTTTATGGCACTGAGCTTTTTGGTCTTGACATCCAGGATATTATCAATGATCTGCAGGCATCAGGCAGGGCTGTCAAGTCTGTCCATTCTGTCTACCACACACAGCCTAGAAGTAGACAGTGCCTTCCTTTTCAAAAGTCATCAAATAGACCCAGTGCAGCCTTTTGTCCCAAGGGAAACGCAGGGTGTCCACTGCCTTGCCCAACCCCTCCAATGCTGGAGCAGTGGCCAAGTGTCCCAGAAGTGATGGACCAGCCCTCGTGGCTGGATCCGCCTCCACTTGACTCTTTGCCAGACCCCCCTCTTCAGAGGTCTATTCTTGCTCTATCTAAATCCATGAAGAACCATAACTTTGGATGCCTGGATTCTACAGCTCATAAAAAGGGGTCACACACTGGAGCTCTCTGCGCAACCTCCAGAGACCCCTCCCCTGCCCTCCAACTACCCCAGCTCACTTGCCCATTCTCCGGGAGGAGGTACAGTCCCTTCTGCATAAGCAGGCCATCAAGCCAGTACCCAGGCGCCAGAGAAACAAGGGGTTCTATTGCAGGTTCTTCCTGGTCCCCAGAAAGACTGTAGATCTGAGGTTAATTTTTGATTGAAAGGACCTCCATCTGTATGTCCAATACAAAAAGTTCCAGATGATAACTTTGCCAGGCCTGATGTTTCTTCTCAAGACAGGTGGCTTGCTATGTTCATTGGACATGCAGGATGCTTACCTGCATATCTTGGTCTTTCCTCCTCACAAGAGGTTTCTCCCCTTTTTGTTTCAGGGCAAGCATTATCAGTTCAAAGTGCTGCCCTTTGGCTTGTCCTCTGTCCTGCGGGTCTTTACCAAGTACTTAGCAGCAGTAGCAGCAGCAGCTCTCAGAAGGGAAGGAATTTATGTTTTTCCTTTTCTGGGTGATTGGCTCCTAAAGGCCCCAGGGAACAGCTCCTGCAAAGTCTGGAGAGAACCCTCCAGCTGTTCCTCTCCCTAAGCATCACTGTCAGTCTGCTCAAGTCAGTTCTAGTACCATCCCAAAGGCTGCAATATGTAGGGGCAGTTCTAGATTCTGCGCAGGGGAAGGCTTTCCTGCCTCAGAACAGGGTGGAGTGCCGTATAGTCCAGGTTCAGGAAGTCATCCAGAGCCGTAATATTCCTGCCAGGGTGTACCTAAGACTGTTGGGTCTGATGGTGGCTGCCATTCCCACCATTCTACTGGCCAGGTTCCACATGCATATTCTCCAGTGGACTCTGAGTGCAGTGGGACCAGCACACGGATGAGGTAAATGGGTTAGTGCTGGTCACTTCCCCAGTACGCAAGGTGCTTCAGTGGTGGATAAACCCCTTGAACTTGCTGCAAGGAGTTCCATTCTAGATCTCCTCTCCACAGCAGATCCTCACCACAGATTCTTCCTGTCTGGGCTGGGGAGCTCACGTGGGCCCTTTCCAAACCCAGGGCTGTTGGTCCCAGGTTAAGGCCTCTCTGCATATCAATGTACTGGAGATGTGAGTGGTTCTTTATGCCATGCAGGCCTTTCAGAACCATCTTCCGGGTCAGTTGCTGATTCAGTCAGACAAACAGTGTAGTGTACTACATCAACAAGCGGGGGGATCACATTCGTACCCCCTATGCAGGGAGGCCATGACAGTGTGGTATTGGATGTTAAACTATGGCCTGACTCGCTCAGCCATCCACATCCCCGGGGTGCTAAACATCCTGGCGGACAGTCTCAGCCAGACTCAGTCCAGCATACATGAGTGGGAGCTTCTCCCATCCATTGCAGAAGCTCTGTTCCACAGATGGGGTCATCCAGAGTTGGACCTTTTTGCATCCCCACTCAATGCAAAACTGCCTAATTTTTGCTCACTTGATCCCGGGCCTGGAGTTTTCTGGCGAGTTGGGTTGTTCCTCTCTTGGAGTGCGAGGTTGCTTTATGCCTTCCCTCCATTTCCTCTAATTCAGAGGGTGCTAATCAAACTGCAGATGGAGGAGGCCAGCATGATTTTGGTAGCTGCATTCTGGCCTCACCAGATATGGTTTCCATTACATCATCAGCTGGTAGAGGAACCTCCAGTCCCTTTTCCCCTTTGCAGAAACCTACTGACCCATGATCAGGGAACCTGGTATATCCCAACCTTGGGTCCCTCCATCTGCATGCTTGGCTCCTGAGGACATAGCTATGGCCAGATTTGGAGTTCCCAACAGAGTGGTGGATGTCCTAGTGGCCACTTGGAAGCATTCCACTCGAGCCACTTATGCCATGAAGTGGAAGCGGTCCACCATTTGGGCTGTCAAGCATAATCTGTCCAGTGAGCCAGATCCTTGATTACCTGATCTCTTTGTCTGACTCGGGTCTACAATACTTCTCCCTCAAGGTACACCTTTTGGCTATATTGGCTTTTCATGAGCCGCTGGGCAACCACACCGTGGCTCAGCTGGATGTCTAGCATACCGTCTTGTGGGGCATCCTGTATCTGAAACCGCCAATCTGTTCTCCTGTCCTGGCTTGGGATTTGAATTTTGTATTGGAGACGTTGACCCTGTCTTCTTTTGAGCCAGTCATGACTTGTGAGTTATGCTTTCTTTCCTGGATAGCGTTATTTTTAGTTGCCATTACTTCTGCTCAAAGAATTTTAGAGCTTCAGTCCCTCTGGTGCAAGGAGCCTTATTTGATTTTTCACAAAGACAGGGTGTCTTTGTGCATGAATCCTAAGTTTCTTCCTAAGGTGGTATCTGAGTTTATGCTGAACCAGTCTATCCACTTTCCTGTTTATTTTCCAGAGCATGCCAGTACAGGGGAAGCGCTGCTCCATATGTTAGATGTGCGCAGAACTTTGAAGTATTACCTGCTCAGGACCAAGGAATGCAGAAAGTTGAAGCATTTGTTTCTTTCTTTTACCCCAGGTAGGGAGGGCGTTCCGATTTCTGAACAATGTTTATCTAAATGGTTGGCAAATTGCATTGTGTTCTGCTACAAAAAGTATGGCAAAGAATTGCCTGGAGCTGTCAAAGCCCATTCCACAAGAGGCATGGTTACCTCTGTGGCTTGTTTCCGAGGGGTCTCAGCCACTGACATTTGTGAGGCTGTCACCTGGAGTACTGTCCACACCTTTACCAAGCACTACAGTCTGGACATTGCCTCTAGAGCCCATGCAGGATCTATCTTAAGCTTATGGCTGGCCTTCCTCCCAGACTGTTTGTTTGCACCTGTAACTGCTTGGGACTCATTCCTATGGTGTGACCTGATGACTGAGATACTGCCGAAGAAGATAGAATGGTTACATAAGAACTTACCATAACAGTAGATCTTTGAGGGAATCTCAGTCATCAGGTCTGCTTTCCCACCCACCTTCCCCCTTTTGTGGGCTCCTTACTGGAACTGACCATCTGGTGTATCCAGCCTTTCTTATAGGCCTGGGTACCTCTCTTTCTCCTTGGTCCCCCGCGGCTAGAGCTACGCTCCCTGTGCCTCCAGGGGAAAGGACTGAGGAGGGAGCGGGGCCGCTCACGCCATTATAGGATTGATGACATCAAAAGACAGCCCCAGTTGTACTGCTGAAAATCTTCTTTGTGGATTCTGCTTCACCAACGGTGAAGTTCCCATGGTGTGACCTGATGACTGAGATCCCCTCGAAGATCTGCTGTTATGGTAAGTTCTTACGTAACTGTTCTTTTTAGGAGTGGTATATGGTGTACATCCCCACAAGCCACCTAACCTCCTTTGGCAAGTGGCACACTGAATCTTGCTTCCAGTGGGTAAGACCTGACCTCATGGGCCGAGGGAGTTACCACCTGGGTGGGTGGGAGAAGCCAACTTGAAGACATTCTGGCAAGATATTTAAAGGGAAAGGATACTTCCAGATATGTGGCTGTATACCATATACCATTCGTAGAACTACTGTTACAGGTGAGTAACCTGTTTTTATCTCCTTACCATTTGTTGAGGCTATTGTTACCTTTGGCACTTTGATTATGTTATCAAACATTTGTTTCTGTTAAGCTATAAACATAACCAAGCAGTCAGATGCTTCTGTAGAAGTTAAGTCCAAATTGAAAGGGTTTTAAATACGGACAGACTTTCCCTGGACTATCATACTGTTGAAACAAATCTGAGATTATAGAGGTTTGATTCTGTGAAAATTGATAGTAATTTGACTAAGAATTTGTGAAACGGGATGAACTGCTTCAGTAATACGATTAAAGAGAGGTTCACTGAAGCTAAGCCTCTGGTTGGTATGGTATAATTCTGTCCGGCAGGTTTCCACACTGCATGCATTGTGGCCATCCTGTTTTGTTGATTTTGAGAAACAGATGATGCATCTTGTGTCATTTTGAAATGGATAAAGAAATCCTAAATGCTGACTGGTCTAGAGGCAGTTCAAGTCGTGATGTTTTCTCAGCACAGTATCATGGTCTTAAAATAATCTAAAGCAAAACCTACTTAGAAAGTCTGTTTTGTTTTATTTTTAACTTCTACAGGCTCCTTGTTATCACAGTAAGGGACTCAAGGTTGTGTGTTTTGCTGATAAATATCACTTCTTGCATGGTTGAAGTCATTTGGCGCACATCATACTCAGGGTGTGACATTATCGCAGCATAAGCTCACTGGTGAGGCCTCAGCTGGAGTACTGTGTCCATTTCTGGAGACCACATCTCTGGAAGGACATTGACAAATTAGAGGCAGCCCAGAGAAGGGCGATGAAGATGGTGTATGGACTGCACCAGAAGCCCTACAAGGAAAGACCTAAGGACCTTAATATCTATTCACTGGAGGAAAGAAGGGAGAGGGGAGATGTGATAGACTGTCAAGTACCTTAGGGGAATAAACAGGGTACAGGTGGAATACATATTTCAGAGAAAACTCTGCACAAGAACAAGGGGGCATGATATGAGGCTGAAGGGTGGAAGACTGGGGGTAATGTTAGGAAGTACATTTTCACTGAGAGGGTGGTGGAGCTGTGGAACAGCCTGCCAGCGGAAGTGGTTGGGGCAGAAACAATACAGCAGTTCAAGAGTGCATGGGATAGACATAAGAGTACCCTGGAGCTGTTGAGAGCAGGAGAGCTGCAGATCAGTTAGGATCTGGGGCTACAGCAGTGAGTAGAGAAATGTGCAGACTTGGTGGGCCATATGGTCCTTATCTGTCGACAGATTTTGTGTTTCTATAACACAAACCCTGCCATGCCTAACTGCTTAAGTCTAGTGCAGTTAGGAAAAACAAGCAGCTGATACAAAATATTCTTTGTTATTTTCTAAAATAGGCAAACATTCTGAGCAGTGATACTGTGCTGTGTAGGAGCAAAGCATGTGTGGTATTTGCAGAGTATTATGTAGCATTTCACACCAAGTCACTTTTGGATTAGTTACACAAAGTCGAACATTGCTTTGTGCCTTAGAAATGTCTTCAGTTTTTGCTCCACTGATTACCCAGATCGTGCTTGTTGGATAGAGTCCGGTTACCTTGAAAGTACAAATTAGTTGACTGTGAATGTTCTGAACAGAGAATGAGAGTTCAGTAGATACACAGACTGCATATACTGTTAGAAACATGGTTCTTGGGTGTCGTCAGCTAGCTGGAGGAAAGCCATTCCTTAAGACTGAACTTTATACTTAAACTAGGTTCACCTTGTGGGGTTCAGTACAGGGCATTCTCTGCCAGTCACCATTTTTGTATGTTTTACATGTGGAGATCCCCCCCCCCAACCACCACCTTTAACCCAACCCGAATAATAGTTTTGATGATCAGCGTGGCACCAAGAGTGGGTCCACTGCAAGCCCTGGGAAACTAGAAAATCCGTGTGTGCACGTTGTACAGATATGCTTTTTATATTTGTATTTTATAATTGCTGTTATAAATATAATAAATAAATATATAGCTCAGCCCATCTCAGTGGGACGTCTCCTGATCATACTGCTCAACATTACTTTGCGTGTTCAGTTGCAGCTTGCTTTATATTTATAAACTGGTGTGCACGGATAACATCAGGGCTCTGAGAAAGAAAACATATCAGTAACATTCCAACACATGTAGTTTTGTTGTCCCTCTACCCACCTCATGTTGCAGAGGGTTGGGCGATTGGACCATACTGCAGTTAATACTGCAGAATCCAGCTGTATTGAAAGGGTTAAAGTTGCCTGAGCTTACTCCAATAGGAACTCTGTGATGCCTTTTAATCAGTATGAGCCTACTGTAAGGTAGAACACTAGTTCAAAAGCAGGGTCCGTCATGGGGTGCACAGTGTGAAGAACCTTGTGGGGGAAGGCACAGTGTGGTACCGTACGTCTCTTGCTTACTCTGTAGCACAAAGACATTGTGTTAGTGTCAGGAATGAGTTCTGAACTCTCTGTTGTCAACACTTTAATACATGCAGATCGCCAGCCTTTCTAGTGCTATAATGTATGCCCTGTTGTCAGTTGTCAACACTTTAATACAAATACATGCAGGCCACTAACCTTTCTACTGGTACAATATAATTTTTTATTTTTATTTTTGTTTAACAATCTGTGGCTGGCAAAGGCACAGTGAGCTGAAGTCCATTTCCCGGTGCATCCTGGGAGCACAGGGAGGTTACGTGTCTTGCTTAGAGTTAAGTGTGCAAGTGGAGGTTGTGGGAATCAAACACAGGTCTGTTGGAAGTACCAAGCATTGTAACCACAGGGCTCTATACAGATACTAGCTCTGTTCAGCAGCGTATCCAGCTATATAAGTGTCACCTGCCACCTCCACAGGCAAGCAAATAGTAGCATATTTGGCATTCACTGAGCTGGAAAAGGGAACATTTTACATGTCTCTGAGAAGCTGCTACTCCCTTGACAAAATTGTTACCTTCCCCCAAACAAATTCTCGATCCACCCCTGGTTTTGTTTTACAGTTTACAGTTTTACTTGGGACAGTCCAGCAGAGATACCATGTCTCATTCTAACTGTGTCTCCTGCTTCTCTCCGATTCTACAGCTGGGGAGTGTCCTAGGGAGGGCAAGTGACTTGTTAAGGGGTAATGTGAGGAAGTTCTTTTTCACAGAAAGGGTGGTGGATGCATGGAACGGCCTGCCTCAGGAAGTGGTGGATATGAATACAGTGCAGTGCTTCAAACAGGCATGGGATAGACATAAGGGAGCAATACAGATGAGTATGAATAGATACGCCATTTACAGAGCAAACGCCGATGGCACATTTATAAGGTAGAAAAAGAAATGGGCATACTGGATGGGACTTGCAGTCCTTATCTGCCATCAGCTTCTATGTTTCTGTGTTGCTCACGGTGACGCAGTGACTATGATGGACATCTGAACCAGTAATCTCCTGTCTCATAGTTTGGTGCCTCTTCAGTTGACCACACTGCTGGCCCCCTTCCCCCGAGCTGCAGTTGGAGCAACATGTACGTTTTTAAACCCATCCATTTAGAAACTGGTCACTATTTCAGAACACATGGTACACTGTGATACTGTAGCAAGGTCTATGGTCTAGCTAGTTGTTTTTAAAGTAGAGGTAGTAGCTATACTGCACAGCAGTGAGATAACTTGCTGTCCCACGTTTTCTATGGAAAGATTTACAGCTCATGCTCACCTGCGCTTCTGTAGTGTAACAGTTATGGTGCATCATATTTAAAACCTTCACAAGTCCCAAACTGAGTCTTCACCTTTCAAACCTGCCTAGACTGGAAAGTTAACATTGCAAGTGCTTCTTTGTTTTACTATACCAGTTTGCTCTGAATTGCATACATTTGCATTGCACCCATGCAGTAAGGGGAGGAGCCATACACACTTGTTGCAAAATAATTTTTTAAGTCTTTCCAGCACAAAAGGCAAGGCAGGGCAAGCTTTATTGCTTAGGCTCCCAATCCCTGAGGCTCTGGATGCCTTACAAATACAAACAATCAAAGAGATAGGACAGTACATAAATACATAAAAATAAAATATAATAAAATCAGTAAACCGAGTACAAACGCAAGCATTCAAGATAGCTCGAATAACAGTTCTCTGCAGCTCTATATCTGGGAATGCCAGAAAACCCAAATAGGTCTTTAGGCTGCCCTTAAAGACGACAGCTGAATGGGCCTCTCTAACAACAGATGGTAGCGAATTCCACAGGACAGGGCCGGTGACACTGAATGCCCTATCGCTGGCAGTTTTTAACCTCATTCTGGGAATCATGAGGGGGGCCCCTAGAGGTGGAACGAAGAGGGCAGGAATCGTGTGGGGGCCTCTAGAGGAGGAACGGAGGGAACGGACAGGAGTGGCAGGTGAAAGGAGGTCAGACAGATAGCTAGGGCCTAGTCTATGCAGCACCTTAAATGTGAGCAAGTCCACCTTGAAGATAACCCTCCACCTGACTGGCAGCCAGTGCAGTTTGCGCAGCACCAGAGTTACATGACTGAACTTAGAGTGTCCCGTCAGCAACCTGGCGGCAGTGTTCTGCACTAACTGCAGCCGGTGGAGGGTGCCTCCAGAGACCCGAAGTAGAGCGCATTACAGTAATCAAGCCTGGACGTCGCAAAGGCATGTACCAAGGTAGGGAGGTCCAGGAGCAGAACTAGGGGTTTGATACTGGCAATATTCCTCAGATGGTAAAAACTACTTTGGACAACGGACGACACCTGGGGTTCAAATGTCAGTCTGTCATCTAGGAACATGCCCAGATCGCACACCCTAGAGGAAGCCGACAATGGTGTAGGCCCCAGGAAAAGACCAGTTGCCACATCAAAGGCATTCCTATCACGCCTTTAGTTCAACTCCACAAACAGGACCTCTGTCTTATCAGGGTTCAGTTACAACCAGCTGGAGGTCATCCAGTCATTGATGTCGGTTAGGCGGCTACTAAGCACTTCCACAGCGTTGGATGTCCCAGGGGCAAAGGAAAGACACAACTGGGTATCATCTGCATAGCAATGAAAATCCACATTGTACTTCCTAATGAGCTCACCTGGGGCAGCATGTATACAGCAAGCAAGATTGATGACAAGACCGAACCTTGAGGTACTCCGCATGACAGGAGGCTCAAGGAGGAGGAGAAATTCCCCATTACTAATTGCCACCTGTTCGCGAGGTAGGACTCAAACCAGCAGATGACAGTGCCGGTAAGCCCACAGTACTCCCTGAGATGGTCACGCAACACAACATGGTCCACTGCGTCAAATGCTGAGGAGAGCTGGAGGCGAATGAGAATTGACCCCTCTCCTCTATCTCCCACCTTAAGAAGGTCATTGTGCACCTCAACTAACGCTGTTTCGGTGCTAGGCCTTGCATGAAATCCAGAGTGGAATGGCTCATAGATGTCAAAGGCCACAAGGTGCCCCTCAAGCTGTTGTGCCACAGTCTTCCCTACAACCTTGCCCAAAAAAGGGAGGTTGGAGATGGGTCAGTAATTCTCCAAGATGTCAGGGTCCAAGGATAGGTTTTTCAGAAGGGGTCTCACCAAAGCCACTCTCAAGGAATTTGGTAAGACGCCCTCGACAAAGGGAACACTGGGCAAATTGAACCGACACATCCCGTCAAGAAATGTGTCCGCACCGGGTCCAGTTCACAGTATGTGTGCTTCAGCTCGGAAGCGACCTCAATGACCTCGGTCACTTTCACTGGTTTAAACTCGCCCCAAACAGGTGGAGTTCCTCTGCGACACCCACAGCAATCCTTGCAGGCCATAATCCATCTCACTGATGGCATTCCCTGCCAGATGGAGGACACCCTGTCAGAGAAGAACTGAGCAAACTCCTCGCACAAAGAATCAGAAAAGGCTTTTTTTTTCAGCTGCAGACAGACCGGGTGTAATAGCCTGTCTACAGTCCGAAATAGCACAGCAGGTCGGTTCTTCCATGCAGCAGTCTTCCTGGACAGGAGCTCTGCCTTCTTACAGTTGATTGCTCCCTGATACTCACTGTAGTGAGTATGCAGGGCCAGTTTGTCCTCCACGAGCCTGGTCCTCCACTAGCAGCACTCTAACTTCCAATCTTTAATCTTCATCACCTTGAGTGCCCCATCAAACCAAGGAGACCTCAAGTGAGAGGATTTGGGTCGTACACGGACCGGTGTGAGAGCATAGAGTGCATCGGACATTGCCCTATTATAGGAAGCAACTGCATCACTTGAGCCCTTTGCACATGCAGCACCTACACTAGATAGATCAGCCACTGCCAGAAATCCCTCTGGGGACAATCCCCTCAAAGGGCGGTAGCTGACCATCTCTGCAGGGGGAAGGCTCTCGAGGGGGACCCTGAACATGATCCTCACCGTGCAATGATCAGACCAGCTGACCTGATCAGTCTTGAGGTTAACTACCTCAAGCCCCAGTGAGAACACCAGGTCCAACATGTGGCCACCATGATGTGTCATGGAAGTAACCTCTTGTGATAGGCCCAGAGATTACATCATCTGGAAGAGGTTGGAACCAAGCCTGGAGGATTCGTCATCAGCCCAAGTGTTGGAAGTCTCCCAGCACTAAACATCTGGGGTCCTCCAACATTTAGCCGATGACTAGATCCGCTACCTCCTGCAGGAATTCTCCCACTGCCCCAGGGGGATGGTAAATCAGGAGAATCCTGCAGCCTGCACCAGGCCCCCATGCACGGCCACACATTCAAAGGACCTGGTATTTCCCACCGGATGCACAGTGAAGCCCAGATCACATCTAAAGCAGATGATCACTCCCCCACCCCTGCATTCTACCCTAGGGCAGTGTACTACTGAGTACCAAAACTGGCCCAGCATAGTCACCCACCCAAGTCTCCATGATGCAAGCCAGATCAAACATCGAAATCAAGTCCGCTATAATTGCGGTCTTATTCCTGATCGATCTGGCATTGCAAAGCACCACCCTAAGGGGACTACCAGGCATTGCAGCCCCACTGGCTACCTGCCCACTCAGTCTGGTAGGACCCCTGGGGATGGGAACCAAAAACACAGCTGTTTGCACAGTGCTAGACAGTGCTTCTGAGAAGCATATTTTAACTAGGAATAAATGGCTGCAGTCAAGAGAAAATGCTATATGTGAGGCTAAATAAGACCAGAGCAGCTTTGGTGGGATTTATAGGGGGCATGGGGGAGACTTAAAACTCATTCGCTGAGTATGCTCTTGTGGCAAGGGTGTATTAAAAGACTGAAAAAAAAAAAGTCAGTTTGGGCACCAACACAGAGCAAACCACTGAGGTCTGTAAAGCATTAAAACTTCTCCCTGTTATTTTATTCCGAAATGCTTAAGAAGATGGTCCCTGGAATTTTGCAGCTCCATGGCCACAGAATTTTTCAAATAACTTGCATCTTGCTGGAGAACATATGTAGTGCCATGGATTCCGATGCTGTCGGTGATTTTATGCTCAAATATTCCGTTTTCCATAGTGCCTGGATCCCATCTCCTTTTTGTTTGCGCTGAAACACGTCCACTATGCTCAGCATGTGATGTCATTGATGACATCACGGTATTCCAGTCAATGGCCAGACTCCATTCTGCCACAGAAATTAATAATTCATGCCACAGGAATGAGCAGCAGCAGAAGCCTTGGAACCCTGCTGCAAAAATCAGTAAATGCAGTGTCATGGAGAATAGGAGGCTCTGCCTAAGAACATGCCCTATAGTGTTGCCAGAGGTGTTTAGCAGCCTTGTGGTTCACCCTTCCCCATATATATATATCTGAGTGCTCTTTTTCTATGGGCAGTGCTGACCTCATCCTTTGCTAGGGGCAGTGTGCCCTCTTAAGTAGACGTTAAAGGAGTATTACTGAGTGAGGTGAAGCCCCGACACTGCACAGATCGGGGCTTCACCTCAAAGATGCCATAGTATGCGCCTCAATAAATAAAGTAGTTTTGTACTTCAGCACTTGTTTACAAAAAAAAAAAAAAAAGAGCCGGTCCTCCGGTGGAGCCAGTGTGGAGGGGTTGTGGAATAACAGATGGACCAGACACCGAACTTCAAGTTCAACACATAATTTCTGTGTGATGTTTATTCAAAATGTTGAAGATTACCTTAAGCAATGGCATATCCCTTCTTCAATACATCAGTTTGCAGTAACAGACTATGTATGTCCTTTCTCTGCACTTAGCCAGCAACTACTGACTCACTGATCTCTGATTTACTTATTAGTTGAGTTTCAACCTCCACCCCTATGTGGGCCCTGTTTGCTTGGGTAGTGGGGGCTCAAATAAAAAAAAAAAAAAAACAAGCTAAAAACAAAGAAACTCCACGCAGAAGCACTGAAACATGGGTTACCCCAAAGGGCATTGATAATAAGCCAAGTTTCAAAGAAACACAGTATCACACATACTTCCATAATGCAAAGCATCATGGGATATATTCAAATCAACATGACATTTCAGATTCTCAGTTTACAGCAGTTTACATGCATTTTAAATAGCATAACTAACTTAATTTTTATAATACAGTCAACTAGTACTTTTTACCTTTATCAAAAACACCTAGTGCCATGGTATTTTCAACATTTACAGGTTTCATATACATAAGGTATACATCAAGGTATTTTATGACATAGTAGTGCTATTACATACTAAATCCAAGAATGATAAACACAAACCTGTTGTTTTACATATGCTCGGAGGTCACCACAGTAACCTCCCTGTGCAAGGACCTGAGAGGGAAAAGGAAATTTAGAGCGGACACTATAGCATAGTCAAGAAAGGGAAGGGGGTGCCCATAGGTGGCCAACCTTATGGACTAGAAACTGTAAAAGATAGATTAGGCTAAGAAAGAGAAGAACTGTTGCAACAGATTTAAGAAAAGGTTGGTCCTCAAGAGTGGCAGGAGTTCCCTGTCACAGCTGGCATGATTAAATATGACACTCCTCACCCTGGGGATCGTGCCGGAAAGACCGCAATATCGTGATGCGGCTTTGCCCCTTCCTGTTGTTTGCCCATATGTACAGAACTTTTAAAATACTGGTATTTCCCCTACCCAGTGCCGTTTTGATCGAATTTGCCTAAATGAAATTTCTGTGCCAGACATACACATGGCATTTAGGCAAATTCTGTCAGAACAGCACTGGGCATGGGAAATACCAGTATTTAAAAATCTCCATACATATAGGGAAACAGGAAGGGGCAAAGCTGTGTTATGATATCATGGTTTTCCGGTGCAATCCCGGGGGTGAGGAACACCATATTTAATCATACCGGCTCCACTGGAGGATCGGGTCTTTTTTACGAGTGGTGAGGTACAAAAATACTTTACTGAGGTGCATACAGGGGGATCTTTGAGGTGAAGCCTTGATCTGTGCAGCGGTCAGGGCTTCACCTCACCCAGTAGTACTCCTTTAATGATACGGCTAGGGCCTTGCATGTGCGCGCGCACGCACACACACCTACCTTCAGTGCTATATTGTGATTGCACATAAAAATAGCACTGGAGTTGTTGTGAGTTTTAAATATGCTGACCATTATCTTTTGTGGTTGATTGTCCCCAAAATGAAGCATGTACATACACACACTAGTTGGCATTCAATAAATTAACATCTTGCCTCATTTTGCTCAACAGGAGATCTGCCTCAGCACCTTCAGGTGATGATCAACCTCCTCCGCTCAGAGGACAGGATCAAACTGGTAAGCCAGTAACAGCAACTCTAGGTATTAAGGCAGCAGCATTTGTTAGTAGGCCAGAAATCTCATCATATAGTTTTTCAGCAAAGCTGTACTTGAAGCCTTTAAATTCATTCTTAGTATATTTTAAAAAAATGCTGTCATGACTAATTTTGTAATTAATGACACGTCATTAAAGATGGCCAGCACTTGCAATTTTTAAAAATCTCTTCTTTTGAGGTTGATTTTTGAATGTAAATACTTGATTCATACTGGATGGTTCTACCACATTTTTGATGGTCAATGGCATAGATTCACGCTAAGTTATAAGGTGACCCATCCAAGCTCAAACACCCTAGCTCTTTAAGGGCATGCTTCCTCATCTTCAAAGCTGACTGGGCATGGATGGGTCACCTTTCTAGGCACTGTAGGCTTATGTTTGCTGTAGGCCTTACTAAATAAAATAGCATGACTGTGTTTTTGTAAAACACTTCACTCTTTATGGGGCAGTCTTGGTTTGCACAGCGTGGCTTAAATAAACAGACATCTTAGGTATCCGCTTGCCTGCTATGATTATTTGATAGCATAGAGAGTGCAATTGCATCTGCTTTTGTGTTTCCGATTCCTCTTGGCTGCTGCTCCAGCCCATGGCCTCATTCTTGTGTGATTCCCCAAGTTTGCTTCCAAACACAGGTCGCATTGCACTGCAGGTGGCCATTTGGGGTCCCATAATTTTGTTACTGATGTGCTAATCCCGCATAAGTGCCATAAAGTAGAGATGCAAATAGAGCAAGTTCTGTAATATAGAGGTTCCGTAAAGTTCATTTGTACCAGTGAAATAGCAATGCTTAGATATTGGGGCGGGGAATTAAGAAAGGCTTTGGATGAAAGAAATCTGTATTTTTTTTTCCCAGTAAAAATTTTTTTATTGAAGAATTCAGAATAACATACAGAAGAAAACATACCTACAGTTACATATTGTAAGAAACAGTACAATAAGTGAACCACATACACTTAGTAATAACCTAAGAATTAGTGTTACAGAAACAACACAGTACAACCCAGTTTGCTAATATTTCCAACTAATGATATAACACCTACCAAGGAAAACTTTATTGAATAAAGTCTAAAAAGGGTCCCCAAATAAGATTAAACAAATCTATTTTGTCCAATAAAATATAACTCATCCTCTCATTATTAGCTACCACACCCAGAGATTCCCTCCAGTCTTTTAGCAACAGGCATTCTTTGTTTTTCCTGTGTTGTAGAATCAACCTTTGAAAAGAAAGGGAAACTGACAAAAGCCATAACATTTTCTTGGATTGGACATCTGCGATTACTGTGAAATCTCCCAAGATAAACAGAATTGGGGAAAAAGGGATTTTAACCCGAATTTGACAAAGTAAATAAATATTACTTTTCCATACTTTCAGTATGCCTGGGCAAAACCAGAAAAGATGACAGAGGTCAGCCTTTAACTCGCCACATCTCCAGCACCTGTCATCTTGTGATGGTCCCATTCTAAACATTTGATATGGAGATAAATAAAAATAATGCAGACTTTTAAATTGAATAAGTCTCATTCCAAGCATCATGTGAAACAGGATAGTTAAAACCTGTTTGCCATTTAGTCTTTGCAGATAATGTTAAACTCCCATCCACATCCGTTAATGGATGAAAGAAATTTGGAGGTATGAGTTTTCAAGTGTAAAACTCTGTTAAAAATGGAGACCTGTTTCATTCACTTCTTGTCAGTGGGATCATGTTAAAAAGTTCTTCTGGGAGCGTTGATATGTTGTTCATCCACACTCTTTGGCATGTCCCTTTCCCCTTTAAATCTTGCTGGAAGTCTTCAAGCTGGCTCCTCCCACCTACCCAATTGGTATAAACCTCGGGTCTGCCCCATGACGCCAGATCTTCCTTTCCGCTGGAAGATACAGGTTCCCTCGTGCTTCACAGCAAATTCGTATGCCCTGGATTTCAAACATCGGTTTTCACCACAACTTACCTTAAAACTCATTCAAATTGTCGATTCCAAATAGTAGTGCATCGGACATGGAGGAAAAACCTGCTCCCAGATTTCACCAGTGCTCCTGCGGCCAGAAGATGTCGCACACTGATCCCCACCTAATGTGTGTCTATTGCCTTGGTGTCAGACATAACACCTCCACCTGCACGTTCTGCCTGGCCTTCCATTCCAACGTCCTGGATGACTGCTTGGCGTGCCTAAAATTGGGGAGACTGGAAAAAAGGAACCCGCCAGTGAAATCAAAGGAGGCGAGGTGGGCGTTTTTCTGTGGCTGTGGGATCCGCCGAACAGTTAGAGCAAATGAAGGCTTTTGAGGAGGAAGCGGCTCAAGCTTCAGCCACTTGGAGCTTTTTTGTTCCTCTGAACCTCAGTTCCACCTTTTCAGGCTCCTTCAAGGAGTTGTGTCAGTCTCTCCCCACCAGGGGTGAGGTGCCCTCGGGCTCTCACTCCTCCGCCCTCAGAAGAGGGAGAAGGACACTAAGTCTTCGTCCAAACGGAGACGTTCTTGGGACCGAAAAAGGTCTGAGTCCCAGGAACACACCGTCTCGACTTCAGTCAAGATCGTATCCTCGGCTGCCGGCTTCATGGATCTTCCATCTGGCCAAGAGATCAAGGAAGTGAGTGACGAGGTTGAGATATCTCTCAACCTGATCGACCGTATTTTGCCGATTCCGGTCGACGATTCTTTAGAAAGGACTTCAGTCCTTGTCTTTCCCAATGAAGGGACCCAGCCCGCTGGTGTCACCATTAAGGACACGGTTCTGGAGCCTCGGTTTTCACCGACCCCAGTGTCTCCCGATCCATCGAGTCGGCCAGCCCGATCTCGATCGAGGTCCAGAACCCCATCAGTCGAATGACAGAAAGAGTCACAAGCACTCTAAAAAGAGGCATCGCTGAAGATCCTCGAGAGGCTTCGATGGAAACTCCGTCAATGCTATGAGGATCTTCTGTGTCAACAGCTGATTTTGACCAGGCAGAAGCCGGCTCCGCCATCCACCCTGGCCATCACTTGGCTACCGCCTCCTGGGCTGACCCCTCTGGAACCGAAGCCTTCGGTTCCCCCGCCTGCGGGGCCGGCCCATATCCAGGCTACATCCATCCCGGTCTCTCCACCTATTCTGGTGGAACCACCGTCTAAGCAGCCTCGGGGAGGGGCTCCCTCAAAAGAGGACTATACAGACACTGGGGTTCCCCAACTTCTGTCCATCACGGTTACCCCTGATCGTCCCCGGCAGATCGAAGGGGATGTAGGTGAGAGACCGTTGTACCACGACTCCTCGGACTCAGATGTCACAGGACTACACTCCCATCCTGGGCATGATGAGTCCTCTGTGGCAGGGTTAGAGGAGGGTACTTCCTCTTTTCAAGGCATTCTCTGCCTGATTTCTGAATCCACTGGAATGCCCCTTAAGTCTATCCAGAAAAAGGTGGCGTACCCCCTTATGGACATCCTAAAAAGGGGGGATACCCCAATGGAGGTCTTTCCAGTGGCCGAAGCCATCACTGGCCTGGCCCTTGAGCTCTGGCAGCATCCAGCTTCCTGCCCAGCACCATCTGCCTGCATGGCCCGCAAGTATGCGGTGCCCATGGGGTCCCTACCAGGATTCACAGAACATCCTTCGGCCAAGAGCCTGGTGACCGCTTCTGTGTTTAGATGTACTGGTAGCTCGGCCAACACAGACCGGCCCCGGACAAGGAGTCCAAAAATATGGACCGCTCTGCCCTCAAGGTCTACGTGGCCTCTTCCTTAGGCCTTTGTCAAGCCAGTTCAGCTGTCATTATGGCACACTTGTCTCATGCCCTCTTTGGGTCATTAGACAAAGTCCTCCCTCATCTCCCGGCGGACATGCAGACCACGGTCAAGCAAGTCCGTGGTCAGGGCCATGCTGTTGCAAAACCGCATCTCCAGATGGCCCTAGACATCGGGGAGTCTTGTGCCCGCTCTTTAGCAGCCGCAGTGGCCACTCGCCGCAGGGCCTGGCTGAGGCTATCCTCCTTCCCGGCGGATACCCAGCACAAGTTAGCTGACGTTCCTTTCCTTGGTACCGACTTGTTCGGTCCAGGAGTGGCCAGTCACCTTCAGCGTATCGAGCAGTCCAGTGCCACCGTGGATGCTACCTCTGCAAAAGGTTCTTCAGGCAAGAACCAGCAGAAAAGAAAGAAGCCATTTCGGCATTCTTACCATATGGTCAGGCAGCTCTCCTATCAAAGAGGCCAGCAGCAGCAGCGGGCTCAAGCTTGGCACCCATGGCCCAAGCAGGGTCCTCAACAGCCCTGTAAAGGAGGCCAAGGTGCAGGTCCAGGTTCCTCCTCCTCTAAGCCTGCTTAGTGACTGGCTGGGGGTTGCCACCCCTACACCCATCACGCCAGCTCTGGGTCCTCCCGTGGGGGGCCGGCTCCACCACTTTCATTCCGCCTGGTCCGATATCACTCCGGACAGGTGGGTTCTCGAAGTGATCAGTCAGGGACTGCCTCTAGAGTTCGAGCAGTACCCTCCCAGCTGAGCCCGCGCCCCTCGGGAGGAAAGGATCTCAGCTTGCACTCAGTCGGCTCTTCGAGATGACATAGCTCAGCTCCTCCGCAAGGAGGCGGAAGCTCCAGTGCCAGATCCTCCTGCAGACCCAGGCTTCGTGTCCAGGTACTTCCTGGTGCCCAAGCGGATGGGGAGTTGGTGCCCCATCCTAGATCTCCACGACCTGAATCAATATCTCAGGTCTCACACCTTCCGGATAGTAACTCTGAATCGGATCATACCATCCTTGGAGCGAAACCTATGGTTCTGTTCACTGGATCTGCAGGATGCTTTCTTTCATGTCCCAATCCGTCCATCCCATCAGCAGTTCCTCTGCTTCAGGGTCAAAGAGACCATATAAGAGTTCTGAGCCATGCCGTTCGGCCTGTCATCGGCCCCTCGGGTCCTCACCAAGTGTATTGCAGCGATGGCAGCCCATCTTCGGCATTGAGGAGTACATGTCTACCCTTACCTTGATGACTGGCTCTTGGCAGGATCCTCCCTTCAGGAGGTGGAGAGGTCCAGGGATCTGGCTCTTTAAACCTGCTCCCAACTCAGCCTCCTGGTCAATGAGGCCAAGTCAGAACTTGTGCCTGCTCAGGTGATGGGCTTCATCGGGGCAGAGCTAGACTGTTGTCAAGCCAGAGCTCGGCTCCCCGGCGGACGGGGTGGAGGTTCTCACCTCCTTTGCCCGATCATTTCTGGTTGGGCAGCTGTGCCCTGCCTGGGACTTTCAAACAACATGAAGTCTTGCTATATTATGACATATGCAGTGAGTCCCAACCTTCGAACTGCTCCGGAGGTGAAAGAGTTAACTTTCCATGCCAGGCATGGAACTTTGAGCACGAGCTCGGTTGAAAACTCTGTCTGTTGTTCTTCAAACTCAAACTGTCAGATTCTTTACTCCGCCTCACTGAACAGTCGCTCCGGAGATTTCTCCTTCTGCTCGGTTCATTTTGTCAGTTAAAGTATTAATTTTTCGTTTTTTTTTAACCGAATTTAAACTGCAACTGGTCAGTTCAAGCTCTGTCTGTGGTATCGTAAGTACTAGATAGGTTTTACATTTACTTTCTGTGTGGAACTTGTAAACGGTATTATCGGATCGGTTTGAACCGATCAGGTTGTTGTAAATACATTAATCTGTCTTTTAGAGTGCGGTTCCCAGTTCTTATCGGTTCTAAAAAAAACGGATTTCATTACGGTTTTTTCCACAACCCGTGACACGGTTGGGAACCGATAAGAGAGTCTTGCTTGGAGGATTGCCATAAACGGGCAAGTTTTGGTTAGGCTGGCACTATGTCTGAGAAACCCAAAAGAAAAACCGGGCCCACTGGGTTTCAACACTGCAGTGTTTGTGGGGAAGCCTTTGCCAAGGCTGACCCCCACACCACCTGTGTTTATTGTCTGGGGTTTGACCACCTCAATGCAGGCTGCCAGATTTGCAAAAATTTTCCTGCAGCTACCCTGGATAAGAGAGTTGGTAGGCTCAGGGAAAGGGAGGCCAAGAAGTCCGCTGACCGGATGGCCAGCCGGTTGGTTGTAACCGAACCGGAGAGGTCTCCCTCTGACCAGGGCGAGACTTCCTTAGGCAAAGGAGAGCCGACTGGAGGAGTTGGTTCCAGCAAAAAGGACTAGAAAATCAGCGGGTTTGGAGCCAAAATTTCCTTCTCCAACCACTGAATAAATAGCCAAAGCGATTAAAATTGTCCAGTCGCTTTCCTCGGTTCCGACCGTACCGGCACCATCAGGTAAGCATACGGTTCGGTCGGTTCCACCGGTTCAAGAATATGATTCAGAGGAATTTTATGAACCGGAGGAGGGGGAAGAGGAGCATGAGGAAAGTGAATGTGGATTTGAGAGTCTGGATGTGCCCATTGAACTGGACATCTCCCCAGACAGACCTTCAGGAGTGTCTCCCCCCTAGGCTTTCTGAGTACCCCTCTCATTTTATGTTTTATAAAAAAGTGGCTGAAACCCTCCAGCTCCCTATGGAGGAAGCTGTGGATGATCAAGAGGAGCCTGACTATGTAGAAATGATGGATATCCCAGAGTCTAGGAGACTGTCTATTCCTTTGCATAAATCTTTTGGGAAACAGACAGTAAAAATTCTAAAAACTCCTCACACTATACCTCCTGTGGATAAAAGAATGAACAAGAGGTACACATTGTCAGGCTCTAATATGGAGTTCCTTACACAACAATGCAGCCATGTTAGGGTAGTGCATGCTGCAGCCTGTGACAAGGCAAATATTCCCTTGGCTTCACACACCCCTGACAAGGACTCCAGGAGGATTGATGCCATGGCAAAGAAACAGTACATGGCATCATCCTTGGGACTCAGACAGGCAAATTATATAGCTTATGTTGCTAGATACCAGAAATCCAGATGGGATACTGTTATGGCGCTAGCAAAACAGGTCCCTGGCCAGCTTGCCAAGGAGCTGGAGCAGGTGGCTACTGATGGTATTGAGGCATCTAAGGTGCAGTTCCATGCTGCAGTGGACTCTAATGATGTGTCATCAATAGTCATGGCTACATCTGTGGCACTTCGCAGAATGGCTTGGCTCAAGATGTACTAGCCTGTCACAGGATACCCAGACTAAGGCCATGGATTTTCCTGTTGTGGGTAATTCTCTGTTTGGGGAGCAGACAGAGAATTACATGAAGAAAATGGATGAGTATAGGACCACCTATAGGAGTGCACGTGCCAAGGAAAGGCAGGCCACTCCTCAAAGGCAGCCTTCCAGGGGCAGGGGCAGGCCTTTTCATAGGCCTTTCTACCAAGCCCAGGCCTCCTCTTCAGCTTCATCCAGAGGGGTTCTTTAGAGGGAGAGGCAGATGGGTGCAAGCAGACCTGCTTCTACCCTCAGCCTAAAGCCCCTGCCAAGTAGGCACCCTGATGGGGTGGCCGGGCCGATTCTCCACTACCTGTAGGGGCAGGCTGGCTTACTTTGTCCAGGGACGGGATGTCTTTAACATCAGACAAGTGGGTCCTGGAAGTAGTAAGCCAGGGACTGATTCTCAGCTTCAAAAATTTCCAAAGATGAGAACCAGGTCCTTTCCACCTGCAAATCCATCAGAGGCACTTGCCCTAGAGACAGAAGTTTCTACCCTCCTGGCTCTGAGCTGTGGAAAGGGTTCCACCCCTAGACCAGGGCCAAGGGTTGTACTCCAGATACTTCCTTACCCCAAAAAAGACAGGAGAATGGTGGCCCATCCTGGATCTCAGATACCTAAACAAGCACCTTTTAAAACCAAAATTCAAAATGGTGACTCTGGGAATTATTTTACCCTCTCTAAGGCCAGGGGACTGGCTAGCGTCCCTGGACCTCAAGGATGCCTACTTCCATGTTCTTATCAGAAGCTCCCATCGAAAGTACCTCAGATTTGAACTGCCCTCAGGCCATTACCAGTTCAGAGCAATGCCCTTTGGCCTCACCTCTGCCCGAGGGTATTCACAAAATGCCTGGCAGTAGCAGTTGCCAACTTAAGAAGGCAAAAGATTGCCATCTTTCCTTACTTGGATGACTGGCTCATAGTAGGCCAGTCTCCAGACCAAGTCAAATTACATCTTCAGATAACTCAGCAACTGCTCACATCTCTAGGTTTCCTTCTCAATCTTCCAAAGTCAGTTCTAGAGCCTGTCCAGGTTCTCACCTTCATAGGTGCATAACTGAACACAAAAGAGGCCAGAGCCTTCCTTCCTCTGGAAAGAGCAAGGACCCTGGTCTCTCTGGCCTCCTCTTTCATCCCGCAGGTCTCTTGACCAGCAAGGCATTTTCTGCAGCTCCAGGGGCACATGGCTGCTTCTACAGCAGTAGTGCAGGGAGCAAGATTTCAGATGAGGGACATCCAGTTCCATTTGAGAGCCTTTTGGTCTCAAAGGAGAGACCCTCTATCCAAATTGATCCCAGTGACTCGAACCCTGATCCAAGCCCTTCAGTGGTGGCAGGACCAGAGCAATCTGAGACAGGGGTCCCTTGCCTCTAGTCTCACTCCTTAATCCTTACTACAGATGCATCCCTCTTGGGGTGGGAGCTCACATGGGCGACCTCACTACCCAGGGATTGTGGTCCCCTCAGGAATCTCTGCTCCACATCAATCTGTTGGAACTCAGAGCAGTTTTTCTAGCACTTCAAGTTTTTTCCAAATCTGTTCAGAACAAAGTTGTTCAGGTCAGAACAGACAATACCACCACAATGTGGTACATCAACAAGCAAGGGGGCACTCTGTCTATGGCCTTGTGCACCGAAGCAATGAAGCTGTTGTCTCCGGCTTACTCTCTGAACACCTTCCTTATTGCAGTTCACCTCCCAGGCAAGGACAATGTCCTGGCAGATGCTCTCAGCAGGATTTCCCAGGGCCATCACGAATGGTCACTGGATCCCCTAGTACTGGAGGTAGTATCTGCCAGATGGGGCACACCGCAGATAGATCTTTTTGCAGCCCCAGACAATCACCAACTTCCCCTTTTTTGCTGCATGCCCCCAGTGTTGGGCTCAGTCCCTCTGGATGCCTTCCTTCTCAGTTGGGAAGGGAAGTTTCTCTATGCTTTCTCCCCTTCCCTCTTCTGTTCAAGGTGCTAGTCAAAATCAGATCTCAACCCTGCAAGATGATCCTGATTGCTCCAGATTGGGCCAGACAGCCCTGTATCCACTCCTTATGTCCTTAGCAGTCCACCTTTCTCTGTGTCTTCCCAGGAATCGCAACCTGTTAACCTGTGCTCAGGGGAGAGTTTGGTACCCAAACCTCAAATCTCTCAATCTCAAGGCCTGGCTCTTGAAGAGTTAGAGTTGCTGACCTACACCTCTCCCAAAGTGTATTGATATCTTGAGGCTTCTAGGAAGCCTTCCACCAAGGCTACTTATAATTCCAAATGGAAGAGATTTTCCATATGGTGCTCTGACAAGCATATCTCCCAGAATCTGCTGACTTACCCACAGTCCTGGGTTATATGGTGCATTTGAATACTCTGGGGCTGAGACCAGCTACCCTAAAGTGCACCTGGCAGCCGTGTCTGCTTTCTTATCAGCAGGTAAACCTCTCTCTTTCAGCTCATCCTGTATTCTCAAGTTTTTCAAGGGTTGCTTCACACCAACCCCTTTTCAGGGACCATGCCCTCCTGGGATCTTAATATTTGCATTGCCCAGCTTATGCAACCCCCTTTTGAGCCCTTGTCTTCAGCAGAGCTAAAGTACTTGACTTGGAAAACTGTGTTTTTAGTAGCCATCACTTCTGCCAGGCGCATAAGTGAATTACAAGCATTGTCAGTGGAGCCTGATTTTTATCTCCTTTCATAGAGATAAGGTGGTCCTCAGGACTAACAGAAAGTTCTTGCCTAAGGTGCTTTCAGACTTCCACCTTAATCAATCTATGTCTCTCCCTGTGTACTTCACTGACCATTCCTCCTCTGGCGAGAGGAGACTGCACAGGTTAGATGTCAAAAGAGCCCTTAGTTACTACATAGAACGTACCAAGGGTCACAGGTTTGACTCCCTTCAACTGTTCCTCACTTATGGTGAGGTTGGTAAAGGGAAACCTGCCACTAAAAGATCCATTGCCAGGTGGATTGTCTCTTGTATCCAATTTTGCTATGAAAACTGGGTGGGTTCCTCCCTCAGGCCTGAGGGCTCACTCTACCAGAGGTACAGCTCGCTCTGGCTGCTGCCAGGCATCCTATCCTAGAGATATGTCAAGCAGCTACCTGGAAAACAGTTCACACTTTTACCAAGCATTACTCCCTGGACATCCAGGCTAGGAGTGATGCTCGGTTTGGCACAGCTGTGCTTCACAGCCTATTTCCTAAGTAGGTTCTGTCCCTCCTCCATGGAGGTACTGCTGTGTAGTCTGCATATGTCATAATATAGCGAGACTTCATGTTGTTTGAAGAAAAATTACTCACCTTAGTAATGTTGTTTCTTCTAATGGAGTCTTATATTATGACCCCCCCTGCCCCTCTCAGAACCTCTGTTTTGGGATGTGGGTGGGCAGTGCTGTGTTGGCACTTAGTAGATGCCCACCTTTGTTTTTTTCACCCCTCCTTTTTGGGGTGATTGTGTGTTGTGTTTTTCATTTTTTGGATCCCCTGACTTGAGTCTTTGTTTTGGGACCAAAAAATATGTTCATATATTTAGTAGCCAGTTGGCTAGTGTAGGTTTACAGCTTCCACACAGAACCTTAGTGAGTTTTGCTCATAAAGATCTGACAGTTTGAGTTTGAAGAACAACAGACAGAGTTTTCAACCGAGCTCGTGCTCAAAGTTCCATGCCTGGCATGGAAAGTTAACTCTTTCACCTCCGGAGCAGTTCAAAGGTTGGGACTCACTGCATATGTCATAATATAGCAAGACTCCATTAGAAGAAACAACATTACTAAGGTGAGTAATTTTTTCTTCTGCGCCTTCTGGGTTACATGGCAGCATGCCCCTCAGTGGTCTGTTGGGCCAGGTGGCACATGCGCCCCTCTAATGGGAGCCGGTTGCCCAGTGGACTCAGCACCACAGTCATTTCGACTAGCTGATCACTGTAACCCAGAAGATGTGGGACGCTCTCCAGTGGTGGACCGCCCCAAAATGGTTGCAGGAAGGGATCCCATTTGTCCGCCCGAGCCGACGGTCGTCCTTACAACCAGTGCCTCTCTCATGGGCTGGGGAGCCCACATGGGGGACAACAGGACCCATGGGTTCTGGACCCCTGAGGAGTCCCGATGCCGCATCAACCTGTTGGAGCTCAGAGCAGTCAGACTGGCACTGTCAGCTTTCGCTCCTCAGCTCTGGGGTCAAGTGGTTCAAGTCCAGATGGACAATACCACGACCATGTACTACCTCAACAAACAGGGCGGCATGCACTCCCGTCTGCTGTGCAAGGGGGTGCTCCGCATCTGGACCCTCGTAAGTTGGCTGGAGGCAGATCTCCTAGCCGTTCACGTGGCAGGAGTCTCGAACCAGCTGGTGGATGCTCTCAGCCACATAGGCCAGATATCCTATGAGTTGTCTCTGCATCCAGGGGTAGCTTACAGTCTGTTCTCTCACTGGGACAAACCGTTGGTGGACCTGTTTGCCTCCAGGGAAAGTAACAAGCTGAGGCTGTACCATGCCCGCCCCCCCTCAGCAGGGCTCGCTGCAGGTGGATGCCTTCTTGAGGCCGTGGACCCCAGGCCTCCTCTACGCCTTCCCTCCATTTCGCTTGATCCACAAGGTGCTTCTGAAGGTGAGGAGGGACAAGGCGAAGCTTATCCTGATAGCCCCAGACTGGCCGCATCAGTTCTGGTGTCCAGATCTCCTCAGCTGCAGGCCCCCGGAGCGGCTTTGTACATGCCTGGACCTGATAGTATTCCATCCAGACTTTGAGTCCCTGCACCTCACAGCCTGGTACCTGAGCGGCTAGAGTTCCACGCTCTGGGTCTTTCCGAGGATGTCGATACCGTGGTGGAGGCATCTCATAAGGACTCGACCAGGAAATGTTCTGCCTTCAAATGGAAGAGATTTTCCATTTGGTGTCAGGATAAGAGTCTGAACCTCTTATCCTGCTCTGTGGCTAACATTCTCAACTACCTTTGGTCTCTCTCCAAAGGGGGTCTGCAGTCATTGACCCTTAGGGTGCACCTGGCAGCCATTTCTGCTTACCGGGCCCGGGCCAGTCAGCCAACATTGGTGCAGGAGACAGTGGTCAGGCGCTTCTTCAAAGGCCTGGATTACATATTACTTCTGGTGCATGAACCTCCACCTCCGTGGGATCTGCTGCTGGTTTTGGCAAAGCTCATGGGCAAGCCATTCGAACCTATGCACAAGTGTACGCTCTCACACTTGTCGTGAAAGACGGCCTTCCTGGTGGCTATCACGTCAGCCAGAAGGACAGGGGAGCTCCAGGCATTGTCAGTGGACTCCCCTTATCGGGTCTTTCACAGGGACAGAGTTGTCCTGCGCCCCACCCGAAATTCTTTCTGAAGGTGGTATCAGAGTTTCACCTTAACCAGGTCTTGACTCTGCCAGTATACTACCCTGACTACACCTCGGATGCTGAGTACAGGCTCCATACCTTAGATCTGAGGCGTGCTCTCCCCTATTATAAGGAGTGAACAGCAGAAATTCATGGAGAGGTTTGCCAGCTGTTTGTCACCTGTGCTGAAGCCACTTCTGGCAGACCTGCAGCCAAACAGACCATTGCAAGGTGGATTACATCATGCATAGGTCTGTGCTATGAGTTGACGGGCAAGGAGCCTCCCAGAGGGATAAGAGCTCATTCTGCCCGCCATACTGCTGCATCGGTGGCTGTTTCCAGGGTCATCTCTATATAGGAAATCTGTTGGTCTGCTTTCTGGAAGTCAGCAAACACCTTTATTGCCCATTACCACATCGACCTTGAGTTACGCCAGGATGCTACTTTTGGGGCCTCAGTCCTCCAATCTCTGTTTCCTAAATAGGGGGTGTGCGCCTTGCCTCCATCCTCCCGGAGAAGTGCTTGGAGTCTGCCAAACAGTGTTGATGAACAACATATCCACACTCCTAGAAGAACAGGTTACTCACCTGTAACAGTAGTTCTAGGAGTGGTATATGTTGTTCAACCACACGCACCCACCCAACCACCCCAGCTTTAGGTGCACAACCTGGCTTCCAGCGGGCTAAGACCTGGCGTCATGGGGCAGAGCTGAGGTTTATACCACCCAGGTGGGTGGGAGGAGCCAGCTTAAAGACTTCCTGCAAGATTTAAAGGGGAAAGGGACATGCCAAACAGTGTAGATGAACAACATATACCACTCCTAGAACTACTGTTACAGGTGAGTAACCTGTTCTTACTGGCAGATCACATTTTTATGGCTGCACTTGCACTTATTCTTAACACTTCTACTAGTCTTTCTGCATTTGCAGGATGCTTCACTTTGACCCCCAAATGAAGCTGGCAGAAACACTTGTTTTATTTTGTGCCGCAACATTATAGCTTTTTTCTCTACACCAGTGCAGGGTAACTCATGTCTTCCACCAGGTAGGATTAAATTGATCTTTTAGGGCAACTGAGGGCTTTTTCTCTGCTGCTGTGCAGCGGACCTGTACAGTTCAAGCCCACCTCTTAATTTTTATCTTTTATTACCAAGTTTCAGTGAGTCACAGCTTTTTCCTTTATAGTACATTAGTTCAGTATGCCCCCATCACATTTGATGCAGTGGCACAAAACATGCTAGCCACAATAAAAAAAAAAATTCAGTTTTTGTTGGTATTATCTTTCTTACATCCCTCTATTATTTTCTTCAGAGGTGTTGCATGGAGCCCTCCTTCAATCAGCTGGTCCCACCAAGAACATGCATATCGGGTGTCACTGCCACACAGTGAAGAAAACCCAGGCCTAGCTGCAGAATCAAGTTAAAAGTAGCTAGTGTACCCCTGTGAGTGTTCCAACATGCATTGCCAGGGTGCTTGTGTATTGGACAGCCATGCTGGGTCTAAATTTGACACATGGAACCATGTCATTGATCCCAGCAAACCATCTCTGGGCATTGACTGCACACTCTCAGCTGAGCTCATGGTGTTTTTCTTCACTGACTGCAGTGTTCCTCTATCTTGCTGGCTTCAGTCTATTTCTCTGTCGTGCATGTCATCTGGTGCCTTTGGATTAGATGGAAGGGGGGAGGGGGCAGATAAAAATTCATTCTTGGATAGGGTTGGTTCTGAAACCAATGGGTGGGAGGTGATCACTTAGTCTGGTGAGAAAAGAATGGGGAGAAAAAACAACCAACACCATTTGAAGCACAGGCAAGTTCAGAAAACTGATTTGCAGGGTCGGCTAATCTAAACTGTAATTGATTAGCAGTTGCCGGTTTTTGCATCACACATTGTGACGTGAACCCACTTAGTATATGCCTTACTTGTGTCATCCTCAGTGGAACTGGGTCACCTAGTTAGTGCGCTTCTAATCACTCTGCTTGTTTTTACTTTTTACTGTCGGCTCTACCCCTCATCATGTATGGTGCTGTATTCTATGTCTGAAAAGAAATCCCTTGCCTCTTGAACAGTCTCCAGCTCTGTATCGCATTAGAGAGAAGTCTTGCAATATACAATACAGCAAATATGCTTTTGCTTCCTACATTCAGCATGTCCCGCATGGTGCTGTTTTGTATCTGAAATGCAATCCCTTACTCCTGAAAGAAGTCTCAGGCTCTGTATTGCAATAGGCAAATAATAACAATAAAACAAAAACTTGTGTGAATGAGCACCATCAGGGATGTCATAATGGCAGTGCTTTTACTGGGATCCTTGGTGCACCAGGATCAGAATTCTGCATCACCACATTGTTTTAACTGGAATTCAGTTTTACCGGAATTAGGAGGTACCATTTTCTCCCCACCAGCAGTGCTCTGGCTTAGCACAGTAAATCAGGGCAAATCTGTTGATTTATTTCTGCCCAGTACTGAGATCAAACAAACAAACAAAAAAAAAACATTAAGATGAAAGACTGTTATAGCAAGGGAATAGGCTAGGTTGAAAGGGAATGGGAGGTGGTGGGGTGGTGGGGGGGTATGTTTCCAGTGTGAATTAATAAATTCATTTTTTATAATATACATAGAAGAGTTGGCACTCCTACCGCAGAACTCTCTTTCCCCTTAAGGTTGCAGCATGTCTGCAGCATTGCAGGTACAAGGTGCTCACTTTTTTCTTAAAGTCTTGCAAGCAGTGCAGTCTGCCTTTTATGGATCGCCTTTCATTAGAAGGGGCCCCTGCTATATAAGTGCAATCAATGAAACAAGCTTACCATTGTAGTTACATTATCGATCATATTTGCTCTGGCCAGAGATTTTTAAGTAAGTTGTTTATCTCTTGGTACATCACACTTGTTGTGTGCACTGTCAATCTCTGAAACCTAACATCACTCACACAGCTACATATGCATGGTGCGGGGGCCCCAGTGTACTAGGGACTGTAATTCTGATAGCTTGGGCTGTGTCCCCCCCCCCCAAGCGCAGGAGCACCTGTACCCCTAGTGCAAACTTTGCTGGCCCTGCAAGACTGTATCTTCCCCCCCTGGAAAAGCAGTGAACCTCATTGGCTAACTATAGGGGAATGCTGTGGCAGCAAAACCTGATATTGCCCATCGTGGGTCTGGGAAGCACTGTTACTCATGGTACTTTCTGACCACAGTTGCCCATTTGCAGGTGACCTAGGCTGGCATTCAAACTTGGGTCCCTTGCATTGGTGTGTGCCTCACTACTGCTTGGACATTGGGTAGCCTCAAGCTCTTTTTTAGGTGTGCTGGTATCTGATAGTGCTATGTAGTCACTTTGTTAGCACCCAGCCCAGCAGTGCAGTGGTAGCGCTGCCGCTTGTGATGCTGGCAACCAGAGTTCGGGAATGGGCTTGAGTTGGGGGGGGGGAGGCATCATGATCCACCGCTTGACTGCAACCTAGCAAAGGCTTGGTGGCGGCACGGTAGGATCACCACATGCAGTGGAGGATCGGGATGTGGCTGACACACTGGCCTAAGCATGGCTGCATCTTAAGGGAGGAACAAAAATGTGAAAAACAGGCACTGCTTGGGCAGATAAAATCCTGCCTGGCCCCACATCCAAGAGCAGGCTTCCCTCCCATGACTCCTGGCATACTGCCTGGCTTCACCTCTGTGGTGGGTGCCTGGATATGGGTGTGGAGCTGAATGATAGGCTCTTCTTTTGGGGGAGGCGAGCCAAAGAGGTACCACAGTGGTGTGTCCCAAGTGGTCCTAGGAGGCCCCAGAGCCCAGGTAAGAGGGGAATTGAAGTACAATATAGGAGGTGGTGCTGGCAAAAGTTGTAAGGGAGGTCCTAGCCAAAGGGCCATGGGGCAAAATAAAGTCAGAAAAAATAGAGGAACTAAAATTATACTAACATTGAACTGCCGTGTTTGAGCATGTTACATTCTAGACTGATTCATGATCACACCTTCATCAAACCTTTTTTAGTATTCCTTCTTGTGGGTTTGTGGCTGCATATTTATGTGGCTTCTAAATTGCTGGGGGTAACACATATTAGACCAGTAATGTCTTTATTTCTACTTATGCATATAAACCAAGAGCTATAACAAAAAATTTTGTATTTCAGTATGAATGTAAACAGTAATTGTAATAGGAGGTTTATGGCTTGAAAACTGTGTATTTCTCTGTTTCAGGCTGTGCGTTTAGAGAGCGTGTTGCCAGACAGGGTAAGGTACATGGTAATCGTGTATACCGTCGGTCGCCAAGACACCGAGGAGAACATTCTACTAGGAATAGACTTCACCAGTAAGGAGAGGTGAGCAAAGATCCTCTTCATTATTGAAATGCATGTTTGGAGGGATGGCACATCGTTCCTTTTGACTCCAGTGCATAAAATATATTGTCTATTATATTTAATTTTCTTTAAAACTGTATATCGCAGTAATTTAAGTATGATAATTTGAAAGAAAAAGAAGGAAATACTTTTTTTTAACATGACAGATATGTACAATGGACATTTATATTCCTCTTGGGGTTACTGAGCCATTTATTCTAGCTTTTCCCAAACCTACTGTATGTATGTAATACTGAGACTTTCATGGATTGAAAGAAGTGGAAAGTTGCAGTTTAACTGCTTACCAGCCCTGTAAGGATGGTGCAAGAAAGCCAGCATTGAGCTTTAGAGGAGAGAGTTTGTCCCTGGAACAGCCAAGGAGTAACATTTTCTTTACTCCCAAAGAGGCCTGTGCTTTGATAAATAAACCAACGAATAAACAGTTAACAGAACATTGCCAAATCATGTTGTATTTTATCACTCCTTCTTTTGTGGACCAAGGTCTCCAGCTTGTCCACAAACCTGGGTCCTGTGTCTACAAGACTCGAACCAGAAAACCGCATACTCAAAAGGATCAGCAGAAGGCATCCTTAGGATGGCAGAGAATGGGGAGATATTGCTGATGGGGGGATCTGAATATGCCAGATGTTAACTGGAGCACTTTTGCTGCAGCCACATCCAAGAGCAGGGCCATTCTCGATGCCCTACAGGGGCATGGTTCAGATGGCTAGTTTTGGAACCCACTTGGGAGGGAGCAGTCTTAGACCTGGTACTCTGAAATGGGGATGGAGAGAGGATCTCAACTCTAGAAGTGGGTAGCCATCTGGGAACAAGTGACCACCAGACAGTGTGGGTCAAGATAAACTTAGCTGTAGAGTCAAGCCATACAAAAGTGAAGGTACTGGACTTCAGGGATGGCTGCTTTTGTCAAAATTGGAGAGTGCCTCAGAAAAGCACTAGCAAACAAGCAAGAAAGTGGGGTGGAACAACAATGGGGGAAACATCAAAACTGCCATCACAGAGGCAACAAGCCTTTGTGTGAAGCAAATAAACAAATCAAAATGAAAGAAAAAAACACTATGATTCTCAAAAGAAGTGGCAGGGAAGGTTAGGAGAAAAGATAGCATTCAGGAAGATAAGGAAACACAGAAGGAGCAGGACAGAGATTGTTCAGTTAAAGCAGAAGGAAGGGAAGGCAGTCAGAATAGCAAAGGCCCAAACCGAGGAAAAGATAGCCAACTCTGTTAAGAAGGGGATAAAACCTTTTATAGGTACATTAGGGAGCAAAGAAAAACTAAGGCAGGGATACTGAGGCTGAATAAAGAGGAGGGTGGTTGGGCAGAGAGGGACAGTGAAAAAGCAGGGATACTGAACGAATGAATACTTCTGCTCAGTATTCTCTAAGGAAGAGGAGGGGAAGGTACCTAATCCAGTCAGTAGAAGCACTCTGGGTAGGGGGTTGATATTAGTCCTTTCACAGAAGAAAGGGTTCTGAAAGAACTCCTAAAACTGAAGGTGGATAAAGCAATGGGGTCTGATGGGATTCACCCCAGAATTCTAAAAGAACTAAGGGGAGAACTAGTAACACCTCTGACTACCTTTTTTAACAAATCATGGGAGGATGGTGTGGTACCTGAGGACTGGAGGAGGGCGGATGTGATTCTCCTTCACAAAAGTGGGAGCAAGTCAGAGGCAGGAAACTACAGACCTGTCAGTTTGACCTCAGTGGTAGTGAAAATGATGGAATCACTTCTGAAGGAAAGAATTGTTGAGTACCTAGAGGCCAGTGGGGCACAGGACCCAAGGCAGCATGGATTTACAGCAGGAAGGTCATGTCAGATGACGACTAATCGATTTCTTTGACTGGGTGACCAAAGTAGTAGATCAGGGAGGGGCTGTGGACATGGTCTACCTAGAGTTTAGCAAGGCATTTGACACAGTCCCGCACAAAAGATTAATAAACAAATTAGCCATCCTGGGAGTGGGTCCCAGGGTGGTAGCCTGGGTAAAACATTGGCTGGACAACAGGAGACAGAGGGTAATAGTAAACTGAGCCCACAGTGAAGAAAGAGGGGTTACTAGTGGGGTACCGCAGGGTTCAGTACTGGGGCCAGTCCTTTTTAATGTCTTTATAAGTGACATTGTGGAGGGACTGGAAGGAAAAGTATGTCTCTTTGCAGACGACACAAAGATCTGCAACAGGGTTGATACACAAGGTGGGGTGGAAAGGATGAGAAGGGACTTGGCAAGGTTGGAGGAATGGTCAAATGTATGGCAGCTTAGATTGAATGCAAAGAAGTGCAAAGTAATGCACCTGGGAAACAAAAACCTAGGGGAAGAGTACACAATAGGGGGTGAGATACTAACAATAAACACGGAAAGGGACCTGGAGGTAGTTATATCAGATAACCTAAAGGTGGGCCAGCAATGTGAGAAGGCAGTAAGGAGGTCTGGGGGGGATACTAGGATGCATGGGGAGAGGCATCACCAGTAGAAAACAGGAAGTTGTTATCCCTCTGTACAGACCGTTGGTAAGACCACATCTGGTGTACTGCGTGCAGTTCTGGAGACCCCATCTCTGAAAAGACATAGACAGGATGGAGGCTGTCCAGAGGAGGGCAACCAAAATGGTGCAGGGTCTGCACCAGAAGACATATGAAGAAAGAATAAAGGAGTTTAATATGTATAGCCTCAAGGAAAGGAGGGAGAGGGGGGACATGATGGAAACTTTCAAGTACGTCAGGAGAATCAACAAAGTCCAAGAGGGTAGCATCTTTCAGAAAAAGAGATGTGCAAGAACAGGGGACACAATTTGAGGATAGAGGGGGGACAGCTCAGAGGTAATGTGAGGAAGTATTTCTTCATGGAGAGGGTTGTAGATGCATGGGACAGCCTTTCTGAGGAGGTTGTGGAGTCAGAAACGGGGAATTCAAGAATGCATAGGACAGACATAAGGCAATTCTAGTGAGGGGTAGGAGGAAGTACGCTGTTGGTTAACTAGGATCTGCAGCTTATCCGTTAGGTAGGGAAATGGGCAGACTACAGTAGGTGGGCCAAGCGGTCCTTATCTGCCATCAAATTCTATGTTTCTATGTTTCAGTTAAAAAATATTCAATGCATCAGTTGCAAAATACATACAATTTTATTGTGAAAACTGCACAAACCACATGACCGGGAAACACCCCAGCACTTCAGTCAGAGGACCTTCGTCAGGGGGGCGGGGTTAACTGGTAATTGACGGCTTTAAATAGCAGATACTTCATGACATCATGCAAAACGTCATTACATACAAATACATAATGAACATTTGTGAAGGTTAAAATAATTCCACAAATGGAATTATTATCTCAATACCAAAACCAGCCCCATAGAAAAAGGAGAAGCATCAAAACAAAATTTATGGACTTGATCTATGTGTCTAATGTTATATATTAATTTGGTTTCTTTCATTTTACTCTCTCCCAGAAATGCCAAGTGGCTTGATGCTGCCTGAAGGTAACAGTCTCCCAAAGGAAGTCCTTCTAGTGGAGATCTGTCACAGCCAGTCACATAAAATCTGGAAAATAAATGAAACCTAGATTATTATTTCACATCAAATAGTGAAACCGTTTATTCTAGCAAAGCTGAAAAACCACTAGCTTCAATGATAACCAAAAGACCACATACCTCTGTGATAAATCTAAAATTGCTATCAAGTAAGGAAGTAAGGGGGGCAACCTATGTCTATTTTCTAATTTATTAATATATCTTAAATTCATCAGAACTTGTCTAGAGATTTTATATCAGAAATGATTTTAGGTCCCATGTTTCATTAAGTCCTACTGAGTTCAAACTGGTCAAGTTACAAATCCAAAACGTTTCTCTTTGGAGAAGGTGCTGGTTCCTTTATATTGATGATGTGGTCTGTGTGTGGGATAGTACCCACTTAGAAGCAGAAGAATTCATGAGGTAAATGAATTTGAACCAGTGGCATTTAAAATTCACACATGATGTACATGCTGAGGAACTTAATTTTCTCGATGTAACCCTTAGGATACATGCTAGAGACAAGACCAAGATCAAAACTAGGAATTACAGAAAGAGTACAGCTGTAAACGCTGTTCTAAGGTGCATCCCTCTGCACCCATACTTGCCTGCTCTATTCCACCACCAACCTGCTCACCTTGGAGGAGTGCCTGTGCTACCAAACCTGCTTACTTGCCAAAATATCCCTGCTAGGACTCCTCTGCGGATTGCATCCCCATCCATTGCCACCCGTAGCTCAGTTAAGACCACCTTTCTGGTGCCCCGTACCAAGACCTTCCTAGCCCAAAGGTCCTTCCACTACCATGCCCCCACATGGTTCAACTCCCTTCCGCTCTGTCACCAAGTCTACCAAAATTGGTCCCTTTAAAGTCGCTCTCCGTAACCACCTCTATGGCGCCCGAAGCTGTGGTTGCCCTTAATCAACCTAATGTTGGGGTCCCTCCCCGTTTCTTGCCTATAGCCTTGACAGTGTCCGTTGGACTGCCCCCCCTTTTTTTATACGATTGCCATTTACTGCATGTAACTTTATCCCGTAAACCACTGTTATATTGTGTTCTTTTTGTTATCTACGGTATATTGCACCTGTATGTTACCATTGTTGTATCTCACACTGTAACCATGTCTACCATCCCTGCGACGAGGTGCCTTTGTAAATGAGTCCCTGACACAAAGGTTGTAAATCTGACTTTCAAAATAAATAAAAAAAAATTAAAAATAAGGTTTGATCGTGTGCATCCTAGGAAATTTGTGTCATCTATTCCTTAGACTCAGAAGGAACTGTCCTGATGAACAAGAGTTTGAAGAAGAACTCAAGAAAGAATATGAGAGATTTGTGGAGAGGGGATACACTAAAAAATTACTGGATGAGGCACTAGAAAAAGTTAGATTGGCTAACAGAAATTAATTGCTTATTACTAAATCCAAGGAATTAAACATGGAGCAGCAGCTGAACTTTATTACTGATTATAGCACCATTAGTGGCAGTGTAGGAGCAGGGATCAAAAGATTTTGACCTGTTATCTTAACTTATAATGCCTTAGCAGAAACTGTGGGGGTTACACCTCAGATGGGGTAGAAATCTTGGGGATAGGTTAGTCCATAGCATGTACAAACCACCTCAGAAACCTCTGCCACATTTAAACTGGCTACCTCCCAGGCCAAAGTGTATGTTTAGATATGGCAACTAAGTTTTACCATGAGTCAGCCTCTCTTGTGTCACCACACACTAATAAAGAGATAGAAGTTTGTGAATTTTTTTAAATTATAGTTCCAAATTACTGCATCAAAGTCTATATGGGAAGAACAGTACGAACAATCGGAGAACGCATCCAACAGCATGTAAGGGGCATCAAGAATCCCAGCAAGTGTACACCAGTGGGTAACCACTTCAGAGAGATACATGGGGTGATTTCAATTGCTTTCACTTTATGGCACTACGGTGTGTATGGGTAGGGTTCAGAGGGGGAGATAGGGTAAGGCACCTTCTCCAAAGAGAAACATTTTGGATTTTTAACTTGAATAGTTTGAGCTCAGTAGGACTTAATGAAACATGGGACCTAAAACTATTTTTGATATAAAATCTCTAGAAAATGTCTGAATTTAAAATATATTAATAGATTAGAAAACATGCATGCCGCCCCAATTCCTTCCTTCCTTATTTGATCGTAATTTTAGATTTGTCACAGAGGTATGTGGTGTTTCGGTTATCACTGAAGCTAGAGGTTTTCAGTTTTGCTAGAATAAAGAGTTTCACTGTTTGATGTGAAATCATGATCGGTGTTTATTTTCCTGATGTTATGTGACTGGCTGTGACAGATCCCCACTAGAAGGACATCCTTTGGGAGATTACCTTCAGGCAGCATCAAGCCACTTGGCAGATTAGACACATAGATGAAGTCCAAAAATTTTGTTTTGATGTTTCTCCTTTTTCTATGTGATTGGTTTTGGTATTGAGATTATAATTCCATGTATGGAATCATTTTAACCTTCACAGATGTGCACTATGTATTTATATGTAATGATCTTTTGCATGATGTCACGAAGTATCTGCTACTTAAATCTGTCAGTTACCGGTTAACCTCACCCTCTGATGAAGGTCCTCTGAAGCGCTGGGATGTTTCCTGGCCGTGTGGTTTGTGCGGTTTCCATATAAAATATGTATTTTGCAATTGTTACTTTGAATATTTTTTAACTGCTGATCCTTTTGAGTGTGCTGTTTTCTTGTTTGTGTTACTAAATTAGATATTGGCAGTACTTTCAGCAGCACCACTGGCATCCGGTTTGAGCTTGGGGCTCCTCAGATGTTAGTTCCTATGTCTGCTAGAGCTGTTTCCACCAGCCCCCAAATATCCACTACCATCCCGTTGTACACTGTCGTGAGCTTACCTCTCTGGTTGTAGCCAGACAGCCACATGTAGAGCCAGCCCCAGTGTTCCCAGGGAGACTAGGGCGGTGGGTGAGCAGGAGACACAGGTCTGTAAGTGCTGTAATAGGGCTGCCTGAGTACCACCATTGTGACCACCTACATTTCATCCCCACCCCAGTGGGCATGGCCCAAGATGGGGGGTCCCTTTCTGTCCAGTCTGAAGCAGGCTGGTATCTGGGCTTGACACTGAACATACTGTATAATGATAGTGCACCTATGTCTGCATCCTGCATCACATCAGTGACAGAATTTCATACTTTTCTAGAGCCACATGTTCCTCTTTACATGCCCCTCCCCCAGGCTACCTGGGGAAGGCATGTGATGGCAGGAGTTGCCCACCCTCCTTGTGTTAGGGAGTGTACAGTACTGACTCTCTGCACTGCTTCTGCCGTCTTGTGTGCAACTGCCCAGTCTCGATACGATCCCGGGTAATTAAAAGCAGTGCTTACCATTAGGCCATTGTGCAGCCAGATGTAAACATTTTAAATATTTTTCATTTTTGTAAGAATGGACCATTATGAACAGGAATATCTGCAAAGTAGTATTGAAACCCTCAAGGAAAAAATAATAAAGCCTTGTACGTATTTTTAATATTTTTTTTGTTTGTTTCATTGGTGACAGTAAAAGCTGTACAATAGGGATGGTGCTGCCATTGTGGAGTGACACAAAGATTCACCTGGATGGTGATGGGTAAGGATTGAACTTTCATGATATTTTCTTTTTTTTTTTTTTTTTTTAAATATGAGTAATATTGCAAAACAAAATTCCCACATGCTGCATATACAGAGGGAGAGAGCGAGAGAGAGAGAGAGCGAGAGAGCGTGAGAGAGCGAGAAAGATAGAGAGCGAGATAGAGAGCGATAGAGAGAGAGAGAGAATGAAGGAAAGAGATCACCATAGATCATTCTACTTAAATTGTGTTGATAGTTGACCTGTCTATAGTAGGGTCCAGTTCTTGTGGGTTCCAGCACAGTGTGTGTTGTGCTTTTGCCGGTGCATGGAACTTTGCACTTTAGTGGCATGTACAGATGCCAGCCCCCATCTGAACATATGTGGAGCACTGCAAGGGAATGGGGATGATTAGGGGATGGAACTCTGCCAGGCACTGGGCTTCCAATCCATGAAAGCACAGGATCATGGGATATGGCCTTTCATGTGCAAGACTGCTGTATCCCTGTAGGAGAGAGATGGATAGGATGCTTATATATTTAAAAAAAAAAAAAAAAAAAAGTGGATCGATCACTTGACCCTTCAGCCTGCCATGGCAGAGAGGTGGGTGGGGAAAAGGCTGGCTTCTTCTGGTACCAGCCAGTGACAACCGCATTTTTTTGAATTTGATTTTATTAATTGCATCTAGTAGACCAAGCTACATTTATTGGAGATATTGATTATACTGGCACAGTACCACCAGTATACATAGATACATACATAGATAGTGTCTGCAGATAAGGGCCTATGGCCCATCCAGTCTGCCCATTTGAGCTCGTAAGATCACTTTGTTTTTCTAGAAGTCTGTTGCCCCTTACCCCGACCTCCAGGATTCCCTTGTGTCTATGCCATGCATTCTTAAATCCCATGATTGTTTCAGCCCCCCACCACTTCCTTAGGCAGGGTGTGCCACTTGTCCACCGCCCTTTCTGTGAAGAAATTCTTCCTCACCTTTCCTCTGAATTGCCCTCCCTCCAACTTCATCCTGTGCCCTCTAGTCCTGGAACATCTTTTTCGCTGAAAAATAGTGTTTTCCTGCACCCTGTTCCTCCCCGTAAGGTATCTGTATGTCTCTTTTTGTATCCCCTCTCTCCCTTCTCTCCTCCAGGGAGTACATACTCAAGTCCTTCAGCCTGTCCTCATAGGACTTGTGATGCAAGCCCTGTACCATCTTTGTTGCCCTCCTCTGAACCTTCTCCACCCTGTCTATGTCCTTATGTACATAAGTTCCCCAGAACTGGACACTGTACTGGTGGGGCCTCACTAATGTCTTGTGTAGTGAAATTATGCCCTCCCTTTTCCTGCTGGTGATGCCCAGTATAGTTAGGGTTGAGTAAGGTATTTAATGTTAAACCCACATTTTTGCACTCCAATAACTTTGGTGGCGTTCGATGAAATAACCCAGGCATGCTCAGTCTGATTGGCAAGGGCTCTAGACCTAAAAAGTTGTCTGACAGCATCTTGTGTGGTTTCCGAGATACAGTACATCATAAAATTATAAACTGTGGATTCTAGGGACGTGGATATGTTGTTCAGTCCACACTGTCTGGCAGGTTTCTTGCCGCTTTAATTCTAGCTGGAAGGTCTTCAAGCTGGCTCTTCCCACCCACCCGGGTGGTAAAACCCTCGGCTCCGCCCCATGACGCCAGATCTTCCTTACCACTTGGAAGATCAGGTTCCCTCCTTAGCGCTCTGTGTTTTAGGCCTGGATCCTAATCCTTCAGAATTCCGAAAATTATTTTAAAGTTCACTAGACATTCATCTTCATCTTCCCTCGCGGCTGCGATGGATAAATCCACTCCTGGCTTCCGTTGGTGCTCTTGCAGGCAGAAAATGTCACAGACTGACCCGCACTCCATGTGCGTCTACTGCCTGGGTCTTGCACACGATCCGCAGGCCTGCAATCTCTGCAAATCCTTCACGGCTTCGGTTCTGGAAGACCGCACTGCCCGACTCCAACTGGGGTGCCTCGAGAAACTGTACCCACCGGTAAAGTTGAAGGAGGCCCGCTGGGCAGTGTCCGTGGCCGCGGGCTCCGTGGAGCAGCTGGAGCAGTTGATCGCCCTCGAGGAGGAGGCGTCCCAGGCCGCGTCTTCTTCCTCCTCGACTTCGGCATTTATCCCACTCTCCTTGGGCTCCTCCTGCACTGCTTCTTTCAAGGAGCTTTGTCAGTCCCTCTCCACCAAGGTAGAATGACCCCCGGGACACACAAGTAGGTCGAAGAAGAAGGAACCAAAAGGTAAGTCCCACCGTTGACGTTCGTGGGAGAGGGAGAGATCTCTTTCCCCGAACCGTCGTCTCTCGACTTCGGTCGAGGTTGCGGCTAAGGCCGCTGGCTTCATGGTGTCCTCATCAGGTCAGCTGGCCGAGACACTCATCGACGCGGTCGAGATTTTTCTCTACCCATTGGACGAGTTGTCGACTGGAGAAGCCGACAACCCTTCTTCACCGGTTCCCCCGGTGGTTACCGAGGACTTGCCCGTGCCTCCTGTGCCGAAGTCCCTGGTCAAGGACCCTGAACCGAGGGATAAGCGGGTTTCCCCTGCCCCCTCTTTGACCCACCATTGGTGACCCTGAAGGTCTCGGTTCTCCTCCATGTCGGGTAGGTCCCGCCGACATCGGCGGTCTCGGTCCCGGCATCACGGAAAGCAGCATCGCCACTCGTCCTCATCGTCCTCTTCAGAGGATAGGCTCCAGCGCAAGTTGCATCAGTGCTATGAGGACATGATGTGGCAACAACTCTTGTTAGCCGGTAATAAGCCAACACCGTCGCCTTCTCAGGCCATTAAGTGGTTGTCACCCAAACGACTGAAGCAACCCCTCATTGTAATCGAGGAGCCGACCCCGGCACCGATTGCTTGGCCGAAACTGGCTGCTCCACCCATTGTGGTGGAACCACCACCTCCTCAACCTAAGACTGGGGCCCCGACCAAGGATTCTCGGTCGGGTCAGGGCTTGCCCCACAGGTTGTTGGTCACCCTCACTCCTGATCAACCTCAGCATGTGGAGAGTGGCTCAGGCGCTCGGCAGCTGTTCACGGACTCCTCTGAGTCAGACGACGACTCCTCGTACTCCAGGCCTCTTGACCTGGAATCTACAGGGGGTCAGTCGGTGGGCAAGAACTCATCCTCATTCTTGGGAATCCTTCGGCTCATCTCGGAGTCCACTGGGATCCAACTCGAACCCATACAGAAACGGGCCAGATATCCCCTCACGGAGATACTGGACCGAGGGGATTCCCCCACGGAGGCCTTCACTGTGGCCGAAGCCATTGTTGGCCGGTCCTGGAGTTGTGGCAGCGGCCTGCATCCTGTTCTGCACCTTCAGCCAGGATGGCTCGTAAGTGCGCAGTCCCCACTGGTTCCCTCTCTGGTTTTTTGGAGCACCCCTCTGCGGAAGGGCTGGTGACCGATAGCGTTTTCCGGCATTCTGGAAATGCTCGGGACGTGGACAAACCACCTGACAAGGAGTGCAAAAAGCTGGACTACTCGGGGCGGAAAGTTTACGCTGCTTCCTCCCTAGGTCTTCGACAGGCTAGCTCGACCTTGCTGATGGCACATTTTTCACATGCCCTCATGGGTTCCCTGGATGAGGCGATTCCTCATCTCTAGGCTGAACTTCAGACAATGGTCAAGCAGGTGTGGGATCAGGGAAGGGTGGTGGCCAAACGGCTCCAGACTGCTTTGGATATTGGAGACTCTTGTGCCCGGTCAGTAGCAGCTGCAGAGCTTGGCTGCGGATCTCCACCTTCACTGCAGATACCCAGCACAAGCTGGCAGACGTTCCCTTCCTGGGCACCGACTTGTTCGGGCCGGGGGTGGAAGGCCATCTCCAGAGGATCGAGAAGTCCAGTGCCACCTTGGACTCTGTATCATCTGCCCAGAAGGACAAAGGCCGCCTGCAGCAGCGTAAGCCCTTTTACCCTTCCGCCCCTGCGGCACGTCTGGCCAAGCAGCACCAGCAACAGGGCCAGCAGGCTCACACTTGGCTCCCTAAGGCCAAGTCTGCAGCTTCCTCTAGTAGGAAGCCTGGAGGGAAAGGTCCAGGTGGCCCCCTCGGCTGGGCCTTCCTCCAAGCCTGCCCAGTGACTGGTTGAGGGGTGTTGTCCCCAACCTCGTCACTTCTCCCCAGGTTCCCCCCCCATGGGGGGACGGCTCCACCACTTCCTTTCTGCCTGGTCCACTATCACCACGGACCGTTGGGTGCTGGAAGTGGTCAGCAGGGGTCTGCCTCTGGAATTCGAGCAGTCCCCTCCCTATCGAGCCGTCTCCCCACGGGGGGCTACGGGTTCCACAGCCTCTCTGTCGGCTTGTTGAGCTGACATTGCTCTGCTCCTCCAGAAGGAGGTAATCAGCGGGGTGGCGGATCCTCCTCCAAACCCGGGGTTTGTGTTCAGTTACTTCCTGGTCCTGAAGCAGACAGGGGGCTGGCGCCCCATTCTCAATCTGCACGACCTGAACAAGTTCCTAAGGCCGTGCACCTTCAGGATGGTCACTCTGGCTCAGATCATTCCATCCTTGGAACTAGGCATGTGGTTTTGCTCTCTGGATCGCCAGGACGTGTTCTTTCATGTCCCAATCTGTCCGTCTCATCAACGATTCCTCCACTTCAGAGCAGAGGGATCACTTTACGGTTCCGGGCCATGCCCTTCGGCCTTTCTCCAACTCCCAGGGTCTTCACCAAATACATGGCAATGGTGATAGCATTTCTGCGGCGCCAAGGGGTCTGGGTGTACCCTTACCTGGATGACTGGCTGATTGCAGCCCCCTTCAGGTTGGAGGTGGAGCAGTCCAGGGATCTGGCCCTCCAGGTCTGCTCTCAGATTGACCTCCTGATCAATGAAGCTAAATTGGAATGCGTGCCATCGCAGGTGAGTCAGTTCATCAGGGCAAAGCTCAACTCTCTTCGAGCCAGAGCCCGGCTCCCGGTGGACAGGGCCGAGGTCCTTTCCTCCTTTGCCCAATCATTTCTGGTTGGGCTATTGTGCCTTGCCTGGGACTTCCTGCACCTTCTGGGCCTCATGGCGGCCTGCACCAGCATGGTCCGTTGGGCCCGCTGACATATGCACCCTCTGCAATGGGGGCTGGCCCATCAGTGGTCACAATGCTCTGATCCTTTGGACCAGCCGGTGACCGTGACCCAGAAGATGTGGGATGGCCTGCAGTGGTGGCTCATCCCAGCTCATCTGCAGGAGGGTATCCTGTTTGTCCGCCCCCAAGCCGATGGTCACTCTTACAACTGACTCCTCTCTGATGGGTTGGGGTGCCCATCTGGGGGAACTCTGGGCCCACGGCTTCTGGTCCCCTCAGGAGTCTCGATGCTACATCAACCTGCTGGAGCTTCGGGCGGTTTGACTAGCCCTCAACGCTTTCACTCCGTTTGTACGGGGTCAGGTGTTTCAGGTCCAGACGGACAACACCACGACCATGTACTATCCAACCGTCAGGGCGGGATGCATTCCTTGCCTCTGTGCAAGGAAGCTCTCCATATTTGGTCTCTGATGATCAGCCTGGAGGCGGATCTCCTAGCCATCCATGTGGCAGGAGCCTCGAACAGTCTGGCTGATGCCCTCAGCCAGATAGGCACTGCATCTCATGAGTGGTCTCTCCTGCCAGAGGTAGTGCAAGATCTGTTTTCCCATTGGGGCACCCTTCAGGTGGACCTGTTCACCTCCAAGGAGAACGCAAAGCTGAGGCTGTTTCACGCCCACCCCCCTCAGCAGGGCTCGCTGCAGGGCGATACCTTCTCGAGGTCGTGGAACCCGGGCCTCTTCTACACCTTCCCTCCATTTTCCTTGATCCACAAGGTGCTTCTCAAGTCAAAGAGGGACAAGGCACAGGTGATCCTGGTAGCCCTAGACTGATCTCACCAGTTCTGGTACCCAGATCTCCTCAGCCTCAGCTCCAGGCTCCTGAGGCAGCTTCCAGCCTGCCCGGACCTGATCTCAGTCAACAAGTGGAAGGTTCTCCATCCGGACCTTCAATTCCTGCACCTGATGGCCTGATTCCTGAGTGGCTAGAGTTCAAGGCCTTGGGTCTTTCCAGCGAGGTTCCCAACATCATTGAGGCCTCCCATAAGGAGTCGACCAGAAAATGCTATGCCTTCAAATGGAAAAGATTCTCCATTTGGTGTCAGGACAAGGGTTTGGACCCCTCTTCCCGTCCATTGGCTAGTATTTTGGACTACCTATGGTCCCTTTCTCAGCTAGGGCTTTGGTCGATGACCCTTAAGGTGCACCTGGCAGCCATCTCTGCCTACTGGGCACGGGCTGGCAAGCAGTCGGTGACACAGGAGAAGGTGGTTGGGCGCTTTTTCAAAGGCCTGGACCACATATCCCCTCCGGTGCGAGAACCTCCACCTCCATGGAATCTACTACTGGTATTGGCTAAGCTCATGGGCAAGCCATTCAAACCGATGCACAGGTGTGACATCTCTCACCTGTTGTGGAAGACCGCCTTCTTGGTGGCTATCACGTCAGCCAGAAGGATGGGAGAGCTCCAGGCGCTTTCCATCAAGTCTCTCTACCTGGTCTTCCACAGGGACAAAGTTGTCCTTCACCCCCACCCGAAGTTCCTTCCGAAGGTGGTGTCGGAGTTTCACCTTAACCAGGTGTTGACTCTGTCGGTGTTCTACCCCAGTCATGCCTGAGGTCGAATATAGGCTCCATACTTTGGACCCTAGAAGGGCGCTCACTTATTAAAAGGAACGCACGGCTGAAGTTTGGGGAGAGGTTCACCAGCTGTTTGTCACCTATGCTGAAGCCGCACCTGTCAGACCTGCAGCCAGCCAAGCGGACGATGAGCAGGTGGGTCACCTCCTGCATAGATCTCTGCTGTAGGTTGGCGGGCATGGAGCCTCCCAAAGGGATAAGAGCTCATTCTATCCGCCATACCGCTGCTTCGGTGGCTGTTTCTAGGGATGTCCCTATCCAGGAAATCTGCAGGGCTGCTACCTGGAAGTTAGCACACACCTTTATTTCCCATTACCACATTGACCTAGAGTCGCGTCGGGATGCTGGTTTTGGGGCCTCGGTTCTCCAGTCCTTATTTCCTAAGTAGGGGGTATGCGCCTTGCCTCCCTCCTCCCGGAGAACTGCTAGGAGTCTGCCAGACAATGTCGATTGAACAACATAGCTACGTCCCTATAAATACAGGTTACTCACCTGTAACAGGAATTCTAGGAGTGGTATATGTTGTTCATCCACACGACCCACCCGACCTCCCCGGCTTTGTCGCGCAACCTGGCTTCCAGCGGGTTAGATCTGGCATCATGGGGTGGAGCCGAGGGTTTTACCATCTGGGTGGGTGGGAGGAGCCAGCTTGAAGACCTTCCGGCTAGAATTAAAGTGGCAAGGAACCTGCCAGACAGTGTGGATGAACCACATATACCATTCCTAGAACTCCTGTTACAGGTGAGTAACCTGTATTTTTTTCCTATACTGAACACATTTTTTATGTTGCCATGTACAGCCTAGATGGTATGGAATTTTTTTCTCAAAATTTTCAGGGTAGAAGCAGCCTGTTTGGGTTCCCTGCGGGGTGGGTAGCAGCGCTCACAACAGGTTCTGGTGCCTTCTCAGATAATTGTTCAGCAGAATCATAGGACGGAAGAGGAAGCACTCTCAGACCATCATTCATTCTGTTGTTTTATTCAAGCATCTTGCTCTTCAACAAATAGAATAACAAATGGACGCCCATCTGTTACGGTGCTGTAAATCCATCAAGGGATTCCTGTGACTGCACAAACCTCGAGAGTGCAGCTTGAAGGGGTTTATGCAGTCACAGGAATCCTGAGATAGATTTACCAGCAGCCATAACAGATGGATGACCATCTGCTATTTTTTTGTTAATATAAGAGTGCCATTTTTTCCGCAACTCAGTTTAAAACTGTTAAGTACATAACAAGCTAACTTACCAAAATTACTCTGCCCATTCCGTTCACCACCACAGACGTTCAGGAAACAGAAACAGTTTGCGATGTGTCGCCTCCCCTACATCCTACCACCCAGGCAGACTGACAAGTGACAAGTAAGGCTTGTACTTTTTGACAAAACTCCGATCATATCAGCTGTCAGCACTGCTCCTTTCATTTGCAAGATGAACTTTGAAAGCCGTGACTGGAGTGACTGCTGACAACAGCTGAGCGCAAGCTGCTGTACCGTTCCATTCTGTGGAACCATCATTATGACATCAGGTCGATAGTATTATGGATTCCCAATGTCAGAACGATGGTATTACAAGACTCACTCTCCCATTAAAGAAAAATGGCACCCATACGTTACAAGTTAGTAGTGATGGGATGACATAGCAAAGAAGACCAGGAACAGGCCTGAGCCAAGGTATGGCCTTTCGAAGGTTTCATGAAAAAATTATTAAACAGTTTCAGAGTTATAATGATTTAAGATTTTTTCTGAGCATGCTCAGTAAGGGTTTTGGACAACACTCTGATACAACTGATAAAAAGAGTGTGAGAGTTTATTGTTCATGATTTATCGATCGTGAGAAAAAAATCAATCATGATGGCCACCATCTTTTTTTATACTAAAAAACATTCAAAATGCATATAAATTATGTATTTTCAAGAATTAAACACCTGAACCTAGTAAACAGGACCCGTTTAGCTACATTCTAGTGTTTGTTTAAAAAAACACAAAATGACAGAAATTTCCTTTCTGGGCACCCCAAAATCCTGGGTGCCCAGCATAGCAAGAAGAGCCATTCACCCATGTTCTCTGTATGAGAACAGCAGGACTTTCTTTACATCTGCAGCCACAGGTGGAGATGTGCTGCTTGCTTGTGTGCCAGCAGTGAACCGGTGATCTCAGGCTCTTCCTTTCTTTCTTTCTTTCTTTCTTTCTTTCTTTCTTTCTATCTATCTATCTATCTATCTATCTATCTTTCTTTCTTTTTGTTGTGTTGTTTTCATTTTTCATTCCCTACCCCTCCCAGCACACCTTTGTGTTTCCCTAATTATATTATAAAAAAGTGGAGCAGGGTGCTCACCTCTGGTACTGCTTGCTAGCCTCCTCTCCTCCAGGTCACCTGCCCGCTAGTGAATAGGTGGCGACACCAAGGTGCACACCCTCTGGTGCTGCCATAACGTTGAGCGGAAACTGGGGTGCCCAGTCCTCAGTGTCTGATCCAATAATGTAGTAAACCTACAAAAAACAAAAACAAAAAAAACAGTTCCTTGGTGTCTTTATGTTTTTCTTATGAACATGTAAAAAAGAAAACATTCCCTCAATGATCTGACCCCACCTGACCCCCCACTCAGCACCCAATACCCCACACCTCCACATACACCCTCACTGACCTGAACATGTCCTGTGATGTAGATCCACTCTCTGATTGAAGACATGTCTTGCTGCTGCAACTGGCGACTGTGATATGAGAAAATAAGATAAGTCCGGTTTAATACATTTCAATGGGTTTTGAACTTTTACTCATAACTTTGTCATTTTCTTTTTTATATTTTTACACCAGATTTTCAACATGGCCTTTTTGGGCCCCCCACCTCATGAACTAAGTAAGTGGAATTTTTAAACTCTATCCTGATAGGTGATTTTGCGGTTGCTGTGTGAAATCGCTTTCCAGGTAGGATTTGAAAATTTTCACCTACCAGGTTCATTAGTTGTGGTCATAAGAAGACTATGTTGAAATTCTAGTGTAAAACTATGTTAAAATGACTACATTATGAGAGAACATACATTCACTCATAACTTCGCTAATTTGTAACTTTTTTCCATCAGACTTTCAACATGGCCTTTTTGAGATCTCTCCTTATGAGCAAGGCATGTGAAATTTCTCAAATCCATCCCAAAAGGTGATTTTCAAAGTTACTCTGTGAAATCATATTTTGAGCAGGATTTGAGAATGTTCACTTACTGGGTTCATGAGGTAGGGTCATAACAAGACTATATTGAAAATGTGGTGTAAAAAAACAGGTAACATGACCAAGTTATGAGTGAGCATTGAAATAGTTTTCTTTGTTTTTCAAAATCTGGTAAGTCCATGGGTCAAAAACCCATTTTCTCTGGTTACCAGAAGATAACAATGGAACATACAAATAGTAATACAGATCGAACAGCATATGAAATAAATATAACTAAACAGAACCAGTTTCTAACTATAAAAACATTTGCGCTGACAGCAAAAAGATGATTTTTCGGAGCAAGTTTAAAACTGAATACAGAGGTATAAAACACTGGTTAAGGAAGCTGACAATGAACTGTAAAATAAAGGCAGATAAAAGAGTTTTTCACCAGTGGTAGTCCGTATTCTGGGTGTATATTTTAACGGTCACGCATAACTTCACCAACTTTCAGTATTTTGATCCCAAACTTTAGTTATACCCTTTTTTCACACCACCTCTTAAATGTCTGGTGTCATTTTTCACTTCCAGGATGAGATGTGTTTTTGCACATGTGGCGAGAGAGGATATTAGGGCCAGTATTCTATAAATGCCACATGTCATGTTTGTAAGGGAAGGTCAAAAAATTACTATCTTGAAAATGTTGGGATCAAAATTTTAAAATAAAATAATTAAGAAACGTTGTGAGTAGTATCAGCCATCACCCCATCGGGTAATGCTTTGTCATCACGTGCCAGCGAGCTCGGTTCAGGGGTGAGCTGGATGGGCCAAGGGTGGGGGATGGCGCTGTCGTGCGACACCAACCCCCAGCCTGGGAAGGATTAGGTGCAGGGTTGACCACAAAGGCCTAAGTAATATTTAGTGAAGAGAACTCTTCTTTTGGTATATGGCCCTGCACATCTACACCTGTAGGTGACAGAGGGCCCTGTGCTTCGACTGAAGGAGGGGGAGATGAAAGATGGGTGCTTTTCCCTATGCATCTCTGTTCAGAGCTACTTGGAAGCGTAGGACCCAAAGGACCCTGTGCTTTTACAGTCTACCAGACAGCCTCATGAATTCTTGACATCTGTTGCTGCACTTCTGTAGGTGGACGGAGTCTTCCCTTGGTTCAGGGCCCAGAGGGCCCTGCAAGTCTGTATCTTTGGGACCTGCCTAAATGAGGATATGATTGCACTATCTCAAAAGAAAGGAAATTCTTTGCAAACAAATGTGTTAATGCACCAGTTAGGGTATAACGTAGCACCACAGAAGTAGGAACATGTGGCATTGGGGTTTCCATTCTTGACTCTTTAGAGCATATGCAAGGCCACATCTCAAGTATAAACCATGGCAAAAAGGGCTTTAGAAAAAGGGGCAAGTTATTTTTAAAAAAGTGAGTATCTCTACATTTTTTTTTTGTTGAAAGGCATAATTCCCCTGTCGGTGACAGTATTGCCTGCAGCACCGAAAATTCTCTCTGCGTATGTACTTGCAGGTGGGCAACTGAGGTGTTAAACAGTTGCCTGTGTCAAAGAGGGCCAAATAGTCTTTTTTTGGTACCAGTACAGTAGAGGCTTGTCTCCTTCTGCTTTTGGCATGTTCTCATCCAGGTAATCCTGCACCATTTTGTTTGTTGGCATCTCAGGCACCACTGTGTCAGAAAGTGGCTTGCCGTGCTTTTTTGTCAAATCATAGTCGGGCAGTTGTTCCCAGAGTGGTTTATCATCGGTGGCTGTCCTTCTGGGGGGTGCAGTAGCAGCAGCATTGGCAGTAGTAGCAGGTTGACTTGGAGTCCAAAATGAGTGACTCATGTTACTTTCAGTAATTGCAGTGGAAACGCACTGGGGTCCTCCTCCTCCTTCCCTGTCCTCCGCCTGGCCTGTCGGTGTGAGTGCAAGGGATGATGAAGAGTGTTCTTTTGCTCTGTTTGTGTTCCTCTTCTTGTTTTGTGCCGTACGTACAGAGACCAGATGGATAAGCCAGGCTTTATAGGACTGACGAGCCTTACAGCATTCATGTGCATCAAAAAATGTCTCAAATGTGTCTTTGAACTGAGGATCCAAGAGAGTGACCACGATGTAGTGGTCATCTGTATGACTTTTTGAAATGTGTGTGTTATTCCAGAAATGTGATCTTATCCTTTCTACTAGATTGAGAATAGTGATATCCTCCTGTTCTTCATATTTGCGTTTTTCATGTGAAGAAGTCACAGGTTAACAAGGGCAATGAGGGGGAGTATCAGACTTAGACCAGCTGCATCAGCACTTTAACCCCCCCATGGCATCCTCAGAGGTCTTCAGAACAATGTAGAGTCTCCATCAGGTGCCACTGATTTGGGCTGATGTTTACCTTTCCCTTGCCAGTTCTGTGATCAGTGGCATACTGGTGGATAGCCTTCTGTTGTTCTAGCAGCTGTTCCATCACGTAATTGGTGGAATTCCATTTTGTTGCCACATCTTGTTTCGGGTGGTGGAGGGGAACGTGGTTCCATTGCTGAATGTTTTGTAACTGCTTCCGTGCCTTTACAGAATGGCTAAAATCACCACAAACGTTTTTGGCCAGACCTACATATGTCTACACAGTAGTGCCTTCTTCATCTAGGAATCCCTGAACTACCAGATTTATACAGTGAGCAAAACATGGAACATGTGTATAGTCACCATCGTCAACTGACTCTACAACGTTCTTTGTATTATCTGATACTATAAAACCTGGTATTAATGCGTGGTATCAGCCATTCATCAAACTTCTCTTGAAGGAGTTAACAAGTTTTCTGCATGATGGCCATTGTCAAAGCCAGCAGTACATAAAGCTGCTTTCTTCCAGAGGTTGGGGGGGCCCTGGTGAGTTGCAGCTTCTGCTATTGCTGGCATGGGACCCGGAGGAGGAGGAGGAAGAGGAGGGGAACGAAGAGAGGAAACTGACCCAATGGGCAGTCACTGCCATATAATCAGTAGCCTGACCACTGGTCCATGTGTCACTAGTGATGTGGACGATTGGAACAAACGGTGCTTTCAGGTCATGTGACACAGTCTTGTAGACACTCTATACAAATGAGGAGAGCCACTGTGGAAAAGTAGGTATGGCTGGGCACTTGATGCCTTGGCACGGCAACTTACATTAGTGATAGAAAACCTGTGTTGCTCACAAATGAGAATGCAGCAAGTCGGTGGTTAGCATTTACACAATTGCTCGTTAACTTTTTTGCCTCTGGTCTGTTGACTTTATATTTCTGGCCCACTTTCAGATTGGACCAATGAGTGCTTTTTTTCCTCTAGACATGACAGCTGGCACCTATTTATCCCACCTCTGGGGTGGAATTGGCAGGGGATCCGTAGCCCCTTGGAGGTATGGGAGTACATGGGCTAGGGATTTGTAGCCCCTGGGAGGTGTGGAAGTCCATGGGCTAAAGAACTGATGAATGGAAGATGTTGGAGTTGTGCATCGGCACCACTTGAAAGACTTTGTTCCACTTCCTCTCTGTCTGGTCTCCTAATATTCTCCTCCTACTGGCCATCATCAGCTTCATTGCCTGGTGGTGCTGCTGCTGATGCCATGCATTGGCATGCCTTCTCATACTGAGATCTGTGGGACTTCAGCAAATACCTTTTCATGGCAGATGTTCCCTGCCTTGTTCCTTCCTTACTCCAACTCACCCTGTCTTTTACATAAAAAGATGCACTTTTTTGTCCACTTGAAAGAAATCCCACACCACCAATGTCACCAGATTGGTCTTTCCTCCTGGCACTCTCAGCTGTTGCCTAATGGGCGGGCTACTGTGGGCTGCTTCCACATCATCACCTTCCTTCTCTTCCTCCACCAGTTCTTAAGGTTCAGGGAATGGTTCTTCCTCCTCTATCATGTGTCCTTGGCTACCAGTTTTGCCTGTGTCTTCTTGATTTGCTGTCATTTCAGATACTTGTTGTTTTGTGGTCTTTCTTTTTTTGTTTTATCACCACTCCTGATCTTTCTGCTCTCTTATGTGCACTTGCCCTAAGTTGAACTCCCACCTGTTCTACCGCCACCTCCTCCCCCAGACCTGCTGCTATCAGTTTTATCTGGTATATAATTACAGTCTGTATCTGTTCCTAAGCTCTGCTAAATTCCTCTACTCCTCCTCCTCTGCCTCTGTCACCACCTGACATACTCCTCTCTTTTTTTTCACGGAGATTGCTTATGTTGCAACCCTTACAGTGCCATGTTGAGTGGTTCCTGCAGTGTGTGATACTCTGTGGACTGTCTGACCATTGCTTTCCTTCACACTTGTAGTTCCCAGTGAGGCAGAGGGTCTGTGACCAAGCCCACTCTGCTTTGGTTTTTCTTTGATGTGGCTGGAGGATCTCGTGCTACCATTTCCTTGGCCTCTCTGTTTCTCCATTTCCTTATGCTTGTTACAGGACTCCACCACTTGGGTGATGAACGATGCAGAGTAGGTCTTTTTTATATACATATTTTTTTAATTTTTTTTATTTACTTTTTATTTTTATTTATCAATGGATGCCACCAAGGACGCCAACTCGCTAGCAGTTGATGCACACTTTCTGCCAACTGCCCATATCACAGTGCAATGGTACAGCTCAGGATGACACACACAGGCTGCTTCAGGACTCAGGAGCAGGAAGAAGAAGGAACTTCAACAACTTGAGGAAATGTGAAGAATTAGGTTTTACCTTTTTTATGGGATGCCACCAAGTTGCCAGCTACCAGGGGCAGGGCACTGGCACGCTGCCAGCTGGCACACCCTTGCTGCCTACTGTTCAGATCACGACCCAACAGAACAGCTCAGGACAACACACACACACACAAACACACACAGGTTGCTTCAGGACTCTGGAAGAGGAAGGAACTTCAGCAACTCATGGGAATGTGGAGAATGTTTTAAATTTTTATGGGATGCCTCCAAGGTGCTGACTACCAGTGGCTGGGCACTGGCACACTGCCAGCTGGCACAGACTTGCTGCCCTGACCACTGTTCAGATCACACTGAAGAAGGCTGCTTCACGACTCCAGAGGAGGATGCAGTACCTGCTGCAAACAAGCCTGCAACTTGGGTGAATGTACAAGAGTTTGAAACTGCCACACAAAAAACATGAAGCCGTGAATGTGAATGAAGAATTATTAAACACTTTATTATGAGGCACCACCAAGGTGTCGGCTACCAGTGGCCAGATACTGTCCTGCTGCCAGCTGGCGCACACGTACTGCCCAGTAAAATTAGTAAATAAAAATAACTCCCCGAAAAATCGCATCTCAGGTTTCTGCAAGAGGCTTCAGTCAAAATCTGTTTGTATTTGTAATGCCCTGCTAAAGTGCTAGCTCTGCAATAAAAAAAAAAAAATGTGTGCTGCACTCCTGGGATTAGGCAACAAGTGGACGCTAGCAGACAGCCACTTCATACACCATCTTGTCAACTGCCCAGCCCCAAGCGCACTCCTCCTCCTCTGGAGTCCAGTGTCTCCTAAGTCTCCTGTCACAGGCAAGCCCCTGGTCTCAGACAATGCTGCAGTACTGCTGCTAAACCTGCCTTTTCGTTTTTTTTGTTTTTCCCCTAAATATACCCATTCAGCAGTCCTGCTGTTGCAGGACTAGTGTAGGTTGAACGTTTGAAGATTTTCTTTGAAGAATTCCTAGTTATTCTAAAACTAGAAGTGAATCACAGGTCTGCCTGAGCTACCCAGCAGTCCCACTAAGAGCATGCAAGTGAGTTTTCCTGCTGGCTCACATGACTGAACTGAGTCCGGTTCCAAAATGAGGCTGTGACTGACACTGTGCCCTAGTTAACTGTTTCAGAAGCAAACTGCGGTTCAGGTTTGACTGATACACCTGTTTCTCATCACTTGGACCAGGGCGAACCAGCTGAACCAAAAGTCCGCCTATTTTCCTAAACATTTGCCATAGTCCAAGAAGTTCAAGGTGTGTGATTCTTTTACAGAACTGAACTTGCAGACCTAAACTCTAGCATTTGTTTAAAAAATGCACTTCTTAATCTCCAAGTTTTGAATTTCTGATACAAATTCTTTTCAAATTTATTAGAGTGCCAAAGAACACTCAGAACTCGAGGGTCTAGGGATATTTTTTTTATCATAAGTATTTTCTCTAAGAAATTGTTGTAAAATATGATGACATTATTTGTAATTTTATTTTGACCAGGAAAGGCACAGTAAGCTGTCATAGCATGTTTTCAGGTGAGTCCTGGGAGGTGGGTAACACAGGCCTGTTTTGTTGCCAGGTGGAATTTTGCCCATGACACAGGAGGAAACTCCCCCTACTCTTCTTCAGTAAGTGCCATGGGATCTTTTCTTCCACCTGGTCAGTGATCAGAGATGTTCAGAAGAGACCTTGCTTTAACATCTCTTCTGAAGGACAATAGGAATCCAACACCTTAGTGTGTTTTATATTTTATTACAGTCATGTAAATCATACATTACATGCATTAGCCTACAGGCAGGCATTATTAAATTGTTCAGCTTTAAACAAGCCAATAACAACATTCTAAGTAGCGAATACCAGTTCAAAGCACTCCTGTATTTTAGTACATCACTTGGGGGAAAATCATATTTTGCAACAGTTTTAACTAATATAATTATCTCTACATGAGCAGAAACTAAATCGTTTCTACAATAATGACCCTTACAGTCATGAGCAGGGATATCTAAAATAACTGTACAAACAGTGTTCACCCTAAACACAGGGTTAAATATCCCCAATATCAAAACATTGATTGTACAAAATATGTGATATTTCTGTGCCTACACCACACCACAGTGGCTTGGTTAATTGAACCATATAATTTTACAGACCGGGGGGAAAACGGGAGTTGTAGCTTTTAGATTTTCCTTTACTTGGGCATCTGCATATTACAGCAAGAGATGCTACCCCACAAAGTAAATACCTAGTTAAATAAAGGTGTTGTTTAAATATGAGGATACTTCCATAGCCCACATGCATTTGCATTATTCCAGCTCTAGCCAAAACCCACAACCATCTAATGAGATTCAAACCACAACTGGGTGGCTGCCTCCACCTCTCATGCACAGTACCTTTTAACCATGGGATCCTTCTTCCAAAGAAATCTGTTACACTTAGATTCACTCTTCATATCTTTGCCTTTCAATTCAGTTAAATCCTCTGCCTCGGTTCCAGCACCGTTTATGGCTCCAGTTCGTTTTCTTCAGTGACTCCATGCAAAAGAACATTTTTTTTTTGCCATCATTCTTGTTCCCAGCACCTCCCGCTTTCTGGCCTTTTTGTTGCACCACTTCTGTGCCCGCTAGACTCATTCATGTTAGTGTCAACCACCAGTAAATCCCGATGTGTACCACTGATGCCCAGGTTGGTGCTGTTCCTCCCCAGGGGGTCCCCCTTCAAGTTTAGGAGGAGATGGAATAAATGGTGCCAAAGCCAAGGGCCGTGCACCATGGGTTGGGTAGTGGGCATGCTGCCGATGAAGGTGTGGGGGTGTGGAGGAGCACACGGGGAGGCCCCCAACCAAGACTTCCATGGCTGGACATTTTCCCTGTTCTCCCCACCCATCCTTGCCTCCCACATAGAGTGCACGCATGTTGGCACCCTGTGTGTGGGACCTGCCGGCTGGTGGTCACCCTCTCCAGCAATAGCCCCATGTTTCCTCTAAGTGCTGAAGTCCAAGCAGTGCACATCCTCTCCCTCCCCTGGGAGGAGAGCAGCTGCATGGAGGCACGTTTGCCCTCCCAGCTGGCCTCCGCTCCTGACATCCTGAGCTTGGAGCCCAAATCCAGGTCGTCAGCTAGCCAGAGAGGTCCCCACCACTCAGCACCATGGAACCCACCAAACAACATTTTTATTACAGTTAATACCTATTCTTTGTCTGCTTCATCAAAGTTCCCTTCTGATGGTTCCCTGCAATGATTGGGGTCTGCTCCTAGTTGAACATTCCTTGTGGGTTTTATGCTATACAGAGCCTGGGAACATGTGGACTGACAGGGTGGGCCAAGGGGTCCTTTTCTGCTGACAAATTATGTGTTTCTATGACTCTCTGTTTTTAAGTCATCCTGGGCCAAGGAGAGTCTGGCAAATAAGATACAGGAATTTTCTTCAGATAATGCCATACCTCAGTTCCAATGTCTTCATTTACTCACACTCACTACCTGCCATTTCTTGCCTGCCATTTCTGTGAGATTTGTGCAAGAAAAGGGGTTTTCTGCAGTTTGCAAGAAATGTCTAAGTCCATTTTGTGGGGGTGGGGGTGGGCGGTCTATATTCTATCCATCAGATCTCAAGCGTAATCCTTTACAGTAGACATTTCCAAAAGGTGGAACAAAACACAACAGCCTCTTCAGTGAACATTTTATTGTAATTTTTGCTGAGTTCTGATATATTCCTGCCCTAAAAGGTGGTCAAGCATCTTGAAGAAGTGGTGTGCATATTTGTAAAGAATGAATGATCTTCATCAAGGATATCCCTTGCAGCAAGCCACACCTGTGGAACCTTAGCCATTGGGCACTAGCACCACACGGAAACTTTTAGCTAGCAGTCTACTGGGGCCACCCACCATGACAACATCAGCCAACATCACCACTCCTGCATGTATGTGGGCTGCCCCATGCCCTCCTCAGTTCTTTTCCCACTGTCGACCAGTGCACGTTGGACTTCTCAGAGACACGCCACTTCAGTCAACCACCAAAGCTTCTTTACTTTTCTGTTTTATTTTCTCGTCCTGGTTCATCTAATTGCTTTATTTTAAAGTGATTATTTTGTTCAGTGGTATATTCCGACCGCGTCTTATAAATGTTTCCGTCTCTGCGCCGGCAGAAGGAAAATCTGCAATAAAGATGGCCATGTCGCCTGCATCCTCTGCCTAGACCCAGACCACGACATGAAAGCCTGTGAGGTCTGCCGGAGGTTCAGCCATGTGACACAGAGACGCTGCCAGAGAGACTGTGAGAAATTCCTGCTGCAGTAGCAAGTAAAAGCTATGGAGAAGGAGCTCCAGGCCAGAAGCTCCTCTGCCTCCCCGGCCCTGTCTTTGGGCTTCCAGTCCTCCAAGTCCCAGGACACGTCTGTCTAGAAGCACAAACACCGGGAGGACAAACATTGAGACCAGTCCTTGCTGGCTTGCTTGTAGTAACCATGTAAGGCGCTGGGTTGTCGTCGTCCATGGCATTGATCTCTGCTGCAACTTGCATCCTTTCCTCTACAGGTTGAACATTTGCAGCTCTCCCTTCCTGCCTCTCACTTTCTGGTGAGGGGGCTTCAGTGTTGGCCCCACTCTTGCTCAGCCCCTGCTGTTTAGGCCCCTTTTCTCATTGGGCCTACAGTCAGGGAGCTCCAGTGGTTCAATCCCGGTGGGCATGGGTCAGACGGCTGGAGTTTTACCTCCACCAGCGTCGCCTTTGGTCCTTTCTCAGGGCCTGCAGTTAGGCCTCTTGACCAGCCTACACTTGGCCAACCCTGGCCTGTCGCCTTTGGGGCACCAGTCTCCCCCAGTGACATCCATGACCTCTTCTGTGGGCTCTATTTTAAAATCAGGAATGCAGTCTTCCCCCTTTGCCATCCCAGACTGCTTCCTGGGAACCCAGTCCCTCCTGTCAATATACCAGGCAAATTCGATGATGCCAGGCTCCCTGCTGCTGCCACCACCACTGCCTCATCCTGTTTTGCTGGCGCCAGGCCTGCAGTTGCCCCTGCTGATGCTGCAGCCCATCCTGGCCATGCCAACGGACCCTCGGTTTCCACTCCCAATGCTTCAGCACGCTCCGATGCTGCCTGTTGTCAATGTCCAGACCATGTTGATGTCTTTTTGGGAATTCATGCATTGTTTTGCCCCTCCATTGGGCCCAAACACTCCAAAGTCTGTGTACCTCCTCCCACACCATCCCCTCCTACAGCGCCGCATCCTACTCATCCATGCTCTCACACACCGTCGGTGCCCACTCCTGACCATGGTAACGAGGATGAATATCACCTGAATCTCCTGCCAGGGGACGATGATGATGACTGTGCTGCTAGCCCCGCTCCCTCTTCCTCTGTGATCTCCTTTGGAGGGAGGACTCTGCAAAGTACCCACTGCAGTCTCCCCCCCTCCGATGATCCCTCCTTTATTGCCATCAAGAGGCAGCTCCAAACTGCCATGGGCTTCGAGGCAGAGAAGCAGGACATTGTCAGGAGGAACCTTTTGGTGTACCTGGAGTTACCAGACTCTCCTCCTATCATAATTCCTCCTCTGATAGACACCTGTGAAGATGCCACTATGGCTGCCTGACATAAGCCAAACATGATTCCTGCCATGCCCAGGAAGCCCCATAAATTATACCAGGCTCTCCCAGGGAAACTCTTCTATGGGGAGCAACCTCAGGCAGACTCTGTGGTCATTAATGCAGCCCATGATGGGACCAAGAGGCCCAAGCATCTTAGCTCTCTTCCTCCAGACAAGGAATCCAGATAGCTGGACCTGATGGCAAATGGACATTTGCCTCTGCCACCCTGGCAATTAGGGTTATTAACTATATTGGTCATATGGTGAACTACCAGAATTCACTCTGGAGAACAGCCAAAGCTGCAGCAGAAGCTCTTTCGGAAGATACCCAGAACAAGAGGTGCTCCAGGGCCTTCAAGCCAGGGCAGATGTGGGCAAGCATTACTTAAGATCAGCCTATGATGCTGTCGATGCTTCCATGAGGGCAGCCACAGTGGGCATTTGTCTCAGATGGCGTTCTTGGTTCAGGGTGTCTGGTTTTGTCACAGACATTCAACAGTCCATCTTGAATTACCCCCTTCAGAGGCTATAGGCTCTTTGGGGCAGATGTGCAAGACATCCTTTTCAACCTGCAGGCCTCGGGTAGGACCCTGTGGTCGGTTCACTCCCTTTATCATACCCAGTCAGAGGGTCCCCAGAAAGTGCCCTTTTGTTGAACCTACAGCAAGCCTAAGCCAGGCACTAGAACCTCAGCCTGGCGTCGAGTGGCCTCACCCTTCCCACCCATTCTGCCTCAGCTGCCTAAGCACCCAGTGGAGATGGTGCAGCCCCGGCTGCAGGTACCAACTCAGCCTGACTCCTTGTCAGACCCCCACCCTCCAGATCTTCAAGAGGTGGCAGTCGGAGCCGCTTCTCCTGCCACCTCGATAAGTGACGGGGAGAGAATGACAGATGCCTGGGTGTTACAAATCATGGAACACAGCCACATGCTAGAACTGCTAGATTGGCTTCCAGAGTGTCCTCCAATTCAGTCTCATTACCCTTCAGATCACATTTCTGTGCTGCTGGGGGAAATTCGGACCTTGTTGTAAAAAAGAGCCATCAAACCTGTTCCGGTGCACCACAGAAACAGGGAGTTCTGTTCATGCTTCTTTCTTGTCCACAAATCCACAAGAGATTTGCAGCCCCTTCTGGACCTCAGGAACCTCAATTACTACATCCAGTACAAAAAGTTCAGAATGGTGACCCTGCATTGCTCCTGCTACACCAGGGAGACTGGATCTGTTCTCTGGATATGCAGGATGCATCGTGAACATCAAGGTGTTTGCCCCCAACCCCCACGTAATACCTCAGGTTCCACTTCCGGGGGAACATTGCCAGTTTTGAGCCATGCTCTTTGGCTTGTCCTCTGCTCTCTGGTCTTTACGAAGTGTATGGCAGTAGTAGCAGCCGCCCTCAGGAGGGAAGATTTGTACATCTTCCCTTACCTGGAGGATTGGTTGCTTGAGGCACTATCCAGGTACCTGTTAATTCAGACTTTGCAGTGCACAATTCAGTTGTTCCAGGCACTAGGCATCATGGTTAACCTGCCCAAGTCAGTTCTGACCCTTGGTCAATGCCTTCAGTATATTGGGGCAGTACTGAACATGGCACAGGGCTTTGCCCTTACTGCCATAGAACAGGCCAGATCGCTTGAAGGCTCAGGCTATACTGCTCTACAACAGTCTGTATGTTACAGCTAGAACCTTTTTGAGGCTTCTGGGTCTGAAGGCTGTGGCTATAGTTACTGTGCCTCCTCCACAGTAATGTCCTGGAGAGGGGGGCAGTTCTGTATGCCTTTCAGGCCTTCTAGACCCACTTGTCCCCAGGACATCTGCTGGTCCAGACAGACAACACTAGAGTTGTCCATTACATCAGTAAATGGGGGGGACCCATATACCCACTGTGTCAGGAGGCAATGAGGGTCTGGTATTGGTCTCTAGAACATGACCTGGAACTATCAACCATCCATGCTCCAGGCATTCAAAATGCCCTGGTGGACAGTATCAGATGCTCACAATCCAGGATGCACGAGTGGGAGCTGCTGACCTTGGCTGGAGAAGACCTGTTCAACATGTGGGGCCATCCAGAGCTGGACCTTTTTGCGTCCCCACTCAATGCAAAACTGAAGCTTTTCTGCTCGCTCGTTTGCTCCAGGGCCTGGAGTTTTCTGATGAGATACGTTGTCCTTCTTCTGGAAAGGGAGGTTCATTTATGTGTTTCCTCCCTTCCCCCTAATTCAAATGGTTCTGATCAAGCTTCAGATGGAAGGGGCCACTCTGATCCTAGTATCTCCCTTCTGGCCTTGACAGATCTGGTTCCCCTTACTACAGCAGTTGTCAGTGGAATCCCTTGTACCTCTGCCTCTGTGGTCTGGCTTGCTGTCACAGGAACAGGGCACTCTAGTCCATCTGGACCTCAGGTTTCTTCATCTTCATGCATGGCTTCTGAATACATAACCATTGCTAGGTTTGGGGTTTTCGTAGAAGGTGGCTGATGTCCTGCTGGCCGCCAGAAAATTCTCCACCAGGGCCGCTTATTCCATGAAGTGGAAGTGCTTTGCTCTGTTGGTTACTTCCCATCACCTGAACCCTTTCACTTGCCCAGTGAATTAAATTCTGGAGTTCGTGCGCTCTCTCTTGATGCCCAGGCTACAGTACTCCTCCATTAAGGTTCACCTACCATGACCATACTTGACCTTCCATTGCAGTTCTATTCGCGCTGGCCCAGCTGGATATGTCCATCACGTTTTTGAGAGGCATCCTACACTTAAAGTCTCCCATCAACAATCCAGCCCCACCATGGGATCTAAATTTAGTGTTAGAGAAGTTTACATTGACTCTGTTTAAGCCAGCCGTGACTTGTGAGCTACGCTTTCTATTGTGGAAAGCATTATTTTTAGTTGCTATTACTTCTGTTTGAAGGATTTCCGAGCTTCAGGCTCTCATGTGTGAGCCTCTTTATTTGAATTTAGGCAAAGACAGGATTGGTACACAAAGACATCCTAAGTGTCTGCCTAAGGTTCCCATCTACTACATATCCCACGATTTCGCATGACCCAAGGACAAAGATCATTCGCCTATCGGGAATCCAACTGGCTCAACTCTCTTGGCAGCGACATAGCGACCGCTCCAACACTCTGCCTCTTCAAGTCCAAGCTGCACCTCTCACTGCTTGTATCCTGCGATTGCCCATCTTAACATTTCCACCATTCCAGCTGCAGATGCCCCAGTACCCAGCACTTACAATCCGTTTTTGCACCCCTAGCACCTTACCTGTCATACTCCCTCGACAAGGCCCCCTGGCTGCACTGTCTCCCGCCCTCACCCACCTCCCCAGTATCTCACTCCTGCCCCACCCCAACCACCTCCCATACTCCCCCTTCCCCTGCACCTCCTTCCCCTGATCTCCTACCTCACTTCCCCACCACCCACCCCCTTCCCTTGCTCATAGCTCAAGTCTTTGTACTGGTTATTACATGTCTGTAAGTTAATGACTATATGTTTGTAACTAACAATGATGACTGTTGCACACGTTGATGTGGAACCTTTGTAAAAGAGCCTCGGCTCAAAGGTATTGTAATCCTAGATTGAAATGAAATAAATAAAAATAAATAAGGTGGTGTCTGAGTTCCCTTTAAATCAATCCATCCACCTGCCTGTCTATTATCCAGAGCATGCCAATCCAGGGGAAGCATTACTCAATATCTTAGATGTATTATGTTCACCATATGAAGGACATTAGGAAGTCCTCGCAGCTGTTTGCTTCTTTCGCCCCTGGGAAAGAGGATGTTCGGTTTTGAAGCCATGCTTGTCCAAATGGTTGGCCAACTGCATTACTTTTTATTATAGGAAGTACGGTAAGGAACTTCCTGGCACTGTGCATGGCCATTCAGCTCAAGGTGTGTCTGCTTCTGCTGCTTGTTTCAGGAATGTTTCAGCTGCTGAGATTTGTGCAGCTGCTACCTGGAGTACAGTCCACACATTACTAGACACTACTGTCTGGACATTGCTTCCAGAGGAAGGGCATGTTTCAGCCTAGTTGTGCTACAAGGCCTCCTTTCTTAGGCCTGTTGTTTTCAGTCACCCTGACTGTCCCTCTGTCAGTACTGCTTGGGACTCATTCCAAAGGTGTGGCTTGCTGCAAGGGATATCCTCGATGAAGATAGTGTTATGTAAGAACTTACCATAACAGTAGATCTTCGAGAGAATCTCTTGCAGAAAGCCATGCCATCCCTCCCTCCTTTCCCCTTGTGCCGCTGTGTCTGTCTCCTTCTCCAGAGACCTTTGCTTGCTGTCTCTCATTTTTCAGTGGCAGGGACCTCTGCCCTGCTTTGGTTCTTCAGCGGACATCCTTTATGCCTGGTCTCTGGCGGGGGAACTGAGGAGGGTGTGGGAGCCACCCATGTGTATATATAGGAGTGGTGATGTCTGCTGATGTCATCGTTGAGGGCAGCCCCAGTAGACTGCTACCTAAAATGTTTCCATGTGGTCCTAGTACCTGACGGCTAAGATTCCAAATGTGCAGCTTGCTGCAAGAGATTCTGTCAAAGATCTACTGTTACGATAAGTTATTACACAACTGCACTTCGTTTACATCTCTTAACAATACTTTTTTTACTAATATGTTTAGCCCTATGCCTCTGGTCCAGCTCTCTGGTCAGTTTTTCAGGCATCTCCCCTGGTTACTGCCTTTCCACCTTCCACCCCAACAGGGCTTCAGATTACCCCATAGGGAGGGTACAGGGGTGGGGGGATTACACCCCTGAGTGTGCAATGCATCAGGCAACAGTGTAGGTTGCAGGAACTATCCTGGTTGACCGGGGTCCTCCCCCGTAAGCCAGTACCAGGGCTGAGGTTTTATCCCCGTTGTTATCCCTTGAAGATGCTGGCATGCTGACACAGTGTGTGCACAGTGCGGGTCCAGTCCAGCACCTTTTCCTTCGAACCAGCTGTCGTCCAGTGCAGTGCCAGCTGTGGTCACCCAGGTGGCAGTATCATGCAGAGGACAGCAATGTTCCCTCCCCAGAGAAGGACGGCATTCTCTGTGAGACCCGATTTCTCCCCCCCCCAAACAAACCCTATTACTCATTTCCAAACATGGGTCACCAGTGCTGTGAGTGGCAGTGCTATAACTGGGCTGCCCACAATGATTTTAATAAGCTGACCTTTCTCACAACCGGTTCAAAATGTAACGCCCTTGGCAGTAAACTTACTTGCTACTTTATGGTTATATGTGGTTAACTGTGTTAATCATTCCCTATTTTTATTTTTAACTTTTTTTTTTTTATTATGAGGGAGTCTTTTAGAGCAGCCTCAACTTCTTGGAAGGAACTTAAACTGGGGATGATGCCGGGACTCAATTGCTGTGCAGCCAATCAAAACTTTGGACTGCCTGTCCTCCCCAGCTGGTTGGACTATTATCCACCATCTGGGCTGTTTCAGTTTTCAGAGATGCATCGGAAATCACAGAAAAAACAATATTAATTGTAATTTTCCTTGTTACGTACTTGTCCATTTGTCAGTCTTTCCTTATGCCAAGTTGTTGTTTTTCCCTCTTTTCTAGTGGATTCAGTGTGAGTACAACAGCAAGAATGCACATTTTTAAGCCGGTGTCCGTGCAAGCCATGTGGTATGTATGCTTTTATGCCTTTTAGCTATTTTACCAGTTGTACACTGTTTTAAAAAAAATAAGTGTCTGAATCGTAAAGCTGCGTTTATTTTACTCCAGTACAAATTCAGTGAACTGCACAGTACTCCATAATAATCCTTGAGAATGCTTCAGTCTAGGATCAAGAATATAAACTGGTGAGAGTCTGTTTTTCTCAGCAGCAGTTCATATAATGGCGAACATTTTGTACCTATATCTTTTTATTCTGTTTTCGATTGCCCTTAGTCTCCTGACTGGAGTTGCAAAATGCCACCCCCCCCCCATTTTGAGTCTTGTAAAATGTACCACTGAGGTTCAGTAGTACCGCTGGAGCACTACAGTCTTGTTGACGTTAGTGTGCACTGATGTCATGCTTGTTTTTTCAGCATGTCAGCAGAGCAATGTATAAAAAAAAAAAAAAGCCGAGTTCATTTGAAGCTTGCCGTCTGTTCAAGGGCCTGTGTAAAGTGAGTTTATTTTATTTTTTATTTAGTTGTTTAACCAGGTATAGCACACTAAGCTGAAAGCTTTTTTACAGGAGCGACCTGGGAGCACAAGGAGGTTAAGTGACTTGCTCAGGGTCACACAGTATGCAGTGGAAGCTGTGGGATTCAAACCCAGGTCTGGTCTGCTGGATGTCACCAGATTTGCAGCTCAGAGCCTTAGACCACTGCGCTATACTGCCTCCTTGTGGTGGTCTTCATCCAGTTCCTGATGGTGAGATGAAGACGACTCATAGCCATCAACAGATTTGGCACTAATTTGCACCTTTTTTTTGTAGTCTATCTGATGAACAAAGAGTGGAATTGACATGGAGTCTGAACTGTCATTTTATCTACATGGTGGTCCCTGCAAAACAGGATTAAAGAGGACATCAAAACAAAACTTTTTGCATCAGTAAATTCTGAATTTGGAGCAGTACATCTCCAATCAGCCTCAGGCCAAAAACTGAAACCTCCAAATGACTTTGTTTAAATGTTGCAGGTCATTCTGTAGCCCTAATTTCGCTGCCTGTTTAAAAATGCCAGTTTCAGTGAAGAGCTTCTGATAATGTCATAACCAGAACTCACGGCCTAGTCCTCCCTTAAGGTAAACTTATAGGACTTGCCGTGTTTCTCCTACATTAAGTAAACTGCAGTTGCAGTAAACATTTCTGAAAAGAAAAGTTGACTCTGGGTGGGTGCAGGGTATGCAGTTCTGTAACATGCAGATGCAGAGTACTTAAGAATATGCTGGGGGGGGGAGAGTTGAAATGCAACGGCAAACATTAGAATGCCAAAGTTGTGTGCAGTTTTCAAAATACTGCAAGGGTAAAATCTCAGAATGCCACTAGACTGCAATTGTGGAATGCAGAAATTACACAATCTCAGAAAATAGCTGAGACACAAAATCTGTGCATGTGTCGGGGATGCTGAAATTTAGAATGTAGCAGTGTCAAAATTTTTAGAATGTGGTAGAGAGATGCAGTTTCAAAATGTAGGCCATACATTTTCTTTCTCAATATCATTTTATTAAAATGAAAAGTTTTATAAGAAATACACATTGAATACATATTAATTTTAATCAGTTACTAACATAGTGAGCTAGCAAAGGTACAGTATATATATGAAAGGAATTAAGTGCAACTTTTATTAGAAACAAAAACAAAAGAAGACACTACAAATGACAAAATCTTAACTATGAAAGGAATATTACTCCCCCATTCTCTGAAAAATATTCCCCTGGATCATTGACTCAGTATGAAAGAATTCAAGAAGGAAGGAAGGAAGAAAGGGTAAATGGAAATGTAGAGAAAGAAATAGATTTAGCACATAGTGTAAAATTACAGAACTACTAGGGTAAAGCAGTTGTATATAGTGTCCCACTTAGAATTAAAAATACAGGCCTGCTCCAACATTAGATGGGCAAGTCTCTCCATTCTCAAAATTTCCAAAGCATTTAGTTTTCTATTCTCTAAAAGATGGTACATGGTCCTCTAGCCATAATCTGAATGTGGAGTTCCTAACTGAAACTGAGATTAAGGATATAGTGCAGCGTTGTTCCTTGCCCCATTTTTTTGTGTCATTAAAGTAACCAATAAGACATGTTTCCACCTTCAGCTTTCCTTGTAACCAGGCAATGTCTCTAAAAAAAAAAAAAGTGCCTAATATTTATTCCACAACAGTTTCATTTTAGGGTAGTCCCAGAACATATGAACCAAGGCACAGTTAGCACCTCCACATCTCAAACAGCTGGAAGAGGGTTTCAAACCCATTTTATTCATTTAAAGTGGAGTGTAGTACAGATTATGAATAGTTTTAAATTGTATCTGTTTTGCATTAACGGACTTGAATGTTTTGATGGAATTTATCCAGATTCTGTTCCAATTCCAGCTATCAGTCTCTCTACCAAGTGTATTCGCCCACCACCTGACACATGCTAAATCAGGACCATTTATGGAAACACTAAATAAATTATAAAAGCATGATATTTTTTGGTCTCGCTTGAATACTTGCCAGGAAATTTTGAGAATTAGTATCTGTGTCCAGAATGGATTCCCTGTCAAAGACGAGGCCTTTGATTTTAATTATCCTCTTCTGTTCCCATTCCAAGCTCTCAAAGACCAGATCATTCGTGGCGAGAATTGTGTTCTAGAATAGGGGTGGAAGCTTGAATTTACCTAAACTCGTATCTAACAATTTAGACCATCTTCTAATAACAAAGAGGATATCGGAAACAAATTGTATTCCTAAGGGGCTTGACAGGTTTAGCGAATAGCACAGATCCTAAGTGTACTGTGGCGTCTTCAGTTAATTCAAACTCCATTTCAAGCTATTCAGGGTTAGAAATGGCACCCTCTTGGCTATTAAACTATTTCACTATTTGTGTCATCTTACAAGCTAGGAAATAATAGTAGAGGACAGGAGCTTTGAGTCCCCCCTCCCCCTTCCCCAAGTCGTTAGATCTGGTTAATAGATGATAGGCCATTCTGCATCTCTTGCGACCCCACAGAAAATTTGAGATTAAGCTCTAAATAGTCAGAAACCATTTTTTTGTAATATTGAAGGGCAGCAGCAAGAAGGTATAGGGAAATCTTGGGAGAATGATAATTTTGACTGAATCCAACCAACCCCAGAGGTAAATTGTTCTATCTAGCTAGATTATCCTATACAATGTTTTTAGGGAGCGACGCATTTTGTTGATCGATATAGTTACAGTTTTAAATACTTTAATCCCTAAATAATCTAGTTTCCTGTTTCCCATGGAATCTACAAGATCCTGTTTTATGCAAAAGTGATTTAGAAGTAAAAAGGCTGACTTATCCTTATTTAACTTGTATCCAGAGAATGATCCAAATTCTGAAATTTGTAATGGAAATACGTGGCTGCAGAATGTGCAGGGATGTGCAGTTTTGTAATTTGTTATGGGTACATAATTTTGGCATGTGATGGTGATGCACAGTTTCAGATAGTGGTAGCAAAATGCAATTTTGTAACGTGGCATGGACACAAAATCTGAAAATGTGGTAGAGGCGCACAGTTTCTAAATGTGGCTGTCACATATAATTCCAGAATGTAGCAGGGATGCACATTTTTGGAATGTGGTGAGATGCGTAATTATGGAGCATGGCAGGGAAATGCATTTTCGGATATGACCGGAATGCACCATTTTGAAATGTGGGAGGAGCACTCAGTTTCAGAATGTGGTAGAGATGCAGAATTTTGTAATATGGTGGAGATGTGCATTTTCAGAATGTGACAAATACTGGCAGTTTTTGAATGTGGCAGTGACGCAATCTCATAAGGCGGCGGGAAGGTATAATTTCAGAATGTTGCTGGGACACAGTTTTAGAATGTGGTGGGATGCCCAATTTTGGAATGTGGCCAGGAGACACAATTTCAGAATGCGGTGAAAACACATAATTTTGGAATATAGTAAAGATGGACTGTTTCAGAATGTGACAGGGATGTACAATTTTGGAAAGTGACTGGGACACAACATTTCTGAATGTGGTGGGGACATGCAGTATGGGAATGGGGTAGTGACTTGCAGTTTTGGATTGTGACAGTGTCACAGTGTTGGAATGTGGTTGTGACACAATTTCAGAATGTGACATTGACACAAAACTTAAAAATATGAGGGGATGTGCAATTTTGGAATGTGGCAGGCATGTGCAGCTCTTCATAGAGGATATCTCTTCGCATCAGGCGACACCTGTGGAAATATAGCCACCAGGCACTAGGACCACACGGAAACTTTCTATCTAGCAGTCTTCCAAGGGCCGCCCACAATGTCATCAGCTGAGGATGCCCTTCCTATATAAACATGGGCAGTCCTGCACCCTCCTCAGTTCTTTTCCTGCTGTCTACCGTCACACGCGTGACTCCATGGAGCATTGCTGTTTCAGTCAACCGCCAAAATTTTCTACTTTTAATTTTTCTTTCTTTTTCTCCCTAGTTCATCAATCACTTTATTTTGTAAAGTGATTTGTTTTGCTGCATTTATGTTGACTGACCTCGAGAAACTCATCAGGCACTGCGGGTGCAATAAGAAGATCTTCGACAAGGATGACCACGATGCCTGTGTCTGCTGCCTCGGCGCTGACCACAAGGTTAAGGCCTGTGAAGTTTGCCATGGATTCAACCAAGCCACATGGCATTGTTTTCAGAAGGCCCTTGAATCCTTCCTCATGGAACAGAAGTTCCGCCAAATAGAGAAGGAGCTCCAGGGGAGAAGCTTCTTTGCCTCACCAGCTCTGTCCATGGGCTCATTCCTCCAAAGCCCGGAACAAATCAGCTAAGCACAAGCACTGGGACAAGAAGAGACCTAAGGAAATGCCTCCTTGGTGCACTCTTGGTCACCGCTTCAAGTGGCGGCCACAGCTGGGTCATTGTCCGCCTCGGTGGAGCCCCCCCCACCCTGCCACCCACACCCTTTCCTCAACAGGGGTTGTTTGGGCAGTGTTGTCCACAGGTTCCTCCTCGGCCAGTGCTGATGTGTTGACGTCGGGCCTCCTAGCACCTCTGCCGACATTCCAAACCCTGTCCTTCAGACCCCTTCTGGCTCAGGGGAACAGGTAGGGAGTTCTGCCAGACATGTTTTATCTGGCATAGACCTCTCTATGCTGGGACTTCTGCCTCCTTTATGGATGCCTCTGACTACCCCAACAGTGCCTCAGATAGTCATGCCAGCACTGGGGCTTCAGTCTTTCACAGCGACATTTGCAGGCTGGGCCACTGACGTCCATGCCTCAGACTCTCATTTTGATGCTGCAGGCTCTGCCGCCAATACCAGAGATCCAGTCCTCATCATTGGCGCCACAAGGAGCTCAGCTGACATCAGTTATCATCTATGCTTTCCTCCTTTTGGGTTTTTATGCATCGCATTGCTCCTCCTCCAGGTCCATCGATGCCAGGACCTACCAGGCCGACTCCCACGACAACATCCTCTATGGGGATGCAACCTTCACATCCATGGCCATCGCTCTCCTCTGTGCCCCTTTCAGAGCCAATAGGTGAGGTTGAGTTTCACCCTGACCTCCTTCCTCCTGAGGAGGAGGAAGAGGGGGGCCAGGAGTCCTTCCCACTCTACCTACACTGTTTCCTCAAGGGGTAGGGACTCCACCAAATATACTCCAAGGTCCCCCCCGATGACCCCTCCTTCATCTCAGTGATGAAGCAGCTGCAAGCAGCCATGGGTTTGATGCTAAGGAGCAGGAAAATATCAGGAGAAATGTGGCTGAATATCTGGAACTACCAGATGCTGCCCCTCTGATCATCCCCCCCCCATGCTGCTTGCATGTGAAGATGCCACCATGGCTGCTTGGTATAGGCCAAATATGATTCCTCCTATGCCCAGAAAGGCTGACAAGTTGTACCAGGCTCCCTCTGGGAATCCTTTTCTTGCAGGGCAACCCCAGGCAGACTCCGTGATAATCAATGTGGCCCATGATAGGTCCAAGTGGCCTCAGCACCTCGATTCCCTTCCTCCAGACAAGGAATCGAGAAAGATGGACCTAATGAGTACTTAGTGTCCCTCTCAGATTTTGGCCTGCAGTACTCCATTAAAGTGCACCTGGCTGCTATTTCAGCCTTCCATGTGCCTGTTGATGGCCGTAAGTGGCACAACTGGAGGTGTCCTGTACATTATTGAGAGGCATCCTTGACCTGAAGCCTCCCATCTGTAGTCCAGTCCCTCCATGGGACTTGCATTTTGTATTAGAGAAATTTACTTTGGCTCCTTTTGAGTCAGCTGTGACATGCGAGCTACACTTTCTGTTGTGGAAAGCTTTATTTTTGGTTGCCATTACTTCTGCTTGAAGGATTTCTGAGCTTCAGGCTCTAATGTGTGTCTTCTTATTTGGTTTTTCACAAAGACAGGGTGTCTTTGCTACCAGTCCTAAGTTTTAACCAAAGGTGACATCGGAGTTTACTTTGAATCAATCCATTCACCTGCCTGTTTATTACCCAGAACATGCCAATCCAGGGGAAGCATTGCTCCATACTTCAGATGTACACAGAATACTCACACATTACGTTCATCCTACAAAGGACTGCAGGAAGTCCAGCCAGCTTTTTGTTTATTTTGCCCCAGGGACAGAGGGCATACCCATTGCTAAACAGTGGCTGGCTAACTGTATTACTCTGTGTTATAGGAAGTACGGTAAGGAACTTCCTGGGGTTGTGCTTGGCCACTCCACAAGAAGAATGGCCACTTCAGTTGCGTGTTTCAGAAATGTGTCGGCCACTGACATCTGTGCAGTGCAGCTGCCACTCTGAGTACTGTCCACACTTTCACTAAGCACTACAGTCTGGACATTGCCTCTAGGAGAAGGGCAGGCTTCAGCCTGGCTGTTCTTCAAGGCCTCCTGTCTTGGGCCTCTAGACTCCAGCCACCCAGACTGTCTTTGTGTCAGTGCTGCTTGGGACATGTTCCATAGGTGTGGTGTGATGCAAGAAATATCCTCCATAAAGATAGAACAGTTATGTAGTAACTTACCATACAGGAAGATCTTTGAGAGACTCTCTTGCATCAGGCCATGCCACCCCACCCTCCATCCCCCTTGGCTTTCGAGCTCTCTTCCTCCTTCCTGTCTCTCTTTCTCCAGGATGGTTCACCTTCTGTTTTACCTTGCTCAGTGGTGGAAACCTCTGGCTCTCCCTCAGTTCCCCGGGAGGAGATCCTTTGTATATGGTCTCCAGTGGAGGAACTGAGGGGGGCGTGGGGCCGCCCATGTTTATAAAGGAGGGATGTCGTCAGCTGACATCGTTGTCATGCGTGGCTCCTGAAAGAGTGCTAGCTAGAAAGTTTCCATGTGGCCCTAGTGCCTGGTGGCTATAATTCCATAGGTGTGGCCTGATGCAAGAGATTTTCGCAAAGATCTACTGTTACGGTAAGTTCTTGCGTTACTGTACTTTTTGAAATGTGGCTGGAACAGATAATGTCAGAATGTGGCAAGGACACACAGTGCTAGAATGTGTTGGGGATGCAGTGTCCAGTTTTGAAATGTGGGTGCATACAGTTCGGGACTGTGGCAGGGACACACAATTTTAAGACTCACACAAATGACCATGCACTTCAACCTCCTATGAAGGTGCTACCAATACAAGTAAACAAAGAAAACAAAAAAGGAAATGGTGCGGAACCCTTTCTGGAAATATTAATAATTTTAATTGGGAACTAAATCACTATGGCTGGAACACCCCTACGTATTGTATTGCCTTGCACAGAAGACTTCATTAGGGGGCGGTGCTCGGCAACACAGCACATCATTAAATACTCCAGCTCAGTGCATATTCATGAAATAACATACTTGTGGTCATATGGCCAGTGAACATTTATATCAAACTGCAAAGTGCCCAAGTTGTGCAAAGTACAAGTGATAATGGTACAGTAAGTACATTCATGCCCTCTAGTAAACTGTTACACATTGAACAGGATTGCAGGCACATAGACATCCCCTGAGGATTAGCCTGTTGCTTGTGTCACTGGAGGGCTGGCTACGAAGACCTGGAAACTTTAGTTTACTGACACGGGGGTGGGGGGGCGCAGGATCAACCATATAGAAAAAGTACTTTCAAGTAAGTGCACAACAAATGTATTTAATTGTGGTTTGCTTAAAGAGCAACTCTGCACTTCAGCATCTACTTTCATAAATATGATGATTCAGCTATTACAATTTCCTTGAATACTTTTTTTAATGTTCAGTGTTCCTTTCCAAGCTTTACAGCACATCTTGGAAGTCTATCCAAAAAGTCTTTATAAAAAGCATGTTTATGACATCACATAATGCTCACCATGACAACAAACTGTTATTTAATAAGTAGCCATTGTGAGGTAAGCAGGGGACAGTGCTATATATTTAGAAAACTCAGTGAAATGAGTACTACATTATCTACAATATTAAGCAGACTAACAGGGAAAAGTAAAAAAAAAAAAAAAATGAAACACTAAATAACTGGTGCAAATCTGGGGCTAGCAGTATAGCCTAAAGGTTAAAGTAATGACCTCTGAATGAACTTGGTACATCCAGTGGACCTGAGTTTGAGTCCCACAACCTCCACGTGCATACTGTGTAACTCCAACAAGTCACTTAACCTCCCCGGGGTCACCCCTGAAAACAGGCATTTTGTCTTGTGGGCCTTGCCTGGTTACCAAAGAAATTCAAAGAATGAAAAAAAAAAAAAAAAAAAGTCAAGTGGTTTTAAGCTTTTTATTATAGTGGGGAGTTGATCTTTAGTTGGGTCCTCATGGTCTCACAGCATTTCTGCAGGGGAACTTAGAGTTCCCCCTTAAATGAAAAATGTGTTTGGTAATATAATAAACAATCAAAGTTTGTGAAATTCAGATTTAGGGGAAATTTTGAGCAACAGAGTTCTGCTGATGCCAGTCGTGTGAGTAAGTTGTTTATCAGAATGTTTATTTTGGCTAAACGAGTTTTGGACATTTGGTAGATTTCACATTCCATATCCCTGCCCAGCTTGCCAGTTGCCTGTGCTTGAATTATTTTATATGTATCTATGTACAGTTCTGGCATCTCTCACCTTAATGAGTGCCTTGTGGAGTCCTTTGGGTGAGAGAACTGCAAAGAGAAGCGGAGCAGTTTTACACACAAAGCTCTTGAGAAGACACTCTAACACATATATGCACTGTTACTGTATCTCTTAAAGTTGCTACTTGGCATCTGCTTGTTGTGATACATAGGGACAGAGGCATTCAATTAGAGGTATTGATTAGAGAGCAGTCTTACCAGTTTGAGCTCAGCTGCAAAACCATTTATTTAGTCCATTTTAAATGTCCATATTCCGTAAATGTCCTTTCAGGCAGCAGGGTACAAGTCACAGCTCTAGATCCTAAGTGATCAAAAGCCAACTACACCTGCTGTCTCTTTTATGCCCCTACTTGAATGCAGCTTGTTCTTACTACAGCAGATGCCAACTAGTGGCTTGCCTACCTTGCTGTTGCCTTCCTCTATAAGAGCCTGTACAACATTTCTTTCTTTCTTCCAATATCTCTCTCTCTATGTGCCGTGTGTGTGTGTGTGTGTGTGTGTGTGTGTGTGTGTGTGTATATATATATAATGTATATGAGTGTGTGTTTTTATTTTTATTTATATATATATATATATATATATATATATATATATATATATATATTAGAGAATAAATGATGGCAAAATGTTGTATATGAGGAAATAATACCATCAAGGGGTTGAACAAGCCATAACGCCACAAGCCCAAAGGGTGAGTGGCCTTTATGAGCTTATTCAACCCCTCAATGGTATTATTTCCTCATATACCACACTTCGCCATCATTTGTTTTATGTAATACATAAGGTTGGATACTTTTTGCTGTGTTCTATATAGGCAGCTAGTTAGGGTCATAATATACACAGATATAGATAGATATATGTATATATAATATGGGATATGACATGACGTGACTGAAGAGATCATATTTATCTTCATGAGAGGTCACTGATATTATGATGTCTTATGAGTGGCACAGCCATGAGTGAGATATCATCGGTGACCTTGAATGAAGATAGATTTATCTTCAGTCAGGTCATGTCATGTTCTGTTGATACAACGTATGTATGCGAACCAAATGTTTTTATTTGAACCCCTGTGCCACTCAAGAAAGGGGGTAGCTAGTTAGCTGCAGTAGGTAATACAAGGCAAAAAAAACATGGCACCGCAGGTAATAGTTATAACTTTATTCAAGGCAGTAATTTTGCAAGGCCACCCTGCAGTACAGAAACTCAGACCTCGACCGGTTTCACACTACTCGTGCGTCATCAGGAGGATCCTCCTGATGGCCGCCGCGAGCAAATCTTCATCGGCGTAATTTCTGTACTGCAGCTTGAACTCCACAATACATGAGATAAATTACAACTATCCTCTTGATTACCATGTTAACTTTGATCTGGACACTTATTGGCGCGTGTGTGTGGAGCTGAGGATTTTCTACTGTCAGTAGGTAATACAGGCTGCAGTTTTAATTCCCCACTCTAGATGTCACCAGAGCTAATTGTGTTATAGTAAACAAACAGTATGGCTGATCTTTTTTTGTTTTGGGGGGCAACACTTGCTTTTTGTACTTTTTTTGTTTTGTTTTATCTTACTGTTACTGCATAAAAAAGGGAGAGGAACAGAAAACAGTGTGCTGGTCCCCGGAGCAAGGTTGGTAGAGTGTGTGTGTGTCTTTATTTAATTTTTTTTTTTTTGTAGTTCGTACTGCTTTGCACTTCCTTTAGGTTGTACATTTTTACGTGTAAAAATATTGCTGCAGTTAGTTTTTAAAGGGGGTGAAAGAGTTGGGAAGGAAGGAGGGAGGCAGTCAAATGTATATGGGCTGGAGGAAGTGAGCAGGGAAGGTAGGCGTGCATGTGGGTGGGAGCAAGGTACGTATGTGTGTCGACAGGATCAAAGTGTGTGGCAGAAAAATCCCTGTGTGTGAATTCAAATCCCCACTGCTTGTAGGTCTATGAAAACCTCTGCTGCCTGCAGATATAACTGAGTTGTAGCATTGGTGGTCGCAGAGTGGCAGTGGTGATTGCGGATGTTAAGTGGTGGTTTCTGTGGGGCAAATATTGAAGCTGAAGAAGAAAACTGTAGGAATCTCAGTCACAGCAGTAACTTGCTAAACAATTATTTATATTGAGGTACTGTGAGAAACAGCGAGTATGAGAGCCACAAATTAGGTTGCTGTTGTCAGAGCAGTGCAGTTTAAGTATTTTCACTTTTGAGCCAATTGAATTGGCTGTTTCAGCTGTGCAGGGAATTGCAAGAGGAATGACATATGGCAACAAAGATAACAAGGTGACATACAGGTGCTGTGAACAGGATGACATATAGATGCTGTGCTGCTGTATAGGTACTGTGCCACTGTATAGGTACTGTGCTAGATGATATGTTGCACAGTGGGTTATGATATCACTTGTCTCTTGCTGTTTATCCTCACACATGCCTGTATGTTGTATAAATTACATATATCTCAATTATTTCCCACCTGGCTGTCCATTCTGCAGGGATGTTTCCTGTTAACAGGGATATGCCCTCATCAGGTCAGTGAACCCAGTCATCATATTGATTTCAGGTGGGTGATGGCATGCCCTGATCACAATGATATATACCCTGGTCATGCCTAGAGCCCAGACATTATATTGATGGCACATGTGTTTTTCTCCCATGTTGTCTCCCCACCACAGTTGTTCTCCAAGCGTGGTGATACCTGTGTCAACCTCACCACGCATGGAGTCCCACTGCAGCCGGAGCAAGCTCCCTGGACCAACCGCAGGGGTCACTGTGGTGGCAGCAGTAACTGCCAGCCCTCCCAGTCAAGAAGCATTGCTGCGGAGCTGCTCTTTTGGCCAGGTCAGCCCCTCCCCTCCCCAATGCAACACACAGAGTTTATTTCTGAACCCAGGTCATCCACAACGCAGTGTCGCTTGGCCATTGGGGTGCCCTCCTGCACTATTTTTGACAGTAAACTGGCCTTCATGGCTAATGTGCTGTCTTCTTAAGTCCCTTGTGCACCTGAGTGCTTCAGCTTTGCTTCACAGTCCTCACTGAATGAACATGAAGGCACACTTTTAACCTTAAAAAAAAACAAAACACTTGGTACCTGTACATATAAACATATGGCGCAAATGTACTGAATGTGACCAAACAAGAGGTTTGTATTTTTACAACTCTATCTCCATGACTTTGATATCACAAATAAAGTAGATAAGTGATGTCACAAAGAATTCCTTGATGTCACAAGAGCTTTCAGATGGCTTCATGCTAGAATGTCTTTTGAGGGTTGATAAAGTTCAGCTGCTGGATATTTTCCATTTTCTACTAAAGAACTAGGTCTCCAGGTCTGTGTAAAACAGTCAACAATAGATGTTGTTAAATACATTGTACTGTTTTTGTCATTTCCTTACCAGTGTTGTACTGCAAGATAAGTGTCAAGTCTTCGTTATCAACTGTGTGTAGTATAGTGGTTGGCTGCACAGCACCGAATGAAATGGATGTCATTTTTCCATAGGTCAGCATTGCAGATTTTGCACAAGGCCTGCCAAATATCGCGGAGACACAACTACTTCTCCAGTGGAATGGCTTTGAGTTGGGCCAGTTTCTATGAAAGCTGCATTAGCTCTGACCAGAGTCGCATCAATGAGTGGAATGCTATGCAGGACCTGGAGTCAACACGGCCTGATTCCCCTGCTTTGTATGTGGACAAGTGAGTTAGAATTTCCTTACAAGTTTATACAGGCAATATGGAGTGTGCCCCCACGCTAGCACATTGTGATATAAGGGTATGGGAGAACATGGGGGCATATCTCCAAACCAGGAACTGGAACGGATTGGCAGCTCAGCTCCTCTGAGCCAAAAATGTGATCTGTCCACTCCCAAAAATGTCACAATATAAAAATATTTTTTTTAACGCAGCGAACTCGGAGCAAGGTAAGTTTCCTTTGTAGCTGTGTGCACCAGTGCCATGAAAGGTGCTCTTCACGCTCAGTTCCACTGCCCATCCCCTTAGTTTTTTCATACTTTTTCAGAATTCTTTACTTGAGACTTCTCTTCGAACAATGTTGTCACCTACAGGGAACTCCTTGGGTGAGTTCAGGTATGGTAGTGCCTGCAGAATGCTTATGCCTATTGGAGATGCCCATGAAAAGAATCTGGACTGTTCTAGTCCAGAATATATGACAAACTGAAGGCCTTGTTAAAGGGATTTGTAAGAAATTCTTATTGGTCAGTAAAGCCAGATGAATTCCCCATCCATTTAACATCCAGATAAAAAATACAAGTCTCCTCCTGTGACTCTGATTTCAAACCCACGGGGAAGAAATAGGCTCATTACAGCCACTGGCCAAGCGTTGACTCTAGTCATGAAGTAATGACTGAGGTTCCCTGGATACTGGAGCAGGTGGGACACCACTGCAACTCTGGTTGTAGGGACAGAAGATGTTCCCAGATCTGGTTCTGCTCCCATGATGATTACTGAGTGAAATGTCCTTCAGATTCTAATTCTTATTTTAGTCTCTGTAACGGTAAAACTGATCCTGACTCTGATTTCAAGAGCTGGATGTCTGACTGTGGCTCCATCAACCACAAGGGTGGAGTTGTTACAATTATTTGTTACTTTTAGAGGTATTCCCCAGTCCAGCCCATAGTCAAAAAGACTCCATTATAGTGAATGGTCGACTAACAAGGGCCTTGTTAGTCGACCAGTGCCCACGTTTCAAGACAAACTGATCATTATAACATAAAAAAACACTCGGAAGGCTGCCGCCCATTCATTGTAATGAAGCATGCCCCCGCACTCTCCCTGGCATCACGTCATATCGTTGCTGAGCACGGGGGCAGAACTTGGGCAGCTCTTCAGACCAGGAAGTCTTCTGGGACCCAGTTTACTGAAATTACGAGAAGTTTTTCCAGAAAGGTATTGCACTATGTAATGACATGTGGAGCTACAAAGATTCCCCTGGAGGGTAAGGCACCCATATATCGGGTGCAATACCATAACTAAGTAACTTGGCGAATCTCTTTAATATGAAGCCCTCCAGTCTTGTAGAGACACAGATTTAGCTGTTCTAAAGCACTGATTCCCCAAACCATCCTTGTTCTCTCTTCCCCAGAACTGCTCATAGTCTCTGAAACCTACTGCTACGGATGAATTCATGTAGTTGCAGCCATTGACCTGTGGATATTTCTTGAAATTTCTCTGATATCGCAACTGATGTGCATATTTCCTGAAATGTCTCCGATATCGCTGAAGAAATTGCCTGTCTGCCTGCAGCACCAAATATCACAAAAATATCTGGAAATATCCAGACAACTTAATGGCTACAGTTGTAGTTGTTAGAAGACCAAGTTTCTTACCTGTAATGGTGTTTTTTCTACTGTTATTCATCCATAGCCAAACACATCCCACTCCTTCTCCCCAGAAAGTGCTATTGGGAGGGGGCAGATTGGTGTTCCCTTCTGCAGTAAATATATGACAGCGGGAGGGAGCTGAGCGTGAGGTTTTGGTTGAGGGGCCGTGCAATAAGTTTAAAGAACAGGTAAACACGTTTATTTGCTCTAGCGCTTATTCACTAATCCTCCCATAGTGCTCTAGAGTACAGGGGAGCTATACTGAAAAAAGTCAGTTTTTACCTTGATGAAGAAGGTTCAGTATTGTTTTGTCACATTTTACTGTTTTTCATCAAGTGGAAACAGGCACATTCTACACCAGTCTGATCCTAAAATGGTGCAGACATTTAGCATAATGACGTAATTAGAGTGAGACCGCTCTATGTCTAATAGGGGAATTCCTATAGCACCTTTTGAATAACTATTTCGATTTGCCCTATATGTTAAATCATGCATATTTATAGGTACTTAACGTGTGTAGTGTCTAATGTTAAGTTAAATATCAAAACATAAACAGGATTCATAGGACAAATCGGCATCATTATACAAAAGGCGCCATAGGCAATTCCTGTGAGAAAAGGGTCCCTCTCCCTCCCATTATGTCATTACACTAGGCGTTCATGCCATTTTAGGATTGGATCAGCACAAGACTTTTGACGTCTTGTTCACATTTAGTGCAAACTTTAAAAGGGATCCAAAGCTGATGTTGACAACTACAGACTTGTTCGCGTGACCAGTTTACCAGGCAGGATTATGGAATCATTTGTTAGGGATTGTATCAAAGAATACAGCACATGTAATGGAGGATGCCTTCCAACATGGTTTCATTCCAAATAGATCCTGTCAAACTAACCTTATCGAGTTTTTTGACACAATACATTAAGGGTTTGATCAGGGAAAGCCAGTAGATGTGATCTCCTTAGACCCCAAAAAAATACTTTTGATACAGTCCTCCTTCATTGAGAACTGATTAGCAAACTAGACAGCATGGGACTGGGTAAGGGTATTTTTAGGATGGTTAGCAAACTGGATCAGTGGTAGAAAATAGGAGAGTGAAGATAAATGGGCTTACTTCATCATGCGTAGAGGTCACCATCGGGTTCTTCTGAATCAGTCGTGTGTGTGTGTGTGTGTGTGTGTGGTATGGATATGTATAGTGCTTGTTGGGTATTACATAGAGAATAATATATGGGGTGGTGTGTTTAACGAGATTTTACACACACCCGAGTTGTGGGATGCTACATAAACCCTGAGGCGAAGCCAGGGTTTATAAAAAGCATCCACGAGGGTGTGTAAATCGATCACACACCACCCTGATATTTTATTTTTATAATTGCAGGAGTGCTTCGCTCAGCAATTATAAAATTAAATAGCTAACAGATTAGTGTTCAGGAAGCTACGGACCAGTCTTGATTTTGCGCGGTCCGCAGTCTTCCTAATTATACGGCTGCACTTGTTGGAGAAAAAAGGAAGAGGATATTTTATTAAAAAAATGTGTAGAAACTTAGATTTTAGTTTTAATATAAACTTACTGCCGAGCGGCGGTTGCAGCATCCTTCCGGGCTTTGAGAGGCAGGGGCAGTCTGTGACATGGACTCGGCTGTGGTGTCAGGCTGACGGGAAAAGACTTATTTGCTTCCGTTTTTAAGTGGTTTACTTGAGGAAAATAGTTTTTATTTTTTTTTTAATAAAAGTTCATTTCCCGAATACGAGGGACCAGGAAGTGTGCTGCGCCATGGGATTCCGTCACGGAACGTGAACGTCAGAGAACAGCGACTGAGGGATGGGTGTTCTAAGGGAAACCTGGTGCGTGTTTGCCATTATAACCAGCCGAGCTGGTTATAACGGCAAATTATAACCGGGTTTCCATATGGGAAAAAGCGCTACCCGGTAATTATTGTGTTATTAAGGTGTTAATAACACATTAATACAATGTAGTTGGCTAATTGGCATTATAATACACTAATTAGCTACCATTATACATGGGAAAATATATGATGACTTTTTCCATGGGGACAATGGCCCAATCATGTGTTATATGCCAACACTGACTTACTGGTAGCTAAATTCATGGATGACACGAGAATTGGAGCCATAGTAGAAACCCAAGAACAAATGCAACAATTATAGCTAGACCTTAAGAGTCCAGTTAAGTGGGTACTTGATGCTAAGCTGGCCTTTAACATGAACAAATGTGCTGTGATGCCTCTGGGTATTAAGAATGGAGAAACGGAGTACCTCACTGGGAACCAGGTATTGAGGAAAACTGGTTATGAATGGAACCTTGATATAAATGTAGCCAGCAGTTTACAAATGATGGAACATTGCAGTCAGATAATTGAAAAATGGAATAGTAGGCTGCACTAGAAGAAATGTTAGTAGAGGGCCTGAGGTGCTGCTGCCATTATACAGACTGATATTAAGGCAGTCCCTTGATTATTGTTTCCAGTTTTGGCCATATAACTAGAGGGGAGAAATCAAGAGAGTAGATGGAATGCAGAGAATGATTACAAAATGGGCAGGGGGGCTATGAGGGAGGACAAGCTTCTGGAACTAAATTTGATCTTATTGGAGAGTAGGAGACTCTTGGGGGGTCAAATATTGGTATATAAAGCCACCAAAAACCCTTACCTAAAGAGTACATTACATAGAGGAACAACTAAGGTGACCCACAACCCTGGAAGCCATAAATGTCCACTAATGGGAGATCAAGTTAAAATTAACCTCAGAAAGAACTTCTTTAGGGAGAGGGTGGTGTCATTATAAACAGCCTACCAGAGTCAATAGTCACTAGCTACTCCATAGAAACCTTTAAGAAAGACTAGACCACATATCAGAAGTAGTGTGATTCAAGGATACAACCACTGTTAGTTGTGGACAGACTTGAAGGGCTTTTCAGCTTGTCTGTATTTCCTGTGTTCCTATTGGAAACATAGAAACATAGACTTTGACGCAGATAAGGACTGCTTGGCCCATCTAGTATGCCCATTTCCCTACATACAGGATAAGCTGCAGATCCTAGTTAACCAACAGCCTATTTCTTCCTTGAAGTCCACAGACTTCGCTCCGTGGAAAATTTTGCGGATTGCGCTCAGTACGTGAAGTGCAATCCGTGGAATTCACAGATCATGGAGCACAGGATCAAATGTGAACACTTCACACACAAACTATGCCTATAAACACTCCCTCCCTGGTGACTAGTGCCCCCCCATTGATCACCAGCCACTCCCCCCCTCATCACTGGTCAGTCGGCCACTGTGTGTTTAAAATATATACAGCATATATATATATATATATATATTTTTTTGTCAAGTAACTCTCTGGTACCTCCCACTGATCACAGGCCACAGGTGAAATAAAAAAAACAAAAAACACCTCAGGCCCCCTCACACCCCTGTCGATCTCTGGCCAGTTGGTGGACATGTCAAAATATAACATACATTTATTTGAAATATAATCCCTGGTGTCTGGTGGCACCCCCCACCCACTCAGGGAGTGCCCACCAGTGCCACCACACCACCCAGCCCCCCCCATCCTATATCAGCCCCATGGGACCACAGCTTCCAGCCCTCCTCTCCATGGCGGCAACCTGACGAGCATTTAATGAATGAGCATGTGCTTGTACAAGCATGTGCTCATTCATTGACAGGCTCAGCTCACGGTCATTTTAAGGACTTTTTAAAGGGAGTAGAGATGGGGAAGGAGCTGCTTCAGTCACTGGAGGGGGGGGCAGGATGGGAGGGAATGGGGTCCACAACACTGTTTCTCCAATCCCGGCCCCTTCACCGATAACTGGAGCAGCCCCCTCCCATTCTCTACTCCCTTTAAAAAGTCCTTAAAATGATCGCGAGCTGTCAGTGAATGAGCGTGTGCCTGTACAAGCACGTGCTCATTCATTAAATGCTCAGTCAGGCTGCCGGCCATGGATGTGAGTGGAGGGCTGTGCTGGTGGGGGGTGAGATCAGGATGAGGGGAGCGGGGTGGTTTGATGGTAGTGGTGGGCACTCCCTGATTGGGTGGGGCCACTAGACACCAGTGACTGAATTTCAAACTATATTGTATTTTGACATTTCCACCAACTGGCCAGCGATTGGCAGGGGTGTTTTTTTTTTTTTTATACCTATGGCCCAAGATTGGGGGGGGGGGCACCAGAGATTTTCTTGACCAAAAAAATATATATATGTGTGGCCGACTGGCCAAGCATGTGGCTGGCGATCAGTGGTGGGGGGACACTGGACACCAGGGATTTGGGATAGGTAACTTCTTCTTGCTTTGGGGGGTAAATGCAATTTACACTTAAAAAACCCCAAAAGCAAGGCGAAGTAACAAATTGCGAATTTGCAGCAGAGCTGCAATTTACACAATGATCCACGGATGTGAAATTTGCTATCATCTGGAAATTCACTTGCGGAATTAAACTTTGCTGCATTTCTAGTTTCTGTGAAAACATAGGAAACCTTCTACTTCAAGCTAAAAACTGATTTCTTTCAATAACAGCTCCCTTTATTCAAGAATGCTATGGAAGATTAAGTGAATCAGCGCTTGGGAAAATAACTCTGTTTTCTTGTCCTGTAAGAACTATTGGAGGACTCTGGGCATCTGCTTCTCGAGCCAGGAATCTGCAGTTATGTAGCTATAAGATGAGTTTCTTCTAGGAGCACAGACTCCTAGGTCCTTAACAGAATTTAGCTAGCAGCCACAAGTGTTGTTTTTGTGTTTTTTTTTTTATTTTAAATCAGAGTTGACTCCTCACTTACAAAATACAGTCATGCTATTAATTAAAGAGAACCATAACTGGCCTTTAGGGGGTTGTCAGATTCCATTTAAAAGTAGGTCATAATCAAGAGGCATGAAAGGTTACAAATGTGAAGTACTGCACAAGACTGTTTGTGATGGTGGATGAAAATGAAGATGCATGAGAACTGCTCTTACTGTGGTTATATTTGTACAGGCCAACAGAGAGGGAGTGCACCCGAACGCCTTATCACAGCCAAACTCAGGAGTATCATGATGAGCAAGGACCTGGAAAACGTGACATCAAAGGACGTAAGCAGCCATTTTGTATAAAGATTATGCCATGTAACAAAAAAAAAACCTTATGCTAATTTCTCCCTTGTTAATTTCTTTGAGTATATTCACAACCCCCCCCAGTCTGTTATTACAGAAAGTTTAAGTAAGCAATATGGCCCTTCACTTACTTTGTTGCTATGAATTACAGCCAATTCGATTTGCCAGATTGGCTGCATTTGGTGGTGTAATGATCTGAATTTTAATGCTATGGTGATGAGGCTTCAGAGATGTTACCCCTTGTCACAGACCCACTTGAACCAGGTCCTTATGGATAATGAGGACCGGTTTTAACCCACTGTTGCCATATAGTAGAGAACTATTGCTCTTTAAATCATGTTGCGTGTGACCATCTCTGATAAATGAGCTTTATGAGGTGACCGATGGTTTTGCATCTACCACGTCAACTACTGCAGAATGACTTCTTTATATAGTATCTCCAGGATTGTATTTTATAATGAGTTCTAATTTCAAATATATGATCGGCATCTATTCAGCTCAGCATCCTGCTGAATATGGTAGAGTTTATAGGTTCCAGGTACTCATTACCACTCATCCTTGAAAGCAGCAGAAACGTTCTCCTTACAGTTGTAGTATAGGGTTACCGTTCATGTAAATGTGTCCTGATCTGACTGAGGCACACATTAGATTAGCCACTGCAAACTTGTGAACACATTAGATTTTTACCAATACCTTTGGTTACTGGAATAGGTCCAGTAGAATTGCTACTATACAGTATGTCAGGTTTTTAAAGGTAGTTGTGTCTGCTTGGTCTTATCTTTGGCTTACTCAGAGTAGCACCAGAGGTAAAGCAGCTGTATGTTAAAAAATGTAAGTGTTTTTCAGAAAATACTGTCAGCAGTTAGAGCAAACAAAAGTATCAGTGTCCCAATTTCTCTTTCCTTTTAATTTCATTCCCAATTGTGTTTTTTTTAAGTTTTCTAAAGCTTTTGCTGTCTTGCTGCATTCACCATGATAAAAGTAAGCATTTTGGTGAGGTGCTGTGCTCTTTACCATAAGAATATGCACTAGTACCATCCTAACAGTAACACATTCACAGAATGAATCCAGTTTGTACAGTTAAAGAGCCTCAGGGTTCAGGTTTTTAAAAGCCGTTGGTGATGGCCATGTTTATTGACTTGCATTATTAAAGAACTAGTGACACCAAAACAGACCAAAAATGTTACTATTTTTAAAAATAACTAATAGTTACATTATATCTGAAGTAGTTCTGCTTTTCTTTTGACAATTAGAAGGTTTTCCTCCTGGTATTATGCAGTGTGATGAGAAGAGCAGTACTTTATCTGGAGGTTGACATCTAGTTCTGTTACAGTTCATACCTCATCAGCATTGTAAACATCACTGAGGTGACATCACAACCAGCCAAGAAGCTCCTCTCACCTGCTGCCATATCGTATCCCATCCCTATGGCGACAGTTTTACCGCGACCGACACTACAGCGACAGGTCGCTGTAGTGTCGGCACAGGACCCCGGAACTGCATTCTGGGGGTCTTGCAGCCCCTCCAAGAATCAACTCTGGCTCAGGGCTGATTAATTAAGTTACGGGGTTGCAGGGGGCTTAGCCCCCCGAAGAAAACACAGTTCGAAGTGACAGGCTTTATGCTGATCGTGAATGCGGTCGACATAAGTGTCGCTGTAACATCAGTTGACAACGAATTTGTCGACTGACTGTCATGGATCTCTGCCATATTGGTCAATGGTGCTGTTACAAATAAATGCTGTTCCAGCATCACAACTAATGCTGTCAGGTAGAAGATATTCTAATTAGCAAAAGGAAAAAAGAAAATGCATTTCAGGTGTAAAAAGTAACCATTGTTAAAATTAAGACAGTGTGTTAGTTCAATAATTTACAAAACTTAGTAATAAAATTCATTTTAAATATGTCTTAATTAAAAATCTGCTGATGATGATGAATCTGAGGATGCCAGAAATATCACTGTTGCAGACTAAAATGTTTACTTCTAATAAACAGATCGTTGGGTATTTTATTTTGTTTTGATGTGTTAGTAATTATGTTCTACTTTTATAATATAAATGGTGATTTAAACAAGTGGGTTTTCACCTTTGCTTGTCACACTGCTAGTAAAAAAACAAAACAAACTAATATAATTCAGATACTGTGCTGTAAGAAACTATGAAGTACTTAAGAGTGTGATGTATTCCACTGATAAACTACAGATATTTCTCTTTAAAAATAGTTCTGTCAGCAACAGACTTTGCATTTTGTATGTTTATTTATTAAAGCATTTCACGAGTAGACATACTGAGCCAAAGTAACTCGTTTTCAGATGCTTTCTGGGGGAAGGGGAAGGGAATAGCTTAAAAATATACCCTTTCTTATGAAAGTTTAGATACAAAGTAACAGTAAATACAGAGATAGATACAATATTATGCAATGTACGTACAATAAATATATACAGCTGTACAGACACGTGAGAGGATGGAGCTGGGTATGCAGAGCAGGTATGTACAATATTTACAATTAGGATATCACAGTGGGCAGGTAAGGGGCTTCAACATTACAACCTACAGTCATGGCGAAAAATATTGGCACCCTTGCAGTTTTTTCTAATAATGCACCATTCCTTCCAGAAAATTGTTGAAATTAAAAAATATTTTGGTATCCACTTATGCATTTCTTTGGTTTGCAGTGGAATAAAACACAAAAAGCAGAAAAATTTACTAAATCTTAGCTTATTCCACACAGAAATCCTTAAATGGCCTGGACAAAATTATTGACACCTTTTAGAAGTAGTTAGAAATAATTAGATTTCAAGCAGGTGATTCTCCTTCACTTTGGAATTGAACTCACCTGTGGTGAGTTGCAGGTGCTGGCAATATAAAAATCACTCATTCAACCAGTTTGAATAGAGAAAAGGACTCATTCTCCTGTTTTGTGTCACTGTGTGTACCGCAATGAGCATGGAGAAAAGAAAGCCAGATAATTGTCTGAGGAGGTCAGACAAAAGATTGTAGCCAAGCATGGACAATCTCAAGGCTACAAATCAATCTCCAGAGACCTTGATGTTCTTGTTTTCACCATACGTAATGTTATCAGGATGTTTAAGGCCCATGGCACTGTAGCCAACCTCCCTGGATGTGACTGCAAGAGAAAACTTGATCGCAGATTGCAGCACAGGATTGTTCGAATGGTGGAGAAAGCACCTCGATCAACTGCCAAACAGATTCAAGCTGACATTCAGACACAAGGTACGACAGTTTCAACTCGCACCATCCGTCACCAACTCAATGAAAGGGGGTTATACGGTAGGAGGCCCAGGAGGACCCCACTGCTGAGAGAGAGACATAAGAAAGCCCGACTGGGATTTGCCAAAACACACCTGAACAAGCCAAAATCCTTCTGGGAGAATGTCCTGTGGACAGATGAGACCAAATTAGAGCTTTTTGGTAAAGCATATCATCTCTATGTTTACAGAAAACAAAATGAAGCCTTCAAAGAATAGAACACCTTCCCTACAGTCAAGCATAGAGGAGGTTCAGTGATGTTTGGGGTCGCTGCTGTGTTGCCTCTGGCACTGGGTGCCTGAACGTGCAGTGCATGGCATCATGAAATCTGAGATTACCAGGCCATTTTGGAGCACAGTGTTGAACCCAGTGTCAGAAAGCTGGGTCTCCGTCGAAGGTCATGGGTCTTCCAGCAGGACAATGACCCCAAACACACTTCAAAAAGCACCCAGGAATGGTTCAAGACAAGATGCTAGACTGTTCTGAAATGGACAGCAATGAGTCCAGATCTAAATCCCATTGTAAACCTGTGGAGAGATCTGAAAACAGCAGTTGGGAGAAGGCACCCTTCAAATCTGGAAGAACTGGAGCAGTTTGCACAAGAAGAGTGGGCCAAACTGTCAGTAGAGAGGTGCAGGAAGCTCATCCATGGCTATAGGAAGCAGTTGATTGCAGTTATTTTGACCAAAGGCTGTGCTACCAAATATTAAGTCTAGGGTGTCAATAATTTTGTCAATGCCATTTCTTTTCATTTTCTGATTTAAAAAGGTATATTAAATTCTGAATCAAAAACAAAGGTTCTGTAATATTAACAGAGAAATAAAGAATTGTGGAGACCGAATACTGTACTGTTGTTAATTTCAACTTATGTTTAGGGAAATTGTGAGTTATTTGAAAAAGTGCAGGGGCGCCAATATTTTTGGCCACAACTGTATAAGGGCACCAAGTTGGGCTGCAATGGGGGTAGGCTGAGAAACTAGAAGAGGAGGAGGGGAGGAGAAGAAAAGTAAAATGGGGCAAGCCGTATTAAGGGCAGTGACAGGAGGGAGAGGTTTGGGTGTGGAGTACAGAGATTAGAGAGGATTTGGAGGAGGCAGAGCAAAATGGTTAGAGGGAGAGAGAATTCCAAAGTCTAGGAAAGCAGAAAGAGAAGGCAGCTTGACCAACAAGTGATTTGTGAGAAGGGATCTGGAGGGAGCGAAGCCCAGAGTTATGAAGGGAGGAGGGGGAGGGGGAAGGGGAAGAAGCTGAGATGAGGGAGTCAAGATAAGGGGAAGGGAGAAGGACCAGAAGTTGGAGGTGAAGGAGGCACAGTGGGTTAGACGGTGATCCTCTGAGGTGGGTAGGGAGGGAGAGCGCGGAGTAAAGAGAACAGTGGTGGGTGCAGGGAGGGCAGTTAAGAGTGAAGCAGCAGAAGAAGTGGAAGAGGGGATCCAGTCTAGCTAGGGTGGACATAGGGGCAGCACTATAGATTATGTCGTCATAATCAGAAATGGGGAGAATCATCTTGGTGAGGATGTCTCGACGGGCAGGCAAGGGGATGCAGCTTTTGTGCTTATAGAGGGCACCAAGTTTAGGGTGAAGCTTTTTGAATGTGGCATCTATGTGCTGGGAGAAATGGAGGTGACAGTCAAGCCAGATGCTGAGATACTTAAATGAAGATACATCGACAAGAGGGACACCATCTAGGGTGTGGAAGGTTGGGAGAGACTGGAATTTAGAAAGATGTGGTCTAGTGCCACAGTGCATGGACTGTCTTTTTGGTATTTAGTGATAGCTGATTTAACTTAAACCACTTCTTGACTGAGTCAAAATCAGGTTGGAGCTTGGATCCCAACTCCGTTGGAGAGGGCCCAGAGACAAATAGGGTGTTTCATCTACGTTCATGTGGATGGATGCAGATGAGCAGGCAGATAATAGGTCATTTAGAATGGTGGAGAACAGGCGGGGACCAGGCATGGAACCTTAGGGGGATGCCAGCGGTTATGGGAGGAGGAGGAGGGGCTATGGTGTCACCAGGTTTCACAGATTAAGTTCTGCCAGTGAGGTTTGAGTTGAACCAATTAGTGGCAGGGTCTGAGAGGCCTGCTGATCTCAGTTTATGCAGTAGGAGGGGATGGGAAATGGTATCAAAAGCTTTCGCTAAATCAGTGAAAATGGTTGCAGTGAGGAGACCCTGGTCCATTGCAATGTGGATGGAATCCAGGAGTTGGAGGAGAGAGGCAGTAGTGGAGTGGAGTAGAGTTTGAAGAAGCCAGAATGGAAAGTGGTGAAGAAAGAGGAGGAGTTGAGGAAAGGAGAGAGTTGGGAAAGAACTATGTGCTCTTGGAGTTTGGATAGGGTAGGGAGGAGGAAAATAGGATGGAAATTCCCAGGAGAGAAAGAGTCACCACATTTAAGCAGTGTATTAACAGTTGCATACTTCCAAGGCAGCGGGACAGTAGCAAGAGAGAAGGAGAGATTGAGTAAGGAGGCACTAGGATAGGCAAGGCAATTTTTCATTTTTATGGCACCCAATCCTGTAGGCTCTGGGCACCTAACAATAAAAGTAATACAAATAACATTAGTTAAAACACAAGAGATGTATATAGTCTGCAGATTTAAGATTAAAATATTAAAGATAACCGAGATCACTTTCAGTCAGCAGTTGAGCAAAGTCAAGTAGACTCCTCCGAGAAAGCCAGGCAGAAAAGGTGGGCCTTCGGCCTCCGCTTGAGCACCTCGATGGAAGGGGCTTCCCGGACTGCAGATGGTAGCGAGTTCCACAGGGACAGCTCAGTGACACTAATGGCATGGTCACCGGAGGACTTAAGTCGAACCCTGGGAACATCCAGAAGGCCTGTGGACGAGGAGTGGAGAGAGCGGACCAATGTGGCAGGTGTGAGGAGTTCAGTCAGGTAGCCCAGGCCCAACTCATATAGGGCCATAAAAGTGAGTAAGCCCACCTTAAAAAGGACCCTCCACCTGACATACAGATTTAGTCTTTGCCGTAGTGGTCCTTGTAAGAACAGATCCAGTAGCAAATGATTTGATACCTTTTATTGGACCAACATAGATGTGACAAAAAAAAAACAAAGTGCTTTAGCCTTTGGACCAACCCAGTCCTTCCTCAGAAGCGTAATTCTGAGGAAGGACTGGGTTGATCCGAAAGCTAAAGCACTTTGTTCCTTTTGTTATATTTATGTTGATCCAATAAAAGGTATCGAATTATTTGCTTCTGGATCTGTTCCTCTACCTGACAGTTAGCCAGTGCAGAGCCCGCAGTATTGAGGACACATGACTGGACCTGGACAGGCCCATCGGCAACTGAGCTGCTGCATTCTGCACTAGCTGCAGTCTATAGAGGGTCCCTCCTGTGACCCCAATGTACAAAGAGTTGCAGTAGTCGAGTCCTGAGGTAACAAAGGCATGCACTAGTGCTGGCAAGTCTTCGGGCAGAATGAGGAGCTTGATACTGGCAATGTTCCTCAAGTGGTAAACACTTTTGACAACAGATGACACCTGATCAAGTGTCAGTCTGCTGTCTTGGATCACACCAAGATCTTGCACCCTTGGGGAGGTCACCAATGGAGCAGAGCCCAGAAGAAGTCTTCTGTCAGCTCCAGGAGTACTCCCATCATGCCCATGGCCCGACTCGATTACCAGAACCTCCCTCTTATCTTGGTTCAGCTGCAACCAGCTGGAGGACATCCAGTCATTGATTTTAGCCAGACAGGTGTTAATCACATCTACAGTAACGGATATTCCAGGGGCAAATGACGAATACAGTTGGGCGTCCTCTGCATAGCAGTGAAACTTCACACCGAATTGTTGAATGATCTCACCCAGGAGCAGCATATACACTGCGAATAGCATCGACGACAAGATTGAGCTGTGGGGTATTCCATAAGACAGGGGCATTGGAGAGGAGGAGAAGTTCCCCTCACTACCCATTGCACCCTGTAGGAGAGATGGAACTCAAACCACTTGATGACAACACCGGCGAGTCCACAGTACTTACAGAGCTGATTGAGAAGCACAAAGTGATACACAGTATCAAAGGCTGAGAGATCAAGGAGAACAAGTATTGACCTGTCTCCTTTATCTCTAGCCCTGAGCAGATCATTATGCACCCTAACTAATGCTGTTTCATTGCTATGCCTGGCCCTAAAACCTGACTGGAATGACTCATAGATATCAAAGGACATGAGGTGATCCTTGAGCTGTTGTGCTACAATCTTCTCAATAACCTTGCTCAAAAATGGCAGGTTGGAGATAGGACGGTAGTTCCCCAGGATGTCCAGATTGAGAGATGGTTTCTTCAGGAGGGGTCTCACCAGGACCTCTTTCAAGGCTACAGAGAAAACACCCTCTGACATCGAGCACCAGGCAGTCCTTGCAAACACCATGCCAACAGCCCCAACACATTTCATCAAGAAACGCGTTGGGGCTGGGTCCAGTTGACAGTATGTGTGCTTTAGCTCCAAGATCACCTCAGTGGCCTCGGTCACCTCCACAGGTTTATACTCCTCCCAGATTGCTGGAGTGACTCTGTTCCTCCCAGCCCAGCCACTGTGAGACAGTACTTGCCTCACTGGCGAAATTCCCCGACCGAGCAGAGGACACTCTCAGAGAAAAACAGAGCAAACTCATCACATAACGTGGTTGAAAAAGACTTTCTCAGCTGTAGACAGGCTGGGTGGAGTAGCCTATCCACAGTCCCAAAAAGCTGAGAAGGTCTGTTTTTCCCTGTAGCAATTTCCCTGGACAGAATACTGCTTTCATATGGGAAATTGCCTCCTGGTACTCACTATAGCGAGCATGCAAGGCCAGTTTGTCCTCAACTGACCAGGACTTCCACCAGCAATGCTCCAACTTCTGACCCGATAGCAGGAGCAGAGAGGTGTAGGAGGTTTTGGTCAAGTCCATCAGAGCTACTGCTTTCTAGGGGGTTTAGGACTAAATGAGCTTTCAAGGAGGAGAGTGGGGAAACCAGTGAGAAGAAGAGGGGGGCTAATGGGGGAGGAGGAGGAAGGGGCTGGTGGGAGGGAGAGAGGAGAGGAGGGTAGAAGCACATGTGGTGAAGTAGGTGTTGAAGGCAGAAGCCACAGAGAGAGGGTCAGAGGCTGAGGAGGCACCAAAGTTTAAAGGGGGGGAGGGGCGGACTGGGCTGGAGGGAAGAAAAGGGCATGAATAACTTTCCAGAACTTGGAGCAGTGACTTGTAGTCCTCTGGAAAGACAAGAAGAAAAACTCTGATTTGGCTAGCATGGTGGCTTAGGTGCAAGAATTTCGTAGGATGCGGTACTTGTGAAGGTCAGCGGAAGCTGGATGACTTGTGTGATTTCCAGACATGGTCATGTGCATGATGGCAAGCCAGAAGTTCTGCAGAGATCCAGGGGTGGTGGGAGCCTCAGACCCTAGATTTGCAGAGGAGAGCATGCTGATCCCAGAGCTGTATAAATTTGGAGTGGAAGTATTCCAGGGCAGTGTTAATCTTGGTGACTTTGGGGATAGGAAACCAGTCGATAGACAGCAGATCAGCATGAAGTGCCTGTAAGTCTTAATGAATGGAAAGAGCAAAGGTGGACAGTTTTACCGGGTGCATTAGGGCGGTGAATTTTACGCACACAATATACCAAGTGGTGGTCGCTGAGAGCGTCAGAAAGGGTGCCAGCATCAGTGTTCATAATATTGTGGTCCATCTGTGTTATTTGATTGTTTTTTTAAAACTGCAATTGGCTTCTCTTTTCTTCTTCCAGAGTAAGATCTGGTTTGGAAGATAATAACTACTGAATCATAAGGAAAGATCGCAGGCTATGAAAAATCACACATTTCTATTAAATCGATAACATTTTAGTGGTAGAAATCTTTATTACTCCTTAAAAAATCTGAACAGATTTGCAGTTTCCCAAGGAAATGTACCACCAGCCTTGCTAGTTTGTAGCAGCAGTTCATTTTGTTGTTTTGGTTTAAAAAAACATTACAAACATGAAAATGCATACTTAACAAATTACATCTTTTTTTGAAAAATACATAGACCAGATGAAAGCAGGACAGATACAATACAAGTCAGCATAACAAATAGCACAATTAACCATATTCTGGATGTTGTCCTAGTTAATATATCAGGCCTAGCTAATTTACCATTTACCATTTTATTTAGAGATGGCCAGTCTTACAACATTGTCACCGCCATTCAGTTCTAAATTTTTATGAGCTACTAAGTCCTGTACCTTATAACACCCCAGAGAATTAAAAAATCTTTATAATCTAAATAATCTTTGGTCATGAACTAATCTGATAACAAAATTGTTTTCAAAACAGGAGGAACATACCCCAATTTAGTTTGGGGGGGGGCACTTTTAAGTTTTTCTTTTTATGGTTAATTTCTTTTTAACCCTGTGAATACCATTATTTTTATGTGCTATAGTTTTAACAGACTGGATGGGCCTTGCAGTCCTTATCTGCCATCAACTTCTATGTTTTTGTGTTTCTAGTTTTAATGCTATGAATACTGTTATTTTTATATCCTATAGTTTTAATATGGTATTTACCTACACCTTAATGGCCTCCTGGTGCACCAAAGCAAGGCAGTAACTTGCTGACAATATAGGTTTAACAACTTTGGGCCCAAAATGAGGCAATTATGATGCCCTCTAGTGAGGGGCAACCTGGAAGCTCCTGTGGTGCAGACTGCTATGTTAGCTGTTCTTCACCTCATTTGGCAGACCATCTCTGTACCCCATTCAGCAACAGAAACAAG